>CM057053.1:25124953-27524953 GCA_029948455.1 Solanum rostratum
AGAATTTTTGAGATCCTCTCAAAAATTCTGCCCCGGTTTGTGATCACAAGGGAGAATAAAGATTTTTATTATGGTAAGACCGAACTCCATAGGAGCGCCTACGTATCCCTCTTAAACGGGAATCAGGTCAAACGTAGTTCAGGATTCATCGAGTACTTCTACATTTGGCAAGTCATCAAAATGAATATCTTTCTAAGGCATTGATCGAGGAAGTGTGCGAGTAAGAATGGAGTGAGGAGAGAGAGTCAAAAATGTGTTTTACATTGGATAGGAAGAAGGACGAGTGACATTTTTACGGACATTGAGCATGTTGGACATGTTGCAGTTTCTTAATCAAGCTGACGTTCGAATATTAGACAGACTTTAATAGAAGGACATAAAATACATACAAAAGTTAGTATATGACATGAGTAAATAAAACATCAATAAAAACTATAAAATTACTTCTGGATAAATTATTAATGCTAGGATGATGAATTTGAGCTCGTTTAAATGAATGGAAATGACAACAAATTTAATAAAAGGTACGATGTAAATAAATCAAGAAGAGTAAAAATAAACATTACAATTAATCAAACAAATAAGCGTCCTAAATGCATAGGACCTCATTAAGCTAGAGGTAGGCCTAAGATGACAAAAAGTGACCACAATAATAAGTCCAAGCCGTATTGATATTATTCGGGGTTTAGAGTTTAAAAAAAATAAATAGTTTAAAGACTCATTTTATTAATAATGAAAATAACCATTACAATTTTGAATGACATAAATGGGACGTAAAAGGGAACTGGGATAATTATAAAATTTCCCCGAGAGCATTGATCGAACCCCATAAACTTGCAAAACAAAGATAACAAAGGATTTTCTAAACACTAAATAATATAACTTGGCTTGGATTAATTACAGTGATCACATAGACACATAATTTGCAACATTTCGTCTTGGAGGGTGATTGGACCCTCTAGACTTAGCAGGGTGGCTTCTATTATGTAGATTGGACCTCATGGGGCCAAACTATCAAGGGTTTATGCATGCATGACTTAAATTTGAGGTGAATAGCTCTATCCTAGGTTTCTAAAGAGTGGGTTAGACACGAACTGGGTATTCCTATTCGAGAAGCACGTGGTCCAACGATAGTAAGACTATCCGCCATTCACCACGCAAGCGCTTACTCTCTAAAATTTGGGTTTGAAAGGAGTCGGGAGAAGTGCAAAGGCACAACATCACCTTAAAAGAAAATAAAGAGGGTCCCAAGTAGGGGGAGTTTATGAACGGAATGCCAATTTAATTAAGGCAATAACTTTTAGTAGATATAGCAGTGTTTAAGCAAATAATTTAAGGCGATAAATAAATAAAAGGGAAAGGGAAAGGAGTTAGGGGGAATCAGGGATGAGAGTTAGAGGGAAAGAGGAAAGGAAAGTTAGAGAGGATAGGAAAGGGGAGCTAGAGGGGATAAGGGAAAGGAAAAGAAATAAGTTAGTAAGAAAGAAAAATAATAAATAGCAAACAGATAAGGCAGGTAAAACAATTTAAAGAAAGCAAATAACCCACATAAACATAGACACGTAATGGTAAGAACCTAAAGTCCCCAGCGGAGTCGCCATTATAACGCGCCCTATTTTTTTCTCGCGGAGAAACGGGAACCTGGACGACGTCGTGGCAACGACTCTTTTGGGATTTAAATGTTGGAAGAGTCGCCACCTAATGAATTAAGGTGCATTAGGACACCATTCTAAGTCTAAACCTAAGCCTAAGGTCAAAGTCAACCAGAGATCGGGTAAGAGTTCTAGTTACCTCGAAGGGAAGGTGTTAAGCACCCTTCGAGATCCGCAAAGGCGGGTCCCGACCGTGTCTCAAATTTTATGTGGGGGTTGCAAATAACAAGTAGGGTCTCTTTATTTTAAAATTTCCTAAATTGATTCTAAGTGATAAAATCATTTATTTTATTTATTAAATAGGTGACAAAAATAGTGGAAGTGTAATTGAACAAGTATTTATAAAAAATGTTTGTTTCTTTGTAGGTACGAAACTATGATATTTAGTTATCATAGCACCTTCACCTAGAAACATTTTTATTTGAGATCGGTCTTAGAAAAATCATATATAATTTTGTGTTTAAAAAAAAGTAAAAAAACTTTGATACAATATATATATATATATATATATATATATATATATATATATATATATGCACATAATTATTTAAGTATAGATACACATAATCTCTCTCTTTGTTTTTTTTTTTAAGAAATTGGGTAGGTGGTATTTCCGGGGACGCGTCGGTTATTATAAAATTTTGGAATTAGATCTCATAATTCCTTTTGACTTCCTCACTAACTATAGGTTAGGAGATAGTCTTTTTCCGCATTGTCTAGCCCAAGTTGAAACGAGGCTAGACAATGAACTTTTTAGAAGAAAATACTTTAGTGAAATCTTGCATAAAAAATTAAAAATAAAAGAAAAGAAAAAGAAATATAACACGTATTTCCCCGCCCCCCTTTTTAACTAGATCCCCAAGTTGTTTATTATTACGATATTTCAAAATAAAGAATAAAATAATAATCCTAATGCTACTAACAGTAAAGAAGATATCTATATTAATAGTGAAAGCTTCTAGGCCATGTTCCTATTTCAATTTCAACCCGTGAAGGGCGACATTCCAATTTATAATAAGAGGACCTGCACCACTCACACGACTAGCAATAATAGTAACGTAACAACATTAATAAACACATAATGTAAAGGTATTATTCTAACATGTCATAGAAGAGGAACAAACCAGCAACACGATAGTCATGGCAATCAAGCACTTAAAGGACCTTATTCTAACAGAATATAAACAGAGAACAAACCAGTTACGAATTAATGCCAAGAAAAGGATGAAGTTGAAAAGATTATTGCAATCCGCTTAGTATAATGTCACCTCCTTCCTTTTCTTTTTTCTTTTTCACTAAAGAAAGTACTAAACAAAATAGTGTGTATCTGAAAAGAGAGAATATGCTTCTTTTTTTCATGTCCTGAGGAGTGGGAGATGGAATGCTTATATAAGATAGAGAAAAGAAATTTAAAAGGCAAGAGGATAAAAATATATTGTTACCATAAAGGAGTGAATCCAATTAATTAGGCAGAAAATCTCTTAATGACCAATCATCCCCACTTATAAGGAAAGAAATAATCAGAATTCAAATCACAATCCGTAATTGATTAAATTCAAAATATAATATGAATCAATTTGATTCGATTATATTTATCCTAAAATAAATCGATTAACTTACCTTATTCAAAAATATATTTTCCATAAATGAGGATATTTAAACTGATTTGCACGGATTCAGTTAACCAAAACCAAGATTCTTGCCATACTAGGAGTAAGTAAAAAACATCCGGTCAATTTAAAAGAAGGAAAATAATCACATAAAAGAATTCTTGCCATACTAAGAGAAAGTAAAAAATATTCGGTAAATTTGAAAGAAGGAAACAATCATTAGGAGAGGATTTTTTTTTGGGAGGGAGAAAATATATTCTTCCATCTGAAGGAAATACATATTTAGGAGGATTTTTTAAATATGAAAAGATTTGACTAAGTTTAAAATTTGAATATAATTGAGGCTAAATCAAATTTCATCAAAATACATATATAAATAACTACTAAATTACTACGTAATAAATTTTATTAAATCACTAATTATTTTTATTATAAAAAAATAGATCAATGTTATTTACGATAAATTAATAACTTAAAATTTTCTCATTGAAACATTTATAAAATAATACAAAAGATAAATTTCAAAAGTGAGTAAATAATAATAATAGTAATAACAATAATTTTGTAAATTATGAATGCAAAAAATATACAATTGTTTGGGTAGAAAAAGATAATTAAAATATAAATTTATACAAAAATATATTTTTTAAAATACTTAAATATTCGAATTACATAAAAAACAGGGTTAAGGTGGGTCAAAATTGGGTGTCAACATCGACAACAATCATTATGAGCGAATGAGAGGAGAAAGAAACCATTCTATACTTTCCAGGTAGAGAACAAACCGAAACCATAATGGTTAAATCCAAAATGGAGAAAGAATACTCAATAAGTCCGTTATTGCTTTCAGGGACATAAACTCAAGAGAAGAACCTCTTCTATGCTTGGCAACGTAGTTAATGAGTTCAAGTGGGACTCACTCTTACCTATTTCAGTGCTCGATACTCCTCCCGACTCAATACTCATAAAAACTCCATCTCAACCAATCTCATAGGGACTTTAACCCCGTCAACGATCGGTATCTCATAGGGACTCTAACCCTATCATCAATTAAGCTCATAGGGACTTTAACCCTCTCATTAATCAATCTCATCAATGACTCAAGATTTAGAACAATCATTAGGAATCAAGTGAAAAGATACACCGGTAGAGTTTATTTATAGAGACTCATAAGATGATCAAACTCTATCAACTCATCATCATTCTCTCATCACAATCATAATCACAATCTCGACTCAAGGCTCTAGACTCAATTCTCAAGTTTATTATGAATGTTTTTCAAATAATCATGTAGTTATGCAAATTCTAATGAAAAGGTTTAATTCAAGAAAACAAATAGCATGATGATCATCAACATAGAAAACATGTAATTTCAAATTAATTTTTCAAGAAACACTGTCAAAATTTCATGCATGTAGACTCTCCAAATCATCAACTCATCTATGACCTCTATGAGGCACATAAGAGAACAATCCCATGTTTTTAGTTTAGCCTTGCATACCTAGAATGTAGCTATCAACCAAGCACGTCAAAGATCTCTTCTCGAATCTCTCAATTCAAGCTCCTCTCTTCTCTCCTCTAGCCCTAGCCTTAGTAATGTATTGGAATAGGACTTAGAATGGGGGTTTTAGACCCTTTTTACATCAAAATGACCTTATTAGATCATGTAGAGAGTTTAGGAGGGGTGGGGAATTGATCGAAATGCCCCTCATAATGATTTAGAAATTTTCAACTTGGAAAAGACACAGTCTGCGATGCAGACTGGTCGCGAATAATGTACTTTCAGAAAAGAGTTTTTGAACGAGTTTTCTCCATCCCGTCAAAAATTTTCAAAAGAATATAAGTGCTGGTCCGCGATGGATGCACATTATGCCCCTGTCGCGTACGAACACTATTTTGCACTTCGGATCGAAAAATTATCTTTTGATCGGGTTGCTCTAAAAATCGACCGAAACCATTCTCCCACTCAATTTGTCCTGCCGATAACAAATCCAATCTCGGATTTGCTATATGAGCATTGGAAGATGCGTTACGTGCATACCCTCACTCTAGGGATATTTTGATAATTTTACCGGATGTCACATGTAGCTGCCCTGGTGCCTGGCACTCTTGTCGTTGCCCCCTTCGGCCTCGCGATGAATGTGCTCTATAGTGCGGGTATGATTAACCATATTTATGAACGAGTGGCCCGCTGAGACTAGGTGCTCTCTATCTACTATCAAGTGAAAATCTCAACCCACATACAAAGCATCTGACCCTCTCTTTCTCGATGGGAAAAATCATGGTGGCATATCGGAGAAGCTGGTGAAATCTAGCCTCATACTCTGAGACCATCATAGTACCCTGCTCCAACCTCACAAACTAATCTCAAAGGTGATCCCTAATGCTTCGATGAATATATCTAGCCTAAAAAGCCTCTGAAAACTTAGTCCATGATAGTGGGGGCGATCTAGCTTGCGGTATTTTTAATTAGAAGCACCACCACTGCCTAGCTAGCCCACACAATTGGTAGGCATTGAAGTCAGCTTCTTTAGACTCCACAAGGACTAAAGACTAGAGTTGCATGCATAGGTAGTCAATAACCCCATAGCATCCTCACCAATGGCTTCAAAAAATGTCAAGGGTGATAATCTCTAAAATATCCCCAACATCTTCTGCTTCAGCAATGACATGGAACCTTCTAGAATAGATAGCTAGGGTGCAACAAGTGGTGAGGGTGGCTGAACCTATGGTGTTAGCATCTCAGGTGGGTCTTGTAGTGCTAGAATATTGGCAGATAAGATTGGGGCTTATTGTATAACCCCAATAACCATAAGTAGCTAAGCAATCGTCGCCTATAAAGTTGGAGCTATGACTAGGGTAGCTGGAGGTTGTGTTGTTAGTGGTGTTGGTAGTGGCCCTTCTAACTGAAGGGAAATAAGGGTGTCCAGAACCTCCCCTATACACCCAGGAGCTCTATCTGGGTCAGGGGCTAGTGTTGCACCCCAATCTCTGTCACAAGGTTGGCCTCTAGGCCTGCCTGGTCCTGGTGGGTCATCCCCACCTCTAGCACAACCCATATGATCCACTCCTGCAAAAGAGTGGAAAAAATGAGATTTTAGGAAACTAAGATTCATATCTATTACACGAAGTGATACAACATAGGGGGTTTTCCTAAAGACATCTGGTAGCCTCTTGAGAATGAATGACAAACGTCTCTGCACCAATCTACAAGATTCTACCAGACGTTATATTTGTACAAGTGAGATTGATGAAACTAGGGCTTTGATACCAACTTGTCATGATTCGATTTCTATGGTTATGATGGCACCTACCACAACCGGTCAATTGGTAAACCAACCCATAATCCAAAACTTGAAGTAATGGGTATAAAGGGGAGACACTAACAAAAACAACATACATGAGGCAATATAGATAAATAAAAGCAAAGATTGAACTAAATATATACAAAGATCCCTCCTGGAACCTAGAAGTCACCAATATATAGATCCTACAAAAAAATAAAGAGTACAAGTTCTAAAAGTAGACCAAAAATATATACAAGATTTGTCTAGTCTCCAAATATATATATAAAAAAATGGGTCACAAAGCTGAAAGAGACAAATATGATCCTAGAATGTGAAGTGCTCACTCTATTCTCCAATGTAAGCTACTTCGCACTCGATCAATCAATGTTGATAATTGGTGCTCGGACCTGTTCACACCCAATTTTGACCAACCTCTAACCTTTTCAGATGGCATTATTGAAAAATGAGTCTATTTTTCATTCCATCCAAATAATGGTGTATTTTTCTTAACATTCTTGATTTCAAAATTTGTTTGTTGATTATTTTTGTCATTTCTTAAATTTATTATTGTTATTATTATTATTATTATCTATTTTCATCATTACATTTATTTTAATGATAATAATAGTAGTAGTAACATTTATTATTATTTACTTATTAGTTATTATCATTATCGTTAATATATTACTACTACATTTTAAATACATTTGTTTTAATTTAAAATAACAATTTTAATACGTTTATTATTTTTTGCATAATAATTTTAGCATATATCACGTATTTTCTTTACATAAAGATTATTATTTAAAATATTGTATATTTTCACAAGTGTGCATATATATTATCACAAATAATATACTTTTTACTAATTTAAAATTTTGCAAATAAGATTGTGACTTAAAATTTTTCTCTTAGTTTTCATGGAGTTTTCATGAAACGTCTTGCCCCCTAAACCCTCCTCATTCTTCTCCATAATCATCAACTGTTGGTTGATTTGGGAACCCCAAGTGCACTGGTTCCTGTTTTTGGTTTCGACGTCTAATTCGACATCTCTTTCTCCGACGACCGCCGGCAATCTTGACCTTTCTTCTCTGGCGAAATTTTTCCTCTTCATCTTCTTTATTTTTCCAGTGACGTTTTTCGTCTTCTTTTTTTTCTCGCAAACCAGATCTTTTAAAATCTGCACTAGATCTAACAATTTTCAGCGACTTTCAGTAGATTCCGACGACGTCCAGTCATTTCCAGTGGCTTCCAGCAGATTTCGGCAACATCCGATATTTTTCAGTCAGAATCTTCAAAGTTTCGAACATCATTTAGGTGATATCTTCCAATTTTTCCTTTATTTCCTATTTCTCGAATCGATTCCACCCATCTGTTTGTCCTCTGTTTTTCTATTTTTATTGATTCAAGTCTGCCCTTTTGTTTTTTATTAGTTATTCATGAAAGAAGATTTGTTGCCTGATATTTGCCTTTCACATGTTGTGTTCTAGGTTTCTTGGCTATTTGGGGGGTTCATTTGTTCTATTCTATTGAGTTTATTATTCTCTCCTTGCTCTTTGTTTCTTTGTTTCGCTGCATTGATTAATTGCTTATGGTTTCACCTTTCTCTAAGTTCTGATTATTTGGAACCATTAGTTTGAAAAAAAATTTAGAAGTAGGTCCTTATATTATTTCTCTACTTGTATTTCTCTATTTGCTTATTGTTTCTGTGTTGTTTGTCTACCAATCAGATTCTTTATTTTGCATATATTGGGAGAGATCAAATTCTCTCCTGTATTGGCATTATTTTCTAACTGAATAGCTGATATTTTGCTTGTTGACTCTTGTTTTTTGGTTGTATCTCTTACTTCTTATTGATTCTTGATTTGCTATTGATTTGTTGGATATTTGTAGATTTGTTGGTTTTGTTTGTTTGTTTGTTTGTTAGTATATTACTTGTTTGTGTGTAATTGAATTGGATTCCTAGCGCATATTTACTGCTTTGATATTATTGTATTCTTCGGCTTAGTGAGTTATTAATTCTTAATTAGTGGCGTCCGAATCTGATGGTAGAGTAGGGTCATGTCATTGGTTGGGGTCGAGGGTAAGAGGTAGGGGTGGTAAGAAGGGCATGAGCTTATCTAAATTAAGAGTAGGATCGTGGAATATAAGATCACTTACAGGGAAATCCATAGAGCTAGTAAAGTATCTTAAGAGGAGACAAATTAATATAACGTGTGTTTAAGAGACTAGTTGGGTAGGGACCAAAGCTTGGGACGTAGACGGGTTCAAGTTATGGTACTTGGGTGGTTCGAGGGATAGAATTGGTGTAGGTATATTAGTATACGAGGACCTTAGGGAGTATGTGGTGGAGGTTAGAAGGTTTAACGATAGGATGATATCTATTAAACTTGTGGTGGGTAGGCACATAGTGAATATAGTTAGTGCCTATGCACCTCAAGTCGGCCTAGACGAGGAAGTCAAGAGGGTCTTTTGGAAAGATTTGGATGAGGTGGTGAGAGGCATACCAGTGACGGAAAAACTCTTCATTGGGCGAGACTTTAATGGGCATATTAAGGCTACCACTGAAAATGTCCATGGAGGCTTTGGTTTTGGGGAAAGGAATGGGGTGGGACGTCTCTCTTGAATTTCGCCAAAGCCTTTGAGTTAGTTATTGCTAACTCATGTTTCCAGAAGAGAGAAAATCACTTGATTACCTTTCAGAGTGCGGTAGCTAAGACTCAAATTGATTACCTACTTCTCCGAAAAGGTGATAGAAACCTTTGTAAGAATTGCAAAGTTATTCCGAGTGAAAATATTTTCACTCAACATAAGCTTCTAGTGATGGATTTAGAGATTAAGAGAGAAAAGAAGAGGAAGGTTGTTTACGCCCAACAGAGGATTAGATGGGGAGGCCTGACTCCTGCCCTTTCTCGTGAGATGGAAGAAAAGTTTAGAAACTTAGAGGCTCGGAGTAGTGGCGGAAATGTGAATAATATGTGGGACACTATTGTTGATAGCATTAGGAAGGTAGCTACTGAGGTACTAGGGGTTTCGAGAGGGACTGTTGGTGGACGTTAGGGCTATTGGTGGTGGAATGACAAAGTTCAAGGCAAAGTGAAAACTAAAAAGGTTCCTATATGAAGTGATAAGAGTGTAGGGATGAGGATGAAAAGCAAAGGCTTAAGGAGATCTATAAGATGGCTAAGTCACAAGCAAAGATGGTGGTGACGAGCGCTAAGACAACAACATTTGAGCCCCTATATGAGGAGCTATGTAATAAAGGCAGGGACAAGAGAATGTATAGGCTTGCTAAAGAGAGAGAACGGAAAGCTCGTGACTTAGACCAAGTGAAGGGCATCAAGGATGAGGAGGGTGAGGTATTGGTGGATGAGACTTCCATTAAACTAAGGTGGCAAGCTTACTTTCATAAACTCTTAAACGAAGAAGGAGATAGAGATATTAAGTTGGGTAAGGCACACTCCGAAAGTCATCAACATTTTGGTTATTGCAGGCGGTTCAGAGTTGAGGAGGTTAGAAGGGCTATTAGTAGGATGAAGAGAGGGAGAGCGATCGGACCTGATGGGATTCCGGTAGATTTTTGGAAGAACATGGTTAGGGATGGCATAGAGTGGCTAACTAATATGTTCAATGCTATTATGAAGACTGCCAAGATTCTGGATAAATGGACGAGGAGTACAATGGTTCCATTGTATAAGAATAAGGTGATATTCAAAACTGTAATAATTACAGGGATATCAAGTTGTTAAGTCACACTATAAAGGCCTAGGAGAGAGTGGTGGAGATGAGGGTGAGAAAAGTAGTGTCTATTTTAGAGAATCAGTTTGGATTCATGTCAGGGCGGTCGACTACTGAAGCAGATCACCTTGTTCGAAGATTAGTGGAGAATTATAGGGAAAGAAAGAAGGACCTTCATGTGGTGTTCATTTATCTTGAGAAGGCCTACGACAAAGTCCTGAGGGATATCTTATGGAGGTGTTTAGAGGTGAAAGGCATCCCAATGCCATATTAGGGTAATAAAGGACATGTATGATGGAGCCAAAACTCGAGTAAGAACGGTGGGAGGAGACTCAACTATTTTCTTGTTGAGATGGGACTTCATCAAGGATCTATGTTGAGCCCTTTTCTGTTTTCTTTGGTGATGGATGAGCTGACACGATCTATCCAGGAGGAGGTTCCATGGTGTATGTTATTTGCAGATGACATAGTACTGATTGACGAGACCCGGACTAAAGTTAATGATAGGTTTGATGTTTGGAGACATACCTTGGAGTCCAACGAATTCAAACTGAGCAGGACCAAAACAGAATACTTGGAGTGCAAATTCAGTGTTGCAAGGGATGAAGCAGACATTGATGGGAGGTTTGCCACTCACCCTATCCCCAAGAGGGAAAGCTTTAAGTGTTTGGGGTCCATCATCCAGAGTAGTGGCGATATCGACAATGATGTCACACATCATATTGGGGTAGCATGGACAAAATGGAGGCTTGCCATCGGAGTATTGTATGATAAGAAGATAGCACCTAAACTCAAAGGTAAGTTTTACAAAATAGTGGTTAGACCATCTTTGTTGTATGGGGTGGAGTGTTGGCCAATAAAAAATGTACATGTTCAGAAGATGCAGGTCGCAGAGATGGGGATGTTGAGATAGATGTGTGGTCACACCAAGAGTGATAAGATTAGGAATGAGACCATTCGGGAAAAGTTAAAGGTGGCCCCTGTAGATGACAAGATGAGGGAAGCGAGATTGCGATGGTTTGGACATGTGTAGAGAAGGAGTACCGATGCTCTTCTTAGAAGGTACGAGAGACTGGATTTGGG
Organism: Solanum rostratum; assembly: GCA_029948455.1. Lineage (NCBI taxonomy): Eukaryota > Viridiplantae > Streptophyta > Magnoliopsida > Solanales > Solanaceae > Solanum > Solanum rostratum. Next base: position 25,136,324 of record CM057053.1, read on the forward strand.
AGTTACACGGAAGGGTGGAGGTAGACCAAAGAAGTATTAGGGGGAGGTGATCAGATAAGACATGGCGAAAGTTGATCTTACCGAGGACATGACCTTAGATAAGAAGGAGTGGAGGTCGCGAATTAGAGTAGCACGCTAATGGGTTAGTAGGTTGATGTCTGTCTGTGGGGTATAGTAGGGTGGTAACAGTTGTCCGGTGTTGTCTTTATCTGCCTTATATATGTAATTGTCTCGTATTTACTTGCTATCATGTGCTTTTCGTAATTAATCGTTCTTTCTGTTCACTTTCTCTTTCTCTTCCTTTCCTGTTTCCATATCTAGCTTATTCTTCTTATGAGTTTTTGTGAAGAGGGTTCCCAGGAAATATCCTCTCTACCTCTATGAGGTAGTGGTAAGGTCTGAATACATTCTACCCTCCCAGACCCCACTTGTGGGATTCTACTGGGTATGTTGTTGTTGCTTTTGTTGTTTCACAAGTGTGCATATTATATTTATTAATTAAGTGGCAATCTTCTTAATTTCACTCCAATTTATTTAATTGATAGCCTTTTTAATCTTATTCTTTTCAATTTTAACCAACTCTCTCATAATTCCTTCCAATTTTAGCCTAGATTGAGTCAATTTGTGGCTTAATTTTAAATGCCCAATTTAGTTTCACTCAAATTAAACTCGGGTACCCATACTTTGACCCAAAATCTGACCCACTTTCTCAAGAATTAATCTCGTGCATTGATCTATTTTTCATCCAACATACCAAATTAGTTACTCATTATTTTCTTTTTAATCCTTAACACCCTAAAACTCTTGTCATTTTTCACTTTCCCCTTTTCAACATTGAAACCAGCCACCTTTGCTCGTCTCCGGCGAGAATATCGCCACTCCCGCGCGCCAACAAAAACCATCAAAAACGACCCAAGATCCACCACGAAATCAGCAACCAACAACGACCTAAACGCCACCGGAGAAACCCGAAAGCCCATGTCATCCCTTTCTCTAGTCCCTCATCGGCGTCAGAAACATCGGAAACGCCACTGCATGTGGCGGGGCAGCCAATTAGATGCCCCTCCAGTGACCACCGCAAAAAAGAACTCTGACCAGCGAGCAACAAACCCTCGTTGAGATTAAATTGATGAAAATGTTTTAGAATACACTTCGAATTCGGTTTGATTTATTGCTAACTTGATATTATGTGGTTGTGTGTCGTTTAATCATGGGTCAAGTTATTATGGTCCTGCTTTGCACATTTAAGAAATAAATTTCAATTCTTTGTGACTGTGGCTATGGGTTTGTCCAAATTCGTGACCATTAATTTATGTTCATTCTTCAAATATTTCCTTCTTTTTGTGATTGTGATGATTGATAATTTATGATTACCTATGCCTATTTCGTTTTAGTGTAAAAAATTGAACATGGTAAGATTGGTTTTCTGTCAATTTACTTTGTCAGAAAAGATTTTTATATGGTAGATATTTGCCACAATCCTTTATTTTTCTTATTCTATTTATGATCAGCGTGGTATATTACATGATTTTCTCACTTTCTTGATTTTATTTTAGATTTTTTTTACTCCTTTTTTGTAAACTGTGATGTTTTTGATCGTTTGGCCTAAATAAGGCTAGTTTGAACCCTTACTCGTTGGTGTTATATGGCAAAGAATAATGTCACTGCCTTTAATCTTCTATTGATGATTTCTCTTCTCCCTTAAATAAGTTAATTTTTTTATTTAATTTTGGTAAAACATTGATTAAATATTTGATTTGGTTGAGGAATTGATTTATTGCCATTATTTATGGGAAAATATTGACTAAATTAACTTAATTGATTTTTTAATTGACTCAACTAAATATTTTTTTGCCTTTTATTTCCTCCATTTGACTACTTTTCTCTAATATAAAAAGGAGTATCTCTCTTGACACGAACATACAGACTTCCACAGAAAAAAAAATTAAAAGTCTCTACACACGTTCATACGAGCCAAAAAAAAAGAGAATTCTTTGTAAGTTCAAGATCAACATTTATGTGGTTGTGTGTCGTTTAATCATGGTTCAAGTTATTATGGTCCTGCTTTGCACATTTAAGAAATAAATTTCAATTCTTTGTGACTGTGGCTATGGGTTTGTCCAAATTCGTGACCATTAATTTATGTTCATTCTTCAAATATTTCCTTCTTTTTGTGATTGTGATGATTGATAATTTATGATTACCTATGCCTATTTCGTTTTAGTGTAAAAAATTGAACATGGTAAGATTGGTTTTCTGTCAATTTACTTTGTCAGAAAAGATTTTTATATGGTAGATATTTGCCACAATCCTTTATTTTTCTTATTCTATTTATGATCAGCGTGGTATATTACATGATTTTCTCACTTTCTTGATTTTATTTTAGATTTTTTTTACTCCTTTTTTGTAAACTGTGATGTTTTTGATCGTTTGGCCTAAATAAGGCTAGTTTGAACCCTTACTCGTTGGTGTTATATGGCAAAGAATAATGTCACTGCCTTTAATCTTCTATTGATGATTTCTCTTCTCCCTTAAATAAGTTAATTTTTTTATTTAATTTTGGTAAAACATTGATTAAATATTTGATTTGGTTGAGGAATTGATTTATTGCCATTATTTATGGGAAAATATTGACTAAATTAACTTAATTGATTTTTTAATTGACTCAACTAAATATTTTTTTGCCTTTTATTTCCTCCATCTGACTACTTTTCTCTAATATAAAAAGGAGTATCTCTCTTGACACGAACATACAGACTTCCACAGAAAAAAAAATTAAAAGTCTCTACACACGTTCATACGAGCCAAAAAAAAAGAGAATTCTTTGTAAGTTCAAGATCAACATTTTGCTTTAAATCATTGTCGGAATACTCGTGTTATAGGATTGGTTTTTACACTATAGACGTAAAGAATCGCCTTAGGAGGGAATGGATTCGAAGGACCTTGAAGTTTTTTTATTATTATTATTTTGTTGTATTTTTATTTATTTTTTTTGCAAATCTTGTAATAAAAAAATAGTGAAATGGGGAACTAGTTAAAGGTGGAGGGGAACTAATGTGCTACGTGTTCTTTTTTATTCTAGTTTCTTCTTTTTATTTTTATGTGAATGTGTAATAGAAAATATGCATATAGGAGTTAATAAATCAGTGATGTTTAATCACATTTAAATCAACTTCTCTTATAAATTATTGTTTTCTACAAACAAAATTGGCATAGAGTTTGAGCGTGATTTTAATGTGGATCTATTGTTATGTGTATATGCTTTTCTTAAAAAAAATCTTTTGACTTCTACTTTTTAGATTAATGTCTACTTAACTTTTTAAACGTTATTTAATGACTTTAAAATCTGTAAAATTTGGTAGTTAGACTTAATGGTTGTTTAAGATATCAAGCGTATAGGGTTTTCTGAACTTTTAATCAAGTTTTATTATCTCCACATTTAAGTTTTCTAAATTTCATCTCGTGATTTAAAATGCATAAGATTAACAATTCTTCACATACCACAATAAATTTAGATCACTTGTTTATGAGTTTTTCTCTCAAATAATTTTACAATGTCAACAAGTCTTTAATATTTTAGTAATTTCTTGCTTAAATTTGTAAATTGTATTACCATAAAAATCATGTCAAGAAGTATGCCTATAGGATTTTCTAAGTTTTAATCTAATATATAATTAGCAAGTTTTTTTTTTTAAAAAAAAAACACTTTTAGAATTTTTCATATCTCAATAAGTTTTAATATGGTAATGTTTTAAGTGAATCAAAAATCTTTTTTGAGTTTTAAGATAAGAATGTCTAAACATTATTTTGTAATACACATCCTAAATTTATTACACTATTTGTGCCTTTTTAGTATGTTTAAGGGGCATATGTGAAGAACTTATGTGCTAAATGCTCGGCTTATTTGTTTTGTTTGACATAGATCAATAGAAAACCTAAATTTTCTTTTAGTCTAGAAATTACCAAAATAGAAGTCCAATTCTTCTTGGACCATAGGAAAGGACGTCAGGCACTTTACGAAACACTAGCGTGTTTTCATTTTCCATTAGTGCGCTCTTGGTTAATAATCAATAAACTTAGGAGGGGTAGGGGTAGATAGGATCTTCGGAAAAGATGATTCTAAACTCGAGCTTAATAGGACGAAACCTTGATTTTCATCCATTGGCTTAAATAAGCCATGCGAGCTAAAAGCTAATAAAATCTAATTTTGTCTTTCGAAATAAAAGTCGAGTAAATTGATCCGAGTGGAATAAATCTCGCTTAGTTCAGATTCATTCTTTTATTTATTTTTAATTATTTGGGGTAGATTAGTCCTTTAATTCTTTTATTCCTGTATTTACTTGTTTAATTTAATTTCTATTTTATGATCACTTAAAATTTATTAAGATTTTTAAAACTTGAGACCTATTTGCTTTAAACCCCCACATAAATGAGAGATACGGCCGGGATCCGTCTTTGTGGACCTCAAAGGGTGTCTAACACCTTTCCTTCAAGGTAACTAGATTCCTTACCCGTTCTCTAGTTGACTTGACCCTTAGATTCAACTTAGATTTAGAATGGTGTCCTAATGCACATTAATTCATTAGGTGGCGACTCTTCAATTTATGTTTTTATCCCAAAAGATTCATCGTCACGACGTCGTCTAGGTTCCCGTCTTTTTGCGAGAAAAAATGGGGCACGACAGAATGACGACTCTGCTGGGGATATTAGGTTCTAACCATTACGCGTCTTGTTTTTATGTGAGTTTTGTTTTATCAATCCCTTCCTGTTCTCCCTTTTACTTGCTTTCTTTAAATGCTTTACTTTCCTTATTTATTATTGTTATTATTCCTTACTAGCTTGTTTCTTTTCCCTTATTCCCTGTAACACCCCGTCCCATATCCCTTCTAACTCCCTTTTCGTTATCCCTTTAACACCCCCACTAATCTAACTCCCCTCCCTTTATTTATTTACTGTTATAAATTATCTGTCTAAATATTTCATTACTTGCTAACTGTTACCGCTTTCATATAAATTGGCATACCGTTCATACATTCCCCCACTTGGGATCCTCTTTTTTTTTAAGGTGATGTCGTGCCTTTCACTTCTCTCGCCTCCTTTTCAAACCCAAACTGTAGAGAAAGCGCATGTGTAGTGAATGGTGGATAGTCTTACTACTATTGGACCATGTGTTTCTCGCATAGGATCACCCAGTCTGTGTCTAATCCATCCTGTAGAAACTTAAGATAGAGCTATCCACCCCAAAAGTTTAGGTCATGCATGCATAAACCCTTGGTAGTTTGGCCCCATGGGGTCAATCTACATAATAGTAGCCGCCATGTTAAGTCTAGAGGGTCCAATCACCCACCAAGACGAAATACTGCATATTATGTGTCTATGTGACCTCGATAGTTTAATCCAGGCCAAAATATAGTTAAAATGGAGTTTAGAATTTTCCTCTAACTCTAAACTCCAATTTGCAATTCAAGGCTGAGATCAACTATCATGAATCACTTGCTTGTCGTATTAGGCCTACCTCTGTCTCAACGAGGCTCCTTGCATTTTAGGGCGTTTATTTTTTTCTTGTGCTGTTTTTGTGTTATTTGTCACGTCACTACCTTAATTTTTTTTCTTTCTCTCTTTTATTATTTTTATTTTTGTTTTCCATGTCTTCCCTTTCCCAAAGGGTTATCTGTTTGCGCATTCTGGCCTACCACACACGATCGAGAGGTCCTCTGCCCACTCCCTAAGTTTGAGTCATCAAAGGAAGGACAAGGTGAATGAAAGAATGCTATCGAACGAGTTGAGACTTCTGAAAGAGGATTCCAATCTAATGATCTGACTTTAAGATTAGAAAAGAAAATTCAAGAACTGGAGAATGAAATGGCCAATATGCGCAACTTGGTAAGACTATCCATTTCTCTCGCCACCCCTTTTGGAGAAAATATGCATGACCCAATTTCTACAACTGAAACCACCCTCTCAAATCATCTTCCATTGATCCATCCAACCACCCAAATTCAATCCAACCCTCCTTATATACCAACGTTGAGCACCCAATTTTCAAATTGCAGCCTTCAAAATCCATATCTTAAGCACCTATGAACCAACATTATACCCACAAAATCCTATCCATATCCAAGATATGTCTCCTAAGCCCACTGCCAACATCTTAAAAACTCATGCCTCTAGAACTCATGCCTATAATCCTATGTATGTTGAGACCTCTCCTTTTATCCATTATTATCATGAATCAGAATCCTTCCAAAAGGATATGCTGATTAAATATGACATGTAGAAGAAAGTAAAGGAGTAGTTGGCTTGAGTTATGAAGATATGTACATGACCCAAATGTCGAGTTACCTAAAGGACACAAACCTCCAAAGTTTGAACTATGCAATGGTATTGGAGACCCCAAGGCTGATTTATGCATGTATTGTGATAAATTAGTAGTGGTTGGAAAGAATGAGAAGATTAATGAAGTGGTTTATAAGAAGCCTCACGGGGGAAGCTTTGACATGGTATATAGAACAAGACTCACGAAAGTGGACAAGATGGGAGGATTTGGCTTCTGATTTCATGCATAGGTTTGGGTTCAACATTGAGAATGCACCATACTAGTTCTATATTAAAAACTTAAAGAAGAATCCAAGCGAGTCATTTCGAGATTATGCTATAAAAAGGAGGTCCAAATCTGCTGGAGCTAAACCTCCCATGGTTGAATCTCAAATGAAGAATTATTTTATTCGCACCTAAGAACCTCAATACTATGACAAGATGATGCTTGTGGCAGAAAAGAGATTCACTGACATCATCAAGTTGGGTGAAAAAATTGAAGAAGTCATAAAAAATGTCACTATTATCGATCTAGAGACATTACAAGCTACTAACAAAGCCTTGCAGTCTAGAGGTATACCTGAAAATTGGTAGAAGAAAGAAGTGGGTTCGGTAATGATGACAAATAAATCTCCTAAAAGACACCAAATACCGACTCCAGCACTCCCTCGCTATCCCACATCACCATCCCCGCACCTCCTCCCTTTTACCCACCATTTACTCCTTATCAAACTCCTCTCCTGCCATATCAACAACCTACATACCATGTTTATCATACCCAACCAGCATACTTTCAAACACCTCCACCTTCACCCCCTCAACGATTAAATTATAGAAATCGCCCCAAATTTGAAAGAAAATCCATCAAAAGTTATATTGCTCTAGCCGAACCCTAGCCCAACTCTAAGAAAGATTGAAAGAGGCTGGCTATATCACCCCTATTCCTTCTTTGAATCCAGGCACTCAGACTAAATGGTATGATCCAAATAAGATTTGTGCATTTCACTCAGGAATGAACGAACACACCACGGATGTTGTCACACTTTGAAGAATAAGGTTCAAAATCTGATTGATACCAAAGCAATACATTTGAAGGAGCCTACACTGAATACATCCAACAATCCACTTCAAAATCGCCAACGAGTATGCTGATTACAATAAAGTGAAGTTTGATCATGACTTATGTTGTCTGAGGAAAAGGTTATCTTGCTTGAGGAGAAATATGTAAATAGCAGAATAAATGAAGAAGTCTGGCCTGATTTCACTTTTTGGAGTAATGTTTATTTAATGCTCTTTCATTTTGTATTTGGAACTAGGTCAGACCAGATTCCCGTTTAAGAGGGATACGTTGGCGTTCCTATGGAGTTCGGTCTTATCATAATAAAAATCTCTATTCCATCTTTGATCACAGACTGGGGCAGAATTTTTGAGAGGGTCTCAAAAATTCTTCTAAAAGATTACATTCCTTATTGAATGAATAACTGGGGCAGAATTTTTGAGAAGGATCTCAAAAAATTCTTTTAGAGCATTTCATACATACTGGGGCAGAAATTTTTGAGTGACTCAAAAAAAAAATTCAACAAAGTAGAATTCAAAACTAAAGGATGGCCACCAAGAAGACATCAAGATGAAAAACTGAATATGGAGCATGTGGATCGAGTCAAAGCTACAAATCAACCTCCCCTTTTACAAACTAACGATTTTCTTTGAACATAGAAAAGATAGGTATGCGTGCTAGGAGGGCCTCTTCGGGTCATACAAGAAATCGTCACTTTTCTTACAATGGACGAAGGTTAAACTATCTTATTCTTTTTTATATCGGCCTACTTCTCATTGCTTACTGAAATTGTGCTTGGCCTACCAAAATCGCACGAAATTGAATATGCATTCAACCTACTTAAATAAAAATTGTGCGAACTTGAATTGCACTTGGCCTACCAAAATTGCATGAAATTGAATTTTGCACGATTTGGCTGTTGACACCCAATTTTGACCCACCTTAACCCTGTTTTTTAATGTTATTCGAATATTAAAGTATTTTAAAAAATATTTTTTTGTATAAATTTGTATTTTAATTATCTTTTTTTTTACCCAAACAATTGTATATTTTTGCATTCATAATTTACAAAATTATTGTTATTACTATTATTATTATTTACTCATTTTTGAAATTTATCTTTTGTGTTATTTTATAAATGTTCCAATGAGAAAATTTTAAGTTATTAATTTATCGTAAATAACATTGATCTATTTTTTTTATAATAAAAATAATTAGTGATTTAATAAAATTTATTACGTAGTAATTCAATAGTTATTTATATTATGTATTTTGATGAAATTTTATTTAGCCTCAATTATATTCAAATTTCAAACTTTGTCAAATCTTTGCTTATTTGGAAAAATCCTCCACAATCTCTTTCCTTTTTTGTAAGAAATATTTTACCAAAAAAAAATGTTCCTTAATTTTTGCCATACTCCTTTTCCCACGTTTTTGTTCCAAAAAAAAAAAAAATCAAAAATCAATCTAAAAAATTATTTTTCTCCACTCTCCCAGTATCTTTTCTTTCCCCTTATATTTTGCTCAGCCCCAACGTCTCTTAGGCCATTTTTTGTTTTTTTCTCTTTTTTTTTCTGTTTTCTTATAGACATAAAAAAAAAAACGATGAAGAGGAGGACTCTACAAAAAAAAAAAAAAGAAAGGAGGGAGAAACCCTCTCAACTCATCAATTTTGTTATTAGAATCACCTCCAAATACCATCAAATTTTTCATGAAATCTCTATTCCGGCGAGATCGAAAACTCGAAGTTCTAGTTCTAAGCTTTTTTAGCGGATGATTTTTTAGAGATATTGATATCAAGTTCTTTGATATAAAGGTCCATTTCTTACTCTACTATCTCTTTAATTTTTCAGTGTATTTTTATAATTAAAATTGTTGAATTACGGAGCATAACGTGTTCGTTTCTCTTTCTCGCATTTTGCTATATAATTGTTTATGTTGGTTCATTTGTTAAAGTATCTTTTCATGTAGTCTTAATTTAAGAATAGTTATCTAAATCAGTTCATGAAGTTTATAGCAATGTTATGAATAAGATTTGATTTGTTAGATTAACTATTTCAAAAGTTGGTGTGATATTTGTTAATCATAATTTCAAGTTTCTTCAAGCCATAATGTCTTGAACTGAAGTGGACTGAACAGGACTTTATGTGGTGTCAAAGTTCTCATTTTGATATCTAAAATTTGGAGCATTCTTCTCTTAGTTTTAATGATTAAATAGGCAAAAATCAAGAGAGAATTGATTAATTTGCATTTGACTTCTAGTTTAGATGATTTAGGGCTTAAATATAGTGGAGGTTATTGAAATTATTAATGGCTTCATGTTCCGTCCAAACTTATTTCTTACGTCACTTTCTTTCACCAAAATTATTTAATAGACATTCTAATATTGATTTTTTTTTTAAAGTTTTGGTTAAATTTTATTCTGGAAACATTGATTTATTGTATGTAATTGGTATTTGTTTTTCTTAGGCAAGATCAGATTTGAGGCCAACTAATAAACTTATTGAAGAAGATTAAGATGAGATGCAAACTTATTTCCGCACCTTTGTTATCTTTTTTATATGCCTACTTCGACCAAGAATCATTACTACTTGATTTTTATTTTATTTTCATTTTTTTATTTAGCTAAATGTTAAGGACATAGACATACTCTCACCTCCCTTTTAAATATTTTTTTTTACATATGTATCAATATTGGATCGGCATCGCTTGGAGTTCAATTGCAATGAGTGGAGGATTAACGAGAGAAGCAAAGGTCGATTGTAGCCGTCTTCTCAAGAGGGATCCAGGTATGTAATGGGAAATGATGACAGACAAATAGGCTATAACTGACTTCTTATATGAAGTGTGCATGTAGCTTTATCAAATTAAAGCAACTCGTTACTCCCTCCTATTCTAATTTTATCTGTCACTCTTTTAAATGTTTCAAAACCTTGACAATTCTTACTATTATGATCAATTGTTGATACACTTTCTTTAAATCCAAACATCAAAAATATAAATATTTTTAGTTTTACATGACTTGTAAAAATATGGAATAATTTAATTTGGTACTCTTGAATAATTTCTTTTAATCTTTTTTAAGACATCTAAAAGGGCCGATATATAAAAAATAGAATTGAGGGAGTAACATCGCATTGGGCCCGTCTCTAGCCTTGTCGTATCCTGATCCCAGTCTCTCTCTAAATTTTAACTGTGTGTGTTTTCAAGTTATTTAAATTCCTATGTTGCACGATATACTTTAAGTATTTGATTTGGAAAGGATCAGGTTAGTTCTTCTATTCTCCTTGTCCTTATTTTATCTATTTTATTTTTGGATTAGCCTTTTTTTTGTTTCATACTATTCAAATATCCTAACTATCCTATGGAGAGCAATCAGGTTAGTCCGCTCTTCTTTTGCCATTAATATTATTATTTTTTTTCGACAACTTGAAATATACTTTCCATGGTTGAATTAATGAATTATTGTTACTTGAGTATTTTGTATCTTACTTATTATAATATGTGCTAGAAATCTCATATCTAAACTTGTCTTTAAATATTATTTATTTGAAACATAGATTGATGATTAATAAATAAAAAGCTTTTATGTGTTTAGTACCTTATACTTAGTTTAAAAAATTTGATTATTTCATTGACCTCGCTGATAATTTTTCACCCCCACATAAATACAAGATACGGTCGGGACCCGCATTTGCGGACCTCGAAGGGTGCTTAACACCTTCCCTTCGAGGTAATTTGAGCCCTTACCCGATCTCTGGTGATCTTGTCCCTTAGATTAGATTTAGATCTTAGAATAGGTGTCCTAATGCACCTCAAATCATTAGGTGGCGACTCTCTTTTTTTTTTTAATCCCAAACGAGTCATTGCCACGACGTCGTCCAGGTTCCTATTTCTCCGCGAGGAAAAATGGGGCGCGACAGAATGGCGAATCTGCTGGGGATTCCAGGTTCTAACCATTACGTATATTGTGTTTTATGTGGGATTATTTTCTTTGGGTGCCTCTATTTGCGTAATTAATATTTATTTGTTTGTTTAACATATAATTGCTTTCCAACCTCTTAATTTTGCCAAAGTTTCTTTTATTCATTCTTTCTGGTGTCCTGAACTACGTTTGACCTGATTCCCGTTTAAGAGGGATACGTAGGCGCTCTTATGGAGTTCGGTCTTACCATAATAAGATTTTTATTTCCCCTTTTAATCATGAACTGGGGCAGAATTTTTGAGAGGATCTCAAAAATTCTTCTAGAAAAGTATATCCCTTATAGGACTATAGCTGGGGCAGAATTTTTGAGAGAATCTTTCTCTCAAAAATTCTCTTAAAGCATTCTCTGCAAAATACTTATCTAGAAAGGATATGTAGGCATGTTAGAAGTGGCCTTTTCGCGTCATGCAAGAATCAACATTTTCTTACAAACAGGTGAAAGTTAAACTATCTTATTTCCTTTTGTATTGGCCTACTTTTCGCTACTTACTAAAATTGCATTTGGCCTACAAAAATTGCATTAAAAGAAAATGTTTTGCATGAAATTTCATTTTTGCATTGGCCTACTCAAATTACATTTTGCATTGGCCTACTAAATCGAATAAAATTTGCATTTTTGCATTGGCCTACTAAAATTATTGAAATTGCACTTTCGCATTGGCCTACTAATATTACCGAAGATGGCATTTTCTGCATCGGCCTGCTAAGCCTACTGAAAACCGCATCTTCTGCATTGGCCTACTAAACATACTGAAAATAGCGTTTTGCATTGGCCTACTAAAGTTGCATGAAATTACCTCGGCCTACTGATCTTTGCATTTTGCATTGGCCTACTAGAATTTTTGAAAATTGCACTTTCGCATTGGCCTACTAATATTACTGAAGATTACATTTTCTGCATTGGCCTGCTAAGCCTACTGAAAATCGCATATTCTGCATGGGCCTACTAAACTTACTAAAATAGCATTTTGCATCGGCCTACTAAAATTACCTGAAAATTGCATTTTTCGCATTATTTTACTTAAGTGACGCGAAATTATACTTTTACATTTGGCCTACCAAGGATACATTGAGAATTGCATGGCCTATTAAAACATCACTTTCGGCCTACTACGTTGCCTTCTTTGAAAACTTTTGCATGGCCTATCGAAATCGCATTTACATTTTAAAAAATAAATTTTTTTTACACGGCCTTCTGAAACAACATCTTGCCTACTGAAATTGCATGGCCTCCTTTCGAAAATTTTGCAATGGCCTGAAAAATCGCATGAAAATAGCATACCCTTAAGGCGTCATAGTCCAAAGGCATCATTTTCATGGCCTAAGGACATCATTTCATGGCCTGGGGATTTAATTTATGTTCATCATGATCCGAGGGTGTCATCGTCCAAAGGCATCATCCTTCATGGCCTACGAACATCATTTCATGACCCGAGGATATAATTTATGATTAGCATGGCCCAAGACATCATAGCCTAAAACGTCATCCTTATCGTTTTATGGCAAATCTCATGGTCTAAATGGGAACTTGCATCATGTTTATGAATTCATTTCACTATCTAATATACATGTTCTAACCGTTTTACCTAGTGTTTTTAAGGGTACAGATTTCAAATTTTATGGAGTTCTGTATATTATAGCAATCGGTTCGGATACATGCCTCTCGCAAGAAATCCCTGACATTTTTTCACACTGTCCGTATTATACCTTACTCTCACTCTTCTGCTACCATTCAAACCACATCAACTACTTTCGCTTTTCGTACCGTCTTATCCTTCCAATCCAAGCTACTATCGTCCCCACTCCAAGATTCGTATCGTTATCTCCATTTTTAGGAATTTTAGTCGTTCCTGAATCCCGAACTACACACGGCCTGATTCTCATATAACCAGAGATATGTAGGCGACTTGAAACCGAAGTCTCGGCCGTAATATTTTCACAACCCCTCATGTCTTTTTTTCCTCCGATAATATTTCATCGGTCGGACAAAATTGGCTACTCCGTCAACTTTCTTTGCTCAACAATTCATCCTTCATTCCCGAGCAAAGAAGGGGCAGCTGTTGACACCCAATTTTGACCCACCTTAACCCTGTTTTTTAATGTTATTCGAATATTAAAGTATTTTAAAAAATATTTTTTTGTATAAATTTGTATTTTAATTATCTTTTTTTTTTACCCAAACAATTGTATATTTTTGCATTCATAATTTACAAAATTATTGTTATTACTATTATTATTATTTACTCATTTTTGAAATTTATCTTTTGTGTTATTTTATAAATGTTCCAATGAGAAAATTTTAAGTTATTAATTTATCGTAAATAACATTGATCTATTTTTTTTATAATAAAAATAATTAGTGATTTAATAAAATTTATTACGTAGTAATTCAATAGTTATTTATATTATGTATTTTGATGAAATTTTATTTAGCCTCAATTATATTCAAATTTCAAACTTTGTCAAATCTTTGCTTATTTGGAAAAATCCTCCACAATCTCTTTCCTTTTTTGTAAGAAATATTTTACCAAAAAAAAATGTTCCTTAATTTTTGCCATACTCCTTTTCCCACGTTTTTGTTCCAAAAAAAAAAAAATCAAAAATCAATCTAAAAAATTATTTTTCTCCACTCTCCCAGCATCTTTTCTTTCCCCTTATATTTTGCTCAGCCCCAACGTCTCTTAGGCCATTTTTTGTTTTTTTCTCTTTTTTTTTCTGTTTTCTTATAGACATAAAAAAAAAAACGATGAAGAGGAGGACTCTACAAAAAAAAAAAAAAAGAAAGGAGGGAGAAACCCTCTCAACTCATCAATTTTGTTATTAGAATCACCTCCAAATACCATCAAATTTTTCATGAAATCTCTATTCCGGCGAGATCGAAAACTCGAAGTTCTAGTTCTAAGCTTTTTTAGCGGATGATTTTTTAGAGATATTGATATCAAGTTCTTTGATATAAAGGTCCATTTCTTACTCTACTATCTCTTTAATTTTTCAGTGTATTTTTATAATTAAAATTGTTGAATTACGGAGCATAACGTGTTCGTTTCTCTTTCTCGCATTTTGCTATATAATTGTTTATGTTGGTTCATTTGTTAAAGTATCTTTTCATGTAGTCTTAATTTAAGAATAGTTATCTAAATCAGTTCATGAAGTTTATAGCAATGTTATGAATAAGATTTGATTTGTTAGATTAACTATTTCAAAAGTTGGTGTGATATTTGTTAATCATAATTTCAAGTTTCTTCAAGCCATAATGTCTTGAACTGAAGTGGACTGAACAGGACTTTATGTGGTGTCAAAGTTCTCATTTTGATATCTAAAATTTGGAGCATTCTTCTCTTAGTTTTAATGATTAAATAGGCAAAAATCAAGAGAGAATTGATTAATTTGCATTTGACTTCTAGTTTAGATGATTTAGGGCTTAAATATAGTGGAGGTTATTGAAATTATTAATGGCTTCATGTTCCGTCCAAACTTATTTCTTACGTCACTTTCTTTCACCAAAATTATTTAATAGACATTCTAATATTGATTTTTTTTTTTAAAGTTTTGGTTAAATTTTATTCTGGAAACATTGATTTATTGTATGTAATTGGTATTTGTTTTTCTTAGGCAAGATCAGATTTGAGGCCAACTAATAAACTTATTGAAGAAGATTAAGATGAGATGCAAACTTATTTCCGCACCTTTGTTATCTTTTTTATATGCCTACTTCGACCAAGAATCATTACTACTTGATCTTTATTTTATTTTCATTTTTTTATTTAGCTAAATGTTAAGGACATAGACATACTCTCACCTCCCTTTTAAATATTTTTTTTTACATATGTATCAATATTGGATCGGCATCGCTTGGAGTTCAATTGCAATGAGTGGAGGATTAACGAGAGAAGCAAAGGTCGATTGTAGCCGTCTTCTCAAGAGGGATCCAGGTATGTAATGGGAAATGATGACAGACAAATAGGCTATAACTGACTTCTTATATGAAGTGTGCATGTAGCTTTATCAAATTAAAGCAACTCGTTACTCCCTCCTATTCTAATTTTATCTGTCACTCTTTTAAATGTTTCAAAACCTTGACAATTCTTACTATTATGATCAATTGTTGATACACTTTCTTTAAATCCAAACATCAAAAATATAAATATTTTTAGTTTTACATGACTTGTAAAAATATAGAATAATTTAATTTGGTACTCTTGAATAATTTCTTTTAATCTTTTTTAAGACATCTAAAAGGGCCGATATATAAAAAATAGAATTGAGGGAGTAACATCGCATTAGGCCCGTCTCTAGCCTTTTCGTATCCTGATCCCAGTCTCTCTCTAAATTTTAACTGTGTGTGTTTTCAAGTTATTTAAATTCCTATGTTGCACGATATACTTTAAGTATTTGATTTGGAAAGGATCAGGTTAGTTCTTCTATTCTCCTTGTCCTTATTTTATCTATTTTATTTTTGGATTAGCCTTTTTTTTGTTTCATACTATTCAAATATCCTAACTATCCTATGGAGAGCAATCAGGTTAGTCCGCTCTTCTTTTGCCATTAATATTATTATTTTTTTTTCGACAACTTGAAATATACTTTCCATGGTTGAATTAATGAATTATTGTTACTTGAGTATTTTGTATCTTACTTATTATAATATGTGCTAGAAATCTCATATCTAAACTTGTCTTTAAATATTATTTATTTGAAACATAGATTGATGATTAATAAATAAAAAGCTTTTATGTGTTTAGTACCTTATACTTAGTTTAAAAAATTTGATTATTTCATTGACCTCGCTGATAATTTTTCACCCCCACATAAATACAAGATACGGTCGGGACCCGCATTTGCGGACCTCGAAGGGTGCTTAACACCTTCCCTTCGAGGTAATTTGAGCCCTTACCCGATCTCTGGTGATCTTGTCCCTTAGATTAGATTTAGATCTTAGAATAGGTGTCCTAATGCACCTCAAATCATTAGGTGGCGACTCTCTTTTTTTTTTAATCCCAAACGAGTCATTGCCACGACGTCGTCCAGGTTCCTATTTCTCCGCGAGGAAAAATGGGGCGCGACATTGGCTTACTAGAATTGCATGAAATTGCATTTTTTGCGTTGGCCAACTAAAGTTTTATAAAATTATAGTTTTGCATTGGCCTACTAAATTTGCATGAGATCGCATTTTTCGCATTGGCCTACTGAAGTTGCCTTTTTGCATTGGACTATTAAAATTGTGTAAAATTGCATTTTTTTTTGCCTACTGAAATTGCATTTTTACATCGGCCTACTAAAATTGCTTGAAATTGTATTTTTTGCATTGGCCTACTAAACTTGCGTGTTCGCATTTTTGCAATGGTTTACTAAAATTGCCTTTTTGCATTGGACTACTAAAATTGTACTTTTTTCATTGGCACACTGAAATTGCATTTTCACATCGGCATACTAAAATATCGTGAAATTGCATTTTGTATTAATCCAACTAAAATTTGCATAAAATGGTATTTTTGCAGTGGCTTACTAAAAATGGATGAAAATTTGCGTGAAATGGAATTTACATTTGGTATACTAAGAATGCATTGAAAATTGCAAAGCCTACTAAATTGCATTTTTGCCTACTAAAATTACATTGCCTTATTTGAAAATTCTGTATGGCTTACTGAAATTGCATTGCATAAAAAAACACTTTTTACATAGCCTTTTGAAATTACATTTTGCCTACTTAAATTGCATTGCGTTCTTTTAAAAATTTTGCATTGGCCTGAAAAATCGCATGAAAAAATATATTATACCTTAAGGCATTATTTTTCATAGTCTAAAGGACATCATGTCATGGACTGGGAGTTTAATTTCTGTTTATCATGCCCGTAAGGTGTCATAGTCCAAAGGCATCATCCTTCATGTCCTAAGGATATCATTTTATGGCCTAGGGATTCAATTTATGTTCATCATGATCCAAAGGTATCATCGTCCAAAGGCATCATCTTTAATGGCCTACGGACATTATTTCATGACTTGAGGATATAATTTACGATTAGCATGGCCCAAGACGTCATAGCCTAAGACGTCATCCTTATCATCTTATGGAAAATTTCATGGTCTAAGTGGGAACTTCCATCGTGTTTATGAATTTATTTCACCACTTAATAGATGTGCTCTAACCATTTTATCTAGTGTTTTTAAAGTTATAGATTGCGAATTTTTTGGAGTTTTGTAGATGTTGTCATCCGATTCAAAGACATGACTCTCGCAATAAATCCTTGACTTTTTCTTTCACACTCTCCGTACCATCCCTTGCTCTCACTCTTCTACTACCACCCAAACCATATCATGTATTCTCACTTTTCGTACTATCGTATCTTTCGATTTCAAGCTACTATCGTTCCTACTTCAAGATCCGCACCATTAACTTTATTCTTAGGAATTTCATCCGTTCCTAAATCCAGAACGACACACGGTCTGATTCTCGTATAACCAAAGATATGTAAGCGACTTGAAACTGAAGTCTCGGCCGTAATATTTTCACAACCCGTTTCGTTCTATTTGGTCCTTGCGGTAGTATTTCATCGGTCGGACAAAATTGGCTATTCCGTCAACTTTCTTTGCTCAACAATTCATCATTCATTCCCGAGAAAAGAAGGGGCAGCTGTTGATGCCCAATTTTGATCGACCTCTAACCTTTTTAGATTGTCATTTAATTAAAATAGGCATTTTTGAAAAAATGAGCTTATTTTCCATTCCATCCAAATAATTGTGTATTTTCTTAACTTTCTTGATTTCAAAATTTGTTCGCTAATTATTTTTGTCGTTTCTTAAACTTATTATTTTTATTATTTTTATTATTTATTTTCATCGTTACATTTATTTTAATGATAATAATAATAGCAGTAACATTTATTATTATTTACTTATTAGTTATTATTATTATTATTATTATTGTTGTTGTTGTTGTTGTTGTTGTTGTTGTTGTTGTTGTTGTTGTTGTTGTTGTTGTTGTTATTGTTGTTAGTATTATAGTTAATATATTAATATTGCATTTTAAATACATTTTTTTAGTTCAAAATAACAATTTTAATACGTTTAATATTTTTTACTTAATAATTTTAGCATATATCACGTATTTTTTTACATAAAGATTATTATTTAAAATATTGTATATTTTCATAAGTGTGCATATTATATTTATTAATTAAGTGGCAATCTTCTTAATTTCACTCCAATGAATTTAATTCGTAGCCTTTTTAATCTTATTCATTTCAATTTTGATCAATTTCTTTACAATTTATTTCAATTCTAACCAACTCTCTCACAATTCCTTTCAACTTTAGTCTATATTGAGTCAATTTGTGGCTTAATTTTAAATGTCCAATTTAGTTTCACTCAAATTACACCTGGTTACCCATACTTTGGCCCAAATCCGACCCACTTTCCCAAGAATTAATCTCGTGCATTGATCTATTTTCATCCAACAGAAAAATTAATTTCTCATTATTTTCTCTTTAATCCTTTAACATCCCAAAACCCTAAAATCTTGTCATTTTTCACTTTTCCCTTTTCAATGTTGAAACCAGCCACCTTTGCTCTTGTCTCCGGTGAGAATATCGCTACTCTAGCGCGCCAATAAAGACCACCCCAGATCCACCACAAAATCAGCAACTAGCAATAACCAAAACCCCACCAGAAAAACCCGACATCCCTCGTCACCCTTTTCTCCAATCCCTCACTGGCGTCGGAAAGTTCCGAAACATCACTGCATGTGGCGGAACATCAGACGCCCCTCCAGTGACCACCGCAACAAAGAACTCTGACCAGTGAGCAACAATCCCTGGCCGAGATTAAATTTATGAAAATGTTTCGAAATACACTTCGAATTCGATTTGATTTCTTGCTAACTTGAAATTATGTGGTTGTATGTCGTTTAATCATGACTCAAGTTATTATGGTCCTGCTTTGCACGTTTAAGAAATTAATTTTAATTCTTTGTGACTGTGGCTATGGGTTTGTCCAAAATCGTGACCATTAATTTGTGTTCATTGTTCAAATATTCCCTTCTTTTTGTGATTGTAATGATTAATAATATGTGATTATCTATGACTATTTCGTCTTAGGGTAAAAAATTGAATATGGTAAGATGGTTTTTTGTCAATTTTCTTTGTCAAAAAAGATTTTTATAAGGTATTGATATTTGCCACGATCCTTTATTTTTCCTTATTC
The DNA here is from genome assembly GCA_029948455.1 of Solanum rostratum. Taxonomy (NCBI): domain Eukaryota; kingdom Viridiplantae; phylum Streptophyta; class Magnoliopsida; order Solanales; family Solanaceae; genus Solanum; species Solanum rostratum. The sequence continues at coordinate 25,155,880 of CM057053.1, forward strand.
TATTTATGATCAGTGTGGTATATTACTTGATTTGCTCACTTTCTTGATTTTATTATAGATTTTTTTCTACTCCTTTTTTGATAAATTGTGATTTTTTTTATCACTTGGCCTAATTAAGGCTGGTCAGAACCCTTACTCCTTGGTGTTATATGCCAAAGAATAATGTCACTGCCTTTAATCTTCTATTGATAATTTCTCATCTCCCTTAAATCAGTTTATTTTATTTATTTGATTTTGGTAAAATATTGATAAAATATTTGATTTAGTTGAGTAATTGATTTGTTGCCTTTATTCATGAAAAAGTATTGAATAAATTGACTAAATTGATTTTTTGATTGACTCAACTAGGTGACTCATAATTTTGTATGGTAAGTTTAGTTGGTAAAATATTTTTTTGCCTTTTATTTCCTCCATCTAACTGCTTTTATCTAATATAAAAAGGGGTATCTCTCGTGACACGAACATATAGTCCTTCACAGAAAAATAAAATACAGTTCTCTACACACGTTCATACGAGTCAAAAAAAAAAGAAAGAGATATCTTTATAAGTTCAAGATCAACGCTTTGCTTTTAATCATTGTTGGAATACTCATGTTGCAGGCTTGGTTTTTACACTATAGACGGGAAGAGTCGCCTTGGGAGGGAGCGGATTTTGAGGACCTTGAATTGTTTTTATTATTATTCTATTGTATTTTAATTTATTTTTTTTGGAAATCTAGTAATAAAAAATAGTGAAATGGGAAACTAGTTCAAGAGGGAGGGGAACTAATGTGTTACGTGTTCTTTTTCATTCTAGTTTCTTCTTTTTATTTTTATGTGAATGTGTAATATAAAATATGCCTATAAGAGTAATAAATTAGTCATGTTTCAATCACATTTAAATTAACTTCTCGTAAACATTATTGTTTTCTATAAACAAAACTAGCATGGAGTTTGAGCGTGATTTTTAATATGGGTCTATTGTTATGTTTAAATGCTTTTTCTAAAAAAATCTTTTGACTTCTAACCTTTTAGATTCATGTCTACTTAACATTTTAAACGTTATCTAATGATTTTAAAATTTGTAAAATTTGGTAGTTAGACTTAACGGGTGTTTAAGATATCAAGCTTATAGGTTTTCTAAACTTTTAATCAAGTTTTAATATCTCCACATTTATGTTTTTTTAAATTTCATCTCATGATTTTAAATTCATAAGTTTAATAATTCTTTAGGTACCACAATGAATTTGGAACACTTGTTTATGAGTTTTTCTCTTTAATAATTTTATCATGTCAACAAGTCTTTAATATTTTAATAGTTTTCTTGCTTAAATTTGTAAATTGTATTATTACAAAAATCATGTCTAGAAGTATGCTTATAGGATTTTCTAAGTTTTAATCCAATACATAATTAGCAAGTCCTTTTTAAAAAACACTTTGAGAATTTTTCACTTCTCAATAAGTTTTAATATGGTAATGTTTTAAGAGAATCAAAAATCTTTTTAAGTTTTAAAATAAGAATATTTAAACATTATTTTGTAATAAATCTTAAATCTTTTACACTATTTGTGCTTTTTTAGTATGTTCAAGGGGCATATGTGAAGAACTTATGTGCTAAATGTCCGTCTTATTTGTTTTGTTTGACGTGGGTCAATAGAAAACATCAATTTTCTTTTAGTCTAGAACTTATCAAAATAGAAGTCCAATGTCTCGTGGACCATAGGAAGGGACGTCAAGCACTTTCGGATATGCTAGCTTTTTTCATTTTTCGTTAGTGCGCTCTAGTTTAATAATAAATCAACTTAGGAGGGGTAAGGGTAGATAGGACCCTCGGAAAGGATGATTCTAAACTTGTGCTTAATAGGACGAAACCTTGGTTTTAGTTCTTTGGCTTAAATAAGTCATGCGAGCTAAAAACTGACAAAATCTGATTGTCTTTCGAAATGAAAGCCGAGTAAACTGATCCGAGTGGAATAAATCTCGCTTAATTCAGATTCTTTCTTTTATTTATTTTTGATTTTTTGGGGTTGATTAGTCCTTTATTTCTTTTATTCCTGTATTTACTTGTTTAATTTGATTTCTATTGTGTGATCACTTAGAATTAATTAATAATTTTAAAACTTGAGACCTATTTGCTTTAAACCCATATAAATAAGAGATATGGCCAGAACCTTTCTTTTTGGACCTCAAAGGGTGCCTAACACCTTCCCTTCGAGGTAACTAGAACCCTTACCCATTCTCTGGTTGACTTGACCCTTAGATTAGACTTAGTTCTGAATAGTGTCCTAATGCACCTTAATTCATTAGGTTGCAACTCTTCAATTCAATTTTTAATACCAAAAGAGTCGTTGTGACGACGTCATCCAAGTTTCCATCTTTTCGCAAGAAAAAATGGGGTGCGATAGGACCTACAATACAAAAATAGATATAGAGTATAGTATGAGTACCAGGACAATATGTATTCAGTACAGATGATCGGCTGACTAAGTAGGAAGGTAAAAACAATAAGAAAAAGAGGAATACACCTAAATCAGAGTCAAATGAACTACCAATGGTAAGGAAACAAACAGGTATAGAAGTAGGAAAATTCTAACTAGTAAACTATGCTACCTATACCTAATCGGGCTTGGTGAGCCCAATCGGGACACAAGAGAGTTATAATGATGAAACTAAGGAAGTAAGGAATCTACCATGTTGTAACTAAAGGAACCAAAATGAACTTTGAACCAAAAGTTCTTAAAAGTGAAACGATCATGTATGACATGGGTACCGAGGCTTGAGCTACCCAATACTTGGAATGCTCGGCCAAATAAGATAAGACGGGTCAAGGTAGAGACTATCCAATACCCAGAATGCTCACCTATTTAATAAGGAGTTCGAGGTCGGGACTATCCATTGCCCGAAATGCTCACATGATTAATAAGGAGATCGAGGCTGGGACTATCCAATACTCGAAATGCTCGCTTGAGTAATAATTAGGTCAAGGTCGGGACTATCCAATTTTCTGAATGCTCGTATGAGTAATTAGGAGGTCGAGGTCGAAACTATCCAATACCCAGAATGCTCCCCTAAGTAATATGGAGGTCGAGGTTTGGACTATCCGATATCCGGAATGCTCGCCTTAGACTAGCTGAGGGGTGTCAAACTTTTCATTCATCAATCTATATATGCTGACGACCACCAAAGATTTCCCTTTTTGACGAACGAAGCTAACAAAATCTTTGAGTCATACTGGCTTACCTAATGAACAGGTTAACATAACCATTGAGTCATACTGTTTTACCCTACAAATGAAGTCAACATAACTATCAAGGCATACTGCTTTGCTCAACAAATAGAGTTAGTAGAACCATCAAGTCATACTACTTTAACCAATGAATGGAGCCAGCATAACTATCGAGTCATCAACCAAAAACCAAAATCAAACTTAAAAATGGAGTCTACCAATCTTGAGGAATTATGGATGATCAGGTGTCTATTCAGGCAAGTTAATGCATAGCCGAGGCTCAACTACTACACCCTGGTCAGCTACGCTATTCTATAGGGATCTAGGCTGGCCGAAATGATGTCGAGGCATCTAAAGAAATTTTTTGTCAATCCTACATTATGGCCAACATGCTTCATAATACAAAATATAGGAACCAATACTTTAACAGAGGTACCAAGTAACAACAGGACTTCATGCCATGGTTCTAATCCTAAGGCTCAAATAATCTACCCAGCCACTCTATTACTACGGTTCCAACATGCTACCGAAACACCAAAAGGGAAATAGTAGCACTAACTATAACATTAGCTAACAAAATAGTATACTTGCTCACAACTATCCAAAAATATTGATAAAGGCCCATTTCACGATTTCTAACACCTAAGGCAAGTAATTAACTACCATGCCCCAAATTCCACCCAACTTAACATGATTTCACATAAATCAATCAAATTTGAAAAAAGGGAAAGTCGTAACCTACTTGTAGGCCAATCACGCATGCTCCAACTTATTTCGTCGAAGCTTTTTCCTTTCCAATGCTCTGAATATTGCCACGTGTTAAAACTAGATTTATAACATCATTATAGTAGTTTATACACTAAATTCATGAGAAACAAAGACAAACCAATCTTGCTATCTAAAATGAGAAATATGGGACTCACATAAAAATTCTACAATGGACATAAAAAAAACAACCCAAAATAGCACCGATCAATGAACAATTTGAAACTAAATTTAGTGTCGGGAAACACCAAAAATGTATAAACATCAAAATTCCAAAATTTGGCTAATTTGCAAAAAAGGGGCAGTAGCTACTTTAGAGAAATTTACTAGAACGAAGCCCTTTCAGCTGAAATAAATCACACCATGATGATCACTATAAAAAAATCCCATGAATTAGACCTTTGAATCGCCAATTCGGACCTATATTGATCAAGTTATGAATTCTCAAAAATTTCACAATTTTCAATCAAAAATTAGGAAATGCAACAACAAGAATTAAGAATCTCACCTTCAACGAAGCTCCGAAATCACTTTCTGATTCCATAAACGCGTTCCTTGCAAAAAATCCACAACTTAGATCCAAGAATCATCAATTTGGCCCTGAAATGCGTTTCAAATTTAAATCTAATTTTTTCAAGGATTCTGTCCCAAAAGCTCACCCGTACCAGCAGCAAAATTGCAATATTGACCTTAAATAGAGTGCCTATGATCAATTTTGACACCAAAACAATGATTCTTGCATAATTTCATCCAATTTAGACCTAAAGACCACTAAACACAGGTTTCGAATGCCCAAGTTATCACACCTTAAAAATCAATCAAAAACTAAATAGGAATTCCACCATGCAGAAAAAAAATGAATATTTACCTCGAATGAAACTTCTATTCAGGTTTCCCAACTCGCCGATGCGTTCCTCATAATACTCCATCCAAAATGGACCTTTAAATCACTGAATTTAGTCCCAAATGATCAAGATATGCCCCTTGATATATGTGTGTATATATCTGTATGTAGATGTATGTGTATATATGTACATGTACATGTATATATATGTGTGTGTATGTGTGTGTGTCTATATACCAACTTTAAAATTTCCACCGGGATATTTGGAATCCTTTAGGAAACCCCATGCATGCAAATGGACTATGCTACCCCATAAAATTTAACATTTCAAAATTAATGTTGCAATCAATTTTTTCATACGAGGTTGTTATAACTGAATGTGGGTCCCATTCCCACAATCATTTTCTAGTCAAATTCGACTGAGGGGCTCAAAATGCGTCCGGAAGCCTCAGAAACCAAACAAAAGATCACTCTAGACCAAACTTGACATTCCAAAGCTAACCACAATCAAAAATTTTATTTGTGCACGTTTTCCAATAATGTTAACCAAAATCAATTGTTGGCCATTTTTGAAAGCTAAAATGCAAAATATGGTACAAACTCACACCGAAGGCCTCGATTTTTGACCCGACCATGACTCTAGCCAAATGTTGTCATTCAGAAGCTGATGGAACTGTCAGAAATCTATTCTGAGATAATTTATCGCATTTTATACTAAAATCAAATTTTCAAGGTAGAAGGCCTTCCAGAACATGAAAAAATGCAAAACTCCCAAACGAACGACCAGGCGAGAGATTTATCGATGCCAACAAGTTATAAATGACTTGTGTTGTTGTAAGAATACTCTAATGGTGAAAATGATGCAGCATAAGCAAAATGACTTGGGGATCATTACGAGCATGTACATATGTATGTATGTATGAGTTGATCTTTATTTTTCATTACTCTCTTACTCCATATTACTTGGCCATTTTAGATATGACACCTCAAAAAAAATTAATTAAAGGTGTATTTTACTGAAATAGCATTATTAATAATGCTTTGAAATTTTAAATTTAACTACTACTACTCTATGTAGTTATTATAATAATAAGGGTAGAAACACAAAAATATTATAAAATTATTTTAAATTCATAAATTGGACAAGTAAATCAGAATAACTATTTTTAGAAGAAGGGTCAAGTAATATAAACGACGGGAGTATTCTCTATTGTCTACATAAATAAACAAGTTTTTATTGACATTGAAGTATTACATAAATTATAACTTAAAACTAATTTAAAATCCAAATGAATACAATCTTTAAAAATTTAATCTAATTTAATAAATTATTATGTACTTTCTAAATTAAAGTATATTTGTATAATTATTATTCTCTGTTATTTTCACTTGTATGAATAGATATTAGAGTTTTGATTATTGTTACTAAAATTAATTTTATGAGTATAATAATTTAATACACTATAGAACATCATTAGCTTATATACTTACTTGGTATTTCTCTTTTTTTTCAAAAGATAATATTTATACTTTTATGAAAATGTTGTTATGTGAAATCAATAAAGATAAATATATCATGATTTTTAAAACAGTAAAAAGAAAGTATAATAAAAGGATATAACAACCTTATTAATCAGGAGAAAAGTAAGAGTTTAATTGTTATTCAAAGCTGAAGGGAAGTTTGATTTAAAAGCAAAGTTGGTGGATGAAAATGATTTTTATCCACTCACATATACGCATATCATTATAAAATGGTTTACATATCTCCTTTTATCTAAGTGAAGTGAAAAAAAAAATTATTTTTTTAGCAAAATCACATAGGCAATACAATCCTTTTCATATGAATTTTTTTTTTGTTTTACTTCTTTGATTATCATTATTTGATTTTTATTCTTATTTTTGTCCTTCGTTCTGTAGTGTAAAAATATGGTAAATAACATAAAAGAAGTTTGAATGGAAAAACATTTAAAAAGTAAGAAAACAAATGTAAAACTAATTTTTTTCAGCTATAATGTAATTTATCTTTTGTATCTGTAAAATAAATTTGGGGCAAATATGATATATTTTATGAGAAAGTTAGTGAAAAAGAATAAATTTGATCATTAAAATCATAAATTTAAATTAATCGTTGCTACAAAGAAGCAAAAAAAAAATACATATAAGAAGAATCAAATATACCGAATGGTTCTTTAAATTTAGAAAAAAATTGAAACATAATTTTCTTTTCAGTTTCGTTAAGCCATATGTGTGACAATAAGTGCAATATCCCGTAAGTTGAAAGGTCATAAATTGAAGTTTCACGGAAGTTTTCTCTTGAATTTTCAATTTTAGGCATTGGGTACCCATCAATTAAACCCTCCACGAGCCATAATATGCACCCACGAGCCATAATATGCACCATTGGTCATGGTGGGGTCACATGGAGAACTCACTGCCTAGAGCCAAGGCACCCTACTACGAGACCTTTCATGGCTCATGGTGCCCTTCACGGGCCATGGTGGGTCCCGTGAAGGGGAGCCCTTCCCCAGGCAGCCATGAATTCCTACTATGACCCCCACCACAAGTCGTGGTGGACCTCCTATGAAGGGGCCCATCCAGTTAAGTTTTTAAGTTTTGTGAGAGTACTTGGTATTTTCCCTAATTTCTAATTTTATTTTTTGATGGTGTTTAGACTAAATTACGCTTCAATTACTACTCTAACCTATCTAAGCTCTTTCGCTCACACTTCAACCATCAAATCAAAAAATTTACTCTCCAAAAATCCTTCCAAGACTCTCTTCTTCTTCGAGCAAGAGAATTCAATAAAGACCAAGCAAGTTCAAGCCTAATTCATCCAAATCCCTCTTAGTTCTTCGTCAAGATGTGTGGGTTTCATTCATGTGCAACTTTTACCCATGGAGCCCAACCTTTTCCCTTACTTTGTTTAATTTCAAGTATATATAATGAGGGGTTCTTTTTTTTCATGATTTTAGTTTCAAATGTTTGAATTATGATATGAATTATGCTTAGGTACTCAGTTATACAAGAATTGTTACAAATTGAATGGATCACAGATCTACATGGATTTTCTTAAGTATGTTATTCAAAATTATAGAAATTATGATTATGTTCTTTCAATTTTGATTCAAATGTTCTTTAAATATATGATTATGCATGAATTTTATCTTAATTTTCATGGTTTTAAACTTATTGATTGTGAACACATGTGCCTACTTAATTTTAACTCATAATCATGGTTATGCAAGTGCAAGGCTTGAAGCAAGTTTATGAATAGAGGGTTTAGGATCCTTGAAGGTGACCTAAGATCCTTTGGAGAGACTTCGGATCCTAAGAGATGACCTAGGATCCTACTATAATTATGCTCGGTGTAATGATGATGAGATCGCACCTCCTACTTTTTACTAGATATGATATGAGCTACTCTTATGATAAAACTATAAACTATGAAATTATGATCAAGCTTATGACTATGTGATAAGTATGAGTTATGAATTATGACAATTCTGATTTCATGTCTATGCTATGTATTCTGTAGGATGTAGAATTAGTACCGAATGAGACTTGAGCTGGAGACTCGACCTAAGGGGCCCTTATATAAAGACTCTTGTCTCATAATTATGTGTCACCGTAAGATTTATGATTACAAATATGATTTGCTAGTGGATCCACATAGCTCATGACATTCACATAGTGGGTAAATTTCTATCTTGGCAAGTAGACTCCTCTTTTTTTTTTATGTAGGGAAACACTGTGATTCCATATTATAGTTCGCGTGGTCATATTGTTAGTTATGGTGACTTCCCACATACGTATAACTTAATATGTTTCGTGCACCACCTCATTAATATTGGCATATTGATCTCTTCCCTTACACTTATTTTGTATATCTCTTTGCTCATGTACTGCTTAGTCTTTGTATCATATGTATACTATTGTATTGTATGTCCACGTACTTAGTAAATTCAAACGTACTAATGCATACTTTATGCCTACATTATTTCACAATATACAGACAGGTGACTATCCTCCCCATCCCCATGGCTAGTTCTGAATTGCTTCTAGACTGATTTGGTGAGTCATCATATTTCGGGGATGGAACATTCTATCTTTTAGTTTATATCACATTTGAGCTATTACGAGACTCTTTCATTTTTTTGAATGTAAGCTAGAAACAAGTCTAAGTCCCCGCCTAGTCTATTACTTAGAGTCATTATTGGACATGACATATGGATTTTATGTTATCTAGTTGTCTTCATACTCTTATGTTATAGCTTATGTTTATATCTCGGTTTCTATTTAAAATTTATTGCTCATTGCCTATGGATGCTTATGATATGCTAAGAAGGCTAATTTGAGGTTCTTTCAAGAATCTCATTCACTGTGTCACATCTAGGACTTAGCTTGGGTTGTGACAATGGGGTATAATGAACCACTTTTATAATGGAAGGTATTTAGCTCTATGTCACGCCCCGGGAGGGTACCCGAGATGTGGCCGGCACTCAGAGACTATTGCTAATCCCCGAGCAAACCACTTAGCCTCATCATATCATTCAACAATAACATAGCGAAAACATCATAAATAGAAAACCTCAGGTAAGGGCCAAATGGCCAAACATCAATCTCAACATCAACTAAGTAAGTAAAATACTACTCAGTTCATAAGGGAAACATCCACATCAACCTCGACATCATGTCTACGAAGCCTCTAACCTGACTCAACTGTCTAAGAATGGTGTCATGACATGCCATGACTACCGGACTCAATGCAATAAAGGAACATAAATAGAAGGGTCTCCTCCGGATAGCAAGGAGGCTCACCAAAGTCTGAACTCGAAATCTTTGACCTCAACGGTGTGCCTGCTGAAGTCCTCGAACTCCTGTATCCGCATCATGAAACGATGCAGCGCCAAATGACGTCAGTACGTGGAATGTACTAGCATGTAAAATAGCTGAATAACAGGGTAATGTACACAGCATAAAGAAACATCAACTCGACATCATACTTCATCAGGATATCAAAAGTCTATCTAAGGCAAGAGATTAGATTAGACAATTGACTCATCAACCTCTCATCAAACCTCAACGTCACATCAACTCATCTCAAGGAACCTCAACATCAACTCACATCAAAGAAATATCACATCGACTCAAGGACACATCACATCGACTCAAGGACTCGACTCAAACATCACATCAACATCAACATCAGAGTTCTATCAAATGGAACCTAACTGGGAGTTTCTCTAACCGAAAACCATCACCTATGAGCCGGTGATGATACAACGAAGCGATGTCGTTGCCACATCCATCCAATACCCTGCCCGGGGTAAAGGACATAACCTCAGTGGATCCACAAGAAAAACCTCAGTCCTCATTTGGGACAAGATAGGAGCCATCCGTATTGCGGTTCAATCCACTGTTCCTACGCGGGCCACATAGTTAATGGGTTCGAGTGGGGACTCACTCTCTACCCATTTCGGTGCTCAATACTCCTCCCAGAACTCGACATGCTCATAAAACATCAACCTCATCAGTCCCATAGGGACATAATACCTCATCATCAGTCACATAAGGACATGATATAATACCTCAACATCAACATCGGTCCCAAAGGGACATAGTATAAAACCTCAACATCAACATCAGTCCAATAGGGACATAGTACTTCACCTCATAACATCAACATCAACATCAGAACTCAAGAGACATCATTTAGCAATTAAATCTCAATGCTAAGATATCATAAAACATCAGTCTCATCAACATCATCATAACATCATCATAACATCATCATCGTCAAGGCTCTAGACATATCCCCCAATTTCATTATGCATGCTCTTTCCAAAACACAATAATTATAGGATTTTAAAATGCACTCCTAAAATGAATTATAATTTAAAACATAATAGTGATGATCATTTATTCCTGTAGGAAAATTATTTATACATAAAATAAAGTAGGTTTTTACATGCATCAAACTCTTCATATTAACCTCATCAAGTCAAGATACAATATTCAATACTCAGAAGGGCACATGGGAGAACATTCCCATGCTTTAGGTTAGCCTTACATACCTGGAATGTTTTGCTAACACAATTATGCACCACCTCCTCTTGATCTCTTCAACCTCAACTCCCTTCAAGCCCTAGCTTAGTGACCTTTAGGAAGAACACTTTAGAATTTGGGTTTTTGAAACCCTTTTCTTAGAAACCGACTTAAATTAGTCATAGGGGTACGTTTAGGATAAATAGGAATGGACTAAAATGCCCTCCGTAATTTAAAAGAATTTTTCTCCGACCTGAAATAACACAGTCCGCGACGCGGACCTGTCGCGGATAATGTATTTTCAGAAAATTCAACTCCATCAAAAAATCACAAAAAAACTTAAGTGTGGCTCCGCGACAGGTCCGCGACGCGGTTCTGTCTGCGCAGGCTCACTGTTTTTTATTTTGGAACGAAAAATTATCTTTCGACTCGATTGCTCTTAAAATCGACCGGGACCCTCTTCCCACTCCATTTTAGGTGCTGATCACGAACCAACTCTCGGATTTTAAATCCAAGCATCGGAAGACGCGTTTTACGCACTCCTCTTCCCTAGGAGTGTTTTAGTAATTTGTCGGGTGTTAGATTATCTCCCCCTTGGGATCATTTGTCCTCGAATGATGAGTAGGAATGGTAATTTGGCACGAATAGACTCAAGACTCACTCAATACTCACTCAGTAACATCACCACCTTGACTTTTCATCGACTTCATTAACATATACTCAGACATCAATACTATAAATATCACATCATGGTAGGAGCATCAATTTACATAAAAGTAAGAATGTTACCTTCCACACTGTCATCAACCTCGAGCACGAACAAGTGCGGGTATTTTGCTTTCATCTTTTCCTCAGCTTCCCATGCGGCTTCCTCAACAAATTGATTCCTCCACAGAATTTTGACAGAGGCTATCTCTTTATTCCTCAGTCTGCGAACCTGTCGATCAAGGATCTGGACTGGGATTTCCTCATAGGACAAACTGTCTCTGACTCCCGTGCTCTCCACAGGAACTACCAAGGTAGGATCTCCCAAACATTTCTTCAACATCGAAATATAGAACACCAGATGGATTCCATCTAACTCGGAAGGTAATTCTAGCTCGTAGGCGACCTTCCCAATCCTTCGCACAATCTGGTACGAACCAATATAGCGAGGACTTAATTTCCCCTTTTTCCCAAACCTCATGACACCCTTCATGGGTGATACCTTCAGGTAAACCCAATCGCTCACCTCAAACTCTAGGTCTCTTCTCCTCACATCTGTGTAAGATTTCTGACGGCTTTGGGCAGTCTTCAATCTTTCCCGAATAATTTTCACCTTCTCTATGGATTGGTGAACAAGGTTAGGACCAATTAACTCTGCCTCTCCAACTTCAAACCACCCAATGGGTGATCTGCATCTCCTCCCATACAAGGCCTCATAAGGAGCCATTTGAATGCTTGCATGATAACTATTGTTATACGCGAATTCAATCAATGGTAAATGATCATCCCAGTTTCCTTTGAAATCAAGGACGCATGCTCTCAACATGTCCTCCACCGTCTGAATAGTGCGCTCTGCCTGACCATCTCTCTCTGACTGAAGACATACTGTAAGCTCTTGTGATCCGTAAACACGTCCACATGCACTCCATACAAGTAGTGGCACCAGATTTTAACTGCAAACACCACTGCCGCCAATTCAAGATCATGGGTTGGATAGTTATTCTCATGAACTTTAAGCTGCCTGGAAGCATAAGCCACCACTTTACCTCTTTGCATTAACACACATCCCAATCCAACTCTTGACGCATCACAGTATATTACAAAACCTTCCGTCCCGTCAGGCAAGGTCAATACAGGTGCAGTAGTCAATCTAGTCTTTAACTCTTGGAAGCTCTTCTCACATTCTTCAAACCACTCAAACTTGACCTTTTCCTAGGTCAGTTTGGTCAATGGGGTGGATAGAGAAGAAAATCCCTCAACAAATTTGCGGTAGTAGCCTGCCAACCCCAAGAAACTCCTGATGTCAGTTGGAGAGGTCGGTCTTGGCCAGCTGGCAACCGCTTCAATCTTCTTACCATCTACTCGGATCCCATCACCTGAAACTACATGGCCTAGGAAGGCCACTGATTTGAGCCAAAATTCACATTTGGAGAACTTCGCATACAATTCATGGTCCTTAAGAGTTTGAAGGACAACTCTAAGATGCTTAGCATGCTCTTCCTCATTCCTCGAATATACCAAGATATCATCAATGTACACGATCTCGAACATATCAACGTAGGGCCTGAACACCCTATTCATCAAATCCATGAAAGCTGCCGGTGCATTCGTCAACCCCAAGGACATGACCAGGAACTCAAAGTGGCCATATCTTGTCCTGAAAGTTGTCTTTGGAATATCACATTCTTTCACCTTCAACTGGTGGTAACCCGATCTGAGGTCTATCTTTGAAAAGCATGAGGCACCCTGAAGTTAGTCAAACAAGTCATCTATCCTGGGAAGAGGATATTTATTCTTGACTGTGACCTTGTTCAGTTGCCTAGAATCTATGCACATTCTCAGTGACCAATCCTTCTTCCGTACAAACAGAACGGGAGCACCTCAAGGAGAAACACTGGGTCTAATAAAACCCTTTTCTAACAGATCCTTCAACTGCTCCTTCAACTCTTTCAACTCAGCAGGGGCCATCCTATATAGTGGAATCGAAATGGGTTGCGTCTCAGGAAGTACATCAATACCGAAGTCGATCTCCGTATCGGGAGGGACTCTGGGTAAATCCTCAGGGAACACCTCGGGGAACTCATTCACAATCGGAACTGACTCGAGAGTAAGGGACTCAACATCATCAGATTTAACTTGTACAAGGTGATAGATACACCCCTTAGAGATTAACCTCCTCGCCCTCAGGTAAGAAATAAATTTACCCTTGGGTGCAACATAACCTCCCTTCCACTCTAGGACAGGTTCATCAGGAAATTGAAATTTAACAACTCGGGTCCTACAGTCTATGGATGCATGGCAAGCATGGAGCCAATCCATACCAAGAATCACATCAAAGTCAACCATCTCCAACTCTACCAAATTTGCCAAAGTATCCCTATGACAGATGGACACTATACAGTCTCTATAGATCCTCTTAGCCAGGATTGACTCACCAGTAGGAGTCGAAACAGTGTAAGGCTCAAGCAAACACTCAGGAAGAATCTCAAACTTATTGGCCACATAGGGCGTCACAAAAGATAAGGTGGCACCCGGGTCAAGCAATGCATAACATCTAGAGAAACCTCTTGATCCTGTTGATTTCCCATCGCATATAGATGGTTCGTCTCGCCTTCTGCATTTGCAGTAGCTGCCTTCTGATGACTACCCTCGGAGGGCGCTGTAGAAGACTGCGCTTTATTACCTCTATCGCTCCACCTCTGATTCCTCATAGGACACTCACCCTGGAAATGGCTAGGTTGTCCACAGGTAAAGCAATTATTGGTGCCCTTACGGCACGTGCCAAGATGCATCCTACCACACCTACCACAAGGTGGCCTTCCCCTCGGACCTTGAGCAACACTGGCTTGGGACTGAGGTCCCTGCGATCTGAAGTTCTGATGACCATAGGATCTCTGCTCATACCTGTTTTGCTGAACAGGAGCGCTCGCCATCGAAGGTGCATGGCTAGAAGACTTCTTTTAAAAGAAGGTTCTATCACATTTATTCTGTTTCTGCTGATTAGGCTCATGCCCTGCCGATTTGGCTTTCTTCTTCTGTTGCTCTTCTTTGTCCCTCTTCTTTTCCTCCTCAGTCTGCTAGGCATAGACCATAAGTCTAGCAATATCCATGTCTGGAATCAGCAACGCTGCCTTATACTCTCTCTTCACATGCCTGCCCAACCCAGACACATACTTCCTCATTCTTGCCCTCATATCAAGGACCATCTCTGGAGTATATCTGGACAGTTGGATGAACTTCAAGCTGTACTCTTTGACCATCAACCCCTCTTGTTTCAGATTCACGAACTCCTCGACCTTTGCCTCTCTCAACTCTTAGGGAATGAAGTGATTGAGAAAAGCACTCTCGAACTCCTCCCACTCAACAGGCTCAACATCCTCACCTCTACCATCCTCCCACTGGTTATACCAGACATTGGCAACATCCTTAAGCTGATAAGAGACCAGCTCGACTCCCTCCACCTCATTTGCATGCATAGCCCTCAAGATCTTACGCACCTCATCAATGAAGTTTCATGGGTCCTCCTCAACCTTTGACCCCGTATAAACTGGCAGGTTCATCCTCAGGAAATCTCTGAGCCTGGTTGCAACTGCAGGCTCTCGGGAGCTGGAGCTAGGGGCCTGGGGACCGCGACTGCTACTCTGAGAGGCCACTAATTGGGTGAGCATAACGATAGCTCCCCTGAAGTCTGCTTCCGAAGTGGAGGCTAACTGAACAGGAGGTGCTGGTGGAGCCTCAGCAGCTCTAGCAAGTCATCCCCGTCTCCTTGTCCTATGCTGATTAGGAGCCTCTAGTAAGGAATTCTCAGTGTTAGGGACTGAGGCATCTCTTTGTGCAGCTGTGCGTTTTGGAGGCATTATCTGCAAATGCGTAACGAACGAATTAGAAAGGGAGTTTCATAGAGCCAAGCTCTATCGCACGAACTCAGAACATCAAAGAAGGGTAACCATTTCCTAAACACCCTGTAGCATCCTGGTTATGAAGTATGGTGCACAACACACGCATAAACAAGACTCTACTAGACACGGCTTCATAGACTCCCTAGGACTCTTGAACTCTGTGCTCTGATACCAAGTTTGTCACGCCTTGGGAGGGTACCCGAGACGTGGCCGGCACTCAGAGACTATTGCTAGTCCCCGAGCGATCCACTTAGCCTCATCACATCATTCAACAACAACATAGCGGAAACATCATAGATAGAAAACCTCAGGTAAGAGCCAAATGGCCAATCTCAACATCAACTAAGTAAGTAAAATACTACTCAGTTCATAAGGGAAACATCCACATCAACCTCGACATCATGTCTACGAAGCCTCTAACCTGACTCCACAGTCTAAGAATGGTGCCATGACATGTCATGGCTACCGGACTCAATGCAATAAAGGAACATAAATAGAAGGGTCTCCTCCGGATAGCAAGGAGGCTCACAAAAGTCTGAACTCGAAATCTTTGACCTCAACGGTGCGCCTGCTGAAGTCCTCGAACTCCTGTATCTGCATCATGAAACGATACAGTGCCAAATGGCGTCAGTACATGGAATGTACTGACATGTAAAATAGCTGAATAACAGGGTAATGTACACAGCATAAAGAAACATCAACTCGACATCTTACTTCATCAGGATATCAAAAGTCTATCTAAGGCAAGAGATTAGATTAGACAATTGACTCATCAAACCTCAACGTCACATCAAGCTCATCTCAAGGAACCTCAACATTAACTCACATCAAAGAAACATCACATCAACTCAAGGGAACATCACATCGACTCAAGGACTCGACTCAAACATCACATCAACATCAACATCAGAGTTCTATCAAATGGAACCTAACTGGGAGTTTCTCTAACCGACAACCATCACCTATGAGCCGATGATGATACAACAAGCGATGTCGTTGCCACATCCATCCAATACCCTGCCCGGGGTAAAGGACATAATCTCAGTGGATCCACAAGAAAAACCTCAGTCCTTATTTGGGACAAGATAGGAGCCATCCGCATTGCGGTTCAATCCTCTCTTCCTACACGGGCCACGTAGTTAATGTGTTCGAGTGGGACTCACTCTCTACCCATTTTGATGCTCAATACTCCTCCTAGAACTCGACATGCTCATAAAACATCAACCTTATCAGTCCCATAGGAACATAATACCTCATCATCAGTCACATAAGGACATGATATGATACCTCAACATCAACATCGGTCCCAAAGGGACATAGTATAAAACCTCAACATCAACATCAGTCCCACAGGGACATAGTACTTCACCTCATAACATCAACATCAACATCAGAAGTCAAGAGACATCATTTAGCAATTAAATCTCAATGCTAAGATATCTTAAAATATCATTCTCATCAACATCATCATAACATCATCATCGTCAAGGCTCTAGACATATCCCCTAATTTCATTATGCATGCTCTTTCCAAAACACAATAATTATAGGGTTTTAAAATGCACTCCTAAAATGAATTATAATGTAAAACAAAATAGTGGTGATCATCATTTCCTGTAGGAAAATTATTTATACATAAAATAAAGTAGGTTTTTACATGCATCAAACTCTTCACATTAACCTCATCATGTCAAGATACAATACTCAATACTCAGAAGGGCACATGGGAGAACATTTCCATGCTTTAGGTTAGCCTTACATACCTGGAATGTTTTACTAACACAATTATGCACCACCTCCTCTTGATCTCTTCAACCTCAACTCCCTTCAAGCCCTAGCTTAGTGACTTTTAGGAAGACCACTTTAGAATTTGGGTTTTTGAAACCCTTTTCTTAGAAACTTGTAACACCCAGCGAATTACTAAAATACCCCTAGGGAAGAAGTATGCTTAAAATGCGTCGTCCGATGCTCGGATTGAAAATTCAAGAGTGGATTCGTGATCAGCATTGAAAATGGAGCGGGAAGAGGGTCTCGGTCGATTTTTAGAGCAATCGAGTCGAAAGATAATTTTTCGTTCCAAAATGAAAGATAGTGTGCCTGCGCGACAGGACCCGTCGCGGACCGGTCGCGGAGTCACACTTATGTTTTCTGTATTTTTTTCGACGGAGTGGAAATTCTGAAAATACATTGTCCGTGACATGTCAGCGTCGCGGACTGTGTTATTACAGGACGAGGATAAATTCTTTTAAATTATGGAGGGCAATTTGGCCCATTCCCAATTATTTTAAACGTTCCCCTACAACTAATTAAGGTCGGTTTCCAAGAAAAAGGGTTTCAAAACCCAAATTCTAAAGCGTTCTTCCTAAGGATCACTAAAGCTAGGGCTTGAAGGAAGGTGAGGTTGAGGAGATCAAGAGAAGGTTGTGCAACTTCGTGTTAGCAAAACTTTCCAGGTATGTAAGGCTAACCTAAAGCATGGGACTATTCTCCCATGTGCCCTTCTGACATATTGAGTATTGTATCCTAATATGAAGAGATTAATGTGAAGAGTTGGTGCATGTAAAATTTACGGATTTTATGTATAAATAGTTTTCCTACATGAATTGATGATCATCACTATTTTGTTTTACATTTTAATTCATTTTCATGAGTGCATTTAAAAACCCTATAATTATTGTGTTTTGGAAAGAGCAAGCATAATGAAATTAGGGGATATGTCTAGAGCCTTGACGATGATGATGTTACGATGGTATTATGAGGATGTCGATGAAAATGATATTTTATGATGTCCTAGCATTTAAGATTTAATTGCTAAATGAGTATCTTGAGTTCTGATGTTGATGTTGATGTTATGAGGTGAGGTGATGTTGATGTTGAAGTATTATATTATGTCCCTATGGGACTGATGTTGATGTTGAGGTTTTATACTATGTCCCTCTGGGACCGATGTTGATGTTGAGGTATTAATTATTATACCATGTCCTTAGGTGACTGATGATGATGTATTATGTCCCTATGGGACTGATGAGGTTGATCTTTTATGAGCATGTCGAGTTCTGGGAGGAGTATTGAGCACCGAAATGGGTAGAGTGAGTGCCACTCAAACCCATTAACTACGTGGCCCGCGTAGGAAGAGAGGATTGAACCGCAAAGCGGATGACTCCTATCTTGTCCCAAATGAGGACTGAGGTTTTTCTTGTGGATCCATTGAGGTTGATTTCCTTTACCCCGGGTAGGGTATTGGATGGATGCGGCAACGGCATCGCTTCGTTGTATCATCACTGGCTCATAGGTGATGGTTGTCGGTTAGAGAAACTCCCAGTTAGGTTCCATTTGATAGAGCTCTGATGTTGATGTTGATGTGATGTTGAGTCGAGTCCTTGAGATGAGCTTGATGTGATGTTGATGACTGATGAGAGGTTGATGAGTCGATTGTCTAATCTAACCTCTTGCCTTAGATAGACCTATGACATCCTGATGGAGTATGATGTTGAGTTGATATTCTTTATATGTGTAATTATTCTGTTATTTCAGCTATTTTACATGCCAGTACATTCCACGTACTGACGCCATTTGGCGCTATATCGTTTCATGATGCAAATACAGGAGTTAGAGGACTTCAGCAGGCGCATCGTTGAGGCTAGAGATTCGAGTTCAGACTTTGGTGAGCCTCCTTACTCTCTTGAGGAGACCCTTCTATTATATGTTTTCCCTTATTTCATAGAGTCCGGTAGCCATGGCATGTCATGGCACCCTTCTAAACAGTTGAGTCAGGTTAATGGCTTCGTAGACATAATGTCGAGGTTGATGTAGATGTTTCCCTTATGAACTGAGTAATATTTTACTTACTTAGTTGATGTTGAAGCAAAAGGAGTTAACGATCAAAGAGTACAGCTTGAAGTTCATCCAGCTGTCCAGATATGCTCCAGAGATGGTCCTTGATATGAGGGCAAGAATGAGGAAGTATGTGTCTGGGTTGGGCAGGCATGTGAAGAGGGAGTGTAAAGCAGCATTGCTGATTCCAGACATGGATATTGCTAGACTTATGGTCTATGCCCAACAGACTGAGGAGGACAAGAAGAGGGACAGAGAAGAGCAGGAGAAGAAGAAAGCCAACTCGGCAGGGCATGAGCCTAATCAGAAGAAGCAGAATAAAGGTGATAGAACCTTCTTTCAAAAGAAGTCTTCTAGCCATGCACCTTCGATGGCGAGTGCACCTGTTCAGCAAAACAGGTATGATCAGAGATCCTATGGTCATCAGAACTTCAGAGCACAGGGACCTCAGTCCCAAGCCAGTGTTGCTCAAGGTCCGAGGGGAAAGCCACCTTGTGGGAGATGTGGCAAACTGCATCTCGGCGCGTGTCGTGAGGGCACCAATAATTGCTTTACCTGTGGACAGCCTGGCCATTTCCAGAGTGAGTGCCCTATGAGGAATCAGAGGTGGAGTGATAGAGGTAATAGAGCTCAGTCTTCTACAGCGCCCCCTGAGGGTAGTCGTCAGAAGACAACTACTGCTAATGTAGGAGGCGGGATGAATCGCCTGTATGCGATGGGTAATCAACAGGATCAAGAGGTTGCTCCAGATGTTGTTACGGGTATGCTCCGAATCTTTTCTTATGATTGTTATGCATTACTTGACCCGGGTGCCACTTTATCTTTTGTGACGCCCTATGTGGCCAATAAGTTTGAGATCCTTCCTAAGTGTTTGTTTGAGCCTTACACTATTTCGACTCCTGCTGGTGAGTCAATCCTAGCTAAGAGGATCTATAGAGACTGTATAGTGTCCATCTGTCATAGGGATACTTTGGCCAATTTGGTAAAGTTGGAGATGGTTGACTTTGATGTGATTCTTGGTATAGATTGGCTCCATGAGTGCCATGCATCCATAGATTGTAGGACCCGAGTTGTTAAGTTTTGATTTCCTAATGAACCGGTCCTAGAGTGGAAGGGAGGTTATGTTGCACCCAAGGGTAAATTTATTTCTTACGTGAGGGCGAGGAGGTTAATCTCTAAGGGGTGTATCTATCATCTTGTACGAGTTAAAACTGATGATGTTGAGTCCCCTACTCTTGAGTCAGTCCCGATTGTAAATGAGTTCCCTGAGGTGTTTCCTGAGGATTTACCTGGCGTCCCTCCTGATAGAGAGATCGACTTCGGTATTGATGTACTTCCTGGGACGCAGCCTATTTCGATCCCACCATATAGGATGGCCCCTGCTGAGTTGAAAGAGTTGAAGGATCTGTTAGAGAAGGGTTTTATTAGACCCAGTGTTTCTCCTTAGGGTGCTCCCGTTCTGTTTGTACGAAAGAAGGATGGGTCACTGAGAATGTGCATAGATTATAGGCAACTGAACAAGGTCACAGTCAAGAATAAATATCCTCTTCCCAGGATAGATGACTTGTTTGACCAACTTCAAGGTGCCTCATGCTTTTCAAAGATAGACCTCAGATCAGGTTACCACCAATTGAAGGTGAGAGAATGTGATATTCCAAAGACAGCTCAGGACAAGATATGGTCACTTTGAGTTTTTGGTCATGTCCTTTGGGTTGACGAATGCACCTGCAGCTTTTATGTATTTGATGAATAGGGTGTTCAAGCCCTACCTTGATATGTTCGTAATCATGTTCATGATGATATCTTGGTATATTCGAGGAATGAGGAAGAGCATGCTAAACATCTTAGAGTTGTCCTTCAAACTCTTAAGGACCAGGAGTTGTATGCGAAGTTCTCCAAATGTGAGTTTTGGCTCAAGTCAGTGGCCTTCCTAGGCCATGTAGTTTCAAGTGATGGGATTCGAGTAGATGGTCAAAAGATTGAAGCGGTTGCCAGCTGGCCAAGACCGACCTCTCCAACTGACATCAGGAGTTTCTTGGGGTTGGCAGGCTACTATTGCAAATTTGTTGAGGGATTTTCTTCCCTATCCGCCCCATTGACCAAACTGACCCAGAAAAAGGTCAAGTTTGAGTGGTTTGAAGAATGTGAGAAGAGCTTCCAAGAACTAAAGGCTAGGTTGACTACTGCACCTGTATTGACCTTGCCTGACGGCACGGAAGGTTTTGTAATATACTTGATGCGTCAAGAATTGGATTGGGATGTGTGTCAATGCAAAGAGGTAAAGTGGTGGCATATGCTTCCAGGCAACTTAAAATTCATGAGAAGAACTATCCGACCCATGATCTTGAGTTGGCGGCAGTGGTGTTCGCACTTAAAATCTGGCACCACTATTTGTATGGAGTGCATATGGACGTGTTTACGGATCACAAGAGCTTATAGTATGTCTTCAGTCAGAGAGAACTCAACCCGCGACAGAGGAGGTGGTTGGAATTGCTCAAGGATTACGACATGAGCATCATGTACCACCCAGGTAAAGCTAATGTTGTTGCTGATGCTCTTAGCAAGTTGTCTCTGGGTAGCACAGCCCATGTTGAGGAAGAGAAGAAGGAGTTAGTAAAGGAAGTGCATAGGTTGGCTCGATTGGGAGTCCAGCTTGAGGAGAACGACGAGGGAGGAATTAGTGTTCAGAATGGGTCTGCATCGTCCCTAGTGACAGAGGTAAAAGAGAAGCAGGACCGAGATCCGGTTATACTCCAATTGAAGGAGGATGTTCAGAAGCAAAAAGTGATGGTTTTAACCAAAGGGGGAGATGGGGTATTGAGGTACCAGAGTAGTCCCTGATATTGATGGTGTCAGAGAGAGGATTCTGGCTGAGGCCCATAATACTAGATACTCCATCCATCCGGGCTCCACCAAGATGTATGATGAGCTGAGAGAGGTCTATTGGTGGAGTGGAATGAAGCGGGATATCGCAGAGTTTGTTTCAAGGTGCCCAAATTGCCAACAAGTAAAAGTTAAGCATCAAAGGCCAATTGGCTTGGCCCAAAACTTTGAGATTCCAGAATGGAAGTGGGAGATGATTAACATGGATTTCATCACTGGCCTACCGAGATCCCGGAGGCAGCATGATTCCATATGGGTGATTATGGATAGAATGACAAAGTCAGCGCATTTCCTGGTAGTCAAGATGACCAACACTGCAGAGGATTATGCCAAGATGTATATCCAAGAGATTGTGAAGTTGCATGGAGTTCCCTTGTCCATTATCTTGGACAGAGGAGCCCAATTTACTTCTCATTTCTGGAAGTCTTTCCAGAAAGGTTTGGGTACCAAAGTGAATATGGGCACAACTTTTCATCCACAGACAGATGGTCAGGCAGAGCGCACTATTCAGACGGTGGAGGACATGTTGAGAGCATGCGTCCTTGATTTCAAAGGAAATTGGGATGATCATTTACCATTGATTGAATTCGCATATAACAATAGTTATCATGCGAGCATTCAAATGGCTCCTTATGAGGCCTTGTATGAGAGGAGATGTAGATCACCCATAGGGTGGTTTGAGGTTGGAGAGGTTGAGTTGATCGGTCCTGACCTTGTCCACCAGTCCATGGAGAAGGTGAAGATCATTCGAGAAAGATTGAAGACCGTCCAAAGCCATCAGAATTCTTACACAGATGTGAGGAGAAGAGACCTAGAGTTTGAGGTGAGCGATTGGGTTTACTTAAAGGTATCACCCATGAAGGGTGTCATGAGGTTTGGGAAAAAAGGAAAAATTAAGTCCTCGTTACATTGGTCCGTACTAGATTGTTCGAAGAATTGGGAAGGTCGCCTACGAGCTAGAATTACCTTCCGAGTTAGATGGAATCCATCAGGTGTTCCATATTTCGATGTTAAAGAAATGTTTGGGAGATCCTGCCTTGGTAATTTCTGTGGAGAGCATAGGAGTCAGAGACAGTTTGTCCTATGAGGAAATCCCAGTCCAGATCCTTGATCGACAGGTTCGTAGACCGAGGAACAAAGAGATAGCCTCTGTCAAAGTCCTGTGGAGGAATCAATTCATTGAGGAAGCCACATGGGAAGCTGAGGAAAAGATGAAGGCAAAATACCCGCACCTGTTCGTGCTCGAGGTTGATGAAAGTGTGGAAGGTAACATTCTTACTTTTATGTAAATAGATGTTCCTACCATGATGTGATGTTTATAGTATTGATGTCTGGGTATATGTTAATGAGGTCGATGAGAAGTTGAGGTGGTGATGTTACAAAGTGATTATCGAGTGAGTCTTGAGTCTATTCGTGCCAAATTACCATTCCTACTCATCATTCGAGGACGAATGATCCCAAGGGAGAGATAATGTAACACCCGACAAATTACTAAAATACCCCTAGGGAAGAAGTGTGCGTAAAACACATCTTCCGATGCTCGGATTGAAAATCCGAGAGTGGATTCGTGATCAGCACTGAAAATGGAGTGGGAAGAGGGTCTCTGTCGATTTTTAGAGCGATCGAGTCGAAAGATAATTTTTTGTTCCAAAACGAAAAACAGTGTGCCTGCGCGACAGGACCGCATCGCGGACCGGTCGCGGAGTCACACTTATGTTTTCTGTATTTTTTTTCGATGGAGTAAAATTTCCGAAAATACACTGTTCGCAACAGGTCCGCATCGCGGACTTTGTTATTTTAGGACGGGGATAAATTCTTTTAAATTACGGAGGGCATTTTGGTCCATTCCCAATTATCTTAAACGTTCCCCACGACTAATTAAGGTCGATTTCCAAGAAAAAGGGTTTCAAAACCCAAATTCTAAAGTGTTCTTCCTAAGGGTCACTAAAGCTAGGGCTTGAAGGAAGGTGAGGTTGAGGAGATCAAGAGAAGGTTGTGCAACTTCGTGTTAGCTAAACTTTCCAAGTATGTAAGGCTAACCTAAAGCATGGGACTGTTCTCCCATGTGCCCTTCTGACGTATTGAGTATTGTATACTGATATGAAGAGATTAATGTGAAGAGTTGGTGCATGTAAAATTTATGGATTTTATGTATAAATAGTTTTCCTACATGAATTGATGATCATCACTATTTTGTTTTACATTTTAATTCATTTTCAAGAGTGCATTTAAAAACCCGATAATTATTGTGTTTTGGAAAGAGCAAGCATAATGAAATTAGGGAATATGTCTAGAGCCTTGACGATGATGATGTTACGATGATGTTATGAGGATGTCGATGAGAATGATATTTTATGATGTCCTAGCATTTAAGATTTAATTGTTAAATGAGTATCTTGAGTTCTGATGTTGATGTTGATGCTATGAGGTGAGGTGATGTTGATGTTGAAGTATTATATTATGTCCCTATGGGACTGATGTTGATGTTGAGGTTTTATACTATGTCCCTCTAGGACCGATGTTGATGTTGAGGTATTAATTATTATACCATGTCCTTAGGTGACTGATGATGATGTATTATGTCCCTATGGGACTGATGAGGTTGATCTTTTATGAGCATGTCGAGTTCTGGGAGGAGTATTGAGCACCGAAATGGGTAGAGTGAGTCCCACTCAAACCCATTAACTACGTGGCCCGCGTAGGAAGAGAGGATTGAACCGCAATGCGGATGACTCCTATCTTGTCCCAAATGAGGACTGAGGTTTTTCTTGTGGATCCACTGAGGTTGATGTCCTTTACCCCGGGCAGGGTATTGGATGGATGCGGCAACGACATCGCTTCATTGTATCATCAGTGGCTCATAGGTGATGGTTGTTGGTTAGAGAAACTCCCAGTTAGGTTCCATTTGATAGAGCTCTGATGTTGATGTTGATGTGATGTTGAGTCGAGTCCTTGAGATGAGCTTGATGTAATGTTGATGACTGATGAGAGGTTGATGAGTCGATTGTCTAATCTAACCTCTTGCCTTAGATAGACTTTTGACATCCTGATGGAGTATGATGTTGAGTTGATATTCTTTATACTGTGTAATTATCCTGTTATTTCAGCTATTTTACATGCCAGTACATTCCACGTACTGACGCCATTTGGCGCTGCATTGTTTCATGATGCAGATACAGGAGTTAGAGGACTTCAGCAGGCGCATCGTTGAGGCTAGAGATTCGAGTTCAGACTTTGGAGAGCCTCCTTACTATCCGGAGGAGACCCTTCTATTATATGTTTTCCCTTATTTCATTGAGTCCGGTAGCCATGGCACCCTTCTAAACAGTTGAGTCAGGTTAGAGGCTTCGTAGACATGATGTCGAGGTTGATGTGGATGTTTCCCTTATGAACTGAGTAATATTTTACTTACTTAGTTGATGTTGAGATTGACATTTGGCCATTTGGCCCTTACCTGAGGTTTTCTATTTATGATGTTTCCGCTATGTTGATGTTGAATGATGTGATGAGGCTAAGTGATTCGCTCAGGTACTAGCAATAGTCTCTGAGTGCCGGCCACGTTTGGGGTACCCTCCCTGGGCATGACAAAACTGACTTAAATTAGTCGTAGGGGTACGTTTAGGATAAATAGGAATGGACTAAAATGCCCTCCGTAATTTAAAAGAATTTTTCCCCGACCTGAAATAACACAGTCCACGACGCAGACCTGTCTGTCGCGAACAGTGTATTTTTGAAAAATTCAACTCCGTCGAAAAATCACAGAAAAACTTAAGTGTGGCTCCGCGACAGGTTCGCGGCGCGGTTCTGTCGCGCAGGCTCACTGTTTTTCGTTTTGGAACGAAAAATTATCTTTCGACTCGATCGCTTTAAAAATCGACCGAGACCCTCTTCCACTCCATTTTCAGTGCTGATTACGAATCCACTCTCGGATTTTCAATCCGAGCATCTGAAGACGCGTTTTACGCACACCTCTTCCCTAAGGATATTTTAGTAATTTGCCGGGTGTTACACTCTAAATGATAAATTGAGGAATGTATCAAACCCTTTCCCCTTATATATATAAAGTGAAACATTTAAGCAAAATGATAATTATTCAATTTGTGATTATAATGTTTATTATTTTTAATCCTTAGAAGCTGATTAAGGTAATATTTATGCTAATCATTACAAATTTAAATATTATTCGATGACTTACAGTGAAAAATTAAAATTTTCAATTTCGGTATATTCAAAACTTTGAAACTTTACCAGCGAATTTCGTGATTTATTAAATTTTTTGATAAGTTGACAAATATACCAAAAAAATTTCCATTGATTATAAAAGAAAATTCAATTGTAATCCATACTTACTTCAATTTACTATATTGTGTATGAACGAGTAAATATTATTATTTTCAATTTCGGTATATTCAAAACTTTGAAACTTTACCAGCGAATTTCGTGATTTATTAAATTTTTTGAGAAATTGACTTACCGAAATTTTTTCCATTGATTATAAAAGAAAATTCAATTGTAATCCATACTTACTTCATTTTACTATTGTGTATGAACGAGTAAATATTATTATTTTTAATATTTATTTATAATTATTATTAGTGTGAAGTTTAATTGTTTTCTACGATAGATAATTATATTAAATAAAAATTATTTTTCTAGAACGTATATCCTAATACTATCTTAGAGGTGGAGATATTATTTTGAATAGACTTTTATGATAACCGATGATCATTACTTATATTTCTATAATTAAGTAATTTTATTATTCATTACATTTAGATAAGTTTAATAGCATATAAAAATATTTTCTAAATAATAATTTGAAAATTTAAACATAAAATAAAAGTTTAACCATTTTTGTTATTATTTTAGTTATGGAATTTTATTTATAATATAATTTTTTTGATGAAAATATAAATGATTTTTTATTTCAACCTTTTTTTTTTTTTATCTATCCTAAGAAGTAGGACGAGAGAAAGTCAATATGCTATTTGAAAATTTTGGATAAATATTTTTATAGTTAAAAAATATTAAAAGTACTAATATTCAAAACTTTAATGTTAATAAAATCTTACCTGCATAAATTTTGCTCATAGATTACATATAAATGATAAGAAATATAAATAAAAGGAGAAATTTTCTAATATTTAAGTGTTTTAATTACAATTTTTTAAATACAATTTGAAAATATCTCAATAACAACAATTAAAAATTAGAATACGCTAGATAAAGTAGATATCAACACATTACAAAAAAATAATGAAGTCCATAAGTTTCGACACCAATCCATGATATTCACATATTAATATTGAAGTTTTATGTATTTTTTAATTATTATATTTGAGAAAAATTAAATTAAATATTTAAATAATTAAGTGATGATCTAGTTAGCAACAATTGAAGAGAGTATTCACTGTTGATGTTGTCGTCTTATACTCCTACTTATGATGATTTGATAACTTGAAAACACAATCTTATATTTGTTATTAATATGATCTCTAATCAAGTAATTTTATAAATTATTATATTTAAATAAATTTAAATTATGTACTTGAATAATTTTTGAAATACAATTTAAAAGTATTTCACTTAATAAAGTCAGAATATAAATTGAAATACAATTTATATATTTTGTTTAAATAGTTATGCATTTTTATTAGATTGATAATTTTTAATTTTTTAATATTTAATTTGAAATTCCACGATGGTGACACTTAGCGTTATTTCATACTAATAAATGGGTAGATTAGATATAAATCATAGAATGTATCAAAATTTTAAAATAATTCTTAGTTTAGTGTTACATGAAATACTTAATTATTGAATTTCTAAATTAATTTTTTTTATGGTTTAATTACACAAACTTATTTATTATATAATTTTTTTTAATGATAATTCAAATGTTTTTTTTTTCATTTTAAATATTTCTATCCAACTTTATAAGTACCTAAAAAAAAATATTCATCTTTACAAGTAGGATGACAGAAAGTTATAAGATATTTAAAAATTTTACATAAATATCTTTTTTACTTTAGCTATATTTAAAAAGTCCTAATATTTAAAAACTTCAATATCGTTAAAATTTTACCTTAAATAAATCATAAACTTAAATTACATACAAATGATAAAAATAAAACAAAAAAAATTGCTTAGGAGTTTAAATTAGTATCATATTTACAAATCTCTTTGAATATGTAGTTTAAAATTTGAACATATATAATTTTAGAATTACTTAATTGGATGTCATATTAATAATAACTCGCTTGGATTGCAATTATTAATTGCTATCAATTTCTTAACTATTATCAAGTTATCAATTATTTTAAAAAATTTAGTGAAGATTTTTTTTTAATAATTATTTAGGCGTGTATGTGTTAGATACTAACAATGTTAGAACTCAAATGAGTAAAATACTCTCGTCGTATTGATTTTGATGTATCCTCAAAATTTCTATTATTATATAGTTTGCCAAATTAACATTACTTAAATTTTTTATGCACAATTTTATTCATAATATAATTTTTTCATGACAATTCAAATAATATTTTTTATTTCAAATATTTTCCATCTAACCTTACAAGTAAGGCGATAGAAAATTAAAGGATATTTGAATATTTTACATAAATACTTTTAAATTTAATTATATTAAAATTCCTAATATTTAAAACTTCAATCGTTAAAATTTCATCTCGGATAAGTCTTAAATTTAATATACATACAAATGATTAAAAAAGATTAAAGAAAGAAAAAGAATTAAAATTGTTTAAGAGTTCTTTTATCTAATATATCTAATATATTCTTAGTTGATATTTATTAAAATAGAGTAACAAATTAGATAGTTAGATTTTTCTTTTAATAACGATATATATATCTGCATAAAACCATCTAGCGGCAATTAAGTTATTGTCATTACATTCATAGTCGCTAAAATCTTAACAAATATGTAACACCCCAACTTTTTTTTAACTAAGATTGAGTCATCCTTCATATGATAGGATCAATTCCTAAGTATTTAAAGTATATTAGATATGATTTAGAGTTATAATTGATCTTTTACATCAATCCAAGTCCAAAGAAATTCTAGCAACTAAGTTTTCATATGAGTTGATAGAAGGGTCGACTTTAAATGACCATATCCCCTAAAGTATAATGAGTTAGGTGACCCATAATATATCAAATTAAAGATCTTTGAATTATCTTTCCAACGCATCTTATTTCGCGTTAAACGGAGTTCGGAGTAGAGAGTTATGACCATTTTACTGGAGACCTGCAGAGCTGTCTGAAGGTCCGCAACGGCTCCGCGTCGCGGACATATCGCGGACCCTCTCTGGATAAGCTAACCGAAGTTTCTTTATTTTATTTTGAGGGTACTTTTACCCTAAAGCCTTTGGGGGTCTATTTAAGGTTCCAAGACGCCTAAAACATCAGTTTTCATAAGTCAAAACCCTCTCTTTCACTCCTAAACATAAAACGCTCAAGAATCATCAAGAAAGTCATCAAGTTAGGATTAACTTTCAAGATTCTTCATCAAGGTGAGTTATTCTTCATAAGCTTTAAGCTAATTTCTCTATCTATTCATGAAATCCCTAATAGAATCTTAAATCCTAACCTAGGGTTTCAAGAAAGCGAAATCAAGAATCCCAACAAAGGATTCCTTGATTCTTCTTTCCATGAATTAGGGTTCTTCATCAAGAAACTCTAAAGATTCTGAGTCAAAAAGTCAAGAATCAAAAAGAAGCTCTTCAAACGATGTCTTTCCAAGTTCTTTCATTCTAAAAGAACAACGAGATTGAGGATTTTCTCCAAGAAACGAGTATTCATCAAATTTTGATTGTAATATCAAATTTCCAGGTATGTAAGGCTAAACTAAAAGCATGAGTTTGTTCTCTCATGTGCCCCATAGAGGTCAAAGATGAGTTGATGGTTGAAGAGTACGTGTGCATGAATATTTGAGAGTTTTTCATTGAAAAATTGATTTGAAATTACATGTTTTCTAAGTTGATGATCATCATACTATTTGTTTTCTTGAAGTTAACATTTTTCATGAGATTTTGCATAACCTTACATGATTATTTGAAAAGCATGCATAATGAACTTAGGGATGAGTCTAGAGCCTTGACGATGATGATGTTGTGATGTTGTGATTGTGTTTCACATTTGATGAGAGTCTTGATGATGATGTTGATGAGAATGACATTTTATGATGTCTTAAAATGGGAAGTTTAATTTCTAAAAGAGTATCTTGAGTCTATGATGTTGATGTTGATGTTATGAGGTGAGGTACTATGTCCCTCTGGGACCGATGTTGATGTTGAGGTTTTATAATATGTCCCCATGGGACTGATGTTGATGTTGAGATGATGTACTATGTCCCTCTGGGACCGATGTTGATGTTGAGGTATTATATCATGTCCTTATGTGACTGATGATGATGTATTATGTCCCTATGGGACTGATGATGATGATGTTTTATGAGCATGTCGAGTTCTGGGAGGAGTATTGAGCACCGAAATGGGTATAGAGTGAGTCCCACTCAAACCCATTAACTACGTGGCCCGCGTAGGAAGAGAGGATTGAACCGCAATGCGGATGGCTCCTATCTTGTCCCAAAAGAGGACTGATGTTTGATGTTTTTGTGGATCCACTGATGTGATGTCCTTTACCCCGGGCAGGGTATTGGATGGATGTGGCAACGGCATCGCTTCGTTGTATCATCACTGGCTCATAAGTGATGGTTGTCGGTTAGAGAAACTCCCAGTTAGGTTCCTTTTGATAGGACTCTGATGTTGATGTTGATGTGATGTTTGAGTTGAGTTCCCTGAGTTGAGTTGATGTCGATGTTCCCTGAGATGAGTTGATGTTGATGTTCCTTGAGTTGAGTTGATGTCGATGTTCCCTGAGATGAGTTGATGTTGATGTTCCTTGAGTTGAGTTGATGTCGATGTTCCTGAGTTGAGTTGAGTTGATGTTGATGTTCCTTGAGTTGAGTTGAGTTGAGTCGGGTCGAGTTGAGTTGAGTCGAGTTGAGTTTCCTTGAGGTGAGTCTGATGTATTGATGATGTATTGATGAGATGTTGATGGGTCATTGTCTACTCTTTATTCTTTCTTTAGATAGACATTTGACATTTCTGATGGAGTATGATGTTAAGTTGATGTTATTCCTATATTATTCTACTTGTTTCTGTTTCACTCAGCTATTTTACATACCAGTACATTCCAAGTACTGATGTCCCCTTCTGGGACTGCATCGTTTTATGATGCAGAGGCAGGTATTAGAGATCATTAACAGGCGCTTCGTTGAGGATCTATTCGCATTCAGCTGATTGGTGAGACCTCCTTGTTTTCGGAGGATTTCCATATTTTTATCATCTAGCTTGAGTTGTACTTTATTTTCCTTGAGTTGGGTAACCATGGCCTATCATGGTACCATTGAGATGTTTGAGTTAGAGGCTTCATAGACACTGAGTAGAGGATGTGATGTATTGTTTTTCCAACTATTCTTTGTTGGAAATTAACATTTTGTATAAAGGCTTGATTATTTTAATTATATTAAGGTCTTTTCCTTGAGGATGTTTCTTCCGCTGTTGAGTATGATGTGACGATGAGTCCAAGTGGTTCGCTTGGGGACTAGCAATAGTCTCTGAGTGCCGGCCACGCCTAGGGTACCCTCCCGGGGCGTGACAAAATATTTAAATGAAGTAGTGATTATAAATATCAGTATTATATTATTATTAAATATAATATAGTGACAATGAAATCATTTATAAATAATAATAATAAATAAAGGCAATAACGTTAAGCTTAAACCAAACAATAAGTTATAAATGGCCATTTGAAATTGTAAGACTCTTACTAAGCATCATAATTTTAAAAAAGAAAATTATACGTCAAACGTAAAGCCACTATTTGAGTTGGAATTACTCATTAAATTTCAATTTAAATTAAGTGATGAAGATATTTAAATTGAACTAAGAAAAAATGAATTTGAAGGAATAGATAATATATATTTATATTTATATTTATACTATATACAAATGTCAATGGAGGACGACCAATGGCAATTTTGAAAATATCACTACATTTAAGGGCAAAAAGATAGTTGAATGGTTTAATATTACAAATAAAAATCTAGAAGCATAATCTAGAAGCATCTTTCTTTTTCCATATTTCTTTTCTATCTATTATTATATATTATTTCTATCTATTTATTTCTATTTTATAGAAAAACCATGAGAATGACGATCAACAACATTTTAGTAATTTTAACTTTATTGAAGGACAAAAATAATAATTGTATAATTAATTGTCAAAATAAAAATCTAGAAGAAACTATACATGTCCTTACTTTTGTTATGAACCCATAAGAATATTTTTGTAATTGTACTAAAATGAAGAGTTTCTATTAGTTAAGTTCTAGCAAATAATAATAAATATTAAGCTTGTTTGGACATATTTTAGAAAGAAAATCTTGAACTAATTTAAAATAAAATGTGTTTGAATAGTTAATTTTTTGCTCCTAAAAATATTTTGAAGGATTACTGCGTAAACATATTTTTGGTATTAAGTTACATAATATGATCATTACTAAAGTTTGTATCTTGATAATTAAAACAGTCTTAAAAATGATGTATCAACAATTTTTATTTAATTAAAAAAACACACCAAATTTAGTGACCGAAAGAGAAAACAATGTTTGACTATCAAGAAATTAATAATTTGATAATGTATTCATTGAAATATTAAAGTTATTAGTTTTTCATTTTTATATAGGATATTTTCTTAACATCAAATATGATAAACTATTTAACAGAGAAAAATTGAAGAAAAAATATGTTACTATTCAAATTTAAAGAATATTAAATTACAAAATAAAGAAAAATAAAGAAGAACAACAAAAGAAAATGTCAATAGAAAAGAACCATGTTGAGAAATATAAAGAAAAAAAAACTAAAGAATAAATAAAGGAAAAATCAACCTACAAAAGAAAAAACAAGTCTATTGGTTATTTTGTGGATTACGACATGATATTTAGAGTTCAATATTATTTTTTCTTTAATAATTTAATTTAGAATTTGACATTAAGGTAATTGTTAGTATTATATATAGAAATAAAGTTGCTTTCATAATTCTTTTATTTTTGTGAAATTAGAAATTAACTTTTTTAATAAATACTTTCAATATTGTCATCAATATAAATAAAACTATTTCTACTCATTGAAGACAATAATAAAATGAATCACAATTTATCGACAAAGCTAACCACAAATAAATTATACTTGAGTTGATCAAAGATTTGTATATATTATCACATATGGAAAGCTTTTGGTGCAAATATTACAAATAGAAGATACCAGTTGTGGAAAATAAATAACACTTGCGAAAATATATGAAGATTAATTATTTTTTTCAAAGATATCAATATTTTATATATTCCTCGAACATGAAATATGCTAATTCATAATCTAAACACTTCCCTATTTCCTCTATGCATAGAATTAGCTTGCCTATGTTTGGTTGTAAATGATGCATTTATATCATATTAATATTTGAAACAATAATAAAGTAATATATTAAAGTTTACTAAAAAAATATGCAAATTTATAACGGGCCTTAAATTATTTAGTATATATATATATATATATATTAAAAAGAGATCAGTCATATAAAATATATCCATCATTTTTGTAATTATAAGTAAACATATATTTTTTTAAATTAACAATGCATATAAAATATCTAAAATATGTAATAACTTCTTACATTAAGCATTATTTTTCGTACTTTTTTTTTTGATATAGAAAAAGTCAAATGGAGAAGACAAGTAAAAAGAGTTTTAAAAGTTGGAATGAGTTTTAAGACTTTAGATGTTCCAAGTATTAGAATCAGAGTTGTCATTAAATTGTAATTCTGAAAATATCAAATACTTTAATATTTATTAACTAAAAAAGACTTAACTTATTTAAAAGATAAAAATGAGTATTGTCTTATACATTTGTGGCCAAATAGCATTTCCCCTATAATATTATACTATATTTTTGTATAACAGAATGAAAACATGTACGTGCCAACATCTTTTATATAAATTTGATATATTACGTAAAACAAATGTATGATAAATATTATATAATAATTGTTTACCAGATATTAAAATATTGTTATGAACGAAATTAGTTATATAGATATATATATATTTTTTAAAAAGTAGTACCTCTTTTTATTTTAAGAGTCCTTATGATTTGATTTTACGTAAAATTAAGAATATAATGTAGCCTTGGTGAAATTGTGTGATTTTAAAATTAAATATATATATATATATATATATATTATATATTAAAATATTTTTATGATCTAAACCCTCATATGAGAAGTTGAAATTTAAAAGTAACAAGTGCCCTTTATTTTAAAAAAATAGATTAAAAAGAAATGATTTTAGGTCTTAGTTATGATCAATTAATATGTATTATTTACTTGTAAAAATACTGTGTGCGAATAACTATTTTATCATATATTCCAGAGGTAGAATGAATGTGGCAGAATTTGAAAACCAAATAGTTGTCTGAAAATGTAACTTTGGGAGAAGGCAAAGGTAACAATAAAGGTGAAGACAATAAATAAAGGAGGAGTCTGCCTATAAAGACCTGTCTGATTGTTACAGCAGGGCATGATGTTCATTTGTTGGTTGGGTTGTTGCACTATTTAATGCTCCACCACTCTAAAGCAAACTCCTAAATACTACTTATTTTCAACATTACTACAAAGTAAGAAGCCAACCTTAATCCACGAGACACCCCTTACAGCTTGTTTGGATGGTGGTTTGCCATGGTTTCATAATGTATGGTACTGTATGGTATGGTATGGTATCGTACAGTACAATACCATACAATGTTTGGATAGACTGTATGGGTTGCTACTGTTTAATGATAATTTGTTGTTTGATTTGACTGTATGGTACTGTATCGTAACCTATAGATTTACAAAAATATCCTTAATTAGTATAAATATTAAATTTATCAAAAAAGTTTTTTAAAAGAATACATAGAATCAAGTAGGGAAACATACAAGCTAATATATCTCAAACCATATAAACAACGTAAGAAAAAAAAGTAAGAACTTTTTTTTAAAAAAAAACCCTCAAAAAATAGGTTAAAACGTGAAAGAAAAAACGGAGGCGAAAAAAAAGTTTCAAAAGTTGATGCGGAGAAAAATAAGTAATACAAAAACAATACATATATTAAAGTAAAGTTTAATAAAAAATAAAGGATAAATTAGAACTATTTAGATTTGAATAAGGGTATAATTGGAAAAAAAATAAGGAAACAATGGGATACCACCAAATTGGTGGTTTCAAAAAGTGAGGGGTTTCATGGTTACAAAACCATGAAACTAAACCATACCATACCATATCATTAACAAAACAATCAAAACAAACGTCATTCTCTTAGTAATCATACCATACCATACCATGAAAAACCACCATCCAAACAAGCTGTTAAAATCCTATGATGGCTTGTAGTTCTGGGACTTAGGTATTTGTAACACTTCTCAATTGACTCAGACATACTTCTAAGGCTATTTCTTGAATATTGTGAAATTTATTTGTGATTTTATAAATTTGACTTCGTATTTTTTTTCAAGAGGCAAAATTGTGTAGGAAAAGGGTGATCTTTGATTTTTAGGTCACCCGTATGGAAAATAATTTTTTAGGTGATTTGGGGCTTATCTAGTTGGGTGAGCGACCAAACCGCGTTGCGGACTTGTCCCCCATAGTACAAAAATGACCTAAACTCATTCTTGGGCCAAAACGGGGAAAATTGAACTTCGCACAAATATAACCTATGAGGGAGCATGTAACACCCGGTAAATTACAAAAATACCCCTAGGGAAGAGGTGTGCGGAAAACGCATCTTCCGATGCTCGGATTGGAAATCCGAGAGTGGATTCGTGATCAACACTAAAAATGGAGCGTGAAGAGGGTCTCGGTCGATTTTTAGAGCGACTGAGTCGAAAGATAATTTTTCGTTCCAAAACGAAAAACAGTGTGCCTGTGCGACAGGACCGCGTCGCGGACCGGTCGCGGAGCCACACTTATATTTTCTGTAATTTTTTTCGACGGAGTTTAGTTTTCCGAAAATACACTGTCCGCGGCAGGTCCGCGTCGCGGACTATGTTATTTCAGGACGGGGATTAATTTTTTTAAATTACGGAGGGCAATTTGGTCCATTCCTAACTATCTTAAACGTTTTCTTACGACTAATAAATGTCAGTTTCTAAGAAAGGGTTTCAAAAACTCAAATTTCTAAAGCGTATTCTCTCTAAAGGTCACCAAAGTTAGGGCTTGAAGGGAGCTGAGTTGAAAAGATCAATAGGAGGTGTTGCATAATTTTGTTAGCAAAACATTCCAGGTATGTAAGGCTAACCTAAAGCATGGGAATGTCCTCCCTTGTGCCCTCCTAGATGTTGAATATCATATCTTGATGTGACAAAGTTAATATGAAGAGTTGATGCATGAAAAAAATCTACTTTATCTTATGTATAAGAAATTTCCCTACATAAACTGATGATCATCACTATTTTGCTTTATATTATAATCCATTTTATGAGTGCATTTTAAAATCCTATAATTATTGTGTTTGAAAAGAGCATGCATAATGAAGTTAGGAAAAATGTCTAGAGCCTTGACGATGATGATGTTATGATGAGGTATTGATGATGATATGATGATGTTGATGAGCATGATGTTTTATGATGTCTTAGCATTAGAATATAATAGCTAAATGATGCCCCTTGAGTTTTGATGTTGATGTCGATGTTATGAGATGAGATATTATGTCCCTCTGGGACCGATGTTGATGTTGAGGTATTATGTCATGTCTTTATGTGACTGATGTTGATGATGATGTACTATGTCCCCCTGGGACCGATGTTGATATTGAGGTATTATGTCATGTCCTTATGTGACTGATGATGATGTACTATGTCCCTATGGGACTGATGATGATGATGTTTTATGAGCATGTCGAGTTCTGAGAGGAGTATTGAGCACTGAAATGGGAAGAGAGTGGGTCCCACTCAAACCCATTAACTACGTGGCCCACGTAGGAAGAGAGGATTGAACCGCAATACGGATGGCTCCTATCTTGTCCCAAAAGAGGACTGATGTTTGATGTTTTCTTGTGGATCCATTGATGTAATGTCCTTTACCCCGGGCAGGGTATTGGATGGATGTGGCAACGACATCGCTTCATTGTATCATCACTGGCTCATAAGTGATGGTTGTCGGTTAGAGAAACTCCCAGTTAGGTTCCTTTGATAGAACTCTGATGTTGATGTCGATGTGATATTTCCTCGAGTCGATGTGATGTTTCCTTGAGTCGATGTGATGTTTCCTTGAGTCGATGTGATGTTTCCTTGAATCGAGGTGATGATCCCTTAAGTCGATGTGATGTTCTTTTGATGTGAGTTGATGCTGAGGTTCCTTGAGATGAGCTTGCTATGATGTTGATGATTGATGAGAGGTTGATGAGTCAATTGTCTAATCTAATCTCTTGCCTTAGATAGACTTTTGATATTTCTGATGGAGTATGATGTGGAGTGGATGTTTCTTTATTGTTGTGTACTTACCTGGTTATTCAGCTATTTTACATGCCAGTACATTCCACGTACTGACGCCATTTGGCGCTGCATCATTTTATGATGCAGATACAGGAGTTCGAGGATTTCAGCAGGCGCACCGTTGAAGTCCATGGTTTCGAGTTCAGATTTTGGTGAGCCTCCTTGCTATCCGAAGGAGACCCTTCTATGTTATTTTTCTTTATTTCATTGAGTCGGTAGCCATGGCATGTCATGGCACCCCTCTTAGACAGTTGAGTTAGGTTAGAGGCTTCGTAGACACGATGTTGAAGTTGATTTGGATGTTTTCCTTATAAACTAAGGAGTATTTTACTTACTCATTTGACGTTACGATTGATGATTGGCCATTTGGCCCTTTCCTGAGTTCCTCTTATTATGATGTTTTTCCGCTATGTTGATGTTGAATGATGTGACGAGGCTAAGTGGTTCGCTCAGGGGCTAGCAATAGTCTCTAGGTGTCGACCACGCCTAGGGTACCCTCCCGGGGCGTGACAAACTTGGTATCAGAGCACAGAGTTCAAGAGTCCTAGAGAGTCTATGAAGCCGTGTCTAGTAGAGTCTTGATTATGCGTGTGTTGTGCACCACACTTCATAAACAGGATGCTACAGGGCATTTAGGAAATGATTACCCTTCTTTGATGTTCTGAGTTCGTGCGTTAGAGCTTGGCTCTATGAAGCCTTTTCTAATTCGTGCATTACGCGTTTGCAGATAATGCCTCCCAAACGTACTGCTGCCCAAAGAGATGCCTCAGTCCCTGATACTGAGAATCCTTTACCCGCGGCCCCAAATCAGCATGGGACAAGGAGATGGGGACGACCTGATAGAGCTGCTGAGGCTCCGCCAGCACCTCCTGTTCAGTCAGCCTCCACTTCGGAAGCAGACTTCAGGGGAGCTATTGCTGTGC
Organism: Solanum rostratum; assembly: GCA_029948455.1. NCBI lineage: Eukaryota > Viridiplantae > Streptophyta > Magnoliopsida > Solanales > Solanaceae > Solanum > Solanum rostratum. The sequence continues at coordinate 25,194,591 of CM057053.1, forward strand.
TTACCCAGTTAGTGGCCTCTCAGAGTAGCAGTCGCGGTCCCCAGGCCCCTAGCTCCAGTTCCCAAGAGCCTACGGCTGCAACCAGGCTCCGAGATTTCCTGAGGATGAACCCACCTGTCTACATGGGATCAAAGGTTGAGGAGGACCCACGAAACTTCATTGATGAGATGCGTAAGATCTTGAGGGCTATGCATGCGACTGAGGTGGAGGGAGTCGAGCTGGTCTCTTATTAGCTTAAAGATGTTGCCAATGTCTGGTATAACCAGTGGGAGGATGTTAGAGGTGAGGATGCTGAACCGGCTGAGTGGGAGGAGTTCGAGAGTGCCTTTCTCGATCACTTCTTTCCCCAAGAGTTGAGGGAGGCAAAAGTCGAGGAGTTCGTGAATCTGAAACAAGAGGAGCTGACGGTCAAAGAGTACAGCTTGAAGTTCATTCAGCTGTCCAGATACGCTCCAGAGATGGTCCTTGAAATGAGGGCAAGAATGAGGAAGTATGTGTCTGGGTTGGGCAGGCATGTGAAGAGGGAGTGTAAGGCAGCGTTGCTGATTCCAGACATGGATATTGCTAGACTTATGGTTTATGCTCAGCAGACTGAGGAGGACAAAAAGAGGGACAGAGAAGAGCAGTAGAAGAAGAAAGCTAAATCGGCAGGGCATGAGCCTAATCAGCAGAAGCAGAATAAAAGTGATAGGACCTTCTTTCAAAAGAAGTCTTCTAGCCATGCACCTTCGATGGCGAGTGCACCTGTTCAGCAAAACAGGTATGAGCAGAGATCCTATGGTCATCAGAACTTCAGATCACAGGGATCTCAGTCCCAAGCCAGTGTTGCTCAAGGTCCGAGAGGAAAACCCCCTTGTAGCAGATGTGGTAAGCTGCATCTTGGCGCGTGTCGTGATGGCACTCGTATTTGCTTTACCTGTGGACAACCTGGTCACGTCCAGAATGAGTGCCCTATGAGAAATCAGTGGTGGAGTGATAGAGGTAATCGAGCTCAGTCTTCTACAGCGCCCCCCGAGGGTAATCATCAGAAGGCAACTACTACAAATGCAGGTGGCGGGACGAACCGTCTGTATGCGATGGGAAATCGACGGGATCAAGAGGTTGCTCCAGATGTTGTTACGGGTATGCTCCGAATATTTTCTTATGATTGTTATGCATTGCTTGACCCGGGTGCCACTTTATCTTTTGTGACACCCTATGTGGCCAATAAGTTTGAGATTCTTCCTGAGTGTTTGCTTGAGCCTTACACTGTTTCGACTCCTACTGGTGAGTCAATTCTGGCTAGGAGGATCTATAGGGACTGTATATGTCCATCTATCATAGGGATACTTTGGCCAATTTGGTGGAGTTGGAGATGGTTGACTTTGATGTGATCCTTGGTATGGACTGGCTCCATGCTTGTCATGCATCCACAGACTGTAGGACCCGAGTTGTTACATTTCATTTTCCTAATGAACCGGTCCTAGAGTGGAAGGGAGGTTATGTTGCACCCAAGGGTAAATTTATTGCTTACCTAAGGGCGAGGAGGTTAATCTCTAAAGGGTGTATCTATCACCTTGTACGAGTTAAATCTGATGATGTTGAGTCCCCTACTCTTGAGTCGGTCCCGATTGTGAATGAGTTCCCTAAGGTGTTCCCTGAGGATTTGCCTGGAGTCCCTCCTGATAGGGAGATCGACTTCGGTATTGATGTACTTCCTGAGACGCAGCCTATTTCGATTCCACCATATATGATGGCCCCTGCTGAGTTGAAAGAGTTGAAGGAGCAGTTGAAGGGTCTGTTAGAAAAAGGTTTTATTAACCCAGTGTTTCTTCTTGGGGTGCTCCCCTTCTGTTTGTACGAAAGAAGGATGGGTCACTGAGAATGTGCATAGATTATAGGCAATTGAACAAGGTCACAATCAAGAATAAATATCCTCTTCCCAGGATAGATGACTTGTTTGACCAAATTCAAGGTGCCTCATGCTTTTCAAAGATAAACCTCAGATCGGGTTATCACAAATTGAAGGTGAGAGAATGTGACATTCCAAAGACAGCTTTCAGGACAAGATATGGCCACTTCGAGTTTTTGGTCATGTCCTTTAGGTTGACGAATGCACCTGCAGCTTTCATGGATTTGATGAATAGGGTGTTGTTGTCCTTCAAACTCTTAAGGACCAGGAGATGTATGCGAAGTTCTCCAAATGTGAATTTTGTCTCAAATCAGTGGCCTTTCTAGGTTATGTGGTTTCAGGTGATGGGATCCGAGTAGATGGTCAAAAGATTGAAGTGGTTGCCAATTGCCCAAGACCGACCTCTCCAACTGACATAAGGAGTTTCCTGGGGTTGGCAGGCTACTACCGCAGATTTGTTGAGGGATTTTCTTCTCTATCCGCCCCATTGACCAAACTGACCCAGAAAAAGGTCAAGTTTGAGTGGTCTGAAGAATATGAGAAGAGTTTCCAGGAGCTAAAGACTAGGTTGACTACTGCACCTGTCTTGACCTTGCCTGATGGGACGGAAGGTTTTGTAATATACTGTGATGCATCAAGAGTTGGATTGGGATGTGTGTTAATGCAAAGAGGTAAAGTGGTGGCTTATGCTTCCAGGCAGCTTAAAGTCCATGAGAAGAACTATCCGACCCATGATCTTGAGTTGGCAGCAGTGGTGTTCGCATTTAAAATCTAGCGTCACTACTTGTATGGAGTGCATGTGGACGTGTTCACGGACCACAAAAGCTTACAGTATGTCTTCAGTTAGAGAGAGCTCAACCTGCGACAAAGGAGGTGGTTGGAATTGCTCAAGGACTATGACATGAGCATCATGTACCACCCAGGTAAAGCTAATGTTGTTGCTGATGCTCTTAGCAGGTTGTCTATGGGTAGCACCGCCCATGTTGAAGGAGAAAAGGAGTTAGTGAAGGAAGTGCATAGGTTGGCTCGACTGGGAGTCCAGCTTGAGGAGAACGACGAGGGAGGAATTAATGTTCAAAATGGGTCTGCATCGTCTCTAGTGACTGAGGTAAAAGAGAAGCAGGATCGAGATCCTATTATACTTCAATTGAAGGAGGATGTTCAAAAGCAAAAAGTGATAGTCTTCTCCAAAGGGGGAGATGGGGTATTAAGGTACCAGAGTAGGCTATGTGTCCCTGATGTTGATGGTGTCCGAGAGAGGATTCTAGCTGAGGCCCATAACACTAGATACTCCATTCATCCGGGCTCCACCAAGATGTACCATAACTTGAGAGAGGTCTACTGGTGGAGTGGAATGAAGCGAGATATTGCGGAGTTTGTTTCGAGATGCCCAAATTGTCAACAAGTAAAGGTTGAGCATCAAAGGCCAATTGGCTTGGCCCAAAACTTTGAGATTCCAGAATGGAAGTGGGAGATGATTAACATGGATTTTATCATTGGCCTACCGAGGTCGAGGAGGCAGCATGATTCCATATGGGTGATTGTGGATAGAATGACGAAGTCAGCGCACTTCTTGGCGGTCAAGACGACCAACACGGCAGAGGAGTATGCCAAGATGTATATCCAAGAGATTTTGAGGTTGCATGGAGTTCCCTTGTTCATTATCTCGGACCGAGGAGCCCAATTTACTTCTCAGTTCTGGAAGTCCTTCCAGAAAGGATTGGGTACCAAAGTGAGTTTGAGCACAGCCTTTCATCCACAGACGGATGGTCAGGCAGAGCGCACTATTCAGACGATGGAGGACATGTTGAGAGCCTGCGTCCTTGATTTAAAAGGAAATTGGGATGATCATTTACCATTGATTGAATTCGCATATAACAACAGTTATCATGCGAGCATCCAAATGGCCCCTTATGAGGCATTGTATGGGAGGAGATGTCGATCACCTATTGAGTGGTTTGAAGTTGGAGAGGCAGAGTTGATCGGTCCTGATCTTGTTCACCAGTCCATGGAGAAGGTGAAATTATTCAGGAAAGATTGAAGACTACCCAAAGCCATCAGAAATCTTACACAGATGTGAGGAGAAGAGACCTAGAATTTGAGGTAAGCGATTGGGTTTACTTGACGGTATCACCCATGAAGGGTGTCATGAGATTTGGGAAAAAGGGAAAATTAATCCCTCGCTATATTGGCCCCTATCAGATCGTACAAAGAATTGGGAAGGTTGCCTATAAGCTAGATTTACCTTCCGAACTAGATGGAATCCATCCGGTGTTCCATATTTCGATGTTGAAGAAATGTTTGGGGGATCCTGCTTTGGTAATTCCTGTGGAAAGCACGGGAGTCAGAGACAGTTTGTCTTATGAGGAAATTCCAGTCCAGATCCTTGATCGGCAGGTTCGCAAATTGAGAAACAAAGAGATAGCCTCTGTCAAAGTCCTGTGGAGGAATCAATTTGTTGAGGAAGCCACAAGGGAAGCTGAGGAAGAGATGAAAGCTAAATACCCGCACCTGTTCGTGCTTGAGGGTAATGAAAGTATGGAAGGTAACATTCCTACGTTTATGTAAATTGATGTTCCCACCATGATGTGATGTTTGTGTATGGCATTGATGTCTGTGTACATTTACTTGATAATGAGATCGATGAGAAATTGAGGTGATGATGTTAATGAGCGAGTATCGAGGTGAGCCTAGAGTCTATTTGTGCCATGTACCATTCCTACACATCATTCGAGGACGAATGATCCCAAGGGGGAGATAATGTAACACCCGGTAAATTACAAAAATACCCCTAGGGAAGAGGTGTGCGGAAAACACGTCTTCCGATGCTTGGATTGAAAATCCGAGAATGGATTCGTGATCAGCACTAAAAATGGAGTGGGAAGAGGGTCTCGGTTGATTTTTAGAGCGATCGAGTCGAAAGATAATTTTTAGTTCCAAAATGAAAAACAGTGTTCCTGCGCGACAAAACCACGTCGCGGACCGGTCGCGGAGCCACACTTATGTTTTCTGTAATTTTTTTCGACAGAGTTTAATTTTCTGAAAATACACTGTCCGCGGCAGGTCCGCATCGCGGACTGTGTTATTTCAGGATGGGAATTAATTCTTTTAAATTACGGAGGGCAATTTGGTCCATTCCTAACTATCTTAAACGTTTCCTTACGACTAATAAATGTCAGTTTCTAAGAAAGGGTTTCAAAAATCCAAATTTCTAAAGCGTATTCTCTCTAAAGGTCACCAAAGTTAGGGCTTAAAGGGAGTTGAGTTGAAGAGATCAATAGGAGGTGTTGCATAATTTTGTTAGCAAAACATTCCAGGTATGTAAGGCTAACCTAAAGCATGGGAACGTCCTCCCATGTGCCCTCCTAGATGTTGAATATCATATCTTGATGTGACAAAGTTAATATGAAGAGTTGATGCATGAAAAAAATCTACTTTATCTTATGTATAAGAAATTTCCCTACATAAACTGATGATCATCACTATTTTGCTTTATATTATAATCCATTTTATGAGTGCATTTTAAAATCCTATAATTATTGTGTTTGAAAAGAGCATGCATAATGAAGTTAGGAAAAATGTCTAGAGCCTTGACGATGATGATGTTATGATGAGGTATTGATGATGATATGATGATGTTGATGAGCATGATGTTTTATGATGTCTTAGCATTAGAATATAATTGCTAAATGATGCCCCTTGAGTTTTGATGTTGATGTCGATGTTATGAGATGAGGTATTATGTCCCTCTGGGACCGATGTTGATGTTGAGGTATTATGTCATGTCTTTATGTGACTGATGTTGATGATGATGTACTATGTCCCCCTGGGACCGATGTTGATATTGAAGTATTATGTCATGTCCTTATGTGACTGATGATGATGTACTATGTCCCTATGGGACTGATGATGATGATGATGATGTTTTATGAGCATGTCGAGTTCTGGGAGGAGTATTGAGCACTGAAATGGGTAGAGAGTGGGTCCCACTCAAACCCATTAACTACGTGGCCCCCGTAGGAAGAGAGGATTGAACCGCAATGCGGATGGCTCCTATCTTGTCCCAAAAGAGGACTGATGTTTGATGTTTTCTTGTGGATCCACTGATGTGATGTCCTTTACCCCGGGCAGGGTATTGGATGGATGTGGCAACGATATCGCTTCATTGTATCATCACTGGCTCATAAGTGATGGTTGTCGGTTAGAGAAACTCCCAGTTAGGTTCCTTTGATAGAACTCTGATGTTGATGTCGATGTGATGTTTCCTCGAGTTGATGTGATGTTTCCTTGAGTCGATGTGATGTTTCCTTGAGTCGATGTGATGTTTCCTTGAATCGAGGTGATGATCCCTTAAGTCGATGTGATGTTCTTTTGATGTGAGTTGATGCTGAGGTTCCTTGAGATGAGCTTGCTATGATGTTGATGATTGATGAGAGGTTGATGAGTCAATTGTCTAATCTAATCTCTTGCCTTAGATAGACTTTTGATATTTCTGATGGAGTATGATGTGGAGTCGATGTTTCTTTATTGTTGTGTACTTACCTGGTTATTCAGCTATTTTACATGCCAGTACATTCCACGTACTGACGCCATTTGGCGCTGCATCATTTTATGATGCAGATACAGGAGTTCGAGGATTTCAGCAGGCGCACCGTTGAAGTCCATGGTTTCGAGTTCAGATTTTGGTGAGCCTCCTTGCTATCCGGAGGAGACCCTTCTATGTTATTTTCCTTTATTTCATTGAGTCGGTAGCCATGGCATGTCATGGCACCCCTCTTAGACAGTTGAGTCAGGTTAGAGGCTTCATAGACACGATGTTGAAGTTGATTTGGATGTTTTCCTTATAAACTAAGGGTTATTTTACTTACTCATTTGACGTTACGATTGATGATTGGCCATTTGGCCCTTTCCTGAGTTCCTCTTATTTTGATGTTTTTCCGTATATTGATGTTGAGTGATGTGACGAGGCTAAGTGATTCGCTCAAGGGCTAGCAATAGTCTCTGGGTGCCGGCCACGCCTAGGGTACCCTCCCGGAGCGTGACAGAGCAAGTCTGGGTCACCCACTTGTTCTCCCAACAGTTCAAAAATTTCTAAACTTTCTCCTTTTCAACTGAGAGCATTCGGGTCATAACCCAACAACTTTACAGACGTAATTCTCTATTATTCGATTATTTTTAGCCCTAATTCTCATGTTAACACTCTCAAAATCCTCTCCAATCCTCACCAAATCCTTCGATCGATCTCAAGATTCTCAAGAGCTTTTGTTGGAATTCATGAACTCAAGTGAAGTCCTTCAAGTCTCATCAAGCTTCCTTCATCTATTTCAAGGATTTATGGTATGTCGGTCTTCACTATTGGTTCTTTCACCCATGGAGCCCAACTCTTCTCTTTTATGAAAATTTCATGATTTCAAGGTTTAATACTTCATGGGTACTTCCTATTATGCATTATGAACATGATTTAAGTTTGATTCTATCAAAAACTGATTTGATTGTGCACGAATATCTATTCAAGGTAGTCCTATGATTTGATTAATGACTATTGAAGCTATGCATGTCATGATTTCTAGAAAAGCTATGAAAGATTATGAATTTTCGAAATGGATTTCATGGTACCTAAATTGGGGTTTTGCTAATACAGTGGTGGGTTGATTTGAATGGTTCTTAAATGACTATATTTTACTCACCCATGTCCGACTCTTGTATTTCATGATTTTGAGATTATGTACGCATACCCATCATGTTTTGACTAAAGTTAAAAGCTTCTTATGTTGATGAAAGCCTTATGGTAAGATATGTGAATTGTGAATGTTGTGAATGATGCGCCCAAATTTACACTCCAAAAGGAAGAGTAAAGCGGTCGTTGGTCAAATATAGAACTCAACCAGAGTTGAGGTCGATCCCACAGGGAACACGTGAGAATGAATCTATTAGCACCGGCTTTCAGATGTAAATACTATTCCCAAGATAAAATTGCATAAAGTAAATAGGGGGTTGCGTTGTTCAATTTAAATTCTTATGTAACGTAACTAGGGACGTTGATACTGGTTTTCAAACAAGTAGAGAAAAGCTAGGGTTGTGTTTCCCATGACATCTAATACGATAACTAAGCTGGATTAGTAAACTCGTTCTTGATTGTGCATACAAGATCAAACAACTAAGCTAATACCTAGTTCACCTTTCGGTCCTTCCTAGCTATATTTCACTCATCTCCTTTCGGTCTCAGAGTGTATGTAATTTAGATCTTTGTTTTTAATCTCAGAATACCCTCACCTTTCGGTCTCCGGTACTTAGACTAGGTTAAAAAACCCAAATTTCTATTGTAGAACCCTTTTCCTAATCACTACATCCCTCTCGGGGATGTAACAAATACGAGCTTTCCCTAATGCGTCGACTCATTAAGGAGAAGTTAAAGCGAAGAATTCTACAATGAATGCAATGATCAATCCCTCCAATTTACCCCAGTTTGTGTTATCTTATTGAATTGTCATGGTTCCCACAACCCTAGTTGTTGGTTTTAGCCTAGCATGTTCAATGCACTTTGCGCACAACAATGTAATGAAAACATAGCAATTGACTTACAATTGAAAGAACAATGAATCCGTGGTACAATCTTCAAAGAGATGATCACAATCCGCGTAAAATAAAGTCAAACTATCGTTTTCTCTATTGTTCTCTTACTCCGGTCGTCAACAATGTCCTTAACGAAATAAGATAAAATACTATATATACAAGGAAAAGCTAATCCAATTAAAAAATAGGAAAAATAGACTTCGGCATGGGTACGGTTCATTACACGGTCCGTGTGAGTCCAGATAGACCGTCACACAGTCCGTCTGCCAGTGCCTTCAGCTTCCTCACGGGCCTTGACACGGCCCATGTTGTGTCTCACGGTCTGTTTAACGGTCCGTGAGTCTTCACTTGCGCAAATTTCTTTATTTTCGACGGTGCTCCTTCTAGTTCACGTCAACTTCATGGTGCATGATACGGTCCATGGCCTCTTTGATGGTCTGTGTGATCCTCCCATGTTACTTGCCTTGGCATTATTCTAGTTTCTCTCCCAAGTGCGGGAACACGGTCGGTCACACGGTCCGTGTACTACGACACGGCCTGTGAAGACCTCCGTGGTCCTTCACTTGGCTCCATTTTCCAGTTCCTTTACGTTGGGCCCTTCATGCACCATCCCACGGTCCGTGTGATGTGACACGGCCCGTGAGATGGTCCGTATGTAATCAATTCGCTGCAATTTTTATTCTTTTTCTCACACTTTCTCTATTTGTCCATGCCTTCATCATTTTCCTGCAAAATACCAAAATACACACATCAAACCGACACATTTGCTTGAGAACGTGCAAAAATCCGTTGCTCAAAGCATCGTAAGAGTCGTATTTCTACGACTCATCAGTGAACATTGAAGGGCTAATAATGTTATGAGTTTATAAGAACGATGTGAAAGTTTTGAATGATATGAAGCCGTTTCTTTGATTTTGATGAGCTACTCTAATGCGTCATTATGACATTATGATACTTTGTATATTATGACTATGTATAAGATTTGAATATTCCTTGGAATTGTTGACCTAGCACCGAGAGGACCTTCGTAAGTAACCATAGTCCCTTAACTATGTTGCCACCATAGGTTTGTGATTTGCTTATTACATGAATAACCAAAATGGGTGGGGTTCATGTAAGATACATGCTACTTGATATCTGAAAAGGGTGGTGTTCCCATAAGGCTTCCATCTTATATTAACAAAAAAGGGTGGTGTTCCCGTGAGGCTCTTATCTTATATTAATCAAAAAGGGTGGAGTTTCCGTAAGGTAACTGAAAAGGGTGGTGTTCTCGTAAGGTTTTTTATGAAGCACTTTCCGAAAAGGGGAGGTTCCCATAAGATAAGTGTTTGGTTTACCTTGGCAAAGTAGACCACGCCTTTATTCAGTATGGAGTGAACATCGAGATTTCAAGTAATATCTCACTTGATCTTATTTATCGGTTATGGTTTCTTCCCATTTATGTATGATATATTTTGTGATTTGGCTATCCTCATGCATGTTTTGACTAAGGCATTGAACATTCATGTCATATTGATCTTATATCATTTGAATATGATTATGCATCTAGTTAATTATGGATTATGTCTTTGTTGCATTGCTTCGCACATACTTAAAACATTCCAAGTACTAACACATACTTTTTGCCTACATGATCGAACCATGTAGGGACCGAAGCACCTATTCATTCTCCCCCACATGGCTAGACAACTTGTTTGAAGATTGCTATTGGTGAATCCTCCATTTCAGGGACAATGTCCACTTTCCTTTCATGCCTTGTTAAGACTTATTTACTTTTGGATATTTACTTTTGAGGGCAAGCCTAGGAGATGTCTTGGCCCCCGTTCCATTCATGTTAGAGGTGTCGTTGCATATGTATGTGATGATCTTGACTCCTATGATGACTGTTATTATGGAAGATTTCCTTTAGTCCTTATCTTTTTTTATGTATTGTTGAATGTGATGGAAGTCCTAAGCCCTTATTAACCCCATAGCGTGGGTCATACTTACCCGCCCCTTAGTCTTTCTTGTTATGTGATCATGCGGATCCCTTTCCCCTTTTTATCCCCATAGCATGAGTCCAAAGTCCCACTTCCCTTAAAACTATTTGCTTGTTGTTTGTATATGTTTCCACAACCAAGGATGTGCTTAATTGTAATTAGAGGCTTGTTTGGGGTTCCTTTGGGTTCTCCATTTACCGTGTCATGTCTAAGACCTCGACTTAGGTCATGAAAATCTTGATATCAGAGCACTAGGTTTATAAATGATCCTCAGAAATCCAACACACAACGTCGAGTAGAGTTTTGTTCATGGTTGTGAAGTGCACCACAACTATGAATAAGAGGCTATGAGGCATTTAGAAAATGATTCACTTTGTCATGATCTATGTCATGCTTTAGAACCTAATTTAAGGTTTCTTTTCTCTAATGGATGGTTTTTGCGCTTCTAGATTATACCACCAAGAAGAATGGCACAAAGAGCTCTACATCCGAGGTTGATCCGCCTCCTTAAGGTCCCCAAGAAGAAGTTAGGGTCACTCATGCAGAGTATCAGAATGTTGTCGCTTTGTTGGCACAAACCGTGACCAACCAAATGAACCAAGGAGCACATGTTCCACATGCTCCTAGGATAATTCCTCCAGGGTTTTATTGCTCCAAAATGGAAGCCCACCCCCAAGAATTTATTGATGAGACGTATAAGGTGCTTTCTATTATAAGGATGAGCTCAGAGGATAAGGTGGAACTTGCGACCTCTCAACTCAAAGGCCTTGCTCAAATTTGGTTTGCACAATGTAAAATGGAAAAAGAGAATAATGGTCCCATCCCAGGGAAGAATTCAAAGCTGCCTTTCTCAACCGCTTCTTTCCTATTGAATTAAGGGAGGCAAATATGATAGAGTTTATGAATCTCAAGCAAGGCTCCATGAGTGTGATATTGCTCAACCCGACTACTCAAAGGCAGAAGAGGTGATCATCATCAGTATGATAACCCAACTTTAGAGGTCGAGGTTGAATCCCATAGGGAACAATGTGTCTGAGCGGAGCAAGGGCCTATGATTACTAGATTTTTACTTGATAGGTGAGTATCAAGAAAAACATTGGGGGGAAACTAAGCTAACAACTACTTTTAAGAACAATGGGTAAGGATTGATCAAGCAAGAGGGCAAGGATAGGGGATATGAAAATTAATCAAAACTTAATCAATCCATCACACTTAGCATCAAATTAACCCAATGGGTAGGCTAGGTTTCTTGTAATCACCCTGGCTAGGGAAATGATGTTTCACAAGAGCAAACCACGGAACCTTATGTGAGCCACTCAAAGACACGCCTCGCTTGAGGGCCTCAAAGCAAAATTCCCAAGTCCTTAGCCATTGAGTCCCTTTTGAGGATCTCAACTTATAAACCTGTGTTTATCATGCATTTTTCCGCCTCGACTACACCCGCTAGAGCAATATGTGAGACCCCATGTTTCTCGTCTTACATTATTTAAATAGTGTGGCGTTATATAAGGAACATGTGATTTTTGCTAGAACCTAAGGATAATAAGGCTGCAAATAAGTGGTAATATCAAATACCTAAAGTTTTAAGCCAAAGGAATACCCTAAATGCACATTCAGGATTAAAGAAATGACCCGAGTGGCACCTCGCTCTTTTCAGAAGGTTTAAATTAAGTTTCACTTTTCGGATGGGACTAAAAGTTTATAATTTGATAATAATGGATTTCTTTAAGTTATTTTAATAGCACAAAGGTCATACATTAAGTTTTGGAATCAAGAAAGTTGCAAGATAAAGGTTGGCCAAAGTTACTGTAAGTTTCTTTATGAAATCCTTCTTAAATTTGGGTCAAATATATCAGCTCATATCTCCCAAACTATAAGAAGTTATAAGGTCCATGACCTATCAAATTGAAGATCTATGAGTCTAGTTTGCAATTCAAAACACCGCGCATCAAACTGACCTCAGAATAAAGAGTTATGACCGTTTTACTGAGACTGCCCGAGCTGTAAACTGGGTCATGGGTCGGATCGGGTCGACCGGACTTAATGTCGGCTATTTTGACACTTTAAAGCTCAAAATTAAGCCATTTTCATCCCAAACCAGTGTGGAACTGAAGAGAAAGCTTCAAAGGGTTCTCTAAGTGATTTAGGTAAGTGTTTTGTATTTTTACCGTTACAATTCGTCCTCGTGCCTAGAAATGCATGCCTTACGCTTTGCAATTGTTTTTCCCTCGTATTAGCTGTGTTTGGAGCTGTTTTTGGGCTGTAAGAAAAGTGGTGTTCTTGCTGGTATTGTTGGTTTGCAGCTAGTGTGTTTAGATAATAATTTTGGAGCTCTTTTACGGTCATTTTTACAAAGTTTTACGGACATTTCCTCGCGTAAATGCTCCTTGCCGAATCTGGTCATTAATGCTGAATTTTTGACTGTTTATAGGTGTCTTTAAGATGCATATATATAATCATTGCGAAGCTTAGGACGTAAGGAACAACTTTCATGAAGGAACTTTTGGCAATTGGACGTTCGTTGGAGAGGTATGTTAAGGCTAAGCTCCATTCCTCCTTTTAGCACGAAATCCGGGAAGTTTCCCAAAACGTCAAATGTGATATCTTACTATTCTGTTGCTAGAAAGACCTTCTGTGAAAGGCATTTGGATTGCAGCTGAGTTATATTCATCATGGTATTAGGTTGAAATTTCATTCGTTCGCTTAAACTGGATGTTCAATTTCTATATATCATTTTGTCGGTTTCCTGGCTACCTATTCACATGTCAAAGGTGTTTCTCTTCTTGGTATAGTGCCATTAAAAGAAATGTAAAATGCAAAGGGAATGTAGTATTCAAAATCAGTCCTTCTTCCATACAAAAATATAATTGAACAATTTGACCAATAATGCGATGGTTTCCAATATTCCCTAGTGAAATGCTCCCGTCTAAACTACTAAGGCGTTTGATCCTGTTTAAATACATTCTTTTACTAATTGACATGGGACCAAATATAATCATTATGTAAATCACCTTTATGAACATTTTCAAATTTAAGGCTTCACTCTAAATGTTGGGTTAAGTTTCCAAACTTGTTAAAAAGGACATGTATGATTCCACGAGCCATATGTATATGTTATGACAACGATTATGATGTTATGAGAATAAATGTACCAATGAGCCAAGATTGGCCAAATGACAATGACTATGATGCTATGAGAATAAGTGTACCAATGAGCCAAGATTGGCTAAGTTCTTGCTATGGCTTACTATGTGCATTAAACATTCATATCATACATTGCACGTTATGCATGGATTTCGAGCTATAATCGAAGGTATGGGGCCTATTTTCCCAACTATATATGTATATGGTAGAGATGACCACAGGTTGGCAGATATGATGTCGGTTAGCTACCGGAAAGGACCACCAGTGCTAGCATTTAGTTGGGTATGTCATGCATTTGCATCTATGTATATGTATTCACGACATGTGACACTTGAGCATACCATGCATTTTTTATCACTAGGAGGTGGCGTATTGGCCATTAAGGCTATTTGAGTTTTGGTTACAGGTAATATTTTTATTAACCTTTTTACTATGGTTATCTATGATTTTACTTCCTGCCTTACATACCAGTACATGTTATTCGTACTGACATCCCTTTGCCTGGGGATGCTGCATTTTATTTCATGCGTGCAGGTTCAGGTAGGGGCTCTGATTTACCCCTCCACTAGGAGCCCCATTCAGCTATGAGTTGGTAAGCTCCACCTCTTCCTGGAGCTTTCACAGGATGTTTACTTTTTGTTGTACAGTTGGGTATTTCGGGGCCCTGTCTCGACAGTGTTAGTGATTCTCATAGAGGCTATTGTGGACATGTTATTATGGGTTGGTTCTTTTGTGCCTTTCAGTCTTCGGTCATCAGATTGGCATGTATATATAGTGTGTGCCTGTACCTCTATTGTTGCAGCCTTGTCGGCTAACTAGTACCCTATTGTTCTGGTTTATTTATCTTGTACATGATTTGCTGTTGATCAGGTCATGACCTAGAATGTCCAGGCTTAGTCTTTCAGACATTATGCTGCCTGATTTTCTTCTGGTCCCTAGTTAGTTCACTAGCATGTTTAGTGGCTTATCCGGCCAATAACGGTATCGGGTGCCGGTCGCGCCTCCCCTCTCTTTGGGGCGTGACACAATAATTGAAGAACCAAGCTATATTCAAGTAGCTACCTCAAATATAATTTATAAAAGAAGATATGCATGAACCCATAAAGTAATTTGGTAGAAACCCTCTTAATTTTGAAAGTAAATCATCAACTAAGTATGAAAGCAAGAGAGATAATCAAGACCCATACATAAACTAACATCCAAGCTTAAATTAAATCTACAAATTTAGTATTCAAGAACAAGGAGAGAAAGAGTTAGTGAAAGATAAATACAAGTGAAGCCCACACTCTTTAATCCACTCAAGAATTTGTAGAAAACATGCTCTAAACCCTCACCTTAAACTAAAATCTACACTAAGGTGTGTTTCACTTCTTCAAAGATAAATGAATCAAGTATCAATGTATTGTATTCCCTTCAAGAATGAGGGTTAGGAGTGCATGTATATCTGATTTTTAGGACTGAAAATGGTGAAATTCCAAAGCTGCCCCGATGCTAGTCACTGTAATATTCCATGATTGCACTCAACATTCTGCTATACAGAGTTTATGTCTCCTTATGCTCTACCTTTTCACCTGGGTCTAGCACGTTCGCACTTCTCTGCATGCCATAGCTCTGGCCGATCGCGGTCTTGAAGGTCGCATTCGTGGAGTGTTCTACTGCCAGGTACCCTTTATGCATTTCAACTCCTCTTGGCTTCATTTCAGCTCCAATATTCAATTCTTCTTAGCAAAGCCAAATCTAACCTATATGTACCTGTAACATACACTATTAAAGTATAATTAGCCTCAAGTTAGAGATTAACAACACAAAATTATAAGAAAAGAGTAAGAAATGAGTGCAAGTTATGCACTTATCAAAGTGTGAGGGAGTATTCCCTCAAGTGCAACAAGCTCTCAGAATATGATCCTTTCTTGGTTGCCGACTAAAGGTCAAGGAAGAACAAGTTTGTTTCGGGAGCATCCGACTTAGTTAATGAAGAATATCACACTGCTAAACTTGTTGGTGATATAGACTTGCCTCAGCTTATGACTAATGCGGAGCAACTTGAAGGAGAAACGCTTAGAAAGAGGATGAGGGGAGGGGGAGGGGTCCAAGAAGGCTCATTATAATGGGATATTTTCAAGGTGCTAAGGGTGGTCATTTTTTTAACAAGGTCATAAATTTTAAGGTCAAGGGTCCTCTAATGCTCAAAACCAAAGGTTTCCAATGATAGGGTGCCTAACCCTAAAGCTCATGATAGTAATGGGGGAAAAATTATTCCTAAGTGTGGAAGGTGTGGTATGAATCATAGTGGTAGATGCTATAGAGATGTGGGTGCTTGCTTCGACTGTGACAAAATGGCCCACAAGATTATGGATTGTCCAAATGCTCAGAACAAGGGGAGAGATGATCGTCCTAAAGGACAAGGTGCCCAAGGTGATCAAAGGAAACAAGGTGTTCAACAAGGGGGTGCTCCACACCACAACCGGTTCTATACTCTTCAAAAGAGGCAAAGGGATGAGGCGCCCGATGTTATTATGGTATGCTAAAGGTTTATAATTTTGATTTGTATGCTTTATTGGATCCGGGTGCCACTCTCTCATTCATTACTTAATTTGTTGCTAATAGACTTCATGTGTGTCCAAAATTGTTATGTGAACCCTTTGAGATGTGTACCCCCATTGGTGAGTCCATTACTTCTAAAAGAGTCTATAAGGGTTGTCCCGTGTCTACATTGCATAAAGTCTTGCCTTGTGATTTTGTGGAGCTTGACATGGTACAATTTTTGACATTATTCTTGGGATGGATTGGTTACATGTATATCATACTTTCATTGATTGTACTCATAAAGTTGATTTTAATTTCCTAATGAGCCCATTCTAAAGTTGGAAGGTCATGATTCAGTGGTTAAGGGTAGGTTTATTTCTTGTCTTAAGGCTTGGGAATCGATTTCTAAGGGTTGCATATATTATCTTGTAAGAGTTAGGGATGTTGAGTCTAATGTCCCTCCTATTGAGTCGATTCCAGTGGTTATTGAGTCTTTTGATGTCTTTCCTGATGAGCTTCCCGGTGGCCCTCTCGAAAATGAGATAGATTTTGGTATAGACCTCCTCCCTAATATTCAACCCATTTCAATTCCCCCTTATCGTATGGCTCTACCAGAGTTGAAAGAGTTAAAGGATCAATTGGAAAAGTTATTGCAGAAGAGTTTCATTAGGCCTAGCAAGTCGCCTTAGGGTGCACCAATGTTATTTATAGGAAAGGAGGATGGCTCACTTAGAATGTGCATCGACTACCAATAACTCAACAAGGTCACCATAAAAAACAAGTATCCTCTACCAAGGGTAGATGGCCTATTTGACCAATTGCAAGGGGCTAGTCATTTTTCTAAGATTGATCTTCAGTCCGAAAGTCATCAAATGAGGGTAAGGGAATATGATATTCCTAAAATTGCTTTTCGAACTAGATATGGGCATTTTGAATTTGTGTTGATGTCATTTGTCCTAACTAATGCACCGGCAATATTTATGAACCTTATGAATATGATCTTTAAACCCTACCTTGAATATTTGTTGTGACATTCATTGATAGTATCTTGATATACTCCCATAGTGAGGAAGAGCATGTGAAACATTTGAGGATAGTGTTGCCAACTTCGAGGGATAAAAGGTTGTTTGCTAAGTTTGATAAATATGAATATTGGTTGAAAGAATTTGCATTTCTAAGGCATGTGGTGTTAGGTGAAGGGATTAAAGTAGATTCTAAGAAAATGAAAGTGATGAGAAATCGGCCTAGGCCCTTAACTCCCATGGATATTATGAGTTTCTTGGCCTTGGCGAGGTACTACCAGAGTGTTGTGAATGGATTCTCTTCTATTGCTTCTCCTTTGATGAAGTTGACTCAAAGAAGGCAAAGTTTATTTGGACTGATGAATGTGAAAAGAGTTTTCAAACTTAAAAGGATAAGCTTACATCCGCTCCTATTTTGGCTCTAACAGAAGAGTTTGTTGTGTATTGTGATGCTTCAAGAATTGGTTTTGGGAGTGTATTGATGCAAAATGGTAAATATATTGCCTATGCTTCTAAACAACTAAAAGTGCAAGAGAAAAATTATCCTACTCATGATCTTGAGCTAGCGGTCATGGTATATTCTTTGTAAATATGGCATCATTATTTGTATGGGGTCCATGTAGATGTTTTCATCGACCACAAGGGTCTTCAATATGTAGTCACTCAAAGGGATCTCAATTTGAGGCAAAGAATGTGGCTAGAACTCCTTAAAGATTATGACATGAGTGTGCATTATCATCCGGATAAGGCCAATATTGCTGTCGATGCTCAAAGTATAGTGTCCATGGAGAGAGTGGCTCATATTGATAATGGTAAGAGGGAATTGGCGAAGGAAGTTCACCGGTTGGCTAGATCAGGGGTTAGCTTAGATGAAGCCAAAAGTGGTGGTATGATGGTTATAGATGGTTCCAAATCTTCCTTGATTGAAGGGGTCAAGTCTTAGCAAGACCTTCATCCCACTTTGTTAGAGTTGAAGGCATTGGCGAAATAGGGCAAGGTGGTGGTTTTCTCCTATAAGAGAGACGGTGTTCTTAGATATCAAGATAGATTGTGTGTGCCAAATGTTGATGGGTTGCGAGACTTGATTTTGAGGGAGACACACAACTCATCCTATTATATCTACCCCGATTCTACAAAGATGTATAGATATTTGAGGGAAGTGTATTGGTGAGGTAGTATGAAAAGAGATATTGCAAGGTTTGTAGCCGGTTGTCACAATTGCCAACAAGTCAAAGCTGAACATCAAAGGTCGAGTGGCCTAGCCCAAGATATAGAGATTCCCACATGGAAGTGGAAGGAGATTAACATGGATTTTATGATTGGTTTGCTACAGACTAGAAAGCATTTTGATTCTATATGGGTTAGTGTTGATATAATGATGAAATCAGCTCACTTCCTCCCGTTTGAAATAACTTATGGTGCCAATTATTATGCTAGATTGCGGATTCATATGTTGGTTAGATTGCATAGGGTCCAATTGTCTATTATTTCGGATCATGGTGCTCAATTCACTCCACACTTTTGGAGATCTTTTCAAAGAGGTCTTGGTACCAAAGTTAAGCTTAGCATGGCCTTTCACCCACAAACGGATGGTCAAGACGAAAGGACCGTTCAAATTCTTGAGGATATGCTTAGGGCTTGTATATTGGAGTTTAAAAATAGTTGGGGTGAACATCTTCCACTTATCTAGTTTGCTACAACAATAGCTATCACTTTAGCATTGGAATGGCTTCCTATGAAGTTCTATATGGTAGACATTGTAGATCCCCGGTAGAATGGTTTGAAGTAAGGGAAATGGTTTGGTTGGGTCCGGATCTAGTTATGAAAGCTCTGGGGAAGGTGTGATTGATAAGGGAAAGGTTGAAGACATCTCAAAGTAGACAAAATTCCTATTTCCATGTGAGGAAAATGGATCTTGAGTTTAATATTAATGATTGAATTTACTTGAAAGTTTCACCTATGAAGGGTGTAGTCCAGTTTGGCAAGAAAGAGAAGTTGAGCCCAAGGTATGTGTGGCATTATAAGATCTTGAGGAGAATCGATAAGGTTACTTATGAGTTAAAGTTTCCTATGGAGATACATATGGTTCATCCGGTCTTTCATGTGTCTATGTTGAGAAAGTGGGTAGGTGATCCGAACTCAATTGTGTCTTTGGAGGTTGTTGGTATTGAGTAAAATTTGGCATATAAAGAAGTATTGGTAAAGATATTAGATAGGCAAGTGAAGAGATTGAGAAATAAAGATGTAACATCAGTCAAAGTCCTTTGGAGGAATCAACAAGGAAAAAGTGCTACTTGGGAAGTTGAACTGGACATGAAGAAGCGATATCCATGCCTCTTCCACTCTACTCAAGCCTAAAGTAATAAGTTAACTCCTATCTATGGCGTCAAGTCTTTAATTTACGCCCTTATGTCATTTTTGCATGCATACATGTTTATGGTAATAAGTTTTGATGATTTTGATGTGTACGTTTGAAACTTTTTGACAATGATGATTAAGTGGCATTTATTGTATTCATGTTGGGTTGAAAGTTGTGAAATCACTCTTCTTAAGTATGTTTTCATCACATTCGGGAAGGAATGTTCCCGGGGGAGATATTGTAACACATCCCACGTGACTTGGAAATGTCCATATGACATATTTCTTGAATATCTTAAAATTCATGTGTGATTTCACAGATCCGACTTTGTTTTCTTTTTTAGGAGGCAAAATTATTTAGGAAAAGGGTGGTCTTCAATTTTTAGATCACCCCTATAGAAAAAAAATTCAGGTGATTTGGGGCTTATCCAATAGGGAATGCAACTAATTCGCATCGCATACTTGGTCATCCATAGTACAAAAATGATCTAAACTCATTCCTAGGCCAAAACATAGGAAAATTGAACTTCGCACAAAAATAACATGTAAGGGAACAAGTCCACGTCGCTCACTTGTTCCCCTATAGTTCAAAATTATCCAAATTTTCTCTTTTCAGCTGAGGGCAATTGGGTTATAACCCAACATCCTTATAGATGGGATTCCTTTATTATTCAATCATTTTAAGCCCTAATTCTCACTCTAACACTCTCAAAATCCTCTCCGATCCTCACCAAATCCTTCACAAAATTTCAAGATTCTCAAGAACTTTTATTATAATTCAAGAACTCGAGAGAAGTCCTTCAAGACTTATCAAACTTCATTCATTTATTTCAAGGATTTAAAGTATGTGGGTTTTCATCCATTGGTTCTTATACCCATGGAGCCCAACTCTTCTCTTTATAAATATTTCATGATTTTAAGATTTAATACTTCATGGGTACTTCCTACTATACATTATGAACATGACTTAAGTTTAATTCTATCAAGAATTGATTTGATTATTCATGAACATCTATTCAAGGTTGTCCAATGATTTAATTTATGACTATTGAAGCTATGCATGTTATAAGTTTTAGAAAAGTAATGAAAGATTATGAATTTTCGGATTGGATTTCATCTTATCCAAATTAGGGCTTTGCTAATATGTTGGTGGATTGATTTGAGTAGTTCTTAAATGACTATGTTTTACTCATTCATGTCCTATACTCACATATTTCATGATTTTAAGCTTGTGTACATATGCCCACCATGTTTTGGCTAAAGTTAAGAGCCAAACTTGTTATGTTGATGAAAGCCTTATGGTAAGATATGTGAATTGTGAATGTTGTGAACATTGAATGGATAATAATCATGTTATGAGTTTATGAGAACGACGTGAAAGTTTTGATTGATATGAAGCCCTTTCTTTGGTTTTATGAAGCTTTGGTTTTGATGAACTACTCCAATACGATATTATGACACTATGAGACTTTGCATATTATGACTATGTATACGATTTGAATATTCCATGGGATTGTTGACCTAGCACCAAGAGGACCTAAGTATGTTACCATAGTCTTTTAACTATATTTCTACAATAGGTTTGTGATTTGCTTATTGCATGAATAACTGAAAAGGGTGGGTTCCTATAAGGTACATGCTACTTGATATTCAAAAAAGGTTGTGTTTTCTCGTAAGTCTTCTATCTTATGTTAACCAAAAAAGGTGGTGTTCCCTTAAGGCTCTTATCTTATATTAACCAAAAAGGGTGGAGTTCTCATAACCAAAAAGGGTGGTATTCCTATAAGGTGTTTTGTGAAGCACTTTCCAAAAAGGGGAGGTTATCGTAAGGTGAGTGTTTGGTTTACCTTAACAAAGTCAACCACTCCTTTATCTGGTGTGGAGTGAATATCAAAATTCCAAGTAGTAGCTCACTTCGTCTTATTTCTCGGTTATGGTCCCTTCCCATCTATATAAAATATGTTTTGTGATTTGGTTATCCTCATGCATGTTTGACTAAGGCATTGAGCATTCATGTCATATTGAGCTTATATCCTTTGAATATGATTATGCATCTTGTTAGTTATAGATTATATCTTTGTTGCATTGCGCCCAACATACTTAGTACATTCCAAGTACTAACACATACTTTTTGCTTACATGTTCTAACCATGTAGGGACTAAAACACCTATTCATCCTCCCTCACGTGGCTAGACGGTGTGTTTGAAGATTGTTATTGGTGCGTCCTCCATTTCGGGGACAACATCCACTTTACTTTC
Source organism: Solanum rostratum (assembly GCA_029948455.1). Taxonomy (NCBI): domain Eukaryota; kingdom Viridiplantae; phylum Streptophyta; class Magnoliopsida; order Solanales; family Solanaceae; genus Solanum; species Solanum rostratum. Next base: position 25,216,343 of record CM057053.1, read on the forward strand.
ATGCTTTTTTAAGGCTTATTTACTTTTAGATATTTACTTCTGAGGGTGAGCCCAGGAGATGTCTTGGCCCCTTTTCTACTTATGTTAAAGGTGTCATTGGATATGTATGTTATGATCTTGACTCTTATGATGACTATGTAATTATGGAAGACTTCCTTTAGTCCTAATCCCTTTTTAAGTGTTGTTGAATGTGATGGAAGTCCTAAGCCCTTATTAACCCCATAGCGTGAGTCATACTTACCCATCCCTTAGTCTTGCTTGTTATGTGATCATGCTAATCCTTTTTCCCCTATCTTTCTCCATAGTGTGAGTCCAAAGTCCCGCTTCCTTTAGAACTATTTGATTGTTGTTTGTATATGTTTCCGCTATCAAGGATGTGCTTGATTATGCTTAGAGGCATGTTTGGGTTTCCTTCGGGGTCTCCATTCGTCATGTCACGTCTAGTCCCTAGGCTTGTGTATGATAGTATTGCTACTAAAGGCTCAACCTAAATAATGAAAAAGCCTTCGTTTCTAGGTCCACTCGATACTAAGTAAATTTCCCATGAAAATTATATAATTAATTTAATATAATAATTTATCTAATAATGTTGAGTAGCTCATAAATCATCATAACTAATAAATACTAAGAAACACTTTATCTAGATGTATTTTAGATCATGAAGTTGATAATACAAGACGAAAGTATTTTAGATCATGAAGTTGATAATACAAGACATGCATATGTCACGATCCAAGTTAGGCCCTAGATGTGACATGTCGATTGGAACCCCAAAGGACTCCAACCAAGCCTCTTAGCATTCATCACATACATAAGGTAAGTAATGACATTAAGACATAATGGAATGCAAAAGTGAAATAGTCTAAGAGTTAAGAAAAACAATCAAATTCCCGAATAAATGGGATTACACTTTAATTTTGTTAACCATGCCTCTATAACTAGGAAAGGGACATAGGACAAGTCGCAACTCACCCAAAACTCAAACAGAGAAAATAGTCTCAAAATAGCAAAAGAAGTAGTAGGCTCGCCTCGAATCATAAGGAATCACCAAGCAAATCTTCAAATGGAAATTCGGCTAGCCACGGTAGAATGAGCAACATCAGATCCTATATTATAATACAATATGTATTAGTACTTTGAATGTACGAAATATGTAGGCAATATACATAAGGAAACATGCTATAGAGTAAATCATGAAGCATGATTTACAAGACCATTAAATCATTTAAAAGCATGAGATAGAAACCATAAGTAAATTATATGGTCAATGCATCATGAAACTATAAGAAAGCTTGTAAATATACTAAGTCATTTTATGGGATATGGACCTTAACCAACAATAAGATCATGTGAGCTATAACAAAAACTTCGGTGTAATTCTCACATTAAGAAGAGAGAGGCTACTAGCCAATATAGACTCCATGATGGTACAACTTCAAGTTATATGTGAATCCACTAGCTACACCTAAATAGGACCCTATTGTCACAGAATTAGAACTCTTGCTAACACTTCTGTGCGGCACTAGTCAATTTGCTCAATGCATCATGAAACCATAAGAAATTATATGGTCAATGCATTTAGGTGTCATCAAATACTAGTAAGCCTTCAATTAAGACCATTAAGGGAATGCTAGACGAGAAGACTTAATGAGAGAAAGAGAGCTTTAGAAAGGAAGACTTTTATAACTTGGAAGAATGCTTCACACTTGCTTCTTGGATGGTTTGCAAATGAGAATGGCCCCCTCTATTTATACTACTCATAAAGGGCCAAGGTGTGAATAATATTTACACTACAAGTCCTCCATATTTACAAGTAAGTCCTCCCTATTTACAACTTAGTCCTTCCTTTACTCTACACGGTTTTGGAGAAGACTCCACAAAGCTAGCATAATCTACATAGATCCGGAGTCTTCCGCGCTACCCGAATGCTCTAGATTCCGCTTCGTTGCGTAAAAATGGTGGTGGGTCCTGACACTCTCCCCCACCTGATGTGGCGACGATCGTGGCACACTGTTGCTATTGCTGCATGAACTCTTGCACCTTGTCCTTGAACTGCCACAGTCTTCATATCTCTCCTACGTGGCCTCCTCGGGTGCTTGACCCTTCCAGTGTATGAGGAACATAACACTAGCAGGATATCCCCTCTTCTGCTTGGCTTGGTAGTCTATGATGGCTTCTATATCCCGATCGTGCAAGGCGATAACTGTGATAGGCGCCCTCTTTGACTGTCCTCGACTTGGCTCCTCTTTGTCCTCATGGTATGGCTTGAGGACGCTAGCATGGAACACGGCTCTAGTCGGTAAGAAATCTTGCGTACTTTGGCAACGATCCTGAATGGGCCCTCGTACTTCCGAACCAGGTTTTAGTGCACGCCTCGTAGAGCTTTGAACTGCCTTGGGTTGAACTTTACCAAGAATAAGTCCCCAATCTGGTAGTCCGTGGGACGGCACTTGCGATTGGCGAACTTCTTCATTTTCTTGCCCGCTTTGTCTAAATAAGACTTAGCGGTATCCAGCTGCTCTTCAAAGCCTCGGGCCAAATGATACGCCCCCAAACTCTTGCCCTCGAATGTGGCCGGTAAATGTGGAGTTTAGGGCTGTTGGCCCGTGGCCAACTTGAACGGAGACCGGCCAGTGGCTTCGCTCCTATGCAGGTTGTAGGAGAATTGGGCTACATCAAGCAACTTTGCCCATTATCTTTGGTGAGAGCTCACGAAGTGCCTGAGATAGCACTCCAACAAGGCATTGACCCTTTCTGTCTGGCCATCTGTCTCAGGGTGGAAACTGGTAGAGAAGTGCAGCTCCGTGCCAAGCATCCTGAATAGTTCTCTACAGAAGTTTCTAGTGAATTGTGGGTCTCGGTCACTTATAATGTGCCTTGGCAGCCCCTAGTACTTCACTACATTCTTGAAAAATAGTCGGGCGGCCTCCTTGGCTGTGCATACGGCTATTGCGGGCATAAAGCTGGCATACTTAGAAAATCTGTCCACCACAACCATGATCATCCCATACCCATCGGACTTTGGAAGGCAGGTGATGAAGTCCATAGTGATGCTTTCCTATGGACGTTCGGCAATTGGTAGCGGCTCCAAGAGTCCTCCAGGTTGATGTTGTTCCATCTTGTCTTGCTGGCACACAAGAAAAGTCTGCACATAGCACTCTATATTGTCCCGCATTCGTGGCCAATAGTAAATAGCCTCGAGGAGAGCTCTCGTACGTCACTGCCCAGGGTATCCGGCCCACGACGTGTCATGGCTTTCCCTCATGATCTACTGCCTGACGTTCCCGTGCTTCGGCACATAAATTCTCCGTCCAGCGGTGAGCAAGAGGCCATCCTCCATCCAGAAGCTCCGTGTCTTGCGTTGAGACGCTAACTCCATGAGTATCTTTGCTTTTGGATTGTGCAACAACCCTTCCTTGATGACCTCCCGAATGTCACACTAGGCCGTAGTGATGGCGGCTAGCTCGGCTTTTTGACTCATAGCGTTTTCCATGATATTGCCTTTTCCCACTTTATATTCTAGCTCGTAGTCAAACTCAGCTAGGAAGTCCTGCCATCTAGCCTATTTGGACATGAGCTTCTTCTGTGGTTGGAAATCGCTAGTGGCAACATTGTCGGTTTTGACCATGAACTTGGACCCCATTAGGTAATGCCTCCAAGTACGTAGGCAATGCACTATGGTGGTTATTTCCTTCTCCTATACTGTGTATTGCCATTCCCTCTCATTCAGCTTACGCTCTCGAAGGTGATAGGGTGCCTGTCCTGCGCCTGTCCTGCATCAACACACCCCCTATGGCGTAATCCGAGGCATCTGTATGCACCTCGAATGTTTTGGAGAAGTCAGGCAATCCAAGGATCGATTCTTCTGAAAGGCAGCTTTTAGACCTTCGAATGCCTCCCGGCATTCCTTGCTCCAACCCCACTGCTTATTCTTCTTCAGTAACTCGATGAGTGGAGCGTCCTTTGGATAGTAGCCACTGATAAATCATCGATAATAATTTGTAAGACCAAGGAACGACCTTATCTCTGTCACCTTCGTGGGGGTCTCCCACTCCTTAATAGCCCGAGCCTTGGCTTCGTCCATTCTCAGTTGGCCCTGGCTAATGATGTGACCTAAGAAATGCACCTTATGTCGGGTGAATTTGCACTTCTTCCGCTTAATGTAAAGTTCGTTCTCTCGTAAGACTTGGAATACTCTCTTCAAGTGCTGCACGTGCTCCTCCAAGGTGTTGCTGTAGATGACAATATCGTCCAAGTTCACTACCACAAAGTCATCCAGGTAGGGGTGGAAGATCTTGTTTATCAGTGTGCAAAAGGTAGCGGCTGCGTTGGTTAGGCCGAGGGGCATCACCAACCACTCGTAGAATTCATACCTTGTCACACATGTCGTCTTTGGTTCATCCCCTTTTGGCGATCCGTACTTGGTAGTACCCCTTCCGGAGATCCACCTTGGTGAAGTATTTAGCTTGTCCAAGTCGGTCGAACAAGTCTGCAATGAGTGGGATGGGATACTTGTTCTTCACCTTCACCTTGTTTAATGCCCGGTAATCTATGCAAAGGTGCAATGATCCATCCTTCTTTTTCTGGAACAATACTGGTGCACCATACGGTGCTTTGGAGGGTCGGATATAGCCAGCTTCGAAGAGCTCCTTCAACTGCTTCCTTAGCTCCTCTAGTTTAGGTGGTGCCATATGATAAGGTGGGTAGGCAGGTGGTATGGTCCCTGGCTCCAGCTCTATCCTATGATCAACCTCCCGCCTAGGAGGCAAGTGCTTCAGCAGCTCTTCAGGCATCATGTCCTTGTTATCTTCTAGCACCTCCTCGATGCACGATGGCAAGGCTTCCTTAGCACCATATTCTTCGCCCGTACCCATGATGGTGGCTAGATATGTCGGCTCCCCCTTATTCATCCCCTTCACTATCTACATGGTTGACAAATGAAAAACGCCTTCCGCCATTGGTAACTCTATCAAGGGCACCATGCATAACCCTTCCCTCTCCATAACAAGCATGCGTTGGAGGTAGGGGTCAATCATGGTGTGGCATTGCCTGAAGAATACTTGCCCGAGGATGATGTAAAAAATATCCAAGTGAGCAACAATAAAGTTAGTTTTACCTTGCCATTTCCCGAGGGTGACGTTTACCCCCTATGCTACGCCACACACAGGAGTAGGTGGGGCATTAACTGTCTTGAGGTGGATGTTACTTGGACTGTAACTTAACGCTAACCTTGCTGTGCTGTCTGCGTCATGATATTGGCCTCCGTACCTGTATCTACCATGGCACGTACCGACTTCCCGTTCAGGCTCATGTCCACGTACTGCGTTGGGTAAGCCTCCTGCTTACTGGCTGGCTTGGTGATGGTGTCACATAACCCGATCATGCCTACTTGGGTGGTGCTGAAACTCTGTCCTTGGTTCTGTGTCTCCTTCTCCTTATGTTCCCGCAGGATGGCTCCAAGGTTCTTCATATGGGGACACCTAGCATACCCATGTGGTCCTCCGCAAATGTAGCAGCCGCTTCCCTTGGATGACTGCTCCTTCTTCTCGGCATATCCCTGACGTCCGGGCCTCTTGTTGTCAGCTTAGTCTTGGTTTCTAGGTGGGTGTGGCTCCTTGCCCTTACCGTGATCTCCCCCACCTTTGGCATGGCCACCCTTCGACACCTTGGCCTTGCCTTTGTCGTGTTTGAAGTCCGTCAATGCTTCGGCTTATGTGATGGCTTCGTCTACGGTAGACACCTGTCTCCGTTCCAGCTCGGTCCTGGCCCAAATTTGTAAGCTGTCTATGAAGTGAAACATCATGTCCTCCTCCGTAAGGTTGGGAATCTGAAGGGTGAGAGTTGTGAAATCCTTTATGTATGCCCTTATGCTGCCAGTCTACTTCAGTTCCCTGAACTTACGCTTGGCCTCATAGACAACGTTGTTCGTGAAGAAGGCCTTCTTGAACTCTGTCTTGAACTGCTCCCACATGCTTATTGTGCATTGTCCTCTCCCGATGTCGGCCTCGTTGCACTTCCACCATAGCATGGCCATCTCCGTCAAGTATAGCATGACCGTGTTAACCTTTATCTCGTCGCTCTTCACCTTGTTTCACTTGAAGTAATTCTCCAGGTGCCACAAGAAGTTCTCCACCTCTTGAGCGTGTTGAACACCCTTAAAGATGGGTGGGTATTTTGAATTTTGAATTTGTGACTTCTCAAGCGCCTTCACCCTAGAGTTTATGACTTCCAGCATGTCCATGAACCTACTCTCCAGGGCGATGACCCAACATTCCAAGGAAGTAAGTGCTTCCTTCGCCTCAATCTCGGCTGCCTTCTGTCCATCCAAGTCCTTCCGGATGTTTTCATTCTCGTCAAGGGTGACTTCCTCCAAGGTTTTGAACTTACTGTCGAACTCGTTCAAGCGCTTGCCAAGGAATTCCACTGCTTGACGGGCAGCCTCTACCCTCATAATCTACTCCATGCTAGGTGTGACGTTCACGGGTTCCTCACCACGTTCATCGTCACTAACCTCTGTAGCCGAGAGTGAGTGGGTGGCAATGACATCGCTTGGTTCTGGTTCGAGCAACATTCTGTCCTTCTTGGAGTTCTTCTTGCCCTTTCGAGACTTCTTGCCAACATCGGTCCTAATGTTGGCGACATTGGCGGCGTCAAAGTCTCCTCCACTTGCCATGATCCCTTAGTGCTACCTTGCTTTGATACCACGTTGTCACGGACTTAGAACTCTCGCTAAGACTTTCGTGCGACACTAGTCAATTTGCTCACGATCTTGCAAATACTAGTAAGCCTTCAACTAGGACCGTTAAGGGAACGCTAGATAAGAAGACTTAAAGAGAGAAAGAGAAATTTAGAAAGGAATACTTTTATAACTTGGAAGAATGCTTTACACTTGATTCTTGGATGGTTTGCAAATGAGAATGGCCCCCTCTATTTATACTACTCCTAAAGGGCCAAGGTGTAAATAATATTTACACTACAAGTCCTCCATATTTACAAGTAAGTCCTCCCTATTTACAATTTAGTCCTTCCTCTAGAATCCTCCACACGGTTCTAGAGAAGAATACACAGTGCTAGCATAATCTACACAGATCCAGAGTCTTCCGCTCTACCCAATCGCTCCAGATTCTGCTCCATTGCATAAACATGGTGGCGGGTCCTGACACTATGGTGGCACGTAGTTTGAGACTAAAGGTTGCTACTAGGATTCTCTTATTTCACCTTTTTGAGCTACCAAACTAAACTCCATCTCATGCCCTCTCAGTGCTTAATCAAATTCTAACGGAGTATTAAATCATTACTAGCAAGATCTAATCACAATTTCAATTCATAAATCATTATCATAGAAGAACTTATTAAAACCTTTGATTCAAACAATATGAGTATTTTAACATTAATGAATTCGGGAATGGGTGAGTATAGATTTAAAACTTTGATTCAATCAATGTGAGGATTTTACTTATCACATCTTGAATATGTGAATAATTTCTCACCACAATTAACTCTTATAATAGACTTTACTGATCATTGTTCATTCCTTTCATAAAACTTTCCTGAAGTCATTGATGATTAATGAGCATAATTCATATTAAAACTAGGGTAGTTTGCATGGGTTCATATGTAATCAACATACATATTATTTGAATAAAATCATGCACGATTATATAAAGTTATATCAATTGAGTAATAATTGAAAGAACCCATAATCAATATCATGAACCCAAGATTTAAATGGTTAGAATTTAGCTAAAAACCTTAAAATCAATTCATACATAATTGAATCAATAATCAAGAATATGATCATAATTTATGAAATTTAATGATTTTACATAAAGCCCTAATTTTCCACAATCAAAATTAGTTAAATAAAATGAGAATTCTTTGAGTTTCATAGATGTAAGGAGTCCATGAATGAAATCCACATACCATAGGTAGAATTCTTGCTACAAATTTGGAATTGAAGGCTTGAATCCTTGAAACCATAGCTTGATAAAGAAGGATACCTTGAGAAAGGTGAACCTTTGGAGAATTGTGTTTTGAGTGAATAAGCGATAATGAGGGGGAATTGGAAAGATAAAATGATTATAGGCTAGTCCATAAGGTCAAAACAACATAGTTTAGGAGTGAGGAAGGTGAAAAATATCCAAAAAGCCTATTATTAAATCTGGCCAAACAGTGACCACGAGCACTTATCACGAACCATATAAAGTAATACCATATGTGAAAGTTGCCCAAAGAATCTGGGAAAATTTTTAGGTGTTAGGACTTTATTTACTGAGGCATGATCATGACTGGTAAAACACAAGACAGTCCATAGACACTGTTGTAAAACCTATATGCTGAAAATGCTAAAGTACTTCGGGCCTTATTCAATGGCTTGTACTAAGGCATTTCATACGGGTCATAAACCCCATGTAACGCCCGATAAAATTACCAAAATACCCCTAGAGGAGAGATGTGCGAATAATGCATCTTTTGATGCTCGGATGGGAAATTCGAGGTCGGATTCGTGACCAACACGAAAAATTGAGTGGGGAAAAGGTCTCGGTCGATTTTTAGAGCGAATGAGTCAAAAGATATTTTTTGTTCTAAAACGAAAACAGTGAGAGTTCGCGATGGAGCTGCGTCACAGACCCATCGTGGAGGCGCACTTATGTTTTTTCTAAATTTTTTGATGGGGTTGATAAAACTCATTCAGGAAAATTTTTGCCAAAAATGAACTGGACACAATTAGTCCGCATTACGAACTGTGTTATTTTATGGCTGCAAAATTTCCAAAATTTTGAGGGGGCATTCTAATCCATTCCTAACGTCTTCTAAAACACATATACGATTAATATAGGTCGTATTCCTGAAGGAAGGGTTCAAAACCCATTCTAAAATCCCCTTCCTAGCAAATTCACATAGTTAGGGCTTGAGTAGAGTTGAGGTTGAAGAGTCAAGAGGAGATTCTACGAGGAATTGTTGTTAGCAATCATCCAAGGTATGTAAGGCTACCCTAAAGCATGAGATTGTTCTTCCATATTCCCCTTTGAGTAAGTTGAGTCCATGATGTAAGATGATGAGTTATATGTGAAAATCTGTGAGTATTTTACTGAGATTATTCTTAATTCATGCATTTTTCTTAAATTGATGATTATCATAAACTTGATTTACTGCATAAGTTGTTTTCATGATCATAATTCTATGTCTGTTGTACTGAAGAATGCAAGAATGAGCTTAGGGCGAAAGAATTTAGAGCCTTAACAATGATGACGTTTGTGATGTTGTGATTGTGGTCCAAATCGATGAGAGTCTTGATGGTGATGTTGATGAGAGTGATGTTCATGAGTCTTAAAACTTGAAACCAAATTCTAAAAGAATGTTTCGAGACCACGATGTTGATGTTGTGAGGTGATATTGATGATGATGTTGATATTGATGTTGATGTACTATGTCCCTATGGGATCGATGATGATGATGTTGATATTGATGTACTACGTCTCTATGAGACCAATGATGATGAAGTTTATGAGCATATCGAGTTCTAGGAGGAGTATTGTGCATCGAAATGGGTGAGAGTGACTCCCACTCGAACTCATTAACTACGTGGCCTGCGTAGGAGTGAGAATCAAACCGCAATGTGGATGTTTCCTTTTCCCAAAAGAGGACTGATATTATTTCTTATGGATCCACTAATGGTGATGTCCATTACCCCGGGCAGGGTACTAGATGGATGTGGCAACGACATCGCTTTGTTGTATCATCACCAGCTCATAGGTGATGGTTGTTGGTTAGAGAAACTCCCAGTTAGGTCCTACATTGATCGTTCTCTGATGCCGATGTGATGGTATGAATCTTGATGGATGTTGATGTTTATTACCTACTCTTTATCCTTGTCCTAGACAGGCACGAGTCTATTGATGTGCGTTGAGTCGAGTATTCCTTCAGATGAGTCTAACATATTGATAATGTATTGATGAGATGTTGACGGGTCATTTGTCTACTCTTTTTCTTGCTTTAGATAGACATTTGACATTCTGATGGAGTATGATATTGAGTTGATGTTATCCCTATACCTTTCTATCTGTATTGTTATATTCAACCATCTTACATATTGTACTTCCACGTACTGATGCCACTCGGCGCTGCATCATCTCATGATGCAGATACAAGAGTTAGAGGACTTCAGTAGACGGATCATTGAGGTTCATAGATTCTGAGGTCAGTTATTAGTGAGCCCTTCTTGCTATCTGGAGGAGCCCTTTTTCGTTATCAGTTATTTTGTTTTATTGAGTTGGGTAGCCATAGCCTATCTTGGTACCTTCTTACACTGTCTAGTTGAGTTGAGTTAGAGGCTTCGTAGACATGAGTTGAGGTTTGACGTTGAGGTTTGATGTTGAGGTCTTTTCCCTTTTCGAGTTGAGTTAATAACACTGTTTACTTATCATTAATATTGCGACTGAGTTTATTGGCTGTTGGCCCATCTTATTGATGTAGAATGAATGAAGCAACTCACTAACGTATTCCATTATTTCTGCTATGCTTGATGTTGAATGACTGTCTTGAGATCGAGCGGTTCGCTTAGGGACTAGCAATAGTCTCTAGGTGCCGGCCATGCCTAGGGTACCTTCCCACGGTATGGAAAACTTGGTATTAGAGCATAGAGTTCAAGAGTCCTAGGGAGTCTATAAATCCAAGTCTAGTAGAGTCTTGTTTATTCGTATGTTGTGCACCACACTTCATAAACAGGAGGCTATAGGATATTAGGAATGGTTACACTTCTTTGACATTCTGAGTTCGTGCGATAGAGTTTGGCTCTATGAAACTCTTCTCTAATTCGTGTGTTATGCGTTGCAGATCATGCCTCCTAAACGCACTGCTTCTTAGAGAGATGCCTCAGCCCCAAACGCTGAGAATTCCCCATTAGAGGTCCCTACCCAGCCTAAAACGAGGAGACGGGGTCAACTTGCCAGAGCTATTGAGACCCCACAGGCACCACCTGCTTAGTCAGCCTCCACTTTGGAAGCAGACTTTTGGGGAGCCGTTGCTATGCTCACTCAATTGGTGACCTCCCAAAGTAAAAGTCGAGGTCCCCAGGCCCCAAGCTCCAGCTCCCAAGAGCCTATGTGTGCAACTAGGCTCAGGGATTTCCTGAGGAGGAACCCGCCAGTCTATACGGGGTCGAAGGTTGAGGAGGACCCACAAAATTTTATTGATGAGATGTGCAAACTTTTGAGGGCTATGCATGCTAATGAGGTTGAGGGAGTTGAGCTGGTCTCTTATCAGCTTAAGAATGTTGCTAATGTCTGGTATAACCAGTGGGAAGATGGTAGAGGTGAGGATGCTGAACATGCTGAGTGGGAGGAGTTTGAGAGTGTTTTCCTCGACCACTTCTTTCCTCAAGAGTTGAGGGAGGTGAAGGTGGAGGAGCTCGTGAACCTGAAGCAAGAGGGGTTGTCTGTCAAAGAGTACAACCTCAAGCTCATTCAAATGTCCTGGTATGCCCCAAAAATGGTCCACGATATGAGAGCGAGAATGAGAAAGTTCATGTCTGGATTGGGCAGGCATATAAAGAGAGAGTGTAAGGCAGCATTGCTGATTCCAGGTATAGACATCTCTAGACTTATGGTCTATGCCCAGCAAACTGAGGAGGACAAGAAGAAGGACAGGGAAGAGTAGCAGAGTAAGAAGGCCAAATCGGCAGGGCATGAGCCAAGCCAACAGAAGCGGAATAAGGGTGATAGAACCTATTTTCAAAAGATGTCTTCTAACTATACACCCTCTAAGGCAAGTGCGCCTGTTCAGCAGAACAGGTATGATCAGAAACCTTCTGGTCACCAAAATTTCAGAACTCAGGGTCCTCAGTCTCAAGCTGGCGTGACCCAAGGCCCGAGAACAAAGCCACCCTATGACAGATGTGGAAAAATTCACCTTGGTATGTGGCGTGAGGGCCCAAATGCTTGTTATTTATGCGGACAGCCGGGCAATTTTCAGGGTGAGTGTCCTACGAGGAGATGGGGTGATGGAAGTAACAAAGCTCAATCTTCTACAACACCCCCCGCGGGCGGTCATCAGAAGGCTACTACTGTGGGTGCAGGAGGCAGGACAAACCATCTGTATGCGATGAGTCATCGACAGGACCAAGAGGTTGCACCAGATGTTGTTACGGGTATGCTCCAAGTCTTTTCTTTTAATTGTTATGCATTGCTTGATCTGGGTGCCACCTTATCTTTTGTGACTCCCTATGTATCCAATAAATTTGAGCTGTTTCTAGAGTGTTTTCTTGAGCCTTATACTATTTCTACTCCCACTGGAGAGTCTATCCTAGCTGAGAGGGTCTATAGAGATTGTGTAGTATCCATCTATCATAGGGATACTTTGGCTGACTTGGTAGAGTTGGAGATAGTTGATTTTGATGTAATCCTTGGTATGGATTGGCTCAATGCCTGTTATGCCTCAAGAGATTGTAGGACCCGAGTTGTCAAATTCCAATTTCCGATTGAACCGGTCCTAGAGTGGAGGGGAAGTTCTTGCACCCAAGGGTAGTTTCCTACCTGAGGGCTAGAAAGCTAATTTCTAAAGGTTGTATTTACCACCTCGTGCAAGTTAAATCTGATGATATTGAGTTCCCTACTCATGAGTCAATTCCGATTGTAAATGAGTTTCTTGAGGTGTTCCCTGAGGATTTACCTGGAGTCCCTCCTGATAGGGAGATTGACTTCGGTATTGATGTTCTTCCCGAGATGCAACTTATTTTAGTTCCCCCTTATAGGATGACCCCGCTGAGTTGAAGGATTTGAAAGAGTAGTTGAAGGATTTGTTATAGAAGGGCTTTATTAGGCTAAGTGTTTCTCCTTGAGGTGCTCCCGTTCTGTTTGTACGAAAGAAGGATGGGTCTCTCAGGATGTGCATAGACTATAGGAAACTGAACAAGGTCACGGCCAAGAATAAATATCCTCTCCCCAGGATAGATGATCTATTTGACCAACTTCAGGGTGCCTCATGCTTTTCGAAGATAGACCTCAGATCGGGTTACCATCAGTTGAAATTAAGAGAATGTGATGTTCCAAATATAGCCTTTAGGACTACATATGGCCATTTTGAGTTCTTGGTCATGTCCTTTGGGTTAACGAACGTACCTACAACTTTCATCGATATGATGAATAAGGTGCTTCGGCCCTACCTCGACATGTTTGTAATCGTGTTCATTGATGATATTTTGGTGTATTCGAGGAATGAGGAGGAGAATGCTATACACCTTAGAATTGTCCTTCAGACACTTAAGAACCATGAGTGGTATGCGAAGTTCTCGAAATGTGAGTTTTGGCTCAAGTCAGTGGCTTTTCGAGGCCATGTTGTTTCGAGTGATGGAATTTGAGTAGATGCCCAGAAGATCGATGCGGTTAAGAACTGGCCAAGACCGACCTCTCCAACTAACATAAGAAGTTTCTTGGGGTTGGAAGGCTACTACCGTAGATTTGTTGAGGGATTTTCTTCCCTATTCATACCATTGACCAAGCTAACTCAGAAAAAAGTCAAGTTTAAGTGGTTTGAGAAATATGAGAAGAGCTTCTAAGAGTTAAAGACTAGATTGACCACCGACCTATTTTGACTTTGCCCGATGGGACGAGAGATTTTGTGATATATTGTGACGCATCAAGAGTTAGATTGGCATGTGTATTGATGCAGAGAGGGAAGGTGATAGCCTATGCTTCCGGGCAGCTTAAAGTTCATGAGAGGAACTATCCAACCCATGATCTTGAGTTGGCGTCAGTAGTGTTCACACTTAAAATTTGGCACCACCACTTGTATGGAGTGCATGTGGACATGTTCACTGACCACAAAAGCCTGCAGTATGTCCTCAGTCAAAGAGAGCTCAACCTACGACAGAGGAGGTGGTTGGAGTTTCTCAAGGATTATGACATGAGCATTATATACCACTCAGGTAAAGCTAACATTGTTGCTGATGCTCTTAGCAGGTTGTCAATGGGTAGTGTAGCCCATGTTGATGAAGAGAAGAAAGAGCTAGTGTAAAGAAGTGCATAGGTTGGCTCGGCTGGGAGTCCAACTCGAGGAGAATGACGAGGGAAGATTCAATGTTCAGAGTGGGTCTACATCATCCCTAGTAAAAGAGGTAAAAGAGAAGCAAGATCTAGATCCTATCATACTTCAATTGAAGGAGGTTGTCCACAAACAAAAAGTGATGGTCTTCTCCAAAGGGGGAGATGGGGTGTTGAGATACCAGAGTAGGCTATGTGTTCCTGATGTTGATGGTGTCTGTGAGAGGATCATGGTTGAATCCCACAACACTAGATACTCCATTCATCTAGGCTCCACTAAGATGTACCACGACTTGAGAGAAGTCTATTGGTGGAATGGAATGAAGAGGGACATTGCTGAGTTTGTTTCAAGAGCCCGAATTGCCAGCAAGTGAAGGTTAAGCATCAAAGGCCAAGTGGCTTGGCTCAAAACTTTGAGATTCCAGAGTAGAAATGGGAGATGATTAACATGGATTTCATCACCGGCCTACCGAGATCCCGGAGGTAGCATGATTCCATATGAGTGATTGTAGACAGGATGTCTAAATCAACATACTCTTGGCAGTTAAGACGACGAATACTACAGAGGAGTATGCCAAGATGTTTATCCAATAGATTGTGAGGTTGCATGGAGTACCCTTGTCCATCATCTCGGACAGAGAGGCCCAATTTACCTCTCACTTCTAGAAGTCTTTCCAGAAAGGATTGGGTTCTAAAGTGAATTTGAGTACAACATTTCATCTACAGATGGATGGTTAAGCAGAGCGCACTATTCGTACACTAGAAGATATGTTGAGGGCTTGTATCCTTAACTTCAAAGGAAATTGGGATGACTATCTACAATTGATTGAATTTGCATATAACAATAGTTATCATGCAAGCATTCAAATGGCCCCCTATGGGCCTTGTACGGAAGGAGGTGTAGGTCACCCATTGGGTGGTTTGAGGTTGGAGAAGCTGAGTTGATTGGGCCTGACCTTGTCACCAGTCCATGGAGAAGGTGAAGATTATTAGAGAGAGATTAAAGATTGCATAAAGTCGTCAGAAATCTTACACCAATATGAGGAGAAGAGACCTTTTCAAGGTGAGTGATTGGGTATACTTGAAGGTATCACCCATGAAGGGTGTCATGAGGTTTGGGAAGAAGGGAAAATTAAGCCCTCGCTATATCTACCCTTTTCATATTGTGAGGAGAATTGGGAAGGTTGCTTATGAGCTAGAGTTACCTTCTGAATTATAGGAAAACCATTCGGTGTTCCAAATCTCTATGCTGAAGAAATGTTTGGGAGATCCTGCCTTGGTAACCCCTATTGAGAGCACTGGAGTCAAAGATAGCTTGTCCTATGAGGAAATTCCCATCCAACTCCTGGATTGACAGGTTCGTAGACTGAGGAACAAAGAGATAACCTCCATCAAAGTTTTGTGGAGAAACCAATTTGTTGAGAAAGCGACGTAGGAAGCTGGGGAGGAGATGAGAACTAAATACCCGCACCTATTTGTACCTGATGACGAGAATATCGAAGGTAATATTCCTATTCTCACCTTAACTTGATGTTTCTATCCTAAGTTGATGTGTATATTTTGATGCTTTGAGTAGATGTTATTAAGGTCGATAAAGAGTTGAGAAGTTGACTTGTTGAGTGAGTATCGAGACAAGTCTTGAATCTATTTGTGCCATAATACCGTTCCTACTCATCATTCAAGGATGAATAATCCCAAGGGGGAGATGATGTAACGTCCGGTAAAATTACTAAAATATCCCTAGAGGAGAGATGTGCACATAATGCGTCTTCTGATGCTCAAATGGGAAATCTGAGGTTGGATTCATGATCAGCACAAAAAATTGAGTGGGAAAAAAGGTCTCGGTCGATTTTAGAGCGACCGAGTCAAAAGATAATTTTTATTTTAAAATGAGAAAAAGTGAGAGTTAGCGATAAAGCCGCATCGCGGACCCATCACGGAGTCGCACTTATGTTTTTTCTAAACTTTTTGACTAGGTTGAGAAAACTCATTCAGGAAATATTTTACCAAAAATGAACTGGCCGCGACCAGTCCATATCGCGGACTATGTTATTTTATGGCTGAAAATTTTCCAAGTTTTTGAGGGGCATTCTAGTCCATTCCTAACATCTTTTAAAACTCATATATGATTAATTTAGGTCGTATTCATGAAGGAAGGGTTCAAAACCCATTCTATAATCCTTTTCCTAGAAAATTCACAAAGTTAGGGCTTGAGAAAAGTTGAGGTTGAAGAGTCAAGAGGAGATTCTACGAGGAATTGTTGTTAGCAATCATCCAAGGTATGTAACGCTAACCTAAAGCATGTGATTGTTCTTCTATGTGCCCCTTTGAGTAAGTTGAGTCCATGATTGAAGATGATGAGTTATATGTGAAAATCCTTGAGTATTTTACTGAAATTCTTCTTAATTCATGCATTTTTCTTAAATTGATGATCATCATAAACTTGATTTACTGCATAAGTTGTTTTCATGAATGATTTTACCAATTTTTATGTGTATTGTACTATAGAATGCAAGAATGAGCTTAGGGGGAAGAGTTTAGAGCCTTAACGATGATGATGTTTGTGATGTTGTGATTGTGGTCCAAATTGATGAGAGTTTTGATGATGATGTTGATGAGTGTGATGTTCATGATTCTTAAAACTTGAAACTATATTCTAAAATAATATTTCGAGTCCACGATGTTAATGTTGATGAGGTGAGTTGATGTGGATGTACTATGTCCCTATGGGACTGATGATGATAATGTTATTATTGATGTACTACGTCCTATGGGACCGATGATGATGATGTTTTATGAGCATGCCGAGTTGTGGGAAGAGTATAGAGCACCGAAACGGGTGAGAGTGAGGCCCACTCGAACTTATTAACTACGTGGCCCATGTAGGAGTACAGATCGAACCACAATACGGATGTTTCCTTGTCCAAAAAGAGGACTGAATGATATTTCTTGTGGATCCACTGATGATGATGTCCTTTACCTCGGGCAGGGTATTGGATGGATGTGGAAACAACATCACTTCGTTGTATCATCACCGTCTCATAGATGATGGTTGTCATTAGAGAAACTCCCAGTTAGGTCCTACATTGATAGTACTCCGATGATGATGATTTATTACCTACTCTTTATCCTTGTCCTAGATGGGCACGAGTCCATTGATGTGAGCTGAGTTGAGTATTCCTTGAGATGAGTCTGACATGTTGATGAGATGTTGATGGGTCATTTGGGTCTACTCTTTTTCTTGCTTTAGATAGACATTTGACATTCTAACGGAGTATGATGTTAAGTTGATGTTATCCCTATACTATTCTATCTTTATTGTTATATTCATCCATCTTACATACCGTACATTCCCATACTGATGGCACTCGGCACTGCATTGTTTCATAATGCAAATTCAGAAGGTAGAGGACTTCAGCAGACGCATCGTTGAGGTTCGGAGATTCCGAGTTCAGTTATTGGTGAGTCCTCCTTGCTATCCGGAGGAGCCCTTTTTCGTTATCAATTATTTTCTTTTATTGAGTTGGGTAGCCACGGCATGTCTTGATACCTTCTTAGGCTGTCTAGTTGAGTTGAGTTAGAGGGTTCATAGGCATGAGTTGAGGTTTGATGTTGAGATCTTTTCCCTCTTCGAGTTGAGTTAGTAACATTGTTTACTTATCATTGATATTGAGACTGCGTTTATTGGCAGCTGGCCCTTCTTATTGATGTAGAATGAATGACGTAATTCATTGCCTTATTCCATTATTTCCGCTATGCTTGATGTTGAATGATTGTCCTGAGATCAATAGGTTTTCTTAGGAACTAGCAATAGTCTCTGGGTGTCGGCCACGCCTAGGGTACCCTCCTGGGGTGTGACACCCCATCCTTCAACTTACAAGTGAAGTCCCTGAATCAAATACTAGGAATCTATCTATGGCCCATCAAAATTTTCATCAGTTGTCCTGTTAGCTCGTATAAAAAGTATCGAGGCTTATACTTTGGGACCCCTTTTCTATGAGACTTTTTTGATGACCCATAAAGAAGACTATGGGCCATAATGTTAATCATAAAATGACCAATTTTTCCAAATTCTCCCTGCATGCTTCACAAATTGGTTCCACGACCTATAGAACCTATTATTGAACATTGAAGGGCCTGTACTTCCCTGCGCTAGCAACGTTTCTACATTTTTTCTTTTATTCCAATTTTCCACTTCCAAGGTATTACAATATAATTTTAAGACATGAAAAGACATACATACTGAGGATTCATGAAAATACTTTGAATAAAATACTAAATTCATAGAGAACTCATGTAAAACATTCATGAACAATTCATGAAGAGGAATTGAATTAAAAAAGAAGTCATGTGTTTTTCATGAAAACTTTATGTACTATAGAAATCATAAATATGAAATCTAGTTTTTCTTTAGAATCAATGGGTGAAAGAAATTCATATAAGGAAATCCCACATAACTGAAATGGAAACCTTGGCTTCATATCATCACCTAAGCAATGTCTTAGGTGTGACGTAGTGATTAGAATTTTTAAAGAATTCCAACCAAGATATCTTAACATATCAAACAAACATAAGGTAAATAAATCAGTAATAGGAAGCAAGTTAGTAGGTTAGTAAAACAATGATAGGAAGCAAGGGGAATAGCAAGTACCAAAAAAAAGTCTAAAGATAAAGAAAAGCGTAGGCCCGAATATATGGACTTACACATTTTCTTTGTTTAGCATGCCTGTAGTGTTATATACGGGGACTTACGATATGTTCCTTGCTCACCCAAATAAAAAGTAGAAAGGCAGCCCAACAAGAAGAATATAAATTCAACGTTTGTCCTCGAAGCATGAGACTTACCAATCAAGTGAATCAACCTTCTATTTAGCCAAGGGATTTTGTAGGATGATCATCAAACAATATATTATAACATAATGCAGACAAAATAGTATGCATTAATACTTGAAATGTACTAAGTATGTGACCAGTGCAATACGTGACATAGAAATGATGATACAATAACCAATTAAGGATACATGATATATCAATCTTTTGAAAGGTATTCGCAAATCATGAGGAAATGTCAATGTCATTTGAAAATCATAATACAATCTTAGAAGAAAAAATTTGGATGCATTGATAATTATATTCCATAGAAAAGAATCATAAAAGCTTGTAATGTACACAAGTCATCATGAAAATCTTACACCATAAGGAGAGTCATAAATCATGAGTAAGAGAGACCTTAACCGACATATAACCATGTGAGCTAAACTATGTAATTCTAATGTTTCCCCTACTCCAAAATAAAGGAGGGGACTGCTTGACAAGGTAAACTCCATGATATCTAAGAGAATCCAATAAACGGTTGTGTGAACTAGGTACTCATCTCTAGTTATTAAAATTGTATACTCACCTCCAAACCTTGAGATTTTGGGCATTCACCTCTTAGATATTTGAGTATTCACCTCTAATCTCTTTAACCTATGGTGGCATGTATTTATGGGACATGAGTACTTATCCCTAGTACACTTGATGCTAGGTAGTTCTTTCACAAAAATAAGAGATCATAGGTCATAAGTTCACATCATGTGAGGTAAAATGTCCAATCACCGATCCCCAACCCCCCTTTCTTTGTATCATAAAGTCATAATCTTAGAATAACTCCTCAATTAGGTGATAGATCCTCCAACATCATTCATCTATTCATTAAGGAACTTCCATGAATCATAGTTGAATTACTTTCATGAAAATTTAAATGAAACTCTGATCATTCATAAGCATAAATCATTTCATAAGCCTTCATTCCTCATGAGAAACATCATTTGAAAGTTAAATCATCATTATCAAATAGCATGCATGAGGTCCTGAATTGATCATGATCATAGTTCATATTAAAATTTAGGCTAAAAACATGGATTTTTAACAAATCAACTTAAGGCCATGTAATTTAGATGAATCTACACTTAATAATGTAAAATCATGTCAATTGGTTCATTATTGAAAGAACTCACTAAGACATTCATAAATTCATACTTGAAATTAACATGATGCATGGGCTTATGTGATGATCACTTGAAATCATGCAACTTAAACTTGAATTATAGATACTATTAAAGAATAACATGAATTGAGATCATAATCAAAGTAACCTATAATTTCATGAACCCTAGATGGTTCGTAGGAGAATTTGCATTAAAATCATTGAAATGAAGTAACTAATGACAATTCATATATAATTAAATTAGTAATTACAATATAAATCATAATTCATATAATTGAAATTGAGATAATGAAAATTCATAAAAATCAAAACTTAAATTTGGTAGAAAAGTAGGAATTTCTTTGGGCTTTGTCACGACCTAAACTTAGGGCTTAGCCATGGCACGACGAATGTGACACCTGAAGGGCCCCATCCAATCCTCTTATTCATATCATAAGCATACATAGGTAAATAAGCAATCATAAGAGTAAGCAACTGGAAATATCGTATCAAACAATCTAAACATAGGAGTCAACATTTCCCATTAAAGGGAATTATATCAACATAGGATAAACATGCCTCTAAATCATAGATCTTGGCGGGGACAATAACATACTTCTTAGCTCACCCTCAAGATAAAAAAGTACAAAAGTCTTAGCAACATACACATAAGAAAGAACGTAAGGGCTTGGCCTTGAAGCATGGGAACTCACTAAGTCTTCACAAGTAGAGTTTAATATCTAGCTACAAAAATGAGGAGTGGTATCACCGTCCGTCCTACATAGTGATATCATGTAGGCAAAAGTATGTGTTAGTATGTTGGAATGTACTAAGTGTGTAAGCATGCAATACATCTATGAACATCGTATATAATAGCAATATACATAGACATATTAGTAGAGTAGGGACAAGATATGTATGCTCAATACATCTTTAAAATCATGTGTAGAAGCATCATAAAACACTTTATAGCCTAATAGACATACATATGTGGAAATAAAACTATAACCGACAATAATATAATGCGGACTATCACATGGAATCCCAATGTTCCGTTCACACCGAGCAAAAGAGGAGTCTACTTTGCCAAGGTAGACTAGACCCTCATTCTATAGGCTCAATCCTAGCATGGAGAAAATCACATCAAAGACCCCACCCTTTAAGTTCCATCCTATCTTGGTAAATGTCAAGACCACGCCTTTTAGGCTTCATCCTAGCATGGTTAGTGAAAAATCATCAAGCTATATAGATCTATTAGCTAGACTTATCGAGACATGATCATAACCCTACAGTGGCATGTACTTATGGGACAATAGTGTCCTATAGTGCTAAGTCATATCCCACATAATACATAATCATGCATTATATAGACATTATCATAATTCATACTTTATCAAAATCATAGTTTATAAAGTAGGTATCATGACCTCATGAAAACATATCATAACATAGGAATAATTCATCTACATATCTTTACATATAGTGTGGGTATACTCCCCATCTAGTCGTCATTTCATAAACATTAGAGTCTTAAGTTACCCTCATCATTATATCATCAAAATCATGAAGTCATACCTTTTTCTTAGAATCATATTTATGAAATCACAACTTAGTCATAGGAATTAAGTATAGCTTGGGTTCATAGTCAACTGAACTAAAATCATGTAAAATAGTGCAATTTGATCATAATCCATGCTTAGTTGAGAAAATTTATTATAATTCAAGAGTAATTCATGCAATTGGATGAGAATTGAACAAGACTCATTATGGAGTCATAAACCTCTAAGTTGAATTTGAACAAAATTCATGGAAAGATCATCAATTTCATGTAATTGGAATGATTTCATATTAGTATATATCAATAGTCATAATCTACATCATCGTTGAAGAAATATGTAGGAGTAGAGAATACCGATAGGATTCTCATGAGAGAAATTAGGTAAAAATGGAGAATCTAAAAGGAGCTCCATAGAAGAAAGGATTCTACGGATAAAAACTCACATACCTTAAGTGATGATCTTGGAAATTTTAACAAATGAAGGATTTTGCTTCACTTGATCTTTAATGGAGTTTTTACTTAGAGAAGAAGAAATCCTCTGAGAGTAGTTTTAGAGAGAGAAAATTTGTAATGTGTGCATTGTGAAAGAATTGTGTTAATTTGGAGGTTAAAGGAAATTTATAGGATGGATTTTAGTGCCAAATATCACCTAAAATCCCTAAATAAGTTTAGGAAAAAGTATAAGGCTTTTTTAGTGCAAGAATTTTAAGGAAACATTTGAACTTTTATGAAACAAGTCTGCGACGCCGAGTCATATCACCGTAGTTTATTTTTTTGCAAAATTCAAGTTTTCCATGTTTTGACCCTAGAATGAGTTCAGGTCACTTTTATATAGAAAGGAACCCTCTCCGCAATGTGGAGAAGTCGTGGATGCTTCTAGAAATGTAAAATTTTGTGAAAAATTATTTTTCGATACAGTTGGTTGAAAAAATGAAAGAGACCATTTTTTCTACAGAATTCTTCCTCCTAATCAAGAATCCGACCTCGAATATGCCAAAAAGAATACGAATGCTACGTTATGCATGACATCTTTTATATGGTCCTTCGAAGGTATTTTGAGAGGTTTTACAGGCTCCATGGATGAATACCCACATACCTTGGTGTAGAATATAGAAATTTGAAGAAAAGTTTCTTGGAACTTGGATTAATTGACTTGATCTTCAATGGAACCTTGCTTGCAGAAGAATAAAGTCTTGATAGGATTTTCTATAGAGAAGATTTATGTGAATTGAGAATTATGTGAGAACGAGGGAATTAGGAGGACCTAAGATAATTGATAGAATAGAATTTAGTATGAACACCTTCCAAATTTATTAATGAGTAAATAGGAAAAATATCAAGATGACCTTGAAAAATAATTCTGCCAAAGTAAATTGCATGAGGGCCCTATACGATCCGTATAAAGTCATATGGGCCATATAAACGCTCATAAAAAGTGAGGTTTGGAGAATTTAAAAGGAGTCATTCATATGGAGAACCATATGGCTCGTAGATCCATACAGGTTATATAAAGACTCATAGAAGTGAAGGTCTTTGAGTTTGGGAGAGGTCATGTTTTACAGGGACAATTACGGTCTATGAAATAGAAGACGGGCAATATATCCTACCAGGTGAGGATTCAGGGTTCTAAGGATCAGAACCATGGTAGCCCTTGTATGACCCATAAAATATTTTACAGCTCACAGACCCATTCGTGGTCTTGACCTAAAAATTTTCCCTAAGATTGGATGACCTCCAAGAGACCCTCCATGGGCTGTGGAGTGTTCTACAATCCATAAGTGGTGCTCCTTGAGCCCTGCACTAGTTGATTTTTGTACTTGCTTTCTTATCCTACCTTTTGACTTATTATTACACTTAAATTCTTTAACGAAGGCTTAAAGCTTTGGAATTCTAGGTCTTTCTTGAGGAGAACCTCAAAGAGAGGAACTTGATTTAGGGTGCCATTTGAGTTAGATATTTATGATGTGCTACTAAAATAGAAAACTTTTGATGCGTAAAATTTAGAATTTTGTGTGTTCTCAAAGCAATGTTAGTAGATTTGATGTGTTTTTATTTTGATTTTGCAGGAATAAAGCATTCAAGATGATTTTAGGCAAAAGTTTGCAGATTTTCAAGTTTTTAGTATTTAAAGAGCACTCTACAGGCTGTGGTGTACTCCACGAGCCGTAGTATGTGTCGTGGGTTATATTTAAGGAAAGACTGATTTTTCGATGTTGAAAAGTATGAGTTGTCAAATAAGATATATATTTCTTCATGGCCCGTATATGAGTTCATAGGGTGAAGATCAGAAAATGTGTTGAATGCTGAAGTGTTGTCAAACAAAGTCATTTACGAGTCGTAAGTGTGATGACAGGTCGTAGATAAGGTCTTGCATAGAGGATCGAGTTTTGAAGAGTTTCAGAAGAGTTAACAGACGAAATCCTTTACAGGCCAAAAGTCAGAAGATGCCCGTAGAAAGGTCTCATAGGTTGAAGACTATTTTTGGAAAGTGTAGAGTACAAAGCCTATGTATGGGCCATGATTTCAACTATGGTCCATAACCTCGTCTGTATGAGTTGCCGAATCAAGTTTTCCTATTCCATTTTGGATTTGTATTTTGCTTATTATAAATAGGGTTTTTTAGGTTTTTTTTCTTAGTGGAGAGGGACAAAAAAAATGTCTACAAACTTTCATCTTTAGATTATTACATTGTGATCTTTTATGAAGAATATTGAATTTCTTGTTCTTCAATTCATCATTGTAAGTATTTAATTATTGTATTTTATAACATAATTCTCTCATCTACAATGATCATTCATAGCTAAATCCATAACTATGGGTTGTGGGAACTAAAAAAACTAACAACGTAAAATCGGATAGTCTGTAATTCTTTGACGGTGTGCATGCATGTATTAATTAATACCTTCATTTAGAAATTTTTTTTAACGGTGGCCAATGTTAGAACTCATTTAATTCTTACATGCTAGATTCAGGTGGTAATGAATGAGATAAGGGTTAATTAACAGGATTCAACGTGATCTCTCTCATCTAATCAACCTAACCAGATCAAGGGGTGGTTGTACTAGAACAAAAGGTAAGGGTTAGTAGTGTCATATTGCAGGGATGGATCAAAACATGTAGTGAAATTTACCTCTCGCCTGGATCAAAGGGTTTGGTAAACACAACTTACCAGTTCTGGATGCTACATACTAGAAATGATTACAATTATCTGGCTATTCTGAGTTAGGAATTCATGAGGAACACAATACGCTAGTTATTTCTCTCACTGAATTTACAACACGTTCTTATAGTTTAGGTTTACTTACTACATTTGCAACCCGCCCCCCTTTTCAAGAGATAAGTAGGTTAATTCATCTGAATTGCTCAGAATTACTTTAGGTCTAGACCATATTCTCTGTGGGTTGATGTGCTGTCAAAATACAACAATTTTTATGCTTAAAACTTGAATTTTGTGTGTTCTCATTGCGATGTCTGTTGGTTTTACGTGTTTTGGTGTTATATTTGTAGGATTCTAGGTTTGGCCTTGATTTTGGGAAGAAATACATAAGTTTTTGATTTATTATGCAACATGAGACTCTTTACCGGCCGTAGGTCATTCTACGGGCCATAGAGTGGTTTAGTGGACAATTCCATTGAGGGGCTGATTTTCTGAAGTTGGTTCTACGAACATATAGATGAGTCATGGAATGATTTATGAGTCATAGAACATGGTTTTTACCTTGAGGATCAGAGATTGGGATTGTCTGAAGATTCATTAGATGAAAGCCTCCTACAGTTCATAAACCATTTTACGGGTTGCAGAGGGTGTGTCATAGACTTGAAGTCTAGAATTCCAACAACTTTGTACAAGACCTTGATAATTGGCCATGGAATACGATCCGTAAACCAGTTCGTGAGGCATGTTGATCCAGCTATCCAATTTTGTTTAGGACATGTATTTTAAATATTATAAATACTTTTTAAGGTTATTTTCAGAAATTGTTTCCATAGGACACAGAAAACTCAATAATTAGAAAGAGAAAATAGTGATATTACATTTGAGAGTATTGAGAACACTTGTACTTTTTAATCTTGTGATTCTCTTTGAAGTTGGATTTTCTTGTTCTTAATTCAATTGTGTAAGTGCTCTATTATGTTGTTCTGATTCATGTCTTGCATCTATGGAATGTATGAGTAGCTAAATCCACAACTAGGATTGTGGAAACCATGAAGAACTAACAAGGTAAAACCAAATAATTCATAATTCTTGAAAAGTGTGCATACATGTATTAATTAACTCTCTTAGTTTTGCATGTTTTCTAGTGGTGGACTACATTAGAACCTGCCTACTGTTACTGATTGGACCAAGGAAGTAATGAATAGGAAAAGAGATTAATTAACAGGATTCGATTGATGTGTTCTCATCTAATCAACCAAACTGGGCCAAAGGGAGGTTGTACTGGGACTAATAGGTAAGGGTTAGTAATCCACACTATGGAGATAGGCCAAGTCACATAGTGAAATTCGCCTCTCACCTTTCACCAAAGGGCTTGGTGAACTTAACTTACCGTCCTGCATGCTACACACTAGAAGAGAATTAGGTTATTTGGTGATACTAAACTAGGGAATCATGGGGAACACAATACCCTAGTTTCTCTCCATATTGATTTCACTCTTGTGTGTGTTAGTTTTATTTCTCCATTGATTATTACAACCCCCCCCCCCTTTTGGGGAAGTAAGTCGTTTAACTACTCAAATTCCAATAATTAAATTATCTTGAGTCTATGTATTCCCTTGGGTTCGACCCTAACCTTGGTTAGGTTCTATTTCTTGACAACAACTGCTTTATCCTCAAAAAGGAGGTGTAACTTGGGCAACATCATGGGTTCAACCCTAACCCTGGTTAGGTTATATATTTTGACAACGACAACTTAAACCTGAAAGGAAGGTGTAGTGTGGGCGACCTAAAAATTTTGGCCCCGTTACCGGGGAATACGACTTTTAGACTAATTTAGTTTGGGTAATTTGTGAATTAATCCTTATTGTCTTTGTTTTACGTTTCATGTTGTTTTTGCTTTATTTCAGCATAAAGGTGTACTGTATGCCCAACACTTGTAGTCAAGTAAATCCCTTGACTCTATTTGACAAAGAGATCCAGAGAGCACTGAGAAGAATGGCCAAGATAACACGAGCAACGCTTCAAATAATGTCACAAATACAACACTGAATCCAAACAATGATAACCCACCACCACGACTTGAGGATGCGAATCCACCGCTACAGGATCTTCAAGTTATTGCTAACACATGGAACCAATACAAGCTTAACCCTATGGCAGTGGATGTCACCGGAGCTATTGTGTTACCTCCTTTATCGAATAACACAAAATTAGTGGTTTCGAGTGGGTTGTTATAAATGTTACAAAATAGAGAGTGTTTGCGGGCTTACATCAGAGGATCTATATAACCATCTGCACAATGTCATCTTCGTATGCAAGAGTGTGATGGGGAACCAAAATCTGTCCATGGATATTGTTGGGCTCCGTGTCTTCCCATTTTCTCTAAAGAAAAAGCAACAATATGGTTATCTAAGCTCCCACATAGTTCAATCACCATTTGGGCTGAGATGCAAAAGGCCTTTTTGAAGTGGATCTTTCCTAGATCGAAGTAGCTGAAGTTGAAGGACCAGATCAACAATTTCGAGCAGTTGCCTGGTAATTCAATCAGTACTACATGGCAGAGATTTACAAAGTGTTTGAGGAGTGTTCTTAACCACAAGATCGTTAATGATTCCTTGGTGGAGATTTTCTATCGGGCACTTGATGATAATTGCAAATTGGTGGCCGACACAATCACTGGCAACTCATTCTTAAATTGTCCATTTTCAACTATAGCTGAACAACTGGAAAAGGTTGCAAAGTTGAACTGTGCATGGGGCTCAAGAGACAAGTCGATAACTAAAAGCTCGTTCTTAGTTAGTACCAATTAAGACAAGGCTAACATAAATGAAGAGATGATACAAGAGTTCACTCGAATTAGTCTTAATGTGGGGTTGTTGATGAAGCAAAGCTAGGAGCGTGTGAATGCAGTTAACCATCAGCCTCCATGAGCACCCATGTATGAGGAGCCCTACTATGAGGAGGACACTTTTTTTCACTGATCAAATGGAGGACTCAGACCAACGCTCAAGAGTCTAATCAGGACTACTGGCGCCAAGGACAAGGGAATCAAAGTCAGAAATTCAATAAAGACAGTGCTTTCAGAGATAACAATCGAGGTGGCTACTATGACAGGAACAAGGACAAGGACATAGATGGTGATTGGGGACGCATAGATGGTTACATGAATGGCCCGTATGTGTCAACACACGATCGTAATTCTGGGGCTAGTAGTTCGAGAATTGAGGAGATGTTTAATTAATTGTTGAAGAAAGATGACGCTCAGGATGAGACCTTGAAGGGGATGAATTCTGAAATCTCAAGCATTAATCAGAATCTCGAGTCTCATTCTATTACTATCAAGCAGCTGGAGCAAAAGTTTGGTCAGATGTCTACTCAATTAAACCAGCGTTAGAGAAGTACACTGCCAAGCAACACATTGTAGAATCTAAAGAACGATAAATAGTGCATGGTAGTGATGACACGTGGTAGAAAGAAGAGTATTGACCCACCGATGGCATTTGATGATGATACGGTTCATGAGGAGATAGAAAACAACAAAGATACAGAAATTGGGGATGCTAATGCCAAGGATGGGGTGAGCGATAAGGTAGTGACGCCAAAGAAGTGTAAACCCATACCTAGACCTCCACCTCCTTTCCCTCAGAGACTCAAAAAAAGGGATAAGGAAGGTGAGTTTTAGCACTTTATCTCCATGTTGAAGCAGCTTACAATCAACATTTCTCTCATTGATACATTTGAGAAAATGCCCAGGTATGCAAAATTAATGAAAGACCTAGTCACGAAAAAGAGGACCATGAGCCAAGAGCTTTCGCAAGTGCTTCAGCATTGCAGTGCGACTGCAATAAGGTCCTTGGTGCAGAGGAAAGAATATCTTGGAGCATTCACCAACCCTGCACCATTGGAGATGTGGACTTTGCAAAGGCGTTGTGTGATTTAGGCGACAACATTAGTTTAATGTCTCTTGCAATATTCAAGAAGTTAGGCTTAGGAGCTACCACTCCAACAAGCATGCGGTTGTTGATGGTTGACAGGATAGTGAAGAAGCCTGTAGGCTTATTGATGTAGCCAAAACTACACCCCCTTTTTGAAGGTATAAATAGTCGTTGTCAAAACATATAACCTAATCGAGGTCAGAGTCGATCCAACAGGGAATATGGTCTAGACTTGGAGTAATTACGTGCAAGTTGAATTAATTAACCAACTAATCTCCCAAAAAAGGGGGATTGTGTACTTGCAATAAACAAATCTAAACTAAAAGCAAGTGTTGTGAAACTAGTGAGAGAAGTAACTAGGGTATTGTATTCCCCATAAACTTCTAACTTAATATCATCGGATCATCGTAATATTTTATAGTGTGTAGCATGCAAAACTGGTAAGTTAAGTTTACCAAACTCTTTGATCCAGGCGAGAGGTAAATTTCACTTCGTGATTCGATCCATCCCCGGAGCGTCACATTATTAACCCTTACCTTTTGTACTAGTACAACCGCCCCTTGATCCAGTTTGGTGATTAGACGAGAGGGATCATATCGAATTATGTTAATTAAGATCTTTTCCTATTCATTACTACCTTGATCCGGTCAGTAAGAATTAGGCAGGTTCTAACGTTGTCCACCATTAAAATGCATTCATAACGAAGAGAATTAATTAGTACATACATGCACACTTTCCTAGAATTATGGACTGTACGATTTTACCTTGTTAGTTCTTCATGATTCCCACAACCCTAGTTGTGGATTTAGCTATGCATAATCATTGTAGATAAAAGAATCATGTCATGGAATAGTATAATTAAACACATACAATTATGAAATTAAGAACAAGCAATCTACGTTCTCCACGTGAAATCATAATGTAATAATTTCAATGTAGAAATCACAAAATATGAAGTCTCAAAAGTATTTTGTCCTCTCATGCGTTTCTCTACTAAAAAGACCTTAGAAACTGATTAATAGTAAGTAAAATACAAATTCAAAATGAAATAGAAAAACTAGATTCGACAGCTTTTATGGACTGGGTTATGAGCTGTATAAGGGACCATGACCCATACCTGGGCTCCGTACTTTGCAACTTCCAGAAACCGACTTCAATTCAATGAGTCCTTCTTATAGGTCATATTTTGACTTATGGGCCCGTGGAGGGTTTTATCTGATAACTTTTCTGAAACTCTTCAAAATCTGATCCTCCAAGCAAGAAACCAATCCATGTCTCATGAAGAATTCTATGGTTCACCTGATAGTTCATGGATGCAACATCTGAAACTAGGCGCTTTACTGGATCTCACTCACGAAACCTCTTTATGACTCGTGGAAAGAACCACGACCCATAGAGTAGCCCCTAAATTGTCAAAAACTCCAATTCTATAGAACTTTGCCCAAAATCATGCTGAACCCTGTAGTCATGCAAAATAACTATAAAAACATATCAAACCAACTAACATCACTTTGAGAACACACAAAATTTGAAGTTTTAAGCATTAAAAGTGTTGTATTTTGGTAGCACATCAACACCCTCAACTTAAAATTGTTGCTTGTCCTCAAGCAACGGACTCAATCTATATAAGCAGTATAGCAACACACAGATGTCAATCTAATGGCATGCATTATCTCTAAATCAATCAAAGATACCCAACAAACACATCAGTGTATATCAGATAGTCATCAAACAAACCAATGCAGATCAATATATGTGACAATGCAACTATGACAAGCAAGGTAACCACAGATAAGCTACAATCATTGAAATAGCCAAGAATCAACAGTGTAACTCAAGTGACCTCACAAAAAGAAGTCCCATATCTCACTCATGATGGTATTTCAAATTCAATGCTAAGGACTAATAAAAATCACTTACACTCCCAAGAGATATTCAAATACTACGCTCACTACCATATGTTTGCCCCTATACTCAAAACCATGATCTTCGACTACTTGGACTAGGATCACCATAGGACTTTGTTGGCTTGTAATATAGGATTAGAGGGCTTATGGTATGATGTTTTAGGAACATAGTGACTGATGGCCCTCCTTGACACTACATTATTCTACACTTTTGCCCTACCAACACTGTCATTTTCAAATCATTCTTCCCTTCTCCTATTTCAAATCATTCTGTGTGTATTACTCAAACTTTTAAGCTCATTGCCTTTTATTTTCACATTATTTTTCTTTTTATCTCATTATCTAGGCATCTATTCATTTATCTTGCACCCATAGCGCATTTTTCCCTTTTTTAATATATCACTAGCTTCCACCCTATTTAGTGTGATTTCCCTTATACCGGCCACCCTCAACTTAGGCTTTTGGCCTGAGTTGAGGTGCATAATATCCAAGCTATGAACTAGGGACACTTTTGGTAGCCACCCTCAACTTATTTTTGTCTGAGTCAAGGTGCATAATATTCAAGGAAGAACTGGGGCCAAATTTAGGATTTCATATCAAGCCACTTAGGTGTTTACAAAGAAAAGGGTACATGTAAAGCTCAAATATTTGGACCAAGGGATACATCAAGAATTTGGTTGGTTATTTATGCTACGTGGGCTAATATGAACAAAGTTCTAAGATCCCTTCCTAACCAACTAACCTACAGTATTAGTCAGAGTAATAGGGCAAGTTTTGAATTGAAACACAGTATAAGAATTATGCAAAGAAGCTCACACACACTTGGCACTGATTACACTATAAACATAGGCTCTCGGATCATGTTTTTCATCATAATTAGACCTTAACTTATTAGAACAAACATGTCATCGTTGATTTCACTGGTTGTTATCAAAAACTACCTAACATAAAAATTTAGATAGGTATCATTTTTCCACAAAACTAACATATGCCATAGATTTTAGTACGATATGCTACTAATACTACTTACATATCCTAAACATGCTGATTCAACAAAAAGTTAATGTCCTTAGGGAATAAACACAGGCAAGAAAACCCCTCGGACTCAAAATTTTTTATAGTTATAAGCCATGGTTACTCTGACTTCACTGAGGCTTATAACTACTCACACCCTATCAGAAAAGGTTTTCATTGTCCTCAATGCAATAAAATATGACTAAGTCAAAGCATAGAGGTATAAAAGAACATACCTGGGTGCTTATATGCCTTTCTCTGGTTGTGTTTGACCACCCTCAACCAGTCAGTGATCTTGTCAGTATCTGTTGCATGTCTTGAGGGTCTAGCACCCCTCATCCTCTCTAGCTTACGTACCTGGCGATCCCTCTCATCTACAATGGATCCAAGTTAGCAGCCTCGAACTTCTCCATCTCAGTCAACTCTACCTCTCATCTTGCATCATCTAGATTATCCTCCTCTACACGAGGCCTCTTCCTAAGGGCGCGGAGTGGTATCTCCTCGAGAGAAAACAAGTCAACAACCACCTAAGTAGTGTCAGGCAGGGGAAGCACAAGTAGTGTTGATGTTGCTGCCCTCATCTCGGTACGAAGCTGCTGGATCTCCTCCCAAATAGTTGTCAAGTCGACAGGCTGGGCTAAACTGAGGCTCTGCTCCACTGGCCTCTCAAACGCATCTATACAGTTATGTACCAGTGTAAGCCTCTCCATAAGTGTGGCCGCGAAGTGTGACTCTACTTGAGCCTCAACCTCTAAAATGGCCTAGCTGGACCCAAGGCCTGATCTGCTATAGCAACTGAGTCAACTAGGACTCAGTGCGAGCCTATCGCTACGTTAGGACCTGGATAGGTGCCGTAGATACGTGTACCATGCTAGCGAGGGACGTTTGTATGGGCATGACCTCTAGTGTAGGAGTAAAAGTGGTGGCGAGCCCCCTTTATCTCTCACCCTTGATCTCTGGGGGCTCTTTAGTATTAGGAGCAGCAACATAAGAAGATGAAGGAAGCTCAGACTGTGGCGCGGCAGAGAACATCTTTGGTAAGCGGACTAGAGACTGTGGTGCTCGCCGGAGGGCCACAGGATTCTCATCAGCCTTTATCAGGCTAGCATCTAGTATCCTCTAAACCTCAATCATAGTATCCAGATGGTGTAAAATCTCCACCCATGCCACTATGCATAAGTGATAGATCAAGCATAGAAAAGGATGGAGGTGACCTCTTCAAGGTCAACTTATCAATCTTATCTGCTATCTAGCGGGCCCAATAAATATCATAGCCAACCAAGATGTTTACAACAATACTGTGTGATCTAGTGTTAGTGTATCATAGCCAACCAAGATGTTTACAACAATACTGTGTGATCTAGTATTAGTGTATTATCAACATGTGTCGGCTAGATCCGCGATCGAACTACAACTCACCAAAATTTACTGGTGAAGCAAAGTGATGCCTTTACGATCACTACTGATGTGGAAACCCAATCAGTGTCTAGGCCTTACTCTGTAATATGATTGGTGACCCATCTTAGAAGTGCATCCTTTCGAGTGGGATTTCTCATCAAAACATTGTCCCTAGTTTGCCCCAATCGGTGATGAAACTCAGTTGTGGTCCTAGGGGATTAGTACTAGGGATCAAAAAGAAAACACCGAATGGTGATCTTAGATAAGTCAACCAAAACTCCTCTCACCATCGTGTGTGTAAGAGGGGCTGAGAAAGGTATCTCTTCTCCTTTTTGGGTCAGCTCAATAACATAGAACTTTCAAACTATTGTGGGGGAGTACTTTCCCGACGGGGCTGCCAACAACTCCAAGTTGTAATAGGCTATGGTATCCCAGAGTCCAGGGACACTATCAATCCCAGAAGTGATGATCTTGGGCTCCTCGAATATAGTATAAGCCTATCAACCCCTCTCATCATGTCGGAGGTCATCCCTATTGATCTGTTGCATACCCCGCACACACCACCTACTAGTCAAAGCATCTGGGGGTGAAGGTGGTGTTGGAGGTGCTAAGGTAGACTCAAACTGCGAATCCTCTCCTAATTTAGACTTGGAACCCTCTCTAGAGGAAGTCATCTGGATAGAGCTATCAAGCATGGGATTCACACCATTAGCACGCAAATTAGTCCCACTAGTATAGGAAAGAAAAGCAAAACATTACAAGATTAAGTGACAAAAGGGCCTACGAAGGTTCATCTGTGAGTTGTAGGAGAACCTACTGGTCGTAACAGGCTTTTATAGGTGGTAGAGTACAGTAAATCAAGTTACTAGAAATGGACCTACGAGACCAGGTACGACTTGTGATTTTAGCTATGGGTCGTAGATTAAGTTGTAGGTGAAATTCTAGAATCAACATCTGCACACATGGAACCTATGAAACTAGTTTATGAGCCGTGGTCTAAACTACGACCCATAAATGGTTTCATCTGATAAAATCCCAGAAAACCCAAAGTTGTTGGACCTACTTACAAGGGGCAACTGTGGTCTGTGGATTAATCTACGGCCATAGAAGACCCTTGTGCTGTAAAAATGCAAATACTTGGGTTTTCTTCCACTAAATGGGTTCCATTAGCCAATATACAATACATAATCACATCCAAAAACAAGGTACATCAATTTAAACAGCATCGAAGCAAACATTTCAGCACTCAACATATTTTCACCAAGTTACCCAACACCCCATATGTGTAAATTATAAACTACCCCATCACTAGCAATTCATTATTCACATAACATTCTGACCACCATTGGATAACTAATGTGCATGCTATCATTCAACACATGCGCAATCACATGCCAATTTTTCAATCAAATACTTCAATCTAATTCAGATGACAAGTAACTACGTGATTTTAAACAATGGCATACAAATTCTTCGTGGCCAATTGCATTAGTTTCACTTTTTGGCATATACATGGTTCAATTTCAAAAGCAACCAAGCAATCAGATCCAAGCATGCAATATTTCTCATGTATAGGCAACACCTATTATTAGAATCACAAACCTCATAATACCATTCCTGACAATATTTCAACCTATTGACACAATTTCCAATAACATATAGAAAATCAAGTAAAAAATATACCGGAATTTGATCAAGAAGCAGAGAAATTATAAGAAGTAGTCAAGAAAAGCAAACCCTAGGTGCGTTAGAGAGTAGCTAGAAATTAGCCAAAAAATATGGAGGTGGTCGGGTTGATAGTTGAAGACTTGGGGAAGAAAGAGGAGCTTGGGTATTTGGGTAATTATAGGAAAAATGAGGGATAAATGATTGTACCACTCTTTTGAATCATTGATCGGGTTGGGTTAAAATTTGGGTGCAGGTCCCACAAAACCCCAATTACGAGCCATATAAGAAACTATGACCTATAGGTCGTGGTCCCGTGGTTTGCCTGAACCTTAGTGTAAGAAGATTGGCACTACAGATTTATTTATGAGGCATACATAGACATACAGCCCGTATGTTGGATCATAGATGACCCCAACACTTAGCAAGTATTTAGGAAACTTACTTGTAGTCTACGAGCCCCATTCACGACTCGTAGTTTTATCTACAGGTCGTAAAGTTGGCTCGTGGACCAAAGTGCACAAAATATTACTTACTATAAGTGTTTCTACGAGTCAGTGTACGATTCGTGGTGTGAGCCATGACTCTTAGAACTGGTCATAGAATCAACGTCTCTCACTTTTCAACACTAGCTTGCTGACTTAGCCTTGTTCCTACATGTCTTTCGTAGAATAAACTGCTACACTACAAGCCACAGTCCTTGAGTCCAAAATTATAATCAAAATAAGAAATTTAAACTATCAACAACTCCGGGAAGCTAAAAACACAAATGATACATCAGATATCATGGGTTGCCTCCCAAGTAGCGCCTAATTTATTATCGCGGCATGACCTAGATAACTTGGTTACTTAGACATCACCAAGTGCCCAAACTTCCATCTTAAGATCATCGGGCATCTTCATAGACCGACAGATATTGAAGACAACTTCTTCATCATTCAATCAAAACTTGAGTTTGCCTGACTCTATATCCACCAGTGCTCTTCTAGTGGCTAAGAAGGGCCTCCCTAAGATGATTGGGACTTAGAAGTCAACTTTGCAATCCGGGATCACGAAGTCTATAGGAAATATAAATTATTCCACTTAGACGAGGATGTCATATAATATCCCCACAGGTATTTTCACCGTCCTGTCAGCCATTAACAACCACATGCTTATTGGAGTAAAGGCTCCCAAGCCTAACTTCTTGAATACTACAAGGAGCATTATATTGACATTGGCACCAAAGTCACACAATGCCTTTGCAAATTTGACATCTCCAATGGTGCAGGGTATGGTGAATGCTCCGGGATCTTCTCTCTTTTGCACCAAGGACCTTGTTACTATTGCACTGCAATGCTGAAGCTCTTGAGAGAACTCTTGGCTCATAGTCCTCTTTTTCGTCACCAAGTCCTTCATGAATTTCCCATACCTAGGCATCTTCTCCAATGCCTCAATGAGAGGGATGTTGATGGAAAGTTGCTTCAACATGGAGATGAAGTTCTTAAACTTACCTTCCTCTCCTTCTTTTTGAGTCTCTGAGGAAAAGGAAGGGGAGGTCTAGGTATGGGTTTCAACTTATTTGGTGTCACTAGCTCATTGCTCACCCCATCCTTAGTGCTAACATCTTCGATTTCTGCATCCTTGCTATCAACCATCTCTTCACAAATCTCATCATCATCAACTGAATTGGTGGGTCAATGGTTTATTTTCCACCATGTGTTATTACTACCATGTACTGCCCCTCATTCTTCGAATTATGCACTGTGTTGCTAGGCGATATACCTTTCTGATGTTGGTTCAACTGAGTCAACATCTGATCAAACTATTATTCCAGCTACTTGATAGCAACAAAAAGAGACTTGAATTTATGATTAATGCTAGAGATGTCAGATTTCATCCCTTTCAAGGTCTTATCCTGAGTGTCAGCCTTCTTCAACAGTCTGTCGATCATTTTCTTAATTCGTGAACTACAACCGCTAGAGTCACGATTGTGTGGTTGCCAAATACAGACCATTTTTATATGTCCCAATCTGCATCTCTTTCCAGGCCCCCATTCCTATCAAAGTAGCCACCTCAGTTGTTGTCTCTAAAAGCATTGTTTCTATTAAAGTTTTGACCTTGATTTCCTTGACCTTATCGCCAATAGTCCTGATCGGACCCTTAGGCGTTGGTCCAAAAACCACCCATCTGATCAGTGACAAAGCAAGTTTCCTCCTCATAGTAGGGCTCCTCATACATGGATGCTCATAAAGGCTAATGATTTACTGCATTCACGCGCTCTTGACTTTGTTTCATTAACAACCCCACATTAGTACTAATCCGAGAAAGCTCTTGAATCATCTTCTCATTTATTTTTGCTTGCTCAGAATTAGTACTAACTGATAAAGAGGTCTTATTCATCGACTTGTCTCTCGTCACCCATGCACAGTTCGTCTTGACCACTTTGTCCAACCACTCAACTATTACCGAAAATGGACAATCTAAATATGAGCCTCCCATGATAGTGTTAGTGACAACTTGGTTATTTTCATCTAAGGCTCGGTAGAAGATTTCCGCCAAGCCATCATCAATGATCTTGTAGTCAGGGACACTACTTATGCACTTTGTAAACCTCTCACACGTAGTGTTGACCGAATCACATGGAAACTGCACGAAGTTATTAATTTGATCCTTAAACTTCAGCTTCTTCAACCTAGGAAAGAACTTCTCCAAAAAGGCCTTTTACATTTCCTCTCATCTGGGGATTGAACTCTATGGAAGCTCAGATAACCATAGTGTTGCTTTGCCTAATAGAGACAATAGGAATACATGGAGCCTTATGTCATCCATGGACAGATTCTGACTCCCAATCATACTCTTGAAGATGAAGACAACGTTGTGTAGATGGTTATGAAGATCCTCTAATGGTAAGCCCACAAACAACCCTCTATTTTGCAGCATTCAAAGTAATCCACTCGAAACTATAAATTTTGTGTCATTCGGTAATGAAGGTAACACAATAGCTCTGGTAACATCCATCGCCATAAGGTAAAACATGTATTGATTCCATGTGTTAGCCGCGGCTTGAAGATCCTGTGGTGGTGGATGCACATCCTCAAGTGGTGGTGGGTTATTATTATTATTTGGGTTTAGTGCTAGATTCTTCATTTGCAGCATTGTTCACGTTGATTTGGGTCATTCTTCGCAGTGTCTTCTAGATCACAGGTTCAAAATGGAGTCAAGGGATTGCCTCGACTACAAGTGTTATGCACATACACTATAGATGTACACTAAAACAAAACAAAAACAACAAGAAATGTAAAATATGGAAAATAAGGATTAATTCCTGAATTACTCAAATTAAACTAGTCTAAAAGTCGTATTCCCTGGCAAAGGCGCCAAAATTTTGATATCGCCTAAACTACACCCCCTTTTTGAAGGTATAAGTAGTCATTGTCAAAATATATAATCTAATCGAGGTTATGGTCGATCCCACAGGGAATATGGTCTAGACCTGAAGTGATTACCAGCAAGTCGAGTAAATTAACCTACTAATCTCCCGAAAGGAGGGGATTGTTTAATTGTAGTAAACAAACCTAAATTCGAAGCAAGTGTTATAAAACTAGTGAGATAAGTAACTAAGGTATTGTGTTTCACATGAACTCCTAACTTAGTATCACCAGATAATCGTAATCTTTTCTAGTGTGTAGCATGCAGAACTAGTAAGTTAAATTTACCCAACCCTTTGATCCAGAAGAGAGGTAAATTTCACTACGTGATTTGATCCATCCCTATAGTGTGACATTACTGACCCTTACCTTTTTTTCCAGTACAACCGCCCCTTGATCCAAATTGGTTGATTAGATGAGAGGGATCACATCGAAACCAATTAATTAATCTTTTTTCCTATTCATTACTACCTTGATCCAGTCAGTAAAAATCAGGTGGATTTTAATGTTGGCCACCATTAAAAAGCATTCATAACAAAGAGAATTAATTAATACATGCATGCACACTTTTCAAGAATTATGGATTATCCGATTTTACCTTGTTAGTTCTTCATGGTTTCCACAACCCTAGTTGTAGATTTAGCTATGCATAATCATTGTAGATGAAAGAATCATGTTTTGGAATAGCATAATTAAACACTTACAATGCTGAAACTAAGAACAAGAAATCCAAATTCTCCACAAGAAATCACAATGTAAAATTTTCAATTTGAAAATCACATAATATGAAGTCTTAAAAGTGCTTTTCTGTCCTCTTATGTGTATCTCTGCTAAAAAGACCTAAAAAACCTATTTATAATAGATAAAATACAAATCCAAAATGAAATGAGAAAACTAGATTCGGCAACTTCTTTGGACTAGGTTACGGGCCTTATAAGGAACCACGGCCAGTACTTGGAGTTCGTACTGTACAACTTCAAAAACCTGACTTTAATTCCATGAGACCTTGTTAGGGGCCATCTTCTGACTTACGGCCCATGGAGGGTTTCGTCTGACAGCTCTCTTGAAACTCTTTAAAATTTGATCCTCCAGGCACGGAACCAATCCACAACTCATGAAGAATTCTACGGCTCATCTGACAGTTCATGGATACAACATCAAAAACTTGGCCCTTCACTGGATGTCACTCATGAAACCTTTCTACAACTATGGAAGGAACCACAACCCAGTAGAGTAGCTCATAAATCCTCAAAAACTACAATTCTGCAAAACTTTATCAAAAATCATGTCAAATCCTATAATCCTAAAAATAAACATAAAAACACATCAAACCCACTAACATTGCTTTTATAACACATAAAATTCCATTTTTTTAAGCATCAAAAGTATTGTATTTTGGCGGCACATCAGATATTATATGACGTTCTCATCAAATTGGAAAAGTTCATATTCCCTGCAGACTTCGTAATTCTAGATTGCGAGGTCGACTTCAAAGTCCCAACCATCTTGGGAAGGCCCTTCCTAGCCACTTGGCAAGCACTAGTGGACATGAAATCAGGATAACTCAAGTTTTGATTGAATAATGAAGAAGTCATCTACAATATTTGTCAGTCTATAAGGAGACCCAATGATCTAAAGATGGAAGTTTGGGCACTTGGTAAAGTTGAGTAACCAAGTTGTCTAGGTTGTGTTGCGACACTAAATTAGGTGCTACTTGGGAGGCAACCCAAGATATTTTCTGTAATTTTTATGTTTGTGTTTTTTTTTCTTTTTGGACTTGTAGGTAGTTTAATTTTCTTATTTTTTATTGTAATTTTGGACTCAAGGACTGGTGGATTATAGAGTAACA
Source organism: Solanum rostratum (assembly GCA_029948455.1). Classification (NCBI taxonomy): domain Eukaryota; kingdom Viridiplantae; phylum Streptophyta; class Magnoliopsida; order Solanales; family Solanaceae; genus Solanum; species Solanum rostratum. Next base: position 25,256,243 of record CM057053.1, read on the forward strand.
TTTTGTTTTTTGGAGAATATGCAGGAAAAGGTGTAAGTAGGCAAAAAAGTGCTGAGAAAAGAGAAAAGTCAATTCTACGACCAGTTCTACGGGCTATGGTTCATCCCACGACCTATGCACTAAATTGTAGAATTAGTTCCTGTAAGACAATTTTGTGCACTCTAGTCCACGAGCTAACTTTATGACCCATAGATAAAACTACAGTTCATGAATGGGGCTCGTGGACCACAGGTAAGACTTCTAAAACTTGCTAATTGTTAGGGACACTTACAATCCAATATACCGATCGTATGTCTATGTATGCCCGTAGATGGATCAGTAAAGCCAATGTGTGAAAGTAGGGTTCTTAAAACTACAAGACCATGTCTTATGGGTTATAGCTCGTAAGCAGGATTTTGTTGGGTCTAAACCCCACTTAAACCCTACCTAGCTCGAAGAATAAAAAAGAGGGCAAATACAATTACCCTTCACTTTCCCAATGTTTTCCCAAAGTACCCTAGATTATTTCTTCTTCCCCAGTCTCCGACCATTGCCGACTATAACCACTATTTTTTCCTACCAAACTTCCAGCCAAATTTCGGCTTCCCAGCAGCAAATATGGCACGCTTAGGGCTTCATTCTCTTAGTTTTTTCTTGCTCTTTTTCGGCTCGTTTGATCAAATATTCTAGTATGTACTCTTATTGAAACTTCGTTTTTGCTAGAAAATTGGGTCATTGGTCTGAAACTTTGTTGGGAATAATTCCATAATATTATTGCCTTTGTAACTGCTATGGCTTGTGAATAAGGTGTATTCCATGGTTGTTACTATTTAATTGATTATGTTAAACTTGAACCATGTATGTACTTGTGAAAATCGTAGATGAATTCATAAACTACCTTGTCAATTGAGTCTGAATTGTTGATATTAGTAACATTGATAAGGTGGTTCATGAATCACATGACAGGATAATGAAATTAATTTAATCGGCCATAAAATAAATTTGTATTGTCATTTGAAATCATGAAGTCACTTGTTGTCCGAATTATACTGGACTACCTTGTTGTAACTGACATGTGATTGCATATGTTAAATAATAGTATGCTAAATTATTGGTCAAACGGTAGTTGATATGATATGTTCATGTTGAATTGATAGGTGACAAGGTAGATTAATGATTCGCACATGTTAGGTGTTGGGTTACATAGTGAAAATGTGTTATGGTATGCCTTGATTGCATGAAATTGCTTCAATGCTATTTAGATTAGTATATCTTGTTGTTGGATGTGATTTCTGGTCTGATATTGATTAATGGAACCATTGTGGTGGTCGTAGGAAACCCATGGTGTTGTTCTTCTTAAAGCATGAAGGTCTTCTATGGCCTGTAGATTGATCCACGGACCATAGTTTCCCCTCGTAGATTGAGGTGTTTAGGGATATCATCAGATGAAACCACTTATGGGCCATAGTTTTGACTATGACTCATAACTTGATTTCATAGGTTCTTTTCCCTACTAATATGGATTCTAGAATTTTACCTACGACTCAGTCTACAGCTCGTCGTGTTTTCTGCAAGTTGTGCCTGGTCTCGTAGGTTCATTTCTAGTAACTAAAATTACTGTACCCGTCCAACTACAAAGGCATTCTACGGCTCGTAATCTACCCTACGCCCCTAGGCGAGCCTTCATAGGTACTTTTTTCACCTATTTTTGTAAATTTTTTATTTTCTTTACTATACTCGTTGGACTTACATATGTTATTAATTGTGTTGATTTCAGGTATGATGGCTCCAAGACCAAAGAAGAGTAAGATTCAGGCCTTGCAGACTCAATTACAGGACGAGCCTTCGGATCTCCCGGTCGCTCCTGGGGACAGTATGTCCCTAGAGGAGCTTGGCATCCATCCATATATGGGCGTTGAGTGAAGACATACATGAGTGGCAGCTAGATAGACAGTACCACCCCAGACTCAGGTTATAGTGGTCCGACCTCCCTAGTCTAATAAGAGAGACGCCGAGCAGAGCAGCTCCGTACTGATAACAGACTCTGAGGAGGGGTCTCGAGCAGATATAGATGACGGAGATGACTCAGAGCTAGGAGACATGTCTGGGTCTGAGTCCACCGAAGCACCTCCAGTACCTCTGACCCCGGTAGATACATTGATAAGATATTGGTTTGTCTGGTGTTTGCAGGGTATATATCATGAGAACATCTAGCATGATGAGAGGGGCCGCACAGGCCCGGACTATATTTGAGGAGTCGCGCCTCATGACATCGAGGATTGATAGTGCTCCTACATTTTGGGACACCATGGTTCGGTATCATCTAGATTGGTGGGCAACCTCATGTGGGAAGTACTCCTCGATGCTTGTTTGAAAGTTCTACGCATCCTACACTGCGACCATCATGGAGTCGACCTCAAAAGGGAAGATATTCCTAGCACAAGCCCACCTGACTCGGACGATAGTGAGAGGAGTTCTAGTCGATATATCCGAGGCCATCATCCATCAATTTTTATTTAGTCCTGAGTATTAGGCCCCCAGGATAAAAACTGAGTATGACTACCACTAGGGTAGACTAAGGAGTGATTTTTTATGAAAGATACAGCCCAGAAGGTCGTATTGATGAGATGGATTCCCAACCATATTGCAGAGTAGGGCTAGGATCCTAACTAGATTTCTACGTCAGCGACAATCTTGAATGCATCACTAAGCTTCACTGGCAAGTTTTGGTGGGTTGTAGTTCATTCATGGATCTGGCTGACTCATGTGATAGTACCTTGACTTCGGATCATACAATATTGGTTGTGAGAATCATTGTTGGCTATGATATTGATTGGGCGGAGTTGATAGCTGAGGAGATACATAAGAGAGCCCTAAAGAGGTCCACCTCCATCCCCTTCCCGTGTTTGATCTATCAACTATTATAGAGTCGAAGGTGGAGGTTCTACACACCATGGACAATATGATCGAGGTTTAGAGGACACTGGACACCAGTCAGATAAAGGCTGATAAGAATCCTGTGGCCCTCCAGCCAGCACCACAGCCACCAGTTTATCTACCAGAGATGTTCACTGCAGCACCACAGTTTGAGTCTCCTTCATCTTCTACTACTGCTGCTTCTAAAACTGAGAGGCCCCCACAAACAAAGGTTGAGAGAGAGACGGGGCCCACTACTACTCCTACTCCTGCACCAAAGGTCGTGCCCACACAGCCTTCCCCCGCCAACATGGTATATGTGTCTGCGGCGTTGATTCAGACTCTTTCACAGTAATAGGCTCGCACTGAGTCCTAGTAAACATTAGGCCTTGGGTTCGCCAGGCCATTTCAGAGGCTAAGACATGCGTACAGTCACATTTTGTGGACAAACTAGAGACGATACATACATCGGTACACAACCAGAATGATGCATTTGAGAGACGAATAGAGCAGATCCTTAGTTTAGCCCAGCATGCCGATTTAACAGCCATTCGAGAGGAGATCCAGTAGCTCCGTACTAAGATGAGAGTAGCAATGTCAATAGTGCTCGTATTTTCTACACCCGACACTACTAAGGCAGTTGTTAACTTGTTTTCTCTTGATGAGACACCACTCTGCGCCCTTGGGAAGAGCCCTCGTATAGAGGATGATGATCTAGATGTTATGAGGTGAAAGGCAAAGTTAATAGAGATGGAGTAGTTCAAGACTACTCGACTAGGCTCTTTTGAAGATGAGAGAGATCGGCAGGCACGTGAGACTGAGATGATGGGGGGTGTTGGACCCTTCGAACATGTTGCCGGCACTGAGGAGACCACCAGGCAGGTTGAGGGAGGTTAGGCAGAGCCAGAGACTGACGCTTAGGTGCCTACGTATGTTTTTTTACCCCTATGCATGGCTTTAGTAATATTTTACTGCATTAAGGACAATGCAAAACTTTTTCGATAAGGTGTGGTAGTTATAGGCTTCGGCGAAGTCTGAGTGGTTATGGCCTATAACTACCCCAATTTTTGAGTCCGAGGAGTTTTCTTGCCTATGTATTTTCCCTAAGGACATTTATTTTTTGTTGAACCAACGTGTTTATGATGAGTAAGTAGTATTAGTAGCATATTGTACTAAATTCTGTGGCATATGTTAGTTTTGTTGAAAAATGGTACCAATCAAATTTTTTTGTGAGGTAGTTTTGATAACAACAATGTAAAATTAGTGATCAACAATGCTTGTTCTAATAATTTGAGGTTTAATAGTGATGAAAAGCATGATCTGAGTGTCCGTGTTAATAGTGTAATCTGTGTCAAGTGTGTGTAAGCTTCTTTGCAAGATTCGTATATAGTGTTTCAATTTAGAATTTGCCCTGTTACTCTGACTGAGACTATAGGTTAGTTGGTTAGGAAAGGATCTTAGGTCGTTGTTCATCTTAGTCCATTTAGCCTAAATGACCATCCAAATGCTTGATGTATCCCTTGGTCTTAATATTTGAGCTTTGCATGTATCCCTTTTTCTTTGTAAATACTTAAGTAATCAAGCCTTTTTGAATTTGGCCCTGGTCCTTCCTTGAATATTGTGTACCTCGGCTCAGGAAAAAAGCCTAAGTTGAGGGTGGCTACAAAAAGTGGCCTTGATTTATAGTTGGATATTGTGCACCTTAACTCAAGCCAAAAGACTAAATTAAAGGTGGCTAGTGTAAGGAAAATCTCACTAAATGGGGATGAAAGCTAGTGATGCATAAAGAAAGGGGGGAAATATGTAATGGATGCAACAAAAATGAATAGATGCCTAAATAGTGAGCTAAAAAGAAAAAGAATGTGAAAAATAAAAGGCAATGAGTTGAAAATTTAAATAGGGCACCCAAAGAGGTTTGAAATAGGAGAAGGGAAGAATGAGTTGAAAAATGTTAGTGTTAGTAGGGAAAAAGTGTAAAATAATGCAATGTCAAGGAGGATCATAGGCACTATGTTCCAAAAACATCATACCAAAGTCTCTTAAGCCTACGTTACAAGCCAAGAAAGTCCTATAGTGATCCTAGTCTAAGTAGTCGAAGGTCATGGTCATGAGTATATGGTATTGAGCGTGATGTTTGAATATCTATTGTGAATGTGAGTGATTTTGTTAGTCCCAAACATTAAATTAGAAGATACTATCATGAGTGAGATGTGGGACTTCTTTTTGTGAGGGCACTTGAATTACACTATTGATTCTAGGCTATTTTTTAGTTATTGTGGCTTACTAGTGGTTACCTTGCTTGTCATAGTTGCACTGTCACATAATAATCTACAATGATTTGTTTGATGATTGTCTGATATGCACTAATGTGTTATTTTGGTATCTGCAATTGATTTAGTGATGATATATATCATTAGATTGACGTCTGTGTGTTGTTATACTGCTTATGTAGATTGCGTCCGTTGCTTGAGGAAAAGGAACAATTTTAAGTTGAGGGTGTTGATGTGCTTCTAAAATACAACACTTTTGATGCTTAAAACTTGGAATTTTGTGTGTTCTCAAAGTAATATTAGTAGGTTTGATGTGTTTTTATGTTGATTTTGCAGGTATGCAGAATTCGGGATGATTTTGGGCAAAAGTAGAGAATTCGGGATGATTTTGGGCAAAAGTATATAGATTTTAAGTTTTTGGTGATTTACGAAGCACTCTACAAACCGTGGTTTATTCCAAGAACCGTAGGATGTGCGTGGGTCAGATCCAAGGAATGCTCGATCTTTATATGTCAAAAAGTATGAGTTGTCAGACGAGTTGTAGATTGCTTCATGGCCCGTATGCGAGTTCATACGGTGAAGATCAGAAAACATAATGAATGCTGAAGTGTTGGTAAATGAAGTCACTTACGAGTCGTAAGTGTGACGATGGATCGTCGATAAGGTCATGCCTGGAGGATCAAGTTTTGAAGATTTTCTGAAGAGTTAGCAGACGAAACCTTTAATGGGTTGTAAGTCAGAAGACGGCCTGTAGGAAGGTCTCGTAGGTTGAAGACTATTATCGGAAGGTGCAAAGCACAAAGCCCAGGTATGGGCCGTGATTTCACCTACGCCCCATAACCTCATCCGTATGAGTTGTCGAATTTGATTTTTCCTATTTTGTTTTGGATTTGTAATTTGCTTATAATAAATAGGTTTTTTCAGAGTGGGGAGGGACAGAAACATCTCAAAATGAGCAGAGAGACTCAAGAACTCATATTTTGTTATTTTTCACCTTGAGATTATTATATTGTGATTTCTTATGGAGAATTTTAGATTTTTTTTTCTTCAATTCATCATTGTAGGTATTTAATTATGCTATTCTATAACGTGATTCTCTCGTCTACAATGATCCTGCATAGCTAAATCCATAACTAGGGTTTTGGGAACCATGAAGAACTAACAAAGTAAAACTTGATAATCCATAATTCTTGTAAGGTATACATGCGTGTGTTAATTAATTCTTTTGTTCAGAATGTTTTTCAACAGTGGCTAACGTTAGAACTTGCCGAATTCTTACTTGTTAGATCAAAGGGGTAATGAATGGGATAAGGGTTAATTAACAGGACTCGATGTAATCCCTCTCATCTAATCACCTAGCCAGATCAAGGGGTGGTTATACTGGAAAAAAGATAAGGTTAGTAGTGATACACTGCGAGGATAGATCAATCACATTGTGAAATTTACCTCTCGCCTAGATCAAAGGGTTTGGCAGACATAACTTACCAGTTCTGCATGCTACACACTAGAAAAGATTAGGATTATCTGGTTATACTGAGTAAGGAATTCATGGGGAACACAACACTCTAGTTATTTCTCTCACTGAATTCACAACACTTGCTTCTAGTTTAGGTTTACTTACTACATTTGCACCCCCCCCCCTTTCGAAAAATAAGTAGGTTAATTCATCAAAATTACTCGTAATTACTCCAGGTCTAGACTATATTCTCTGTGGGTTTGACCCTAACATTGGTTAGCTTATATATTTTGACCACAGCCACTTATACCTTCAAAGGGAGGTGTACTTTGGGCGACATCAATTTAGACTCATTTTAGGTTTTTAATGTACCAAAGTATATGCTTAGTGCTTGATTATGTCCATTTTGACTAAATTGTGTTTGAAATTTAGCTAATGAGATCTTAAGGACAAATTGAGGGTAAAGAAAAGCAAAAAAAGTCAAAAACTTACAAAACAATTATAGATTTGGCAAAGCTGAAGATCGCCGAACTTTGGTGACTCACCGAGTGACTCCGACATCACCAAAAATAATACCGAAATGGACTTTATTAGGCCCAATCAGCCGGGGAAAATTCATTCGACATATCGTTGAATCATCTCGATAGAGTTCATAGAGCTTATAGAATCATATAGAAATTTGAAGGCTTAAACCTAAGCTAAATATGATTTGGCAATTGTGAAGCCCATTCAAGGAGTCTTCGATCTAGTTGGTGAGCACAATGAAACTCATTGAGTTGACCGTAAAGGGTATTTTTGTGAAGATTTTGGAAAACACATAAATCGATTATTTAGGAGAGAGAAAAGTATATTTTTTGAAATTCAGAGAAGCTTTCTACTTTGGAGAATTAGCTTATATTCTACACATTTTTTGAGGGAGATGAGACGTTGGAGTTAAAAAGATACGAAGATTAACATCTCAATTTCAATTCAATAAATTAGTTATAATAGATGAACATTATCGTAACTTCTATTTATTTTTTAGTATGAGTAGCTAAAACTCATATGCCAGGGGTGTGCAATGTAATGTATGCCTAATTATCATGCCAGTTTTGTTTAATTTCCAAATATAGTGTTGATTTAATATGGGTTCAATTGTTTCTTGATTGCTTAACTTATACTTTTAGATTGCAAACTCTTATTCAGCTAGATTTCTGTTGTTGCTTGTTAAAGCATTCTAGAGTAGAAGAAATAGTTGATAGTTCTTTATTTTATCATATGTACTAACTAAAATTTGATAGAGTGTAGCTAAATTAAGGTTGTAGATTGGTCTTCATTATAATGTACATTGGGGTTTAAGAAAATTCCTATGAATGAAACACGGTAGTTGATTGAAATATAGTGGTTATTAATGTTAATCTAATCTATCCATTGACAATCAATCATTTGTAGCAATTGACAATAAGCATATTCTGAAATTAGAATTCTATTTCACACTCTTAAGTTTCTCCTCTTATTTGTTAAAACTCCTGGTATTAAGCATTGCATTTGAAAATTATTAACATCTTGTCTAATACTTAAGCTCATAACCTCGCTCCTGACTATCCATATTCATGACTTATTCGTAATCAAAGCTCTAACCTCCTAATCAAGGAGTGGAATTCTCCTCTATATTTATATATGAATTGACCAACATATGAAATTCTAGTTCATAAGATTACATCATACAGTGAATTCTTGACTATCATTCCCGTGGAATTGATTTCAACTCATCATTGGATTACATATTGTGAATGATTGCCTATATATTGATTTGTAAGGTGTATAGTTAAGCATTATAAAATTGGAACCGTTGTAAGAAAATGGTGTATATAAATTCTCATATTGAAGTATCTTATTGAACTAGTCTTTTGTTGTTGTGTACTCTTACCTTGTTTGTTATTTTGTAAATCTGTAGGTGATAACATAAGCTCTCAAGGAAGTGAGGCCACTAGCAATGAAGGGTATATGAATGATGAAGTTCCATTGAGAGACATTGGTCGTGGTGGTACCATTTGTTTACCACTAATCATAGAAATGTCGTCTTTTACATCATAGTACTATAATATACTTGCTTTAGATCATGAGGACCCTCACGATCATCTCAATATTGATTTCTATAGTCCTTTCTCTTTCAAAAACATATCTCAAGAGTTGATTCATTTGAGGTTATTTCCTTTCTCCTTAATAGGAGAAGCTACTACATGGTTGGGAGAATTTCCAAAAGATTCAATTACTTGATGGGACGAGTTGATTTAAGTGTTCCTTGAGAGATTCTTCCTACCATAAAAAATACTGCAACTCCGGGATGACATTACAAATTATTATTGGATTGATGGGAATCTCTTCATAAAACTTGGCTTTTTAGTCAAACGAAGTTATTAAAATGTGTAATGATCCTGGTGATCATTTCTAACTTTTTCGACAAAATTATCATTTCATCCCCGGATAGCTTCCCCAAGTCATGTTTGAATGGTTTTGAAAGTTAATTAATTGAAAATCTTGTAAAGAGTTAAGTTTTTGCTAAAGAGGTGAGTTTTGAAGGCTTAAGTTTCCTAATTTCAAAATTTTGAGTCACTCAAATATTCAAGCGTCGAAGAATTCTATTGATTCCATCAGCTTCAAAATGCGAAAATTAGTCTAGGAGAGTTCTTGAAATCATTTCGTACTTGTTATGTGGATTTTAGGTCTGAAGTTAGAAATGTAGTTACAGTTTGACTCATGTTTGAATTTGATCAATATTTTAAATTTTGATGCTTGGATTGAATTTTTTTACGATTCCAACAGTTCCGAGAGGTGATTTTAGTGTTAGAATGAACTTCGTTTTAATTTTAGGTGTTTTAGTAGCATTTTAGCCTTTCTAAGTAGTCAAAACTAGTTTAGTTGCAACTTATTTGATACCGATTCGAGGAGGCCTCGAATTTGAGTTGTGATGATTTCATTGAATTTGGAATAATGAATTTGATAGGGTTGCATATTTGGTTTGTGTATATTGGGTTCCAAATGAATTCTAAAGGTCCATTTCAAGAATTTTCTGTTATGTAGTTTGCTGATATTTGGTATATGAGTCTTACTTCATCACATTTGCAGCCACCCCCATCCGCGTTTGTAGAGTATAGGTCAATTGACCTCTGTGTTCGCAGATGAATGCTCTATATTCACGGAGTGTTAGATCCGATTGACCTCCACATTCACGGGAGGAATTCCACGTTTGCAGAGAGTTAACCAATTTTTCTCTGCATTTGCAGAGGTCAGGATCACGTTGGCAAAGTACATTTGGTACCTAAATGGTGTGTTAATTTTAAATGATGGGATTTCTTCATTTTCACCATTTCCAACATTTTGAGCTCGAATTTTGTCGATTTTTCAAGAGATATTTGTGGAAAATCAATTGGGTAATTTCCTCTCAACTATTTTCTTCAATTCCCATTGATTAATTCATAAATTTATCATTAAAATTAGAAGATTCAATTGAGAAATTTAGGAAATTTCACGACTTTGAGATTTTTACAAAATTAATGATTATGAACTCGTTTCAAACTCCCTTTTTAAATTGGTTTTCACTGGTTTGTTTTTCAATCATGAAAGGAATTCTTTCATTTAATTATTTTCATATTTAAAACTGGGAGAAGACTGTTTATGGGCGCCCTTCACGAGCTACATAATTCTTCATGGTCCGTGAAAGTGTTCGTGAAGATGAGGGAAATTTGAGTTTGGAAAAAGGGATCATATGGGAGGCTTCACAAACTATAAAAGCCAACACATGCCGTACGAGGATCCATGTGAAATGGGATCTTTGTGTGCTTGAGGATCTTGGGTCTACGAAACCCTCCATGGTCCATGGAACCTTTCATGAGTCATAAAAAGGGTTGTGACAGGGCATTAGAAAAGAGTGCTCTAGGCCAAGTTTCACGGGTTCCTCTAGAGGCCTTAGATCCCTCTACAAGCCGTATGCAAGTCAATGACCTTACCTTCAAGGATGAGTAACCAAAGCAGGCTTTCCATGGAGCCTTTTACGGCCTGTGAGACCTTCTATGGATCGTGGAAGTCTCCCCCGAGAGTCATCGGGTGCAAGTTTACTGAACTTTCTCAGGACTTTTACTACAAATCTAGGGTAGAATACTTGAGGGAGTTACATGCTTCTTTCTCCATGCTTTGCAAGGTTGATCTTCCTTGGTCATTTTTTATTTCTTTTTGTCGTTTTTCTTGTTGAAGTACTATAATTTCTGAGTCTACATTTAAAATCATGTAGTGTGTTGATGATTGAAAAATTATGTGCAAGAGACAATCCATATGAAGAGGGAAGCGAAGAATAGAGATTATATTCAAGATGTAGGTTCTCAAATATGTTCAAGAAGAAGTGAAGAAGTTAGCAACACTACCTGAGAAACTCATTAGAGAATCTAAGCAGATAAGAGAGTGTCAAGATAGAGTTGTTTCACGTGTGCACTAAAATTCGCCGGAGAATTGCAATATATGAGAATTTAATTCAGCAAAGAAGTGAACATGCATTATGTCGTGGAATTAAGTTAAAGATGAGAGAAGTTAGAAGCGGATGGGGGTCATGGAGATACTTGAACTAATTGTAAGTTGGATTGGAGATCTGAAAAGCAGCTACTTATTTCTATATAAGAATATGAATTATGCTTTGAGGTTGGATCACACCCAAAGACAGAAGCGTTAGAATGAGGATAGTTCTACACGTGAAGAAAAGGTTGTTGCGACAATTAAAAAAAAGTATGTTCTTATCAAGATTTTGGAGTCGTAATAATTAGTTTCTTTGTGTTGGTTCCAAAATAATATCTTGATTGTCTTCTTAACTAGTTGATAGTAGGCATTGTTACGTCTTTGTAATTTAATTCATTGAGAGGGTAGAATTGTGGAAGAAGAAGAGTAGAGTGGAAAAAGGTTGAGATTGTTGAGAACAATTTTTTAGGTATTGCAAGCCATACCAACTTTTGATTTATCTCGATAAAGTCATAACACAAATTTTCCTAACAAAAATTACTTAAGAAAAATAAAGTCAAAGCATGCTATGCTAAATTAACCCCCCCCCCACCCCCCCACCCCCAAAAAAAAAAAGAAATCATGTAGGATCTCAGTTATAAATAGTAACCTTACCTTACACAATATTTGTGGTACCACTTTTTATGACTAGTTACGAAGATCCCGTGCAATAGTTATTCATAAATTTATTTTTTAATGATATAGTTAAATATTATTAAATTTTTTCATTAAGTGTAAAATTAATATTCAATAAATATTATTAAATATTGATTAAATTTTAAATGTAATGAATAAGTGATTTTAAATTTTATATGTATATTTGTAGTACTTCCTTTTTGGCACAAATATAATCATAAAAAGATATTAAAATTGCTATTTAATTTTATTAGTCCAATTCAAACAGAAATTTATTTTATACTAATTTCATTATATACTTAACTTAAAATAATTGATCGGGATGATATAGAGAAATCATAGTTGAAGCAACTGAGGAAATTATTTTATTAGGGGCAATATTATAAAATTATAGTTGAAGTAAGCAGCTGCTTTAAAAAGATTAAATAAAAGAATTCATGAAATATTTTTATGGACTCCGAATTACTATTGATTAAATTTTAAATTTAATGATTAAGTGACTTTAAATTTGTATATGTATATTTGTAGTACTTTAGTCTAGTTTAAAGAGAAATTTATTTTATCTTAATTTCAGTATGTACTTAACTTAAAATAATTGATCAAGATGATATAGTGAAATCATAGTTGAAGCACCTGGGGAAATTATTTATTAGGGGCAATATTGTAAAATCATCATTGAAGTAAGCAACAGCTTTAAAAAGATTAAATAAAAAATTCAAGAAATATTTTTATGGACCCCATATTACTATGGATTAAATTTTAAATTTAATGATTAAGTGATTTTAAATGTGTATATGTATATTTATATTTGTAGTACTTCAGTCCAGTTTAAAGAAAAATTTGTTTTATCCTAATTTCAGTATTTACTTAACTTAAAATAATTGTTCAGAGTGATATAGCGAAATCATAATTAAAGCAACTGGAAAAATTATTTATTAGGGGCAATATTTTAAAATGATAGTTGAAGTAAGCAACTGCTTTAAAAAGATTAAATAAAAAAATTTGTGAAATATTTTTATGGACTCCGTATAATGTATAAAAAGAAGCAAGTAGCTCAAGCAGGCACGTCGATGGAGAGTTGCCAGCTTGGCTTCCCAACTCGCTCTTATTATATAAGAGAACTGGACATCAGTGCCTGTGCTAGCACGAGCCCAATGTCTGATTTTTTTTGTCTCAATTTATGTGATATAGATAGAATTTGGAAAGTTAATTAAATTTTAATATGATTTTTAAATATTTTAAATTATTAATGTTGTGAATTATAGTATGATTTTTAAATTATTAATGTTGTGAATTAAATTATTAATGTTATTTTAAATAGGATATTTGGTGTAATTTTAATCTTGCATAATATGATATCTCTTATGCTCTTACATAACATGTGTTTTTAAAATTATTTTAAGTTATTAATTATCATGATTAGTAATATCTTTTATGAAATTATTAAATATATAAAATACTAAAAATAAAATAAATAAATTAAAATAAAAGAAATTATAAAAAATTACGAATGTAACACTAAAAATTTCTTTTCTTTTTTTAATTTATGCTGTAAGATTTTTAAAAAGGAAAAAAAAGGTGGATTCATCCGATTAGGTCGAGAGTTGACATGACAATATAACTAGTTAATGAATTAATTAATTTGAGTAGGATTTGCAAAAAGCCATAACGGAAAGAGAAGCCAAGTTGGTTGGTTGTCTGCAGTTTTTTAAAAAATAAAATATTTTGAATGTGAGTTTGATAATAAACAAAAAGGAGTACATATATCCACGTTGTGTTCCCTAACTTCAAAGACTGTCTTTGGGTCCCGCACCAAACACATCCTCTGCTCTCTGCTACACAAACATTTATTCCTCCCAAAATATAATTAATTCTAATACCCAAACTACCCCTGTCCGTTATTCTTGTCTTCATCAACTTCCTCAACCTTTGAACTTTTCCTTGTCCAGGTCCCCCTCAACCTATAATTATTTAAAAAAAATTATCTTTTGAGTCATTTTCTTGAAGGCGTGCTCACAAGTTTCTTGTTTTGCTATACATATTGTTGCTGTTTTCTTGTTTTAATTTTCAGGTGGGGACTTGGAGATTGATTAATTAAAAGGAACAGGGAAATACAAAAACTTTGTTTCTGACTAGGTATGCCAAATAAAGCAAGCTGTCTTTCTTTTTTGTTTTTACGTCTCATTGTGTTTGTTTCGTGATCGTGATGAGATATTCATGGAATGAATTGTCAATTTGGTTATTCTTTTTCTTTTGGTTTTGATGATGATCTTACAATTTTAGCATTTGGGTCATGCATAATTTTTTTTTTTTGTTGATTCATTAGGAATGTTGTGGATTTTCATTTTTTAAAATCATTTTTTCTAAATTTTTTTTATCTCAACTGCTGATTTATGTCATTTCCTCCTTGATAGATTGCTGCTGGAGTTTGCTACATCTTTTTGGTAAGTTTTCTGCCCTTTGTCTGACATTTAACCTTGGGGTTTTCTTAAATTAGTTTTAAAATTTTGCAAGCATTTATATATTGTGGTATGTTTGTTCAGTTGTGCGGGAAACACAGTTTTCATTAATTGATGATCTAATAATGTGTTATTAGCTTGAGCAGAAACAGAGACTTTAGATCTCTTTGTTGTCATGCCTTACTAATTTGTGCTTTTTCTCAATTCTTTTTGAAGCAAACTTGTAAATTAGTTAATAAAAAAAATTTCCCTTTCTCAATTTATATGAAATCATCAGCCACAATTGATTTGATAGTCTAATGATGTCTTTATTTTCTGGCTAGATGCTTTGAAATGGGGAAGAAAGGAAACTGGTTTTTAGCAGTGAAAAAGGCCCTTGGTTCGGGTAACAAAAAGAAAGACAAGGTACTGGATGAATTCAATGCCATTTTATGTATGTCATATATATTCTCTAGCTTCTTGATAACTGTTTAATCCTTCTTTTTTAACTAGAAAAATCACAAATCTGAAAAATGGTCTGGAAAGCAGCAGAACGACGAATTGGATTCTTCAAATGCAGAAACTGCATTAGTGAGTCCTACACCCCCTACTCCTCCTCCTCCTGTTGAGCAAATGAAATTGATGGAAGCTGAGAATGAGCAGAACAAACATGCCTATTCGGTAGCTATTGCCACTGCTGTTGCTGCAGAGGCAGCAGTTGCTGCTGCTCAAGCTGCTGCTGAGGTTGTTCGGCTCAGAGCTGCAGCTTGTAACTCGGGTAATTCAAAGGAAGAGATTGCAGCTATAAGAATACAAACAGCTTTTCGAGGATACCTGGTAGGATGTCTAACAGTTGGTGTAATTTTTGTCTTGCATAATATGATCACACATTTGGACTTGTTTTTAACTTCAACCTTGGATTAGTTGGTTCTATCTGTATATCCAGCTGAAGGGTTTTCTCCTTCCTTTCATTGTATCGTGATTCCATTACTTATCTCTTTTTCCCGTCTTGTCTGGATGTTGAATGATGTTGTTTTACTAGGTGAATAGTTTTAGCCTAGTCCAAAAATGGGCAAGAAATGCTCAGTATAGAGTCATCTCTGATGGGGAACCCCCATATCGCAAAATTCTCGGGATAGAGTTGTCATAATTTAGCAACATTATTAATAAATCTCTATCTTTTTTTGTCAACTCACAGAAATTTATGATTTCTAGGACACTGGTAGATAGTGTACTGAAGAATCAAATGCTGGTTTTGTCAAGATTGTCCATTATAAATCAGTTCATGCCTCATTCTCCCTGAATAAATACTGCAAACAGTTTCTGATATTCCTATTTTATACAGGCTAGGAGAGCATTGAAGGCCTTGAGAGGATTAGTGAGGTTGAAGACAATGATTCAAGGGCAATCTGTCAAGCGACAAGCCACATCCACCCTAAGGTGCATGCAGACTCTAGCTCGTGTTCAATCTCAGGTTCGTGCCAGAAGAATTAGGATGTCAGAGGAGAATCAGATACTCCAGAGACAACTCCAACAGAAGCATGAGAAAGAGCAGGAGAAGATGAAAGCATCTTTCGTAAGTACCTATTTAATATACACTAGCTGGTTTGTGTGTATGCCATTTGTTTGCAACAATATACTTAGGTTCGACATCATGTTTTATCATCATCTGCTTCTAAATTTGAAATCCACTTTGGGTTAGCCCCTTTTTTTATTTTTTCATTTTCTCTTCCACTTAGAGGAGGTTTTATCTTGGTTTCTCTGCAAAGAAATATGTACTCTTTGGTCATGGTTTATGTTTTTTGGCGATTTTTTTTTTTTTTTTTTTTTTTTTTGCATTTTGGAGCAGTCTGGAGATGGTTGGAATGACAGTAGACGGTCCAAGGAACAAGTTGATGCAGACCTGCAGATGAAGCAGGAGGCTGCCACAAGAAGGGAAAGGGCATTGGCTTATGCATACACACATCAGGTAGTACATTCTTTGTTAAGTCCTTTATTCCCTATCTACAAATTGAATGCTGAAATGATACATACTTTTTCCATTTGATTGGAACTACAAAAGATAGATGCAAATATTTTTATATATATTCCCTCTATCTCATTTTGTGTGATATCATTTGATTTGGCATGACGTTTAAGGAAAAAAAAGACTTTTAAAACTTATAGTCTAAAACAATACTTATTTGTGTGACTGAGATTTATTTCATTAAGGGTAAGAGTGATATTGCAAAGTTAATTTTTTATAATTATGGTACGGTGACATTCTTTGGAATGGACTAAAAAGGGGAAGGTGCCAAATAAAATGGGACAGAGGGAATAAGATGTAGCTTCATTCCAGTAAAACTTTTGCTCTCCTCCATCTTTTATTTCATAAAAGTAAAGCAGACAAGTTGTTTAAAATTGAAGTTTGTTCTAGTGCTTTTTGTTCTTGCTCACTGAGGTGGTATATGTAACTCGGAACATAGATCTAACTGGTCCTGACATGTCAAATTTGTAAGATATATACGTTTCAGACTTGTTTGGATGAAACGTTGATTAATTTGATCTTTTATTTATAAAGAAAACTTCCGAAACTAGTCGACAATAGGATTCCTTTTCACTTCAAGGTATTTCAAACAATACTTGTGTTCATTGACTTCCTCTTTCCCTGCAGTATTTCCTTTTTCTTCTATAATTAGTGTGATTTACCGACAGAAAGATTTCTGGCATTTTTATTGCTGAAAACAATCTAGAATGTTCCCTTTTTATTTATACTTAAGATTAGTATAGATAGTTAATATTTAATCCCTAAATTATTGAAGAATGTAATATGGGATCATATACTTTTACAACAGCCAACACGGAGGAATCCTTCGAAATCTACAAATCAAACATTCATGGACCCGAATAATCCTCACTGGGGCTGGAGCTGGTTGGAACGGTGGATGGCGGCACGGCCATGGGAAGATAAATGTGCAATAGATAAAGAAACTAACAGTGACGAGGTTGCTGCAGAGAGCCCAGCAGGCCATCCCACTGCTGTGGCTGCTATCACTCGTCGTGATTTCCCCCTTGACAATAGGCCTTCTCCAACCACTCACAAGCAAAGCCGCCCTCCTAGCCGCCAATCACCATCAACACCCAGATCAAAGACTGGAAGAATAAGGCCAGCAAGCCCCAGGGTTAGTAATGTGGATGATGATTCTAGAAGCATGATGAGTGCACAGTCAGAACGCTGCAGGAGGCATAGTATTACTGGTTCATCAATTAGAGATGATGAAAGCCTGGCAAGTTCCCCATCTGTTCCAAGTTTCATGGCAGCAACAGAATCAGCACGAGCCAAGTCCCGCTTACCAAGTCCTTTGGGTGTCGAGAAAATAGGGACACCGGAGAAGGGAACTGTTAGTTCTACGAAGAAGAGATTGTCATTCTCGGCATCCCCTGGTGGTGTACCAAGAAGACATTCTGGTCCACCAAAGATAGAGATATAAAGTACCTAAAGCATCCTAGTGCCAAAAGGAGCACTTGAGATAGCAGGAAAATCAAGAAGTTAGACCGTTTATTTGACTTGTCATTTTCTAAAACTATTCTCATGAGTGTGCATATTCAATAACGGTGAGCTGTAACTACAGAGGGATGGAGGAGAAAATGGATCATTGTGGGGCACTGTATTTGAGTGTTTTTTCATCTACTCACCAACATGTTTCTAACATTATGCATAACTACATCCCAAATTTGTGTGCTATTGATCATACGTAGTGTGATTTGCTTTTTAGGTTGGTGTTCTTGGGTGTGCTCTTCTTTTGTGTTTTTCTCCCTCTTTTCTTGAGTGCAATATGAATATTTTAGATGTTGATAATCTCCAGCCATTCTGGTGTTACTGTATACATAGTTAATCTGATTTCTGAGTCGTCTATGTGTTGCTGTTAATGTTTGAAGCTTATTGGCCATGCCACTTCTGTTGTTTTGATTTGTCATGCCACTTCAGTTGGTTTAAAATTTCGACATCAACAAGATGTCGTTTTTGAAAATGGAGAGGTTGTTGACAATAAGAAAAGGAAAAGTTTTAATCACGCTTTTTGAAAAGTGGATATTGAAGATTCTGTATTCTTTTGTTAAGTCCTTATTCATAGTGATTTCTGTAGGCTGTTGGATTATTTTGGCTGCTAAAAACCTAAGCTTACTTGTCTTCGCTCTAGTTTCTAACATAACAATACCTAATTGGGTAGTCAGGTCGTTTATTAAAATGAAGTCATTCTAGGGAACTTTTCTTAAACCCATAAAATTTCAACAACAACATACCCAGTAAAATCCCACAAAGTAGGGTTTGTGCGATAGGAAAGGTCTATACCCCCTCGCAAATCAAAGATCGTTGTTTCACCTTGAGTTTGGGAATTGGAATCTGACTTTGGACAGTCGCTTCCTGATCGAGTAACACCAAAGAATAGAAGCAGCAGATCATAGCTTAAGACCAAGCTCAGACATCAGCTATTGAGTTCATGTCAATGCCTAGTACTTACTCTGCAGAAGAATGTGCCATTATACTTTTTTACTGGGAGGACAAGGACCATATATTACATAGCCACATATAGACTTGTAAATACTTATGCAATCAGTCCAATCGGAGTTGGTAAAAGCTTGCAGTGGAAGCTTTTGAAATGGAAAAGGACATGGATTTGGTACCCAGGCCAAGTGTGGACTTCACAACAGTCCATTGATTTGTCATAGGATGATGAATGAACTGACAAACGTTATTCACTACAGATCGAGGATATGTCCGATCTTGTAAGAATAAGATATTGAAGAGCACAAACATTCTGCAGTCTCAAATCATCAAAGTCAAAGCGTGAAGCTTCAAGGAGGTTATCATAGGGGATTTGTAGTTAAGCATGTCAGTCCTGGTGAGAATGCCTTAAATATATGAAGTTGTGGTGCACCTGAACACCAAGAAAATAATGAAGTTGATTGAGGTCTCTTTTGGAAAAGGCACTGCCAAGAGCTCATCTAGAAAGGAGACGTTATTCCATGTGAGTACAATGTCATCTACGTAGACCAAGATGTAAGTAATAACGTTTCCATGAGAATGAATGAACAAAGAGACATGAGCTGTAAATGTTGCAAAACCAGCTGCAGTGAGGAAGATGAGTAGGGAAGTAGCAATGAACAAAACCTGGTGATTAAGCCATGTAAACATCCTCACCATGTAGGATGGCATTTTGAGCATCCTCTTGAAGCCTCACCATGTAGGATGGCATTTTGAACATCCACTTGATGCAGTGGACATCCATAGGTAACTTTCAAAGATTGGTGATTGGTTTACCACAACGTTTCATGATAATCTCGCCCCTCACTTGACGAAATCCCTTAGCAACTCAGTGAACTTTAAAGCCATAACATAGATTTATTTTTTTTAGGGTGGAGGGAATCCCATTTTCACCCCAAAATGTTCATGAAGGAACTAAAGATAACCGACGACTATATTTGTTGTTTGAACAAGGCAGTCATCTCAGATGACATAGCATCATGCAAATCATTTTCTCTGAGGAATGACAACAATTGTGCTTTCCAAAATAAGTAATTACTAGAAGTAAATTTGATGGAGATAAAGTTATCACGATCCGAACCTAGGGCCTAGTTGTGACACGGTGAATGTGACACCCAAAGGCGCCTCATCCAAGCCTCTTGTTCATATCATAAGCATACATAACGTAAATTAAGCAATTCGTAAGAGAGTAAGCAAGCGAAACATATCAATATCAAAGTCATAGTTTCCCTTGGGGGAATTATATCATCTTTTAGTCCAAAACATTGCCTCTACATAAAGATCTTGGCAGGGTCTAGCGGATAGCTCACTAGATCACCCTCAAGATGTAATATCGAAGAAAAGCCATAAAGTCTCGACATAAGGAAGACAACATATGAGAGGTCTTGTTCCCAGAGCATGGGAACTTACCAACAAGTCCTCAAAGCTCAAATCTGAATCTAGCCACGAAATGGAGGAATAATCTCGTCGTCCGTCCCTACATGGTTAAATCATGTCGGCAAAGAAGTATGTGTTTGTACGTGGAATGTACTAAGTATGCAGGTATGCCATGCATCAATGAACACCATAACATAGTATTGATATGCATAATCATAATCAATAGGATGAGGACACAATATATATGAGTAATGCATGTTTAAGACTACGAATAGAAGCATCATAAAAACCTTTCATTACCTAGCATACATATGTGGGAATAAGACCATAATCGACAACAACACCATGCAGACTATTACATGGAATCCCGATGTTCCCTCTACACAAAGTGAAAGAAGAGTCTACTTTACCAAGGTAGACTCAACCCTACCCTTTAGGCTTGTCCCTAGCACAATAAGTGTTACATGAACATAAAATATCCCACCCTTTAGGCTTAACCCTAGCACGGTGAATATTGCATAAACATAATGCTAAATGGATCCAATAGCTAACCTTATAGGGACATAATCATCAACCTACGGTGGCACATAGTTATAAGACTTGAGAATTTATATAAGGACCCTTGGTGATAGTCCCCCTCTCACAAGTTCATTTGGTGCTAAGTCATGTTCGAAGAATGCATAATCATGCATATATATAGCTTTCAACATAATTCATACTTTACCAAAATCATAATTTAATTACTTGTAAAATAGTCATCATGACCTCATGAAAACATCTCATATTATACGAATAAGCATCTATATAACCTTTCATGTAATGCGGATATACTCCCCATCTTATCATCATTTCATCAACATTAGGGTCTTAAGTCACCCTCGTCATCATCATAACATCATCATCATCATCATCATCATCATTGAAACGTACTTTTCATAATAAAATCATATTCATGAAAACCATAGACTGGTCATAGAAAACTAGGGTCATGTGTGGGTTCATGAGCAATTGAGCTAAAATCATGTAATTAGATGAAAATCATGTTGGAATCATGCAATTGAAATCAATTTGAATGATTAGTAAAGAAATCCGCATCAATTCAACAAGTTCTAATCATCATATACTTGAAATCATATACTTTCACTTGAAGATCATAGAAATCATGTAATTCTTCAGAAGTCATGCATACATATGTATAATGATCATGTGATAATCATAATCCAATCATTTAGAATGTCATCATAAACGATCCATAAAAATTCACGCTCAAATTTTGAGCGGGAGAATTGAGTTGGGCTTCATAGATGAATCTAGTTTATGAATGAAGCTTTACATACATCAAGTGAGAATCCCTTAATTTGAAGATGAAAATTCTGGAAATTCCTTAGCCAAATCTTCATACTCTAGGTTCAATGGAGAGTATCCTTAGAGAGAGAATTTTTTTTGGAACTTTGGGAGAGGTTGTGAGAGTGAATGAGATAGAATGAATTAGAAATAGGTTTTATAGGAATTAAGTCGCTTAAGTTAGTTAGAAAGGTCAAAACGATGTAGTTTAGGAGTTAAACGAATTAAAAATGACCAAAAAAGTCCTTCACTTAAAATTTCTCGAACCTATCCATAAGACCCCTTTCACGACCCATAAAACAGTCCACGGCTCGTGCTTTGACTCGTGCTCGCGTGGTCCCAAAAGTTGAGCAACTAAAGATTGCACTTTGCAAACACAAACCCTTATGTATGGTCTATAATTCCATTTACGGAACATAGAATGCTTCCAGACTTAGACAATTTTCACTTTCTAAGGGTCCATCGACGACTCAAATTGCGGGCCATAAAATGGAGTACGACCCATCTTGTTCGTCATGGAATGAATTTCATGACCAAAATTATCACTAACTTTCTGGACATCAATCCATGGGAACTTTCTACTACCTATGGTCTAATCTACAAGCTATAGATTGGCTCGTAAAACCAATCCTGTCCAAAATTTCACAAACTTTTTTATTTTTCGGGCTTTTCAACATGCAGGGTGTTCAAAAGTGATGAGCTAACACAACTCGATTTCTCTAGTCATGATTTTACCTACTGTCACGACCTGGGACTAGGGCCTAGATGTGACACGGCAAATGGGAACCCGAGAGTCCCCAAACAAGCCTCAAGTATTTATATCCACATCATCAGTTCAAAAGGACATACAAATAGCACACATAGTTCTAAGGGGCAGGAGAATAGGACTCACGCTATAGGGGCAATACGAGCTAGGGACCTTCCACATTTTCATAGCAAACTATGTGTATAGCCAATAAAAACTTCCCATAAAACACTCCAACAAATACATAAGCTAGATACCACGCATAACAAGCGATTTTCAAAAGAGTCAACATATTGTCCAATGAATGCCTCTAATCAAGATAGAACGGGGATCAAGACATGTTCCAGGCTCACCCTCAAATGAAAAAAAGGAACTCAAGATAGTAAGGATAGAGGAAGATGGCTCGTCCTTGGAAAGTGAGACTCACCACAATATTCTTCTGAATCGGACTACTCGTCAAACAGTTGATATTCTAAGTGCTCAACCCCTACATGGTAAAATTATGTAGGCATCGAGTATGTGTTAGTACATTTAAATGTACTAAGTATGTAGGCATGCAATGCATATGACTTACCAAACCTGCAATTCAATGTTAGATGAAAAGGGCACATAATATAGAAAGAATCATATATCCAATGGAAATATATACAAGATGCCATGAAATTTATGATGCATGGAATGCGACAATGCTCATATATAGTGGGATGGACTATAACTGACAAATCAAATCCATGCGAGCTATTACATGAATTAGGTCTATAAACACCTTCCATTGATAGGAGAAGATTACTTGCTAAAAGGTAATCTACATCACACATTACGACCACGCTTTTCAGTGGATGGTCACCTTCCTTACGACCCACTTTTCAGAAGGATTTTTCATAATCATATCATAAGCATAATAAACGAATAACCATTCCTTACGACCTGGTCTTTTCGGTAATGGCTAATGTTCCTATGTTGGCACATAGTTCAAGAAAAGGGAGAGGGCCCTTTGGGATAGCCCTGACACCCCCAATCCATCAGTGTTAAGTCAACAACATCTCACTTGAATACTAATACATATACGTGCTTTCAAGAGATACAATACTCACTTCAAATCGTTCAATGCACATTTAGGCTCAAATGTCAAATCATAAATCATAATCATAATGCTCATGCAAGGAATAACTCATTCACATATACAGAATGGAGCAAGCACCCAAAATGCTCAAAGAGCCATAATCATAGACATGTATGTGATCATATCTTGTCATAACCAATGCCTTACCAAATAAAATCATGTCATAGTAGTTTCATAAAACATAATTGGGCTTAACCCACTTCATAATTTCCAGATAAACCAATGTGCATGAATGCAAATGCAATGCATGATGTGAGATTGGCACGGGTAACATAGATTCAAGTAAAAAATCAATATCATAATGTTAAATTGAGTAAAGCCATAATTAAATCAATATCTAAAACATAGTATAAATTACCTATGCATAAATCAACTTTAAAATGGGACATGCATGTTCATAACTTCATAACTCAATGTAAATCATCATAATAGTGATCAAAGTGATTTGAAATCATAGGTAGAATACAACCCAAAAATCAATTGAATTTAAGTAAATCAAGTATTGAAAATTTATATTTAAATTAAACTAAATTCATGAAATCAATTGAAAGATGTTTTGGGTCTTCTTGGTTGAATAGGACCAAGAATCAATCCCACATACCTTGATTGAGGAGCTGAATTTGGGGAAGGACTTAGCTTGAATTTGGACTTCAATTAAACCCTAGCCTTGAACCTTGAGAGGGGAGAGTAGAGAGTATTTGGGAGGTGATCTTATGAGGGGTAGAAGGTTTTAGGAGAATGAATTAAGAGGGGAGGGATATCAGCTGAATTAGGGGTTTAGGATGGGTAAAAGGTCATTATTCATAATTAAAATAAACCAAAATTACATAAACATGAAACATGCAAAAAGTGGAACCATCTAGTCCACACGGTCCGTGAGACGTCACACGAACCGTGAATAGCGGCCCTGAATCGTCACTTAGGAAATTTCTCATAGGGAATTTATTCGAAGCTAAGGGGTACCACACGGATGACTTCATGGTCCGTGTGACTCCACACGGGCCGTGACATCGACCGTGTGATATTGAAATAATTCTGCATGATAAAATTACAAGACGATACTTCCATACTTAAAAAAATTTTATGTAGTGAGTTACACGGAGAGCCACACGACCCATGACACATCACACGGACCGTGTGAGTGGCCGTGTGCCCTCACTTGGTCTAAAATTCCTCCGTCCCAAATTTCCCCTGTCGTGAGCTGGACCAAGTGTCTCTAACGAGAGGCAATACGATCTACGTGGCTTCACACGGCCCGTGTGGGCCTTCCGTGGAGCGATGCCTGAAAGCTTCACTAGGGATAACACCAAAAGATCCGGCAAAGCCGTTCAAAAAAATCTGCGTCCTTACATCATCTCCCCCTTGGGAACATTCGTCGCCGAATATGTAAGAACAAGGCTTGAAAGGCTTGACTTAGAGCATGAAGCACGCAACGTATGGTACAATGCACAGTTCATTATTTGAAAAATCATAAAGCCTTTAAACTCATATCAAAATCATATTCAAGTCATTCAAAACATTATAAAAATCCTATTCGTTCACATGTATGCATGTCATGTCATGCGACTCAGGAGGGCAAGAAATGGGACCATTAGAAAAGGGGAGAACCTAGTACCTTAGGCTTGAGTAGATTGGAAAAGATGAGGGTACCCCTTCACCGTGTCTAGATCCGCCTCCCAAGTAGCACTCTCCACATGTTGATTCCTCCAAAGCACCTTCACCGAAGCCACGTCCTTGTTACGAAGCTGCTTTACTTGCCTATCCAAGATTTCCATCATGATTTCCTCATAAGACAAATTTTCCTCAACCTCAATCCCTTCCAAGGGCACAATGGTGCTAGAATCACTAATTAGCTTCCTCAACATAGACACATGAAAGACCGGGTGAATGGAACTCAAGTTTGGAGGCAACTCCAAACTGTAAGCCACACCTCTAACCCACTCAACGATCTCATAAGAGCCAATATACCGGGGGCTTAGCATGCCCTTCTTACCAAAACACATGATACCCCTCATGAGAGAAACCTTCACATATACCCAATCACTGACACGAAACTCAAGATCCCTCCTCCTAACATTTAAATAAGACTTTTGACAACTTTGAGCCGTTTTCAATCTCTCCCTAATTACCTTCACCTTATCTATGGCCTCCATCACCAAATCCGGGCCAACTAGTGCCATCTTTCTCAACTTAAACCACCCCACTGGTGACCTACACCTTCTCCCATATAAGGCCTCAAATGGCGCCATGCCAATGCTAGCATGGTAACTTTTATTATAAGAAAACTCAATGAGTGGAAGGTGGTCATCCCAGTTTCCCTTGAACTCCAACACACAAGTCCTTAACATATCCTCCAAGTTTTGAATAGTCCTCCCAGCTTGTCCATCGGTCTGAGGACGGAAAGCGGTGCTCAACTTAATCTTAGCTCCAAGAATCTTCCGTAAAGATCTCCCAAAGTGGGAAGTGAATTGGACCACGATCCGATATAATGGACCTAGGCACACCATGCAACCTCACCAACTCTTGGATATACAACTTTGCATGATCTCGGGCCCGAAGGTAGTCTTGACCGGTAGAAAATGAGACAACTTCATCATCCGATCAACGACCACCCAAATGGAATTAAATTGCCTTCGGGTCTGAGGCAAACCAACCACAAAATCCATGTTTATATCTTCCCATTTCCACGTGGGAATCTCAATGTCTAGGGCCAAGCCATGGGCCCTTTGTGCTCTACCTTCATTTGCTGACAACTCGGGCATTCAGATACAAACTTAGCGATGTCTTTCTTCATACCATGCCACCAATACACTTCTTTCAAATCCCGATACGTTTTGGTAGACTGCAGGTGAATAGAATAATGAGAGTTGTGAGCCTCACTCATAATCACCCTTCTAAGATCATCTACATCCAGAACACAAAGCCGTTCTTGGTACCGGAGCACACCATCTCCCCCTTGGGAGAACACCTCGATCTCCTTTTCAGCAACCAACTTCTTCAATTCAAGTAACGATGGGTCTAAATCTTGCTTAGCTTTTACGTAACTCACCAGGGAAGATTCTGCCCGGCTTTGAACACAGATACCATCATCGCTCGAATTGGCCAACCTGACACCCAACCTAGATAACCAGTGAATATCCTTTGCTAACTCCTTCCTTTCTTCCCCAACATGCACCACACTTCCCATAGATAGCCTGCTGAGAGCATCGGCTACTACATTGGCCTTGCTTGGATGATATAGAACACTTATGTCGTAATCCTTTAGGAGTTCCAACCACCTCCTTTGTCTTAAACTGAGATCCCTTTGAGTGAACACATATTGCAAACTCTTGTGATTGGTGAACACATCAACATGAACCCCATACAAATAGTGTCTCAAAATCTTCAAGGCAAGAACTACCGCCGCCAACTCAAGGTCATGCATTGGGTAATTGCGTTCATGCACCTTCAACTGCCTTGATGCATACGCTATTACCTTACCATGTTGCATAAGTACACAGCCCAACCCAATCCGCGAGGCATCACAATACACCATGAATCCCTCCAAGCCATTTGGTAAGGTCAAGAGGGGAGCCGATGTAATTTGATCCTCTAAAGTCTGGAAACTCCGCTCACATTCGTCTGACCACACAAACTTAACCTTTTTTTGGGTTAACTTAGTGAATGGAGAGGCGATAGATGAGAACCCCTCAACAAACCTCTTGTAACACCCGGTCGACCCAAGGAAACTTCGAATATCTGAAGGAGTCAATGGTCTGGGCCAATTCTTCATGACCTCGGTCTTCTTTGAATCCACCTTGATACTATCACCGGACACCACATGACCAAGGAAATCCACTTGCCCCAACTAAAATTCACATTTGCTAAATTTGGCATACAACTTCTTCTCTCTCCAAGTTTGGATGACCATCCTCAAGTGATCCCCGCGCTCTTGCTCACTTCGGGAGTAAATGAGAATGTCGTCAATGAAGACCACCACAAAACTATCAAGGAATGGCTTAAACACCCGATTCATTAGATCCATGAACACGACCGAGCATTGGTTAGGCCAAACGACATCACCATAAACTCAAAGTGCCCATACCTTGTCCAGAAAAGGTTGTTTTTAGAATGTCACACTCTCTAACCTTCAACTGATGATACCTAGAACAAAGATCAATCTTTGAGAAATGAGTAGCCCCCTGAAGCTAGTCGAACAAATCATCAATTCTGGGAAATGGGTACTTATTCTTAATGGTCACCTTATTCAGTTGCCTATAATCAATACATATCCAAAGAGATTTGTCCTTCTTTCTTACAAACAATACTAGAGCACCCCACGATGATATACTCCTTTCACTTCTCTTTTAATTCTTTCAACTCCTCCGGCGCAATACGATAAGGAGGAATAAAGATAGGCTGAGTATCCGAAAGAAGGTCTATGCTGAAGTCACCTCTCTTTCAAGTGGAATGCCCGACAAGTCTTCGGGGAACACATCCGAAAACTCATTCACCACAGGGACCGACTCAAGAGTAGGCACTTCGGACTCCATATCCTTGACCCTCACAATATGACAAATGTACTCCTTAGAGATCATTCTCTGTGCCTTGAGGTAGGAAATAAACTGACCTTTAACAGATGAGTCACCACCCTTCCATTCAAGAACGGGCTCACTGGGAGGTTGGAACTTGAACTTCCGGGTTCTACAATCTATAGAGGCATATGATGTATGCAACCAATCCATCCTAAGAATCACGTCAAAGTCGAACATCTCAAGCTCCACAAGATCACACGGAAAACTTTTGTGCAATAATGAAACAGGGCAACCATGATAGACTCTATGTGCAAGGAACAAATTTACCCATGGGAGTATAAATTGAGAAATGGTCCCTCAAAACCTTGGGACTCAAACAAAATTTAATAGCCAACAGAGGAGTCACAAAAGAAAAATTAGCACCCGGATCAAGCAAAACATAAGCATCAAAATCAAAGACTTTTAACATACCCGTCACGACATCCGAAGCTTTCTTGACATCCTGGCGGGAATAGAGAGCATAGAACTGGTTGTTCTTTGGGGCAACACCTTGGGGAGCTCTCTGTTGACCTTGCCTACCTTGGGCCACCTAACCTTGACCTTTACGGGCATTCCTAGGACAGTCAGCAACCTTGTGAGTTTTACCACCACACGCATAGCAAACACCCAATTCCCTCCAACACACTTCCGGGTGAGGCCTTCCGCACTTGTCACACACTAAATAACCCTGACCGCCACCAACCGGTGCCCTGGGAGGAGGAACCCAATCATTAGCGACCTAAATTCCAGAACTTTGGCCCTATTGGAAGCGACTGAAACCACCACTTCGAGAACCAGAGAATCCACCATCAAAATGGGTCCTCTTAAACTCGTGAATCCTTATCTCCTTGAGTTTCTCCCCTTCGATCTGTTCTGCATACACCATGAGTCTGGCAATATCCACATCCCGTATGAGCATAGCAGTATGGCATTCCTTTACAAGAAAATCAGAGATACCCGAAATAAACTTGTGCATCCTTACACGGGGGTCAGCCACAAGTGACAGAGCATACTTAGAAAGCTTTGTGAATTTGAGGGAATATCCCCTCAGACTCATACCTCCTTGTTTGAGCTTGATAAATGATACACCCAAACTTACACTCCAGAAGGAATAGTAAAGCGATCATTGATCAAATATAGAACTCAACTGGAGTTGAGATCGATCCCATAGGGAAAACATGAGAATGATTCTATTAGCACCCTTTTTCAGATGTAAATTCTATTCCCAAAATAAAGTTGCATGAAGTAAATGGGGGGTTATGATATTTCAATTAACTTTCTATTGTAAAGTGACTAATGAGTACATTGATACTGGATTTCCAACAATTAATGAGAAGCTAGGGTTGTGTTCCCCATGACGTCTAATACAATAACCAAACTGGTACAGTAAACTCGTTCATGACTACGCATACGAGATCAAACAAGTTAGATAATACTCAGTTCACCTTCCGATCCTTCCTAGATATATTTCACTTATCGCCTTTCGGTCTCAGAATGTATACAATTTCAACCTTTGTTCAAGATCTCAGAGTACTCTCACTTTTCGGTCATAAGTACTTAGACTAGGTTAAAAACCTCGAATTTTCGTTGTAGAATTTTTTTTCGAATTACTACACCCCTCCCGGGCATGTAACAAATATGGGCTTACCCGAACGCGTCGACTCATTAGGGAGAAGTTAAAACGAAGAATGCTACAATCTATGCGATGATCAATCCCACGAGCTCACCCCAGATTGTGTTATCTTATTGAATTTTCATAATTCCCACAACCCTAGTTATGGGTTTAGCCTAGCATATTCAATACAATTCGCCCACAATAATACAAAGGAATCATGATAAATGACTTACTATTGATATAATGATGAATTCATGTGTTACAATCGCCAAAGAGATGATCGAAACGCAAGAATTCAATGTAAATACTAGCACAATAGTGTTCTCTGCTTGTTCTCTAATTCCAGCATTTAACAACTCTAAAAACGGAATAAAATAAATATATATATACAAGGAAAAACCTATCCAATTTAAAATAGGAAAATAGACTTCGGTATGGGTATGGGTCATCACACGGGCTGTGTGGGTGATGGTCCGTGAGTCTTCACTGCTCTTGCATCTCACGCTTGTAGGCACGGTCCGTGTAGGGGTTCATAGACCATGAACCTTTCCTTAAGCACATTCGCAACAACTTTTTTTATCTTCTCTCTGCATGGCCCATGCCACGGTCCATGGTTGAGCACACGGTCTATGACGGGCCCCGTCTTTCTTCACTTGTACAATTCTTGTTATTTTCGATGGTGATCCTTCCAATTCACGTCAATTTCACGGTAGGTGATACGGCCTGTGTAAGCTTTCACTGTCCATGTGAGGCCTCATGATTTTTGCCTTAGGCTTCGTTCCAGCTCCATTGCTCCTGCACGCCAAGTATAAGGTCACGGTGGGGTGCACGACCCGTGTAACTTGGCACGGTCCGTGAAGGCCCCTGTGGTCCTTCACTTGGTTTAATTCACAAGTTCTTTCGTTGGGAGCCACTTCACGTACCTTCCCACAGTACGTGTGATGCTACACAGCCCGTGAGGGTCTTTGTACGCCACTCTTTCAGCACTTTTTTGCTCAATTTCTCGCAATTCATCCGTCGTTCCATGTCTTCATCATTTTCCTGAAAAATACTAAAAAACACATACATCAAACCACATATTTGCTTGAGAATGTGAAAAACTTCTATGTTCAAAAGCGTCATAAGAGGCATATTTCTACGACTCATCAACACCCTCAACTTAGAATTTTTGCTTGTCCTCAAGCTATGAAGACTCAAATAAACAACTCATAAATACAAGTGCCTTATCAATATTATGGGTAACCCTTTAATTTTATCATGTATGCTCAGAAATCGTGCTTTAAATGTGCTTACACCCCAAACCGACCCACACAAATTAAGGTAGACACCCTGCATGTATAGTCAACCATCATATGATCGAGAACAAAGATGAACCAGTTGTGTTAGCAGTCAATCAGTGCAAAGATAGTAAAGAAGTCTCACACACTCAACAAATCAAATGTATACTTGAGACGAGAGTAGACACACAAGTATCAACCATATGCTTGCCCTTATTTTCACCACCTCAATTCTCGAATAACTATTCCAGGATCACGTTAGGACTTTTGTGGCTTGTAATGTAGGCTTAGGTTAGAGTTGGATTCATTTAGGATCAAGTGACTAATCGGCCCCTCCAAGACACTACTTTGATTCAGCCATTTGCCCTAGGTCTTCAGTTCCTACAACCCCTTACTTTTTAGTTTGTCTGCCATCTGGGAGTAATTTCTGAGATCTTTTTCTTCTCCTTTTTCTCTTTTCTAGCGTACAAGTGTGCCGCCTGATTTTAAACAAACATGCTCACACGCACACGACACATCTCTTACACTAATTAGTACTAATCAACCTAGTCACACTTCATTCATCAATAAGCCAACCATACAATGCATAACATGCTTTCCAAAATGGATAACAGTTTGTCAGGATGGGATGTATGCACATACAAGCTTTTTGCAACATTTTTATACTAAACTCAACACATGGGTTACCCTAAACAAATATAAGCACATGTATTTATAAAAACATCACGATCGAAACATGCTAGTTCTACTAGATAATACACTTGAGAGAAAAGAAACCTGGCAAGAAAAACTCACAAGTGGCAGGATGCCCCACCCCCTTCAAAAAGACGGTGCAATGCCCTCATCGAACCATAATTAAAAATAAAGCACAAATATAACATTCCTGGGACGCCCTAGGCGTTAATCGGGCCATCGCGGTCAGACCTACCGGTAGGGTCCTTGTCGTAAAAAGTCGCAACTGGTCCGACGGTGCTTTCGGAGGCTCTTATCCTAGCTGCCTTGCGTGCTAGCCACTCTCTCTCCTCTTGCTCTGCAACTGCTCAACACTGGGCTCTCATGGCCTTGTGCAATCTCTTATCTTCTTTGCGTTGCGGATCTTGTGGAGGGCTACCTTGATGGTTGTGTCGCTTATCTTTGTACCTTCTTTTGGGTGCTTCTGTGGGTTGCACCAGGGCAGCACCTCGCACGGGCAGAACGGACCATATTTCGTCTAAAACCATAGCCACTAGGGCATTGAAAAGCGACATCAAAGACTCTGGAGGTGGAGTTGGCGTCGTGCGGTTATACTGGGTGGTCAGCTAGACAATTTGAGCCTTCATGTCATTCACTGTCTGCACTAGTTTGGACATTTCATCGCTGGACATACTCCTAAACATATCATGGAAGTATCCCTCCAAAGTGTTGACCTGGTTAGTAAGTTGCTAATTTGGCCCAGTAATTCTGCTCGGAGATGATCCTCCACCTGTTGGACGTGACACTACACTACATGAGACATCCGTGCGACTATTTGGTCAATGATTGCACGTGTTTGCCGTTGGTCGGTCACAACTCTGGTTAGGAACTCATAAGGGACATATACATACCCTTGTTGCATCAGAGGAGCTGCACCACTGCCCTCGGGCTGCATAGAAGCCTCACTTGACTATGGGGCGGTGGTGTAATCCTCGAAAGACAAGGTCTGCTGTGGGGCCGCCTGTGGAAACATCGTAGGCACCTCCATCCTGCGTGCTCTACTACGCATCAGCAGGTTATGAACATATTTAATCATGGAAAAGTTGACCACACCCTTAAGAGCTATCTTCTAGTCCAAAAAGTATGTGGTAGGGACACGGGCCCGCTTGCAAAGCACCCGGATCAGGCATGGAAAGGAAATACTTGCTTTGTCTGATAAGGCCCAGTCTCACATTTCAATAACAATGACCCAACCCACATTAATCCTGTACTGTGCAATCAAGCACGCTACTAACGAAGCATGGGAAGGTTGGAGCGTGTTGTGATTAGCTATAGGTCTTAGCCGAGCCCGCACCACCGACCACCAAAATTTCATAGTAAATGTGAGAGACACCTTAGTAATAGGGATTCTGGGGTTTGAAACTCAGGCTACCTCGGCCCTTTGTATAGCAATCTATTGAGCAATCCATTTTATTAGTGAGGCTCGCGAAGTTGGATCGGACATTCAACCTTCATCGGTAATCTTGACATGCTTGGAGATAAATAAGCCATCCGGAGGGGCTCGATAGTTTGGACCAAACAGAAACCTGTTGATGGTGGTCTCAGAAATATCCACCCGTTCCCCACGAACCAGGACATGCTCACGCGGGGATAATTTATGGGCCAGCTGCTTTTTCACTCTCTTGGACTAGTTTCCCTGTATGGAGTCCAATAGGCTAGCAGCATAGCAGGAATAGAATTCAGCAATCAGCTCGAGCCCGTAATAGCTGGTTGTTGCACCATCCACCCAAACTGGTATGATTCAAATATATCCCTGATCTCCGGGATCCCATCTAGTTGATCTGTGAGGACTTGCATCTCTGGGACGATAGCCTGCTGCTGGTATCCCCGGAATCTTTAGTTAGCCTATTCATATATATCTCCTTTGCACCGGGGACTGTCCATCGTCCGCGCAAAAACACAAGAAGACACCTAGCAGTTTCAAGGTCTGATATCCGAGAAACCGCATAGTGTGTGGCTTCATCATCACTGTCTCGGAGGGTCAAGATGCCATCCGCATCCTCTGTGTTGTGCTCAACTATCTCCGGGGTGCGTGCATTTTCATCCGGCGCTGGGACATCATCTCCCCCTCAACTCTTACCTCAGGAACCCCCTCCTCAGACTGGGGGCTATAAGTTGGCCCACTGCACGAGCTCTTGTAGTGCGAGGGGAGTGAGTGGAAACATCACCGGTAAAACGTACCTTGGATACTCTTGAGGAGTCATCGCCTGAGTCACTCTCCTGGTGATGACTAGAAGATACATTGTGAGAATTGCGGAGACGTGATGCATGCTCGTCCCTATGTTTGTTTGACCTTATGGGAGGACCCATGGTACCTGCAAATGCCACAAAGAATAAAACGGTTAGTCATGCTGGAATAAGCAGGGCGACACATTAATGGGTACTCAGACTTCCCCTGTGCTATGAAAGTGACAAAAGCCCTAAGAGTGGCGTCACTCGGTCTATCATAGGGAATTTTTCATTGAGAGACATGTGGGAACTAACGTGCATCAATGTAACAATACATCAGGCATAGTGGTTATACGGACGGAGGGCCCTACACTGGACATGTAGCATGACATGGTCCGTGGCAGGGCCCGCGTGGAGCAGTTGGATTATCAAGTAACCTGACACGGGCCAATTACACGGGCCATGTAGAGTGACACGGTCCGTGACAAGGCCCCTAAGATGTACTCAGTACCTGGGAATTCAAGTGATTCGACATGGTCCATAACACGTGCCGTGTAACATGACACGGACCATGCAATGCTTCGTGAAGAGCCCCGTCATCTGCAGTTAGCCTAACACATATGACACCACACTCATTCCTTTAAATTGACATTATAGAACATAAGATCTAACCACATACACGCTTAAGAACACAAGAACATCATTATTCAACTATAGGACCCCTAAAATCGCAAAATTTCTATGTTCAAGTGTACAAGGTGCAACAATGGTGTTTAAGCTAGCCCCACACAAAATCCACATACAACTTACATCGTAGTGGTTTCTAAACAACGAAAGGAACCGTATTTAAGCATGGATTCACACATGTAATAAGGACTAATAAAAATCTAAACTAAAAGAAGAAGACTAGAATACTTACTTGAAGAGAGACTTAATGTTAGAACAATAGGAAATAGCCCAAGGGAAGTGCTACGGATCATGAAAGTGCTTCACAAATCATTACAAAAGAGATGGAAAAATTTCGTGTGGGTGTGAGAAAAATTGGGCGTGAGAGGTGTGAGGGTAAGAGTAAAAAATAAAATGTGAAAATGGGGAAAGAGGGTATAAATACCCTACCTAATGTTTCGCCTCTACGGGTGGTCACGCAGGCCGTGTAACGTGACACGGCCCATGAAGACTACCCGTGTACCTAGACTTAGTATTTGAAAATCATACTTGGCACCAACATCCCCACGGACAACCACACGGGCTGTGACAAAATCCACGGTCCATCTATGGTATCCGTGTGCCTAGCCTTAGAATATGATTCAGAGCTTACCTGGGCCACGCGCCACACGGTTCGTGGCACGGTCCATCTGGTATTACACGGGCCGTGTAGGCGCATGTGTGGCTCTCCTTTGCCAGTTTGGACCTCTATGTTTTCGTGTCATATCTTCAACCACGCATATGCTCACGCTTCTCACTATAGTGCTTATACCTCCGTGGAATCAAAAATCAAAAACAGTGAACTGCATGACATAAAATACATATTTTTTATGGGTTGCCTCCCATTGAGTGCTTGGTTTAATGTCACGGATTTACGCAGTTGTGTTGACTACTCAGACTTCATCAAGGTGTAAGACTTCAATCACAGAGGTTTCAGCAACACCTAAATACTTCTTCACTCGCTGCCCATTAACTTTGAAACAATGCCCTTTGTCAGTTTCCAACTCGACTGCACCATGTGGGAATACTTGAGCAATCTTGACGGGCCAGACTACCTAGATTTTAGCTTACTTGGAAACAGCCTCAACCTTGAGTTGTACAACAGAACCTTGTCACCAACATGGAAACTTCTTGGTGTAATATGCTTGTCTTGATGGGACTTCATTCTATCTTTGTACAATGCTGCACTCTCATAAGCCTGGAGGCAAAATTTATCCAATTCATTGAGCTGATCAAGCCTCGCATTGGCTGCCTCATCCCACTTCATGTTTAGGGCTTGTGCTCCAATTGCACCAGTAAATGGAAGGCTTTACCAAACACCAATTGATATGGAGACATACTAATGGGGGTCTTGTAAGGCGTCCTGTAGGCCCATAGTGCATAGTCTAGTTTCCGAGCCCAATTCGTTCTTGTGGCATTCACAGACTTGGTCATGATCTCCTTGATCTCCCTATTTGACACTTCAACCTTCCCACTCGTCTGCGGATGATAAGGTGTTACGACTTTGTGTTGTCGCACATCGTACTTAACTAGTACATCAGGGAAGGATTTGTTGTAGAAGTGGGAGCCCCCATCACTAATGATAGTTCTGGGTGTCCCTAACCTGGAGAAAATGTTCTGCCTCAGAAATTGTACCACGCTCTTGCTTTCATGGTTTGGCAATGCTATTGCCTCCACCCATTTGGAGACATAGTCCACCACCACTAAGATGTACTTCATGCCATAAGAGCTCACAAATGGACCCATAAAATCAATTCCCCATACATCGAACAATTCTATTTCAAGGATAGGGGTCATGGGTAGCTCTTGGCACCTTGAGATGTTACCTTGGCGCTGACACTGATCACAACCTCGCACCATGTCATGGGCATCTTTGTAGATGGTGGACCAGTAGTATCCATATTATAAGATCTGTTTTGTTGTCCTGGCACCACCATGATGGCCCCCTCACTGGGGAAGAGTGGCAGGCTTCCGTAATGCTTAACATCTCCGCTTCCGGTATGCACCACCTGATGACCCTACCTGTGCATGTTTTGAACAAGTATGGGTCATCCCAAAAGTACCTGTGAACATCATGAAGAAATATTTTTTCTGGTGGGGGTTAAGGCCCTCAAGCATAATATCACTCACCAGAAAGTTAGCAAAATCAGCAAAACAAGGATTAAGTCAACAGAAGCTGCCAATACATGCTCATCGGGAAAAGAATCATCGATGCTCAACCAATCTTTAGCTCTTGACTCATATTCTAACCTTGACAGGTGGTCTGCCACCTGGTTTTTCGTACCTTTCCTATTATGCACCTCAAAGTCGAACTCTTGCAGCAAGAGTACCCATCTGATTAGTCTCGGCTTAGCATCTTTCTTTTCCATGAAGTACCTTAGTGTTGCATGGTCTGTGTGCACAATCACCTTTGTGCCCAATAGGTAGGCCTAGAACTTGTCAAATGCGAACACCACAGCCAACAACTCTTGCTCAGTCATGATATAATTTCTTTGAGTGTCATTCAAGGTCTTGCTAGCATAGTATCGGATGAAAGATCTTGTTGCGCTTTTGCCCCAGCACAACACCCACATTAATTTCGCTCGCATCACACATCACCTCAAAAGGGGCACCCTAGTCAGGTGCAACTACCATGGGCGCACTTTTGCTTTAGGATCTCGAAGGCATGCCGACACGTATCATCAAACTGAAACTTTGTATCTTTCTCCAACAGTTTGCACAGTGGATGTGCAATCTTGGAGAAATCTTTTATAAAACAGCGGTAGAAGTCTGCATTCCCAAGAAAACTTCGGACCCCCTTCACTGATATGGGAGGTGGCAACTTCTCGATAACCTCAATTTTTGCCTTATCAACCTCGATACCTTTATTCAAAACCTTTTGGCCAAGGACTATCCCCTCCTTGACCATGAAATGACATTTCTCCCAGTTTAACACCAAGGTGGCCTCCTCACAACGTTGTAATGCCCTACTAAGATTCAATAGACAGTTGTTAAAAGAGTCACCCACCATAGAGAAGTCATCCATAAATACCTTGATGGTGGCTTTGACCATGTCAGAAAAGATCGACATCATACAACGCTGGAAAGTGGATGTGGCATTACAGAACCCGAATGGCATCCGCCTGAAAGCAAATTTCCCATAATGGTAAGTGAAGGCAGTCTGCTCCTGATCCTCCGAGGCTATGGATATTTTTTTGTAACCCAAATACCCATCAAAGAAGCAATACCACCCACTACTTGCCAACTTGTCAAGCATCTGGTCCATGTAGGGCATGGAGAAGTGTTCCTTCAACGTCCATCTATTCAGCTTCCGGTAGTCTATACACACCCGCCACCCCATGACAGGTCGCAAAGGGACAAGTTCGTTCTTCTCATTGGCCACCACCGTCATGCCCCCCTTTTTTGGGACACATTGCACTGGACTAACCCATCTTCTATCAGATATAGGGTATATCACCCCAGCATCCAGCCACTTGATAATCTCCTGTTATACCACCTCTTGCATGGGTGGATTGAGCCTTCGCTGATGCTCGATACTGGGCACACAATTATCCTGCAACTTGATCTTGTGTGTGCATATCCTTGGAGAAATCCTAATAATATCTGCAATGGTCAAACTAATAGCTCTCTTGAACTTTTAGAGGACCCCCAACAATGCCTTCACCTGGAATTCCTGAATATATGCGGCTACAATCACAAGAAGAGTGTTATTAGTGCCCGAAAATGCATACCTTAAATGCTGGGGCAGCTCCTTGAGCTCTATGGCAGGAGGCTCCTCAATAGATGGTTTGGCCGGTGGTATTGGCCTATTTTGCAGGTCCAAGTCTAGCTTCTGGGGGACAAATGGTCTGGTTCCCATGCCCTGTAACGTATACACGGTGTCATTGTACCCATTGACACCATCTCTTGGGAAGTTCATCAATACTGCAGCCAGCGTGTCCATGATCATCTTTTGCTCGAGTGGGATCTCAGAGAAACAGTCATCCTCTACATCTATGATAGACACCATGACTAACTCTTTGTGTCTCTTCATGGCAGCACACACACTGAATTTTACCTCCTCAGCGTTCAATTGAAAGGTAAGTTCTCTACGCTCTACATCAATTAGTGCCCTATCAGTTGCCAAAAATGGTCTCTCAAGGATGATAGGAACCTCGAAATCCACTTTACAGTCTAGGATGACAAAGTCTGCAGGGAAGATGAACCTGCAACACGGACTAACACGTCAGACAAAATCCCATAAGCCTCTTCACTGATCCGTCTGCCATTAGTAGCCGCATGGTAATGTGTGTGGGGGTTCCTAATCCCAACTGCTAGTACACTACTAGCGGCATCAAGTTTATACTAGCACCCATGTCACAGAGGGCCTGTGCAAAATCATAAGCTCTAATAGTGCACGGGATAGTGAAAGCCCCCGGATTATCCTTCTTCTCGACCAGGGACCTTGTAGCGATGGCACTACAATGATGGAGATTGTTTGCCGACTCAATTGTGGTTGTCCTTTTCTTGGTGACTAAGTCTTTCATAAACTTATTATAGCCTGGCTTTGGCTCAAGTTCTTCCACTAAAGGAATATTCACGTACAACTCCTTCAACATAGACAAGAATTTCTAAAACTTGCCATATTCAGTCTTT
The DNA here is from genome assembly GCA_029948455.1 of Solanum rostratum. Classification (NCBI taxonomy): domain Eukaryota; kingdom Viridiplantae; phylum Streptophyta; class Magnoliopsida; order Solanales; family Solanaceae; genus Solanum; species Solanum rostratum. The sequence goes on from CM057053.1 coordinate 25,295,259, forward strand.
TTTTTCAACCTTTGTGGGTATGGCATTGGTGGCTTTGGGATGTTTGGCAAGCATGGAGTAGTGGGTTAGTTCAAATCTATTACCTATTTAGCAACCTTTGGTTTCGATGGTGTTGCGTCAATCTTGTCATCCCGTCATCATCATGCACCTCCACGGGGCTAGGCATCTTGCCATCTGCTTTATCATGACTTGTATCACTAGCAACAACAGGGTTTGAAAGTACCTTACCACTTCTCATGGTGACCTCCATGCAGTGGCTATCATTTTTCGGGTTCTGCACAACATCACTAGGAAGTGACCCAACCTTTCTTTGATTCAGTGAAGCTGAAAGTTGCCCCAATTGTTGCTCTAGTTGCTTGATCGAGGTGGAATGCGAGTCTACCAGTTGTCACATATTAGACATTTCTCATTTCACATCTCGCACCCTTGCTTCGGTAGACTCCACCTTGTCAAGAACCTTTTCCACTATCTCCTCTAGTCTTGAGTTTTTGCCACCCTTATTTTGGCACTCTTGATTTCTATAGCTATCTTTATTCTGCCAGTTCCCTTGGTAGTTATCACGACCATAGTCCGACCTTGGTAACTTGAGTAGAATGCCCAGTAGCCCACCTGACTGCCTAAGAAGTGGGCTTCTTCATCATAATTGTAGCCTTGATCATCATACCTAGGGCGTGTGTCCATAGCTTTCACCTTCTCCATGCCTCCACCAAGTAGCCTTTTCGACAACAAGTCCATCTGGGTCCATATATGGGCCATGTCTTGATCCCACTCTTCCTCCTTCTTTCGTTATTCTGCACTCATCTCAAAGACCATCCTAGAGTAGTCTCCATCTCTAGTGTACCGTGCCCTGTTGTTCTTCGCTACTTGATCCAAGATCACCATGATGTCAGGAAATGCTCAAGACATGTATGATTCTCCGCATGTTGCATCAATGATAGGCTAAGTCATAAAGTTGCAGGACCTGTAGAAGACTGCCTTCAAGTGCTCATCTGTGAGATGATGGTTGGGGCACTACTTGAGTTTCTATCTGAATCTCTCCCAAGATTGGTATAATGCTTTATTTGGCAGTTTCTTGTGAGATCCAATCTCATCTTTGATTTTCAGTTGCCTTGAAGCAGGGAAGAACCTCTCTAAGAAAGCTTCTTTTAATTCTCCCCAAGTACGAATGGAATCTGGAGAAGCTCATTCAGCCACTTTACTACCTCACCTGAAAGAGACAACGGGAATAATCTCAACCTCAGCGCTTGTTGACTGACTCCTAGGATCTCGGATGACTGGCATGTCGCCAAGAAATTCATCAGATGCAGATTTGCGTCCTAAGTGATGGCTCTGTTTAACAGCCCTTTTAACTGCAACATTTGCAACATAGTGCTAGTAATAATAAACTTGACACCAGCAAGTAGAGGTGGCAACACTATCGCCCCAGTGGTCCCAGCACCCTTATCATCATTATTCACTACTCATGGGTACTGAGGCCCTTGAGGCCTCAGAGGGGGTTGGTGCCGCTGTGGTGGTACAAGTGGCACTTGTCGAGGTGGTGCTGCTGGTGGTACCACATTACCAGTGAGGTCATCCTCACCCAACCCGTCGTGTCCTCTGTCAGCAAGATTTACTGCTAACTTCCTCTGCCTTGCTGCCTCGCGGTCCTGTGGTGTTCATTCTGCGAATCGACTTGGTGAGTTCGGGGTCATAGGGAATAAGTGCTTCACCCTTACTTTGGGTGTTTGGCATGCAACGCTGGTTCCATACAATAAGCAAAAAAGAAATAAAAGTAAAATTAGGGACTAGAACTATTTCTTCGCGGCAATCCTTAGCAACGGCGCCAAAATTTGATATGCAAAATTACACTCCAAAAGGAATAGTAAAGCGGTCATTGATCAAATATAGAGCTCAACCATAGTTAAGGTCGATCGCAAAGGGAAAGCATGAGAATGATTCTATTAGCAACACCCTTTTCCAGATGTAAATTTTATTCCCAAAATAAAGTTGCATGAAGTAAATGGGGGGTTACGATGTTTCAATTAACTTCCTATTGTAAAGTGACTAATGAGTATGTTGATACTGGATTTCCAACAATTAATGAGAAGCTATGGTTGTATTCCCCATGACATCTAATACAATAACCAAATCGGTACGGTAAACTCATTTATGACTACGCATACAAGATCAAACAAGTTAGATAATACTTAGTCACCTTCCGGTCCTTCCTAGATATGTTTCACTCATCACCTTTCGATCTCAGAATGTATACACTTTCAACCTTTGTTCAAGATCTCAGAATACTCTCACCTTTCGGTCTCATGTACTTAGACTAGGTTAAAAACCTCGAATTTTCGTTGTAGAATTCTTTTCCTAATTACTACACCCCTCCCGGGCATGTAACAAATATGGGCTTACCTTAACGCGTCGACTCATTAGGGAGAAGTTAAAGCAAAGAATGCTACAACGTATGCGATGATTAATCCCACGAGCTCACCCCAGATTGTGTTATCTTATTGAATTTTCATGGTTCCCACAACCCTAGTTATGGGTTTAGCCTATCTTGCATCTCACGCTTGCAGGCACGGTCCATATAGGGGTTCACGGACTGTGAACCTTTCCTTAAGAACATTCTCAACAATCTTTTTATCTTCCATCTGCACGGCCCATGCCTCCATCCGTGGTTGAGCACACGGTCTGTGACGGGCCCCGTCTTCCTTCACTTGTAAAATTCATATTATTTTCGACGGTGATCCTTCTAATTCACGTCAAATTCACGGTAGTTGACACGGCCTGTGTAAGCTTCCATGGTCTATGTGATGCCTTGTGAGTTTTGCCTTAGGTTTCGTTCCAGCTCCATTGCTCCTCCACGCCAAGTGTAAGGTCACAACGGGGTGCACGGCCCGTGTAACTTTGCACGGTCCATGAAGGCCCCCGTAGTCCTTCACTTGGTTTAATTCACATCTTCTTTCATTGGAAGCCACTTCACGTACCCTCCCACGGTCCCTGTGATGCTACACAGCCCGTGAGGGTCTCCGTACGCCACTCTTTCAGCTCTTTTTCGCTCAATTTCTCTCAATTCATCTGTTGTTCCATGCCTTCATCATTTTCCTGAAAATATACTAGACACACATCAAACCACATATTTGCTTGAGAACGTGCAAACATTCTATGTTCAAAAGCGTCATAAGAGACGTATTTCTACGACTCATCAACAAACTCAGTCATTCTGGCTTCCCTTAGCTCAAGGGGAAAGAAACGATCAAGGAATGCAAATCTGAACTCCTCCCAATTAACATCACCACCGCAAACTCTCTGCATAGCCCATTGAGTATACTATGCCTGAGCCACATCTTTCAATTGATAGGCAGCCTATTCAGCCTTCTCTTCAAAGGTGACACCCATGATGTTTAGTATCTTAGTAAGCTCATCAATGAACTCCTGAGCATCCTCATCAACCTTTGACCCATAAAACTCTGGAGGATTCATCTGGGTGAAATCCCTCACCCTAGAAGCAGGCGTAGGATCCAATGGCAGGTAAGCCTGCCTTGTCTGAGAAGTCACCACATGAGCGAGCATGGAAAAGGCTGTGCGGAACTCGCTGTTTGAGATGGGTTCGTCCATAGGCCCTTGAGGAGCCTGTTCCTCATTAGCTGGAGCCGACCTTGGTGGGAGGGGTCTTCCTTGAGGCATCTTCTGAAATGGAGCAATGACACCATCAAGATAAGGGTACTAAGTATACTAACCATAGCACGACATAAGACATGAAGATATGAGGCCATTCCTAGAACTTCTCCGTAGCCTCCCACTCATACGCATGGTGCACTGCACACCCATGAATAGGACTCTACTTGACGCGACATGTTAGATTCTAAGGACCATTTATAAACCTAGGGCTCTGATACCATCTTTTGTCACAACCTTGGACTAGGGCCTAGATGTGACACAGCGAATGGGAACCCGAGAGTCCCCAAACAAGCCTCAAGTATCTATATCCACATCATTGTTCAAGAAGGACATACAAATAGCAACACATAATTCTAAGGGGCGCGAGAATATGACTCACGCTATGGGGGCAATATGGGGCTAGGGACCTTCATATTTTCACACTAAACTATGCATATAGCCAATAAGAATTTTCCATAAAACACTCCAACAAATACATAAGCCAGATACCGCACATAACAAGCAAATTTCAAAAGAGTCAACATATTGTCCAACAAATGCCTTTAATCAAGATGGAATAGGGGCCAGGACATATTCCAGGCTAACCATCAAATGAAGAAAAGGAACTCAAGATAGTAAGGGTAGAGTAAGATGGCTCGTCCTTGGAAAATGGGACTCACCATAATATTTTTCTGAATCGGACTACTCATCAAATACTTGATACTCGAAGTGCTCGGCCCCTACATGGTATAATCATATAGGCATAGAGTATGTATTAGTACGTTTGAATGTACTAAGTATGCGGGCATGCAATGCATATGACTTACCAAATCGGCAATTCAATGTTAGATGACCAGGGCACATAATATAAAACGAATCATATATCCCATGGAAATATATACAAGATGCCATGAAATTTATAATGCATGGAATGCAACAATGCTCATATATAATGGGGATGGACTAAAACCGACAAATCAAATCCATGCAAGCTATTACATGAATTAGTCCGATAAAGACCTCCCATCGGTAGGAGAATATTACTTACAAAGGTAATCTACACCACACCTTACGACCACACTTTTAAGTGGATGGTCACCTTCCTTACAACCCGCTTTTCAGAAGGATTTTTCATAATCATACCATAAGCATAATAAACGAATAACCATTCCTTACGACCCGGTCTTTTCAGTATTGGCTAACGTTCCTATGTTGGCACATAGTTCAAGGAAAGGGAGAGGGCCCTTGGGGATAGCCCTGACGCCCCAATCCATCGGTGCTAAGTCAACAACATCCCACTTGAATGCTTATACATATACGTGCTTTCAAGAGATACAATACTCATTTCAAACTGTTCAATGCACATTTAAGTTCAAATGCCAAATCATAAATCATAATCATAATGCTTATGCTCATTCACATATACGGAATGGTGCAAGCACCCAAAATGCTCAAAGAGCCATAATCATAGACATGTATGTGATCACATTCTCGTCATAACCAATGCCTTACAAAAAAAAATCATGTCACAGTAGTTTCATAAAACATAATTGGGCTTAACCCACTTCATAATTTCCATATAAACCAATGTATATGAATGCAAATGCAATGCATGATGTGAGGGTGGCATGGGTAACATAGATTCAAGTAAAAAATCAATATCATAATGTTAAATTGAGTAAATCCATAATTAAATCAACATCTAAAACATAGTCTAAATTACCCATGCATAAATCAACTTTAAAAGGGGACATGCATGTTCATAACTTCATAACTCAATGTAAATCATCATAATAGTGATCAAAGTGATTTGAAATCATAGGTAGAATACAACCCATACATCAATTGGATTTAAGTAAATCAAGTAATGAAAATTCTTATTTAAAGTAAACTAAATTCATGAAATCAATTGAAAGATTTTTTGGGTCTTCTTGGTTGAAAGGGACCAAGAATCAATCTCACATATCTTGATTGAGGAGCTGAATTTGGGGAAGGACTTAGCTTGAATTGGACTTCAATTAAACCCTAGCCTTGAACCTTGAGAGGGGAGAGTAAAGTGTATTTGGGAGGTGATCTTATGAGGGATAGAAGGTTTTAGGATAATGAATCAAGAGGGGAGGGATATCAGCTGAATTAGGGGTTTAGGATGGGAAAAAGGTCATTATTCATAATTAAAATAAACTGCAATTAGATAAACGCCATTAATGGAATGAGTAAAAATTTGAACCGTCAGGTCCACATGGTCCATGAGACGTCATATGGACCGTGAATAGTGACCGTGAATAGTCACTTAGGAAATTTCGTAAAGGGGATTTATTAGAAGCTAAGGGGTACCACACAGATGACTTCATGGGTCTGTGTGACTCCACACGGGCCGTGACATCGACCGTGTGATAGTACTTGAAATAATTCTGCACGAAAAGTTACGAGATGGTACTTCCATACTTAGAAAAAATTACATAGCGAGTTACACGGAGGGCCACACGATCCGTGACACATCACATGGACCGTGTGAGTGGCCGTGTGCCCTCACTTGGTCCAAAATTCCTTTGTCTGAAATTTCCCTGTCGTGAGCTGGACCAAGTGCCCCTCCACGGGAGGCCACACGGTCCATGTGGCTTCACACGGCCTGTGTGGGCCTTTCGTGGAGAGATGCCTGGCGGCTTCGCTCGAGACAACACCAAAAGATCCGGCAAAGCCGTTCGAAAAAGTACGGGCCCTTACACCTACTATAACCTACCACTAGGTAAGCCGACCTGTAACCGAAACTACAAGTAATTGGTTTAAGGTAAAAAATCATGCAAGAAAAAGCAATTTAAATTTGAACGGAGTAATTAGGCAAAATATAATATATATATATATATATATATATATATATATATATATATGTATGTATGTATGTATAATAGTCGAGCCCTCCTAGAACATAGAAGTCACACGTACAGAGCTGCTACAAAATGGATATAAGTCCTAAAAGTGGACCAAAAATACAAGAATTGTCTCAAAAAGCAAAAGATTAGTCACTATATATAGAAGGAGACAAGTACGGTCTTGGATGTCATGTACTCACCCCTGTCTTCTAAATCAGACTGTTGCAATCTTGACCTCAATGCTTGCAACTAGTCCTCAGACTTACGTCACGACAACAAATATAGAGTGTAGTATTTGTACCAAAGCAACAGGTACCCAATCAAATCATAGGTTGATTGAGATTGAAAAGTAAGGGCAATATGATAAAAATCAATAAAACATAACAGAGGTCAAGAGCAGATATCTAAAATAAAGTAATGCACATGAGTGTAGAAAAAAATCGCACTAAGTAATCTATAAGCTAACTACACCTAACAAGTTTAAATAAAAACTAATGGACTCTCATAAGCTCGACGGGTATAAAAAATAGCTAAGGCTACTGAGAACTGAACATGTTAATTCAAGGTCAGAGAATAGAACCATAACTTCACTCGAAACCAGTAGAATCTGAAAGTTTAGAGGACAGACCTCGAATTAGGCGCTTTTCCAAGTTATCAGTGTGGTCGATGCTGGACCTTGAATCAGATGCCCATCAAAGATGTTAAAGTAATCAAGTTCAGAGATTGATTCGGTCGCTAAAGGTAGCAATGGGATTTAGGCTGTTCCTTGAACCGAATGATCGCCGAAGGTAGCAATATAGTTACTAAGGGTGTCCACACCAAGCTGTAGTCAGAAGTCACTATATAACGCCATTCATGCTTAATTATTCATTTCAACCATCTGTTGAACCCAAAAAAAGTAATCTTGAATCATAGAATGGAACTCGGTGTCACCAATTCAAGGCCATAAAGTTAGGGAGTTAAGGATAAAATAACATCAGAGCAAGGATACTGCTTAGCTAAGGCTTAAGTCTATCAGGCACGCGTCTACTGCACCAGTCTACAAGGATCTAAGCCGACCAAAGCGGCATCGAGGCAAGCTAAGGCCTATTAGGTTCAAAATGTGCATTTCTAAGGCACGCACTAGTCAACCTAGACTAACTCCAAACAATTTGAAACGGCGCAAAGTGTCAAAAACACACATGAACTATTTTTAAGTTTCATACCTAAACTATTGGAAGTATGAGTTTCACACTGAAACTATCACTTATTAGTTTGAGAAATACATCTCACTCTTTTATTCTACTCTCACCATGGTGTGTGTACTATACTCTCTCTTTTATTTTAAAAATGTCAAGTCACAGTTCACATTCCACATGGACAAAACACTCTAGTTTGACAAAAATAAATAAATTATGGTATTATTTAAAGCTAAATATCAAAGTATTATTACTTTAAAAATAAATTATAAAATAAAATATAAAATATTTTTGTACCCCACTCCACCACTTCCTCTTCCATATCCCCCACCCCCCGAACAACTAATGTTGTAATGTTTTTCTTTAAAAAAATCTTTGTAATTATTTTCAAAGAAATTCTCACTTCATCTCCCTCCTTTCCCCTTAAAATTATAATTTAGATATTTTTTTAATTCTTTTTAGGAAAAATAATTCTAGCGTACCCACCTAATCCACCACTTTCAATTTTTTCTCATTTTTACAAAATTATTATATACACAAGTAAAAAATATACACAAGTAAAAAAATATTTTTTTTAAAAATATGTGTAAATATCTATAAAAATAAAAAAAATAGGAGCGGAGGGTTAGATGAGGTGGATAAAATTTTATTTAGATGGAGTGGATATAATTTTATTTCTTTTTGAAAAATACAAATAATATCAATTCTTTGTTAGAAAGGGATGCATGAGGGGCTGGAGTTTGATTTTTCTTATATATATTTAAAACGGCGGGAATTGTTGGAGGGTGGGGTGGGGTTGGAGTAAGTGAGAGATTTTTTTAAAAAAATATTTTTGAAAAGAATAATATTTTTGGGAGAATATCAATACTTTAATATTTAACTTTTAACTACTATGAATAGTTTATTTAAAATTTTCCAAGGTGGAGTATTTATCCACGTGGCATGTCATGTGGCAAGGTCTTTTCAATAAAAGAGAGAGTCCATTACACACACCACTGAGTTATGTTTCTCAAACTAATAAGTGATAGTAACTTAAAAAAAGGAGATAGTTTAGGTTTGTTTTTGGCACTTACCTCTTTAAAATAAACGAGTAATTAAACAGACCATAGGGTAAGGATGATAACAAATTAAAAGCAATATGCCCACAAGTTCTCGAATTTTTCTCAAAATAAACTTATAACATTATTTCCAAATACCTAAGTATGGTCCAATAGCTAACCGACCCAAATTCCACCAAATCAACAAGCATTTACTTATTCAAGCTCAATCTAAGGAATAAGAAGTCATAGCCTATCTTAAGGCTCCAAATCACCTTTTGGAGCTTTTCCCCTCCTTACAACCTCATAATGCTGCCTCGCTATAAAAAATAGAATCACAACATCATTAATCATATAATTTGGAGATGGACCAAAAGCAGAGTCTAAGATGGAAAAGTGGAATCCACGTTGGAAAACTCAAAATTGACTCCATAGAAAGATCCTAAATTTCTCTCCAAACTTGTGTCCCAAAACAGAACTAAATTTAGGGCTCAGAACAGCCCAAATCATTCATGTAAAAATTACACCATTGAAGCTAAGAAATTCCACCATGGCAGCAACTAATATGAGCAAATTACCTCAAACAAAGATTACCCAATACTTTCCAAATATTTCAACACATTCCCATGGTAATTTCGTCGAGGTTTTTAATTGCTGAAAATAGAGTTAAAATGAGGGAGATGTCAGATTTTGAAATTTTAAAAATAAGCTGAGTTGTGTCCTTGGTCTTAATCAAAAGACCAAGAAAATACTCTTTGTGAACACAACTATAATATCCCGAGAACGCGAAGTAGGGAAACCCAAAACATCCGCAAACATGGAGGCTAACTCATAAACACGGAGAAGAAGGTGACAGACCTCTACAAATGTATCTAGTGGCCCGCGAATATAGAGAACAAAAGGGTTGAGCTCCGTGAACGTGGCCTAAGGGCCTGCGAATGCAAAGAGACAAAAGCTCCTATAACTGAAACAATTGTAACAATAAGTTTTGGCATTGTCCAAATTTTTTACGGGGTGCTTAGGATTTATTCAAAATCTTGTATGCTCAAATGGATTATGCTATCTCACTAAATTCGATGTTTCAAATTCAACGCAACAAAAATTTCTAAACTAGGTCATCCTGATAAAAAAAATGGTCTCACACCCGAGTGCCATTTTTAGCCAATTATATGAAGGGCCTTAGGATTAGATCAAAGGCCTCAGAAAGTGCATAAAAGGTCGTTATGGACCAAACTTAGAATTTTATAACTAATCGCATTGGCAAAATTTTCATTCGCACATGATTTCCAAGAAAGTTGAGTAAAGTCAAACTTAGGCCAATTTTCAAAGGCTAAAATACCAAATGATTCAAACTCGCACTGAAAGCCTTAATACACGAGCCAACCATGCTACTAGGTTAAATAACCATTTTAAAGTTAATGTAGATGCTAGAGTTTCATTCTGAAGCCATTTACCTATAGTTTTTACCGAAATACACTTTTCAAGTTTTAAAGGCCTTAAAAATAGAAAGCTGCATAGGATTCAAATGAACAACTAGACGATCGAACTATTAGTTCTAGCAAGTCATAAATGACTTGGAGTTGCTATGAGAAAGCTCTAAATGATGAAAAGAAAACATTAACATAGAAATGACCTAAAGGTCATTGCAATATCCACGTTTGTGAAAGCAAAGATAAAGAAATACCTGAAGGCTAAAACAAGTAAGGGAACTATTCTTGCAACTTCTACTCGATCTCCTAAGTAGCCTCCTCAGTAAGATGATGCCTCCAACAAACCTTAACCACAAGAATGACTTGGGAACGAAGTTGTTTGACGTCTTTGGATTTAATGGCAATTGGCTCCTCATGAAAAGTTAGACATTGATCTAACTTAACTAAATCATACTGGAGCACATGTGACTCATCTTGAATATATGGGTAAACATCGAGACATGAAAAATTAGATGGATGGCTGAAAATGGAGAAGGTAAGGCCAACTCATATGCAATATCACTAACTCTCCTCGGAATCTCAAATGGTCCCATATACATGGGGATAAGCTTGCCCCCCTCAAATCTCATCATGTCCTTCAAGGAAGATACTCGCAAGAACACCTGGTCACTAACACCAAAGCAGTAAGGGCGGTGCATGTGGTTAGCATAACTCTAGTGCCTACTTTGAGTTGTTCTCAATCTATCCTGAATCACCCAAAATCCAGCTAGAGCCTCCAACCCTTAGACACAAAGTTGACCATCAAACCACAAAACGTTATCTAAATCTATGAATCTATAATAGTCCGGCGGCTATCACCCTATAATACCTTGTCTCTGAGAGATACCAATGACTCATCTTCGAACTATCGGGCATGAATCCAATCAATCAACCCTCACAAAGGCCAATACTGGATTAGAATTTGAAATATCTAACCTGACTATCATGTAGCTAAAGACTAGATGCACAAAGCCAAAGGTTGCTCCATCGCAAGTAAGTAGGCTAAACTACCCATAATCCTTGCTTTTTGTCTTAAGGCATCTATTACTATATTTGCCTTGCTCGGATGATAGAGAATAAAGAGTTCGTAGTTTGATAGGAGATCAATCTATCGACGCTATCTCGAATTAAGAGTCCTCTAGCTCATAATATACTAAAGGCTATGGTGTCAATGTAAATATCACAATGGACCCTATATAAATAGTGCCTCTAGATCTTGCTCGAAGTCATAAGTTGCTCTCTTGAACCCTCAACTGCCTCGATGCATATGCTATGACTCAACCTCGTTGCATCAATATACACTCCAAACAATAGTAGAATGCACCAAACATAGTAAATCTCTCACCCTCATCTGGAAGAGTTAGAATAAGAGCGATGGTAGAAAACTCCTTGAGCCTCTGACAACTCATCTCATACTCCTAAAACCACATAGAAGGAACATCAATTCGTGTCAACCTGATAAAAGGTGTTGCTATAGTAGAGAAACCCATCTGACAAAGCTTTGAACCTCTATAACAAATGTGACCTAGCCAACCACAAAGAGCCTCAATCTTCTCTAGATCAACCATAATGCCCTTATTAGACATTATATGCCTAAAGAATGTCAGAAACTCCAACCAAAACTCATACTTTGAGAACTGGCCATAAAGCCATTGATCTCTCAAAGTCTGGAGCATAGTCCTTAATGGTTGCACATGGTCCTCTCTACTCTTCGAGTATAGAAAAATTTCATTAATGAACATTATGATGGAGTCAAGATAGCACCTAAATGCATGGGTTATCAAATTAATGTATGCAACAGGGATATTAGTCAACCTAAAAGAATATTCATAATGGTCATATCAAGTCCTGAATGCGATCTTAAGGATGTCTACTACTGTTATCCTCAACTGATGGTAGATAGATCTTAAATCAAACTTAGAATATAGTACGACACCTTGAAGCTGATAAAAATGTTATAAATATGGGGCATGGGGTGATAATTCCGCACTATCACCTTATTTTCAATTACCTATAATTAATGCACTTCTGCATAGTCCCATCCGTCTTCTTAGCAAATGGAATAGGAGTACACTTATAGTGCTACACTCAATTGAATGAATCCTTTTCATAGGAGGTCCTCAAGCTGAACACTAAGATCCTTGAGCTCTAACGGTGCCATCCAATAAGGTGCGATAGAAATGAGCTTAGTGCTCGACTCTAAGTCTACGAAAAAATTAATTTCATGCTATGGTGTAAGCCAGGTAAGTTAGTAGGAAATATATCAACATGCTCTCAAACAACGTGAACTAAATCAATTAGGGAAACCATACTAGCTACATGTTGTACATAGGCCAACTAAGCTCAACACTCAAAGGCAAATAACGGTTGAAGTTGCATAAAAGATCTAATCCTTGTTGATGTGCACTGTAAGCACCCTACAAAAAAAAATCAGAGGAATCCCAAGTATCATAAGGTAGCGATGGCATAGCAATTCAAGACCACATGTGAGGGGATAATCAGTCCATGACTAGAATCATATCAAGTCTAACATATAAAGTAAAATAAGACCTATTTGAATGTACTGCCCTTACATAGTTGCCAAACAAGAACTACAAATCTAATCCATTACTAAAGAATCACCTATCGAGGTCAAAACACACAATGATGTTGCTAATGGCTCAAGACTCATACTCAACTAGGGAGAAGAATATATAGACACATATGAAAAGGCAGATCCTGGATCAAATAAAGGTGAAGAAGTCTATTGGTATAAAAGAACCATATCTATGATAACGTCATATGATGCCTTTGCCTCTTTCCTCTTGCTTGAGTGACATAGAAATAGCCCTCACAGCCTCCACTATGGGAATATGTGTTACAACCTGAGCTACCTCTCTAGAGACCACCCCATCTACCCTGATGACCACTTCTAGGATCCTGACCTTGATCTCTACCTCTAAATAGAGAAGGGTTGTAAGACCCTACAAGTTAGGAAGTCGAAAGTACAGAAGAAGTGGAACTGGAACTGAGCAGGACAAAGTACAAGCCTCATTCATAACTTCTAGTTCAAACCATGAGTTATAAAAAAGGATCATGGATGGGATCAGTCAGATTGGATTATGTCTCAAAACAATTCGTAAATATGAAAATGAGTGTATGCATCATGCAAAACTGAATTGAAAGAAATTGAAAGTTTTGAGAAAGAATAACTTAATACCCTAGGCTTGAGTAGAGTGAAAAAGATACCGGTAATGCTTTCTCATGTCCGTCTCCACTTCTTATGTAGCACCTTCAACTTTTTGATTCCTCCATAGCACTTTGAAGGATGCAACTTCTTTGTTGCTTAACCTATTTACTTACTGATCTAAGATTTCAACTAGTGCCTCTTCATAACTCAAATTCTCTTTAATGTTCACATATTTCAAGTGGACTATAGAGCTTGCATCACCTATGAACTTCCTTAACATTAACACATGAAAAACTGAATGAATCAAATTCATTTTCATAGGTAACTCCAACTCATATGCCACCTTGCCAACTTTTCTCACCACCTTGTAAGTCCCAACGTACCTAGGGCTTAATTTCCCCATTTTTCCAAATTGGATTACTCCTTTCGTAGGAGACACCTTCAAATAGACCCAATCACCAATATTGAACTAATGGTCCCTATTCCTCACATTGGGCTAGGACTTTTGATAACTTTGGGCCATTTTCAACTTTTCCCTTATGAGTCTTACATTTTCCATTGTATCCATGACTAGGTCTAGCCCTAGCAAGGCCATCTCATTAACTTCAAACCATCCAATATGTGATCTATACAATCTACCATACAATGCCTCAAATGGTGCCATCTTGATTCTTTCATGAAAGTTATTGTTGTAGGAAAACTCGATGAGAGGCAAATGCTCATTCCAACCCCCTCTGAAACCCAACACACAAGATTTCAACATGTCTTACAATGTTTTAATTGTTCTCTTGGCTTTCCCATGATTTGGGATTAGAAGGCGGCACTTAGTTGCACCTTAGTACCATGACCCCTTTAGAAGGATTTCTAAAAAGAAGAGGTAAATTAGGCACCATGATCCGATATGATGAATAATGGAATCCTATGCAACCTCACCAATTCTCGAATATACAATTGAGCATTGTTTTAGACACTAAATATTGTTTTTGACTAGTAAGAAGTAAGCCAATTGATCAACTGATCCATTATCACCCATATGGAGTCAAAGTATTTCTTGGTCTTAGGCGACCCCATTATGAAGTCCGTATTGATTTCTTCCCACTTCTAAGTAGGAATATCAATTTTTAGAGATAGGCTGCTGAACTTTGACTTGTTGGAAATTTGCACACTCGGACAAAAACTTGGCAATGTCCCTCTTCATTCCATTCCATCAATAGACCTCCCTCAAATTTTTATACATTTTTGTTGCACCAAGATGAATAGAATAAGAAGAGTTGTGAGCTTATTGCATTATCAACTTCTTCAACTCACTATCGTTTGGCACACATAATATTCCTTGGTATCGAAGTACAACGTCTCCCCCTTATGAAAGAACTTCTATCTTTCATTCCTTCATTAAGGCTTATTAAGGCGGGATCATGGTCTTGCTTGGACTTAACATCCTTAATCAAGGAAGATTCGGACCTATGTAGCACTAGTACACCACCACTACTGGATTCAGTCAACTTTACCCCCAATCTAGCCAACTTATAGACTTCTTTAGCTAACTTCTTTTTCCGTCATTTTCTATTATGTGACACGCAACCAATGGAAACTCTACTAAGAGTGTTGGCTACCACAGTGGCTTTGCTCGAGTGGTACTTCACACTCATGTTGTAGTCCTTGAGAAGCTCTAAGCACCTTTGTTTCCTTAGGCTTAGATCTCTTTGGATGAATACATGTTGAAGGCTCTTATGATTGGTGAAGATATTTATATGAACCCCATACAAATATTGATGCCAAATATTTAAAGCAATCACCATGGTCATAAGTTCAAGATCATGAGTTGGGTAGTTCTTCTCATGCAACTTTAATTTCCTTGAGGCCTAGGAAATTACCTTACCATGGTGCATCAACACACACCCCAACCCAATTTTTGAGGCATCGTAATGCATAACAAACCCATAATTTCCTTTCAACAAGGTCATGATTGGAGCCGAAGTTAATCGATTTCAAGGTTTGGAAGCTCTTCTCGCACTCGTCCATCCATAAAAACTTTGCATTCTTTTGCATCAACTTGATCAATGGGGATGCTGGAGGAGAAACCTTTCGTAAACCTTCGATAGTACTCGGCTGGACCCAAAAAATTCCTAATGTCCATAGGACTCAGTAGACTTGGATAATTCCTCACGTCTTTTGTCTTTTTAGAGTCAGCCTTGATATCACCACTCGACACTACATGCCCAAGGAAGGCAACCTCACATAGCCAAAATTCACCCTTATCAGATTTTGGAAAACGCCTTTGCCTCCTCAAAGTTTTTAATACCAATGTCAAGTTCTTTATATGTTCTTTCGCACTCTGAGAGTAGATTAGGAGACCATCGATGAACACCACTACAAAAATGTCGGGGTAGTTCTTTAACACTCAATTCATAAGGTCCATGAATTTGTCTATGTATTAGTTAGACGAAAATAGATTATCATAAATTTCAAGTGACCGTGCCTAGTATGGATAGTTGTCTTAAGAATATCACTCTTCCTCTCCCTCACCCTTAGTTGATGATACCAGACCTCAATTCAATATTGGATAAATGTTAGCCCCTTGTAATTAGTCAAAACAAGTCATCTATTCTTAGACATAGATATTTGTTCTTAGTAGTACCTAGTTGAGTTGCAGGTAATCTATACATATGCAGAGTGGCCCATGCTTCTTTCTCACAAACAAAACCAGAGCACCTCATGGATAGCTACTAGGTCTAATGAAACCCTTTTGCAACAAATCCTTCAAATATTTCTTTAGCTAATTCAACTCCGTGGGAGCCATTCTATAAGGAGGAATTGAGATAGATTGAGTGTTGGGTAAGCGCTCTATGCCAAAATCTATTTTTCTTTTGAGAGGAACACCCAATAACTCATTGGAAAATACATCAGGGAATTCATTGACAATGGCAACCAACTCAAGAAGAGGGACTTTGGCAGTGACATCTTGGACCAGTATCCCTTTTAGATCATTTTTGAGCCTTTAAAAAAGGAGACAACCCAACCTCTACATGAAGAATTTCTACCCTCTCAATCAAGAATGGACTCATTCAGGAATTGGAACTTGACTTTACGAGTTCGAGACAAAATATGGAGGCATAAGAAGCATGCAACCAATCCATCCCAAGTATAAAATCAAAGTCAACCATAGAGAGTTTTACTAAGTCACAAGGGATAACATCATGCAAGATGGAACGAGATAATTTCTATAAACTCTTCGTGCAATAATGGACTCGCTTATGGGGGTACATACTTTATAAGACTCATTAAGGATTTTGGGACACACATGGAATCTATTTGCAAGGAAAGGAGTTATAAATGAAAAGTTTCTCCTGCATCTAGGAATGCATATGCATCAAAATTATAAACTTTTAACATATATACCGGTAACAACATAGGGGGACTCTTCAACTTCTTCTTGGCTATGAAGAGAATTTAATTGGTTGGTCCTTGGGGCACCTTGAGCTTGCCCCCATTGGCCTTGGGGACTTACACCCGCACTCCTATAATCCTTTACATGGTGCTCAGGTTTCCATATAAAGCATACGTCTGAATTGATGAAGCACTCTCCCTTATGGGGCCTTCCATACTTGGGGAAATTTGGAGTTTGTATCTTTGGAGCTACCTCTTTGTCTTTGGTGGATGGAGAGAAGGAGTGTTGGTAGACCCATGGGCATCTTGTTTAGGCCACCTTGGATCTTATTGTGGCCTTCACTCCTTTGGTGAGAATATCCCCCACCATTAACCTGAGTCCTCTGGGACTCTCTATCTCTCTCTCTTAACTTCTCCTCCTCAATTTGTTCACCATACGTCATCAATCAGAAGTTGTATATCTCCTTTATGAACATGGTTGTCTTTCACTCCTTTGACACCAAGTCTGATACACTGGATATGAACTTGCTCATTCAGGCTCTTGGATCTACTACCATGAAAGGGGCATATTTGGAGAGTTTGGTGAACTTGAGAGAATACTCTCTCACGCTCATGTGCCCTTGCCCAAGGTTGATGAAATCTTGTACCTTAGCCTCCCTTAACTCTAGTGGGAAGAATCGGTCTAAGAAAGCACCCTTGAATTCCCCACATTCAATTGGACCCGCTCTTTGGCCCCTTTCCTCTACCCATTATTTGTACCATATCTTTGCTACCACTTTTAGTTATAGGCCACCAACTCAGCCTTCTCTTCCAAGGGAACTCCCATTACTGCAACAATTTGATAAACCTCTTTAATGAAGTCGTCAGGGTCCTCTTTCACCTTAGAACCGTGAAACTTCGGAGGACTCATCCTCATGAAATCTCTAAACCATGTAGATGGAGTAGGAACTTAGGGAGGAATGGAAATCTCCTTATTGGATTGGTTATCCAAAGCTTGGGGTAGCATGGTGAATGGGCTCTAAACTTCTCATGAGACACCCCATCATCTTGCTGCAATAGAGGGACTTATTGCTCAAGTTGTTTTGTTGTTGAGATCTTCTTAACAGAATGATCTAAAAATAACAGGGAGAACATTGTTAGTGATAAGGGAATCCTTATACAACTCTAAAGACACGACATGAATAACGATAAAGGGAAGACTTCCCTAAACGTCTCATAGTCTCTCATGCATGGTTGTGATGTGCTTCACAACGTTGAACAAGATTCCACTTGACGCGGTATATTTGGACATTTTAGGAACATTTTAAAACCTCGTTCTCTGATGCCAAGTTTTCCATGAACCAAACATGTGGCCTAGTTGTAACACGATGAATGAGACACCTATAAACACCTCATCCAAGCCATCTTATCATATCCAGCATTCATAGGCATAAATGTATTCATTTTTTAGGAAGTAAACGGGATAAGGACTAGGGGATATAGTTTGATTAAAAAGAAATGTCTCAAAACAAACATAGTGTCCATAATCATACCATCTAGAGCATGAATAAACGAGAAGTGGTAAATGGTCGATTTCCCTCAAATAAAAAAGGTTACAAATTTGAACAGAGAAAGTAAAAGCCTCCAGTTTAAAACCAAAATACACATAATATCCAAAAATACATAGCAAGAAAGGAAAATAGATGGAGTCCTAAACTAAGGGCGCACCACAATAATACTAGTCTTGGAGAATCGAGGAACTATCCATGAGCTGGGGGAGGAGGAGCGTCGATCCTACATCGTGACATCATGTAGGCAAATATGCTTTAGTAGTTTTGGAATGTACTAAGTATGTGAGATATAATATAAGTATGAAATTATAATGTCATTATTCATAAGATAAAGATTTTAATGCATGGAATGATAAGGACAACATTAACATGAGCTTAAGCATGCACAAGGAATATCGATCAATATGACATAAACAACGCAATATTTGGAATATATATGATAAAACGAAGACAACAACTATAGACATTGTGGGAACAGAATATAACCAACATATAAGATCATGTGAGCTATTACATAGAATCCAATATAACCTCCTAGATTGGCACGGGGAGTCCACTTGCCGGGTGGAACTCCATCACATATTGTGTATCACCATATATCATAAGTGACTAGTGTGGATCCACTACCCTAGCCCACAAGGGTTCTTATGGTGTAACATAGTTAATGGGGGTAAAGGATTGCTTCTAGGGTTCCCTTACCTAACCCCACCTTATTGCCTCATTCGGTACTAAGTCATCCCACTGAATTCTTTTGGACATAAACTTAGTTAAATAATGACACTTAGAATCATGACTAGCAATCTAATGAGTAGCTCAAAACTTGAGGAACCACCAAGGAAAACTGTTATTTCATCTTGGAGACTATCATTAACATCATTTAGTATGCTATTATCATGATTATATATTTGGCAAAACATCAACTTAAAACCATTGTTTTGTGCCCTACTTATCATCATATAACATGCAAGGATTGACTTCAAACTTAGTGGGTCAAATCATTAGTTGGGAAAAAAACTCGTAAGTCATAAGAATCATGCATAATCATGGAAGTAATATGCTTATTCAAAACATGAGTTAATAGCCCACTCTTCCTTATTCAAAACCCACATCATTGGGGTCATCAATCAACTTAAACACATAAAAGTACTTAGTAAAACTTTACATGGTAACATTAAAGGTGTCATGACCCTGACCTAGGGCCTAAGAGTGACATGGCGAATGGAAAACCGAGAGTCCCAAACAAGTGTCATAACATCTATATACATGCCATTGGTTTAGAAGCATATAATTAGACAATTAGCACATAGTTCTAAGAGGCGGGTAAGTATGATTCACGCTATGGGAATAGAAGGGACTTAGACTTTCCACATTTCCACATCTCATCATGAACATTTCATCATGACATTAACAACATGAGATAGATATAATCATAGTCTCCATAAGCTAATAGCATAACACATAACAAGCCCATATATAGAGTTTACATGATGTCCAACAATGTCTCTAGTTCATAGAATAGGATGGGGGCTAAGACATGTCCTGGGCTCACCCTCAAAGTAAAGACATAAGTGGAAATATCATAATATATAGATAGAAGGTGGGTTTTGTCCTTGGAGTAAATGACTCATCACTAGCAAGTCTCACAATCCATCTAACCGTCAAGAGGTAGATAAAGATAGTCTCCGGGTCCCCACATGGTTAGCTCATGTAGGCAAAAGTATGCATTAGTACGTTGGAATGTACTAAGTATGCGGGCAAGCAAAATGCTTATGAAACATGTTAACCTACAATAAATGTTAGATGACAAGGTCACATATATAGAAAGAAGTGTATGTAAGAAAGAATATTATATCGATATGCCATGAAATCCATGATGCATGAATGACATAATACTTTATACATAGCATGGTTGTGACCTCTATCAACATAAGACCAAGTGAGCTATAACTTAGAACTTCATTGTCTACCCAACACCGGATAAAGAGGTGATCTACTTGTCAAAGGTAGATCCTTGTAATAATCATCCGTAAAAAGGGACATAAACGAACCTATGTTTGGTACATAGTTATGAGAAAGGTTACAGAATGATCTAAAGAGGGTCATAGCGTATTCAACTTGCAGTCAATTAGGCTATATGATCTTTGCTTACGGTAACTCTAACTATTAGGTTAGCGTCTTTCACTTAATGAATCACGCCTTTTTCAACGTATTACTATTCCTGAGTGACTTTATATAAAGACCCCTTGGGTCGAGCCCCCACCTCCAATCCCACTCGGTTCTAAGTCAACAACCCATGAGAATGCATATACATATACTTTCTTGAAAAAGAAGCATAAATCTTTCAAATCATTTTCATGCATAGTTAGGATTAAAAGCTAAACATGCTTCATAATCATGCATACTTGGGATAAAAAATCAAATAATACTTCATGTCATACTTTCATGCATAGTAATGGCTCCTTGATACTTGTACATTATGGTGCATAACACCCATGGGGCTCTTGAGCCAAATCATAGACATAATGTGATCACATGTCATGTCATAACCATACTTGTCTTGAAAACAAAGTAATAATCATAATTGGGTCTTGGCCCATATCATAATTCTCATGAAAATCAATGTTCATGCATGCATACACCATGAGAAATGAAAAAATAGCATGGGTACAAGGAATTCATAGTTAAACCATCATAATATAATGAGATCATAGTAAATTTGTGAAGAAATCATCAATTACAAAATACTTGAAACTTCCCATGCATAGATTCAACATTTAAAAGGACATGCATATTCAAACCTTCATAATATCAATGTAATCCAACATAATAGGGCTTAAATCATATTTAAAACATCAATTAAGTAAAACCCATAACTCAATTTTAATAAAATCAACACTAATTTAAAAGATTCATATTCAAAGTAAGCTTGAAATTCATAAATTAAGAAGTAAGAACTGTTAGGAGTCTTCATGAATGGGATCATGAATCAATCCCTCATACCTTAGATAACTAGAAGAATTAGAATAAAATTGACTTGAATTGAAATACCTCTTGAAATCCTAGCTTGAATCCCCCAATACAAGACTTGAAAAGAGAATTTAGGAATTAAATTCTAGAGTTTGAGTGAGATAAAAGTGAATGTGTGTAAAATGATAAGTATAATCTGATTTAGGGGCTTAGGATAGTTCCAAGCTCCTAAAAGACCATTAGAATAAACCAAATTTACAAAAAAAATCATTAATGAAGTGAACTTTAAAAAGTGTACATGGGTCCCGTACAAAAGTACCACGGTCCGTACAAAAGTGCACTGACCGTACAAAGTGCCCGTGAATTATGCCTTCTTTTACACTAAGAAAACTTTAGGCTAAGGATGTTCCCACTGAAGGCTTGAGATCCCCCAAGATACACCTCCTTTTTAAAGGTTGAAACGGTCGTTGTCAAGTTATATAACCTAACCAAGGTTAGAGTCAAACTCACAGGGAATATGGTCAGACTCGGAGTAATTGCAAGCAAGTCGAATGAATTAACCTACTTATCTCCCTAAAAGGGGGGGGGGGGAGGGGGTTTGTAGTTTTCAGAAAGTAAACCTAAACTAGCACAAGTGTTGTGAAACCAGTGAGAGAAGTAACTAGGTATTGTGTTCCCTATGATTCCCTAAGTTGGTATTACTAGATAATCGTAATTTTTTCTAGTGTGTTGCATGCAAAATGGTAAGTTAAGTTTACCAGACCCTTTGATCCAGGCGAGAGGCAAATTTCACTACGTGATTTAATCTATTCCCGCATTGTGATATTACTAACCCTTACCTATTGTTCCAGTATAACTTCCCCTTGGTCCAGTTCAGTTGATTAGATGAGAGAGCACACATCGAATCTTGTTAATTAATCTCTTTTCTCATTCATTACTACCTTGATCAAGTCAGCAACACTAGGCAAGTTCGAATGTTGGCCACCATTAAAGAGCAATCAAAACAAAGAGAGTTAATAAATACATGCATGCACACCTTCCAAGAATTATGCATTATCTGGTTTTACCTTGTTAGTTATTTATGGTTCCCATAACCCTAGTTGTGTATGTAGCTATGCATAATCATTGTAGATGAAAGAATCATGATATAGAATAACATAATTAAGCACTTACAATGATAAAGTTAAAACAAGAAATCCCAAATTCTTCATTAGAAATCACAAAGTAATGTTTTTATATCAAAACCACAAAGTTGTTTCTCAAGTGTCTCGTTCTGTCCCTTTCTCTTCGTTCTCTGTCCAAAAATCGAAAAAAAATATTTATAATAACTAAAAGACAAATCCAAAACAAAATAGGAAAACTGAATTCGGCAGGCATTATGATTGGGGTTAGGGGTCGTACAAAGTTCTACAATCTGTACTTGGGCTTTGTAGTCTTCATTCTTCAAAATCTGCTATCACTTTTATGACACCTTTCTACAGCCGTATTCAAACTTATGACCTATATAGGATTTCATCTGACAGCTTTCCAGAAATGCCTCCAATTGTGATCCTCAAAGCACAAAACCTAATCCATGACTCGTATAAAATTCCATGGATCGTCTGACAGTTCATGGATGCAACTTCAAAAAATAGGCCTTTCACTGGATCTCAACCACAAAACCACTTTAGGCTCGTGGAAGTTTCCACATCCCGTAGAGTGCTTCATACTTCATAAAAAACTCAACATCTGACACACTTAGCCCAAAATCATGCAAAATTCTGCAATCTTGAAAAACAAATATAAAAACACATCAAACCCACTAACATCGCTTTAAGAACATACATTTTGAGCATCAAAAGTATTGTATTTTGATAACACATCAACACTGTCAACATAAAATTGTTATTTTTCCTCAAGCGATGAACTCAATCTACATAAGCAGAATAGTAACATACAGAACTCATCTAATGGCATACATCATCTTCAAATCAAATGCAAACACCCACACTACTCATATATGCAAATCAGATAGTCATTAAACAAACCAATGCAGATCAATACATGTGATAGTGCAACTATTACAAGCAAGGTAACCACAGATAACCAACAATCACTAAAATAGCCTAAAATGAATAGTGTAATGCAAGTGCCCTCACAAAAAGAAGTCCCATATCCCACTCATTATAGTAGTTTCATATTCAATACTTGGGAATAAACAAGATAACTCACACTCACAAAAGATATTCAAACATTGTGCTTAATACCATATGCTTGCCCCTATACTCACAACTATGACCTTCGACTACTTAGACTAGGATAACTATAGGACTTTCTTGGCTTGTAACGTAGGCTCAAGGGGCTTTGGTATGATGTTTTGGGAACATAGTGACTAATGACCCTCCTTGACATTGCGTTATTCTACACTATTACCCTACCAACACTATCTTTTTTCAATTCATTCTCCTCTTCTCTGATTTCAAGCTATTTTGGGTTCCTTACTCACATTTTTAGCTCATTGCCTACTATTTTCACATTCTTTTTCATTTTAGCTCATTGTTTGCGCATCTATTCATTTTTCTTGGACCCATAGCACATTCCCCCCCTCTTTTCATGTATCACTAGCTTCCACCCCATTTATTATGATTTTTGTTACACCAGCCACCCACAACTTAGTCTTTTGGCCTGAGTTGAGGTGCACAAAGTCCAACCTGCAAACCAGGGCCGCTCTTGGTGGCCATCCTCAACTTAAGTTTTTTTTCTCAGTCAAGGTGCATAATATTCAAGGAAGGATCAGGGCTAATTTCACAATTCCACATTCAACTAGACTAGATTACTTAGGTTTTTACAAAGAAAAGAGTACATCCAAAGCTCATACATTGGGATCAAGGGATACATTACATATTTCGTTGGTCATTTGCAGTAAATGGATGAATCTGAACAATGGCCTAAGATCCTTTCTTAACCAACTAACCTAAAGTCTAAGTCAAAGTAACTGAGTAAGTTCTAAATTGAAACACAGTATAAGAATTAAGCAAAGAAAGCTCACACGCACATGGCACTGATTACACTATCAGCATAGACTCTCAAATCATGTTTTTCATCAAAATTAAACCCCACTTATCAGAACAAGCACTATCAGCCATCAATATCACATGATTGTTATCAAGACTACCTAACAAAATTTTGATGGGTATCATTTTTCACAAAAGAAAACTAACATATGTCGTAGACTTTAGCATTACATACTATTAATACTACCTATACATCCTAAACGTGCCACTTCTACAGAAAGTAAATGTCCTAAGGGAAATAACACAAGCAAGAAAAATCCCTTGGACTCAAAATTTTAGATAGTTATAGGCCATAGTTACTCAGACTTCAATGAGGCCTATAACTACCCACACCCCATCGAAAACGTTGGCATTGTCATCAATGCAAAACATATAAAATAGTATCAAAGTATAAGGGTTAAAAGAAACATACCTGAGCACTGAAGCGCCAGTCTCCACCTTGGGTTGCCTCCCACGCAGCGCATGATTTATTTTTGTGACATGACTTAGACAACTTGGGTACTCAGACTTCACCAAGTATCCATGCTTCTACTATTTTTTCTTCTTCAACATTGCCAAGATACAGTTTATTTCTTTGGCCATTTACTTTGAATTTTGCACCATTTGGCTTTTCCAACTCAATAGCCTCATGGTCATAAACATGTGATACTCTAAAAGGCCCCAACCACCAGACTTAAGTTTCCTGGGGAATAACTTCAATATGGAATTGTATAGCAACACCAAATCCCTTGGTGAAAACTGGCGATTCTCAATACAATGATCATGTTGCAGCTTTATTCTTTGGTGATACAGGTTTGAGCTTTCATATTACTTCAAGCAGAACTTGTCAAGCTCATTGAGTTGGTTCAGCCTTGAGTTTACCGCATCATTCCAGTCTAGATTCAACTTTTTGAGCACCCACATCGCCTTGTGCTCAAGCTCAACTGTTAAGTGAAAGGCTTTACCAAAGACAAGTGGTAAGGAGACATACTTATGGGAGTCTTGAATGTATTCCAATATGCCCATAATGCATCATCGGTCTTTCATGACCAGTCATTCCTGTTTGCATTCACAGTCTTGGACAAAATCTGTTTAATCTCCATATTGGACACCTCACTTTCCCAACATCTATGGATGTTAAGGTGTTGCCACCCGATGCTTTACTCTATATTTTTCAAGTAGAGCCTTGAACAACCTGGTGTAAAAATGAGAACCTCTATTGCTGATGATCCCCCGAAGGATGCCAAACCTTGAGAAGATATTCCTTTTTAGGAATGTTGTGACACTTTTGCCTTCATTGTTGGGAAGCGCCACTGCCTCCACCCATTTTGATACATAGTCCATAGCCACTAGGATACACTTGTTCTCATGTAAGCTAACAAACAGGCCCATGAAATCTATCCCCCACATATCGAATGATTAAATCACCATAATGGGGTTAGACAGAGCTCGTGCTTGAGGGACACACCATATTCTCTCTGGCATCTATCATAGGTTTTGCATAGTCGTGTGGATCTTGGTGGATGGTTGTCCAATAGTATCCACAGTGCAAGATCTTGTGTGCTATCCAAATTCCACTATGTTTCCCGCCCATTAAGGATGAGAGGTACGCCTCTAGAATACTCGTCATTTCAACCTGAGGAACACAACAATGAATAATCCCATCTATAATTTGAAATTCTTAATATAGATTTAAGCATCTATATATCTAAATCGAACTGAGTAGTATAATAAGTGCAAAGAATGTAGAACTATATGCAAAAAAATATGAATCATCCTAGAAAAACATCCTCACGCCAAACATAAACTTGCGGCACTATTGAGTAGTCAAATCCGGTGGCATAATATCACAAACCAAATAGTTCGCATAATCTGCAAATTGTGGTATTAAGTCATGCGATGCTGCTAGCACTCTCTCATCAGGGAATGAAATCATCAATCTCCATCCCATCATCAAAGTCTGCCATTGCCTCGTCCTCTAATCTGGATAGGTGGTCTGCAACCTGATTTTCAATTCCCTTTCTGTCAATCACATCAAAGTCAAATGTTTTAAGAAGTACCCATCGAATCAATCTCGATTTTGCGTCCTTCTTGGCCATTAAGTACCACAATGTTGAATGGTCAGTATATACAATGACTTTGGTTCCTAAAAGACAGGACCTGAATTTTTCAAGTGCAAAGACTACTAGAAGTAACTCCTTCTCTATGATAGGGTACTTTTTCTGTGCTGCATTTAGGGCTTTGCTGGCATAATATATGGGATGTAGAATCTTCTCTCTGCGTTGTCCTAACATCACACCAAGTGCAACCCCTCTTTCATCAGTCATGATCTAGAAGGGCTTTGACCAGTCTAGAACAATGATGATAGGAGTTGAAATCAACTTCTACTTCAACCTTTCGAATGCTTTCAGGAATACATCATCAAACACAAACTTAGCATCCTTCTCAAGCAGTTTGCACAAGGGGTGTGAAATCTTTGAGATGTCCTTTATAAAGCGCCTATAAAATCCTGCATGGCCTAGAAAATGTCTCACACCCTTGACAGAGACTGGTGGAGGAAGCTTCACCATTACCTCCATTTTAGCTCTATCCACCTCAATGCCTTTGATGGAGATTTTGTTCCCTAACACAATGCATTCCTTTACCATGAAGTCACACTTTTTCCAATTTAGAACCAGATGGCATTCTTCACATCTCTAAAGCACCGCATGTAAATGCTTCAAGAAGGCTTCGGATAAGACACTGACCACACTAAAGTCATCCATGAATACCTCGATAGTGTCTTCCACCATGTTTGAGAAGATGGACATCATGCATCTATGGAATGTTACTAGCACATTACACAACCCAAATGACTTCCTTTTAAATGCGAAGGTGCCATAAGGAAATGTGAACACCATTTTCTCTTGGTCTTCTGGAGTAATAGAGATTTGACTGTAGCCCGAGTAACCATTAAGATAGCAGTACCACCCCTTTCTTGCCAAGCAATCTAACATCTGGTCCATGAATAGCATAAGGAAATGGTCCTTCTCAGTTGATGCATTAAGCTTTCTATAGTCCATGTACACCCTCCGACCAGTGATTGGTAGCATGGTAATAAACTCATTGCTAGCATTTGGGACCATGGTGATACCTCCCTTATTTGGAACACACTGGACTGGGCTCACCTAATCACTGTCAGTAATTGGATATATCACACATGTCCAACCACTTGCTGATTTCTTTACGCATGACCTCTTGCATAGGTGGGTGGAGATACCTTTGGTATTCAATACTCGACTTGTAGTCCTTGAACAATTGAATTTTGTGAGTGTACACCCTAGGTGGGATGTCAATGATGTCAGCAATTGTCCATCCGATAGCCTTTTTAAATTGCTTGAGCACTGCGATCAATGCATTCACTTGTTCATCATTAAGATATGCAACAACAATGATAAGCAAAGTCTTGTTAGCACCCAAAAAGACATACCTTGGATGGGAGGGAAGAGCCTTCAATTCCAATACTAATGGCTCCTCAATAGATGGTCTAATCCTTTATGACTCTCGATTTTTCATGTCCAATTCAAGCTTAGCTTGGTGTTTTGTGAAACTAGATACCCCCAGGACCTTTACTGTCTCCTCATAGTCTGGGATGCCGTCACTCTCAATATTCATAACACTGCCTTTAGAGTGTCGACACCTAATCTTTCTTCAATTAGTACCTCTGGTTTTGCCTCATCAACACTCTCAATAACAGAGACTACTTTCAAATCATCATTCTTCTTCATATGTTGGCAGACATTAAAGATGACCTATCCTTACCTAATCTAAACTTGAGTTGGCGCAACTCCATGTCCACTAGTGCTCTTGCAGTAGCTAAGAAAAGCCTTCCCAAGATGATTAGGACTTGGAATTCAACCTCAAAGTTAAGAATCACAAAGTCTGCGGGGAATATGAATTTATCCACTTTGACAAAGACGTCATATAATATTCCCATAGGCTACTTCACCTTTTGGTTAGCCATCAATAATTGCATGTTTGTAGGAGTAAAGGCTCCCAGGCCTAGCTTCTTGAATACCACAAGGGGAATTAGATTGATATTGGCACCTAGATCACATGATGCCCTTGCTAACTTAATATCTCCAATGGTGCAGGGTATGGTGAATGCTTCGAGATCTTCTTGCTTCTGCACTAAGGACCTTGTCTATTGCACTGCAATGCTGAAGCTCTTGGGAGAGCTCCTAGTTCACAGTCCGCTTTTTGGTGACCAAGTTCTTCATGAACTTTGCATAACCGGGCATCATCTTCAATGCTTCAATGAGAGGGATGTTGATGGAGAGTTTCTTCAGTATGGAGATGAAGTGCTGGAATTTACCTTCCTCCTCCTTCTTTTTTAGTCTCTAAGGGAAAGGAGGAGGCGGTCTAGGAATGGGTTTCAACTTCTGTGGCATCACTTCTACATCACTCACCCCATCCTTAGGACGAGCACCTCTGGTCTCTGCATTATTGCTCTCAACTATCTCCTCACAAACATCATCATCATCAACTAGAGTCGGAGGATCAATGGTCTGTTTGCCACCACGTGTAGTCACTGCCATACACTGCCCCTCATTCTTTAGGTTCTAAACTGTGTTCTTGTGTAATGTACCTTTCTGATGATAGTTTAATTGAGTTGACATCTACTCGAAATGTTGCTCCAGCTACTTGATAGCAATAGAATGAGACTCAATTTCTGATTACTACTGGAGATATCAGATTTCATCCCCTTTAAGGTCTCATCTTGAGCGTCAACCTTCTCCAATAGTCGATCGAACATCTCCTCAATTTGAGAAATACTAACACCAGAATCTCGATTATGTGGTGGCACATACGTACCATTTCTGTTACCATCTCTACATCCCCAATCAGCATCTCTGTCCTGGCTCCTATCCTTATCATAGTAGCCTCCTCGATTATTATCTTTGAAAGCACCATCCCTGTTAAAGTTCCAACCTTGGTTTCCTTGACCTTGGCGCCAATAGTCCTGATTGGATCCTTGGGCATTGGTTTGGAAACTTGCATCTGATCAGTGACGAAGCAAGTGTCCTTCTCATAGTAAGGCTCCTCGTACATGGGCACTCGTGAAGGCTAATGAGCTACTGCATTCACACATTCTAGGCTTTGCTTCATCAACAACTTTACATTGGTACTAATCCAAGCAAGCTCTTGAATCATATCCTCGTTTATCTTTGCCTATGCCGAACTAGTACTGACTAAGAATGAGCTCTTGGTTGTTGACTTGTCTCTCGTCTACCATGCACAATTCGTCTTGGCCACTTTCTCCAACCTTTTAGCAATCACCGAAAATGGACAATCTAAAAACAAGCCTCCTATGATAGTATTAGTAACAACTTGGTTATTTTCATCCATGCTCGATAGAAGATCTCCACTAAGGCATCATCCACGATCTTTTGGTCAGGGACACTCCTCAGGAACTTTGTAAAACTTTCCCACGTAGTACTGAATGAATCACCAGGCAATTTCTCGAAGTTGTTATCTCGTCTTTCAACTTCAGCTTCTTTGACCTCGGAAAGAACCTCTCAAAAAAGCCATCTGCAGTTTTGCCCGGCTGGTGATTGAAGTCTATGGGAACTTGGATAACCATAGCATTGCATCGCCTATTAGAGACAATGGAAAGACATGAAGCCGAACGACATCCATAGACAAATTCTGACTTTCCATCATTCTCTTGGAGACAAAGGCAACATTCTGTAGATGGTTATGTAGATCTTCTGATGGTAGACCCGCAAACAACCCGAAATTTTGCAGCATTTGAAATAACCCACACGAAATGACAAACTTTATATCATCTAGTAATGGAGGTAACACAATAGCTCTGATGACATCCATCGCCATAGGATCAAGCTGATATTGATTCCATGTATGAGATGCGGCTTGAAGATACTGTGGTGATGGATTAATATATTCAAGTGGAGGTGGATTATTTTTATCATTGTTCTGGTTCAGTGCTACATTCACTACCTCATTTGCAGCGCCGTTTGTGTTGTTCTGGGCCATTGTTCTCAATGTCTTCTGGATCTCAGGGTCAAATGGAGTCAAGGGTCTGCCTTGACTACGAGTGTTGTGCATACACTACACCTACAGCTGAAACAAAACAAAAATGTAAAATGAGGAAATAAGGATTAATTCCTAAATTACTCAAATTAAACCCGTCTAAGTCGTATTCCTCGGCACTAGCGCCAAAATCTTGATGTCTCCCAAGCTACACCTCCTTTTTGAAGGTTTAAGTGGTCATTGTCAAGACATATAATCCAACCAAGGTTAGGGTCAAACCCACATGAAATATTGTCAAACTTGGAGTAATTACAAGCAAGTCGAGTGAATTAACCTACTTGTCTCCCAAAAGGGGGGAGGGAGTTTGTAGTTTGTAGAAAGTAAACCTAAAATAGCACAAGTGTTGTGAAACCAGTGAGAGAAGTAACAAGGGTATTGTATTTCCCATGATTCCCTAACTTGGTATTATGAAATAATCGTAATCTTTTCTAGCGTGTTGCATGCAGAATGGTAAGTTAAGTTTACCAAACTCTTTGATCGAAGCGAGAGGTAAATTTCACTACGTCATTTAATCCATCCCTGCAGTGTGACATTACTAACACTTACCCTATTGTTCCAGTGCAACCTCCCATTGATCTAGTTCGGTTGATTAGATGAAAGGGATCACATTGAATCCTGTTAATTAATCTTTTTTCCCATTCATTACTATCTTGTTCCATTCAGTAATACTAGGCGAGTTCTAACATTGGCCACCATTAAAAAGCAATCAAAATGAAGAGAATTAATTAATACATGCATGAACACTTTTCAAAAATTACGAATTATCTGATTTTTCCTTGTAAGTTATTCATGATTCCCATAATCCTAGTTGTGGATTTAGCTATGCATAATAATTGTAGAAGAAAGAATCATGATATAAATAACATAATTAAGCATTTACTATTGACATCCAATTTTGACCGCCCATAATATGAACTTAATTATCGAGTTTCTCTAATTTTTAACAATTTGAAATAATTATCTTTGAAAAATTCAAAAAAAATAATATTTTAAGTCATTTTTAGTGTTAATCTTTTAATTTTGAAAATTACATGTTATATCATAAATATGTTTCTTTATATATTTTTATATATAACTATGTATTTAATTATTACTTTTCATAATCATTCGAGAACCATTTCATAAAAATTTATGTTTTCTTATTATTTTTTTATAATTATTTTAGTTTGATCAAAAATTATTTTAGTATTAGTTGGTTAATGACTAATTAATTATTTCACTTTGATAATTTTAAGTTTTTTAATTAATTTATGTTAATTCATCTTGTCGCCGAATTAATTAACTAATCCAATTCGGCTACTTTTAAATTTTAATTAGCCATGATTGCAATTTCAAATGGCTAATTTTAAACCATTTCTCCCCACCCCTTTAACCCATTTTTCAGCCCCTTTTTACATCAATCTAACCCATTTTGGATCAATTTATCAGCCCAAAAACTCGTTAACCCGGCCCAATACCTTATTTTTCAACAACTTGCAATACTTGCATAATGTTTCACTACATGCGCCCCTTTCCCAATTTTTTTCTCCTTCGCCACACCCTTGTGCACGCGGATTCCACCTTTCCTCTTTGGCAAAAAAGCTTCAAACCGAGCAGCACAACAGCAACAAACCCACTCCCAAAATGATGCAAACGCCTAAAATCGACAAGGACAAAATGAAGCAGCGTACGAGCAGAGAGCAACGTACAGCCCAGCAGCACCAACGACCCCTTTGTCCTCCCCAATGTTCAAATTTTGAATCTCAAAATCCTTAATTCTTATCTCAGATTTCCCCCTCAAAAAGTAGCCTGATTTTCCTATATGTATACTCTCGCCTGGGACTGGAAAGGAGGGTTTTTCCTTTCACTATTCTTGAAGAATTTCAATTCATAGTTGAAACATTGGGTTTCCTATCCTTGAATCGTAGTAGTGGGAAGCTCGACGTTCGACTCGGCTCCTCGTCTCAGTTCGCTTCCCGCTAAAAGGTAACCTTCTCTTCATACTTCGACTCTTTTTTATTTATATCGGCATGTATTTTGATTCTACTGTTTCTTGCTGTTCGAGTTCTTTTCTATCGTCCATGTGATTCTCGTGTTTCAGACGCCAATTTGGGATGTATCACCTTTTGTATTCGTCATCATTATTGTAGAACTTTGAAGACTTGATGTCAGTGATTGTCAAGATTTGTTAAACTTTTGAGTTGTTCTGGATTCGCCATGTTTTCTTACTACTGTATGCTTCTTGGCAATGACACTTAAGAAATAATCTATAGTTTGGTTTCAATGTCAATTTCTTCTCATTCTTGGGATGATAATTGTACGTTTGGTCGTTTTCTCATGTGTCCCGTGATTCTGGCACATCATTAAGTATTCTATTTCTTCTTAAGTTTGATGACTCTGATTTGGTTTGCTATTATCAAAGTCCCTAAAATACTTGTTCTAAAATAGTTTGATTTTTAAATATGTTTGGATAGAGTTTCTTAACAAGAGGACCTTACATGTCTTAACATTGCTTATTGAAACTGGTTTATTTGGTTAAAGACTCCTAACCATAGTCTTCTTTGGTGGTTTTTGACAATATTTAACTATGTGTCTCTTGCATTAAGCTTACTATGTCCTTCATTCTAGATCTTTTCTCAGCTTTGAATCTATAAATGATATTTTTTTTCCCCCTTGTTTTTGTTTTGCTACAAGTGTTGGCAGTGGCTCTCTCCATAATAAATGCTTAGGATATAATGCTCTTTTTCAACTTCTTTTATGACCATATTCTAGGCACGTCATTACTTTTTAGTAGTTTACTTGACAAAATGTTAGTGTTCTGTGATGTATTCATTTTTGTGTGCATAAGCTTTGGTTATGTTCGTGGGGACTATATCTATCCTCATTTTTCCACCAATAAATTTATATGAATTTATTTGCTATTTTAAGTTAATGATTGGTTACTTATACTCTTAATCATTTTGTTGTATGTGGTACCAACCCGAGTCTATTTTGGACTCCACCCTTATATTTTGGGTCATCCTCGTGTCGTATGGAGCTGATTATAGATTTTCGGAGGCGTAAAAGAGGTTGTCTATATCAATATACACTGGTTATATCCTGATATACACCCACGATATACAACAATGATACTGAAAAAAAAAAGGATTAAAAAGCTCAAAAATTGCAGTAGCAGCCTTTTGATGGAAATGGGCCAAGAGCCCAAACCCTTTAACTCTCTTCTTTTATATTATTTACATATTTGTATTTGTGTGAATACTAACTTTGGTTATTTAGTTTGACTTAATTAGATTCCGCAATCGACAAGCTTTAAGCTAATTTTCTCATAAATAATTGCATATTTTATTTACATAATTATTTTTGAAAATTTTAAATTCTTCCAAAAACGATCAAGTTGTTAATCTCCTTTATAAAAAAGGTATTTACTTTAAAATCCTAAGTTGTCTTTTAAAACTTCAACAAGTGTTTTTTCTAAAAAAAAATATTTTAAACAATATTCAAGTTACTTGTTATTCCTCTTTAAATATACTTTTAGATATCCCAAGTATTTTTCTTAAAAATTTGATAATTTCATACTTAACAAATTTCGATGGAATTTAGAAATTTACAGGTTTTAATCGTCTTTTACTTTTAAATTATTTGTTATTATATATATATATATTAGATTAATTAAGTTAATTTAGCTGACTCATTAAATAAATATTTTCTAAATTTCTTTTAAATAACATATATTTTTCTTAATCTTCTTATATTAACTTATATTTGGTCGGTAATCGCTTTTAACGAATCTTAAAGGATGCCTCACCGCTTCCCTTTAGGATAATTAGAACCTTTACCTAGAATCACATAGGCTAAGTAGATCTTAAGATAGAATCAAATTAGCAACACTTTAGCAAATTAGTACTAATTGACCTTAAAAATAGTTAGGTAGCAACACCTTAAGTTAAAATATTTAGGAATCTCCAATATGTTCTCGTTTGACCTTGAGTTAAAATGGGGTATAACACTTACAATAATATAGTTAAGAACAAGAAATCTCAAATTCTTCTGTAGAAATCACAAAGTAATATTTTTTATATCAAAATCACAAAATTGGTTCTCAAGTGTCTCGTGTGTCTCCCTGTCCTTTCTCTTCGTTCTGTGTCTTAAAAAAACTTAAAAAAACCTATTTATAATAACTAAATACAAGTCCAAAACAAAATAGAAAAATTGAATTCGGCAGGCATTACGATCGGGGTTATGGGCCGTATAAAGTTCTACAGCCCGTAACCGGGCTTCGTAGTCTTCATTCTTCAAAATTTGTTATCATTTCTACGACACCTTTGTACAGGCCATATTCAGACTTACTACCCGTATAGGGTTTCGTCTGACAGCTTTCCAGAAATTCCTCTAATTCTGATCCTCAAGGCATGAACC
The DNA here is from genome assembly GCA_029948455.1 of Solanum rostratum. Classification (NCBI taxonomy): domain Eukaryota; kingdom Viridiplantae; phylum Streptophyta; class Magnoliopsida; order Solanales; family Solanaceae; genus Solanum; species Solanum rostratum. The sequence goes on from CM057053.1 coordinate 25,330,051, forward strand.
TAATCCACGATTCACATAAAATTCCACAGATCGCCTGGTAGTTCGTGGATATAACTTCATAAAATAGGCCCTTCACTGGGTCTCAACCACGAAATCACTCTGTGGCTCATGGAAGTTTCCACAGCCCGTAGAGTGCTTCGTAGTTCATCAAAAACTCAGCATCTACAACGCTTACCCCAACATCATGCCAAATTTTGTAATCCAGAAAAACAAACATAAAAACACATAAAATCCACTAACATCGCTTTGAGAACACACAAAATTTCAAGTTCTACGTATCAAAAGTGTTGTTTTTTTGAAGCACATCAAGGCTTCACAGTCCGTACAAAGGTTCACTAATCGTATAGTGGTCCGTACAAAAGGTCCAAGTTTTGAGACAATAAGCTTATACATAGAACAATATTTTAGGGAGAGGGTTTCATGAGACACCCCACCACGGCTCGTGATAGGTTGGACGAGACCTTACCATGGCTTGTGGTGGGCTACACCACCCATATAAGGGTCCTTTGGTGGCTCCCTTAGCGAAAATCTTAGCTTGAAGGTTGGGGCACCTCCACGAGCCCCTTCCACGGCCAATGGTGAGGACCACGGCTCGTGGGAGGTGCCATAGAGGGCCACCAAGACTAAAATCCTTTATTGAGCCACATGGAACCATGAACAAAGCCAAGTTTCACCCCATGGATGCTCCCACAGCTCGTGGGAGTGTCCCTAGAGGGGCACCTTGGTCACAAACTTCTAGAAACTTGAAATTTTTAAGCGTCGTTAAGGCCTCCCGAGGTCCGGGTCATTACGAAAGGCATAATATTACATAAAGCATCATGAAATCATCATTATCATGCATGGTAGTATCAATGAACTTAAAGAAAAGGTAAAAACTTTCAATGAAGGACTTTGTGGGTGAAAGGAGGCCCACAAATCAACTCACATACCTAAGAAGCCAATGAAGAAGGAACTTGTTGTTACAGAGGAGATCCTTGAAAACCCTAGCCTTTTTTACCTTGTTCTTGGAGAGGATATTTGCCTTAGGGAATTGAGAAGGTGTTAGAATGAAAAAGGATTAGGAATATAGGGATTTAAGTTCTGATTAGGGGCCAAAAGAGTCACTAATATGACATAATTTAGTTTTAGGATTGATAAAAAAGACAAAAATTCCCTTCATTAAAACTGTGGTGTAGAACCACGAGACCCCAGTTATAGGCCATAAATTGAACACGAATGGTGGTTCTCGTTGTTGTATTCTTCTTTTCTAATCTTCATAAACCGATTACCAACCAGCAACCACAAAACACCTATCACGAGCCATTCTTCAATTTATGAATCGTGGATGGCCTTGTGGAGTCCTTCCATACTTGGTAAAATTTCCACTTTTTTGGACCCTTTTTATGAAGGCTAACCATAGATCGTGTAAGGGACTATGGGATGTCCAGTTGATTCTAGGTTACCTTCCAAAAACTCCAAATTTTCTTCATGTTTGGAACTCATACCTACAACTCGATCTACGGTCCGTGTTTCCTTCCATAGGTTGTAGATAGTCTTCATGGATCACTTTGTACTTAGAAGAATTTCAACACTTCTGAGGCTCTCATCCATGAGCCTAGTCTACAACTCATAGTTTAAACTACGAGCTATGAACTTGGCTTTGTGAATTGACCCCTGAGCATTTTCAAGTAGGCTCCTAACTTGAGGGTCCTTACAGCAATGATGAACAAATTTGTGTCAGAAATATCTGACTTGGTTAATAAAGAATGTCGCACTACTATGCTTATTAGAGAAATGGACTTGTCTCGGATCATAACATACGCCAAATAACTTGAAGGAGAAAAGCTTAGAAAGAGGAAGAGTGGGGAGTCCAAGAAGGATCATTATGATGGTTTCCAAGTTTCTAGGGGTGGTGGAGGTGGTCGTTATCAACAAGGCCACAAATTTCAAATCCGAGGGTCATGAAATTCTCCAAATCAAAGGTTATTCAATGACAAGTCTCAAGGTGGAAATAGTGGACCAACCTCTCTTATGTGTCCGAAGTGTGGGAAAAATCATGATGGTAAATACTTTAGAGACAGAGGTGCTTGCTATGGGTATGGCAAGGTGGGCTATAAGATTATTGATTGTCCACATGCTCAAAACAAAGGTAGAGATGGTCGTTCTCAAGGACATGGTGCACATGGAGATCAAAGGGCACAAAGTGGTCAACAAAGAGATGCTCAACATCATTAATGGTCATACGCTCTTCAAGGGAGGCAAGGGGTGGATGAGGCACCGGATGTTGTTACCGGTATTTTGTATATTTATGATTATAATGCATATGCTTTGTTGGATCTGAGTGTCGCTCCATCTTTCATTACCCCATTTATTGCTAATAGGCTTAATATATATCCTGAATTATTGTGTGAACCCTTTTTGGTGTCTACCCCAATCGATAAGTCTAATGTTGCTGAAGAGTCTATAGAGGTTGTCCCGTGTCCATATTACATAAAGTCTAGCCTTGTGAATTTGTTGAATATGACAAGGTAGATTTTGATATTATTCTTGTGATGGATTAGTGTAATGCTCCTCCGGGTCATTTCTACATTTCTGCGGGAGTTTTGTTGATTTGAGTTTATGTATAGTAACTTTAGACCATTTGTGACTTGTTGGGAATGACGGTATGGATTTTAGAGTTAGTGGGAAGTTATAATGGTAAATAATTAGTTCTTCGGTAAAATCCTAGTAAATGGCCTCAGAATGGAATTTTGACGGTTCTATCAGTTCTTGAACGATCGAATTAGTCTAGGAGCATGGTTGGTTTGAGGTTACAGGGTCCCGTCATAAGTTTAAGTTGAAATTCGCAAAAGAAATTCAACCGAAAGCTAAAAAGTGTTTTCCTATAAAAACCTAGCTAAACATGCTCAAAATGGAAATCTGATGGCATGGTCAACTCTTAAACGTCGAAAATAGCCTAAAACGACCTTTAGTTAGTTGGGAGGAGCCTCCGGGTGCGTTTTGACCCCCTCGGTTCTTTTAGCTAAAATTAGCCTGACAGAAGTGGAACACTCATTTTTCCATAGAATGCTCCGTTGGGAATTACAACTGCACCGTTGGATTTGAAACGTCAAAATTCATGTGGTTGAACTATTTATTTGCATAAAACAAACATCAAACAACCTGAGAAAGCCTTAGGGAAGCTTTGGGAATTACTGGTGCCAGCAGTAGGAGCCAAAGCCTCGCGTTCACGGGGGCCTTGGCGCATCCGCCCCCGCCTAACATGCCAAAGGTGCACGTTTGTGGTGCCTTACCTGCTTTCACACAAGCCTGGCATGTGAAAGGACCTGTGTTTATGGTAGGCGGCCCGTGTTCCGAGAGCTCTTCGCGTGGGGCGATGACTATCTATAAAAGGCTGATCACGATAGACCTCACTTCCAATTTTCATATACATGTAACTTTGGTTTCGTAAGTCCAATTTTGTCGATTTGAAACTCTAAGTGACTCAAATGTTTGTAAGGAATGTTGTGGAGGAGTTGGATTTTGATTTCGGCATGTATTTTGAGGTAAAAATGGTATTTTAGCTGGTTATGTTCTCGAATAATGTGTGAAAATTTTATGCTATAGTATCTCTGCTGATTCTTGACGAAATTATGTAAAATTTGGGTTTAGGTTGTCCTATTTTTTGAGAGGAACGCTATGGTATGTTTAGATTTTGATAATTTGGTGATTTTTCTATAAAATTTGACCGAGAAATTTTTGTTAGAAATATTTTTCGGTAAAGAATGTAAATTCATTTTTGAGTCATTTCTCGGCCTTTTGGGATCCGTTTTGGGCTAAAATTTCTTGTTATAGACTTAGGGTGATATGGAAACCATTTTGCGGGGGGGTTTGTTTGGGCTTTTGGGCATGGGCCCTATTGTTTCCCATTTTGGACATAATTAATATCATTGTTTTCCCATTTTGGACATAATTAATATCATTTGTCTCGATTCTTGAGCTTTTATAGTCAAATCAGTCGTGATAACCTTGTGAAGTGTATTTTGTAAGCTTAGCAGCATTGGGAAGTGATTAGAAAATAAAAAACGATAATGGAATGATTTATGATGCAAGGAATCGCCTTCCAAGTAGGCTAGACTTCTCTTATCTTAGACTGAGTTGAGATATGTGACTATTTAGCTAAGATATATGGTATGTGAGCTGATGATTGTTGAGTATGAGATGTATACATAGTTGATTCTCCTGTATGTGTGCGATATATGCTGGCCTGAGATGGCATTTACTATATTGATAGTTGCATTAGTTATGACTATTGTATGCCTGGTAAGGCTGGATTGGGTTGTGGATATGTGACAAGTATGTATACTGCACTTGGTTCTTGACTAAATGTGTGTGTAAACCTGATACTATTGAGATACACTAGCTTATGAGGCTGACAAGTTATTACATGTTATGTGCACTAGTTCTAACATCTATACATGATTTTGATGATTTTCGTTGCTCTAGCCATCTGTAACTGCCTATATTTACTCTTAGTATTGTTGATTACCTAGACTATGGAATAATTGTTTGGTTAGACATGATTCGATATTACTTTGTGGCATATATGATTCTGTATAAAACTATTTCTGTTATGTACTTGTTATACTGACTAGTGGCTGGAGAAAAATACCTGGGAACTGTTATACCTGTTCTCCTAAGGGAGCCTTGTGACCTATAATACAAGATACGATACTAATGAGGCGCTAACAGGTTAGAGGCGAGGGTGTGCCCTATTAGCAAGATATAGGCTATATCCTATGGGATTTCTAGGGTTATCTGTGACTGAGACACTATTTATATGGGTTAGTCCTTGGGACTGGCACCTTGGTTAGAGATGGACACATGATCAGTGAGCCAACACATAGTTGCATTAGGAGAGATCTTTAGTAGCAGTTGGGTTGTGATATGATTCCGGGTAAGGTAATCTTTATCTGAATGTCTATCTTCTTAGGCCTTAGCTTAGGTTATACAGACATTGCCCTAGAGTTGCAGTGATGGAACAATATTATTACATTACGGGATGGGGCGCACAACACATAGTCTAGGATCGGGCATCATGACCTGACACGAGGTACACTCAAGGATCGGGTGTTATGACCTGACATGATTAGGGGGATTCATCCCACCGTTACAAACTCAGGTGCTAAGATCGGGTATCACGTCTTGACACAAAAGGATAGTGGAATCGAGTGTCACGTCCTGACATAAGATGATACATAAGATCGGGTGACCATTCCGTCATAAGGATTATAATGTTGTGCACAAGTTCCACCAAAGCACCACTGGACACCTTGATTGTGCATGGGTATATCCTCTGGGCTTATAGGGGCTCCGGGGGCGTACAAGCTTAGATACTAGGACCTTACATCAATGTACAGTCCGACCCCCTACCTATATGATACTGAGAGCTGGGTTCTACAGTGTTCTATCAGCTGGGTTGTGATATGTTACTGGGCCTTAGCCAGATGTTATGTCAGTTGGGTTATTATATGTTACTGGATTTCGATTATTGGGACACGAGGATTTCACTTATACACTTATGGTTAGTCGGGCTTCGATATATAGATCTTACTACAGTTTTCTATGTTTGATAATTTTATACATTTTTATATAGTATTTCACTCAGTCGGCCGATGATGCCTATTGGGTGTTTATTACTGGTACTCACCCTCACATTTTTTGCATCTTCGCATGGTGTGTGTCTAGGTACTAGCCGTGGGTACTGAGTTGGGGATTTGTGAGCACTTCAAGAGACACTCAGTGAGCACCGGTAGCTCTAGACACTATACAGTCTCCTTTTTTTATGGTTATCTTTTGTATCCAGAAACTGGCGTTGTACATAGTAGTGGCTTGTATGTGTAGGAGTATTCTGGGCTATGTATAGTATGGTTATTATGTATACATATGGGTTTGTGCTTGTGTATCTTGTAGCTCTGTATAGTTGACTTCCACGTTATGGGTAGGTTGTGTTGATTTACGTCGTTATATCTGCTATTTTGTGACTAGTGATTTAGGATAGGTATCCTAGGGTAGGGTAGTTGGCTTGCCTATAGGTGGGATCTAACAAGCACAATCATGACCCGAACCGAGTCATGACAAGTTGGTATCAGAGCTTAAGATTTACTAGTCTCATCTGTACAGAGCTACCGTCTAGTAGAGCCCTATGGATGGGTGCAGAGATGTTCGTGAGTTATCTCCGGGGGCTACGGGATATTTAGAAAATTTTCAGTGTTGTTAATTCTTGTTGTATGATGTTGTCAATGGTCCTTTGATTTCTGGGAATTTGACTTCGCTCGTTCTCGCATATATGACATATTGAGGGCGGATACTGAGCTGAGGTATGACTGCGCTATCAGTCCATAATAGAGAGAAGCCTCTCGAGCCCATTGAGTAGAGACTGGATACCCTAGCCCTCCCACAATTGGAAATACCAGTTCCCCCAGCCGCCTTGGTGGTCACACCAAAGGTGAAAACGACCATTGTACAATTTATAGCAACACTCGAAGCTTTACAGTAGGGCATAACACTAGCCCCAGCTCCTCCAGTACAGGTACCAGCAGCGCTTGTCGTTCTAGAGGATCCAACACAACCAGAGGGAGCTGTATATGTCTAAGGCAAAGAACACACTCTTCTGCCTTAGACAGGTTTTCCACCCCTATTTATAATTTTCTGCACTTGGCAGTTACAACAGGATAAGACGGTTACAAACTGCCCAGGCTTGCCACATCAGATTCCCACTAAGTATTACAACAGTCATATTCTAACAGATTTGCCTAAATTCGAATTTAAACTAAGTCTGGCATGTGCACATGCCCCATGCCTTAGGAGAATTTTGCCCTTGCCCACACTTAGAATATTTTCTGCCCTCTTCAACACTTAGAATTATTTCGGACTTCTTGCCAGCACTTTGTCAACATGCCATCAGTCTTGCCTTGCTATCGTCAAGTCCCACAGCCTTGCCTTGTCAAGCCAACCCACTGCCTAGCCGCGCAAGCCTTAGCCTTGTCAAGTCGCATGCTACCTTGCCTTGTCTTGCCGATGCCATTGTCTTGTCTTGTGCCTTGCCTGCCTTGTGCCCAAGTCTGCTTGGCCATCACCCCAGCATACTTGGTGGTTGTGTCTAAGCTTACTTGCACATACTCTAGTAGCTTAACACCTTGCTGCACTACCAACACTTAGCCGCACAACCCACATGCTATATTGCTTGCCAACACACATGTCAAGGCCAATGTGGAAGTCCTTGCCATGTCCACGCCACGCCCGTGCCATGGCATGTAGGTAGATCAGGGGTCTGACAGACCACCCCCACCTCTTGAACTCGATGCCCTCATCGAGACTGTTTTGAGACAGTCCTCGATCTTCGCATTGAACTGCCATAAGTCCTTTGCCTTCACCCAAACAACATCTTCAACAACCTGCCCCTTCCAGTGAATCAGGAACTCCATGTTGGTGTTCTTCTTTCCATGCCCCACAATCCTGTGATCTAGAATTTCTTCAATGTCTGCATCACACAGTGTTGGAATGGAAGGAGGAGCCCTCTTGTTCCTGTTCCTTTCCGGATCCTCGTCTACAAAATAAGGTTTAAGAAAGCTAACATGGAAGGTTGGATGAATTTTTAACCTTTCTGGCAGCTTCAATCTGTAAGCTACTTCCCCCACTTTCTTCATGACTTCAAACGAACCATCTTACTTGAGGATCAGTCCCTTATGCCTTGTCTTGCTTGAAATCTGTTTCCAGATTTGTGGAGTAAGCTTCAACAGTACTTGATCACCCGCTTGAAACTCTAATGGGCGCCTATGTTGGTCAGCATATTTTTCATGCGCCGCTGAGCCTTGCGCAAGCTGTCCTGAGCCTCAAAAAACATTTCAAGCCTATCCCTTACAATCCTGTATGCTGCTGGACATTTTCCATGGGACCTGTTCTTTGCGACATCTAATGGTGTCATAGACTGTCTGCCTAAGACAATCTCAAACGGACTCATCTCCGTTGCTGAAGACTTATGCAAGTTATAGCAAAATTGGGTTGTATCAAGTAAACTTACCCAATTCCTTTGACTTGCAGTCACAAAATGCCTCAAGTATTCCTCCAACAGGTGGTTAATCCTTTTCGTCTGTCCATCCGTCTGTGGGTGATTTGCAGTAGAGAACTTTAACTCGATCCCCATTATATTGAACAATGTAGTCCAAAACCTACCTGTGAACCTGGTGTCTCTATCACTCACAATGTCAGCCGGAATACCAAAATACTTAACAACATTTTGATAAAACAACTCGGCAGCAACCTCAGATGAGCATAAGTTAGGTGCAGCAACAAATACAACATATTTCAAGAATCTGTCTACTACAACCATAACTGATGTCTTATTTTCAACTTTGGAAAAACTAGAAATGAAATCCATGCTTACCGATAACCATGGGCTTTTAGGAATAGGCAGGGGCTGCAATAATCCTGCCTCCTTCTTACGTTCTGTCTTGTCCACTTGACAAATGTGACAGGTTTTCACGTAAGCTTCAATGTCATCTTCCATATTTGGCCAGAAATAAACACGAGACAGTAGTGCGATCATCCGTTCCACGCCCGGATGACCTGCCCAAGTAGTGTCATGCGCCCCTTTCATTATGTCTCTACGCAGTCCACCACCGTTTGGCACCACGATTCTCCCCCCTTTAAAATGGAGCAGATCATCCTCGATCCAGTACCGTCTCATAGTCCCATCTTGGACTTGACCCATCCACTTCACATAGAGTGGGTCATTCAATGAAGCCAACTTGATCTTGTCAATAAAGTCAGATTGAAGTTTTGAAATTGAATATACTGCAACAAATACCTCTTTCCTGCTCAATGTGTCTGCCACTTGGTTATGCTTTCCTGGCTTATGTTCCCACGTGAAATCATATTCTGCTAGAAATTCTTGCCAACGAGCCTGTTTCGGACTTAACTTTTTCTGAGTTTTGAAGAAAGTGTTTGCCACATTATCAGTCTGTACAACAAACCTTGTTCCCAGCAAGTACACCCGCCAAGTCTGCAAGCAGTGCACAACATCAACCATCTCTTTCTCATGAGTGGAGTATCGTTGCTCAGCATCATTCAACTTCCTGCTTTCAAAGGCCACAGGATGGCCTTCCTGCACCAACACGCCCCAACAGTCTTATCTGACGCGTCAGTATGCACTTCAAATAGAAACTCAAAATCAGGCAGCCTTAGTACCGGTTCAGATGCAATAGCTTCCTTCAACCCTTGCAAAGCTTCTCCACACCGGACTGATCATACCCATTGGACGTCCTTTTTCAGCAAGTTTGTCAATGCTGCTGCCCTTCTAGAGAACCCAGCAATAAACTTCCGGTAATAGTTAGCCAGCCCTAGGAACGATCGCAAATCCTTCACCGTTGAAAGTGCCTGCCACTCAACTATGGCCGGCACTTTCTTAGGATCCATCCGAACCTGCTTTTTGCTAACCAAATGCGCCAGAAACTTTATCTCTTTTTGAGCGAATTCACGCTTCTCCATTTTAATAAAAAGTGTGTATTCTCTCAATTTTGTTAAGACCATACTTAGGTGTTGCACATGATCCTCTAACGTTCTACTACAAATAACTATGTCATTTAAGTAAACAACAACGAAGTCATCGAGATACTCAAATAACACATTATTCATTAGATTGTAGAAAGTCGTCGGAGCGTTTGTCAAGCCAAAAGGCATTAAAAGGAATTCATATGAGTCATATCTAGTTACACAAGTAGTCTTAGGATCCCCTCCTGCTATTCTAACTTGCCAGTAACCCGACCTTAAATCCTGTTTTATTTCAAAAGAAACAGGATGGATCCCTAAGGATGTGTGTGGACTACAGGGCGCTGAACAAGGTAACAGTGAAGAACAAGTATCCAGTTCTATTGGTGCAGATATGATGGAGAGGCTAAGCAATAGGTGTTAGGTTATTTTCTAAGATCGACTCCGCCGAGATTTTCAAGAGCGACAGAAGAGGATGCACAGGAGTTTGTTGTAGCATGTATGGAGCAACTACAGGCATTCAGACTATTAGAGTTTCAGGTGTAGAGTTCATTGCATATCAGCTAGACGAGACCACCAGACAGTGGTCGCAGACTTAGAGAGACACCAGACCAATAGATTTCGTGCTATTGACTTGGGTAGAATTTATAGAGGCCTTTATGACCAGGTTTATGCCCAGAAGTGTCAGGGATAGGCGATGGGACAAGTTTGTTCGCTTAGAGTAGGGACATATAACCATGACTCAGTACGAGGTCAAATTTTAGGAGCTTTCCTAGTATCCTACAGTCATATTACCTATCGAGGAGGAGCGTATTTGTTACTTTATGCGAAGATTGAGGCCATAACTGAGGATCATGTCACATTCGCTGGTGATATCAGGTAGGTCTTACCTTGATATTGTTAATCAAGCCCGTGCCTTGGAGCAGTTAAGTCGCGAGGCCTACAAGGGATGCGACAAGTGTGCTAGGCGTGAGGGAGAGTTTAGTAGGTCCCAATCAGGTTCAGGGTGCTGAATGATAGGCCTCCGAGGAGGTTCTAGCAAGGACATAGTAGTCGCCTATTCCAGGCAGCATGGCAGGCTTCTAAGGGTAGGCATTAAGGCCCACGTACTTCCAGTCGGGGTGGTTTTTCTTATTATGCCAGACACAAACAAAGGGATAGTGACATCGCTACATCAAGGCTGATTGGATCATCCTTTGCGGGTATTCAGGTATTCAAAGCTTCGGGATTAGGACAACGTGATCGTGATAGTCAGAACAGGTCTACTTTGGGTTATTTTGAGTGGGGGAACTTGACCATTGGCTTCAGGATTATCCTGATTGCAGTGTAGCGTAGACAGCTTCACAGGCCACTAGGGTAGCTTCCTTATCGAGTCATAGAAGCAGGGTCCATGATCAGGATCACGAGAACAACCAGTATTAGGATCAGAGTCAGCAGAGCTTCCAACAAGGTTTCAGGGGGCCCGCTAGAGGTTATAGAGCCAAAGGCAGAGCTGAGGGTTGAGATGGTGATAGTTAGGGCCACTTTTACGCGGCCTCAACACAAGTAGAGGCTGAGGCTTCTGATAAGGCTATTACAAATATGATTATTGTATGCCAACAGCCAACTTCAGCACTATTTGACCCAAGTTCCACTTTCTCATATGTGTCTGCATAATATGCTTCTCGCTTGGGTGTGACTCCCGAGCCTTTTTCATCCCAAGTTCGTGTATCGGCCCTACTGAGAGATTCACTTGTGGTAGATCGGGTATGTAGAGGTTATATAGTTACTCTTCAGGGGTTTGACTCGGGCAGATTTGATACTGCTTGATATACTGGATATTGATGTTTTTCTTGGTATGGATTGGTTGGTCCCTGATGAGTCCATAATTTACACTCATTTTGGGGATAAATTGCAAGGAAACATTGCCCTTAGTATGCTAATAATTCCACTTACTAACAAATATACATGTGCTATGACAGGAAATGGAGTTAAAAGTGCGTAAAAGGGCAAGACTTGGTGGAATCATTGAAAGTGAGCAGAAGTGTTAAAAGATTGTGAAAAGTGGTGTCACCGACATACTCGGCGATTCGCCGAATGCTCAAGCAAATCTCCTAAATATGCAGCAACCAAGGTTCTAAGTCAAGTTAGGAGTGCAGTCAAGATTGATGTCACAAATCATACTCGGCGATACGCCAAAATGCACAAGTCATCACCTAAAGTTGTAGCACCCAAAGCCCCAAAACACTGACAAAAAGGCGATATGAAGAATATTTTGGCGCATCACTGAATTGAAAAGACGGAGCAAAGGGTCATCGACTAATGTTGCAATGGAAGAAGCCTCATAAGGATGCACAAGAAAGCAGTTAAGTGCGCATTCGGTGCATCACCAGAGTGCTCGGCGATGGTCGGCCTTCACCATCAAACGACATTTCGCAGCACAAACTTTCACACATTTGCACAGAGTATATAAGCAATTTTAGAAAGGACATTGTACATCATCTGTTCATTCCATATCAGAATAATTACATAGTAATAGTAGTACATAGAACTTTCGTTTTAGAGTACAAGGGAGGCTAGGGTTTTGAAGCTTTTGGACATCAAATTGGAGGAGATTAGGTGGTGATAATCAACTAATTTTTACCCAATTTTGTTACCCATGACTTTTGCTACTATGTATGGTATTCAATCTTTAATTTCTAACATGAGTGGCTAAACCCCCCATGTTGGGGGGTGTGCTTTTGATATGGGTATTTAATTTACTTGGTGGGTTTGTGATATCTTGACTTACCTGTGGTTGATTTAGGTGAAATTATATCTCTTCCCTAAGTTTAATATATGAATTTCAAGGTTGCAAACCTGGAGTTTTGTTTTAGATCTCTGATTTGTTTCTTTTTTTAGACTATTAGAGTATGGAGTGGATATAATGGCCGAAAACCTTATGGGGTTTCAGTTGATATCCATATTCATGGATTCAATGGCCAAGGTAGTAGGTGTTTTGCTCGACTTCTTAGGGCAAGCCTGTCCTCGGTGGTCCGCGTGTGGTATCTTTGTTGATTCATGTGAAACACCCATATATCATTGGTGATTTGGGTTACAAGCAATCTAGCCTATTCACTCAACATCAACTCATGTAGTCAAGTATCTAAACCTATTATTTAAATTACTTCTCATATTTGCACATCCCAACATCTTCCCTTGATAGTTGTTTAATTCGATAACTAGAACTTGTTAGCTGAACTCTGTTTTGATTATTACAACCCCCAGATCCTACAATTACTTGGTCCAACGAGTCACTTTCACCTTGAACAATGATTCCCTATGGGATCGACCCCAACCTCTAAAGTTGGTTTATTATGTTGATGACGGTCTCCCCTTCTACCTTTGAGTAGTCGGGTTAAGAGACATTAGAAATGGTGTGTTGCTTGGGAATTGGCATGTTCATATTGGAAGTGTTTGTTGAGCTTTGATATTGTAGTTAGAATTTTGTTTTTTACTGTTTTCTTGCTGTTTTTGCTAATTCAACAATAGGTGTAAAGATAGGGGATGATGAAAGTGTTCATGGTGAGAATGTTAGAGAAATGAACGGGATGGAAGATTTTAATTGGGATCAGGTTGGAAGCACAGGTGCTATCCAATTACCCCCATTAGTTGGAGTTAATTTCCATCTGACGAGCACCATGTTGCCACTCCTCCAACTGAAGGGATTGTTCATAGGGCTCGGCCACATAGATCCTCATAAATACTTGAGGAACTTTTTTGATGTGTGTATGTCATTCCACTTCAGGGGAGTGTGCTAGGAAGCTATCCAACTAAGGCTATTTCCTTTCTCCATCACCGGAAAGGCATTGAGGTGGCTAGTGGAGTTACCTTGTGATTCTATTACTTCATGGGAGGAGCTGCAGAATGCATTCCTAGAGAGATTTTTCCTCCCTCGAAGATGATTAAATTGAGAAAAAGTATTGAGAACTTCAAGAAGCTAGAGGGCGAATCATTGCATGAAACATGGCTTCGATTTCGGAAACTTTTGCTTCAGTGCCCTAACTATAGAGTTCCAGACCATATTCCCTTGCAATACTTTTACGTGAGTTTTGATTCTGCAAACAAAGAAATAGTTGTATTAACTAGTGAGAGGAGGTTTAATGATACAATCATTCACTAAAGCTTGTAACTTCTTGGACAACATGAGAAAAATTAATAGAACATGGTATACAAGAGATGTAGTCCCTTCAAGCCACAGAAGTTCTACCAAGGAGAAACTTGCCAAAGACCAAGAAAGGGATGAGAACATGGCTTAAAGTGCTAACTCAGCTCGATCTTTTGACCAAGCACGTCATGGGAGGAAATCGCAAGAGTGTGAATGTTGTGGGAGCTATCGGAGAGGTGATGTTTGAAGGTGCAACATTTGAGGGTAGTTACAATGAAGAATGTCTTTACATGGGTAACAAAATGGTGGGTTCTCGGCTGGCTTTTCAAAGGCCACCTAGGAATCATGGTTGGAACAACAACTCCAGATGGCGAGATCGAGCATGGACTAATCAACCTCATGTTGAGGGTTAGCAATCGTAGGGAAGACAGGTATATTCCATCACATGATAGAGCGAAGACGGCTAAACTAGTAGTTAATCAAGAGAATCCTTGAACCAATAATATGCTTTTGAGTAAGGTGGAGGCTTCAGAAAAGGTCTTAAAAGAAAGGAAATATGATTTTTCCCAGCTGAGTCAAATTGTGACGTCTCATTCGACATCCATTAAACATTTAGAGACTCAATTAGGAAATATTTCAGCCCATTTGAATCAACGTCCTAAGGGAGATCCACCCAGTGACACAGTGGCCAATCCAAAAGGGAATGATCAGTAGTGTTTAGCCATAACTACTCGAAGTGAAAAGTTGGTCGAAGATAGTAAACCATCACTTATTGTTGATGAAGGTCTGAAAGAGGTAGAAAAAAAAGAAGATATGATTGTTGTTGAGGATGATAAGCAGGAGGCTCAAGTGTTAGGTGATGATGCTCTCGACAATTCGGAGAAGACAAACAAGAGAAGAGTGGGGACAATGTGGTGAAAGCCAAGAACACTCTCCCCTAAAATTTAAGTCAACCTGTGAGGCGGAAGATAGCTCACATCAAAGTTAATCCTCTGTTCCCACAAAAGTTGAAGAAGAAAGAGGAGGATGCTAAGTTTTAAAAGTTTCTTTCTATGTTCAATTATTTGGCAATAAATGTTACCCTTGTGGAAGCATTAATTGAAATGTCAGGATATGCCAAGTTCATGAAAGACCTGGTGACAAAGAAGAGGACGCTTGAATGTGAGACAATTGAAGTGTCTCACAACTACAGTGCGATCCTGAAACAAAAGTCAATAACAAAGAAGGAAGACCAAGGGGAATTCACCGTCCCATGCACAATATGAGCCTCAAAGTTCAATAAATCTCTTTGTGATTTGGGGGCAAGCAAAAATCTCATGCCCCTAGCTATTTTCGGGGAACTGAATTTGGAAATCGCTTCACTAACTACAATGCAGCTACTCATGGCTGATAGGTCCATCAAAAGACCAGTGGAAATTCTACATGATGTGTTGGTACAGGTGGATAAATTCATCCTCCCTATAGACTTTGCAATTTTGGATTGCAAGGTAGTTATGGATGTGCCAATCATTTTATGGAGGCTATTCTTAGCCACCGAGCGAGCTATGGTATATGTTGAGAAATGGAAATTTGAAATTTAGAGTGAACGAGGAGATTGTTTTCAACATTTGCAAAGCTTTGAAACTAGGAGATGATCCTCGGGTATTGTCAATTATGGGCCAGTCAGCAGTAACTTGAGATGAAGAGGAACAATGTCGTGCCATGACGTTAACTAAGTCGTTGCTTGGGAGGCAACCCAAGGTGAGTATTTTACTGCATTTTAGTTTGAATAATGGGTGTTGAATTGTGCAGGGTTGACAAGGAAAATAGGAGTGACACGTTGATAAGGGCGACCAAGAGGGGTGACTCGGCATATTCCCCGAGTCATATTTGCGATGATCAATTTGACCTCATTTCTAGATGAGTGGTGATTCTGGAGGTGCTGCCAAATTTGGCGAATCAAAGGTCCAATTGGAAAATCACCGATTCTGATTGGCAATGGTTAATTTCACCTCACTTTAAGGTAGAAGGTAAGGTAACCTCACATTGAAAAAGTGCAATCCCTAGCATGTTTGGCGCAGTGCCAAGTGTGCTTTGGTTCCTAAACATGCACGCTCACTGACCTACATAAGAATTTTCAAATGCTCTAGTCCTTTAACTTTCTACCTTCCATCCTTTTCCCTTCCCATACACGCCAATACCCCTTTCCTTTGCTTTTCTTTGAGAAGTTTCACCAAGAAGTTGGGAATAATCATCAAAGGGCATCACCAAAGATTTTCATTGTGTCTCACTATTGAACAAGTATGATTTTGACTCCTTGTTCTAGTTCTTTGAAGAAGCCATTGTTTGTGAAGTTGATCAGCGTTTTTGATGTGAAAATCATGTTTAACACTTTGCAATTTTTGTTGAGAATCAAGTGGGTAGGAGTTTAGAGTTGCTTTTGAACTCTGTGTTGCATGTATGTGTGATTTATTTCGGGTTTTGATATCTTTTATGAATATCAAACTTGGGGGTATGAATGAGTTGGGTTAAAGCCATGAATGAAGGGTTTCTTGCTCATTGATGAACGGTTTGTGGGTTTGACCCTAAATCTTGTGCTTGATATGATGTTTGAATGTGTTCAATTGAAAATAGGCCATGATCATATGAATGTGTTCTCGTAATGTGCTTACTTGTTGGATTGATTACTTCTATGGGCGATGGATGAAGTTTGAGGAACCCCTGATCTCTTTTAAGCGATTGAACTTTCCCTATGATAGATTTTGGGTGATGTCATTCTTAAGGGTAAGTTATTGTTTATTTGAATGTATAGCCATTGAAACCATGTGATAGTGCTAGCCAATAATTAAGTCTATATTGATGTATTATGATGGGTTAGTATGGGCATCTCATCCAAGTCAACTGTAAACATTGTTGAAATTTTTGTGAATGGACGAGGGGCCTTGTTAGTGACAACAGGCGATGGTCATTTTGACCGCCTAAGTACACTCAGCAATGCACCCAGCTTACACATACACTGCCTTATTTGGTTGTTTTTCATGAGGGGCTACTATAACTTTTGGCGATGAACTTTCCTTGTCGCCAAATCCGATCGGTGGATCGCAGATTGAGCATGATCATCATTGAAAGTAGCAGTGATCCCAAGTCTAAAATTTGTGTAAAAAGGTGACGGTCTATTTGACCATTGAATCAATTTGGCGATTCACTGAGTGTGATATGCAGTCTAATTGACCAACCTATCTTGAATGCTTTTCATATGATCAAATATTGTGCTTGGTTATTTTTTAATGTTTTTTCACAAGTGTTTGGAGATCATTACGGTACCAGAATGGTCAAACGAAAGGAGCAAGTCACACGTGGTGGATCTAGAGCAGCTAAGGGGGTCACATAGCTCCCAATAGAGTAGAAAGTAGGACCTATCAGCCTCAAAAGGAAGTGTGAGGAAAAAGGAAAATAAAAGTGGTTGAGTAGCAGGAATCCACCAGCGATGAGGATGCACGACTCAACATAAATTGGACCAGCTCAAAGGAGGAGGAGGAGAGACCTAGACCTTCCAAAAAGCCTACTTCAGAGCCTATTCCAAAAAGGCACCAAAGTGAAGGCAGGTCGAAGGCTACTCATGATCCTTTACTTTAGACATCCCAAAGGATTAGACAAATGACAGCCCAAAGACACCTGAATAGACTCAGAGCAGTAGGAAAATGAACAATTGACGAGGAAAAACAATTGTACGCTGATGAGATGATTTATCGACGTCTAGAGGTTTGGGAGACTCAAATTCCACAATTTCCAATGGTTCACTAAACCTCAGGAGCCATATGTGTCTGACCTTGTCGTAGAATTTTATGAGGCCTATGACAAGGCCATTCCAAAGAACAACAGCAGAGTCAAGTCATTGCTCAAACCCCTAGATGTTGTGGAAGTTCGAGGAGTACAGGTCCCATGCAGTCAAACTGAAATTAACAATGTCTTAGGATGCATGAACAGGGATAAAAATGAAATGGATGAGATGCTAAAAGTGAAAACATTTGATGACATGAAGGCGTGGTTGGCTCCAATGATCAGTATTCCAGCTCTCTTGTGGTTAGAGGAGGGAGCTATGGATTTATCAACAACAACTTAATGCCGTCAAAAAACAAATCGGTGCTTCGCGCGACTAAAGCAACATAGGTTAGGAGTATCATGGATCACAAGAGGTTGAATCTTGGTGCTATCATTGCTCCCAAAATCCTCATGAAGGCAAAGCAGTTTGATATCACCCAAACTACACCTCCTTTTTTAGGCTAAAGCAGTCGTTGACATGATATATAACCTAATCGAGGATAGGGTTGATCCCACAGGGAATATAGTTGACTTAGAAGAATTTAAAGCAATTCAGGTGGATTAACTTACTTATCTCCCCAAAGGATGAGGGGTTTGTAACAACTATGAAAATTAATCCTAGACTAAGACAAGTGTTAAATCAGTATGAAAAGTAACTAGAATATTGTATTTCCTATGATTTTCTAACTTGGTATTATTAGATAATCAAATTCTTTTACGGTGTAAAGCGTGCAGAACGGTAAGTTAAGTTTACCAAACCCTTTGATCCAGGCAAGAGGAAAATTTTACTACGTGATTTGATTCATCCCCGTAGTGTGACATCACTTACCCTTACCTACTATTCCAGTACAACCTCCCCTTGGCCTAGTTTGGTTAATTAGACGAGAAACATCAATCGAATCTTGTTAATTAATCTATTTTTCTATTTATTACTACCTTGATCCAGTTAGTAACACTAGGCGAATTCTAACGTTGGCCACCATTAAAAATCATTCAAACCAGAGAGAATTAATTAATACATGCATGAACACTTTTCAAGAATTACGAATTATCCGATTTTATCTTTTTAGTTCTTCATGGTTCCCACAACCCTAGTTATGGATTTAGCTACTCATGATCAGTGTAGATGCAAGAATCATGAATTTGAATAACATAATTAAGCACTTAAACAAGAGAATTAAGCACAAGAAATCCAAGCTCTTCACCAAGAATCACAAGATTGAATTAAATACAGAATAAAGTTTTACAAATATTTCTCTTAAGCTCTCTACTGTTCTCTACTGTTCTGTCATGTTCCTTATAATAATATCCTAAAAACCCTATTTATAGACTTTAACATACAAAATCATAATAGATTAGGAGAACTGGGTCGCCAGACTCTATGCCATATAATGTTTTACGGCCTGTAGTCGGGCTTTCATGGATTGCATCTTCAATTTTGGGCCTGACTTCTATGAAACCCTTCTACGACCCATAAATATTTCATGGCCGGAGGGGGGTTTCATTTGATGAATTTCAGCATCTCCCTGATTTCTGATCCTCAGGGAATGGCACCAAGTCTACAACTCGTAAAATCTTCTACGACTCGTCTGCATGTTCGTAGACATAATTTCAGAAAATCACCCTTCACTAGAATTATGTATAAAACTAGTTCGACGGCATGTAGAATTCTCTATGGCCCATAAAAGGCCTTGTGAAACATCAGCTTCAGCAAAATCTGCACACTTAGCCCAAAAATTGTGCAAATGTTGTAATCTTGTAAAACAAACATAAAAACACATCAAATCTACTAACATCGCTTTGAGAACACACAAAATTTCAAGTTTTTAAGCATCAAATGTGTTATATTTTTGCAACATATCACAGTTCCAAACCTCACTACCCTTCATAAGTCTCATCACTATACTATGTAGATGAGCTAGAGTGCCAAGGAATGAAAAGACTGATGTAGAGGTGACTCCATCCGCATCTACTGACATTAGGAGGATAGAGGCTGCGTATTTGAGAGATGAAGAAGATAGAGCCAGGAAGAAATTGGCTGACAAAATACTGATTGTTCATGTTGAACTCTCGAGTCTGGCGCTGCAGAGCTAGGCAGTAAGGTAGGTGTACCTTCTTCTTCCCCTACTGTATATTCCTCTTCTGCTCCTATACCTTCTACAGAGACAGAGGTTGAAGATGAGCAATCCCTACTCACTAGGGTCACTATTTTCGCGATTGGTTGCCTGGCCAAAGTTGCTGATTCTCGGGCCATTAGGGTTGAGCCATCTGCACCCAAATTAGTTGAGGTAGCCATAGCCAAGGCCCTAAAGCCATATGTTGATGTTGAAGCAAAGTAGTGTGAGATAAATAAAGCTCACAAGTTGAGGATGGATAGGCTTGAGTCTATGATTGAAGACCACAGAAAGGAGTTGGCCAGCCTAAGGGATAGAGTATTAAACGTTGAAAAAGCAGGTAGCGGTAGTATGGACACATCGGCTCTGAAAGCTAATATTGATGAATTGAAAAAGGCGGTGACCTCCCTCTGGTCCACTGATTTGAGCATATTTTTTAGGGTTGTAAGATCCACCACTCTAGTTGGATGTAGCTATAATCCTAAATAAGAGGCCAAATGTAAAGGTTTTGGGTGATGGTAGTGAAGAAAATTAGGAGGTGAGCACCCCAAAGACCGATGATGAGACATTAGGAGCAGAGTAGAACCAAGAGGACCGGGAGGAGCTAGATGGTGTGGAGAATGAGATGGTGGATGCAGAGCTAGATGGGTCTTGTACCATTCAGACCCTTCAGAATGGTGGACAAGATGGTAACCATCTCCCGCTTGATGATCAACTTCTCTACAATGAGATATCTAATGCAGAGATTCACAATGCCTTATAGCTATTGGTCAAAGTTATAACTGCTCAACTAAACCAACAGACAGGTAACCCTGAGATTATGGGTGACAAAAAGGGGAAGAGGAAGGCTAAGAGAGCCCGAGTTAATGGTGCTTCATCTTCTTCTAGTGTTTCAACACCCAAGTACAAAAAGAAAAGGGCACCATTTTTTCATTTGTTAAAAGTGTGGTAAGAAGCATCAAGGAAAGTGCTTGGTCATCACTGATGGTTGTTTCAAGTGTGGTGGTGTAGGGCATAAGATAAGGGCTAGTCTCGTGGCCTCCGAGGAAGGGAGAAGAAGGGATCGACTTGAAGGTAGACTTCCACATGCTAAGCTCGAGGGTAATGGTGAACCAAATCCTCCTAGATGCTCAAAATTTGAATTATAGTGGAAAATGTTTGAGAAACACAGGCACATGCTTTGGGTGTGGCATGATGGGCCACAAGATTATTGATTGTCCACATGCTCAAAACAAGGGTAAAGATGGTAGTCCTCATGGACATGGTGCTCATAGAAATCAAAATCCACAAGGTGGTGCTAAGGGCAGTGGTGCTAATATTCTTAAGTTTCGAAGGTATGGGAAGAACCATGGAGGCATTTTTCGGAGAGGGTCGGATAGTAGTTTTGGTTGTGGAAAAATAGAGCACGAAATCCCTAAGTTTCCTTATGTTTATAAAAAAAATAAGGAACGGTGTCCTCATGGTCAACCCTCAGGGTTTGGCCTAGTGGTAATTGACTTGAGCCTTGGAGTTTTCTCCCTTTCAAGGTCTCAAGATCGAAACCCATTAGGTGCAAACAAGGGCTATTGGATCGGGTAAAACCTGAATTAATCGTGGTGCACTTGCGGGAAACTCCTTGCCGAGGGACTGCGCACCCCTAGGATTAGTCGGGGCTCAAAGAGAATCGAAAACCCGGTGCAAGTCAAAATAAAAGGGGGTGTCCTCATGGTCAAGTGGTTCCAAGAAAGAAAGTGTAAGAAGGTTCCCAAACTCTAGGTAAAGGTTTGTGTAGAAACCAATTCTATGATTTTTCAAGAAAGGCAAAAGGTGGATGAGGCACCCAATGTTGTTACCAGTATGTTAAAGGTTTTATGATTCTGATGTGTATGTTTTATTGGGCTCGGGTGTCACTCTATCATTCATTACTCCATTTGTTGCTAATAGGCTTGATGTGTATCCCGAATTATTATGTGAACCCTTTGAGGTGTCTACCCCTATTGCTGAGTCTACTGTTTCTAAAAGAGTCTATAGGGTTATCTCGTGTCTATATTGCATAAAGTCTTGCCTTGTGATTTTGTTGAGCTAGACATAGTAGATTTTGATATTATTCTTGGGATGGACTGGTTACATACATATCATGCTTCCATTGATTGTAGAACTCGTAAATTTAAGTTCTAACATCCTAATGAGCCCATCCTTGAGTGGGAAGGACATGATTCGGTGGTTAAGAGTAGGTTCATCTCTTGTCTTAAGGCTTAGGAGTTGACTTTTACAAGTTATATTTATCATCTTGTAAGGGTTAGGGATGTTAAGTCTAAAGTCCCTTCTATTGAGTCGGTCTCGATGGTCAATGAGTTACTTGATATCTTTCCCAATGAGCTTCCCAGTATCCCTCTCGAAAGGGAGATAGATTTTGATATAGACCGCCTCCACGATACACAACCCATTTCCATTCCCCCTTACCAACTAGCCCCAGCAGAGTTGAAAGAATTAAAGGATCAATTGAAAGATTTGTTGGAGAAAGGATTCTTTAGTCCTAGCAAGTCACCTTGGGGTGCACCAGTGTTGTTTGTAAGAAAGAAAGGATGGCTCACGTAGAATGTGCATCAACCACCAACAACTCAACAAGGTCACCATACAGAGAAAGTATCCTCTCAAGTATAGATGATTTATTTGACCAATTGCAAGGGGCTAGTCATTTTTCTAAGATTGATCTTTGGTCCAGATACAATCAAATCAAGGTGCGGGAATATGATATTTGTAAAATGACTTTTTAGACTAGACATGGGCATTTTGAATTGTGGTGATGTCATTTGGCCTTACTAATGCACCGACGATATTTATGAATCTTATGAATAGGATCTTTAAACCTTATCTTGATATGTTTGTTGTGGTATTCATTGATGATATTTTTTATTTACTCTTGAAGTGAGGAAGAACGTGTGAAATATTTGAGGGTAGTGTTGCAGACCTGGAGAAATAAGAGGTTGTTTGCTAAGTTTGATAAATGTGAATTTTGGTTGAAAGAAGTTGCCTTCTTAGGGTATATGATGTCGGGTGAAGGGATTAAAATGGATCCTAAAAAGATAGAAGCGGCGAGAAATTGGCCTAGGACCTTGACTCCAACAGTGTTAGGAGTTTGAGCTACAACTGGAGATTTGTGAACGGTTTCTCCTCTATTTCCTCTCCTTTGAAACGTTCACACAAAAGAAGGTGAAATTTGTTTGGACCAATGAATGTGAAAAAAGTTTCAAATTTTAAAGGACAAGCTTATGTTCGCTCCTATTTTGACTCTACCGGAATGGTTAGTAGGGTTTGTTGTGTATTGCAATGCTTCAAGAATTGGTTTGGTTTGTGTATTGATGCAAAGTGGAAAGGTTATTGCCTATGCTTCTGGCAACTCAAAGTGCATGGCGTAACTATCCTATCCATGATCTTGAATTAGCGGCCATGGTATTTGCTTTAAAAATATGACATCATTATTTGTATGGGGTTCATGTAGATGTTTTCATCGACCACAAGTGTCTTCAATATATGTCCACCCAAAGAGATCTCAATTTGAGGCAAAAAAATAGTTAGAACTCCTTAAATATTATGACATGAGTGTGCATTATCATTCGAGCGAAGTTAATGTTGTTGCCAATGCTTAAAGTAGGGTGTCCATGGAGAGTATGGCTCACATTGATGGTGGTAAGAAAGAATTGGCAAGGGAAGTCCATCAGTTGGCTAGATGAGGGTTAGGTTGTATGAAGTTGAAAATAGAGGTGTGATGGTTGTAGATGGTTCTAAGTGTTGTTTGATTGAAGAGGTCATATCCAAACAAAGACCTTGACCCCACTTTGGTTTAATTTAAAGTAGTAGTAAAGGATGGCAAGATAGAGGTTTTCTCCTGAGGGAAAGATGGTATCCTTTGGTACCAAGGTAGGTTGTGTGTGTCAAATATTGATATATTTAAGAACTTAATTTTGAAAGAGGCACATATCTCACCCCATTCCATTCAACGCAGTTCTACAAATATGTATAGGGATTTGAGGAAATTATATTAGTGAGGTGGTATAAAGAGGGACATTGCAAAGTTGGTAGCCGGATGCCATAATTGCCAATAAGTCAATGCAGCTCAGTAAAGGTCGGATGGCCTAGCCCAAGATTAGAGATAGCATTGATAAGATCATGAAATTGACTCATTTACGACCTATTAAAACAACCTATAGTGTCGAAGATTATGCTAAACTATACACCCATGAGTTGGAGTCGCCTATGGAGATGAGTATGGTTTATCTGGTCTTTTATGAGTCCATGTTGAGGAAATGTTTAGGTGATCCAAACTCTATTGAGCCTTTGGAGGTTATAAGTATTGAGGAGAATTTGGCTTACGAAGAAGCTCCGATTGAGATATTGGATAGGTAAGTGAAGAGGTTGAAAAACAAAGACATAGCATCCATCAAAGTCCTTTGGAGGAACCAACAAGTCACAAATGCTACTTCGGAAGCCAAAGCAGACATGAAGAAGCGATATTTTTATTTCTTCCACTCTAATCAAGCCTAAGGTAACAAGTTAACCCTATTGATGGAGTCAAATCATGTAAATCCGCCCTTCAATGTCATGTTTCATGCGTACATACTCATAGTAACAAGTTTAGATGATTTTGGTGCATAAAATGAGATTTGATGAAAATAATGTTTGAGTTGCATTGATTGCATTCATGCAAGCTGAAAGTTTTCTAATCACTCTTCTCAAGTATGTTTCCATCACATTCGGGGATGAATGTTCCCAAGGGGGAGATATTGTAACATCTCTCATGCGACTCGAAATGTCCCTATGGCGTATTTCTTTGAATATCTTAAAATTTGTGCATTATTTCACAAATTAGACTTGTATTCTTTTTCAGGAGGCAAAATCGTGTAGAAAAAGGGTGGTCTTTACTTTTTAGGTCACCCATATCAAAAAATAAATTTTTGGGGTTCATTAGGGTTCCCTATTCACCGTGTTACACCAAGGACCTAGGCTTGGGTCGTGACAAGAGAAAGTTGAAATAAGTGAACGAGGAAGGTTATTAGGGTATGAAATAGGCTTAGGAGGGTGGATATTTGGTAAAGGGGTCAAAATACCTTTTTAAGAATGTAAAAATATCATCAAACTTAAAAGGTATTGCCATGTATTGAGTTTCGACGGCAAAATTTGTGAGTTGGAGGTCTTCTCGCCGAACCATTCGATGATTTTCCAAATGGGACCTTCAGATCGCCTAATATGATAGTTTCTGAGCGGTTTTGGGATCATTCAGCGAGCATAGTATAGGATTGCCAAATGCATTTAGAGAGTCTCCCAAATTGCACTTAGCGCGTCGAATCTCATAGCCTAGAGACGCTTCACTAAAATGGCCATAACATTTTACCCTAAACTCTAAATAAGGAAAAATTGGATGAGTTAGAAATATAATTCAAAGATGAGAGGTAAATTGGACTCTACGATCCGATATGACGGAAAATAGAATCCCATGTAACCTCACCAATTCTCAGATATATACATAAGCATAATCTTTGACACTTAATGTAGTCTTGACCGGTAGAAAGTGAGCCGACTTTATCATGGGATAAACTATCACCCATTGGAGTCAAAATGCTTCTTAGTCTTTGGAAACCCTAAATCCATGTTGATTTCTTCCCACTTCTAGTAGGAATGTCAATATCTTGGGATAGGCCACCCAGCCTTCGATGTTCGACTTTGACTTGTTGGCAATTGGCACACTCGGACACAAATTGGACAATGTCCTTCTTCATCCCATTCCACCAACAGATCTCCCTCAAGTCTTTATACATCTTTGTAGTGCAAGGATGAATAGAATATAAAGATATATGAGATTCTTGTAATATCAAGTTCCTCAACTCATTATCATTGGGTACATATAACCTCCCCTAATATCAGACTACACCATCTCCCCCTTGTGAGAAGACTTCTATCTTTCCTTCTTTCACTAGGTCTTTAAAATCAACTAAGGCGGGATCAAGGTCTTGCTTAGACTTAACCTCCTCAATCAAAGAATATTCGGACCCATGAAGCACCATCACACTACCATTTCTGGAGTCATTTAACTTTACCCACAATCTAGCCAACCTATGGACACCTTTGGCCAACTCCCTCTTTCCATCATCTTCAATGTGAGACAAAATACCCATAGAAACTCTACTAAGGGCGTATGCTACCACATTAACCTTTCTCAAGTGATAATTCACACTCATGTCGTAATCTTTGAGTAGCTCTAACCACCTTCATTGTCTCAAATTGAGATCCTTTTGGGTGAACACATGTTGGAGGCTTTTGTGGTCGGTAAAGAAATCCATATAAACCCCATGCAAATAATGTCACCAAATCTTCAAGGCAAACACCATAACCGCAAGCTCAAGATCATGAATCGCGTAATTCTTCTCATGTATTTTCAATTTTCTTGAAGCATAAGCAATCCCCATACCATGTTGTATTAGCACACCCCAACCCAATATTTGATGCATCACAATCAACAACGAACCCATCATTTCCTTCTGACAATGTCAAAATTGGAGCCAAAGTTAGTCGATCCTTCAAAGTTTGGAAGTTTTTCTCACTCTCATCCGTCCACACAAACTTCTTTTTCTTTTGAGTCAACTTGGTGAGTGGGGACGAAATGGAAGATAATGTCACGCCCAAAGTCCCATTAAGGCGGACTAGCATCGATTGTCGACAAGGCTCGGGAGAAGCAACATATACCCATGCACTTTCTATGAACATTGTAAAGGGGTTTCCACATTCAACATGCTTTCAAGAAAGTAGACAGTAATAACAGGTCAAAAGGAAATGCATATGACTAGGCCGTTGGAGCCACGACGTCTAAGATACGATACATGACCACACTTTACTTTACATAGTTTACAAAGACTCTAGATAAGGAGCAGTATCTAAATGGATCGGGACAGGCCCGCTTCATGACCAACTATACAATACAAAAATATAACATCTAGACACACAAAGCCCTGAAGCAACCTAGAGCTTAGTAACAACAGATGGATGTCTTGTACTCCTACTGGGGAGATCTAGTAGCACCTGTACCTGCAACATGAAATGCAGGTCCCCTGTAAGGGACGTCAGTATGAGATAATGTACTGAATATGTAAGGTAGGAAGTACTGTATATGAAACAAAAACACAAATGAAATCACACACTGGTGTGTAAGGATAGAAGACCACCTTTAGCCATATTATGGAATCATGTACGTTATGTCCTTCTTATTACTTTACCTTTCTTTATTGTATAATTTATGTGTAGTATATCATATAAATGACCAGCTGATCAGTGGTAAGTCAATATCGGGATCGACCCATGCTAGGATTTTCTTTCACCCCCGGGATACCCCCCGTAATATGGGATCGACCCATGCTAGGTGATTCTTCCACCCCTGGGACACCACCCATTAATAAGCAACTTTGATTTATGTTTTATTTACTTTTTGAAATGATTCTTTTGGTGGTCATAACATTGAGTTGTAGGATTATAGACATAACATGTGACATGTAAACAATCATGCAAGACAACACCACAATGAAAAGAGAGTTACATAATTAATGAAATGCGTAAGAGATAAACAACACGTGGACTTTACTTAGTAAAAAGGAACTCATGTATCTTTGGTATCCAAGTATGTATGCAGAATTGATAATGGCTATATATGGGAGCATATGAACATGTTAAAGAGTGGAGACATGGTAATTAGTTATGTCGGAGTTTGTAAGTGCCTTTATGTGCCAAGGAAGAACCTAGATTCATGCCAAATAATATGAAACTGACTAGCCTTACATACCTCGTTGTACTACGTTGTTATTACCTCGGAGTAGTATCCTTTTCCACCAAATACTTATCTACAATATAGTAGGTGATAAAACTACTATTATCAGCTAATAAACACGTCTTGGCAGTCCAATCTCATAAAAAAACACTCGGGCAGCAAGCTTTTAACTATCAATCCACGAGTATTCTTTCAACCGTTCCACCTTTAATCATATTTTCATTTGGCACACATTATCATATACATGTTACATCCATCTTGTTTTAGTCACATAACAGGCTTACAACAGCTCATAAAGTACAATATACAACAACTCTACACAACACGCAATTAGGCAATGTGACATTACGTCCTTTCACTACATTTCAACATCAACCATTCCAAATCTGTTTAAACCTCAACCAAACTGTCCTCAACATATTTACATATAGAAAAAGTCTTAAAAAATTCCAAAAATAGTCCCAAAGTATATGGAAAACGTGAGACAACAATCTCTAATTATCCGCCCACAAGTTCCTACTAAGAGCACCATTAGGATATCATACAAGAACTCATTTTTGCGGAAGCTAAAAATGGTGCAGCAGCCTTCTTATATCACTACAGAACCAAACCTTGTTAAAAACATAAATATTACTTCATAATACAACCAACCAAGAAGAGAAAAGCCTCATAACAAACAAGAAAAGTGTACAACAATCTTTGGAACACATGCTGTCCAAAATTCCTAGACGAGCATAACCAGCATACTCCTCATGTTTTTCATGGAAATATCGCACTAAATACATAGGCATTCTTACTTACCTTAACCTCTAAGGAGTAGGGCTTCTCCAAGAACCCTAAAGTCTTGTTGTGTGGCTTCTTTGTAATGGAAAGAGAGAGCGGGGAGAAACTCTGAAAAAATCTGATTTTTGGCTATGTTAAATTGACTTAAAGTTGCTAGTTCTTAATCCCTTTTAAAGGGCCACTTTTGGCCAACTTTCTTTTACATTTGAAGCCTTATTTTATTAAGGTGGTGATGCAGTAACTTGGCCCTTTCACTTGGGACTTATTGGGCTTCAATTGATGGACTTTGCGGCCAATATTTTCCTTCTACTTTCACTTTATTTGGGCCCTATTTGTGAAGTGGGTTGTGAATGTAATTTGGCCCTTTTCCTATTCATTTTGGGCTGCAAATATTGTCCCTTTATGATGCTAAACCATGGGCCAAATTACACCCTTAACTCGGGGTTTATTCTTTATCTGATTTGAATAAATTCAGTGTTGGGCCTCATCTCCGTCTACCTAGCCTATTTAAGCTAAGCACGTAGGTGACTCACCTGTTAGCTTCCTAAGTCTTACAAGCACCTCACTTCCTTTCACTTTTTTTAAGGTCCTGCTCTCCTGAATTTGGCTTAAAACTTATATGCACTCACTCGTCTTAAGCATTAGACGTAATTATTGCCCTTCAATCGAAAAATTAGGCACTTTTAAATTTGGTGCTCCTCCTACAAATATCATACCATGTTTCGTATGCATAGGACTAGTACACCTAAGATGTGGGGTGTTATATCCTCCCCCCCCGGGAACATTTGTCCGTGAATGTAAGCATCATTAGATAGGTTAAACAAGTTTAAACCTTCATTTAAAGAAACTTTGGACAACATAACAAGCATTCAAACACACATACCTTATAATGCCCCAACTCTGCATCTTGGACTTCCTCTTTAGCTTCAAATAAAGAAGGGTACTTAGATCTCAATGCTTCCTCAGCCTCCCACATCATATCTTCTACTTGTTGGTTCCTCCAAAGTACCTTTACTGAAGGTATTTCCTTATTCTTTAGCTTTCTAACTTGACGATCTAGGATAGCAATAGGTACCTCTCCATACGTGAGATCTTCTGTAACCTGCATATCTTTAATAGGAGTGATACGAGATGGGTTACCTATGCGTTTTCAAAGCGTTGAGACATGAAAAACTGGATGAACCATTTAGAGCTCCTGGGGTAGCTGTAATTCATACGCAACTTGTCTAAACCGTTTAATAATCTTATATGGCCCTATGTGATGTGGGCTTAGTTTTCCTTTCTTACCGAATCTCATAACTCCTTTCATTGGGGACACCTTTACAAATACTCAATCTCCGACTGAGAATTCCAATCCTCTTCTCCTAGCATCCGCATATGATTTGTGACGACTTTAGGCTGTTTCTAGCCGTTATCGTATTACCTTGACTTTTTTCATGGCTTGTTAGACTAGATCTGGACCAAGCAAGGTGGTTTCACCCACTTCAAACCATCCTATTGGTGATCTACATTTCCTTCCATACAAAGCTTCATAAGATGTCATCTTGATGCTTGAATGGTAGCTATTATTATAGGCAAATTCAATAAGTGGCAAATGGTCCACCCAACTACCTTTGAAGTCCAATGCATAAGCCTGCAACATATCTTCAAAAGTTTGAATGGTGCATTCTGCTTGACCATCTGTCTGAGGGTGGAAAGTTGTATTTAAATTCACTTGTGTCCTTAAGCTCCTTTGGAAGGATTTCCAAAACTTTGCAGTGAATTGAGCTCCCCGATCAGATATAATGGAGATTGGGACCCCATGTAGCCTAACTATCTTTTTGAGGTATAACTTTGCATACTCTTCAGTTGTATAATCACTCTTAACTGGCAAGAAGTGTGCTGACTTTGTGAGCCTATCAACTATCACCCATATGGAGTCAAACTTCTGAAATGAGCGAGGCAACCCAGTAACAAAATCCATATTAATCATTTTCCACTTCCACGCTGGAAGCTCTATACGTTGCATATAGCCTCCCGGCTTTTGGTGTCTACCTTAACTTGTTGGCAATTCGGACATTGAGCCACAAATTCTGCAAGGTCCTTTTTCATGCCTCCCCACCAAAACATTCCCTTCAGGTCATGATACATCTTAGTTGATCCTGGATGGATGGAATATCTTGAATGATGGGCTTCTTCCATTATGCTCTTAGTCTATTAATATTAGGAACACATAATCTATTTTGGCAATAAGTACTCCATTTTGTGTAAGTTCAAAGCCCTTCATCGTACCTTGACTCACCTTCTCCTTAAGTCGTCGTAAAACAGGATCCTTGAACTGGTTTTCTCTTACCTCCATTACCAATGAAGACTCTGAAACATTATGCACAATAACCCCTTCCTTTGGAGTTTCAACGAGGCGAACTCCCAAATTGGCTAGTTGACATAGATCCTTAGCCACTCCTTGACTTACCACAGTCTGATCACCAATATTCATAATTGCCTTACGACTAAGAGCATCGGCTACCACATTTGCTTTCCCTGGATGGTATAGTATATCAACGTCGTAATCCTTTATTAGCTCTAGCCATCTCCGTTGTCTTAAATTTAGGTCTTTCTGTTTAAAGATGTATTGTAGGCTTTTATGATCAGTATATATGTCAACATGAATCCCATACAAATAGTGGCGCCATATTTTCAAGGCAAACACAACAGCTGCTAGCTCAAGGTCATGTGTTGGGTAGTTTTTCTCATATAGCCACAGCTGTCTCGAGGCATAAGCAATTACCCTACCATGTTGTATCAGTACACACCCTAAGCCAACTCCTGAAGCATCACAATACAGCGCATACCCCTTTGTGGCTTCTGGAAGCAATAGCACAAGTGCATAAGTTAGCCTGCTTTTCAACTCTTGGAAGCTCCTTTCACATGCATCATTCCATTGAAACTTGGTCGTCTTATGTGTCAACTTTTTTAGAGGTGCAGAAATAGAAGAAAAACCCTCAACATACCTTCTGTAATAACCTGCCAACCCTAGGAAGCTTCGAACTTCCGTGGGTGTTGTTGGCCTTGGCCAATCTTTTACCATCTCTATCTTTTGTAAATCAACCCTTATTCCTTCATCAGATACAATATGACCCAAGAATGCCATTGATTTTAACAAAAAATCACATTTGGAAGACTTGGCGTACAATTGTCGATCACGAAGAACTTGTAATACCTGTCGTAAGTTATTTGCATGGTCCTCTTCTGATCTTATATATACCAAAATATCATCTATAAATACTATCACAAATACATCCAAGAATGTCTTGAATACCCTGTTCATTAAATCCATAAAAACTGCTGGTGCATTTGTCAGCCCAAATGACATAACAAGAAATTCAAAGTGACCATAGCATGTCCTAAAGGCTGTCTTGGGTATATCTTTCTCCTTCACCCTCACTTGGTGATAACCTGATCTCAAATCAATTTTCGAAAAGCATTTGGCACCCTGTAACTGATCAAATGAATCATCAATCTTGGGGAGGGGGAATTTGTTCTTAATTGTCACCCTATTCAATTGCCGGTAGTCAATACACATTCTCAAGGGGTCATCCTTTTTACGTACAAATAACACTGGTGCACCCCAAGGGGACATACTAGGTTTTATAAAACCCTTATTTAGAAAGTCTTTTAATTGCTCTTTTAGTTTACGTAATTCTGTCGGGGCCATTCTATATGGACGGATAGAAATAGGTTGAGTGCCTAGAAGTAAGTCAATACCAAAATCTACTTCTCGTTCTGGAGGTAAACCTGGAAGTTTTTCAAGAAACACATCAACAAATTCATTCACTATTGGAACAGATTGAAGAGTTGGTGATTTTGCCTCCATATCCCTCACTCTAACTAGATGTCATATATCCCTTTGATATCATCTTCCTTGCCTTAAAATAGGAAACAAATTTACCCTTTGGTGCCCCAACATTGCCTTCCCATTCAAGGATCGCCTCATTTGGAAAGTTGAAATACACTCTCTTGATTCGGCAATTGACAGTGGCATAGCAAGAAGCTAACCAATCCATACCTATTATAACATCAAATTCCACCATTTCCAGCTCAACAAGGTCAGCGAATGTGTCACAGTCACAAATAGTAACTACATAGTAATAATAGACTCTTCTAGCTATAATAGATTCACCGGTTGGTGTAGACACTTCAAATGGTTTGTTCAATAATTTAGGTCTTCTCTTAAGCTTCCCAGGAACTAGTGGAGTGATATATGATAATGTAGAACTAGGGTCAATTAACGCATACACATTATGTGAAAAGATAGACAATGTACCTGTGACCACATCGGGTGAAGCTTCCAAATTTTGCCGACTCCGTAAAGTGTAAGTGCGATTTTGGGCTCCGCTAGAGCTAGCTCCCCCTCTACCACCTCTACCAAGACCCGTAACAGCTTGCTGAACCCTGCCTAATGGAGGAACTAATGATGATGATGCAACATTTGACCTAGTAGGTTGTGCTATATCACCCATACGTCTCCTCGGACAATCTCTCATCATATGCCCTGGCACACAACACCAATAACAAGCATCTATCCCAATACGACATGTACCTAAATGACTCCTCCCACATTATTTGCAAGGCTGCCTAGGAGGAATTTGCTGGTTTGACAAATATCCTATTGTCCCTGCACTTTCACTTCTTTGACCAAACTGATTACCTTTAGACCCTTGAAGTTGTGGTGGAGCACTAACTGCAGAGTAGGAGGATGATAGCCTAGGTGGTTTATTAGAAAACCGAGGCATAAACTCACTTTGGGATGGTATAAACTGCCTTGTAGATTTGGCCCTCTTGGACTGCCCCTTTCTAACTCTTGTGTCCTTCTTCTTTGCCTCTGATCCTCCAGTTTTTGTGCAAATGCTTGCATCCTCGCTATATCCATGTCCTTATTCAAAGAAGAAATGGAACAGTCTTTGACCAGATATGAATCCAACCTATCCATATATCGATAAACTCTACCTGCCATAGTAGCGACTACTTAGGAGCATACCTAACCAGGGAATTAAATTGAAGGCTATACTCCCTCATGCTCATATTCCCTTGGTGGATATTCAGAAACTGATCTAAATAGGCCTCTCGGATCTCTAATGGCAAGTAATGGTCAAAAAATGCCTCTTTGAACTCTGTCTAGGTAGTTGGAGGTGCATCTATACCCTTAGATTGCCTCCATGCTTCATACCACAATATAGCCACACCCTTCAATCTATATGTTGCACGCTCCACAGCTTCTGTACTGCCTACGTGCATAACATCCAAAGTGTGTTGGATCTGATCGATTCTTGTGGATCTTCATTAGGTATTGACCTGGTAAAAGATGGAGGGTCCAAATTAAGGAAGTCACATATTCTCGTGGTAGTTTCCTTATTCGCACCACCTCCACCTATAACCGGACCTTCTTGTCTTTGACTTTGGCCAGCAACTATACGAGTGAATAATTGGACTGTATTTCTCGGATCCTGCATGGCAGCATGGTATGTGGTTCTGGGGAGTTTTACTACTTCCTGGTTCATCTGGAGCTGGAGGAGTTGGGGATGTTTGTGATAGAGACTCATCTTGGGCCTCATTTCATTGTCTCACCCGACTGGGTACACCAACTACCACTTCTACTTCCTTCCCTTTGCTTTTACTTTTCCTTGTTTCAGCCATACTCATTGTACAAGATTTAGAGGTAAGAAACAATCCACCTACAACACTTGGCTCTATGGCACGATCTAAAGAATGAAAAGAAGGTGACAACTCCTAAATGTCACGTAGCCTCCTACTTATAAATGTAGTGCACAACACATCCATAAAACAAGACTCTACATAGACACGGCCTTGTAGACTCCCTAGGATGACTCGCTCTGATACCACTTTTGTCATGCCCAAAGTCCCATTAAGGCGGACTGGCACCCGTTGCCGACAAGGCTCGCGAGAACCAACATATACCTATGCACTTTCTATGAACATTGTAAAGGGGTTTCCACATTCAACATGCTTTTAAGAAAGTAGACAGTAATAACAAGCCAAAAGGAAATGCATATGACTACGCCGTTGGAGCCACGATGTCTAAGGTATGATACATGACCACACTTTACTTTACATAGTCTAAAAAGCCTTTAGATAAGGAGCAGTATCTAAATGGATTGGGACAGGCTCCGCCTCATGACCATCTATACAATACAAAAATATAAGCTCTACACGCACAAAGCCCTGAAGCAACCTGGAGCTCAGTAACAGCAGCTCGATGTTTAGTACTCCTACTGGAGAGATCTAGTAGCTCTTGTACCTGCAGCATGAAATGCAGGTCCCCCCCTAAGGGACGTCACTACGAGATAATGTGCTGAATATGTCAGGCAGAAAGTGTTGTATATGAAATAAGAACTCAAATGAAATCACACACTGGTGTGTAAGGATAAATGACCACCTTTACTCATACTGTGGAATTATGTACTTTATGTCATTTTTATTCTTTACCTTTCTTTAATGTATAATCTGTGCGCAGTATATCATATAAATGACCAGCTGATCAGAGGTAAATCAATATCGAGATCGACCCATGCTAGGCTTTCCTTTCACCCTCGAATACCCCCGTAATATGGGATCGACCCATGCTAGATGATTCTTCCACCTTTGGGATACCACCCATTAATAAGCAACTTTGATTTATCTTTTATTTGCTTTTTGAGATGATTCGTTTGGTGGTCATAACATTGAGGGTTAGGATTATAGACATAACATGTGACATATAAACAATCATGCAAGACAATACCAGAATGAAAAGAGAGTTACACAACTAATGAAATGCAAAAGAGATGAACAACACATGGACTTTACTTAGTAAAAAGGAACTCATGTATCTTTGGTATCCAACTATGTACGCAGAATTGATAATGGCTATGTATAGGAGCATATGAATATATTAAAGAGTGGAGACACGGTAATTAGTTATGTTGGAGTTTGTAAGTTCCTTTATGTGCCAAGAAGAACTTAGATTCATGCCAAATAATATGATAATGACTGGCCTTACATACCTCGTTGTACAATGTTGTTATTACCTCGGAGTAGTATCCTTTTCCTCCAAATACTTATCTATAATATAGTAGGTGATAAAACTAGTATTATCAGCTAATAAACACGTCTTGGCAGTCCAACCAAATCAAAAAAACACTCGTGTAGCAAGCTTTAACTATCAATCCACGATTACACTTTCAACCTTTCCACCTCTAATCATATTTTCATTTAGCACACATTACCATATACATGTTACATCCATCTTGTTTTAGTTACATAACAGGCTTACAACAGCTCATAAAGTACAACATACAACAGCTCTACACAACACGCAATTAGGCAACGTAACATTACGTCCTTTCGCTACATTTCGACGTCAACCATTCCAAATACGTTTCAACCTCAACCAAATTGTCCTCAACATATTTACATATAAAAAGAGTCTTAAAATATTCCCAAAGTATATGGAAAACATGAGACAACAATCTCCAGTTATCCGCCCACAATTCTACTAAGAGCACCATTAGGATATCATACAAGAACCCATTTTTGCGGAAGATAAAAATGGTGTAGCAGCCTTCTTACATAACTACAAAACCAAATCTTGTTAAAAACATAAATATTACTTCATAATACAGCCAACCAAGAAGAGAAAAGTCTCATAACAAGCAAGAAAAGTGTAAAACAATATTTGTTACACATGCTGTCCGAAATTCCTGCACAAGCATAACCAGCATACTCCTCATGTTTTTCATGGAACAATTGCACTAAATACATAGGTATTCTTACTTACCTTAACCTCCAAGGAATAGGGTGTCTCCAAGAACCCTAAAGTCTTATTGTGGCTGCTTTAAAATGGAAAGAAAGAGCAAGGAGAAACTTTGAAAAAATCAGATTTTTGGCTATGTTAAAATGACTTAAAGTTGTTGGTTTTTAATCCCTTTTAAAGGGCCATTCATCTTGGGCTGCAAATATTGTCCCTTTGTGATGGTAAACTATGGGTCCAAATTACACCCTTAACTCGGGGTATATTCTTTATTGGACTTGAACAAGTTTGGTGTTAGGCCTCGTCTCTGTCTACTTAGCCTATTTAAGCTTAGCATGTAGGTGACTCACCTGTTAGCTTCCTAAGTCTTACAAGCACCTCACTTTCTTTCACTTTGTTTAAGGTCGGGCTCTCCTCGGATTGGCTTAAAACTTATATACACTCACTCATCTGAAGCATTAGACGCAATTATCGCCCTCCAATCAAAAAGTTAGGCACTTTCAAAGTTGGTGCTCCTCCTACCAAATCATATTATGTTCCATATGCATAGGACTAGTACACCTAAGATGTGGGGTGTTACAGATAAATCTTGCAAAAAACTTCTATAATATCTGGTTAGCCCCAAGAAACACCTTATGATCGTAGGAGTCAATGGTCTTGGCCAATTTCTCACTGCTTCGGTCTTCTCAGGATCAACTTTGGTACCCTTACTTGATACCACATGACCAAGGAAGACAACCTCATCTAGCCAAAACCAGTACTTGTCAAACTTTGCATAAAGCCTTTGCTCCCTTAGGGTTTGCAATACCACCCTCAAGTGTTCCATATGCTCTTCCTAACTTCGGGAGTAGATGAGAATGTCATCAACGAACACCACTACGAACATGTCAAGGTAGGGCTTGAACGCCTTATTCATAAGCTCCATAAATATCGACGGGGCATTAGTGAGACCAAACATCACTACAAACTCGAGGTAACCATACCTAGTACGAAATATCATCTTAGGAATGTCACTCTCCCTCACCCTCAATTGGTGATACATGAATCTCAAGTCAACCTTGGAGAAGTGTTTAGCCCCTTGCAATTGATCAAACAAGTCACCTGTCCTCGAGAGTGGATATTTGTCATAATAGTGACTCTGTTGAGTTTCAAGTAGTCTATATACATACGAAGTGACCCGTATTTCTTCCTCACATACAATACTGTAGCATCAATGGAGACTGACCGGATCTAATGAAGCCTTTCTCCAATAAATCTCTCAATCGCTCCTTTAGTTCTTTCAATTTTGTGGGAGCCATTTTATATAGAAGGATTGAGATAGGTTGAGTATCGGGTAGGAGATATACACCAAAATTTATTTCCCTTTTTGGAGGGACACCTGGTAACTCATCCGGAAAGACATGGGAAAACTTATTCACAACGAGGATCGACTCAAGAGAAGGGACTTTAGAGATGACGTCATTGACTCTTACTAAATGATAAATGCACCCTTTGTAAATCATTTTTCGGGTATTTAAGAAGGAAATGAACCGACCCCTACATGAAGAGTTGCTACCCTCCCATTCAAGTATTGGCTCATTTGGGAATCAAAACTTAACTCTACGGGTTCTACAACCGATGAAAGCATGGGAGGCATGCAATCAATCCATCCCGAGTATTATATCAAAGTCTACCATGGAAAGCTCAAACTGATCACAAGAGACCACTTTATGCAAGATAGAGATAGGACAATTTCTATAGACTCTTCAGGCAATAATGGACTCTCCTAGTGGTTACTTACTTCATAGGGCTCATGAAGGACCTCGGGACACACGTGAAATTTATAAGCAAGAAATGGAATCACAAGTGACAAATTAACTCCCGAATCTAGTAAGGCATATGCATCAAAATTGAAAACTCTTAATATACCAGTGACAACTTGTGGATCCTTTTCAACCTCTTGGCAACCATGGAGAGTATAAAACCGATTGGTCCTTTGGGCGCCTTGAACTTGCCCATTTTGGCAATGGGGCCTTGCACTGCCACTTCTACAATCCTTGGCAAGATGTCTAGACTTCCCACACTTCAAGTAAGCATTCGGATCGGGTAGGGAATCTCCCTTGTTGAGCCTTCCACACTTGGGAAAACTTGATATTTGGGGCTTAGGAGCTACCCCCTTATCTTTAGTTGTCCGGGGAGGAGTGTTAGTAGACCCTTGTGATGTGTTGGCAAAATACAGCACTTTTGATGCCTAAAACTTGGAATTTTGTCTGTTCTCAATGTGATGTTAGTAGATTTGATGTATTTTTATGTTTCTTTTGTAGATTATAGGGTTGGCACAATTTTTGGGCTAAGTGTGCAGAATTTGCTGAAGTCGAGGTTCCACGAGACCCTTTATGGGCGATAGAGAATTCTACGAGCTGTAAAGATAGTTTCGTAGACAATTCCAGTGAAGAGTGAATTTCTGAAGTTAAGTCTATGAATATGCAGACAAGTTGTAAAAGACTTTACGAGCCGTAGACTTGGTGTAATGCTCTAAGGATTAGAAAGTGGGGAGTAGCTGAAAACTCATCAGCCCCTACGAGCCGTAGAACTTTATACGGGCCGTAGAGGGATATCATAAAGTCAGCACTAATTTTGAAGAAGCAATCCATGAAAGCCCGTTTGCGGGTCGTAAAATGTTATACGATCCATAGAACCTGTCGTGCTGACCTAGTTATCCTATTCCGTTTTGGTTTTGTATTTTAAATACTATAAATAAGTTTTTTAGGTTATTTTTTAGAGAGAACAGTAGAGGGACGTGATAGAACATTAGAAATCTTGAGAAACACTTGTAAAACTTTATTTCATCTTTTAATTTCAAACTTGCGATTATTGTTGAAGAGTTTGGATATATTGTGCTTAATTCTCTTGTGTAAGTGCTCAATTATGTTATTCAAATTCATAAGTCTTACATTTACACTGATTATGAGTAGTTAAATCCACAACTAGGGTTGTGGGAACCATGAAGAACTAACAAGGTAAAATCAGATAATTCATAATTATTGAAAAGTGTGCATGTATGTATTAATTAGTTCTTTTCGTATTGAATGCTTTCTAATGGTGGCTAATGTTAGAACTCTCCTAATGTTACTGACTGGATCAAGGTAATAATGAATAGAAAAAGAGATTAATTAATGGGATTCGATTGATGTTTCTCATCTAATCAATCAACTCCAACTTGGAGGATAAAGCGGTCGCTATAAGAATTAGAACATAACCAAGGTTAGGGTCGAACCCATAGAGAATACATAGACTCAAGACAAATTCACCAACATGCAATCCGAGTAGTTAATAAACTCAATTCCCTAAAGGGGGAGGGGGAGTTTGCAACAATCAATGAGAAAAATAAACTAACTATCACGAGAGAAAGATCAATAAAGAAGAGCAACTAGGGTATTGTGTTCCCCATGATTCCCCAACTCAGTATCACCGAATAACCTAATTCTTGTCTAGTGTATAGCATGCAGGAAGGTAATTTGAGTTCACCAAGCCCTTTGGTCAAAGGTGAGAGGCAAATTCCACTATGCGACTTGTCCCATCTCCATAGTGTGCATTACTAACCATTATCTGTAAGTCCCAGTATAACCTCCCCTTGGCCTAGTTTGGTTGATTAGACGAGAACACATCAATCAAATCCTGTTAATTAATCTCTTTTCCTATTCATTAATACCTTGGTCCAGTCAGTAACACTAGGTGGATTCTAATGTTGGCCACCATCAGAATATACGCAAAACGAAGAGATTTAATTAATATATGCATATACACCTTCCAAGAATCGTGAATTATCTGGTTTTACTTTGTTAGTTCTTCATGGTTCCCACAACCCTAGTTGTGAATTTAACTACTCATTCTTTGTGTAGATGAAGAGATTATGAATTTAGAAGACATAATTAAGCACTTACACAACTGAATTAAGAACAAGGAAATCCAATGTCAATGAAAATCACAAGCTTAAAGATTGAGTTAAACCACAAGTATTTTCGAAGACTCTCTCACAATTTTTTCTCTAAGAATATTGAGTTCTCTGAGCACTAACCTAAAACTAACCTAAACTTACATGAACTGGTGAGAACTTCTAAAAATAATCTAAAATACCTATTTTTAATAATTAAAATTCAAATCTTAAACAACTTAGGAGAACTGGTCGGCACACTCTACGATAGCACTTTACGACCCGTATTGAAGTTCATGGCCCATAATCGGGGTCTCATATATTGTTGCTGGAAAACTGGACTTCTCCTTTATGACACTCCTTTACAACTCGTAAAATGATTTACAACCCATAAAAGGGATTTCATCCGATGAACTTCAGAAAGTCTTCATTCTCTGACCCTCAGGGCACAAAACCTTTTCCATGACTCGTACATTAGTTTAGGGCTCGTCTGCATGTTCGTAGAAGTAACTTCAGAAACTTGGATCCTTATTGGAATTCCTCAAGAAACCACCTTATGGCTCGTAGAATGGTCTACATCCCATAAGGTGTCTCATATAACAGCAAATTTGCAGCAACTTTGTAACTTTCCCAAAAAACCATTGGCCAACCTGTAATCCTGCAAAAGTAGACACAAAAAAACAAAAAAAACAACTAAAGTCGCATTGAGAAAATGCAAAATTCTATGTTTTAAGCATCAAAAGTGTTGTATTTTGGAAGCACATCAACACCCTCAACTTAAAATTGTTGTCTGTCCTCAAGCGACGGACTCAATCTATATAGACGATACAGTCGCACTCAGACCTCAACTCAATAGCATACATTACATATATCTTAGACTCAGATACCCATACCAACTCTTCAAAATGGAATTAAATAGCTATTTAGCGAACCAATGCAAACTGGTGCATGTGATAACACAACTATGACAAGTAAGGTATTATCAACAATCCACAATCACTGAACAAGTCTAATGCTAATAATGCGATGTAAGTGCCCTCATAGAAAGAAATCTTATATCTGACACTCAATGATATTTCCATATTTTAGCATTAGGGTTGTGCAAACTCACTCACTCTCACAACAGATATTCATGCATAATGACTAATACCATAGGCTTTCCCCTATACTCATGACTCAGACCTTCAACTAATTAGACCAGGATCACGCTAGGACTTTCTAGGCTTGTAACGTAGGCTCAGGGGGATTTGGTATGATATTTTGGAAAGTTAGTGACCATAGACCCTCCTTAAAACTTCGTTTTTTCTAAAGTTTCTCCCTACCAACTCTGTCATTTTCACCTTATTATCCCTTTTTCCTCTTTTAAGCTTTTTTGGGTGCTTTCTTTTCATTTTTTAGCTTTTTGCCTTGTTTGTACTCTTTATTTTTCTTTTTTAGATCTCAATTAAGGCATCTTTCATTTTTCTTGCATCGATTTTTCTCCTTTTTCTTCGTATTCCTAACTCACTTCCCTTATTTTGTGTTTTACCCTTACACTAGCCACCTCAACTTAGGCTTTTGGCATGTGTTGAGGTGCACACTATCCATCCTCAGAACTAAGGCCACTTTTGGTATCCACCCTCAACTTATTAGGCTTTTTGCCTCAGGCAAGGTACACAATGTTCAAGGAAAGACCAGGGCCAAATTCAGGATTTTTCACTAGATAAGGCTGGGTTAATCAGGTGTTTTGAAAGAATAGGTACATGTTAAGCTCAAACATAAGGAACAAGGGATGTAACATCGTTTTGGTTGGTTATATTTAGGCTAAAGTAGACTATTTAAGAACAATGGTCTAAGATTCTTTCCTAATCCAACTAATCTACAATCTAACTTAGAGTAACCGGGCAAGTTCTGAATTAGCACAATACACATGAATTTATCAAATAAAGCTCACATTCACATGACACTGCATACATTATCAACAAAAGACTCTCAGATCATGCTTCTTATCTCAATTTATCCTTACTTATTAGAACATATATTGTCAAACACCTATATATGCATGGTTGCTATCTAACTACTATTCAAAAAATTTGGTGGGTACCATTTTTTCAAACAAAACACAAAAACATGTTATATGCCACAAGTATTGGTACTATATGTTACACATATTATCTAAATGTCCTAAACATGTCGGTTCAACAGATACTAAATATCCACAAGGAAAAAGAACACAGGCAAGAAAATCCCGGGATCAAAAATTGTGGTAGTTATGGACCATAAGCTACTCAGACTTCACTGAGGCCCATAACTACCAACACCCCATCGAAAAAGATGTGCATTGTCTCCAATGCAAAAAATTAAAAAAATAGATCATAAGGAGACAAAAAACATACCTGGGTGCCTAAGCGTCAATGTTCCTTGGGTTGCCTCCCAAGTTTCAAATTTGGGTACTCAGACTTCCCCTAAATCTTCAAAAATAAAATTGACTCAAAACAAAAAATAAAAGGACTATATAAAAAAAGAAAATAAGAAGTGACACTACTAGGTGGAGACCTTCCAATTCTTCTTCCACCTTGAACTTTTGAATTGTACCCCTAATTTCTTTTCTAATTTTCTATTACGCTCAAAGGGTGGTGGTATAAAAATACGGGAAACAAACAATAGAGATCGCATGTTATACTTCTTGGCCTTTAAATAAGGAATGTAAAAAAAAATTTATTTGTGACCAATAAATTAAAGAATATAAACATATTTTTCCTCTTCCTTACATTCTTCCATATGCTCAGATGATTCGATTGATATCTCATCATCTAAACACGATGTATAAAAATGATTGGAATGAGGTCCAATACGTCCTAATTAATAAATTATATTATTATTTACATCCTCATATTTACACACATTAGAGTTTTTAAAGATATTATTATTTACTTCTTCACATAACTCTCATGCATTTTTCTCAACAGTGACAACATCAATAATTGTATGATCAAGAAGTTGACCCTCTAATTTTAGCTTGAGCATCAAACATATCAACTTTTGCGCTCAACTCACTACTTAAAATGTGGGCATCCAAGCGAAATTGATGAACATCTGATAAAAGCACATAGTTGTCTAAGCCGAGATTTAATAATATCTTCAAAAAGTACACATTGTGATTCAAAATATTATGTACAAACCCTCTCATCCCAATACTACAATCATCCAATATTTCTTCAACAGAGGGTGTCATATTAATAAGAAAAGAAAATAGAAAAAGAACAAAAAAAAAAACAATAACAAAACATAAAATGTGGGAAATAAGGATTAACACTCGAAGTACTAATGAATTCACTAAGTCTAGTCGTATTCCCGGGCAACAGCGCCAAAATCTTGATGTCGCCCAAGTTACACCTCTTTTTTGAAGGATAAAGTGGTCACTGTCAAGAAATAGAACCTAACCAAGGTTAGGGTCGAACCTACAGGGAATACGTAAACTCAAGACAAATTCACCAACATGCAATCCGAGTAGTTAATCAACTCAATTCCCTGGGGGGTTTGCAACAATCAATGAGAAAAATAAACTAACTATCTCGAGAGAAAGATCAATAAAGGAGAGCAACTAGGGTATTGTGTTCCCCATGATTTCCCAACTCAGTATCACCGGATAACCTAATTCTTGTTTAGTGGATGGCATGCAGGACTATAATTTAAGTTCACCAAGCTCTTTGATCAAAGGTGAGAGGCGAATTTCACTATGCGACTTGGCCCATCTCCGTAGTGTACATTACTAATTAATACCTATAAGTTCCAGTACAACCTCCCCTTGGCCTAGTTTGGTTGATTAGATGAGAACACATCAATCAAAATCTTGTTAATTAATCTCTTTTCCTATTCATTACTACCTTGGTCCAGTCAGTAACACTAGGCGGGTTCTAATATTGGCCACTATAAAAAAACATGCAAAATGAAGAGAGTTAATTAATACATGCATATACACCTTCCCAGAATCATGAATTATCTGGTTTTACTTTGTTAGTTCTTCAGGGTTTCCACAACCCTAGTTTTGGATTTAGCTACTCATACTTTGTGTAGATGAAGAGATTATGAATTTAGAAGATATAATTAAACACTTACACAACTGAATTAAGAATGCAAATCCAATGTCAATGAAAATCACAAGCTTGAAGAATGAATTAAACCACAAGTGTTTTCAAAGATTCTCTCATAATTTTCTTTCTAAGAATGTTGAGTT
This sequence comes from Solanum rostratum, assembly GCA_029948455.1. Taxonomy (NCBI): domain Eukaryota; kingdom Viridiplantae; phylum Streptophyta; class Magnoliopsida; order Solanales; family Solanaceae; genus Solanum; species Solanum rostratum. The sequence continues at coordinate 25,374,089 of CM057053.1, forward strand.
CTTTGAGTACTAACCTAAAACTAACCTAAACTTACGTGAACTGGTGATAACTTCTGAAAAATAACCTAAAAGACCTATTTATTAAAATTCAAATTCAAATCCTAAGCAACTTAGGAGAACTGGTCGGCACACTCTACGACAGCACTTTATGGCCCGTATTGAAGTTCACGACCCATATTGAGGTCTCGTACATTGTTGCTGGAAAACTGGACTTCTCCTTTATGACACCCTTTTATGAATCCTAAAATAGTTTACAACCCGTAAAGTGGGTTTCATCTAATGAACTTCAGAATGTCTTCATTCTCTGACCCTCAGGGCACGAAACCTCTTTTACAACTATTACATTAATTTACGAGTCATCTGCATATTTGTAAAAGTAACTTCAAAAACTTAGCCTCTCACTGGAATTCTTCACGAAACCACCTTACGGCTAATACAATAGTCTACAACCCATAAGGTGTCTCATATACTAGCGAATATGCAGCAACTTTGTAACTTTCCCCAAAATCATTGGCCAACCTATAATCCTGCAAACATAGACACAAAAACACATAAAAACAACTAAAGTCGCATTGAGAACGCGCAAAATCCTAAGTTTTAAGCATCAAAAGTGTTGTATTAATGGGTTTCTTCAGATGTTGCAAAATAGTGGATTTTTCACATGCCTACCATTAGAGGATTTGCATAGTCATCTATACGATGTTGCATTTGTTTGTAAAAGTGTAATAGGAACATAGAATCTGTCTATGGATGATATGGGACTTTGTGTTTTCCTATTATCTCTGACAGGCAATGTAGCCCTATGGCCGTCCGAGCTCCTGCAGATCTTAATCATCAGTTACGCTGAGTTGCAAAAGGCCTTTATGGAGAGGTACTTCCCGAGATCGAAGAAGCTCAAGTTGAAAGATCAAATCAACAACTTTGGGCAACATCCTGGAACAAAGTGTTTGAGGAGGGTCCCTAACAACAAAATTATTGGTAATTCCTTGGTAGAGATCTTATACCGTGCCTCGAAGAGAATAGTCAAGCATGTGTTGATACCATCATGGGGGCATGTTCTTGGATCAACCATTTGCAAGGATTGCTGAGAGAATGGAAAGGGTGGTCAAGACAAATTGTGCATGGGGTCAAAGAGATAGGTCATCTACCAAAAGTTTGTGCCTTGTCAGTATTAGTTCAGAGCAAGCTAAAATAGATTAGGATATAATGTAAGAGCTTGCCCGAATTCGTACTGGTATGGAGGTGATGATGAAGTAGAATCAGGAATGAGTTAATGCAGTTGTTCATCAGCCTCCGCAAGCACCCATGTACGATGATCACTACTATAAGGAGGACACTTGCTTCATTGATGATCAGTCGGAGGGTTCCTGGAATAATGCCCACGGGTCCAATCAGGACTATTGGCGCCAAGGTCAAGGAAACCAAGGTCAGAACTATAACAAAGATGGTGCTTTCAAAAAAATCATGGAGATTGCTATGACAAGATTCAAGACCAAGATAGAGATGCGGATTGGGGCTACAAAGATAGCTACAGAAATGGTCCTTATGTGCCACCACACAATCATGACACTAGAGCTAGCAATTCCAAAGTTAAGGAGTTATTTGACTGCCTATTGAAGAAAGTTGAGACACAAGATGAGACCTTGAGGGGGATGAATTCTAACATCTCCAATATGAATAGAAAATTGAGCCTCATTTTGTTGCTATCAAACAGCTTTAGCAACAATTTGGTCAAGTGTCAACTCAACCAGCGTCAGAGAGGTACACCGCCTAGCAACACAGTTCAGAACCAAAAGAATGAGGGGCAATACATGGCAATTACTACTCATGGTGGCAAGAGTACCATTGATCCTCCCATGCAAATAGATAATGATGATGCTCTAAGGAGACAGTTGAGGTCAAAGATACTGATATCGGAGATAATTGTGTCAAGGATGGGGTGAGTGCTGCTATGGAGGCACCACAGAAGCTAAAGACCATTCCTAGGCCTCTTCTTCTCTTCCCTTAAAGAATCAAAAAGAAAAATGAGGAGGGAAAGTTCAAGCACTTTCTCTCCATGCCAAAACAACTCTCCATCAACATATCTCTCATTAAGGCATTGGAGAAGATCTCAGGGTATGCGAAGTTTATGAAGGACCTGGTTACAAAGATGCGTATTGTTAGTCAAGAGCTCTCCCAAGAGCTTCAACATTGCAGTGCAATTGCCATAAGGTCCTTGGTGCAAAAGCGATAAGATCCTGGTGCTTTCACCATACCCTACACTATTGGAGATGTGGAGTTCGCAAGGGAATTGTTTGATCTTGCTGCCAACATGAATCTAATGCCCCTTGCGATCCTCAAGAAGCTAGAAATGGGAGCCCGTACTTCGACGAGTATGCGATTGTTGATGGTTGACCATACAATGAAGAAGCTTGTGGGAATACTTTATGATGTGCTTGTCAAAGTGGATGAATTCATATTCTCTATGGAGTTTGTGATCCTGGACTGCGAGGTTGACTTCAAAGTCCCTACCATCTTGGGGAGGCCCTTCTTAGCCACTGGACGCACCTTGGTAGACATGGAGAGGGGCAACCTCAAGTTCAGATTGGGAAAAAGATGAGGTTGTGTTCAACGTCTGCCAATATGCAAAGAGAGAGGATGATTTGAGGGTAGTCTCTATTATTGAGAATGTTGATGATGCACAACCAGAGGTACCACTTGAGGAGAGACTAGCATCGACCCTTCGGAAGTTGTATTGATAAATTTTGAGCGTGATGGTATCCCAGAGTATGAAGAGACAGTGAAGGCGTTAGGGGTATCTTACACCCTGCGTCAAGCCAAGTTGGAGTTGGACTTACAGAATAGAGAGTCACCACCTACCGAACCATCCATAGAAGAGCCACCTGTGCTAAAGTTGAAGGCTCTTCCATCCCATCAGAGGTATGCATTTTTGGGCGTCAACAACACCTTGCAATCATAGTCATTGCGGACCTGAACCATGAACAGGTGAATGCTTTTGTAGTAGTACTTAAGCATTTCAAGAAGGCCATTGGGTGGATGATTGCATATATCATTGGTATCCCTCGGGGGGAATGTACTCATAAAATCCAATTGGTCTAAGATTACAAGCCGAGTATTAAGCACCAAAGGCGTTCCAACCCCCTATGCAAGAGGTCATGCGCAAGGAAATTATCATGTGGTTGGATGCAGGGGTGATCTACCTAATCGTTGATAGTGAATGGGTTAGCCTGGTTCAGTGTTTTTCAAAGAAATGAGGTATCATTATGGTCCCAAATGCTAGCAACAATTTGATTCCCATGCAGCCAGTTATCACGCCCTAAGTCCCATTAAGGCGGACTGACACCCGTTGCCGACAAAGCTCGGGATAACCAACATATAACTATGCACCTGCTATGAATATTTAAGAGGTTTCCATATTCAACATGCTGTCATAAGAAGGCAAACTGTATTAACAAGCCAAAAGTAAATGCATAAGACTAGGCCGTTAGAGCCACGATGTCTACAGTACGCTACTTGACCACACTTTAATTTACATAGTCTACAAAGCCTCTAGGTAAGGAACAATATCCTTATGGTTCGGGACAGGTCCCGCCTCATGACCAACTATACAATACAAAATACAAGCTCTAGACACACAAGCCCCAAAGCAACCTGGAGCTTAACAATAGCAGTTGAAAATCCTGTACTTTTACTGGGGAGATCTAGTAGCTCCTGTACCTGTAACATGAAATGCAGGTCCCCTGTAAGGGACGTTAGTACGAGATAATGTACTGAATATGTAAGGCAGGAAATATTGTATATGAAATAAGAACTCAAATGAAATAACACACTGGTGTGTAAGGATAAAAGACCACCTTTAGTCATACTGTGGAATCATGTACTTTATGTCTTTTTATTACTTTACCTTTCTTTACTGTATAATATGTGCACAATATATCATGTAAATGACCAGTGGATCAGTGGTAAATCAATATCGGGATCGACCCATGCTAGGCTTTACTTTCACCCCTTGGATACCCCCTGTAATATGGGATCGACCTATGCTAGGTGATTCTTCCACCCCTGGGATACCACCCATCAATAAGCAACTTTGAATTATATTTTATTTACTTTCCAGATGATTCTTTTGGTGGTCATAACATTTAGAGATGTAGGAATATAGACATGACATATGACATATAAACAACCACACAAGATAATACCACAATGTAAGGAGAGTTACACAACTAATGAAACATGTAGGAGGTTAAACAACACATGGACTTTATTCGGTAAAAAGGAACTCATGTATCTTTGGTATCCAAGTACGTATGCAGATTTGACAATGGCTATGTATGGGAACATATGAACATGGTAAAAAGTGGAGACACGGTTATTAGTTATGTCGAAGTCGGTAAGTGCCTTTATGTACCAAGGAAGAATGTAGATTTCATGCCAAGTAATAGGAAACCAAGTAGCCTTACATACCTCATTGTACGACCTCGTTATTACCTCGGAGTAGTATTCTTTCCCTCCAAATACTTATCTACAATATAGTAGATGATAAAACTAGTGCTAGTAGCTTATAAACACATTTTGGTAATCCAATTTCACCCAAAAATAATATCCGGGCAGCAAGCTCGTAATTAGCAACCAAAGCGTATTCTTTCAACCTTTCCACTCCTAATCGTATTTTCTAATACACATTCTCATATACATGTATTATCCAGCTTGTTTTAGTCCCATAACAGTGTTACAATAGCTCATAAAGTACAACATACAACAACTCTACACAACATACAAGTAGGCAACGCAACGCTGCATCCTTTCGCTACATTTCGACATCAACCATTCCAAATCCATTTCAACCTCAACCAAATTGTTCTCAACATATTTACACACAAGGACAGTCCTAAAATAGTCCTAAAATAGTCACCAAGTAGATGGAAAACATGAGATAACAATTCCCAATATTCAGTCAACGAATTCTTACTAAAAGCGAAATTAAGGTATCATATAAGAACTTATTTTTGCGGAAGATAAAAATGGTGCAGCAGCCTCATTACATCACTAAAGAACCAAACCTTGTTAAAAACATAAATATTACTTCATAATCCATCCAACCAACAAGAGAAAAACCTCTTAATTAACAAGAAAAGTGGACAACAATCTTTGGAACACATGTTGTCCCAAATTCCTGCACAAGTACAACCAGCATACTCTTCATGTTTTTCAAGGAAATATTATACCAAACCATAGGCATTTTACTTACCTTAGCCCTCAAGGATTAGGTTCTCTTCAAGAACCCTAGAGGTGAGCCGTGGCTGCTTTACAAAATGAAGAGAGAGCAAGGAGAAACTTGGAAAGAAATCTGATTTTTGGCTTTGAGAAAATGACTAAAATTGCTGGCTGTTAGTCTCTTTTATAGGGCCACTTTTGGCCGACTTTCTTTTTATTTCAAGCCTTATTTTATTAAGTGATGATGCAGCAACTTGGCCTTTTCACTTGGGCCTTATTGGGCTTCAATTGGATGGGCTTTACTGCAAATATTTCTTTTTTACACCCACTTAGTTTGGGCCCTATTTGTGAATTAGGTTGTGAATGTAATTTGGCCCTTTTCCTATTCATCTTGGGCTGCAAATGTTGTCCTTTTATGATGCTAAACCATGGGCCCAAATGACATCCTTAATTCGGGGTTTATTCTTTATCGGACTTGAACAAATTCGGTATTGGGTCTCGTGTCCGTCTACCTAGCCTATTTAAGCTAAGCACATAGGGGACTCACCTGTTAGCTTCCTAAGTCTCACAAGCACCTCAGTTCTTTCACTTCATTTAAGGTGACGATCTCCTTAACTTGACTTAAAACTTATATACACTCGGTCATCTTGGGCGTTAGACGTACATATAGTCCTCTAATTTGAAATTCCAGCACTTTTAAAAATGTGCGCTGCTTTGACCCCGCCATATCATGTTTCACATGCATTGGACTAGTATATGTAAGATGTAGGGTGTTACATCCTCTCCCCTAGGAACATTCGTCCCCGAATGTTAGCATCAATGGGATAGGTCATACAAGTTTAAACTTTCATGTAAATAAACTTTTGACAATATAATAAGAATTCAAATTCACGTAGCTACAAATCCCTCAACTCTACATCTTCGACTTCCTCTTTAGCATCAAATAAATAGGGGTATTTAGACCTCATTGCTTCTTCAGCCTCCCACGTTATCTCTTCTACCTGCTGGTTCCTCCAGAGTACCTTTACTGAAGGTATTTCCTTATTCCTTAACTTGACGATCTAGGATAGCAATAGGTACCTCCTAATAGGTGAGATCTTCCGTAACCTGCATTTCTTCAATAGGAGTGATACGAGATGGGTCACCTATGTATTTTTGAAGCATTGAGACATGAAAAACTAGATGAACAATTGAAAGCTCCTGGGGTAGCTCTAATTCATATGCTACCTGTCCAAACCTTTTAATAATTTTATATGGCCCAATGTAATATGGTCTTAGTTTCCCCTTCTTACCAAATCTCATAACACCTTTCATTGGGGACACTTTTAAGAATACCCAATCTCCTACTGAGAATTCCAGTCCTCTTTTTCTAGCATCCGCATATTTTAAGAATACCCAATCTCCTACTGAGAATTCCAGTCCTCTTTTTCTAGCATCCGCATATGATTTGTGACGACTTTGGGCTGTTTCTAGCCGTTGTCGTATTACCTTGACTTTTTCCATGGCTTGTTGGACTAGATCTGGACCAAGCAAGGTGGTTTCACCCACTTAAAACCATCCTATAGGTGATCTACATTTCCTTCCATACAAAGCTTCATACGGTGCCATCTTAATGCTTGAATGGTAGCTATTATTATAGGCAAATTCAATAAGTGGCAAATGGTCCACCCAACTACCTTTGAAGTCCAATGCACATGCCCGCAACATATCTTGAAGTGTTTGAATGGTGCGTTCTGCTTGACTATCTGTCTGCGGGTGGAAAGTTGTATTTAAATTCACTTGTGTCCCTAAGCTCCTTTGGAAGGATTTCCAAAACTTTGTAGTGAATTAAGCTCCCCGATCAGATATAATGGAAATTGGGACCCCATGTAACCTAACTATCTCTTTGAGGTATAGCTTTGCATACTCTTCAGCTGTATAATCACTCTTAACTGACAAGCAGTGTGCTGACTTTGTGAGTCTATCAACTATCACCCATATGGAGTCAAACTTCTGAAATGAGCAGGCAACCTAGTAACAAAATCCATATTAATCATATCCCACTTCCACGTTTGAAGCTCTATACATTGCATATAACCTCCCGACTTTTGGTGCTCTACTTTAACTTACTGGCGATTCGAACATTGAGCCACAAATTCTGCAAGGTCTTTTTTCATGCCTTCCCACCAAAACATTCCCTTCAGGTCATGATACATCTTAGTTGATCCTGGATGGATCGAATATCTTGAATGATGGGCTTCTTCCATTATCCTCCTTCTTAGTCCATTTATATTAAGAACGCATAATCTATTTTTGGCAATAAAGTACTCCATTTTGTGCAAGTTCAAAGCCCTTCATCGTGCCTTGACTCACCTTCTCCTTAAGTCGTCGTAGAACAGGATCCTCAAAATTCTTTTCTCTTACCTCCATTGCCAATGAAGACTCTGCAGCATTATGCACAACAACCCCTTCCTTTGGAGTTTCAAGGAGGTGAACCCCCAGATTGGCTAGTTGACGTAGATCCTTAGCCACTTCTTGACGTACCACGGACTACTCACCAACATTCATAATTATCTTACGACTCAGAGAATCGGCTACCACATTTGCTTTCCCTGGATGATATAGTATATCAAAGTCATAATCCTTTATTAGCTCCAGCCACCTCCGCTGCCTTAAATTTAGGTCTTTCTGTTTAAAGATGTACTGTAGGCTCTTATGATCAGTATATATGTCAACATGAACTCCATACAAATAGTGGCGCCATATTTTCAAGGCAAACACAACAGCTGCTAGCTCAAGTTCATGTGTTGGGTAGTTTCTCTCATGTGGCCGCAGTTGTCTCGAGGCATAAGCAATTACCCTACCATGTTATGTTAGTACACACCCTAAGCCAACTCCTGAAGCATCACAATACACCGCATACCCCTCTATGCCTTCTGGAAACACTAGTACAGGTGCAAAAGTCAGCCTGCTTTTCAGCTCTTGAAAGCTTCTTTCACATGCATCATTCCATTGAAATTTGGTCGCCTTATGTGTCAACTTTGTTAGAGGTGCAGAAATAGAAGAAAAATCTTCAACAAATCTTTTGTAAAAATCTGCCAACCCTAGGAAGCTTCGAACTTCTGTGGTATGGTTGGCCTTGGCCAATCTTTCACCGCCTCTGTCTTTTGTGAATCAACCCTTATTCCTTCATTAGATACAATATGACCCAAGAATGCCACTAATTTCAACCAAAATTCACATTTGGAAAACTTGGCATACAATTGCCGATCACGAAGAATTTGTAATGCTTCACAACCTTGAATGAGACTCTACTCAATAGGGAATGCATGGAATATTAAGGAACATTCTAAAACCTCGTGCTTTGATACCAAGTTTGTAATGACCTAACCTAGGGCCTAGACATCACACTCTAAATGATATATCCGAAGGTACCTCACCAAGCCATCTTTAATATCATAAGTATTCATAGGCATAAATTTAAACTTTTTGCAGAATAAAAATGGGAAAGGATCTATGGGACCAAATTATGACAATGAAGCAACATTAAAAGGAAACATCAACATTTTTCCATGAAGCATGCTGACTAAAACATAGATGGACGGAACTGGTAACGACCAGTTTCCATCAAATAGAAAAGACTACATACAAAGGCAACTTAGAATGTAAAAGCCTCAAACAGACCAACATGTACATCAATGACTCAAAAGAAAATACAAGCTAGAATAAAAAATGGTAGAGTCCCTAACTAAGGGCTCACCACAAAGGTACTAGTCTCGAATGTCTGAAAACTAGCCATGAGCCGGTAGAGGAGTACTTGTCCCTACTAGTTAAATCATGCAGGCAAAATATGTGTTGATACTTTTGAAATGTACTAAGTATGTAAGATGCAATGCAATCATGAAATTGTAATGCCATCACTCATAAGTAAACATATATATATATATATATATATATACACACACACACACACTTAAGGTGAGGAATTAATAAACATGAGCTTAAGCATGCACAAGGAATATTGCTCAATATGAATAAGAATCAATGCGTGAAATATCACATGTGATGAGTCATATTATAAAGTTATAAACTCGTGGGAGAAGACCTTAACTGATATATTGATGTGCTGTCAAAATACAAGACTTTTGATACTTAGAACTTGGAATCTTGTGAGTTCTCATAGCGATGTTAGTAGATTTGATGTATTTTTATATTTGGTTTGTAGGATTACAGAGTTGGCAAGATTTTTGGACTAAATGTGCAGAACTTGAAGAATTTCTTGTTCTACAACACCCTTTACGGGTCGTAGAGTGGGTTTCTTAGAAAAATCTAGTGACGGGGAGATTTTTTGAAGTTGAATCTACAAACATGTAGACGAGCCATAAAACATTATACGGGTCGTAGATTGGTGTCATACCTTGAGGGTTAAAAAATTGGGAGTTGCTGAAAAATCATCAAACGAAACCCTCCACGGGCTGTAAAACTTTATACGACCCATGAATAGGTCTTGTAGGAGCCAACTCTAGATTTGCAAATGGAATCCACGAAGCTCCGATTACAGGCCGTAGAATTTTATATGACCAGTAAAGTTGCCCGTAGTACCTGCCGACCCAGTTCTCTTATATTAATTTGGCCTTGTATTTTAAATACTACAAATAGGTATTTTAGGTTATTTTCATACGGAACAGTAGAGAGTCAGGAAAAAAAGTGAGAAATATTGTGAGACACTTGGGAAACAATATTTTGTGTTCTTAATTCAAACTTGGGATTTTTGTTGAAGAGTTTGGATTTCTTATTGTTAATTCTATTCTTGTAAGTGCTTAATTATGCTATTCGATATCATGATTCTTGCATCTACAACTAAGGTTGTGGGAACCATGAAGAACTAACAAGGTAAAATAGGTAATTCGTAATTCTTGAAAAGTATGCATGTATGCATTAATTAATTCTCTTTATTTTGATTACTTTTTAACGGTGGACAATGTTAGAATCTACTGACTGGATCAAGGTAGTAATGAATAGGAAAAGAGATTAATTAACAGGGTTCGATTTATGCTATTCATCTAATCAACCAAACTGGATCAAGGGGAGGTTGTACTGGTAAGGGTTAGTAATGTCATACTGCGGGGATGGGTCAAATCATGTAGTGAAATTTATCTCTTGCCTGGATCAAAGGGTTTGGTAAACTTAACTTACTGTTCTACATATTACACATTAGAAAAAAATTCGATTATCTTGTAATACCAAGTTAGGGAATCATGGGGAATATAATACCTTAGTTACTCTTCATACTAATTTCACACATTTGTCTTAGTCTAGATTTCTTTCTATAGTTTTACAACCACCCCCCCCCTTCGGTAGATAAGTAGGTTAATCAACTCGAACTGCTTGAAATTTCTCTAAGTCTACCATATTCCCCGTGGGTTTGACCCTAACCTTGGGTAGGTTATATATCTTGACAACGAACACTTTAACCTTCAAAAATGAGGTATAGCTTGGGCGATATCAAGATTTTGGCGTCGTTGCCAGGTATTACGGCTAAATTTGTTTAATTTGAGTAGTTCAGAAATTAATTCTTATTTCCCTCATTTTACATCTTTGTTGTTTTTATTTCAGCGTGCAGGTGTAGTGTATGCACAACGCACAAAATCGAGGCATTCCCTTGACTCTGTTTGACCCAGAGATCCAAAGAACATTAAGAAGAATGGCCTAGGACAACGTAAACAACACGGTTAATGCAGCTCTGAACCAGAATGAGAATGATAATAACCCACCTCCACTTGAGGATATTGACCCATAGGTAAAGGATCTAAGTACCGAAGCTTATCAATGGAATCAATATCGGCTAAATCCTATGGTTATGGATGTCACTAGAGCTATTGTGTTACCGCCATTATTGAATAACACAAAGTTCGTTGTTCCGAGTGGGTTACTACAAATGTTGCAGAATCATGGGTTGTTCGCGGGCCTACCATCATAGGATCTGCATAGCCATCTACACAATATTGTGTTTGTCTGTAAGAGTGTAATGGAAACCAGAATTTGTCTATGGTTATTGTTGGGCTTTGTGTCTTCCCATTGTCTGTAATAGGTAATGCAACGCTATGGCTATCCGAGCTACCATAGAGTTTGATCACCAACTGAGCTGAATTGTTGAAGGCCTTTTGGAGAGGTTCTTCCCGAGATCAAAGAAGTTGAAGTTGAAAAACTAGATCAACAACTTCGAGCAACTTCCTAGTGACTCGATCGGTACCACGTGGGAGAGGTTCATAAAGGGTCTGAGAAGTGTCCTTTACCACAAGATAGTTGATGATGCCTTGGAGGAGATCTTCTACCGTGCCCTGGACGAGAATAGCCAAGCATGTGTTGATACCATCATGGTTGGATCTTTTCATATCAACGATTTTCAAGGGTTAATAAGAAGCTGGAAAGTTGGTCAGGATGAACCATACATAGGGAACGAGGGACAGGTCTGCAACAAAGAGCTCGTGTGCAGTCAATACTAGTTCAGTGCAAGCTAAAAAATGAGGAAATGATGAAAGAGCTTGCTCAGATTAATACCAATGTGGAGTTGTTGATAAAACATAATCAAGAACATGTGAATGCAGTTGCTCATCAGCCTTCACGAGAAACTTTGTACGAGGAGCCATACTAAGAGTAGGACACTTGCTTCATCACTAATCAGATGGGGGTTTTCGGACCAACGCCCAAGGGTCCAATCAGGACTATTGGCGCCAAGGTCAAGGAAACCAAGGTTAGAACTATAACAGGGATGGCGCCTTCATAGACAACAATCATGGCGGTTACTACGATAGAAATAGGGGCCAGGATAGAGATATTGATTGGGGTCGCAGAGATGGTTATAGTAATGGTTCTTAGGTGCCACCACATAATCGTGATTCAGGTATTGGTAGCTCTAGGGTTGAGGAGATGTTTGATCGTCTGTTGAAGAAGGCTGACACACAGGATGGGACCTTGAGTGGGATAAAGTCTGACATCTCCAACATTAATCAAAAGATCGAGTCTCATTTTGTTGCTATCAAACAACTAGGGCAACAGTTAGGTCAAATATCAACTCAACTCAACCAGCAACAAAAAGGTAAATTGCCCAGCAACACAGTTCAATATTCAAATAATAAGGGGCAGTGTATGGGAATGACTACTCATGGTGGAAAACAGACCATTGATCCTCCAATATTGGTTGATGATGATGATGTTCGTAAGGATATATTTGAGGTCAAAGATGTAGAGACCGAAGATGATCGTGCCAAGGATGGGGTAACTGATGTTGTAGAGATGTCACATAATTTGAATCCCATTCCTAGACCTCCTCCTCCCTTCCCTCAAAAAATTAAAAAGAAGGAGGAGGAAGGTAAATTCTAGCACTTCCTCTCCATGTTGAAACAACTCTCCATCAATGTCCCTCTCATTGAGACATGGGAGAAGATTCTAGGGTATGCAAAGTTCATGAAGGACCTGGTCACAAAGAAGCAGACTGTAAGCCAGGATTTCTCTCAAGAGCTTCAACATTGCAGTCTAATTGCTACGAGATCCTTGGTGCAAAAACGAGAAGATCCTAGAGCATTTACCATACCCTGTACTATCAGAGATTCGGAGTTCGCAAAGGCATTGTGTGATCTTGGTGCCAGCATAAATCCGATTCCCCTTGCGGTTTTCAAGAAGCTAGGATTGGGAGCCCCTCCCCGACGAACATATGATTGTTGATGGCTAACCGCATGGTGAATAAGCCTGTGGGGATACTATATGATATCCTTGTCAAAGTGGATAAATTCATATTCCCCGTAGAATTTGTGATCCTAAACTGTGAGGTTGACTTCGAAGTCCCAATTATCTTGGGAAGGCCCTTCCTAGCCATCGAACGTACATTGGTGGACATAGAAAGGGGAAAACTCAAGTTTAGATTGGGTAAAGATGAGGTCGTGTTCAATGTCTACCAATATGCAAAGAAGAATGATGATCTGAAGGTAGTCTCTGTCGTTGAGAGTGTTAATGATGCAGAACCAGTGTTACCACTTGAGGAGAGATTAGGTGTCGACACCCTAGTAGCAGCATTGATGAACTTTGAGGATGACGACATCCCAGATTATAAGGAGACAGTGAAGGCGTTGGGGGTATCTTACGCCCCTAGACACCAAACTAAGTTGGAGTTGGACCTGCAGAATCGAGAATCACCACCTACTAAACCTCCCATTGAGGAGCCACCGATGCTGCAATTAAAAGATCTTCCATCCCATTTGAGATATGCATTTTTAGACGCCAACAACACCTTGCTAGTCATAGTCGTTGTGGACCTGAATGATGAACAGGTGAATGCTCTGGTCGTGGTAATTAAGCAGTTCAAAAAGGACATCAGGTGGATAATTGCGGACATTATTAGTACCCCTCCTGGGGTGTGTACTATAAAATCCAATTGGTCAAGGACTAAAAGATAAGTATTAAGCACCAAAGGTGTCTCAACCCACCTATGCAAAAGGTCGTGCCCAAAGAAATCATCAAGTGGTTAGACGCAGGTGTGATCTATCCAATCACCGACAGTTAATGGGTGAGCCCGATGTAGTGTGTTCTGAGGAAAGGAGGTATTACCATCGTCCCAAATGCTAGAAACAAGTTGATTCCCACGCGACCAGTCACTAGGTGGAGGGTGTGCATGGACTACAGGATGCTCAATGCATCGACAAAAAAGGACTATTTCCCTATGCCGCTCATAGACCAAATGCTCGAGGGCTTGGCTGGAAAGGGATGATATTGTTTTCTGGATGGCTACTCAGGCTACAATCAGATCTCTATTGCTCCAGATGATCCGGAAAAGACGGCATTCACATGCCCTTATGGAACCTTTGCATTCAAGAGGATGCCATTCAGGCTATGTAGCACGCCAGCAACATTCCAAAGATGCAAAATGTCCATTTTCTCATACATGGTGGAGAAAACTATCGAGTTCCTCATGGATGACTTTAGTTTGGTTGGTGACTCTTTCGAGGATTTTCTTGAAGCATTTGCATGTTGTGCTTAGAAGATATGAAGAATGTTATCTGGTGCTAAATGGGGAAAAGTGTCACTTCGTAGTGAAGGAAGGTACTGTGTTGGGGTACAGAATCTCCATCAAGGAAATTGAGGTCGATAGAACTAAAATGGAGGTGATTGAGAAGCTTCCCCCACCCATCTCTGTCAAAGGCGTGAGGAGTTTCCTAGGCCATGCAAGATTCTACAGGCGCCTTGTAAAGGACTTCTCTAAGATTGCACATCCCTTGAGAAAACTACTTGAGAAGGATGTTAAGTTTGTGTGTTGATTAAGTATGTCTAAAAGCCTTTGAAGGATTAAAGCAGAAGTTGATTTTGGCTCCCATCATCATAGCACAAGACTGATCAAAGCCCATCGAAATCATGTATGATGCAAGTGGGGTTGCGCTTGGTGTAGTGTTGGGATAGCATCGAGAAAAAGATATTACATCCCATATACTACGCTAGCAAAGCCCTAAGTGCGGCATATAAGAACTACAAAGTCACAGAACAAGAGCTACTTATAGTGGTCTTTGCGTTCAAAAAATTCAGGTCTTATCTCTTGGGAACCAAAGTCATTGCACACACTGACCATTTCGCACTGTGATACTTGATGGCGAAGAAGGATGCAAAACCAAGATTGATTCGATGGGTACTTCTTCTTCAAGAGTTTGACTTTGATGCTATCGACAAGAAGGGGACCGAAAATCAGGTTGCAGATCACCTCTCTAGATTAGAAGATGGAACCATGGAAAAGTTTGATGATAGGATGGAGATCGATGATTTGTTCCTTGATGAGAGAGTGTTGGCAGCATCCCATGACTTGATACCACGGTTTGCAGACTATACAAACTATTTGGTTAGTGATATCGTGCCGCTAGATTTGACTACTCACCAGCGCTGCAAGTTAATGTCTAATGTGTGAAAGTTCTTCTAGGATGATCTATACTGGTTTTGTGTATGTGCAGATAGGATTATTCGTTGTTGTGTCCCTGAGGTTGAGATAGTGAGTATTCTAGAGGCGTGCCACTCGTCTCTAGTAGGTGGGCATCATAGTGGAGTCCATACAACACATAAGATTTTCCAGTGTGACTATTATTGACCAACCATCCACAAAGATGCCCATAACTATGCCAAAGTATGTGACAGATATCATAGAGAAGGCGGCGTTTCCTGCAAGCATGAGCTCCCTCTAAACCTCATCATGGTGATTGAATTGATCAATGTGTAGGGGATAGATTTCATGGGTCCATTTTTTAGCTCGCATATGAATAGATATATCTTAGTGGTTTGGGTGGAGGCAGACGCTCTCCCCAACAATAAAGGCAAAAGTGTCACAACATTTCTGAAAAGGAACATCTTCTCAAGGTTTGGCACCCCTCGGGCGATCATTAGCGATGGAGGTTCCCATTTCTGTAATAGATTGTTCAAGGCTCTACTAGAAAAATATGGAGTAAATCATCGGGTGGCAACACCCCACCATCCTTAGACAAGCCGACAAGTGGAGACATCCAATAGGGAAATCAAACAGATCTTATCTAAGACTGTAAATGCAAACCGGACAAATTGGAGCGAAAGCTTGATGACGCATTATGGGTATACTGGACTACATTTAAGACCCCTATAGGCATGTCCTCTTACCAACTTGTCTTTGGTAAAGCTTGTCATTTGCCGGTGGAGCTTGAGCACAATGCAATATGGGCGCTCAAAAAGTTGAATTTGGACTACAATGATGTGGTGACCTCAAGGCTGAGCCAACTCAATGAGCTTGATGAATTTCGATTGAGGGCATACGAGAGCTTAGCCCTATATAAACAAAGAATGAAGTTGTAGCATGATCGTTCCATAGAGAATCACAATTTGCACCAGGGGACTTAGTGTTGCTATACAACTCCAGACTAAGGTTGTTCCTTGGGAAACTCAAGACCAGATGGTTGGGACCTTTTAGAGCATCACATGTCTTCGACCATGGGGTCATTGAGTTGGAGAAAAAAAATGGTGCGAAGTTCAAAGTGAATGGCCAAAGAGTTAAATTGTATCTTGGCAATATTGAAGAAGTAAAAATGGTGGAAGCATGGACACTTGGTGAAGTTTGAGTACCCAAGATGTCTAAGTCGCATCGCGACAATAAATCAGGGCTGCTTGGGAGGCAACCTAAGGTAGAGACTAGCGCTTAGGCACCCAGGTACGTTCCTTATTGACCCCTATGCTTTACTATTTTATTTTGTGCATTAATTGCAATGCAAATCTTTTTCGATGGAATGTGAGTAGTTATAAGCCTCAGTGAAGTCTGAGTAACCTTGGCCTATAACTATCCCAAATTTTGAATCCAAGGGGTTTTCTTGCCTGTGTTCTTTTTCTCCAAGGATATTTACTTTCTGTTGAACCGGCATGTTTAGGATGTGTAGGTAGTCTTAGCAGCATGTAGTACTGATATCTATGGCATATATTTATTTTTGTGTGAAAAATGATACCCACCAAAATTTTGTTAGTTAGTCTTGATAACAATCATGCATGTTTGATTATTTGACAGTGCTTGTTCTGATAAGTAAGGATAAATTGTAATGTAAAACATGATATGAGAGTCTTTGTTAATAGTGTAATCAGTGTCATGTATGTGTGAGCTTTCTTTGCTAAATTCTTATGATGTGCTTTAATTCAGAACTTGCCATATTACTCTAACTTAGACTGTAGGTTAGTTGGTTAGGAAAGGATCTTAGGTCGTTGTTCATATTAGTCACTTAGCCTAAATAATCAACCAAATGCTTAATGTATCCCTTGATCCCAAGTTTGAGCCTCGCATGTACCTTTTATTTGTAAAAACCGAAGTTGCCTAGCCTTGTTAAATATAAAATCCTGAAATTGGCTCTGGTCCCTCCTTGAACATTGTGCACCTTGACTGAGGCAAAAAGTTTACGTTGAGGGTGGCTACCAAAAGTGGCTCTTGTTCATAGGTGAAAACAAAAGGCAAAAAGCTAAAAAAAAATGAGAGTAAGACACCCAGAAAAGCTTGAAATAGGAGAAAGGAAGAATGAGGTAAAAAATGACAGTCTTGGTAAGGCAAAAGTGTAGAAAAATGCAGTGTCAAAGAGGGCCTTTAGTCACTATGTTCCCAAAATATCACACGAAAGCCCCCTGAGCCTACGTTACAAGCCAATAAGTCCTAAAGTGATCCTATTCCAAGTAGTCAAAGGGCATAGTCATGAGTATAGGAGCAAGCATATGGTATTGAACATGGTATTTGAATGTATTTTGTGAGAGTGAGTGATTTGGTGTAGTCTCAAGCATTGAATCTAAAAATACCATCATGAGTGGGATATGAGACTTCTTTCTGTGAGGGCACTTGCATTGCATTGTTGATATTAGACTAACTCAGTGAGTGTTGCTTATTGATGATTGCCTTGCTTGTCATAGTTTCATTGTCACATGTGTTGAGCTGCATTGGTCTGCTTGATAGCTATCTAATATGCTTTTATGAGTGGTGTGGGTATCTGTGCTGAGTTTGAAATGATGTGCGCCATTAGATTGAGGTTTGTGTGTTACTGTACCGCTTATGTAGATTGAGTCAGTCTCTTAAGGACAAACAACAATTTTAAGTTGAGGGTGCTGATGTGTTGTCGAAACTGCACTTTTGATGCTTAAAACTTGGAATTTTGTGTGTTCTCATAGCGATGTTAGTAGATTTGATGTGTTTTTATATTTGTTTTACAGGATTACAGGGTTGGCATTTTTGGGCTAAGTGTGCAGAACTTGAAGAATTTGTTGTTCTATGACACCCTTTACGGGTCGTAGAGTGGGTTTCGTAGTAAAATCCAGTGAAGAGGAGATTTTCTGAAGTTAAGTCTACTAACATGTAGACAAGCCGTAAAACATTATATGAGTTGTAGATTGGTGTCATATCCTAAGGATCAGAAAGTGGGGAGTTGCTATAGAGTCATCAGATGAAACCCTCCACGGGCTGTGGAACTTTATACGACCCATAGATAGGTCTCGTAGAACTCAACTCCAGATTTGCAGGTGGAACCCACTAAGCCCCGACTACGGATTGTAGAACTTTATACTGCTCGTAAAGTTGCCTGTAGTGTCTGCCGACCCAGTTCTCCTATTTTGATTAAACTTTGCATTTTAAATATGATAGATATGTTTTTACGTTATTTTTTTTCTATGGAACAGTAGAGAGTTAGGAAGAAAAAGTGAGAAACATTGTGAGACACTTGGCAAACAATATTTTGTGTTCTTAATTCATACTTGTGATTTTTGTTGAAGAGCTTGGATTTCTTGTTCTTAATTCTATTCTTGTAAGTGCTTAATTATGCTATTAAATATCATGATTCTTGCATCTAAAATGACACTGAGTAGCTAAATTCATAACTAGGGTTGTGGGAACCATGAAAAAGTAACAAGGTAAAACTAGATAATTCATAATTCTTGGAAAGTGTGCATGTATGTATTAATTAATTCTCTTCGTTTTGATTGCTTTTTAGTGGTGGCCATGGTTAGAACTCACCTAGTGTTACTGACTAGATCAAGGTAGTAATGAATAGGAAAATAGGTTAATTAACAGGATTCGATTGATGTTTCTTGTCTAATCAACCAAACTAGATCAAGGGGAGGTTGTACTGGGACAATAGGTAAGGGTTAGTAATATCATATTGCGGGGATGGATCAAATCACATAGTGAAATTTACCTCTCGCCTGGATCAAAGGGTTTGGTAAACTTAACTTATTGTTCTGCATGCCACACACTAGAACAAAATTCAATTATCTGGTAATACCAAGTTAGGGTATCATTGAAACTATTTAATATCACAAGTATCATAAAGTCATCATTAACATGCATATTTACTTGAAGGAACTTAAAGAAAAGGTAAAATACATTATGAAGGACTTTGTTGTGAAAGGAGACCCACAAATCAAACTCACATACCTCAGTAAGTCTTCAAGAAGAAAAGCTTGAATCTTTGGGAAGAACTTGAAACCCCTAGCTTTGCTTTGACCTTGGTACAGAGAGTAGTTTCCTTAGGAAATTTTAGGAATGAGCGAATGTGAGAATGACTAACGGTAGAGCTTTAAGGTCTGATTTAGGCCCCTTTGAATCCCAAAAACAACATAGTATAGGAATAGGATTTGCAGAAATGATAAAACCGCCCTTCATTAAAATTGTCAGAATGAAACTATGGAAGGCCGATTATGGGTCGTGGTTTGAACCACGGACCGTAGTCCTGTCCATCCCGTTCCCTATTTCAAAACTTTAGAAACTGTTTTGCTGACCCAAAACCGCGAAACCCTTTCTACCGACCGTCCTTTGACCTACGATCCGTGGTTGGACTCATAGAGTCCTTCTACGCATAGTAAATTTCTTACTTTTTTGGGCTTCATCTACGAAGGGCTTATACGGGCCGTATAACGGTCTATGGAATGTCCTATTTATCATAGGCCACTTTTCAGAAACTCCAAATTTCCTTCATGTATGATACTCTCATTCACGGCCCTAACTATGGATTGTCAACTTGGAAACTTTTTCCTTTCTTGAAATTCATGTTTAAGCATCGACCTATGGGCCGTACATAGGCCTCGTAAACTGACACGGGTCATTTTTAGTCCAACTTTTTCTGCACTCTTAGGCTCCTAAACTGGGGTCGTTACAGTTGCTATGATTTATATTTGTATAATTTGCTGCCAATATACAAATTCATTTGTATTAATTCAGTTAATTCACTGTCAATATACAAATCTGTTTGTATAATTCGTTGTCAATATATAAATTCAAAAGTGGCCCGTAACGACTCCAATGAAATATTAATAAGGAGCAGTAATTGCTTAAAATTACAATTATAATAAATAATTAAATAAGATTGCATGGGAATTAAATTCCGAGCTAAAGCCTAAAATGCATCCAAACAAGTTCAGAAACGGACGCATAATGCCAAAAAATTGTCCCATTTCCCACTAGATGCAACGTCACTCAATATTATCCACACTCACCTCCCAACCCCAGTCATTATCCAAATCCCCACATTCAAAAATATAGATTAAATTAAAAAACAAATATTTTTAAAAGTCACTTAAAAAAAGAAAGAGGAAAATAAGAGAGAATTTTCTTCAAGGTCATTTACAAATTCTTTTTAGTTTTAAATTATGATTCTCTTAATAAAAAGAATTATTTTATACATACAATATCTTTTATTTTTACAAAATTTGAATTAATTTTTTTAATTCAACTCGCAAGTGAACACATTTCTCCAAAAGAAATAAAATAATAATACCATTTTCACTATATTTTTAAATATATAGTTAACCCTCCAATAATAAACTCCAGCTCTCCATCGCTCCTATCCAAATGACAAATTTATCACTCATCTATTTTTTAAAACCTCCTTGTCATAGGGCTATTTCTGTCATTTAAGAAGAATCATGACTCACCAGTGCACTATTTTTTTTTTTAATTTCTAAGATTATCTTATGTCCAATGATTTATGAATAAAATAAAGAAAAAACAAGAAATATGAGCCTCTTTTTCTGGTTATTCTCTATAGAAACCGTTCACAGATGACATCTATGGAATTTTAGTGGCTTCTAAAATTTTGCTGGATAACATTACAACAACAAGAAAGTAAGAAAATCCAATTCTCCATTTTCAAGAATCTTCATTATCCTACGGTTTCTGTGTAAATAACACTCACTGTACAGCTCTCACTTTTGGCACCACTCCTTATCTATGGATGGGTTTAAATTGATTTTTTTTGCTTGAATTGTACTGGGAAATTGTTTTGCTATGTTCCCGTACAGTTAGGGTTTATGTGGATCTGTTTCTTTTTTTGAATCTTGTGCTTCTTTTTGCGAATAATAGGGGTTAACTGGGGCTGTTTGTAACTGGGTTCCATTGATTTTTGTGGTACTGTGACAAGGTGTTGAGTGATGGTGCCATCTGGGGCTGAAGACCCTGTTGAGTCATTTCTGAATTCAGTACAATTGGTTAAGAATGCATTTTCGCCCATAGAGTCAGGTATTAAGAAAATGGCAAAGGATTTTGAGCATTGTTGGCCTGGGAAAGCCCAGAATTGTTCTGGATTAGATGCCAAGAAAGTCAATGCAAGTAAGCAAGGCGTGGCTAGTGATGAGAAAAAGAAGGGCTTGTTGATAAAGTTACCGATTAAGATGTTTGTGGGAATATTTGGGAATAATGGGCAGATTGATAAAGGGGGTAGTGTGGCCAGGAAAGGGATGAAGGAGAAGTATGGTGGTGGCAAAGCGGATGGGAGCTGTGTCAACTGTCTGCAATTTGATGTTGCTTGGTCATTGTTAATGAATGGTTTTGTTCAGGCTGTTCCAAGCCCGTTTAAGACTGTGAAAAAGCGGTTTCACAAGGTGATTCAGGATAGTGTTCGTGATGATATGATGGAGAATCTGAGGGTGAATGATGTGAAGAAAAAGAAGTCAAGTGATCAGGTTGTTATGGATAACTGTGATGGAGTGAAGCACACAGAGGAAAAGAATTTATCTTTCGAGTGCTTTCTTGGTTTTCTTTTTGATCAAGTAGCTTTGAATCTTCAAAAACTTGACTTAGGAGTCCAACGACAGGAATGCCAGATTGCCGAGTTTAATCAAATTCCTCCGCCTGCCAATCAGTTTGATCATTTTAAGGTGCTAGTCAGTATTTTAGAGGGTAAAAGAGCTGATGTCAATGGATTTCTGGGGAATCTAAATTTTGCAAGAGTAGGAGGTGTTCCTTCAAGTATTGTTGATGTAGATTCTTCTGCGAGAGAAGAGAGAGAAGATGGTATTAATGATATTGGTGGTCAAGAAGAAAGTACTGGAAATTCCTCAAGAAGTTTAGCTAATGGTTTGCTTAGTATTCCATTATCCAATGTCGAGCGTTTGAGATCAACATTGTCCACAGTTTCAATAACAGAACTAATTGAGCTCTTACCCCAGTTAGGACGACCTAGTAAAGACCATCCTGACAAAAAAAAGCTGATTTCTGTCCAGGACTTCTTCAGATACACGGAAGCTGAAGGTATGCTTCTCTCCTACTTCTTAAGTTAATCTAGAGTTTGTCCCATCCAAGTGAATTTGTCAACATGACTTTTTAAGCTTTACGTAGTTGTTTCTCTTGGTCAAGAATCAAACAAATTCTGAGATTTTATCTTATCTATGTACCATTTTGTGTTAAAAGTAAACTGATTATTACTTAAAGTAAGCTTGAGAGTTTGAGATTGCTAAATTTGTCAGGATGTCTCAACAGGAAGAGATGGTCTTTAGTATTGTACACTAATCAGAAAATGTTAACCGCTTGCACTGTGCTTGGCAATCCAGAGCAAACCAGTATTTGGCTAGTTAGTTCGCTCATGTTTTACACATTTATCAAATCCATGAGAAGTTTTCTGTGATTGAGGGTGATGAACATTTTAGCAATCTATACTCCTCAACAATCTGTCTCTAGCTCTCCTTGAGCATAGAATTTCCCTGCTCTGCCTGTGTGCTCTCTGCAAGAATAACCTGATTCTGAACCCAGATAAACAAGAGGGTTGTATTAGATTGACAGGAAGCAGAAAATAAACTGGCTATGATGAGTACTCTAAGAGAAATGCATTTATAGGATTCATACAGCTGACCCTAACCATTTTAGGATTGACAGATGATTGATTGATATAGGATTTTCTTTACCTATCGCGCTTTAATGAGCTCTTCTATACAAAGCCAGTATGTGCCTAAACTATAGACAGCCTCCTCTGAGGTTTACTTTCCCATTTTTTCCTTGTATCATTTATCAAGCAAATGCACATCTTCAATGAACACTAACCCTGTCAGCTGCTAAATTCTAGCATCAAGATTGACCAGTGAAATGGTTGAAAACAAGGGAACTATTCTCTTGTAGCATGAGATGGGAGGAACATTAATGTTGCACATATTATGCTGTTCCACAAATCTCTGTTTAAACTTATTGCCCCTTGCTTACTTAAAGCCTTAATATTAGATAATGAGAGATTCGAAAAGTAGTTGGTAATGCTTGATTTTCTCTAAGCAACAATTTTTCCAAGTCCTTTGTATTTCAGATCATCTGCTTAGACAGGCTAAAATAGAAACCTGATATCTAATGGCACATAGTTCATAAACGTTATTGTCTAAAGGGCATGTTAACAATACATTTAGTGAAATTGTGAGATGTGGAACACGTCTGATAGATTACTACATAAAATATTATGATTGTCTATCTGGTTGTATTTTGCAATGAGACTGTGCTCGAAGATGTGGCTGGACAAGAGAACTGCAAACTCAAGATATATGAAAGTGAACCCAAGAATGCATGAAATACTGCTTACCAGCTTGTGACTTGTAAGAATAAGTAAAAATTAGTATAGTACCTGGGAGATGCATGGAATATGTTAGAGAAAAAAACCATAATATAAGTAAACCCTCAGGGGTTGACCTGGTGGTAATAGACTTGAGCCTTGGGGTTGGCTCCCTTTCAAGGTCTCAAGATCGAATCCTACTGGTGCAAACAATTTCTGAGGGCCATCGGACTGTTAAAACCTGAATTAACCGTGGTGGGCTTGTGGAGAACTCCTTACCGAGGGCCTGTGCACCCCCGGAATTAGTCGGGGCTCCAAGAGACTTGGACACCCGGTGCAAAAAAAAACAATAATTATAAGTAATGTTTATTGGCCTCATGAATAGAAAATTGATTTCTAATCTGAATAACAAAAATAATAATAAATCAAAATGTCAAATATCTTGCAACTTGATGCAGCTAACTAGAATCACAATAGTCAAAGATTGATAGAGTTCTTCTTTCATCCAGATTTGAGGACTATATATAAAGTCAGACTCCTAAATCTCTATCCAAGGCATGTGATGAATAAGTTGTTTGTGTTATCCTAATGAGCTTCGTCTGATTATATAATTTTTTTTGATTAAGTAAAGATTCAATGAAGAGCTAAATTTGAATCTTTATAGTTGGCCATATTTGGTTATTGAACACACACTGTGCCATGTCAGCAGTATGTGTTTAATAGGCACATAGTTTCCCGCTTTAGGTGTTGAATAGGTCAGTCCCTAAGATGAGGTATCTAAATGAATTACTTGGACAAGTTTAGTTGGGCTCTATGTATTTGTCTTTATTGGGATCAGGCTGCCTGCTACGTACAAGAACTCCACAATAAGTAAATTTCCGCAGCTAAATTTCCATATTGTCAAACATGCCCTTAGTCCTGTGTTTTAACATTGCAGGGAAGAGATTCTTTGAGGAATTGGATAGAGACGGTGATGGTCAAGTCACGTTGGAAGATCTTGAAATTGCTATGAGAAAGAGAAAATTGCCAAAGAGATATGCCCATGAACTCATGCGTCGTGCTAGAAGTCACTTGTTCTCAAAATCTTTTGGGTGGAAACAATTTCTGTCATTGATGGAACAGAAAGAACCTACCATCCTGCGGGCTTATACCAGTCTTTGTTTGAGCAAGTCAGGCACATTGCAGAAGAGTGAGATACTTGCCTCACTAAACAATGCAGGACTTCCAGCAAATGAAGACAATGCTATTGCCATGATGCGATTTCTAAGTGCGGATGCAGAGGAATCTATTTCCTATGGACATTTCCGGAACTTTATGCTGCTGCTGCCCTCAGATCGGCTTCAAGAAGATCCTCGGTAGAATAACTATACCCTTTTTAAATGATTTGATAATATCATGGCATTCGAGAATTTGCTAATACGTTACAGTAAGATGTTAGAATATAAAAGAAAGTTACTGTGATGAACTTCTTGTTTAGGTTTGCATTGGTGGAACTCCAGCTTTGGCTTCCACTACATAATAATTCCCAAGTTTTGGTTGGGGAAACTGTATTTTTTGTTTTGAGTTAACCTGGAGAAATGAGTTGATTAGAGGCTTTCCTGTGGGATTCTTTTTAAGACAATATTCAACTCTTAATCATGTCTCCTATTGCCTGATCATCTGACGGTCAAATATACAGAAGCCTAAATGATAATCAGTTGCTAGTCTTAGTGGTACTACTGTATGAGAT
This sequence comes from Solanum rostratum, assembly GCA_029948455.1. Taxonomy (NCBI): domain Eukaryota; kingdom Viridiplantae; phylum Streptophyta; class Magnoliopsida; order Solanales; family Solanaceae; genus Solanum; species Solanum rostratum. The sequence continues at coordinate 25,399,328 of CM057053.1, forward strand.
TAACCACTGTTCATGTTTATGCTGGTGGAAAAGTGCAACTAGAAAAGATGTTGTAGGGGCATAACTTTGAAAAGCAAGTTACTCAGATGGGATATGTGAGTTTTATATTGTCTACCCCTTTTGATGCCCTTGTGTGTCTGATATGGGACATTATATAACTCAACTGGATAAATGGTTATTGAGAACGACAATTGCCTTGTAGTAAAAAAGAAGGAGATGATGATACCAAAGTTTTAGGCTGACAAAATTTGCCTTTATTTCTTAAAACCAGCAATGGAGATGGCTATTTACAGCTATGCTATGCTATTGAAAACAATATTCTTGCATTCTTCTCTAAGATGTAGGGAAACATGGAAAACCTAAATGAATATTGGGAAATTTTTGATTAGGATATTTATATATCATCCAAGATCATGTAATACACGGACTTCTCAAAAGATATGAATCGAGGATACAAAAGTTTTGGGTTTTGGAAGTTGCTAGGTTGTTTCTTCTATATTTTGTTATTTTGAGACAGGATGATCTTGATTATGTTTTGGCCCCATCACTGAATAAGTAGTTATTATTCCTTTAATCCAATAGTAGTGCAAAAACAAAAAAATATAAAACCAAAATATATAAAATTATCCGAGTCCATAGAATTCACTGTGTGTCCTAAAGAAATTTAATCCCCTCATTGTACCCGAGGTTGTGGATTATCTCCTTCGAGGATAAAACATATAAACTTTTGTAATTTTAGGGAACGCCAAAAACAACAACAAATTCACACGCAATCTCAATTTTGTGTGTAAGAAAATGTAAGCAGGAGAGGAGGAAATTCTATCTCGAAAATTGGGAGGAAGCCTCGCTATTTATAGCCAGTAATGGGTGCGTACTCACCTGTTTAGAACAGTCTCATTTGTTTTGAACAAGCATGGCATCTCTTGGGAAAAAGGATGTCTGTTCGGAAGGAACATTTTACGCGCAAATTTTGAAATTCAATTAAACTAATTTCGCGAATTAAATTAATTAATAAATAATTCGCAAATTAATTTAATTAATAATGAATGGATTAATTAATAATTCAATGAATTAACTTATCATTAATATTAGAAAAAGAAAATCTAATGAGATTGATTAAATAAATTTTGTCTAAATAATTTATCAGTCAATCAGATCATTTGCCGAAGCCAAAGCGGAAGTCGAAGCTGAGCTGAGAGCGACGATGACGGTGGTGCGAAGGGGTCCCTCTACTTGATCCTTTAAGAGCTAAAGGAAGTGTTTCCTAATCTAAGGGCAAAACTTTTCCTTTACTCTACCAATGAGGGAGAAATGACTTTATTTTTCCTTTACTTGGTTCCTTGCATTTCTTAATTTTCATTTCCAATTCATACTTTACTTAAACCCAACAATCCTCCACATGAATGGGGAATGACTATTGTTTAAAACATATGCATGAAAAATTGTGTGATCCGTAATTAAGAATTATTGCATCCGGATAAGTAGGTTCCCTTTGAACTTCCCATAGCGAACTTATATCAGATATACTCGATCAATTGGTAGATTTGATATCTTTGAACCATCGAGCTTTTTTGTATACCTAGACAACATAAATCATACAATTAACCCCTTAACTGTTTCGATTCTTATTGTTTTGTTTGTTTCAACCCTAAACACTTCTAGGTTCATAAGTGCGTAGAGAACTGGCCTTACTGGATTCTCCTTGAAGCGGTTTACACTTCACACTTACATAGGTAATTTCTAAATGTGTTATTCTGTAGATACACTATTTGATATATACCAAACTTAGAAACCATTAAAAGGTCCTATTACCTTATCCTTGTTACTGAACATTGTCTCATCATGAGAATGGACCATATATGAATTTTGACAATGTTGAACCATCATTAATGACTTGTTGATCTCCTTGAACCTAGATCTTGGGATCTCTAGTCTTCTAGGTAGAGTTACCGCCATGATTATTTGTTTTCGGCCATAGTCCTATTCTCTTTGATTATCTCTCAACTCTCTCTCTTATTAGACCTTTTGTTAGTGGATCCGACACATTATCCTTTGACTTGACATAGTCGATTGTGATAATTCCATTAGAGAGTAGTTGTCTAACGGTATTGTGTCTTCGTTGTATATGACGAGACTTACCGTTATACATGACGCTCCCAATTCTTCCTATTGCGACTTGACTATCACAATGTATGCATATAGGAGCCATTGGCTTGAGCCAAAATGAAATATCTTCTTAAGAAATTTCGGAGCTTTCAACTTCTTCACCGGCCTTGTCTAAGGCTATGAACTCAACCTCCATTGTAGAGCGAGCTATACATGTTTGTTTGGATGATTTCCTAGATATTGCTCCACCACCAATGGTAATAATGTATCTACTTGTGGACTTAGTATGAGTTAACCCAGTAATCCAGTTTGCATCACTATATCCTTCAACGATTGTTAGATACTTATCGTTATGCAAGACAGTTTTGGGTGTGTTATCAATACCCCAAAACTCGTTGCATTGCCATCTAATGATTTTGGTTGGGATTACTTGTGTGTCAACTCAATTTACTTAGAGCACAGGCTATGTCTAGTCATGTACATTTCATGATGTACATCAAACTTCCCAACACTTTGGCATAATCCAAGTGAGACTGACTTTCACCTTTATTCTTAGCAAGATCAAGGTTCAGATCAATTGGTGTTTTTGCACTTTTGTAGTTTAAGTACTTAATTTTTCTAGTACCATTCGGATATAATGAGATTGAGACAATGCTTGACCTTGATGATGAGTTTTATGAATCTTAATTTCTAATATCAAGTTGGCAATTCCTAGGTCTTTCATATCAGAATTACTAGCAAGCATATGCTTAGTAGCATTTATGTTAGGAGGGTCTTTACACATTATTAACATATCATCCACATATAAGCAAACAATGACGACTTTGGAGTATTCTTAATGTAAGCACATTTGCCACACTCGTTAATTTTGAAACCAGTTGACAAAATATTAACAACAACATACCAGTGACATCCCATAAGTGGGGCTTGGTGACGATAGAATGTACGCAAACCTTACCACTACCTCATAGGGATAGAAAGGCTGGTTCCAGAAGACTCCTGTACCAGTGGAAACATTATCTGATTCAATGACCGTATTAATATGCATGTCAGGATTTTTTTTTGGAATTGCACCGGGTGTCTGAGTCTCTTTGAGCCCCGACTAATCCCAGGGGTACACAGGCCCTTGGCAAGGAGTTTCCCGCAAGTGCACCACGGTTAATTCAGGTTTTACCCAGTCCGGTGGCCCTCAGAAATTGTTTGTACCCAGTGGGTTTCGATCTTGAGACCTTGAAAGGGAGCAAACCTCAAGGCTCAAGTCAATTACCACCAGGCCAACCCCTGAGGGTTTGCATGTTAGGATTTTTCTATCTATGAACCAGATTTTGATATGCTTTACTCTTTATAGCATATCCTATGAACACAATCAATCGTCTTTGGTCTCATTTTTATCCTTTTAGGTTTAGGAATCTGAACCTAAGGGAAACACCCTCACACTTTCAAGTATTCAAGATTAGACTTTTTTCCTTTTCACTTTTCATATGGAATAAATTGTATTTTACTATGAGGAACTCGATTAAGTATTCGACTAGACGTAAGGATAACTTCCACCCTACAAGTTCTGGGGAAAACCAAAACTAATCAACATGGCATTCATCATCTCTTTGAGTGTTCTATTTTTTCTTTCTGCACTTTCATTGGATTGTGGTGAGTAAGGAGTTGTTGTTTGATGAATAACGCCATGTCCCAAACATATTTCTTCAAAAGGAGATTCATATTCGTCATCTCTATCACTCCTTATCATGTTGATCTTTTTTTTAAATTGTGTTTCAACTTCACTTTTGTACTATTTGAATGCTTCAATTGCCTTATCTTTACTACCAAGTAAATAAACATAGCAGTATTGCGTACAGTCGTCAATAAAAGTTATGAAATACTTCTTTCCACTGTGAGATGATAGTTGACATCATGTCACAAATATCTGTGTGAATCAAGTTCAAGGGATTTGGATTCCTTTCAATTGACTTACAAGGATGCTTAACATACGTAGATTCAACACAGACTTGACACTTTGACCGGTTGTTTTCAAACTTCGACAATAGATTCAAATTACTCATTTTTCGCAAGGTTTTATAATTGACATGTCCGAAACGTGCATACCACAGATCATTTGACTCAAGTAAGTAAGAAGAAATCTGAACTTCTTTCAACAACCATTACATTCAGTCTGAAAAGGCCCTCAGTAAGGTAGTCTTTTCCTATATACATCTCATTCTTACTAATTACAACTTTGTCTGAGACAAGAACACATTTAAATCCGTTCTTGATTAAAAGACTGTAGAAACCATGTTCCTCCTCATTTTCGGAACATGACAAACTTTGTTTAGAGTCACCACCTTGCCGATGTCATCTTTAAACACACTTTTCCATGGCCTTCAACTTTTGCTGTGGAAGAATTTCCTTTGTAAAGGATCTCATTAGGTGCAATAGGGGCATATGTTGCAAAGACTTCTTTAACTGCACAAATATGTGAAGTGGCTTTAGAATCAACCTACCACTCCTTGGGATTTCCTACTAAGTTGCACCGAGTCAACATGTCACATAGCTTCTGCACTTCCTCGCTCTTTTTAGTCATATTTGCTTGATTCTCTTTTTCTTTTACTTCTATAAAGAACGGCAATCAACAACTTTATGCCAACCTTTCCACAATTGTGACAATTACATTTAAACATCTTTTTAGGTAGGTAGCCTTTTGGTCCAAATGATTTCCTTCTCTTTTTGACATTTGGCCCTTCTTCAACAATATTTTCCTTGCTATTGTTGAATTTGTTTGTGACCTCTTTTCTCCTGCCTTGTTGTCCTTTTCAATTCTCAATCTTACGATGAGATTTTCAACAGTCATCTCCTTGTGTTTATGCTTTTCATAGTTCTTGAAGTCCTTCCAAAATGGGGGTGATTTCTTAATTATTGCAGCCACTGGAAAAGTATCATTCACAATCAATCCTACATTAAAAATTATGTGAGTATTTAGAACAAACTTAATATGTTCAAACCAGGTATTATATAAAATTATACCTTCGGCAAGGAGATCATGGATTATAACTTGCAACTCCTGAACTTTGGTAACAACATTTTTACTGTCTACCATCTTGTAGTCAAGGAACTTTGCCACAATGAATTTTTTCATTACGGCATCTTCAGTTTTGTACTTCTTTTCCAAAGCATCCCAGAGTTCCTTGGAAGTCTTCAAGTTGTTGCACACATTGTATAAATCATCTTGCAGGCTACTCAGAATGTAGTTCCTGCATAAAAAGTTTGAGTGCTTCTAAGCTTTAGTCACTAAGAGTCGTTTATCATCCGAAGTTCCTTCAGAAAAAAACAGGAATATTCTTACTAATGAACCTCTGCAAACTTACGGTAGTCAAGTAGAAGAACATCTTTTGCTGCCGTCTGTTGAAATCAACTCTGGTAAACTTCACAGGTTTTTCGGCCGGTGAAATTATAGGGGCAACATTTGAACGATTTGAAGGTGTAGTAGATGCTTCTGCAACACTCATCATTTCAGTATTGACTTCACTTGGATTAGTTATTTTTCTGTCACAAGTAGATAGACAGTTTAGTATGTAGAATATTAACCATAAAGATGGAACCTGTTATATTCTTCAAATCGTCAACAAAATGAATTTGAACGATGAGGTTCTTATAACTTCAAATCAGTTTCAAAGTCAAACAGAGTAGAAGAATAGAAGACTTTAATCTCCAAAATCAAAACTTAAGAAAATCAAAATACTAGAAAAAAAACATTAAATTTCTTAAGCTTGTTATTCTTGTAATCTAATAGTAGTGCAGAAACAGAAAAATATAAAACCAAAATATATAAAAAATATTCGAGTCCACAAAATTCACTATGTTTCTGTAAAGAATTTAATCCCCTCGCTGTACCTAAGGTTGTGGATTGTTTCCTCTCAAGGTAAAACAAATAAACTATTTCAAAAGCAGTGGTACCTCAAACTTTTGTAATTTCAGCTAATGCAAAAAAAAAAAAAGCAACGAATTCACACACAAACTTAATTTTGTGTGTAAGAAAATATATGCATAAAAGGAGGACATTCTATCTCGAAAATCGGGAGGAAGCCTCTCTATGTATAGCCAATAATGGGTGCGTTCTCACCTATTTAGAACAGTCCCATCTGTTCTGAACAGGCATGACATAAAGAGGATGTCTGTTCGGAAGGAATATTTTACGCGTTAGTTTTGAAATTCGGTTAAATTAATTCTACGAATTAAATTAATTTATAAATAATTCGTAAATTAATAATTAATTTATACAACAATAGCAACGACATACCCAGTGGAATCCCACAATTTTGGGTTTGGGAGGGCAAATGTATGCAGACCGTACCACTACCTCATAGAGATAGAGAAGTTGTTTCTGAAAGACCCTCATCTCAAAAATATCATCCCCAAAAGTAGAAAATACTAGATATGAAACCAAACACCTAGAGTGAAAGCAATAATAAATAATTTATGAATGAATTAATTAATTAATAATTCAATGAATTAACTTATCATTAATATCAGAAAAATGGAAATCTAATGAGATTGATTAAATAAATATTATCTAAAAAATTTATCAATCAATCACATGATTTGACGAAGCCGAAGCCGAGCCGAGCGAGTGACGACGGGCAGCGCGAGGGGTGCCCTGTATGTGACCTTTTAAGATGTAAAGGAAGTGTTTCTTAATATAAGAACAAAAGTTTTTCTCTATTGTACCAATGAGGGAGAAATGGTTGTTCATTTTCCCTTTACTTGGTTCTCTCATATTTTTTTTCTTGAAATTAAAAAAGATGGGGGGAACCAAGGGAAAATGAATTCTCATTTCTCATTTCACACTTTATTTAAACCCAACAGTAGCAAGACACACAACAATTTTGAGAAGCATTCAACATTTCTATTTTGGAGAGTTAAGGTTTTGATTTTAGTGCATTTAATATTCCCCATTTGAAAATATTGTTTGGCATTAGAAGTCTTGGCTTTGGGAAGACAATGGAGTTGGTTCTTTATAATTCCGGTACTTGTGAGACTTCCCATTTTCAGTGGGATTTAAGTTAATCGGCAATTGATGGTAAGATCCTCTATAATATAGTTACATACGACAGATCCCTATACAAAGGAGCTCCTCTCTAGCCTCCCAGGCTTTGGTTTAATGGTTAAGAGTGCAACATGTGTTTCGTGAGTTAGGCACATGTCTAGGGTTTTAATCCTTCTGAGGCAAAACCATGGTATTTAGGTGGGAAGGGTAGAGGTGCAGGTCCATTATCCATTGAGTTTCAAATAATGCAATGCTCATTCATGTTTCTATCCTCTCTTTTGCTTCAAAATCCGTTGATGGTTTTATTGCATTTGGAAGTATACACATTGGCAAAGTAAAGTCAGTATCTGCACATAGAAAATAAATTAAGCATCGAGTTTAATAACATGCAGTTCATGTAAAGACGATCTACAGCTCCTCCCCTTTTTATTACTCAAAAGAAAGGAAGCAATTGATGCATGTGGGTCCCTTTTACCGTCACTATAGCAATCACAGATTTTTACAGATGAAAGGGACCTTAATATTTGTGGCACATTCCGTCGTTAAAGAATGTTGAAGCACAACATTAGTGAAAAGAAAAGAGATGTTAGAGCAAATAGTATGATGGAATAAATTTAATAAGTAGAATGTTTTAATGTTCGATTAGAAAATGGTGGAAGATGTGTGTTAGTAAATTTCAGATCAAAATTAATTATACTTCCGAAATCAATTTTTCAATTTTGGATGTAGATGCATGTGACAAGTTCAATTGCCCTTTTTTGTGTCTAACCATTATTTTGTAGATGGTTCATGCAATGTTAGTATTGGAAAGCTTGACTGTTTCTTTCTCCTTAATTGATAATATGGAGCCTAATTTCAAGACACAAGTCTGTTTCTAAACCTTTTTGTGCATGTTTTTGGTGTCTTGGTGGTGTCCAACATTCAGAAATATCTGGTTTGAGGCTGCTACAGTGGTTGCTGTTCCTCCACCTGTAGAAATTCCTGCTGGAAGTGTCCTAAAATCAGCATTAGCAGGAGGCCTTTCCTGTGCATTGTCTACATCTCTAATGCACCCTGTGGATACGATAAAAGTAAGTATTTTTTTTCCCAGAAGCATTTACTTGTTGGAATTTCGATCATATTCTAGACCAGCTTGTTATTGATTGCCTTCTTGTGTAAATGATAAATGGTGTTATTGTTTGGATTTCCAGTAAAAAATGTTATCCAGAAAGGTAAAATATGACTGGATAATCTTGGGAAAACAATTTAGAAACAGCTCATTTGTCCCACAGAAAATTTACTTCCTTTTTGGTTTGTGCCACAAATATCACCTCTTTCCAGCAAATGAAAAATTTTCCTCCAAAATCTTCCAACTAACATAAAACTGATGCCACGTCATGATATTTCAAACTTGATATAGCATCTTTCCAACTAATGATTCCACTTCATGATATTTCAAACTTGATATAGCATCTTACCAAGTAGTGATTCCACTTGATCACATTTCCAATTCTTATTTAACACATAGTTAATGTAATATATTTTTAGCATAATCAATTGTCATATTAGGTGTAGTTTTCTGGAAACGAGGCAGTATTTGACTGTGTTTATTGTTTTATATGATGGTAAGCACACTTCTATGCTTTCATTTTGTCTTCCTTTACCACAAGCGTAGAGGTTATGTAGTTGTATTATACTTTTCTGACTGCAAGCCTGTTCCTACACCATTTAGGATTACCTCTTTTTGGGGGTTTTTTCTGTGTAGACAGTTTACCCTTCTTGGTCATGTTTTCTAAAGGAGAAATACAGAAAGTGAACTGGAAGGTCTTGTCATAGGGTGTTGCAGAAAACAGAAATACAGAACGTGAACTGGAAGGTCTCGTCATAGGATGTTGTAACAAAACGTCCAACGGCTTTTCTTTCTTAATAATTTTAGTTGATTATGGGTTGCATTTTGGTTATACTATATTTTGAATTATTATACATTTTTAAGAAGTATGAAGGAACATGTTGCAAGAGTATACAATTTTGTATTCTTGATGATGTTTTTCATATGAAGATGTATAATTTCTTCTTGCCAGTTTCTCAATAGGTAATTAAGTTTGTGAAGGTTATGCTTTACATCTGATCTTTTTCCTGTTTAGTGTTACATATGCTATGTCCGAAAAGTATCTTATTGTGTTATTTACGATTTATGTTATGGTAGTTTCAATGAAGCATAAGCAACTCTGAATCAAGTTGATAACTCGGTCATTTATCGTGGCATTATTCTTTGTGGTTTAGTTGGGTACAATGAAGTTTATTTGGAAATAAAGTAGCAATCACTTTGAGTGAAAATGTCATCCTAAAATTTTTGGCTGGTTCCTCAGACACAAGTTCAAGCATCAACACTTACATTTCCACAAATCATATCAAAGCTTCCTGAACTTGGAGCAAGGGGATTGTACAGAGGTTCTATTCCTGCAATTCTAGGGCAGTTTTCAAGGTGAGTTTTTTGCTGTTTCTTTCACCTGTCTTGGTTTGAAATTCTTTTTCTGTAGCTGGATTGTAAATTTGATCTATTATTGCAGCCATGGATTGCGGACTGGAATTTTTGAAGCAAGCAAGGTTGTGCTGATTAATATTGCTCCTACACTTCCAGAACTACAGGTAAAGGCTTAGCAGTGGAATCCTTCCAAGGGGTTTTCCCTCTCTTCTAGATAATATTGTTCAGTTTTCATCAGATAAAAATTCACAGCAAATAGTACCACACCAAGATGGTACCATCTTTACAAAATGTGCTGTGGCTATTCATGCAAGCAGGTACTCCCACTTTGCACCAATAACACAAAGAAATAGTAGAAAACTTTTGACTCTTGACATTGGGTTCTCACCTTTATCAAAGGTTCTCCATTCTCATATTTCTCTCTCTAAGTAAACCAAAATAAGTCAAGGTCTTCCTTAACTTCTTCCTACAACTACAAAGGCAGTTAATTTGAAATCATATCCATCTCTATTCTGGAGCACCCGATGAATGTCCAAACTTTGAAAGCTGCATATGTCAAAGCCCACAACCCCAAGGCAAAGTCGCAATGAAGTATGAGGTGGTTGATGTCTCTAAGTTTTGCACAGGCAAGTCAAACTAACCACTATGCATATCTCCTCCTTCGTTATCGGTGGTCAAAGCAGCCCCTAAGATTTAAACTAAGAAGCAATGCATGGATGTTTCTCCTCGCTCTTTTATCCGGTTCTCCTAATTGTGTTGCTATATAATCACAACAAGAAGAGTACGTTGTCAAGCATTCCCACATTTTTCATGTGTTTGTTACACGCCCCAGTAAGTGTAACGGAAAAGTTGGAAAAACTTCAGAGAGATTTTTTATGGGATAGCTCAAGTGGGGAAAGAAAGTTTCACTTGGTAAATTGGGTGATTGTCACCATACCAAAATGTTGTGGTGGGCTTGGGGTTAAAGATCTAGGGTCTTTAATAAGGTGTTTTGGGGAAGTGGTTATGGAGATTTGGGGTGTAGGTGCGTGCTTTGTGAAGAGAGCTGATTGTGGAGAAGTATGGAATTTTGGAAAGGAATGGAGGACTAAAAATGCTTCACTTCCATGTGGAATGAGACTATTCGGGAGAAGCTAAAGGTGGCCCCTGTGGCTGATAAGATGAGGGAAGCGACACTACGATGGTTTGAACATGTGCAGAGAAGGAGTACCGATGCTCCTGTTAGGAGGTGGGAGAGATTAGATTTGGGAGTTACACGGAGGAGTAGAGGGAGACCGAAGAAGTATTGGGGGGAGGTGATCAGATAAGATATGACGAAACTTGATCTCACCAAGGACATGACCTTATATAGAAAGGAGTGGAGGTTGCGAATTAGAGTAGCAGGCTAATTGGTTGGTAGGGTTAGGTGGATGTCGGGCCTTGGGGTATAGTAGGGTAGCAGGAGTAGTCGTGTTTTTATATCATGTGTTGTCATTAGCCGTCATATACATGTTAATGTTATCGTATTTACGCACTATCACGTGCTTTGGTGGCTAGTCGTCCTTTCTGTTTCCTTTCCTTTCCTTTCCATTTTTTCCATATCTAGTTTATTTTGCTTATGGGTTTTTGAGATGAGGGTTCTCAGGAAACAACCTCTTTACCTTATGAGGCAGTGGTAAGGTCTGCATACGTTCTACCCTCCTCAGACCTCACTTGTGCGATTCCACTGGGTATGTTGTTGTTGTTCCATATGGATGTGGCTTATGGAGAAATATTTTAAAGGGGTGAGAAGAGCAATTGGAATATGAATTTCAGGGTGGGTGATGGGAGTAAGGTGAGTTTTTGGGAACATCTGTGGTGTGGAAATAACATTTCCCAACTTGTATAGTATTTCTTGCCCCCCAAAAGATGTTGATTCAATGGTTATGGAATGCACGAGGGGATAACTACTTTACCATACTAGTAGACCAAATCGCTAATTCTTGTTAATCGAACCAACTGGTGTGCACCCTATCTCAACTTATGAGACTCTCATTATGGTTTAACTGGTTCTCATTTAGAATTAGGTGGCTACCCCATTGATTCTGCCTTCTGAAGGTTCCATTTCATTGGAGGGCCCCATACGTTGAATGATTTATGTCAGCTTATGTTCTTCATTTTTAAGCATCCTAAGGCCGAAACACGATTGGTGACTAAAAGGGACTACTCATATTAGGTTGCATTTTTTGAATGACATTTCTTATGTTTTTGAAGTATCCAAGTGTCCATGGGTCCATCTTTCAGTGGGACTAGAGAACTTCCCTAGAAGCTAGGTGAACTGCGATCACATGTAGGAAAGAAAACAACAACATACCTAGTGAAATCTCACAAGTGAGGTCTGGGGAGGGTAGAGTGTATGCAAATCTTACTACTACCTCATAAGGATAGAGAGACTATTTTCGAAAGACCCTCAGCTCAAATACTAGACATAGAATAACGACTAAAATGAAAAGCAATGACAGTTTTATAAATAAATAAAAGCAGCAAAATAAATGACGGGCAGTAGCAAATAATATATAAAGACACGACTAATCCTACTAACCTACTACACCGCAAGGCAAGACCAACATCCTACCCTTACTAGCCTATTAACCTTCTTCCCTAATACGTGGCCTCTATTCCTTTCTATCTAAGGTCATGTCTTCGGTGATATGAAGCTGCGCCATCTTGTGTCTACTCACCTCCTCCAAATATTTTTTTGGTCTACCTCTATCCCTCAGCGCAACCCCTAAATCCAACCTCTCGCACCTCCTAATAGGAGCATCGACACTCCTCCTCTGCATATGCCCAAATCATCTCAGTCTCGCTTCTCTCATCTTATCTACCACAGAAGTCACCCTTATTTTATCCCAAATAACCTCATTCCTAATTTTATCACCTAGTATGTCCAAACATCCATCTCAACATCCTTATCTTCTCATCCTGCATTCTGTTCTGCTGAACATGCGAGCTTTTGACTGGCTATCACTCTACCCCATATAGCTAAAAGGGTCTAACCACCATTCTGTAAAACTTACTTTCAAGTTAAGGTGGTTTCTTCTTATCACACAATACCCTAGAGGCAAACCTCTATTTCATCCATGCTGCCCCAATGCGATGGGTGACATCATCATTGATATCACCACTACTCTGGATGATGGATTCAAGATATTTAAACTCTTGGGAATAGGTTGAGTGGCAAGCCTCACTTCGATGTCTGCTTCGTCCCTCGCAACATTGAATTGACACTCTAAGTGTTTAGTTTTGGTTTTGCTCAAGTTGAACCCTTTGGACTCCAGAGTATGTCTCCAAACCTCCAACCTATCATAACTGTTTTCCGAGTCTCATCAATCAATACTATGTCATTCGCGAATAGCACACACCATGGAACCTCCTCCTCAATAGACCGTAGTAGCTCATCCATCACTAAGGCAAAAAGAAAAGGGCTCAACATTAACCCTTGATGAAGTCCCATCTCGATAGAAAAATATTCCAAGTCTCTTTTCACTGTTCTTACTTGTGTTTTGGCTCCATCATACATGTCCTTTATCACCCTAATATACACCATTGGAACACCTTTCATCACCAGACACCTCAGAGGACATCCTTTGAAACTTTATCATAGACCTTCGCAAGAGCAATGAATACCATATGAAGGTCCCTCTTTCTTTCCCTATATTTCTCCACCAGTCTCCGAACTAGATGGATTGCTTTAGTAGTCGATCACCCAGGCATGAATCTAAATTGATTCTTTGAAATAGACACTCCTCTCCTCACCTTCATCTCTAGTGCTCTCTCCCGAACCTTCATTGTGTGGCTCAACAACTTGATACTTTTGTAATTATTACAGTTTTGAATATCACCCTTGTTCTTGTACGATGGAACCAGTGTACTCCTCTATCCATCGCGCATCTTAGTAGTCTTCAAAGTATAATAAAACAACCTAGTCAACCACTCCATACTATCCTTGATAGTGCTTTGCCAGAATTCCATCGGAATCACATTGGGTCCGATCGCTCTCTCTTTGCTCATCTTACTAATGGCACTTCTAACCTCCTCGACCCTGAAACGCCTGCAATAACCAAAATTCCGATGTCTATTAGAGTGCTCTAAATCACCCAGCTCAAAATCTCTATCCCTTTTTTCATTAAGAGTTTTTGGAAGTAAGCTTGCCACCTTTGCTTAATGGAATTCTCGTCCACCAACACCTCACCATCCTCATCCTTAATGCATTTAACTTGGTCCAAGTTGCTAGCTTTTCTCTTTCTTTCGTGAGCCTATACCATCTCTTGTCCTCACTTTTTTCCCCTAGCTCAACATACAACGTTCAAATGCTGTTGTCTTAGCACTCGTGACTGTCGACTTCGCTTCTTTCTTTACCGTCTTATAGATATTCTTAAGCCTCTGTTTTAACATCCTCATCCATATACTCCAACCACTTTGTACATTCAACCTTCGTAGCTCTCACTTTGCCTTGTACTTCTCCATTTCACCGCCAATCACGTTGACGTCCACCAAAGGTCCCTTTCGATATCCCTAGTACCTCAATAGCTACTTTTCTAATGCAACCAATAGTCATGTCCTACATGTTGTTAACATCCCCGCCACTACTCTAAGTCCCCAGACTACTTAGCTTCTCCTCCATCTCTCAAGTAAAGGTAGGAGTCAAGCCTCCCCATCTAATCTTCGGTCATACAAATTTTTTTCTTTCCCTTATCCCTTTTAATATCTAAATCCATCACCAAAAGCATATGTGGGGTGGAAATATTCACTCAGAATAACCTTGTAATCCTTACAAAGACCTCTAGCACCCTTCCAAAGGAGTAAGTAATCAATTTGAGTCTTTGCTACTGCACTACGAGAGGTAAACAAGTGATTTTCCCTCTTCGGAAAACATAAGTTAACAATAACCAACTCAAAGACTTTGACAAATCCAAGAGAGACACTCCACCTCCATTTCCCTCCCAAAATCAAAGTCTCCATGAACATCGTCAAAATCACTAGAAGTTGCGCTAATATGCATTAAAGCCTCCCCTAATGAAGATCACTTCGGTGTCCGATATACCTCTCACAATCTCATCCAAATCCTCCCAAAAGAGTTTTTTTACGTCCTCATTTAGACCCACTTGAGGCGCATAGGCACTAACAACATTCACAATATGTCTACCGATGACAAGTTTAATTGACGTCATCCTATTATTTCTCCTCTTGACCTCAACCACATACTCCCTAAGATCCTTGTCTACTAGGATACCTATTCCATTTCTATCTTTAGAGCCTCCTGACCTCAACCACCTGTATATAACTCATCATATTTATCCTTTTTTTAAAATTTTAAATTGAACTCATCATATTTATCTTACAAAATAACAATAAGTGTTACAACATTAACATAAAGTCTCAAATAAATGCGAGTGAATTGTCTTACTTTCGTAAATTCATTGAATGATAGGATGGTATATCATAAATGATGCTATGCGTAAACTTCTATGTACAGTATTTTCTTTTATGACGAAGGAAACTTGCAACCGCTACCCTTTACTTTTGATGTTATGTACTAATGCATGGAGCTTCTTGCTTCATAAGTGCAATTACTTCATCTTCTTTGTAACCATGTAATCATTGTGCATCTTACATACTAACCTAGTAAAGTTACTGTTTTTAAATATTTAACATAAACTCAATAGTTTCCAAATGCTTCAAAACTCTTTTTGTTTTAATTAATCTGAAACTTATCTCTGAAAGAAAGTTTAAATCATGCAGATATCCCAGAAAAGTTGGCAGTGCAACATTCTAATCTTTCTAACATCCTTATTAAATATTAACAAATTGCAAGTGTCATTCTAATAGTAAGAAAAACAATCTCACCCACAAATGAGAGCATTTAGCAGCTTATGATGGTAGAGAAACTATTTGGAACAAGGTCTAATCAAGTGTGGTGCCAACAAACAATCAAATAGTTTGTCCTAGGACAAGATAGTATTACTAAATGCAAAACCTCTAAGAAGCTCCTAATGAAAGTAGCTTATATGGAGAGTAGAACGGATATATATCCAAAGATGTTGCTTATATGTTTCCCGGAAGCATCAATGTAAAATTTCTATTTTGAAGCAAATAATTGTTTCATGACTTACAAATCTTTAGTATTTGACTTCTTGTAGCAATGAGCAGCATCTGCATAAGCATTAGCATCCTCATGGTTGCTATCCAACTTAAGATGAATAACATATACTGCTCTAGATTTATCCCATGATTTGGCGAGTTTAAAGAAATTGCCAGCTTTATCGAACAGATCAGTGGCGTCTTCGTATTTGGAGCCGAAAAAGGCCCATCCGCTGAGTTTCTTCTCGTCCTTGTTCTTAAAATCTTCACCTCTTGCTATGTGATCCCCCATTTTTGGTTAACGAGGATGCTGAGATGGATATGTGGACATACCAAGGTTGATAAGATTAGGAATGAGACCATTCGAGAAAAGCTAGAGGTGCCCTCCGTAGTTAACAAGATGAGAGAAGCGAGACTGTGATGGTTTGGGCATGTGCAGAAGAAGTACCAACGCTCCGGTTAGGAGGTGCAAGAGGTTGGATATAGGGGTTACGCGGAGGGGTAGAGGTAGACAGAAAAAGTATTGGGGGGAAGTGATTAGATAGGATATGGCGAAACTTCATCTCATCGACGGCATGACCTTAGATAGAAAGGAGTGGAGATCGCGTATTAGGGTAGAAGATTAATAGGCTTGATGGAGTAGGATGGTGTCTAGCCTTGTGATATAGTAAGTTAGTAGGTTATATTGTCTGGCTTATATTAGTTACCTTTATTGTATCTATATATTATCATTGGCTTTTCACTTTAGACATTTTTTCCATATCTAGTATCTTCTGCTTTTGGAGATTGATATTGTTGAGACGAGGGTCTTTCGGAAATAGCTTCTCTATCTCTATGAGGTAGTGATAAGCTCTGCGTACATTTACCCTCCCTAGACTCCACTTTTGGGATTCCACTGGGTATGCTGCTGTTGTTGTTGTTGATTTATGTTGTTTGAAGTAATCTGAAAAAACAAACAAACAAAGAAAACTTTCACAGCTTTCCTAAGTTGCTCGGACTCTTCTATTTTGGTGCCGCACTCGTGTCGACACGACATGGGTGTGGGGGTGGGATCCGTGTTCGATTTGGTCAACTGGTTTCGGGTACTTTGACCAAAGTCGATGGGAAAAGTTAGGGCCATTTTAATGATTTCAGTAATCAATACAATAGCTTAGGTGAAATTGAAGAAAATGGAATACTTTTCATATAGAAATTTCTATGTCAAGCGATTTTCTGTAATCTCCTTCCAGGGTTCTCTTCAAGTTCTCGTAATATCTCATAATTTAGGTTTTGTCTCTCTATTTTTAGATATTTTAATTATTTTTAGACGAATCCCCGCACCCCGTATCCATACATGGATCCATATCCCCGAATCTTAAAAATTAGATCATGAAGGATCCGACCGCTAGATCCGCATCCGTATTGGACACCCGTACCTGAGTCAGAGCAACTTAAATTTTTTCAGTATGCTTGTTCTCTCTGCCCCTCCTTCCTGATTTTGATGCTCTAATCAAACTAATGCTTTTGGATGCCGCCTGCTATGCTGTTTCCTGTATCTCGTAGTAGTACCTACATAAGAAGGCTTGAACATGTCAAAAGAAATTACTTATCCTTTTATTGTTATTGCAATGTTTTCTAGGTTCAATCTGTGGCATCATTCTGCAGCACTTTCTTAGGTACTGCTGTGAGAATACCTTGTGAGGTGCTCAAGCAAAGATTGCAAGCTGGTCTTTATGACAATGTTGGGGCAGCAATCATTGGTACTTGGCAGCAAGATGGTCTTAAGGGTTTCTTCCGTGGAACTGGTGCCACTCTCTGCCGTGAGATTCCATTTTATGTTGTAGGCATGGGCCTATATGCCGAGTCCAAAAAGGTGATTTTGCATTTATATTAAACTTTTTTTTTTTTTGCACTTATTTTAAACTTGCAGTATCCTTATTCTGTATGAGTTTTTTCCTAGTTCATCCTTTACCAGTATCAGTTGATTTTGTCAACTCTAAAAACTGATTACTTAAATCACAAAGATATACTGAAAATCAGGAAAACAAGATATGAAAGGAACAGAGCAAGACCTAAGCTAGGGATAATACAATTCATAAATTCCAAAATATTCCCTCCTTGCACGCATTCTTCTCTGCAGCATAACTCAGTGCGGCATAAGCATATAAACTGTGTGTAAGTCAGCCTTATAATATGTAAAATCATTTGCAATTCCCTTTTGTTCAGATTAAGTACAAAGCGCGATATGCGAAAGTACCTCACCATTTTTTTTAGATCTTAGTACCATACCAGGCAGAAATTACTTCTTTAAGAGAGCTGGCATTCATTAGTGAACACTGTTAAGAAAATGAATATTGAGTCTAGCATAACCCCAAAAGTTGCACATGAGCGAGGATTGCTCCATTTCCTCAGCTGATATGGTACTCTAACACCATCCTCCTTCATGCCCAAGGCTGAACTTCTAGAACGCGGACATTATAACAAGGGAGGCCCAACATTGTGTATACCAGGCGCAAGAATGAGTCTAAGATCTATTACCAAGTTAAGAAAATAAATATCGGGCCTAGTTCAACTTCATCATCAGGTGGGGATTGCCAAATATTGTCTAAGGAGACAACAACTCATTCTCTTAACCAGCATGGGACTTTAGCAAACACCAACTAAAAGTAATAGTTTGCCTAGTAGCGATAATACAGTGGAGCATCTTATTGTTGAGTAATTCTGTAGTTTTATGACCTGTTAGTTGTTACAGACGAAACAGATGTACATTCTGTGTTTTAGAAACAGCAAAAAATGAAGGAAAAAAATACGGAACAGAAGAGTTTAGTACTTCTAAGTAGAAATAAACTTGCAAGGAGTGATTACAAATTGACAGTGAATCTTATTTTGTCCCATTATAGGGTGCTAGAAGTGGCTTTTGTTGGTTTAGCTTCATCTGTTTAGGTGCGCACTAGCGGGAGCAATGTTAAATGCATATGTTATTCCAACATTCTTATTTTTCTTTTTAGCACTACAGTATGATAATTTCTTCCACTTCGGGACGTTCCAAAATAGTTGATACCATTCCACTTATGATATTATTTTGTGCAGTTCTTTCGCTTTCAATCATTCACATTTTAAGCTTTAATTTGATGTTTCCTTTGCCAATTTCTCAACTTTCACTTGTTAAAATTCAAATTTTAAATTTTGATGTGATGTTTATCTATTAAATTAACTTTTCGACTATTTTTAAAATATTTTATTTCACTATCATAAGGGACAAGGGCGTGTAATCTACCCTTCAACTTTGTCATTTAGAGCTGATATACCCCTCGTTAGAAAGTGGCTCACATATACCCCTACCATTATAAAAATGGCTCACATAATACCCTCCCTTTATAAAAGTAGCTTACATATACTCTTTTATCTAACAGAAGTGAAAAATGAATTTTCAGTTAATCTTGTTGATTTTTAATTTAAAAAAATCATGTAGGGAGATACGTGATTTTTTTTTATAACCAGCGGAACACAACCGCTACCCTTTGGGTGCGCACAGGGTAAACCCCCGCTCATGCAATGGCTCGCAAACTAAATAGGCGAGGTAACTGGTACTAGGCAAGCTCGGTGCGACGAACTCGACCCAGAAGGCAAACCCCTTGTTTTCGCTGGCAAGGGGTTTCGGTCTTGGGACCTCCAATATGGAAGTCTTAAGCCAAACCACTGGGCTACCCTGAAGATTTCTTTTCCTAACTTCTTTGATTATCATTATTTGAATTTCTTCTTTTTATTATTTTTTTCATTCTTTTAGTGTAAATATATGGAAATACAAGGTTATTCCGAGTGAAAATATTTTCACTAAACATAGGTTTTTAATGATGGATTTAGAGATTAAGAGGGACAAGAAGAAGAAGGTTGTTTTTACCAAACCGAAGATTAGATGGGGAGGCTTGACTCCTACCCTTTCTCGGGAGATGGGGGGAGAAGTTAAGTAGTTTGAGGGCATGGAATAGTAGTGGGGATGTCAACAATGTGTGGAACGCTATTGCGGGTTGCATTAGAAAAGAAGCTACCGAGGTAATAGAGGTATCAAGAGGGGCATTTGGTGGACGCCAAGGTGATTGGTGGTGGAATGGAGAAGTTCAAGACAAAGTGAAAGCCAAGAAGGTAGTCTATATGAAGTGGTCAGAGTGTAAAGATGAGGATGAAAAATGAAGGCTTAGGAATATCTATAATTAAGACAGCGAAGACAGAAGCGAAGCAGCAGTCACGAGCGCTAAGACAACAACATTCAAACGTTTGTATGTTGAGCTAGGAGAAAAAGGCGGGGATAAGAGATTATACAGGCTCGCGAAAGAGAGAGAGAGAAAAGCTTGTGACTTGGACCAAGTGATGTGCATCAAAGATGAAGATGAGGAAGTGTTGGTGGATGAGAATTCCATTAAGAGAAGATGGCAAACTTACTTTCACTAATTCCTGAATGAAAAAAGGGACAGAGATATTGAGTTGGGTGATTTAGCACATAGTCATTAAGAATTTGGTTACTGTAGGCATTTCAAAGTTGAGGAGGTTAAATGTGCTATTAGTAGGATGAACAGAGGAAGAGCGATCAGACTCGATGAGATCCCGGTAGATTTTTGGAAGAGCACGACCAAGGATGGTTTAGAGTGGTTGACCACTTGCTAAGATGCCAGATGAATGGAGGAGTACAATGGTTCCATTGTACAAGAACAAGGGTGATATTCAAAATTGCAACAGTTACAGAGGTATCAAGTTGCTAAGCCACACTATGAAAGTTTAGGTGAGAGTGGTGGAAGTATGGGTGAGTAGAAGAGTGGCTATTTCAGAAAATCAATTCGGATTTATGCCGGGGCAATCGACTACTGAAGCAATTCATCTTGTCCGGAGACTAATGGAAAAATATAGGGAAAGAAAGAAGGACCTTCATATGGTATTTGTTGATCTTGAGAAGGCCTACGACAGAGTTCGTGGGGATGTCCTATGGAGGTGTCTAAAGGCGAAAGGTGTTCCAATGGTGTATATTAGGGTGATAAAGGACATGTATGATGGAGTCAAGACTCGGAGTGGGAGGAGACTCTAAGTATTTTCTTGTCGAGATAGCACTTCATCAAGGGTCTATGCTTAGCCCTTTTCTTTTTTGCTTTAGTGATGGAAGAGACTCTAAGTATTTTCTTGGCGAGATAGCACTTCATCAAGGATCTATGCTTAGCCCTTTTCTTTTTTGCTTTAGTGATGGATGAGCTGACACGATCTATTCAAGAGGAAGTCCCTTGGTGTATGCTATTTGCAGATGACATAATACTAATTGATGAGACGCGGGATAACATTAATGATAGGTTGGAGGTTTGGAGACATACTTTGAAATCCAAAAGGTTCAAATTGAGCAAGACTAAAACAGAATACTTAGACTGCAAATTTAATGTTGGATGAAACGAACATTGAAGTGAAACTTGCCACTCAATCTATTCCCAAGAAAGAAATCTTTAAATATCTTGGGTCTATCATCCAAGGTAGTGATGATATCGATGATGATGTCACACATCGTATTGGGGAAGCATGGTTGAAGTGGAGACTTGCCTCTGGAGTATTGTGTACCACTTAAGCTTAAAGGTAAGTTTTACAGGATGGTGGTTAGGCTGCCGTTGTTATATGGGGTTGAGTGCTGGCCAATCAAAAACTCACATATCTAGAAAATGCAAGTTGCGGAGATGAGGATGTTGAGATGGATGTGTGGACATACCAGGAGTGATAAGCTTAGGAATGAGGCCATTCGGGAGAAGTTGGGGGTGGCCACCGTGGTAGACAAGATGAGGGAAGCGAGACTGCGATGGTTTGGGCATATGCAGAGAAGAAGTGTCGACGCTCCTGTTAGGAGGTGCGAGAGGTTGGATTTAGGAGTTACGCGGATAGGTAGAGGCAGATCAAGAAAATATTGGGGCGAAGTGATTAGACAGGATATGGTACAACTCCATATCACTGAGGACATGGCGTTAGATAGAAAGGAGTGGAGGTTGCGC
Organism: Solanum rostratum; assembly: GCA_029948455.1. Taxonomy (NCBI): domain Eukaryota; kingdom Viridiplantae; phylum Streptophyta; class Magnoliopsida; order Solanales; family Solanaceae; genus Solanum; species Solanum rostratum. The sequence goes on from CM057053.1 coordinate 25,421,025, forward strand.
ATAAGGGTGGAAGACTAATAGGCTGGTAGGATGATGTCTAGCCTTGTGGTATAGTAGATGTGTAGTCGTGTCTTTATACCTATGTTGATTATTATTGTATATCTCATATTTGTTTCTTTTATTGTATTTGTATCTTATCGCTTGCTTTCTGTTTTAGTCATTTCTCTTTCATATCTAGTATCTCTGCTTTTGGGACCTGATATTTTTGAGCTGAGGGTTTTTCGAAAACAACCTCTCTATCTCTATGAGGTAGTAGTAAGGTCTGCGTACATTTTACCTTCCCCAGACCCCACTTGTGGGATTCCACTGGGTATGTTGTTGTTGTAGTGTAAATATATGAGAAATAAAATAAAAGAAGTGTGAATTAGAAAAGAGAAGGAAGTAAGAAAACAATGCAAACCAATTTTTTGTATATGTATAAAAATAATTTGGGGCATATATGATGCATTTTCTGATAGAGGGGGGAGAAACTCTTTTCCGGTGTCTCTCTAAACAGTCTGTTGTCATGAGAGATAATAGCATCTATTTTGTAGTAGGGTTTAAGTCGTACAACATAACAAAGCTCGCAGTGAGGTAAGATATCTGGTTTGAATGGGTGGAAAGAAGCCGGAATTTGATGTGCGGAACCACTTTCAACAAAAAAACCATGGAATGGATCATTTTTGTGCTGCGAGAAGTTTCCAAGGGATAACATACACATGAGAGAAGATGGAAGACAAACGAACAGTTTGCAGATTTCTTTGATTCCAGAAAGCATAACAGTTTTGGAAGATTTGTTAGTATGGTAACAGTACATGGGGAAACAGATCTGTTATTATACTACCTTAGCACGCATCAAATAAATGACAGATCTAAAAATCCTATATGCTGATTCGGTCAGGACCAGCTAGTGGCAATCTAGGGAAGCTTCGGAATCTGTTATAAATCGCAACAAGAAAGCCATATCTATCATGGATGGAAGCACAGGGCAGGAGAAGGGTCTTCTTTCCAGATGAATCATTGGGAGCTTCAATACAAATCTGAAGGAGAAGCCCACGCTCTCAGATCGGCTGTTCAATACTTGGAAGAAGTATTTTGGGGTCAGCATCTACGAAATGGGGGATGCTCCTTCCTATTTGAATTTCTAAACAGGAACATGGCAGAGCCCATTATCCATGGAGATTGAGTATGGAAACAAGCAAAGCTACACTTGCAATGGTGGTCTCTAACTGCAGGTTGCTGCACAAAGTGTGGAACTTCGACATTGATAAGGGCTATGGGGCTCCTACTTCATTTATGGACAGAAAAGATATTCAAGGCCATCTGAGATGGTGGGCTGGAAACAGAGGAGACTTCTCTTAAGAATCACCTAAAATGGACTAGATTGAAGATTAAAGGTGATGGGGGAATAGTTCCAAAAGATGTTAAGATTGTGGATAAGGATTTAACCTACCTTATCCGATCTGGCTGGAAGTCCAGCCGAGAGTGGTCTTGGAAGAGACAGAGTAGATGACGGACAAGGACTTCTGGTTAATGAAGGACTTTTCGTCACATTCCGCCCCGTGGATGATGCACTTCCACTAGAAGACATCTTTTGAGATTTTGAGGGAGACATGATTTCATCAAATTCATCCAAAATCAACATTAATGATGGGTTCTTCTTGCTGCCTCATTTGATATTTTGGATTAGTCGTCTTTTTATTTTCCACATACGCCCTTATTTCTTCTCTAGCTTCAAGCGGACAACTTGGACATTGTTTTACATTCTTATTTCCACCGATCAAGTGTTGCTTGTGTCGACTAATTCCACCATTAGATCTAACTTTACAGAACATAAAAATAACGGAATCTCTTGTCAGTCCTTGTATGCCATAATTCCATCCAATATCTTTCCTTTTGCTATGATCAGCTGCCAATGAAATCACACTATTCAAGGACAAATTAATATTATATAAATTAGTATACAACATATTATATTAATAAAGAAGGATTACAATTATTTTTTTTAAATTAGGCAGTCCATTGCTCCAGTGAACTGAGTCTTGGAACCAAGCAACTGGGTCTGGAACAAAGCTATGAAAGAAGAAGAAGAGAATAACTGAAGAAGAAGAAGGAAAAAAAAAGCTAGGTTGCAAAACTGAGTTGCGCAGGTCTGGAAGACTGGAACTGAAGAAGAAGAAAGAAGAAAATAAGAAAGAAAAGTAACCTGAAGTAGCACAGTGGAGAAGAAGCGCAGGTCTGGAAGACTGGAACTGAATCGCGCAAGTCTGGAGAAGAAGCGCAGGTCTGGACGAAAGAAGAAAATGGGTCGCGCAAGTCTTTTTCTCAAATAAACCCTAGGAGGTCTTTTTTATTATTCAAATCAGCATATTTTTTAAATAAAATACAAAAGACGACGCCATAGGCGCCTCGCCCCGTCGCCTCTCGCCTTTATGGCACCTCTCCTCGCCTTAGTAAGGAGCGCCTAGCCATGGCATATATAGGCGAGAATGCCTCGCGTCGCTTGCCTCTCGCCAAAGGCGACGGGGCCCTCACCTTTCAAAACACTGGGAGAAAGCACCAAAATCAGAGGCATACGGGAGCTCAAAGGATTGATGATAGATATGAAGTTCAAAAGCAAAAGCACGAGAAATAGAGGAGGGAAAAAGTTCTAGATGTATAATGAATGTCTCCATAGTTTCATGGAATGTGAGGGGGTTAAATTGTAGGGAGAAAAGGAGGATGATAAATAGTGTGATTCCGGAATGAAAAGCAGATGTGATATGCTTGCAGGAGACAAAGCTTGGAAGAAACAGTGGGAAGTAATCAAATAGGTTTGGGGAAACGGAGGAATCAAATATGGTGTACTGGAATCCAGTGGCACTAGGGGAGGTATTTTGATGTTGCGGGACAGTAAGGTTTGGGAAGGAGAAGTAGTGGAGATAGGCGCATATACTCTGACATGCAGTTTTAAGTCAAGGGTAAATGACTTCACTTGGCACATGACGGGTATATGCACCAACTTGCAACACAGAAAGACGATGTGGTGGGAGATAGGGGCTGTCAGGAGTTTATTTTTAGGGCCTTGGATTCTTGGGGGGTGATTTCAGTCAGATATGCTTAGAAAAGAGGAATTGCTCCATAACCTCTGTGTAAATGAATGAATTTTCTGATGTTATTGAGGACATGGAGTTAATTAATCCACCACTAGAAGGTGGGGGGTGGGGAGCTACACTTGGGCTAGGGGGTCTAATATGGAGCTGTTTTGAGAATAAATAGAATTATGTATTCATCAGAATGCGGAGAGCAGTTCCGCAATGTGAAACAAGAGTTACTGCCTAGAGTGTGTTCTGACCACACACCAATTGCACTTAAAAGTGGTAGTTGGAGTTGCACAAAATCATACATCAAACTTGAAGGGTGGTGGTTGGAGACTGAGGGTTTTGAGGAAAGAATTAAAGATTGGTGAACAGCTTTTGAATTTGAAGGGAGACCTGATTTCATCATAGCTTCCAAGCTGGAAGCCATGAAGACCAAATTGAAAGACGGAGTGTAAGCACTTATGTAAATCTAGAGAAAGAAAGAATGAAATCCTCAACGAAGTTCATGAATTTGACAAAATCCAACAGTGCAGGCCTTTAACCACAGGAGAGCCTAAAGCAAGTGTGGTAAAGGAGTTTGTTGAAGACTATGCAAATAAGGAGCAGCAGCTTGGAGACAGAAATCTAGAACACCGTGGATAAAAAAAGGGATAAAAAATACCAAGTTTTTTCAAAGAATGGCAAATGCTCGTAAGAGGATCAAGCATATTGATTAACTGGTGGTGGAAGGCTAAGAATTGGTGGATCCTACAGACATCAAAAGGGAAATTATCTCTTTTTATAGGAAGTTATATAAGGAAAGTGAGAACTGGAGGTCATCTTTTAACATGAACCAGTGCCCTTCCATCAATATAGAGGAGCAACAAGAGTTACAAAAGCCTTTTGAAGAAGAGGAAGTCCTACTTGGACTTAAAAAGCTTGTGCTGTAGATAAAGCACCAGGCCTAGATGGATACACCATGGTTTTTTTAAATTAAATGTTTAGAGATAGTGAAGGGGGATTTGATGGCAACTATGCAAAATTTCCACTCGCAGGAGTTCTTTGAAAAGAGCTTCAATGCAACATATTCAGCTCTCATTCCAAAAAGGAATGGTGCTAAGGAATTGAGAGATTTCAGGATGATCAGTTTAATTGGGAGTGTCTACAAGCTGATAGCTAAGATTCTCACAGAAAAAATTGAAGAAAGTGATGCACAAGCTAGTAGACACTCAGCAAATGGCTTTCCTGAGAGGAAGACAAATAACTGATGCAGTCCTAATTGCCAATGAGTGTTTAGAGTCAAGAGTAAAGTAAAAGGCCCAAGGAGTCATGTGCAAACTAGATATAGAGAAAACATAAAATCATGTCAGTTGGAACATTTTACTTGAAATCATGCAGAGGACAGACTTTGTATTGAAATGGATTAGATGGATAAAATTTTGCATAAGCACTGTCAGATTCTCCATATTGATAAATGGATGTCTTGAGGGGTTCTTTCCCTCAGACAGAGGACGGAGACAAGGTGATCCTCTCTCAACTTTTTTATTCATTCTACCGATGGAAGGCCTGAACAATATGCTGAAGACTGCTCACACCAAAGATTGGAAGTCACTCACCTCCGAGTTGACACACTTATCTTTTGTGATGCGAAAGAAAGACAACTTAAGATCCTGAGAGTAATACTTATTTTATTTGAAGCAACTTCAAAGCTTCATATCACTAAGAGGAAAAGTCATATCTTTCCAATCAATGATGTGAACAGAATGCAAAATCTAATAGAGATCTTGGAGGGAAAAGAGGCCAACTACCAACAGTATATTTGGGATGCCTTTGGGAGCCAAAAGCAAATCCAATGAGATTTGGAATTGGGTGATAGAGAGATGTGAAAGAAAACTATCAAGCTAGAAAGCACTGTATCTGTCCAGAGGTCGAAGACTGGTCCTGATCCAATTTTAGATGCCTTGCCAATATACTTGATGTCAGTTTTCTCTCTTTGAGCTGGGTGAAAGGAAGAATTGATGCTTTAAGGAGAATATTTTTTGGAATGGAGAGAAGGAGAACAAAGACTTTCACTTGGCCGAATGGAAGACTGTAATTCTTTCAAAGAAACAAGGCTGTTTAGACATTAGAAACTTGAGGAAATAGAACAAAAGCCTAATGTTGAAGTGGTTGTGGAGATTTCCTAAAGAGGAGCAGGCTCTATGGGTTAGAGTGATTCAGGCCAAGTATGAGAAGATAGACAACTGGAAAACTAAAAAAAGTGACTTCTGCCTATGGTATTTGCCTGTGGAGATCAATCAGAATTTTGTGGCATAGTTTTTTCTTTTTTTTTGGGAAAGAACTAGATTTAATGTAAACAATAAAAAGAAGATTTTGTTTTGGTTAGATAATTGGTTAGGAAATGACAGCCTTAAACAACTCTTTTTAGACATCTATCTGTTGAATCAACAACAATAGGCTGTTGTGCTTAGAAGCCTGGGCCACCCATGGATGGAACTTAACGTATAGAAGGATGATTCAAGACTGGGAGATAGATAGACTAGCTGAATTCTATGGCACCCTAGACTAATTTGGAGGATTGGCTAAATGGAAGACTGTAATTCTTTCAAAGAAACAAGGCAGTTTAGACATTAGACACTTGAGGAAATAGAACAAAAGCCTAATGTTGAAGTGGTTGTAGAGATTTCCTAAAGAGGAGCAGGCTATATGGGTTAGAGTGATTCAGGACAAGTATGAGAAGATAGACAGCTGGAAAACTAAAAAAGTGACTTCTGCCTATGGTATTAGCCTGTGGAGATCAATCAGAATTTTGTGGCATGGTCCTTTTTTTTGGAAAGAACTAGATTTAATGTAAACAATAAAAAGAAGATTTTGTTTTGGTTAGATAATTGGTTAGGAAATGACGGTCTTAAACAACTCTTTTTAGACATCTATCTGTTGAATCAGCAATAATAGGCTGTTCTGCTATAGAAGCCTGGGCCACCCATGGATGGAACTCAACGTATAGCAGGATGATTCAAGACTGGGAGATAGATAGACTAGCTGATTTCTATGGCACCCTAGACTAATTTGGAGGATTGGAATAGGGAGAAGACACTCTTCGATGGTTCATCATAGTAAAGGTATTTTCACAGTTAACTCTGCCTATAAGAACCTGAACCAAATGAGGACTCAACTTAGATTTTTGTCTTACAAGCTTATCTGGAAAATCAAAAGTCAATAAAGGGTGGCAGTTACTTGGTTGGTAGTAAAAACAGGCAGCACTAACTCAATAGAATCTCATGAAAAGCGGAATACATGTGTCCAAGGTTTTTTTTTTGTGAGCAACAGGCAGAGACAATGAACCATCTGTTTTTTCACTGCAGGGTTGTTTGACCCTTTGGAACTTGTTTACAGTTTTAGGGGCATAATTTGCAACATGCGAGAAAAGGCAGATCAGGTTATAGAAAGTTGAGCAATGAAGGTTTGGCAATACAGACAAAATTAGATGGAGAATTGTCCCAGCAGTATTTTGGTTGACAATATGGAAGGAGAGAAATTTGAGATGTTTTGAGTAATAGTCCTTTGCATAGGATTAAAATGAACTGTATTAACACTTTTTGCTATTGATGTAGTTTTGAGTATGTAGATGATCCTGCAGTTATTATAGATATTCTATGTTCTTTGCAAGATGAAGTAGGATCTAGTTCTTTTTTGATTTGTCGAGTCTACTCAACTGTATGTAGCTCCATGATGTAAAATTTGGGGTCCCAGCCTTTTGTGCTAAAGATTTATATACAAACTTGTCGCCTTTGCAAAAAAAAAAAAAGCTAACAAAAAATTAAATTTGACTATCAAAATAATAAATTCAAATTAGTCGTTGCTATAAAGAAGCCCCCAAAAAAATAAAATTACATGTGATAAGGATCAAATGTACCCCTATATGAATTTTTTTTAAAAAAATAGAAAATCTAGAAAAATAAATTTAAAATTGATTTTTTTACTTCAATTTGAGGAAAAGGATATATGTGAGCCATTTGTGTAATAGTAGGTTATATGGAAAAGGGTATATGTGAGCCATTTGTGTAACAGTAGGTTATATATGAATTACTTTTACGAGGGGTATAATAACTCTAAATGACAAAGTTGAGGGATATATCAGACCCTTTTTTCCTATCATAGCATTACATATTTTCAGAAAAAACATGTTGATAATCAAGAAAAGCAAATGTAGTTATATGGCATGTATTTGTAAGTTCACAGTCTCTCTCTCGTCATTGTATCTGCATAGTTGAGTATTATAAAATATATTATATGATATTTTCTTCTTCTTATGAGATAATAATTACCCAACTTATTATACGTAGAGAGTAAATATTTGCCTTACTGAGTTACTATATTAGATTAAGATTCTTGTATAAGGTGCCTCGGTTGAGAAATGTCCACAAATCATGTTTTCAATACATCTCATCTACATTTTGTTTCAATACCTACTACAATTGTCAAATTAACATTCTAATTTCATCTCCAATTAAAATAACCTATACAATGGGATGGATGGAGGGAATATAAAGTATTTCAGACTCCTCTAGATATATTCAGCTTTTTGACATAGGAAACCCATCATGAAGATGCATGCGGTTGCTGCTATACAAACTCATGCAATTTCCTGAGATGCAGTTGGCTGGATCAACTGCTTCTTTATAATATCTGTTGTATGGGGTTGTTGATGCGCTATGGCAAACAAATTTGTTGAATGTTGTAAACCCATTCCCTCGAGTTTAAAATGTGTATATTGCCAAATTTCAGCCAAACGAATTAGCTCTGTCGATAAACAGTCAGATATTTACTTTTCAAGAAAGGTCATTTGACATTACTTAAGGTCATAATCAACCACTAAGATTAATAGTTTGAAACAAAGCTGTGTTACATCCATTTCTTGTTGATAAAAATCATTTGCGTTTATTTTAGGCTGTGCAGCAGCTTCTGGGGCGAGACTTGGAGCCCTGGGAAACAGTTACGGTTGGAGCTTTATCTGGTGGGTTGACAGCTGTTTTAACGACTCCATTTGATGTGATAAAGACCAGAATGATGACTGCTCCACAGGGGATGACTGTGACGTCATCGATGGTTGCATTATCAATTCTCCGTCATGAAGGACCCCTCGGATTGTTTAAAGGGGCCATTCCTAGATTTTTCTGGATCGCTCCTCTGGGTGCGATGAATTTCGCTGGCTATGAGTTAGCAAGGAAAGCCATGGACAAGGAGGGTGCCGAGCAGCTTGCTCAGAAAAGTGGCTAGCAGAATAAATGTACCTCGACAGATATTTTGTTTACTGATCATACCTGTCAAAGCTCCTGGGAAATTTTGAACCTTTTCCAAGTCGCAGCATCACATTTAAATTTGTCGAAATCCCTGCTTTTTCTTTATAGAGGCAAAAACCTTTTTAGATTTGGTCTCTGAACAGTTGTAAATTGCCATTAGCAGCATGTTCATCTTTTGCTTTGTAACATCATTTGTGCAGTGTCTAACCCCTTGATACATGGAGCTATAGATCTGAGTAGGTATCAAGAGTACAAAAAGAAGAGAGGCGCAATACTCGGAAAAAAACTTTTTCGAAATTCCTGTTAGACAGATGTTCAATAGAACAGCCCGAGTGTATCTCTTGTAAATGTTTCTTTTCGAGTGGGTTATTGTGTTATTACGACAATATACATAAAAGAGAGATTTTTCCCGGTGGCAATAGTTTGGTTCAATAACATTTCTATGGCTAATAGTTTTGTACAAACATGTTTCTATTGTCACTTAACCCGTTAAAAAATGACTTTTTGATAAATATATTATTGATTTTCTTCTAAAACACAAATTTATTCTTAGCGATTCTTGTTTTTTTAAAATCATTCTGAGTAATCACTCTTGATCACCTTTCGTAGTACGATAACAAAAACTCAGATTGATTACTTACTTCTTCGGAAGAGAGGTTGAAGCTTTTGTAAGAATTGTAAGGTTTTCAGAGGGAAAATATTTTCACTCAACATAGGCTAGTGATGGATTTAGAGATTAAGAGAAAAAAAGAAGAAGGTTATTAATGCCCAACCGAGGATTAGATGGGGAGGCCTGACTTCTGTCCTTTCACGAGAGATGGAAGAAAAGTTGAGTAATTTAGAGGCTTAGAGTAGTGGCGGAAATGTTAACAATATGTGGGACACTACTGCTGGTTGCATTAGAAAAGTAGCTATGGAGGTACTAGGGGTTTCAAGAGGGACCTTTGGTGGACGTCAGGGCTGATTGGTGGTGGAATGATGAAGTTCAAGGCAAAGTGAAAACTAAGAAGGTTGCTTATACGAAGTGGTTGGAGTGTAGAAGGCTCGGGAGATCTACAAGACGGCTAAAATAGAAGCAAAGATGGCGATGACGAGTGCTAAGACAACAATGTTTGAGCACCTATATGAGGAGATAAGTGATAAAGGCGGGGACAAGAGATTGTATAGGCTCGTTAAAGAGAGAGAACATAAAGCTCGCGACTTGGACCAAGTGAAGTGCATCAAGGATGAGGAGGGTGAGGTGTTAGTGGATGAGACTTTTATTAAGCTAAGGTAGCAAACTTACTTTCATAAACTCTTAAACTAAAAAGGAGATAGAGATATTGAGCTGGGCAAATTGGCACACTCCGAATGTCATCGAGATTTTGGTTATAGCAGGCGGTTCAAGGTTGAGGAGGTTAGACTTGTTATTAGTAGGATGACGAGAGGGAAGGTGATCGGACCCGATGAGATTTCGATAGATTTTTGAAAAATCATGGTTAAGAATGGCGTAGAATGGTTAACTAGACTGTTCAATGCTATTATGAAGACTACCAAGATGTTTGATGAATGGAGGAGGAGTACAATGGTTCCATTGTACATGAACAAGGGTGATATTCAAAACTGTAACAATTACAGGGGTATCGAGTTGTTAAGGTGATATTCAAAATTGTAACAATTACAGGGGTATCGAGTTGTTAAATCACACTATGAAGGACTAGGAGAGAGTGGTGGAGATGAGGGTAAGAAAACTAGTGTCTATCTCAGAGAATCAATTTGGATTCATGCCGGGGCGATCAACTACTGAAGCAATTCATCATGTTCGGAGATTAGTGGAGAAACATAGGATAAGAAAAAAGGACCTTCATATGGTATTCATTGATCTCGAGAAGGCCTATAACAAAGTTCTGAGGGATATCCTATGGAGGTGTCTAGACGTGAAAGGTGTCGCAATGACATATATTAGGGCGATAAAGGATATGTACGACAGAGCCAAAACTTGGGTAAGAACGGTGAGAGGAGACTCAGCGTATTTTCCTATTGAGATGGGACTTCATCAAGGATCTGTGTTAAGCCCTTTTCTGTTTGCCTTGGTGATAGATGAGCTGACGCGGTCTATTCGGGAGAAGGTGCCATGGTGTATGCTATTTGCATATGACATAGTACTGAATGATGAGATTCTGATTAAAGTTAATGATAGATTGGAGGTTTGGAGACATGCTTTGGAATCCAAAGGGTTCAAATTGAGCAGGACCAAAACATAATACTTGGAGTGCAAATTCAGTGTTGCGAGGGATGAAGCAATCATTGATGTGAGGCTTGCCACTCAACCTATCCCCAAGAGAGAAAACTTTAAGTATCTTGGGTCCGTCATCCAGAGTAGTGGCCATGTCGATGATGATGTCACACATCATATTGGGCCAATATGGACAAAATAGAGGCTTGCCTCTGGAGTATTGTGTGATAAGAAGATAGCACCTAAACTCAAAGGTATGTTTTACAGAATGGTGGCTAAACCTTCTTTGGTGCTTTTTTTAATCTTTTTGGGAACTTATATCCTTTCAAAGACACGACTTTCTCATGGACTTGTGAACTTTGGAATATAAGGGGGTTGACATTTGCAAGAGAATCTCCATTAAGGCTTCTCCGTCACCCCTCCTCTTCCATCGCCGTCACTTCCATTGTTGTTGTCGCAAGAAACACAGACTTCGTGCACACAAAATTTATTATTCTTTATGGTATCACTACAAAGTTTTCGTTGCTTCGCTTAAGGAGGCCAAATCAAAGCTGTGGATCTTGATCAAAATACATATAGGTGGCCAACAAACACCTCCCTCTCCGGTGAAATTGGGTTGAAGATAAACCTCGTCTGGGGAAAATTTTTAGTGTTGACATCAAGGAAACATCTCTCGCCCTCTCGTCTTCTTCTCCGACGATGAGGAGTCTCCACTTTCCTAGTGAAGTCCATTTCCTTAATCGTCTATTTTGATTACGTATTTGTGTTTTTCTCGAAAAGAGAATCTTGATTCCTGCTTTGGAAGAACCACTGGGATCAAACAGAGATAGTTATTTTTTTACTTTCGGCATTACCTTTTCTTCCACCTCCGCTGTGTCGGTTCATTCTTCGATCATCATCTTGCCAGAGCTCCACACAAAGGAGTATATTAGTACTCGCTGGATTTTGAAAATCCATCCATAGTAGTTCTTTTTAGCCTCGTCAACTCCAAGGTACGATCCACCACTCCATTTTTATATTTTCTTGTCTTATCTAGACCAATTTTTTATCATAACAGATTGTTTAGACCCTTATTATTGCTTGATTGTTACTGATTTCCTTAAATTTGATATTGTGTTAGTGAATTTATTGTTGCGCCCTTGTCAATATTATGCATTTTTTTCGTTCCTATTTTGAACTGGTATCTTTTCTTGTTCAATTCTTACCATTTCTTGTTCTATTTCTGCCAACTGTACTAGTTTTGGGTTCTTCTTGTTACTATTTATCAGTTCTCTAAATTGTTACTGTTACGTATTGAGTATTAGGTGAGAAAAAATTCATTGAATGTTCATAGCGACTGATTCTGAGTGGGATTGTAATATTCTTTGGCTGTGGATATCAACTGTTTGCTGCAAATCAAAAAATTTTTCTACTTGAATTTATTGTTACATTTACTCTCAAATTTGCTACTTGTTCGTGTGTAATTGAATGGATTTCTTTTTCTTTACGTGTCTGGTTCGTGTAGAATTTATTTGTTAGGGAGGGGTAATTTGTTATTTTGAGTTTTATTGTTGATTATTGAATATTGTGTATTAATCCTAACATATATTTCTTGATTTGTTTCTTCTTGATCCTTGTAGCTTAGTGAGTTATTAGTTCTTAGTTTAGTGACATCAGGAGCTAATGGTGAATTAGGGTCATGTCGTCAGTTGGGGTCGGTGGTGAGGGGTAGGGGTGGTAAGAGGGGCACGAGAGTATCTAAGTTAAGGATAGGATCGTGGAATATAAGATCACTTACAGGGAAATCCATAGAGCTATTGAAGTGTCTTAAGAGGAGACATAATAACATAACGTGTGTTCAGGAGACTAGATGGGTAGGGACCAAAGCTCAGAACATAGACGGATTCAAGTTATGGTACTCAGGTGGTTCTAGGGATAGAAATGGTGTAGGTATTCTAGTAGATGAGGAGCTCAGAAAATATGTGGTGAAGGTCAAGAGATTTAACGATAGGATGATGTCTATTAAACTTGTGGTTGGTAGGCATGTAGTGAATGTGATTAGTGACTTTGTGCCCCTAGTGGTCCTGGATGAGGAAGTCAATAGACTCTTTTGGGAAGATTTGGATGAGGTTGTGAGAGGCATACCAGAGATGGAAAAACTCTTCATTGAGGGAGACTTTAATGGGCATATTGAGGCAACCACTAGCGGGTTTGAAGATGTCCTTGGAGGCTTTGGTTTCGGGGAGAGGAATGGAGGTGGGACGTCTATCTTGAATTTTCCAAAGCCTTTGAGTTAGTTATCGTTAACTCATATTTTCCAAGGAGGGAGAATCACTTGATTACCTTTGGTAGTACAGTAGCTAAGACTCAGATTGATTACTGACTTCTTCGAAAGGGCAATAAACGCCTTTGTAAGAATTGCAAGGTTATTCCGAGTGAGAGTATCTCCACTCAACATAGACTTTTAGTGATGGATTTAGAGATTAAGAGAGAAAAGAAGAAGAAGGTTATTAATGCCCAACTAAGGATTGAATGGGGAGGTCTGACCCCTGCCCTTTCACGAGAAATGGAAGAAATGTTGGGTAATTTAGAGGCTTGGTGTAGTGGCAAAAATGTAAACGATATGTGGGACACTATTGCTGATTACATTAGAAGAGTAGCTACCGAGGTACTAAGGATTTCGAGAGGGGCCTTTGGTGGACGTCTGGGCGATTGGTGGTGGAATGATGAAGTTCAAGGAAAAGTGAAAGCCAAGAAGGTTGCTTATACGAAGTGGTCGGAGTGAAGGGATGAGGATGAAAAACAAAGGCTTAAGGAGATGTATAAGATGGCTAAGACAGAGGCAAAGATGGCGGTGACGAGTGCTAAGACAACAACGTTTGAGCGCCTATATGAGGAGCGAAGTGATAAAGGCGAGAAAAAGAGATTGTATAGGCTCGCTAAGGAGAGAGAACGGAAAGCTCGAGACTTAGACCAAGTGAAGTTCATCAAGAATGAGGAGGGTGAGGTGTTGGTGGATGAGACTTCCATTAAGCTAAGGTGGCAAGCTTACTTTCATAAACTCCTAAACGAAAAAAGAGATAGCGGTATTGAGCTGGGTAAGTTGGCACACTCTGAAAGTCATCGAGATTTTGGTTATTGCAGGCGGTTTAGAGTGGATGAGGTTAGACGCGCTATTAGTAGGATGAAGAGAGGGAGGACCATCAAACCCGATGAGATTCTAGTGGATTTTTTGAAGAACATGGTCAAGGATGACATAGAGTGGTTGACTAGACTGTTCTATGCTATTATGAAGACATCCAAGATGCCTGATGAATGAAGTAGGATTACTATTGTCCCATTATACAAGAATAAGGGTGATATTCAAAACTGTAACAATTACAGGGGTATCAAGTTTTTAAGTCACACTATGAAGGTCTGGGAGAGAGTAGTGGAGATGAGGGTGAGAAAAGTAGTGTCTATCTAAGAGAATCAATTCGGATTGGTGCCGGAACTGTCGACTATTGAAGCAATTCATCTTGTTCGGAGATCAGTGGAGAAATATAGGGAAAGAAAAAAGGACCTTCATATGGTATTCATTTATCTCGAGAAGGCCTATGACAAAGTTCCGAGGGATGTCCTATGGTGGTGTCTAGAGGCGAAAGGTGTCCCAATGGCATATATTAGGGTGATAAAAGACATGTACGACGGAACCAAAACTCGGGTAAGAACGGTGGGAGGAGACTCAGAGTACTTTCTTGTTGAGATAGGACTTCATCAAGGATTTGTGTTGAATCCTTTTCTGTTTGCCCAGGTGCGGTCTATTTAGGAGGAGGTCCCTTGGTGTATGCTATTTGCAGATGACATAGTATTGATTGATGAGACCCGACCTAAAGTTAATGATATATTGGAGGTTTGGAGACACACTTTGGAATCTTAAGGGTTCAAATTGAGTAGAACCAAAACAGAATACATGGAGTGCAATTTTAGTATTACAAGGGATGAATCACACACTGATGTGATGCTTGTCACTCAATCTATCCCCAAGAGAGATAAGTTTAAGTATTTTGGGCCCATCATCCATAGTAGTGTCGATATCGACGATGATGTCACACATGTTGGGGCAACATGGACGAAATAAAGGCTTGCCTCAGGAGTATTGTGTGATAAAAAGATACCACCAGCTTAAAGGAAAGTTTTACAGAATGGTGGTTAGACCATCTTTGCTATATGGGGCGTGTTGACCTATTAAAAATTCACATGTTTAGAAGATACAGGTTGCGGAGATGAGAATGTTGAGATGGATGTGTGGACATACCTAGAGTGATAGGATCAGGAATGAGATCACCCGGGAGAAGCTAGAGGTAGCTCCTGTGGCTGACAAGATGAGCGAAGCGAGATTGCGTTGGTTTGGACATGTGAAGAGAAGGAGTATCGATGCTCCAGTTATGAGGTATGAAAGGTTGGATTTAGGGGATACACGGAGGGGTAGAGGTAGGCCAAAAAAGTATTGGGGGGAGGTGATCAAACAAGATATGGCGAAACTTTACCTCATCGAGGACATGACCTTAGATAGAAAAGAGTGGAGGTTGTGTATTAGAATAGACGGCTAATAGTTTTGTAGGGGTAGGTCGATATATGACTTGGTGATAGTAGGATAGTAGGGGTCGTGGTGTCTTTACATCTTATCTTGCCATTATATTTGTTTACTTTTAGTGTATTCACGTTATCTTTATATCATATGTTGTCATTTTCCATTTTGTTATGTTAAATTTATCATAGTTGCATACTATCATGTGCTTTTTCTGTCCTTTCCTTTTTCTATATCTCGTTTATTCTGCTTTTGGATTTTCGAGACGAGGGTTCCCAAGAAACAACCTCTCTACTCTATGAGGTAGTGGGAAGGTAAGCGTACATTCTACCTTCCCCAGACCCCACTTTGTGGGATTCCACTGGGTATGTTGTTGTTGTTGTTGGTTAGACTGTCTTTTCTCTATGGGATGGAGTGTTGGCAATAAAAAATACACATGTTCAGAAGATGCAGATCACCGAGATAAGGATGTTGAGATGGATGTGTGGTCATACTAGGAGTGATAAGATTAGGAATGAGACCATTCAGGAGAAGCTATAGGTGGCCCCTGTGGCTGATAAGATAATGAAAGTGAGACTGCGATGATTTGGACATGTGCAGAGAAAGAGTATTGATGCTCTGGTTAGGAAGTGCGAGAGGTTGGATTTGGGAGTTACACGGAGGAGTAGAGGTAGACCGAAGAAGTATTGGAGTGGGGGAGAGAGGTGATGAGACAAGGTATGAAGAAATTTGATCTCATAGAGGACATGATCTTAGATAGAAAAGAGTGGATGTCGCAAATTAGAGTAGCAAGCTAATAGATTAGTAGGGTTAGGTGGATGTCTGGCCTTGGGGTATAGTAGGGTAGTAGGATTAGTTGTGTTTTTAGATCCTGTGTTGTCTTATATATGTTGATTTTATTGTATTTACAAACTAACATGTGCTTTCTTTCTATTTCCTTTTCTTTTCCTTTCCCTTTTTTTTCATATCTAGTTTATTGTTTTTGTGACTAGGGTTCCCAGGAAATAGTCTCTCTACCTTGTAAGGTAGTAGTAAGGTCTTCGTACATTCTACCTTTTCCAGACCCCTCTAATGGGATTCCACTGAGTATATTGTTATTGTTGTTGTTTGAGTAATAAATAAGTAGAAAATGTTTTTTTATCTTAATCTCATTTTATCAATTAATGTTGAATAACTACACGAACTTTTTTAACTGATAATATAAGTTATATATACATATAGAGAAAATCTAATAAGTAACGTATTTAAGTTATTATTACTAGTCCTAACAAAACCTTTAAATTTTCTATACATAGCATCAGATTTCTAACATTATACAACAAACCATTTTAAAAATTGGATTTAAAGAATGAATTTAAATTAAAAATGAAAAATAAATGAATAAAAAAGACTTAGAACAATTAATTGACAAAGTATCGTTTCCTTAAATCTATAATGGATTGATCTCTTTTATGGTTTTTTTGGGTCTGAAGCTTTTTTTATTCAGCAATAAGCGTTCGTGTTTATGGAATGTTGATATCATTTTTGCCTGTTATTTTTAATCAATAATCTATCTTTTAGCCTTTTAATTCGCATTTTTGATTCTTTTTGAGAAATAGGTTCTTTCTTCATCTTTTTTGTATGAATCAGTGTGACACCAATATTCTGTTTGAAAATACAGGTAGATTTGTTGATGTAAAATTAGAAGAATTTATGTATACTGTCACACCCCTATTTTTCCCCGTGGTGTTTTGAAAAATAGAGTTTTTCCAACTAAAGTGACATTTTGAAAAGGATTATTTTATTCTTTAGAGTCGCCACTTGGAATTGAGTTTTGGTGTTCCAACTCACCTTTTTTTAAATCCCTAATCAAAAGGAAATGACTCTTTATTTTATCTTTATTATTATTTTTTCTTTTTGGTCTGCGAACCAGAAATTCGGGTAAGGAATTCTATTGACCGAGAGGAAGGTGTTAGGCACCCCTCGAGTCACATGGTTCTAGCATGGTTGCTTTATTGATTTATATATGACTTAAACTAATTTTAAAAACATTATATTTCTTGGTTTTGAAAAAATTTATTTACTTACCTTCTTCAATTTATCTGAATTTTTTTTTTAAAAAACTATCATATTTTATTGGTTCGTGGTGTATTGATAGTAGCGCTTTCCAATCTTGCCACGAATTAATTATCTCTTTGAAGTTTTCGAAAGGAAGTTTATGTAATAAAGTTTGAGTCTTAATATTTGCCTATCATTATTTATCCACCCAATCATTTTCTCCTAAATACAAGATCCAAAAATTTTATTTATTTATTTATTCTAGTCATTATGACCTATGAAAAGTATAATTTAAAAAATTCATATTAATTAATGGATCACTTTAAACTTGTTAATAGTATTCATAAAATTTTTTTTTACTCAAATGAGATGCAAAGAAAGTTACAAATTTTGTTTATATTTTTTTTAAAACAAAAAGTGAACACAAATTTATCAGAAACACAAAATATATTTTCATACAAATTTTTTTTACATGCAACACTAGTATGAACATGTTAATAATCATGACTAATTTTTTATGTTTTCATATAAATTTTGTACATGCAACACTAGTATGAACATGTTAAGAATTATGACTAATCTTTTTTTTTCCCTTTTATTTTAGTCATTAAAATAAAAGACAAACATATATTAATTGAAACACATATTTTACAGAATGATTAGTCATTGATTATTTTCATCATTTATTTTTACTAAATCATAAAAGTACACACAAAACCACAAAAAATTAACAATGAAAATTATTTACTCAACATGAAATAAACTATCTAATAATTTCACTAAATTTAACAATAAAAAAAATCTAAACAGAAAGTTGATAGGAAAGATTTGAACACAATGTCAAAGCATATTAATGAGTCATAAACATATAAAATTTGACAATTTTAATGTATTATAACCATATTAAAATGGACAAGAGAGATAAGTGTTACCTCTTGTGATGCATGATTTACAAAAAAAAAAGACTGCAATAGGAACCGCGATTCTGAAACTCCCAAAAGCAAACCTTAAACTCAACTTTGTTTTTCTTTAATTGTGTTTTTTGAGTTTTTTTGGGTGTGTTTGTAGAATGTGGAGAAAGAAAAAGATAGATGATAAAGATTGTCTTGTATGTTTTGTTTTTTGTGCTTTTGTAGAATGTAAAGAAAGAGAAAAAAAAATATGAGTGAAAATGTGTGTGTGTCGTGTGTTTCAAAATATGAGGGAGTGGGGGATGTGAAGATGTGGAAAATGAGGGAGTAGTGGGGGAGGAGTTGGAATTAATGGGTAGTTCTTTTTTTTTTGTCTTGTTTTTATTTTGAAAGAAGAGAAAGAAAAGAAAAAGAGAGAGAAAAAAATATATACAAAACTATTTTAAATTAATAAGATATAAAAAGTTTTAACAAGTTAAAAGTAATAACAATACTAGATTGTTTATTAGAATCAAAATTTAAAAAAACATATATTTTATAAATTTTCTCTTTTTTAGAACAAACTAACATTAAAATATGACTCTATTTTTGTTGTTTTCAACTTATTCTAAATAAGATAAAAATATCTAATCTAGAGTCAAAACTAAATATTTAAATATTAAAAAATAAATAATTCAAGTTTGGTCAGAAATTAGGTGCTAACAGGATGCCCCTCTTTGCTTGAGAACATGAAGAGTTTTCAAGCAAAGAAGTTAACGTGCCTAATTTTGGTCTAACCATTATTAAAAGGTAAGAAAAAAGAAGGGGGAGGGGGGGGGAGTAAGCAAGAGTGACCGAACCCTGGCTTTGGGCAGCCTACATATCTCGGGTTATAAGAGAATCAGGTCACGTGTAGTTCAAATAGGTGCAACAAGGGATGAATGGATGGATTAGAAGGTTGAGTCTTATCCTCTCGAGATCCTGGTCCGTGGCTCCTATTGTTACATTGAAGATAATAACACTAAAAGGAAACGATACAAGATCTATTCAATTCTACTTGTCTCGACCCTCTTTTCTTTCAAGTCTTCCTTTGCATCTTCAGTTATCACCTTGCCTTTTTCTGGCGGGTACCTTGATCTCAAAATCTAATCTTGAAGTTTGAGTTTGAGGCTTGAACTTGAAATCTCAATTGAGTTACCGATGCCTCTCCAGAAGAAAGTTAGTACACTATTCGTGTACACTTGTTTCCTGAATTGAAGTTTGGAAACAAAATTTTGATATGTTGAGCTGCTACATGGGTCTAAATCGACTCTTAATGTCATTCTCCACTTCACAAATCGGACAAGTGTTACTCCGTTATTGATGTCCAAACTTGTGGTCATAGAGGGACCTGCCTGCAATCAAAGAAAAAGAAACAAAACAAAATTTTTCTGCTCCTGTTTGTGCTAAGAAAAATTTTGTGGGTTATTTTGCTTGATTTGAACATAATATTAAACAAAAATAATAGAGTGATTAAAACAAGGAAAAAAAACAAATACTCTATTATTGAATGAAATTAGATTTTATGCTTTATAGAAAATAAAAATGGGGCTATCATGCCCTATGAAGATATGAACGAATATTATGAGGGTTCGTGCCCTAAGCGAATATTATGAGGGTTCACGCCCTAAACGAATATTATGAGGGTTCGCTCCCTAAGCGAATATTATGAGGGTTCACTCCCTAGGCGAATATTATGAGGGTTCGCTCCCTAGGCGAATATTATGAGGGTTCACGCCCTAAAAGAATATTATGAGGGTTCGCTCCCTAAGCGAATATTATGAGGGTTCGTTCCCTAAGCGAATATTATGAGGGTTCGCGCCCTAGCGAATATTATGAGGGTTCGCGCCCTAAGCGAATATTATGAGGGTTCGTTCCCTAGGTGAATATTATGAGGGTTCAGTCCCTAAGCGAATATTATGAGGGTTCGCTCCCTAAGAGAATATTATGAGGGTTTGCGCCCTAAACGAATGAATTATTTTTATTTTATTTTACTTTTTAAATTTTTTTTTAAAATAAGATAAAATAAAATATGCCCCAGTTTTGAAACTGAGAAATTTTGAAACTTTTTTTTTAATCTTTTTATTGGTGCATTTTTATTTATTTATAGTTTATTTTATTTTATTTTTTTATTTAAAAAAAAGGGGGGAAAATGCCCTAGTTTCGATTAGGAAAACAAAGGTCCTTTTTACCAATTTCTGATATGAATTAACAACAATTTTACTATGCGCATATCGGATCGCACATGAAGATTTGAGAACTTACCTTTGGTGCTCGTCTCTCAGAACTATTTACAGGATTTGCTCGTACCTGTTTAATCAAAGAACGATTTGTTAGTTTTTCTAACTGGTGGTTGATTTGTGGCCTTGATCCCGTGGGCTTTGATTTGTCATGCAATCCACTCGGCTTGGAAGATTGACTTTATTGGTGATTGATCAAATAGCTCGTAAGCTCTTAAAAGTCAATCCCTATCTTTTCGGATGCGTGCCATGAATGCTTCGATCCAATATTGATTTGTGCATATTGCGTGGATCATCTTGTTTCAACAAGCACTCCCTTGCCTTAGTGATCTTCCCCTATGGAGACTTGCCATAAAACTTTTTTTTTTTTGAATTTCTCCCTTATCTTAGCTAGTCCACAAATGTGTTTCACCGGTTGTGTATGCCCCTCGCTCTTCAACTGAAAAACTATTAGTGAATTTCGCAACTTTTCCTTTAACACTTGACACAAGATTTTGAGAGCAGCGACTCAACATAAGTACGATAGGGTGACACGATGGACCATAACTTTACGAGGGAAGGTTATCTCTTGAAGAGGGGACAAGGAAAAGAAAGAAATAAAAGAATCAAAGAATTTATATGAATGTACGTACCGATTTTAAGGAATCATGACATACATTTCATCTCATACGTTTCGATCCATCCAAATAGTCTAAATCTCATAAAATAATGTTGTGCCTTTCAATTTAGAGCTGAACTTTCTTTCATTTTCCTTTACCGTCGTCTTATAGTGTCGTAGGGCTCTCACCTATAAGACTCTCACCTTTGTAAAATCATACATTTGTGACACCGCGCTTTGAAGCTTCTTGAAGGGTGACTGAGAGGTTGTATTAAAGCATGTGAGAAAGGCTTTTAATAAAAATTTACAACTTTGGAACCATTAAAGTATGCCTCGGCTTTGAACACGCCAAAGCATAATATTTAATTTTTGTTTGGTTGGACCGAACCCCAAGATAGGGTTGCCTACATATCCTTTTAGGAATCAGGTCGCACGTAGTTCGATCAAGGGGCATCTTTTTTATCTTTTTCTTCTTTTTTTTTTTGCTTTTTTTTTCGCAGCTCTAAAGGGGGAAAATTTCGAAGAGGTAGGTGGTGTTCGAACAGAGGTCATCTCATCTTGGGAACACTAGTCACACTGATGTCGAACCAAAAGTATTAAACATAATATCTTTTGACCGAGTCTGCGTTAACCATTATGTCAGCTACCATTTCCTCCATATCTGCCAATTGCAATACTCCTTTTGGTAACACTCGTTTAACGATATAAGGGCCTTGCCAATTTGGGAAAAATTTCCTTTAGCTTCTTTTTGGCGGGGAAGGATTCGTTTTACAACAAGCTGACCGACCTCAAAATTTCTGGGGCGTACCTTCTTATTATAGGCTCGAGCCATCCTTTGCTGGTACAACTGGCCGAAACAGACTGTCGTCAATTATTTTTCATCTATTAATACTAATTGCTCCAACCTTTTCTTCACCCATTCTGTATCATCAATTTCTGCTTCAACAATGATTCGAAGCGAAGGGATTTCAATTTCTGCAGGTATAACAACCTTAGTTCCATAGACTAATAAGTAAGGAGTTGCACCGATTGATGTACGGGTGGTCGTGCGATATTCCAAAAGAGCAAAAGGTAATTTCTCATGCCACTGTCTGGATCCTTGGACTATTTTCCTAAGAATCTTCTTGATATTCTTATTTGCTGCTTCTACAACTCCGTTTGCTTTGGGTCGATAAGGGGTTGAATGGTGATGTGCAATTTTAAATTGCTCACAAAGCTCCTTCATTTGGTGGCTATTAAGATTTGCCGCATTGTTTGTGACAATGGACTTCCTCATACCAGCATGACATATGATATTGGAATGGATAAAGTTCACTACTGCTTTCTTGGTGACTGCTTTTAAAGTAACAACTTCTACCCACTTGGTGAAGTAGTCAATGGCGACCAGAATAAATCGATGCCCGTTAGAAGCTTTTGGCTCGATTGGCCCAATAACGTCTATGCCCCAAGCAATAAAAGGCCAAGGAGCAGACATAAAGTGTAACTCTGAAGGGGGTGAGTGAATCAAGTCACTATGGATTTGACACTGATGAAACTTTCGAACAAAACGGAAGCAATCTCTTTCCATGGTCAACCAGTAAAATCCTGCCCGGATAATCTTCTTTGCTAAAACATAACCATTCATATGCGGGCCGCATACCCCCGAATGTACTTCAGCCATGATCATTTCTGCTTCTTGAGAACTCACACATCTTAATAAATTCAAGTCTGGGGTTCTCTTATATAAAACCTGCCCGCTTAGAAGGAAACCACTGGCAAGTCACCTAATAGTCTTCTTTTGATCTCTATTGGCATGCAGTGGATATTCTCTTTCTTTTAAGAACCGTTTGATGTCATGATACCATGGTTCACCATCTGGCTCTGATTCAGTTATATTACAATAACCATGCTCATCCCCGATTTGAATTTCTAGGGGATTGATATATGTGTTGCCTGGGTATGGAAGCATTGAGGCTAAGGTGGATAAAACATCAGCCAACTCATTGTGGGACCTGGAGATATATCTGAACTCAATGGACTTGAACCTTTTGCTAAGGTTCTCTAAACAGTGCTTGTATGGGATGAGCTTAATATCCCGAGTTCCCCATTCGCCTTGAGCCTGTCAAACAAGCAAGTCGGAGTCCCCCAAAACCACTAGCTCATGCACATCCAAATTTATTGCCATATTCAATCCCATAATGCAAGCTTCGTATTCTGCTGTATTATTGGTACAAAAGAACCGAAGGCGTGCGGTGGCAGGATAATGGTGTCCAGTTGGTGAAATAAGGACTGCTCTAATTCCCACTCCATTGATGTTGACAGCTCCATTGAAATATAATTTCCATATCTGGCTATCCCTTAGCCCTTCTTCCTCAGCAACGTTAACCTCTTTATCTGGGAAGTATGTATCTAATGGCTGGTATTCATCATCAACTGGATTTTCTGCTAGATGGTCAGCCAATGCTTGTGCTTTCATGGCGGTGCGAGTAACTTACACTATGTCAAACTCCGTAAGTAAGATTTGCCACTTTGCCAGTCTACCCGTCGGCATAGGTTTTTGAAAAATATATTTCAGAGGGTCTATTCGAGATATGAGATAGGTTGTGTATGACAAAAGATAGTGCTTCAATTTTTGAGCCACCCAGGTTAAGGCGCAACATGTCCTCTCTAAGAGAGTGTATTTCGCCTCATACTTTGTGAACTTCTTGCTCAAATAATAAATTGCTTGCTCTTTTTTGCCTGTGGCATCATGTTATCCTAGAACACAACCGAAGGCATTATCCATCACTGAGAGATATAAGAATAAAGGTCTTCCGGGCTCCGGAGGGACTAATACTGGAGGTGCATTAGATATTCTTTGATCTTGTCAAAAGCTTCTTGACACTCACTCGTCCATTTGATAGCGGCATCCTTTTTCAACAGCTTGAAGATTGGCTCACATGTGATGGTAAGCTGCGCAATGAACTGACTGATATAATTCAATCTCCCTAGAAGGCTCATGACTTCTGTCTTATTCCTCGGAGGAGGTAATTCTTGAATAGACTTTATCTTGGCAGGATCTAGCTCAATGCCTCTTCGACTAACTATGAAACCCAGAAGCTTTCCTGAAGGTACTCCAAATGCGCATTTAGCTGGATTGAGCTTAAGGTTGTACTTTCGTAATCTTTCGAAGAATTTCCTTAGGTCACGTACATGATCTGCTTGTGTTCTAGATTTAATGATGACATCATCGACATATACTTTAACTTCGTTGTGCATCATATCATGGAATATGGCGGTCATAGCTCTCATATAAGTTGCCCCTGCATTTTTAAGACCAAATGACATGACCCTATAACAATAGGTCCCCCAGGGAGTAGTGAAAGCAGTCTTCTCTGCATCATTTTCATCCATGAGGATTTGGTGATATCCAGCATAACAGTCCACAAAAGATTGAATCTCATGTTTGGCACAATTATCAACTAGAATGTGAATGTTGGGTAATGGGAAGTTGTCTTTTGGACTCGCTTTGTTTAAATCCCTATAGTCGACACAAACTCTGGTTTTCCCATCTTTCTTTGGCACTGGCACAACGTTGGCCAACCACGTAGTGTATTGCACAACTCTAATCACATTTGCATCTAGTTGTTTCATAATTTCCTCTTTAATTTTATCACTCACGTCTATCTTGAACTTTCTTTGCTTTTGTTGGACAGGTGAGAAATCAGGATATGTGGGTAGTTTGTGAACTACCAGGTCAACACTCAAACTTGGCATGTCATCGTAGGACCAAGAAAATACATCTCTATATTCAAATAGAACTTGAATTAGTTCATCTCGGGTCTTTTGTTCGACATGAATACTTATTTTTGTCTCTCGAGTTCCCAAATTGACTATCTCAGTTTCGTTTAAATTGGGCTTATGTTTATTCTCAAATTGGTCCAATCCCTTTTTAATTTCTTCATATGCTCTATCTTCATCATATTCTTCAAGATCTTGATTTATTATTTTGAGATCAGACAGTTTTTCAAGATCTAGACATAAACTCCGCATGCATGTCATGTTATTAAAGTTGGTATTAACGTAACTGAAATGAAAATAAAAACAAAATCACAAAAGCGAAGAGACATGATATGTTTTTACTAGGGAAATTGGAACTTCATTAAACTGGATTGAAATGATAAAGGACTAACATGGAATAAGAACAACTAAGATATTTAGATTACAACCCTAAAAATAGTGCAAATGTAGGAAAAGCTGCAAAATAAACTACCAAAACTCCTTCCAGCTACGGAGAGGAGTGACTTCCCAATTGTTGAGTTGGACATTGGGGCCGATGAATTGCAAATCTGCATGACTAGGCCCTGGTCCATATGAGCCATGTTCACTTCATAAAACATCTCCTGAAGACCTTGACAGATTTCATCTATATCATTTTGGACAGATGGGTTTGGACCCTCCTCAGGTTGAGATTTAGTGAAAGACTCAAGAATATGAGGGATCGGCTTTGGCAAGCTCCAAGCCTTCTTTTTGCTCCTTTGCCTATTTTCTGTCAACTTTAGTTGGTTCGAAACCCAACCCAAATGTTTCTCGATTGCCCATTGGATTGATGGGATCTACCCTTCCTTGGAATGACAATCCCAGTCCCTTTCCAGGCTCATAACCGTTATGTATCATTTGAGCTACCACCATGAACGAAGTAGAAGAGAGATGAGGATTTGGTATAGGCTTCCCTTCCATAAGCTGATTGACCGCCACTATCTCGAGGGCCTAATAATTGAGGAATTCATATTCTTTTTTGGCCTCTATGCATGGTGTGGAAGGGTCTCGATACATCGGGAGGTCGTCTTCACCATGGACAATGATTTCTTGTTTGTCATGTTCAAATTTGACCATCTGATGCAAAGTAGATGGATCCATGGCCTTCCCAAGAGTAAGTTGTAAGAGGTGTTCATGTCTATCACTTGAAAGGTAATTCCAAACTCCACCGACTCAATTGTCACGATCAAGTAAATTTCACCAACTATGTCTCGTTTTGCTCCATCAAATGCTCATACACACACATTGTTAGTGCGAATTCTATCAGTGTTAATCTTCAAACTTTGTAATGTGGAAAGAGGACAAATGTCAACACCTGATCCCCTATCAATCACATAATGTTCTTTACATTTCACGGTTAGATGTAGAGCCTTGTTGTGCCCAGACCCTTCCAAAGGCAATTCATCATCCGTGAATGCGATTCTATTTACCTCAAATATCCTGCTGGCTATCTTTTCCACGTGACTTACCATGGTATTTTCGGAGACGTATGCCTCGTTCAAAATTTTAATCAATACTTGACGATGCTCCTTGGATTGTAGGAGTAATGATAGCAAGGAGATTTGGGCAGGGCTTTTTCTTAACTGATCGATAATAGAATAATCCTGAGCCTTTATCTTTTTCAAGAACTCCTCGGCCTCTTCTTCAGTGATAGGCTTTTTCACCGGCAGCTGACTTTCTTTTGCATGCTTGGCTCCTCTTAGTTCCTCTGGAACATAACACCATCCATAACGAGTCATACTGCCTGCTTCATTAATCTCTTCGGCGAGCTCTTTGCCTTTGTATGTCATAATGGTTTTGTTGTAGTTCCATGGGACAGTTTTCATGCTTGTGATCGGGAGTTGTTTTGCAAACTTTATTACAACTAGCTCCTCTGTCTTTCTTAAACCATCTTGGGTTAAATAGGCACTTGAAAATCCTCCGGGAACATATAGTTTTGGCCTATTTAATGGAACTCCTCCTTTTATAGCTCCCGGGACATACAATACTGGTTTTCTTAAGCTCTCAGGAGTTGAATTTGCACCTTTCACAATCAATGGTCCCCTTTGTATAAATTCTAAGACCATGCTTGACTCTTCCTTTGAGGGCCTACCTTCAATGTTCTCTCTATCTATTGGTTCACCTTTCATATGAGCGCTTATCATTCCAACGACATGCTCATTGTTGTTAGCAGGAAGTGGATTGTTGGTGACATTCAGTGCTTCCTCATTACGTATCACAATTACTTTGTCATTGATTAGCTTCTCGATGACCCTCTTTAAGGTCCAATAATTTTTGGTGCTATGACCAGGGGCATTAGAGTGATACTCACACATAACTGTTGGATCAAAGCCTTTCATATTTGGGTTGACCTGATAAGGAACGATAGGTTCAACCAGTCTTAATTGCATTAATTTCCGCAATAGGCTAGTGTATGATTCTCCAATTGGGGTGAAAGTTTCCTTTTGACCTTGTTCCTTTGCATAATCTGCCCTTGGATGTGGATTATAAGGTGCCTAGAAGCTCTGTTGTTGGGGCCGAGAGCTTTGTGGGGCAGGTGCCTGCCATTGTCGGTGTTGAGGAGGTCGGGCATATGCTTGAGTGTTGAAAACTGCATATGGGGGTGGATAATAGTGTTGAGGTACAACAGGTTGTCCTTGTTGGACTTGCACATGAGGGTAATTTGTCCTCCTTTGCGTACCTTTTGATCCTAACACCATCATGGACCCTTCTTCCTTCTTTTTTCGGTTCCCAAAACCACCTGATTCACTTTGTATTGCTTGTGTGGTGGCTTTGATAGCTGCTTGACTCACAATTTTTCCCGACTTTATGCCATTTTCCACCATTTCTCCAATTAATTGCTTCAGCGAAGGGCTTTCCCATTGCGGCAAGCAAGTAGTGAAAGTAGTCAGGTTCTTGGGCCTGGAGAAAAACATCAATCAACTCCTGATCTTTCATCGGTGGCTTGACTCTAGCTGCCTGTTCTCTCCATTTTATGGCATATTCCCTGAAACTTTCAGTTGATTTCTTTTTCAAGTTAGCGAGGGAATTGCGATCTGGGATAATGTCAATATTATACTGAAATTGTTGAACAAAATCCTGAGCCATGTCATCCCAAACATGCCAACGAGAAATATCCTTATCAATGAACCATTCTGAGGCCAACCCCATTAGGCTCTCTCCAAAGTAGGCCATAAGGAGTTCTTCTCTTCCTCCCGCTCCCCTTAGTTGATTACAGTACTTCTTTAAGTGAGCCACTTGGGTCACCATGGCCACTATACTTGTCGAATTTTGGGAGCTTAAATCCATCAGGAAAGTGAACATCAGGGAACATACATATGTCCTTGAACGAGACACTTTTATGTCCTCCTAATCCTTGCATGTTTTTTAAGTTCTGTTCCAGACTTCTCATCTTCTTAGCCATTTCTTCATGTTCCTCATTCTTGGTTGTTTTCTCAACTTCTATAGGGGAATTATACTGATGAGTTTGGTAGTAGGCATCTGGAATTTTAATAGTCATTTCAGGGGCATATCCTTGACTAGGATAGACCATGGGCAAAGGATCATCATTGAATTTGGGGACCAATTTGGGCTAAGGGACTGTATTGGTTTGTGCGGCTGGCATGAAAAGTGGATTACTTATCATGGGCGTATTTCAGAGGGCGCACAGTGGAAGTCTCAACAACATTGGATGTGTTAACATATGGGCCAAACCCAGGAGGGTAGAGTGGATCACTCGTTGGGGGCCGCATAGCTGTATTTAGATACTCTTGGATTGAAGGTGGCGGGGTTTGCTCGCTCATCCAAGCTTGGTATATTTCAGCCATTTGCTGCCTTAGCATCCTTACTTCCTCCACTGGCACTGATTCTTGTTTAACTATCGAATTTTGGATATCATCATTATCCTACTCTGTTTCGTCTTTGCGGGTCATCTTCTTTTTTCCCTTTGACCTTGTGTTGTATGGATGAGATGCCAGTTTAACCACAAATCAACCACCTTAAAGCTTTCTCTCTTTAACATAACAACACGTGTTAGGGTTTATAACTTTGCAAATATCAATCACACATTGTATGTTATGCTCCCTAAATTATTTCTATAGTGGATTCCAGACGGCTTTCATGCTTCATCCCAACTTATAGGTGAATTTGTTTTTCTTTAGAGATATTTTGATCGAACCCATTGAGGGTTGCCTATGTATCATGTTGAACATGAATCAGATCATTATGTAGTTCATGAAAAAAAATTGCTTTTTTTAATAAAATAAAAGAAAAACACAATTTTAATTAACTAGAAAAACATCTTTTCATTCATGTCCAAAAGGTTCTGAATACAAATAAACCAAAATAAAACTAAGACTTGAAGTTGCAACAGATTTGACGAAATAGAAGAAAAGAAAGGGAAATAACAATAATGAAAATGCTTTTTTGGAATGTCTTGGATTTCAGTCACTTCTCAGGTCTGAATAAATTTTGAACAGTGCTTTCGGCAGGTGTGGTGCCAATTCCCGTGCTTGTCGGCCCAAGGTCTCATCATCTTGATGAAGATAACTGCCATATACATCAATTAGGTCTTCAGCAAGCTGAACCACGTGTCCTTTGGCTTCCTCCATGTTGTCATGACAATTCCGCAGCCAGTTCTGAGTGGTATGCATCTCATGGTTCAAATTGTCTTCTTGTGCCTCAAGCTCTTCTACTTGGTTAAGAAGTCCATTCCTCTCTGCAAGCCATTAGTTCCTTTCACTCTCGACCTCTGCTTGATAAGCCATGAAACGCCTTGCTATGTTTTTCTCCCGCTCCATAGAGGCTTTCAACTGAGCTTGCAACCTAGTATGCGTCTGTACCATTAGGGCCTTTTCGCTTTTAAATTATTCTTCTTGCTGCTCCATGGTGCCTGTGGTAATGCCCAGATCCTCACGCAAAGACTGAATGGTGGCTTGGTGCTCTTTTTTTACTCTCTTTCGAATCAATCTTACTCGAGCCTCCAGTGTTGCTCGTGTGGTGCCAATTCTTTTCAAACATTCTTCAAAGCATTACTTAAGCCATCAAGAGTGGACCGATAACTCCTCTCAACTTCGAGGCGGGCTTGCTTAATTTTGACCTCGGTTTCAGCTACATAATCTATGGCTCCTCTTGTCGATCTTTTGGGCATGGCCTTAAGCGGGGGCTGATCATAAAACCATACTAAGTATGAATGGTCCACCTCACCTTTGCTACGATCTGTCACTCTGTCTTGGGACCCTGAGAATATGCGCCCTCCCCAAATCTTGAATATCTCTGACTCCCCGAGAGGAATATCGGGATGGAACTCATACATAAACCCGAGAAGAAATTGTTGTCGACCCAATTGCCTCATGACCCTGAGTGGTGCATAGGGTTGGACACCACGAAGACCCATTAGGACAATGAACGGTTGAAATGAGGACATGTATATTACATCTTCTGACGGGAACCCGTGATAATTCCATACAATCTTATGGGTAGTTAACTCGTTAAGATACCTTCTCCAAGCTTTGATGCCCTCAGGGAAAACCTGATCTTCAATCCTTTCTTTATGACCACCGATGTAATCATTCCATTCTACTTTGAAGTCTATTGCATAGGGGTGATATCAGATATGTTCGAGGATCCATATTTGTAACAAGATATTACACCCCTCAAAATAGTCTTCACCATTTTTGCACCTTGTCAAGGCGCGGTAAATGTCATCTATATCCATTGGAACAAGGGTAATATTAGGCCTTTTCTCGAAAGCTGGAAGGACAGCGGCCAAGTTTATGTCAATCCTTTGCCCCCTTCTCGGGAATACCATAGTTCCTAAGAAGGCCACTATAAATGCCTCATAACTGTGTCTCTCCTAAGTCTAGCGGCACCCTTTGTTACAGAGTTGTTTTCCATATACCTCAAATCCATCTTGTCGGCCATATCTTTTGTAGAGGAAATCTAAATGAACCCAACCCTGCTTTAAACAATCTATCTCCACTTGTTTGATGTGTAACAGTTCTAAGAATCTTCTTGCACCAATATGCTTGGGCATCATAGGTTCTCCTTTGTGAAGGTCCTTGCCCGTACCCATAAATGCTCCGATTTCTTCTAGAGTTGGAGTAAGTTCAAAATCAGTAAAACGAAAGACATTATTCAATGGATCCCAGAATGAGACTAAAGCTTCTATCACATCCCTTCGCGACTTAACATACAAGAGGTTTCGCAAGTATCCCAAACGCTTAAATACCTCTCACTTTCCATAATTTTCCATATTTTCATACCATGCCTTCAGATATACCGGAGCCTTGTCTAACACCATAAACTGGGGAGGCTGGTCATCTCTAGGTCTCTTATCAGATCTCCCCATTGAGCTCATTTTGTCCTTATAGGATGATGGCAAATTAGAATTTATCTTGGTCTTCATTGATAAAAATTGACACTTGTGACATCAAGAAAAATTATTATTGCATTCTTTTTAAAGAGAGAGAATAAAAAAAAAAAACAGAAGACAGACTCGTCGAGAAAACAAAATAGACATGACTTTTCTTTAAGGCATTATATTTTTTTAAAACAAAACAAAACATGAAAGTGAAAAAAAAATCTTAAAGTTTACACTGTGTATGAACTAAAAAAAATTTGAAGAATTTGTTTTATTATTCATTTACTATTATTTAAAGAAAATAGATTAGACCTAGGCCTAACGAACTTTATAATTTTAATGAAAAACACCAAACTAGAGTAAAAATCTATTTTTCACTTTAAACTCTATAAAAAAAATAAAAAATAAAAATTAATCTCCGTTATATTTAAATTTTTTTTAGGTGCATAAAAACTGAAGCTCTTTTGACTTTTTTAAAGGCAAAAAGATCATTTAGAGTGTTCTGTTTTCTCTTTTTTTTTTTTTTTTTACGAAAGAGTGATTTGAAAAGATAGAAGACAAAAAAAAGTCTTGTTTTTCAATTCATCTAAAAGCCGGTCAACATTTGATATAACCCCTCTGATGATGCAACAAGTAGCATAGAGAATGTGCATGATAGTCTCAAAATTGGGTGCCTGTCCTAGACAGACTCGACCCCAGTGTCGAGCCCCACTAAGTCAAATGTTTATGATGCAAACAAAGCATACCCTAAGATTGGTTCAGCTAGGTTTTAAACCCTAATGTACTTGGTGTCTAGACCGGCTGTAAAACGAGTGGACAACTTGAGTTTGGGAAGTAACAACTTACCGGTAGCAGGGCTTTCCGACCTCACTTTCTGGAATTTCCCATCCTAAAACTTGTGTAACTAAATTCCTTCCCAGGAGCGTAATCGCATCTCTGGTATCTCAAAGAAAGTTTCGGTAGCGTAAATCGCATCTCCGAATAAAGTGACTTTCAGAAGACTCAGATGGGTGCGCGAGAGAGGACAATTTATATTTCAAATAATATTGAGACAGTAAATAAGAAGGAAAATAACACATTAAACCAACAAATACAACATAATAAATAAATAAATAAATAAAGTCATGCATAAATCAATATTCTTTAAGCCTGAATTCTGGTTATCTCCAGCAGAGTCGCCACCTGTCACACCCTTATTTTTTCCCCGTATGGGTTTTGAACAATAGAGTTTTTCAATTAAAGTGACATTTTGAAAAGAGATTATTTTATTTATTTAGAGTCGCCACTTGGAATTGAGTTTTGGTATTCCAAGTCACCTAATTTTTTTATCCCTAATCAAAAGGAAATGACTCTTTATTTTTTGGTCTGTGAAACAAAGATCGGGTAAGAAATTCTGTTGACCGAGAGGAAGGTGTTAGGCACCCCTCGAGTCTCGTGATTCTAGCACGGTCGCTTTATTGACTAGTTTATGGCTTAACTTATTTTGAATATATTGTATTTATAAGTTTTCAAAAAGGTCGTTTATCCGCCATCTTTAATTTATTTTGAACTCGTTTGAAACTGTCTTATTTATTTAGTGTGATGTGTTGGTAGCAGCGCTTTCCAACCTTGCCATGAATTATTATTTTATCACTTTATAGTTTTCAAAAGAAAGTTTATTTAATAAATTTTGAGTCCTAATATTTGCCTATCATTTTTTATCCACCTAATCATACTCCTAAATACAAGATCCAAAAAATTTATTCATTTAATATTCTAAAAATATTTATCCCTAAAAATATTTATTTAATATATATATATATATATATATATATATATATATATATATATATATATATATATATATATATATAAATTGCAGATTTTATTTTTGGTTTCATTTTATTTTTTAGAAAAAAAATAAAAATAATTTATTATAATTAAACTCCATTTAAATGTCAATTAATTATATCTCTTAGAACATGGATATTTTTTGGATTTTAATCAAGAATAAGTTTTTAAAAAAAAATTAAATGTTTAAGCATGTAACATATAACCACATGTTATACCAAATGTTACTTTAAATGTAACAATATAAAAAGTTCAAACATATTTCAATATTATAACATGAAAGTTAAACATGCATAGAATTTGAATAACTTCGTAATATTTGAATCAAGGATTATATAATCATGAAATAAAGTCATATGATGAAATTCACTGGATACCTTTTGTGAAAATTAATTCACAAGAAGAAAAGACCACATCTAGGACCACGAACTCGAAATCCCGAAAGCAAATCTTGAACTCAACTTTTGTTTTTCTCTAATTGTTTTTTTAGGTTTTTTTTTGTATGTTTCTTGTGCAAAAGTTTTTGCTAGGTTTTTCCTTAATGTGTATAAGATGTGTGAAGAAAAAATGTAGTATTTTTTCTATTGTGTTTGTGTATGTGGGAAAAAGGAAAGAATGTGGTGTATGATTTTTTTTATCAGTGTTTATATTGTCTTATTTTTTTTTTGTTCTGTAGATGTGAAGAAACAAAAGATGGATGAAACATTCTCCTTTTTCTATGTGTTGTGTCGTGTGTTTTAAATTATGAGGGAGTGGGGATGTGAAGGTGTGGAAAGTGAGGGAGTAGTGGGTTTTGTGGGGTAGTTTTAGGATTATTTTAATTTACCTTTTTATTTCATTTTTTGTTTTGTTTTTTTGTTTTTGAAAAGAAAAGAAAAATGTTAGAAAATTACTATAAATAAAATAATTAAAAAAAAATTTAACTAGCTAAAACTAAGATATAATTAAGAAAGTACTAGATTATCTATTAGAATTGAAATTTAAAAGAGCATATATATTTTTAGAAATTTTTCCTTCTTTAAAACAAAATTTATCCTAAAATGTGACTATATTTTTGTTGTTTTCAAATTATTCTAAATACGATAAAAATATCTAATTTAGATTCAAAATTAAATACTTAAAATAAATAACTTAAGTTTGGTCAAAAATTAGGTGCTAACATATACCATATGATTTTGGTACGTATTATGTTGGGGTTGATTTATGTTGTTGTGGCTCAACTAGGAGTACAATCCACAATTGAAAAATTGGAGGTTAAATATTTGGTTAATGATAGATGCTTAGCCTCAACTTCGAGATTTTCAGCCTCAACTTCAATGCAAAATACCATCCCAAGAGTTATCGTGCACTTCCTTTGGGAGTATCAAATGTAGGGCCTAGTCATGACACAACAAATGAGGAAGCCAAAGGTACCTCACCCAAGCCTCTTAGCATTCAATAAGCATTTCATAGGTATTGACTTTTAAGATAAAGCAGAAACTAAGGGCATGGTACTAGGGGAAAGCCATACATAATATCAAGTACTAATCACAAACAATTATACATGTTCAGCGATACCTCTAACATTAAACTTGGGTGGGGTCTAAGACATGTCCCTAGCTCACCTCAACAAAAGTAGCAAGGAAAGTACGATCATGGAAGTCTCAATGTCTCATTACAACCGAGTTTGAAAGATATAAGATGTTGTCCCAAAACTAGAGGATTTACCAGTATTAGTCTTCGATCAATTCGACGGCTAACCACGTGTAGGAGGAAGAGCATCGGTCCCTACATAGTGAGGTCATGTATGCAAATCTATTCGTTAGTACTTACAATATACAAAGCATGTAGGCATGCTATGCAATAATGGGGAAATAGTACACTAATTAATATAAATACTTAAGTAGTAAGTAAGTGAAATATAAATAATAATGAATAAAAAATGCATGAGAAAGATATTATAGAAGTCATGTTGGTTTTAAAAATAGATCATACATATGTGGGATGGGAATGAGAGCTATAACATGAAATTCAACACACCCCCCTAAGTTGGAAAGGGAGAGTATTTGCTAGGTAGAACTCTATCAACATTCATTCATTCGTTCATTTATCATTTTGGTCTTTGGTGGATCCACTACTCTAGCCTACAAAGGCTCCTATGGTGACATATAGTTAATGAGGCAGGATGCTACTAAGATTTCTTTATCAAACCCCATCTCAAGTCTCATTCAGTGCTAAGTCAAATGCCACAGAATAATATACTAAAGTACTTAATCATTCATAAACTTTGAGGCATAAAATGATTATTCGGCAGAATAGCTCATTTAAAACTTTGGTGATTCAAGACGTGAGAATTGTCCTTTCACAATTTAGAATCCATCACTTTTGGTGAGAAAAACCTTTCACCAACTTAAGACATTCATGAGGAACCTTCAATCATCATTAAATAAGCCTTTGCAACATTGGGTGGAAAGACTCATAATTAAGGACCCACATGCCTAGAGTGCATAAACTTCAAGTAATCCCAAAAATGAAGGCACAAGCCTGAAACCCTTATCTCCTGCCTTCAATGAAGATCATCAAGAGGTAATATTCATTCATTGAATTTACAGGCCAAAGATTTATCATCTCCATGGGATTAGAGATATTGAGGGAGATCAAGAATTCTCACTATTTATTAGGTTCATCGACCCAATTCAATTCAGTGGGATCCTTCATTCACATTATTTTCCACCAAAAATATTTTCTAAAACTCTGTGACCCTTTATAAGGTAACTGTTTTCTTTAACATCAAAAATGGATTCAATACAATTCACTAGAATCTAAGATATGACCAAATTAGAAAATCATTTCTATTTTGATTCTATAAAAATTGGTCTTTAACCCATTCGGAGTACCTTCTCGAATGAATGTTAGACAGATATTTGAATGTTTACTAAGGTTAGCAAGGAGTCTATTAGACAAGTATTATCGAATAACATCTTTTGATAAGAGATATGAACAAGAAGCTTTGTGAAAACTAGTATTTTCTGAATTATATGAAGCCAGTAAGCAAACAACGAATCAATGGGTGTTTGTTTGATTTTGAACGAAATTCTTTATTTTTAATTTTTAATCAGCGGTGGCAAGTTCAAAATTTCTAGATTCCCCCCTTTATTATAAATACACAATAATACCTTGAACGTGGCTTTCTTTGAAATTTCATTAAATCTATTAACAATTTGTATATCTTGTTTGAATAGATAACTAAACTTTGTAGTTTTCTAAATATAAAAATAATTGTATTATTGTTCGAAATCCTTATTTTGTCCTTTATTATATTGTCTCCTAAATTTTTTAATAAAAAAGATTTTCATGGAATTAGGTGAATACCTAAAATTGTGATAATTTTATTTCGATCTTTCTAGAGATAATCAAAGAAAGGCATGAGAAATCTAATTCGATTTTATTAAATATGGTATATATCAAAATGGGACGCCAAAAGAATTGACTACTGAGATGTATAGGGTATTAATATATCCGGCAAACTACTAGGGGCTCATGTAGCCTATACTAGATTAATCGTATTCTGGACCATAGTAATGAACATATTTGAAGTGGCCCATTTCATACCCAAGAAGCCTATGTATGAACAAGGATTAATTTTACTTCCCTACCTAGCTACTCTAGGTTAGGGGAAGCCCTGGGGGAGAAGTTATAGACACCTCCATACTTTGTACCTGGAGTACTTCATTCAATTTCTTCTGCAGTATTAGGCTTTGGAATTTATCATGCACTTCTGGGGCCTGAGACACTTGAAGAATCTTTTCCCTTCTTTCGTTATGTCTGAAAAGATCGGAATAAAATGTCCACAATTTTAGGTATTCACTTAATCTTGTTAGGTATAAGTGCTTTTCTTCTAGTATTCAAGGTTTCTTTATTTTGGGAGTTTTTTTGTTATTAGAATAACTGAGTTCTTATGGGTCCATCTCCCAAGGAAATTAGACATGACAATTTTTAATCATCCAGCTCGAGCAAGAATAAAAAGAACCAAACAAATCCCTGATTCTATGGTATCCCTGTGCATAGTCTCATTAGCACTGGGACCAAGTTCATTAGCATCTAGTTTTGAATTTATTCCAATAGGAGTGTCAATATGCTTTGCATCCTCCTTTTGAAATTTCTTCAGCAACTCCTTGATGTAATTTTCTTCACTAATTGAGGTTCCTTCAGGAGTTTGTTTAATCTACAAATCCAAAAAGAAACTCAATTCACCCATCATGTTCATTTCAAATTCACTTCCTATCAGGCTTGAGGATTTACCACACATTTTCTCAAAAATAGCACCAAAGATGACATCAACATAAACTTGTATAATGAGAAAGTCCCTCCTTCTTATTTTCAAAAACAATGTATTGTCAATTTTTCCTATTTTGAATCCATTCTCCTATAACTTAGACAACCTCTCATACCATACCCTAGGTGCTTGTTTCAAGCAACACAAAGCCTTTCCTAGTTCGAAAACATGGTTGGGATATTCAATATCTTCAATTCTAGGAGATTTTTTGACAAAAACTTCATCTTTTAGGTATCCATTCAAGAAAGCACTCTTGAAATCCATTTGATAGAGCTTGAAACCCACGAATGCTGCAAAAACTATAAAAATTCAGATGGCTTCTATTCTTGCGAAGGATCAAATGTTTCATCATAATCAATGCCTTCTTCCTAGTTGTAGGCCTTGAACCACCAGCTTTGATTTGTTTTGAACAATAGCACCATGTTTATCTAGTTTGTTCTTGAAGAACCACCTAGTTCCAATGATTATTCTATCAGATGGCTTAGGGACTAGGTGCCACACCTTGCTTCTTTCAAACTGGTGCAACTCTTCTTGCATGAATCTACCCAATAAACATCTCTTAGTACTGCCTTCACATTTTTAGGCTCAATAGAAGAGACAAAAGGATAAAATGTAGCCATGTTCCTAATCTTGGATCTAGTTTGAATTCCATAGTCTAAATATGAGATGACATTATCTAAGGGATGAGCGGCTCTGTCTCCATGAGGCTATTTTGCGAGCCAGACTTTCTTCTTCAATTTCAATATTGACTTCTCCATCTTCTGTATTTTAAGACTGTTCAATAATGCCTTGTTCATCATCAACATTTTGTTTAGGACCAGGTCCCCATCTGGAACACCTACATTTCTTGAAACATCAAAAGTAAAATTAGTTTGCTTCAAATTGCTTCCACCATCTTGATTAATATTGACACCATCCTTGTGGAGCTGTAGCAGTTCTTCAAACTTAGCTTCATCTTGATCCTTTAATTTTTCAAGTTCACCAGACTCATCAAAAATCATATGGATACTTTCTTAATGCACTATGTGCTTTTGTTGAAAACACTATAAGCCTTGCTGGGATTTGAGTAACCAACAAATACACTTTCATCACTTCTTGCATCAAACTTACCTAGGTCTTCCTTGCCTTTATTGAGACAAAATAATTGCAACTAAAAGCTCCTAAGTAACTGACTTTAGACTTCCTATTATTAAACAACTCATAGGTTGTTTTATTGAGAATAGATTTGATCAACCATCTATTTGTCACATAATAAGTAGTATTCACAGCTTTAACCAAAAAGTTCTTGAGAAGTCCAGAATCTATCAACATTATTATGGCAATATATAGCAAGGTTCTGTTCCTCTTTCTATTACACCATTTTGCTGACGAGTTCTGGGAGTAGAGAAGTTATGGTGAATTTCATTTTTTGCACAGAAGATGTCCATCTTTGCATTTTCAAATTCTGTTCCATGATAGGACTTGATCCCTGTTATTTTTAGTTCAACTTATTTTGTGTCATCTTAGCAAAGATCATAAATGCATCATAGGTTTTATCCTTAGATCTCAAGAAAATGGTTCAAGTAAACCTTTAGCAACTTCAACAACCACCTAAATGTACTCCTTCCCTCTTCTGCTTTTAATTTTCACTAACTTATGTTGATCCATATGAATTAGCTCTAATGGTTTGGTAGTACTGACCTGCTTTTTTTGCTTGAATGGGGATCAAGTCTGCTTTTCTTTGACACATGCTTCACAAATTTTATCTTTTGGAATTTCACTTTTGGTAGCCTACTGACTAGGCCCTTTGCAGCAAGCTTGTTAAGTAATGAGTAGCTTACATGACAAAGTCTTTTCTGCCAAAGTTCTGCATTCTCACTTTGAGCAATAAGGCATGTAAGGTCTTCTCCCTGTATAGAATCCAAATCAACCACATACATGTTTTCATCCTTTTTCCATAAGAATCACTTCTTGTGAAACCAGTTATTAACAATACAATTTTTTTGAGTGAAATTCACTTCATTTCCTTTGTCACAGATTTGAGATACACTCAACAGACTGAACATTAGTCCATTTACATAATAGGCATTTTCTATTGAGTGTTCTAATAACTTTCCAATCCTTCCAATACCAAGAGTATAGCCCTTTTTGTCATTTCCAAAAGAGACACCACTACCTTGAAGTGCCTTGAGTGAAAGGAAGCTTTCGCGATGTCCAATCATATGCTTTGAGTAGTCACTATCCATTTGCCAGCATTGGCTGCTACTTCCTTCACTTCCCTGCAAGAGATCACTTGTTAGATTTAAGAACATATTTTAATATGAGTTCTCAACAAGCATATAAGAGGATAATTAACATTTTTCTTGTCCAATAAGGTAGCACCATTTTCTTCAGCTTAGAATTACTCTAAGAATTCAATTGAGGACCAGGTCCTATTTTCCTTTGCTTTATTTTCAAAGTATCTTACCAAGCATTCTTCAAAATATCTTATGGCAGGACAATTAATCTTCTGATGACCATCCTTTCTACAGTGTGTACACTACAAAAAATTCAACGCATTGACATTTTTGTTATGAGTTGTATGAGACATGCCTTTTTCCACATACCCCACACCTTTCTTATTATTGTCTCCCTGACGAGTCAGAGTTTCTAGCATTTTTGAAGAAGTAGTCCATTTGAGTAATTTGGAAAACTCTTCTTTGATTCAGACCGGGTCCCTTTCTTGGTGATTATTCATTTCTAGTGACATAGCTAGTTTTGTCTCCGCATCATTTAGACTAGCTTTAATCTCAAGTTGCAAGTTACTAGCCTTTTCCTTCCCCTTTTGATAACCCTTTGTTTTTTCATTCAACTTTTCACAAAGAGCTACATTTTCTATTTCCAGATCTGACACATATTTTTACACTTCAGATAATTGAGAAACTAAGGCAATTTTTTCATCTTGAAAAAAATATAATTGATTATTCAACATATTTCAATAGTTAGCTCAGTGATTAGTCCAAATCTCAGACTCATTTCAGGCTTATTATATAAAGAATTGTAGTCCTCAATGTGCTATTAAGTCCTAATTACTAACTAATGTGTACGAAATGGAGCTAAAATTGTACAAGTGGATAATATCTTACAAAAATTAGAAAAAGAACAAAAGAGTAAAAAAGGCGGATAAAAGCGACATCCCCGATGTATTCGGAGAACCACCAAAGTATCAGCAAGACAGCCTACTCTTCCAGCATCCAACTCCCAAGCCCATTCTTGAAAGGCAGTCACAATCAACATCACCAAACCAAGTTGGTGTATCGCTGACCTACCAGTGAGACTGCCTAAAGTTTATGAACTTAGGACCCCAAGTTCAAGACAGAAGGGCAATGTAGAAGGACATTCGGTGCATCGTCAAGTGTGATTTGTGGAGTAAAATGCCATCACCCAATGCTGCAGAGACTTACGCCTCCTAGAGAATGCACAGGAAAGTGGTCAAGTGCATATTCGACGTATCACCAGAGTGCTCGTCGATGTCCGGCCTTGACCGCCGAATGACCAATCGATGCACTGAGTACTGTTCTTTTGCATGGACTATTTTAACTATTTTGGGGAAAGGAAAACAGAGAGGAATCATTCTCCTAAGTTTCGTAGAAAATAATAATAGTATATAGAACATTCCTCTCAGGAGTACAAGGAGGAAAGGGGTTTCAAGCTTTTGGTATCTAAAAATTGGAGATATTTGCTACTTGTATTCTACTTTTCTCTTCATATTATTGTTACTCATGAACTCCTCTGCTGATTCTGGTATGGAATTCAATGTTGCAAACTTGAGATTCATTTCAGATCATTAATTGTTGCTTTACTCAAAATAATTAGAATGTGGAATAGATGTCTTAACTAGAAACCTTCCAGGGTTTCAATCAAATGCCATAGCTATGGATTCAGTGGCTACGGTAATAAGGGTTTTGCTGTGACTTCTTAGGCCTAGCGTGCCTTCAGTTGTCTGCATACGATATCGTAGTAGAATTGTATTAAACCCTCTTTTCATAATTGAAGCATGAGCTACAAGTAACCTAGCCTATTTACTTGTTGTTAACTCATTTAACTAAACATCTAGACCCAATTAATAGATCTCGTCTCATATTACTACATCCCCAACATCGCTGTTTGTCTATTGATCAATACACTAAATTATAGTTTTAGTTGCTAATTCCTTTTTTTAATTATTATAACCTCCCAGAGCCTATAATTGTTTAGTCCAATGAAATACTTTGATTGTTGAACCACCATTTCCTATGGGATTCAACCCCAACTCTTAGTTGGGCTATTATGTTGTTGATGACTGTCCCTTTGTGGCAAAAATTATTTTATTACTTTCTTTTTGTTTTTGTTGCTGAAGAATAGGTGTCAATATGGAGGATGCTGGAAGTGCTAAAGGTGAATACCAGAAAGAAGTAAATGATTAGCCAAAGTAGATTGGGATAAAAAAGGGAGTACGGCTGCTATCATGTTTCCCTAATTAGTTGAAGGTCCTAAGTTCCATGTCAAGAATACTATGCTAAAAATGCTTCAGCTAAGAAGGTTATATGGAGTTCAAACCCAAGAAGACTACCATAAATATCTACGAAACTTCTTAGATGTGTGCTGGTCATTTAGTTTCAAGGGTATCCACAAGAGGACATTCAACTGTATCTCTTCCCATTCTCCATAACAAGAGAGGCACTGAGATGGCTGGCTGAGCTTCCTCGTGGATCAATCACTTCATGGAAAGAGCTAAAATATGAGATTCTTGAAAGGTTCTTTCCTCCTTCGAAGATTGTTAAGCTACATTGGAGCATTGAAAATTTCAAATAAATTGAAAATGAGCCATTGCATGAGGCATGGTTGAGGTATCATAAAGTTCTCTTCCCAATTTTGAACCATGGAATTCCCGATCATTTGTTGTTGCAGCACTTCTACGTGAGCCTAAGTGTTGTCAACTGTTGTGCAACCGATAAATTGATAAGAGAAGGAATTATGAAACACGCATTCGTTGTTGTATGTGAGTTGCTAGATGAGATAACTAAAATAAATAGGGCTTGGTACACCCTGGAGGATTATATTTGTTCAACAAAAAAGGAAGAAATCTAGGAAAAATTAGCAACGGAGCAAGAGCGTGATGAAAATATTACAAAATTGAGTATGCAGTTGAGTCTCTTGGCTAAACACATATCAAGTGGTGATCGAAAGAAAGAGAGTGTTGTTGGTATCATAGCCAATGTACCTCGTAAGTTTGATTTGAATGATAT
This sequence comes from Solanum rostratum, assembly GCA_029948455.1. Classification (NCBI taxonomy): domain Eukaryota; kingdom Viridiplantae; phylum Streptophyta; class Magnoliopsida; order Solanales; family Solanaceae; genus Solanum; species Solanum rostratum. The sequence continues at coordinate 25,463,442 of CM057053.1, forward strand.
TGTTCATAATGAAGAGGTCAATCTCATTGGAAGATGGGTGTTTGGTTCTCAGTTGGCTCATCAAAGGTCACATGACAATGAAGGTTAAAACTTTAAAGGTTGGAGAGATGAAAGTCGAGTAAGTCAGTTTGAAGTTCTACTTCAGCATGGGGAGAGACTAAATGAGTCATCTGTGAAACTAGTCGATCCCTCAATGGAGGAAATGCTTACAAGAATCTTGAGTAAGGTGAAAGCCTTAGATAGTATGCTCCAAAAGATGAGATCAATCTTCATCCACTTAAGCCAAATAATGTCGTCCCATTCAGCCTCAATCAAGTGTTTGGAGACACAACTAAAAACCCTTTTAGCTTAGTTCAACACTCAAAATAGAGAGTGGGGAGCAGCTGTGTATGGTCATCACTACACCAAATAGTTAGTGCGTTAAAAGTGGTATAGCAAACACGTCCCGTTTATTTGGGGAGAGCAAAGATCAAAGAAAGATGATGTTGGGGTAGAAATTGAAGATGGCATTTGTTTTTGTATTGTAGGGAGTGAGTACAAAGATGAAGCTGAGGGTAGGTTAATTGGATTCAATGGTGCATCATCTCAAAACATTCCTAAAAATGTTCAATCATTCCCCTAAAAGCTAAGGAAAAAGGGGGGCGATCTAAATTTTCAGAAGTTCATCTCCATGCTCAATTCCTTTTCCATTGGTATTCCACTAACAGATGCACCCATCGAGATTTACACAAAGTTTATGAAAGAGGTGATAGCTAAGGATAGAACCTTAGAATGGGAAGTGATTGAGGTATCACACAGCTGCAGTGCTATCTTAACAAGGAATTTGGCCGTAAAAATAGATGATTGGTGCATTCACTATCCCGTGCATAATTGGAATTTATGAATTTAGGCGAGCATTACCTGATGCCACTTGCTGTATATAACCTATTAGGAGTGAAAAATCTAGCACCGACATCAATAAAGTTACTGATCATAGATTGGTTAATTAAAAGACCGGTTAGAATTTTGTACAATGTCTTAGTTATGGTGGACAAATTTGTTTTTCATGTGGATTTTGTGGTGTTAGATTGTGATATGAATAGAGAAGCGCCTATAATTCTTGGTAGACCATTCTTAGCTATCGGGAGTGTTTTGGTAGATGTTGAAAAAGGTGACCTGAAATTCTGAGTAAATGATGAGGAAGTTTGTTTTAACATTGATGAAGCAATAAAGAGGAATTATAAATTTCAAGTGAACGATGTCGCCAATGAGACTGATGAGCCTGTGGAAAGTATTGGGATATCAGATCATTGGCTGAGATCTTGCTAAACTATGATGAGGTCGATGTTGATGACTGTGAGGGAACTATAGCAGCTTTCGTGGGACTAGTGGTCAGTTTGAAAATATAATTAAGCTAGAATAGATTTGAAAAATAAAGAGATTCCGCCAGTTAAGCCATCTGTCGAAGTTCCACTTAACCTCGAGTTTAAAACACTCCCAAGTCTTCTCAAGCATGCTTTCTTGGGCAATAGAAACACCTTGTCTGTTATAGCAGCTACCAAATTGGATGAAAAGAAAACTAAGGCTCTTGTGAATATGCTGAAGAGACATGTCATAGACATTAGATGGACTATTATAGATATCGTGGGAATTTCCTCCGGAATTTTCTCACATAAAATCAAGTTGGTCGAATACTGCAAACCAAGTTTTGAACACCAGTGGTGATTGAATCCTCCTATACAGGAGGTGGTAAAGAAAGAAATGATACAATTGTTAGATGTAGGAGTGATATACCCAATCGCAAACAACAAATGGGTAAGTCTAGTTCAATATGTACATAAAAAGAGGGGCATGAATATGGTACCAACTGAGAAGGGTCAACTTATTTCCACTAGACCAGTCATCAGTTGGCGTATTTGTATCGACTACAGAAAATTGAACGCCTCCACAGAGAATGACCAGTTCCCATTGCCCTTCATGGATCAAATGTTGGATAGGTTAGATGGAAAAGGGTGGTACTGTTTCCTCAAATGATACTCCGGGTACAATCAAATATATATTGCTTCGAAACATCAGGATAAAACCACGTTCACTTGTCCTTATGGTATTTCTACATTTAAAAGGATTCTCTACGGATTGGGTAATACACTGATAACTTTTCAGAGGTGCATGTTATCCATTTTTGATGAAATTGTGGAGGATTCCATGGAAGTATTCATGGATGACTTCTAATGGTAGGAGACACTTTTGAGCAGTTTTTGGGACATCTAGAGAAAGTGTTGCAGCGATATATGGAAACAAATTTGGTGCTCAACTAGGAGAAGTGTCATTTCATGGTAAACGAGGGAATTGTGTTGAGCCACAAGATTTTGGGGAATGGCTTGCAATTCGATCAGGAAAAGGTAGACATAATTGCAAGCCTTGTACCAACAATCTCAGTAAAAGGGATGAGAAGTTTTCTGGGGCATGCTAGGTTCTACCGATGATTTATAAAGGATTTCGCTAAAGTCGCCAACCCTATGTGTAAGTTATTGGAGAAAGAGGCCCCATTTATCATTAATGCATTGTGCATGAAATTATTTGAGACTCTCAAGAAGAGGTTGATCAAAGCTCCCATTATAATCTCACCTGATTGGTCTAAGTCATTCGAGGTGATGTGTGATGCTAGTGGTGTAGCTTTAGGAGCTGTGCTAGGTCAAAGAGTTGGAAAACGTTTCCATCCAATCTATTATGCTAGTAAAATGTTGAATACAACTCAAAACAATTACATGGTGATTGAACAAGATCTCTTGGTTGTAGTATACGCCTTTGAGAAGTTCCGTGCATATCTTCTAGGCACAAGGGTGGTTGTTCACACTGAACATGCAACACCTTGCTATCTCATGGAGAAAAAGGATATCAAGCCACGACAAATCTGATGGGTGCTAATTTTGCAGGAATTTGAATTCGAGGTAAGATGTAGAAAGGGCTGTGAGAATTATGTGGCAGATCATCTATCCCGTCTTGAGCCACAAACATCAAGAGCTAAAGAGGATGATATATTAGATAAATTTCCTAATGAAGTAGTGATAATAGTGGCAACAGTTGATACTCCTTGGTATGTTAACCTAGCAAACTATTTGGTTAGTGGTATTGTCCTAGAGTTTCCTAACCCTCATCAAAAGAGAAAGTTCTTGTATGATGTGAAGAACTATTACTTGGATAAGCCTTATCTCTTCAGGGAATGCATAGATAATACGATTTGAAGGTTTTGGGAGAATGTCATTCATCATAAGTAGGAGGACATCATGGAGGAATGAAGATTGCTTTAAAGTGCTTCAAAGTGGTTATTATTGGCCTACACTCTATAGAGATACTCATGAATTCACCAAAGCGTGTCCAAAATTCCATCTTCAGGGGAACATCTCCAGACGGCATGAATTTCCATTAACCCCAATCATAGAATTGGAAGTATTTGATGTGTTGGAGTTGGACTTTATGGGTCCATTAACAAGTTTATTTGGAAATAAATATATCTTGTTGGCTGTTGATTATGTCTCAAAGTGGATCAAAGCAGTTGCATTGATATTTAATAATGGAAAGGGATTAGTATAGTTCTTAAAGAAAAACATATTAACTAGATTTGCCACTCCTCGAGTTATCATCCCAGATAGTGGAACATATTTTTGCAGCAGGATGTTTGGCTCATTGATGAGTAAGTACGGTGTTGAGCATAGGGTGACAACCCCATGCCATCCTCAAGCGAACGGGCAAGTGGATGTATCCAATAGAGAGATAAAAAGATTCTTGCAAAGATGGTGAATGGTACTAGAAGCAATTGGACGGCCAAGCTTGATGATGCATTATGGGCCTATTGCATAGCCTATAAGGCTCCTATTGGGATGTCTCCTTTTCAGACTATATTTTTCAAGGCTTGCCATTTTTCTATTGAATTAGAACATCTGTCCTTGTGGGCACTAAAGAAGCTCAACTTAAATACTGATGAAGCTCTTAGGTCTCGGCTTAGTAAGCTCTATATCCTAAATGATTTCAGGTTGAATTCTTACGGAAGCTTAGCACTGTATAAAAAGAAAATGTAAAAATGGCATGATTTAATGAAACCGAAAAGAGAGTTTGCTGAGGGGAATCTAGCGATGCTATACAATTCTAGAATGTGATTATTCCCTGGGAAGCATAAATCAAAGTAGTATGGACCTTTCAAGGTCACTAAGGTTCTTACAAATGGGGTTATAGAAGTCGAAAATTACAAAGGAGAAAGGTTCCGAATGAATGGGCAAAGTCTAAATAGATACTATGGATAACCACCAGACATCTAGATAGTTAGTGTCATATACATGAATGATGCGTGAGCTTGTAAAAAACATCATCATGGCATGATGTAAACTCAACCACTTTATGGGAGGCAACCCAAGTGATTAATGGAATTACAATAACAGGTGCTGATGGTTGCAGCTAGAGGAGTTAAGACTTGAGGCAAGGAGAAGAAGGGCGATGGAATGAGAATGATCGGTGAACCATCAAATGCACTTAGAGAACTAGATTTTGAACACTCTTTAAGTCATTAAGTGATGTTGGGGTTGTTGTCAAATTCGGCATTCCTATGTGCAAATCGGCACATCACTTAACCCGTTTGCCGGCCTTTTGTTATTGCAAAAGGTTCCCTGAGTCCCTATCAATTTGGATGACCTCTATTTTAATTTGGCGTACCACAAAATTTAAATGACAATTCTTACTTAGAACCACACTCTAGGGATGCCTGAAAAAACTAAGGATACTATAGAAATCGACGATCTCTTTGCAAATCAGCATTACGCCGAGTGGAAACGACAATTGCTATATTGACCGTCCTTTGAGATCAAATGTTGAAAGTGAGGTACTACAAAATCGGGTGATCAAAGGAGCACTTGGTGTATCACTGAACTTGCTTAGTGATCCACAGTTTCACCGCTCCTTGATATAGGAAGGGTGCCCTAAATGAGGTGAATAAAGGGAAATCTTGGGCACAATCGGCGTACTGCTGAACTACTCTGCAAAAATAATCAGTGACACAGAAATTGAAATATCATAACCTTCTTATTTTAGTGCTCATTAAAGTGATCGTTCTCTCTATTTACCCCTACTCTTCTTCTTCTTAAGCACCATTCGCACTCCCCCCACATAGATTTCTCTCTATATTTTTTTCTTTCTTTTTTATTATTTTTCTTTGGGTTTGATGCACGATCCTTCATCAGCATCTTTGTCACTTTTGATGTTTGAACATGGCACCTCAGGTATGTAATTTTATTCAATTTGAGTTGGATGCTATTGCAAAGTTCGATTCTAGGGATACCCTGTGTTTTTATTTGTTTTAATTTGCTTTGAGAACTTTCGAGCACCTTCATTCTTTACAATTTTTAGCAATAAGAAAAACATGAATGATAAATTACTTGATCTCATAAATGCCTTTGAATGTTGATTCTCTTGAACGAAAAATGTTGAGGTTGCTAGTTGGGACAACTTGTTTTGTATATTTTTGGGTGAAATTTGAGTAACCCACAGTTATGGTTGTGAGGCTTTGACTAGCCTGATAATGGATTGGGTGACATTATTCTTAAGGGTAAGTCGTCGCTCAACCAAACTTATGCCTTTGGACTAATTGGTATCTTCAAATAAGGCTGGTGTTAGGGGATTTCTTTTGATATATTTTTTGAATCTATGATAATGCTTGAGGAGGTTGGGGTTTCTAGGTTGCTGATTAGAGTTCGAGGTGGTCAAGTTGACCGCCAAGGATAACTAGGCGGTACGCCGACCTGACCCTTTTATCACTTTTCATTGCTTACCGTAGAGTATTATTTTTATCAAATTTAGTAATAAGAGTCCTGACCGCCGACTAAATTTGGCAATTTGCCGACCGATTTCAGGCATCACCGAATGCGACAACTCTTTCTAATCTGTTTGCTACTGAATTCGGCGATGGTATTTCTTGACTATCTTGTATTGCCTGAATGTCTTATTCTTGTGCTTAGCTACTTTTTATAGGTCATATGTAGATGAAGACTTCAATGAAAAAGGGTATGATGCAATTTTGGAGGAAAATAGGCAGCCCTAGGTATATATTTTCCCTTTAAGATCCTTGAGCGAGTGGGAAAGGTAGTCTATAGTTTCTCATGGACATCAGGAAATGAAATCTCCATGGACAACTCAAGGAAAAAAGTACATCCTCAAATGAAGGTTAAGGGTAATGTTTTTAAGAACAAGCGTAAAGCCATGGAGAATACTCACATATCAGCAGCAGAGGAAGCAAGATAGAAGACTTTTCAAAACCAATTTGAGGATAGGAGGGCCAAGATCAAAGCATGAAGGGAAAGAAAGTTTGCCAGGACCTGGCATAGTTGTACACCATTCAGTCCCAATTTTAGTGCAACACAAAATATATCAGGGAGATTCTTAAACTCACTTCTTCGTTTTGTGGTCATTATTTTTATTTCTTTCACATTGAGGAAAATGTATCTTTTGTGGAGGGGATGAGTATTTTTTTTATTTGTGTCGCCTATTGAATTTAGATTATTATTTTTTATGAAGTAGAGTGTAATTAATATCCCACTTTTTGATTTGAACATAACTTTTAATTTGGGGTGTAATAGCTTAGTATTTTTGTTTTAAATTTTGATTTTCTTATTGTTTTTTAAAAAATGAATGGATGAATGATTTTGATTGTGAATGATGTTCGTAAATTGTGGAAACCCCATGCATATGTGAAAAGGCATTCTAAAGCATAATCATGTATCTAGTCCTAAGCAATCTGAATATTAATAACCCATATCTTTGACTCGGATGATGCCATGGATGAGGAGGATGTACTGACCCACCGGTTAGTCCTTCTCTTGGAAATTCAATCCATGCATGGATTTGATGCATTTTGAGTTGACTATGTGAGTATTGAACTTGGATATAGAAGGATAGTAGGTTGTGAATGTATGTTGCCACACTTTTATTGCTAAACCATTTTTTCATAGGAGTTAGGATTTTGTATTGGAAGGCATGTTTCGCATCATCTAATACTTGTCTGATTTGTTTGAAGGTGCTATTTGGTTAATTCTGGATTAGAAAGGACCTTAGGCCTTCTTTGGTTCTATTTGAGTCCATATTGACCATATTAGCCTCCAAATGGTATTGAATTGAATGCATAGTGAAACCCCTTTAAGCGTTGATCCATTCTTTGGCAACCATGTAACCTCGACTTGTATTTGTGAAAGACAATTCCTTCTTGATCATTACTAGTCCCTCCTTGAGCTTTTATTGAATAAAGTGATAGCCAAGGGCCAAAGTTGGGGGTGTTTGTAGAAAGAGAAGGGCGTCTCCCGTGAAAGAGTTGAGGAAAGAGAAAGAGAGAAAGGGGATCCTTGAGCAAAGAGAAAAATGAAATTTCCTCAAAAAAGTTGAAATTGAGAAAAATGGTTTAAAAAAGAGGACCCTCCTAAATCCCAAAAAGTTGTGAAAAAGAAAGGGGAACACCTTGAATTAAAAAACCAAAAACAAAAAGATGTCAAAAGGAAAAAAAATTGAAGAGGACTAAAAGGATCCATGATCATGAAAAGAGCGTGTAGAGTCCAAGGAGGGGATAAATCACTATTGTCCATATGCTATCCTACCTGGCCTTAACCCTACATTACAATCCAAACAAGTCCTTTGGAATTCTAGTCTAGAATGAAACTAAATACACTCCAACTGAGAATAAGGGCAAGCCTATAGGTTGATGCTCACATGTTCTTTCTCGATTGTGAGAGTAAGAGTTGAAGAGATCCTTTGAAACCATAGTTCCAATGTTGTGTGAATAGGATTTTCTTTGGTGTGAGGAAAAAATGAGATGTTTTTAGGTTGTGATCGGTGGCTACATGAGCAATGGTGAGCATAACCATGCCTTTTTCATTCCTTAGTCACCCTTTGAGGCTTCAAAATCGTGTAACTGGTTTGTGGAAGCTCGAGGGTGGATGACAAAGGTTGAATTATATGTGTTGTTCTTTATGGCCCTGTCTGCAAGCTCTGAATTAGTTTGATTTATGTTTTATTTGCTAGGGGGCAAGCAAAGGCTTAAGTTGGGGTTGTTGATCAGTCCAAATCGTGGACTCATTTTGGGCTAATTATATAAAGAATTATAGTCCTCAATGTGTTATTAAGTCTCAATTGCTAACTAATGTGCATATACTGTGTAGGGAATGGAGCTAAAATTGCACAAATGGACAATATCCAACAAAACTTGGAAAAGGAACAAAAGAGTAAAAAAGACAGACAAAAGTGGCATCACCGAAGTATTTAGCGAACCGCCGAAGTGTCTGCAAGATCGCCTAATCTTCCAACATCCAACTCCCAAGCCCATTCCAGAATGGTAGTCACAATTGACATCACCAATCCAAGTGGGCGCATTGCCAACCTTCCAGTATGATCGCTTAGGGTTATAAAACTCAAGACCCAAAGTTTAAGACAGAAGGGCGATATAGAAGGACATTCGGCACATGATCGAGTGTGATTTGTAGAGAAAAGCGCCATTGCCCAATGTTGCAGAGACTTAGGCCTCCAAGGTAATGCACAAGAAAGCAGCCACATACACATTCAGTGCATCGCTGGAGTGCTTGGCAATGGCCGGCCTTGATCGGTGAATGACCAATCGATGCACTGAGTACTATTCTTTTGCACAGACTATTTCAACTATTTTAGGGAAAGTACAACAAAGAGGAGGACACACAGAGAGAGATACAGAGATCATTATCCTAAGTTTCAAAGAAAATAGTAGAGTAGTACATAGAACATTCCTCTCAAGAGTACAAGAAAAAATGTTTCAAGCTTTTGGTAGCTAAAAATGGAGAGCTTTGCTCGTTGTAATCTACTTTTCTCTTCATATTATTGTTACCCATGAACTCCTCTGTTGATTGTGGTATGGAATCTTTGTTTTCTAACATGAGAGGCTAAAACCCCAATGATGGGGATGTAAATAATATGGGTACTTTATTTATATGTTAGGTCTGTGATATTTTAGCTATATTATTGTTAATTAAAGGAATTTACATCCATTGCTAAGTATCACTTATGATTTCAAGGTTTCAAACTTAAGATTTTTTCAGATCTTTAATTGGTGCTTTAATCAGAATAATTAGAGTGTGGATTTGATGTAATAGCCAAAAACCTTTCGGGGTTTCAATCGAATGCCATAGCCATGGTTCGATGGCTAAGGTAGTAAAGGTTTTGCTGTGACTTCTTAGGCTCAGCGTGTCCTCGGTATTCCACATACAATGTCATAGTAGAATTTTCTAAAACACTCGTGTTGTCGTAATTGAAGCATGGGTTATAAGAAACCTACTCTATTCACTTGTTGTTAACTCATTTAGCTAAACATCTAAACCCAATTTAATAGATCTCGTCTCATATTTGCACATGCCCAACATCAATCTTTGTCTGTTGATCAATACTTTGAATTAGATCTTTAGTTGCTAAATCCTGATTTTTAATTATTGTACCCCCCCCCCCCGACACCTACAATTCTTTAATCCAATAAAATACTGCATTTGTTGAACCACCATTTCCTATGGGATTTGTCCCCAACTCTTCATTGAGTTATTATGCTAATGACCACCGCTCCTGCTTCCTTTGAGTAATTGGGTTGAGCGACATCACTCAGTAATCGAATCAATAAGAATAGCAACTAACTTTCTCAACTTTTTAATAGAAAAGATATGCAGAGTATGCTTAAAATCATATAGAGTTACCTCTTTCTCAGGTTAATCATCATCATAAGATTTTTCCATGAATGCAAATATTTGATTGAAGATCTCATCATCTTCTTTCACAACCATCAAGGAAGTATCCTCTGGGTGCTCAGACTTCTCTGACTCGATTGAGTAATATCCTTAAATAGCAAGAGCGTTTTTCACAATATAGTCTTCTGTAGCCTTTTTTCTTTTTCTATTTTTTGTCAGTGACATGGTCCCTTGACTTGTCTCTGTCGCCTCCAGCTTTGACAAATATTTATACTCCATCTTGTGCATTGGACAATCTCTAATAAATATCCTAGTTTTCTACATTTGTGATACAGATCATTAGCAGTAATAGCTCTACTAGGATTTTCCTTATTCTTGAAACTCCACGTTTCGTCATAATTTTTTGAAACCTTCTAGTAAGATATTCCATCTCATTTTCTCACCTTCGGATCTAATGAGTTGTCTTTCTTAGAAACATCATTTACTCTACTCAACTCATGAGTTTGTAGATTACCAACCAAGGCATCTATAGTTAACACCATCAGGTCCTTGGCCTCACTTATAACATCGACCTTACTGGCCCAGGACATAGGAAGAATTTTGAGGATTTTCCTAACTTTCTTGCTAAGATGAATGGGTTCACCCAAGCATCAAAGTTCATTGATAATGTATGAGAACCTGGTATACATGTCATAAATGGATTCCACTTCATCCATTATAAGATTTTCATAGTGAGTAGTGAACATATCCACCTTAGACAGATTTGGTTGTATTCTTCATCCCAAGTTCCACAAATCAACAACTTCGTTGCTTTGCAATTCTTTTCAATCTTCTTCTTGTCATCATTAGTGTATTGTTGACGAGTCTTACGAATTACTCTAGTGATTTCTCCTTTCTTTTACCTTTATAGTGGGAACATGAAGACCATTAAGCACAGTGTCCCATAGCTCACTATCTTCATCCATGAGAAAATAGTGCATACGAGTCTTCCCCCAACTATAGAATTGCCCATTAAAGTGAGGGGGCCTAGTAGATGACTGACCCTCTTCTAGATTTAATGGACTTCCATTTCTTCTTTAGGATCCTATCTAGGTATTAATCATTTAGTGTGTCCTTTGTCAAATACTAATTGAGGGAATGTACACCTCTAACTGTCTAAGGACCAGGTCCCTCGACAGAAGAACAATCAATAAAAATAGTAAAAATAGTAAGAAAGTAGAATGAAATCACACAAGCAGTTTTATGTGAAAATTCCCTTGCTCAAGGGTGGAGAAAACCACGACCTGTACTAATAAGATTTCAACCCAACTACATTATCATCAAAGGAGCAATATGTGTGCTTACAAACTCTTGCAATCAAAGGATTAAACTCTAAACCCCTTCCCTCTTAATGTGATAACTATACCACATGTAGGGTTGTTCATGGTTATGGTTAAAAAACCGGACCGAACCACAATCTGCTCCATACCAATTAAAATAACCTGATATTGGATTTTATTTGGTTAGGTTTGATTTTTAAATTTTAAAAATTGATACTATTTGGTTTGGTTTGGCTTTGGTTTACTAAAAATCTAAAAAAAACAAATTCAACCGAATAATCATATGTATAAATTTTATAATTATTTATATAGTATTTATAAATAATATATAACATTTTGTTCGATTTTAATTAACTTAGATCTTTAACTTTACCATTTATATTTGAAATTTCTTTGGTTAGTGTTTTGGTACATAATTTTCTTGTACCCTTCCCCCGATAGTTATTTGATTGTTGGGCTTGATTTTTTTCCTATCAAGATTTGATTTTTGGTGTATAATAATGGCTTTAGTATTGCTTAACTAAATCACTTTGTTTGTGTAATAATAACGCCATCACTATTGCTTAATTGAATTTGTAGTAGCTTTCTCTAGATTGTTCATCGACTAGGTATCTCTGTCTATTGAGATGTGTATGCCCTCACCAAACTTATTACTTTCAAACTGAAAAAAATAAAAATAATAAACCAAATCGATCTAAATCGAGAATAACCAAACCATGGTTATTTTTTTTACTTTGGTTTGGTTTTAGAAATTTAAAAACCGACTAAATTGGTTTGGTTATGGTTTTAACTATTAACTAATCCAAACTGAACCCGAATACCCTAAACAACAGGTTTAAGACAACAAAGAAGCTGCTCATCCACCCATTAAACCGACTAACTCTCACCAACACAGACTTCAACAACTCACCATAGCTAACTTTAGTTACAACTCACCAATAAAGAGTAAAGGCTTGCTGGTTATTAGATCCCTTAATAGACTAAGAATAAATTTACAAGATGTAAGCACATATTAAAAATAATGAAGCACACAAAGTAAAAATAACTCTGATTTTACTTAGTGTACTACAAGAGAGCCTTACCAAAAACACACGCGCATATTGTGTAGAAACCCTCAAACTTTCTTCTCAAGAAAGATTGGATATATATCCCAACGTTAGCTGTAACGACCCCCTATTAAGGATCCTTGAGTGCAGAAAAATGCGCAGAAATGACCTGAAGTCAAGTTCATGAGGTGACTTACGGCTTGTAGGTGGAGATGCAGTCCATAAATTCAAACTTTAAACATGAACTTCATGAAAGAAAAAATATTTCTAAGTGTGGGTAACCCACAGGGTCGTAAGTGAGACTATCAGACATGAAGGAAATTCAGAGTTTGCTGGAAGTGATCTACATGTTACTAGCATGGTCTGTAGAAATCCTTCGTGGATAAATTCTAGGAAAATGGGAAAATTGCTAAGTATGGAAGGATTCTATGAGTCTAGCCATAACCCCTAAGTTACAGACAACCTGTTAGGTGAGGTTTCATGGTTCTGGTCAGAAGAATGGTTTCAGAGAGTTTTGGAAAAGTTAATAGCAAGGACAAGACCTATGGCCCGTGGTTCATTCCACGACCCCATAAATAGGCTTTCGTAGGTTGAATCTGGTAGTTTTAGTGAAGGACAATGTTGTCATTTCCATTATTTTCTATTTCTAAGCCCTATCATTTTAGGGAACAAAAGCGGACCTAAACTAGCCTTAAAGCTATAAGACCCTATTCTAGCCTTAAAGCTATAAGACCCTATTCTTTCATTCTCTCAACTCTCAAACTTCTCTAAGGCATTACTCTCTCAAGAAAAGGGCAAGACAAATCTAGGGTTTCAAAGTTCTTCACCAGAGGTTCCAAATTCATTCTTCCCAAGTCTTTTACGGTATGTGAGTTGATTTTTGGGTACCCTTCCACTCATAAAATCCTCTTTTAAGTATTTTACTTTTTCTTTAATTTCCTTTAAGATATTATGCATGTTTACGGTGATTTCACGATCTTTTATGTTATTAAATGATATTCATGATATTCTATGATGTTTTTACTACGTATATACATGCATTGAAGCTATTAATGATGATCCCAATGATGATTTGTGTTGTTGATATAATGTGGGATGTTTTACATGTTTCTAAAGAAGTGTATTTCCATGATTTATGTGATTTATGATTATTCCATTTGAAAGCCTAGCCTACCTAGTTTTCAAGTGAAGCGTTGCATGATTTATGATGATACTTAGCATATTAAAGTTAAGTTTCAAAGTGATGATTAGTCAAAGATATAAGAATATTGAAAATTGCCTAAAGATGTTTAATAAAGGTCTTTAAGATGAAAGGACAATACTCACTTGGTGGTTTCTAAAGTTTGAGCTACTCCTACGATTTCTACTTATGATTCTAAATTATATTTTAAAACCGTGGATGACTTAGCACTGAGTGGACCTAATATTGGGATTCATTCTGTTAGTTGAGGCATCACCCATTAAAGATAAATCTCAAAGTCCCTAACTATTTTCCACCTTAAGAGGCCTTATAAATAAGGCTAGTGGATCCACGTAGGCTATTTATGTTATTAAGATGCATGACAAGTTGACGGAGTTCCACTCGACAAGTGGTCTCCCCATGCCAACATAGCGGGCTATATTGGCTTCCATGTAGTAGCTCACATGGTCTTTGTTGGAGCAGTAAAGTTTTGATGGCCGACAAAAGATAATGAAACAGGTTGGACTACCCGGTTCTTTCAGCGTACTGGTTCCATGGCAAACTGCACACGCATCACACGATCTGAAGTGGATAAAAGGTGCTGGAGATAAGGTCTATAAAGCAACAGTTGGCAAGAAGAAGGATTCAAATTAAAATACAACTCTAATTCAACTTTAAAAAGGAATTCTAGGAAAAGGAGGAGTTCGAGTAAGAGAAGGAGTCCTGGGGGAAAAAGGACTCCACTGGCAACTGGAGTCCTTCATTAACGAAGACCTAGAGCCACTAAAATTCAGACAAAGAAAGAAGTTATAAAAGGTGAAGGACCGATACAAGAAGCTCAGAGATTGAGGCGCAGAAAAAGGAAGAAGAGAGAGAAAAAAGGGAGATTTGCAGATACAGAAAAAAGAAAAAAATAAAGGCGCTGCAGAGGTACAAAAAGAAGAATCATTAGAGCTAATAAGTTTTTTTCTGCAGCATAGTTTTTTTCTCATTCTTGATAGTTGAACACTGTAATCTCTCAGTACTTATAAACTGGGGACATAATCCTTGGGAGGTTTATGTGTAGCAAATAGGCTAGCGAAGTTGAGTTGAAGTTTAGATTACTAGAGATTGTAATCGATTGTTGAAGGCTCATATTGAAGTAGTGAAATTGATGTAAATCCTGTAGAGGTACAGGTCGTGGTTTTTTCACCTTCTGTGAGCCGGGTGTTTCCACGTAAAATTGCTGCGTTTCAGTTTATTTCTACATCATTGAAACACGTCGGTTAACCTGTTCCAACGATTAGGCAAATCCGTAGGGGGTGGAAAACCTAACAATTGGTATCAGAGCAGGTTTTCTTATTAAAGGCTAGTACCTAAGAATTGATCCAGATGAATACTGCACCACCTTTTGGACATGGAGAAGGACAATCATCTGTGAGGCCTCCTCTTTTCAATGGAACACATTTCGGTTGGTGGAAGGCTAGGATGGAGGACTTCATTCAAGGAGAAGACTACGAACTCTGGATAGAATTATTATAGGGCCTACTATTCCTATGAAAGAAGTGGAGAACCAACAAGTGCCGAAAGAGAGAAGGGAGTTCAACGATAAGGATTTGGTGGCCATGAGGAAAAATGCCAAAGCTAAAAATATTTTGATTTGTGGTCTTGGTCCACAAGAGTATAACAGAATTTCAAATTGCTCCACTGCAAAAGAAATCTGGGATGCTCTTACAATTGCTCACGAGGGAACTGCTCAGGTCAGGAAGTTCAGGGTTGCCATGCTATTTACGGAATATGAGACCTTCAAGATGAAAGAGAATGAGACATTGCAAGAGATGATGGCAAGGATCACACTACTTATTAATGAACTGGCTTCTCTGGGAAAAGTGCTTACCTCTGAAGAACAGGTAGACAAGGTTCTGAGAATTTTACCAAAAGCTAAGTGGGATGTAAAAGTTACTGCCATTAGGGAAGCCAAGGATATTGAAACCATGACATTGAATGAGCTGGTTGGAAATCTCAGAACATATGAGATGAACATGGAAGAGCAAAAGGAAGAAGTGGAAATGTATGAAAAATCACTCGTTCTTAGAGTAGTTTCTGATGATGAGGGATCAGATCTTGATGAAGATCAGATATTATTTTTAGCTAAAAAATTCAAAAAGTTTCTAAGGAACAGGAAAGGGAAGGATAAGAAAGAAACAGGTAACAGGAAGTGGTCCGATGACACTGGTAACAGAAAGTGGTCCGATGATAAAAGCAACTCTGGATGTTACAAATGTGGAAAAATTGATCATCACATCAAACAGTGTCCTCTATGGGAGATTGAGTGGAGAAAAGAAAGGGCTGAAAGAGAAATCAAAGAAAAAGCTGCTAAGCAAAAGGAAAAGGAAACCTATGCCATGATGGCCGCTTGGGGATCAGGTCTAGAAGATTCTGATACTGAAAATATTGATGAAACTGCTTTCATGGCTGCTGGAGATTCAGATATAGAAGAAGATGACAGATCTGAGGTAAGTATTTCTGAATTGAAAGAAAAGTTGCATCTCTTTTCAAAAATGAAACTAATCTTGCTAATGAATAGATTGATAGATGATTTTCAAGAAGTAGCAAATGGAAAGGATCAACTAATTAAAGATTTTTCAGATAAAAAATTTGAAAATCTTGAGATAAAAAATTATCTGAATCAAGCAAAAGAAATAAATGACAAGTTGAAGAAACAGGTTAAACAACTTGATTCACTTGTGTTGAACCTAATGTCAGAAATCCAAAAGTTAACTGTTGCTGATAAGGGTGAAAGTATGATGAGTGAAGAGCTTCAGAAGGTAGAAACTGAGTTGAAAGAATGCAAATTGAGTTTTTTTGTAAGAAAGAAAAAGTGAAAAAATTGACCCAGGAAAACTCCATTTTAAAACTGGATTTAGAAAAGGCAAACAGATGGACTTAGTCATCAAGAATAGTGAACCATCTAGGAAGCAGGAGTCACAATGAGAAAGTTGGAATAGGGTTCTTTCAGGAGAATGTGACTACTACTGATTTGTGCTACCTCTGTGGAAAAATTGGACATTTGACTACTGAGTGTCCAATTGCAAACAATGTTAGGAGTAGAAACACATATCATGTGCACAAAAGGAGGCATGAAAATAATAAAAGAAACAGGTTAAGGAACATGTTGCCTACTTGGGCAAGAAGGGATCTCATTCATCTGTTTTACAACTGGAAAGGACCCAAGCTAGTCTGGGTTCCTAAAACTAACCCTTGATTTGTCTTACAGGTTGCAGTGAAAGAAAGCAAGCATTGGTACATGGATAGCGCTTGCTCAAGGCACATGACTGGATATAAGCACAAGTTTCTTTCACTTGCACCTTTTAAAAAGGGGAGGACAGGATGATTATGAGATGGATTAGAGGAACAAGTCAAGTTACCTGGTCCATCTACTGGACAAGCAGAGGGCACACAGTCAGGGGGAACTATGGAAAGTTGGATCAGAGGAACAAGTCAGGCTACCTGGTCTATCCACTGGACAAGCAGAGGGCACACAGTCAGGGGAACTATGGAAAGTTGAAAATAAATCAGAAAAGATGAATAGACCTGACACTCAGAAAGTTTGTCATCATCAAAAAGGGGGAATTTGTTGGAGCAGTAAAGTTTTGATAGCTGACAAAAGATAATGAAACAGGTTGGACTACCCGATTCTTTCAGCGTACTGGTTCCGTGGCAAACTGCACACGCATCACACGATCTGAAGTGGATAAAAGGTGCTGGAGATAAGGTCTATAAAGCAACAGTTTGCAAGAAGAAGGATTCAAATTAAAATACAACTCTAATTCAACTTTAAAAAGGAATTCTAGGAAAAGGAGGAGTTCGAGTAAAAGAAGGAGTCCTGGGGGAAAAAGGACTCCACTGGCAACTGGAGTCCTTCATTAACGAAGACCTAGAGCCACTAAAATTCAGACAAAGAAAGAAGTTATAAAAGGTGAAGGACTGATACAAGAAGCTCAGAGATTGAGGCGCAGAAAAAGGAAGAAGAGAGAAAAAAAAGGGAGATTTGCAGATACAGAAAAAAGAAAAAAATAGAGGCACTGCAGAGGTACAAAAAGAAGAATCATTAGAGCTAATAAGTTTTTTTCTGCAGCATAGTTTTTTTCTCATTCTTGATAGTTGAACACTGTAATCTCTCAGTACTTATAAACTGGGGACATAATCCTTGGGAGGTTTATGTGTAGCAAATAGGCTAGCGAAGTTGAGTTGAAGTTTAGATTACTAGAGATTGTATCGGTTGTTGAAGGCTCATATTGAAGTAGTGAAGTTGAAGTAAATCCTGTAGAGGTACAGGTCGTGGTTTTTTCACCTTTTGTGAGCCGGGTGTTTCCACGTAAAATTGCTATGTTTCAGTATATTTCTGCATCATTAAAACACGTCGGTTAACCTGTTCCAACGATTAGGCAAATCCGTAGGGGGTGCAAAACCTAACAGTCTTATATGTCGGTTAAGGTCTTCTCCCACATGTTTATGATCCTATGATATGTTTCTATTAGATGTGATTTCTCATGGATTGACTCTCGTTGATATTGAGCTATAATCCATGTGCATGCTAGAGCTCACTTTATATATCTTTCATCTCATACGTACTTATATATTATATTATATTTATGAATGATGTCATTACAATTTCATACATGCATTGCATCTCACATTCATAGTACATTCCAACGTACTAATGCATATTTTTTCTGCATGATTTAACCATGTAGGGATTAACACTCCTCCATTTGGCTGATGGCCAGTATTTGGTGTTGAAGACCCCACTTTTATTTGTGGTGAGCCATTAGTTTGAGGCTCTACCATTTCCCTTCTAGCTTGTATTTTATATTTTTGAGACAATATATTTATGGACCTTTTGAGGCATTCAGTTTCTATGTTGTACAATTATGGAGTCTTTTCTAAGGATGGAAACCAACCATATCGGTTTCATTTGCCTATGTATTAGTTGGGATGCTTGTGGACAAGGTATGTTAGTTATCATGTTGCCTTTTAACGTTTCTTTATTTCTTTAAAAAGGCCTATAGTCCCCTTTCCCTTATATTCTGCAAATATTTTAAATGTTTATGCCTATGAATGCTTGACATGCTTTAGATGGCTTGGGTGAGGTGCCTCGGGGTATATCATTAGTCGTATGGCAATTAGGCCCCTAGGTCAGGTTGTTGTATTAGCAGTATTTGAATAATTTTCATTCGCTAGACAGCTACTGCAGAGCAGGCAGACACACACCAACAATAACAGAATTGTCAGTGTACTGTTTGTCGGGAGTCGTTTTCAGGTTCACAACACACATGGAATCAAGTCCCTCAATGTTCCTATGGTTTGTTAAATCATCAAAACTACATAATATCATCTTTGCTTGACCCCGGTGCTAATATGTCTTTTGTCACTCCTTACCTTACCATGTATCAATATATCTCCCCGAAGTCTTGTTAGAACCTTGTTCGGTCTATATTCCAATTAGTGAGTTGATCCTAACAAAGAAAGTCTATAGAAATTTTCCCATTTTAGTCTTGCATAGAGTTTTCCCACGTGATCTTGTTGAACTTGACATGACCAATTTTAATGTTATTCTTGGTATGGATTGGTTGCATGCATCTTATGCCTTTATTAATTGTAGAACCCATAAGGTCACATTCCAAGTTCCTAATGAGTCCATCCTTGAGTAGAATGGAACAAATTCGGTGTTCACCGGTAAGTTTGTTTCCTATGTAAATGCTATGAAAATGATTTCCAAGGGGTGTATATACCATGTTGTCCGGGCTATCGATATTGAGTCCAAGGGTCCCACTTTTGATTCGAGTCTTATAGTTATTAAATTCGTAGTGAGCCTCTAGGTCAAACCTATGTTTTTGTGATATTTCATCTATTTTGAGCTTTTGAATAACGACTTCGGACATTTTATGACCTATTGGGGTTGTCGGGATGGTTATAGAATGCTTTGGTTAGGAATTGTGCAAGTTTATAAGTTAACGAGAAATTAAAGCTGCAAAAGGGAGACTTTTGACAAATCCCTAGCGAACGACCTTAGAATGGAATTATGTCATTTCCATCAACTACAAAACGACCGATTTACGCTTAGAGGGTGGTTTGTCTGAGAATGGAGGGTCCCGGTATGATTTTGAGCCAAAAGTTACAAAACGAGTTCAACCGAAAGCTAAAAGTTTATTTCTATAAAAACAAACACCTAGTTAAATGTGCTCAGAATGGAAATCTGATGGTGCAGTCATCTCTGAAACATCAAAAATTGACTAAAATGACCCTTCGTCAGTTGACGGGGACATTCGATTATATTTTGACCTGCTCGGTTGTTTTAGCTAAAATTAGCCAGAAGAAAGCGGGACCCTCAATTTTCGTGGAATGCTCTGTTGAAAATTTTTACTGCGCCGTTGGATTTGGAACATCAAAATCTATATGTTTGCACTATTCGTTTGCACAAAACGGACATTGGATGCACTAAGAATGGCCCCGGGAAGTTTTTGAAATGTCTAGTGCAGCACCAACAAAAGTTACCCTCTGCGTTCGTAGAAGTTAATGTTGCGTTGGCAGAGGCCAAGCTGAGTAGAGCTCCATGTTCGCAGGGCCCAATCCACATTCAGGAGCTTGGGATTCTTCTCCTGCGCATTCACGAGGCTCGATCTGCGTTTGCGGAGAAGAAGTGGATGGCCTATACATAGGCCATCAACTCCATGGACCAGCCTTCATTTCAAACTTTGCAAGCTTCTAAAAAGTGCATTTCAAGTCCGTTTTAGACTATTCAAAGGTCCACGTTACTCGATTTTTCACAAGGAACATCATGGTAAAGTTGGATTCGGGATTTGGTGCATATTTTGTGGTAAATTCACTATTTTAGTGGATTACCTTCTTGAAACTTGTGAAAATTTTGTGTGTTGATTTCTTATCCGATTCTTGATGAAATTAAGTGAATCTTAAGTATAAATTGTTCTATATTCCGAGGAGAATGGTGTGGTATGCTGGGTGATAGCTGAAATTTCTTGGTTTTCGTAAATTTTTATTGAGTAAGTTTTGAAAAGAATATTTTTCGGTAAAGTTTTTAACTTTGTTTTGGGCCTTTTCACAGTCTTCGGGGGCTCATTTTGGGCCGAATTTGTAGACCCTGGATACCGTGGGGGTCATTTTTGAGATTTTTGTTTGGGATTACGACATGGGCCCTATTTTTCTCATTTTAGGCCCATTGGCCTAATTTTTGCCCGATTTTCTAGTTTTTATAGCAAATATGATCGTGTGAATATTGTGAATTATATTTCAACAGTGGAGGAGCGTCGAAAAGCTATCGGAAGGGGAAAGGCTTAGCTGGACTAATTTGAGACATGAGGCATCAATTTTTAGGCAGGCTAGATTTTTCCTACATTTTAGATTGAACGAAACTATCCGCATGCTGAACTAAGATGTACATGAGATGCTAGTTATGCCCGGTATACGTAATATGTGTTGTTGTGGGTTGTACTCTATTTTGTTTGCTATGAATGTTATATTTTTGGTATATTCTGGTGATATTGAGTATAGGGAGGCCTGATAAGGGTCGTAAATGGGCTGATGACAGGGTGCAGGTACATATTTGAACTTAATTGTTGTTGCGGGAGTATATTGCCTAATATTTTGAGATATGATGGATGTCAGACTATTTACTGAATACTTGTGGCACCGTGATTTGATTTCCGATTTAAATGTGATTTAGTTGGGCCTAGCTATTGTGGATACTTATGTTATCATTGTTGTTATCATGCTCTATGCTCATTACTTGTGATTGACTGGATCATGGTACATTTAGCCTAATAGTCCTGATTTTAAACTATTATTCGGACATACGCTACTAAATATTATTGTTAGCTACTGGGTTCTGGTTCTGCTTATACGAGGCTGGGTTTAGTTGTTGCAGCTGGGGATAATGATAGTTTTAGTTGTGAGGGTAAGATTGTGTGCACTATCTATCTTATGAGCAGCATTGCCTATGTTGACTCTAGGCACGATATGACTTTGAAAATTTGGATTGGGATATACAGATTGAGTGAGTGATTACTTTGATATCTTGAGTCCTAGATAATGCTCCCCATCACTATTCGAGCTCTAGTGGCTATAACCGAGTGTTTGATACCCAAGTGCCTCATAGTATGAGTCTAGTGGCCACGACTGAGATGTAGAGTGTCAGATGTCGATTCTGAGGTTCGAGCGCCTGCTGAGATTTGGGGCAAGGACACTGCTGATTCTAATTTGGGGGCGAGGCCCTGTGATTGATATTTTGAGCTGAGACACTACTTATTATTCTATAGGGATTATTTCTCCTTAGGGTATACTTCCCATCATTACGCATGTATATTTTTTATTAGGTGCCACATTTTGGCACAAGGTAAAGACTTGGCTAACATGTGATTGTTGGGGAGAGGCTCTATGATTGATTACCCATGGATCCACATACCTACTCACACCCTGATTGTGTGTAGGTGTACCTCCTAGACTTATGGGCACTCAGAGGGCATTCAAGCATATACACTAGGGATTTACACCCACGTACAGTCAACCCTTGATTTGGTGATGGGGAGAGTTTAGTTTCGTGGTGATTCTGACAACCAGATTGTGCGCGGGTGTAATTCTTGGGCTTATTGGGGCCAAGTTGGCGTACATGCATAGAAATTAGGGTCTTGTACCCGTGTACAACATTGTGTTGTGGTCCGATGGTAGTTGTCGTATGGGCTTGCTTGGTTTTCCTCTGTTGGTATAATTGGACTTTGTCTTATACAATTTAGTTAAGAATTGGGGTTTGATTAACAAGACTACTGCTTTTAGCTAAATTTGAGCTTCTTTATGCATATTGTTTCACTCAATCGGCCGATGATGCCTATTGGGTGCCTTATTCTAGTACTCACCCCTACTTCAGCATCTTCCCATGGTGTAGGTCTTGGTTTTAGTTGGTGACATTGACTTTTGGTGGATTTTAGGAGTGCACAAGAGACTTCCTTTTGGTGACCATTGATAATTCCAGACACCTTGCAGTCTCCTTCTTCTGAAGGTTATCTTTTGCTTTCAGACATTGTCCTTGTACACTTGTATTTTGTATTTGTAGGAGCACTCCTAGGTTGTATTATACTATAGGTTTTGCTATATATGTATATTAGTATGTATTTGTATAGTAGTATTTTGTATTTATGGGAGCACTCCTAGGTTGTATTATACTATAGGTTTTGCTATATATGTATATCAATATGTATTTCTGATTTATTGTAGCTCTGTACTGTGTACTCCAGATTCTGGGTAGGTTTCAGTTCTTTATGTTATTTTTATATTAGTTATAATTGTGATTAGAGTGCTAGGACAGTTACCTTGGGACTGGGTAATTGGCTTACATGTAGTGGGGTCCAACAGACGCCATCAAGACTGGGACGGGGTCATGACAGAATTCCCCGATGTTTTTCCTGATGACTTGCTCGGTATTGCTTCCGAGAGGGAAATTGATTTTGGCATTGATCCTTTACCCGACACTCAACCTATTTGTATACCTCCATGTCGAATGTCCACGGTGAATTTAAAAGAATTAAAGGAAAATTGAGGGACTTGCTTGATAAAGGGTTCATAAGGCCTAGTGTGTCTCGATGGGGTGCTCCCATATTATTTTCAAGGAAGAAGGATGGTTCGATTCGGATGTGTGTGGATTATTAGCAATTGAACAAAGTAACTATAAAAAAAGTATCCACTTTTGAGGATTAATGACTTATTTCATCAATTACAATGTGCAAGCTACTTCTCTAAAATTGATCTGCGGTCCGTATATCACCAGTTAAGAGTGAAGGAGGATGACATTCCAAAGGTGGCATTTTGAACTTGGTATGGTCATTTTGAATTCCTGGTTCTATTTGGCCTAACAAATGCTCATACTGCTTTCATGGACTTTATGATAGGATCTTCAAACCTTATTTGGATATGTTTGTGATTGTGATCATAGACGATATATTCATTTATGCACAGGATGCAAGGAAGCATGAGGATCATTTGAAGATTTTGTTGTAAACTTTAAGAGATAGGCAACATTTTCCATTTTTAGCAAGTGTGAGTTTTTGCTAAGGGGTGTGGCGTTTCTTGATCACATTATTTTGGGTGATGGTATTAGAGTTGATCCAAAGAAGACCGAGACGGTAAGGAATTCACCTAGGCCGTTGTCTCCTCCCGACATTAGGAGTTTTTTGGGTTTAGCTGGATATTATAGAAGATTTGTTGAGGGGTTTTCTTACATTGCCTCTCTTATGACTAAGAGTTAACCTAGAAGAAGGTGAAATTTTAATGGTCCGATGAATGCGAGAAATGTTTTCAAACATTGAAGGATCGTCTTACTTCAGCCCTTATTTTGACATTGCCCAAGGGTTTGGGTGGCTTTGTTGTATATTATAATGCCTTACATATATGCTTGGGTTGTGTGCTGATGCTACATGGAAAAGTCATTGCCTATGCCTCAAGGCAATTGAATATACATGAAATGAACTACCCAATTCATGATCTTGAGTTATTGGTCATTATATTTGCATTGAGGATTTAGTGACATTATCTCCATGGTGTGCATGTTGACATATTCATGGACACATGAGTTTGCAATATCTATTTAGATAAATGGATTTGAACCTAAGGCAAAGGAGGTGGTTGGAGCTTTTAAAGGACTATGATATGAGTGTGATGTACCATCCCAGCAAGGCTAATGTTATGGTTGATGCACTTAGTGGAGTATCCATGGGCAGTGTTGCACATGTTTAGGATGGAAAGAAAGAGTTATTTAAAGAAGTGAACCATTTAGCTCAATTGGGTGTAAGGTTAAATGGCTTAAACAATGGCGGTTTATTTGTATAAAGTGGGGCAAAATCATCATTGATAGCGGAGCTTAAAGCAAAACAAGACTTGGATCCCACCTTGTTTGAATGAAAGATGTTGGTGGCTGATAAGAAGATTTAAGTCTTAACACAAGGGGGAGATGGAGTACTTCGTTACTAAGGGCAGTTGTGTGTCCCTAATGTAAATGGCTTAAGGGAAAAAAATACTTGATGAGGCTCATAATTCTAATTACTCTATTTATCCGGGATCCACCAAAATGTATAGAGATTTCAGAGAGGTGTATTGGTGGAATGGTATAAAGAAAGACATACCAAGGTGTATAATGGGGTATAAAAATTGTCAACAAGTGAAGGTGGAACACCTAAGACCTGTTGTTTTGGCCAAAGACATTGAGATACCTACTTAGAAATGGGGGGAAGTGAATATAGATTTCATTATGGGTTTGCCAAAGACAAGGAAACAATTTGACTAAATATGTGTAATTATAGATAGAATGATGATGCAACCTACCTTTTGTCAATGAAGACTTCTTATGGTGCCGAAGACTATGCCAAAATTTACATTCAAGAATCGGTAAGGATGAATTGGGTATCATTGTCTATTATATCAGATCGTGGTGCCCAAATTACTTCTTATTTTTTGAGGTCTTTCCAAAAGGGCCTTGGTGCAAAGGTGAAGCTGAATACCACATTTCATTCTCAAATAGACGAGCAAGCTGAAAGAATAATACAAGCCTTAGAATATATGTCAAGGGCATGTGTGCTTGATCTCAAAAGTAGCTGGGATGATCACTTACCTCTTATTGAATTTGCATATAACAATAGTTTTCACTCGAGTATCAAGATGACACCATTTGAAGCTTTGTATGATACACGGTGTAGGTCACTAGTGGATGGTTCGAAGTTGGACATATGTATTTGATTGGACCGTATTTCATGCTTGATGTTGTGGAGAAGGTGAAACTCACATGGGAAAGGTTGAAGGCTTCCCAAAGTCGTCAAAAGTCATATGCCTATGTTAGAAGAAGAGACCTTGAGTTTGCTGAAGGTAATTGGGTGTGTTTGAGGGTTTTGCCTATGAAAGATGTAATGCGTTTTGGGAAGAAAAAAAATTGAGTCCTACATATTTGGGACCTGATGTGATTGTGAAAAGTGTTGGAAAGGTCGCTTATGAGCTAAATTTGCCAATAGAGTTAGTTATGGTTCATCCAGTGTTTCATGCGTTGATGTCGAGATAATTCATGTGTGATCCTAATTCTATTATTCCATTGGAGGATGTAACTATTGAGGTGGATTTGACGTATGAAGTGGTATTGGTTGAGATTTTGGACCGATAAGTAAAGAGATTGAGAAATAAGAAAGTTGTATCCATCAAAGTATTATGGAAGATACAGCAAGTTGAGAGTGCTACTTGGGAAGCAGAGGCAGACATGATGAGATGATATCTTTACCTCTTTCTCTATTCAAGCCCAAGGTACCTAAATATGACCTATTCTTCCAAATTCTCACGAATACGTGTTTTCTCATATTGCATGCATGCATGATCATAGGACTATTTTTGAATGATATTTGATGATTTTATGAAAAGAATATTTATGTTGCATTTTTGCATTCATGATGGGTTGATGGTTATATTTCTACTCAACTCAAGCTTTGTTTTGCCTCAGTTAAGGATGAGTGATACCAAAGGGTAGATATTGTAATATCTAGCATGTTGAAAAGGCTGAAAGAGTGGAAAAGTGTAGGAAATTCAGAACTGGACTGATGTTATGAGCCAATCTACATCTCGTGATCAAACTACAGGTTAGACAGAATTCATAGTTGAGGTCCTAAATATTGTAAAACTTTTGGGTTACTAGAAGTCATAGTACAAAGGTCTTTATGGATCATACTTAGGAATACGACTCATACATTGAGTCGTGAAAGGGACCCTATAGGATGAAAAAATTTCTAAGTGTGGGAGGCATCTACGAAGGGTATCTACGACCCGTAAAAGGAACTACAAATCGTACTATGGATTTGTGGTTTGAAGGTGCAATTTCTAGTAGCATATATTTTGTGGCACTATGTATAAAGGCCAAGTATGACCATTACTTCATTCTACGACCCGTAAACATGGCTCGTAGATAGATCTAATAGTTTTTAAATGAAGGCCGTTTTTGGCTTTGAGCTATTTAACTCTAAAATTACATTGTTTTGACCATCCTAACTAACTTAATTGACTCAATTCCTATTAAAATCTATTTCTAATTCATTCTATTTTGTTTACTCTTAAAAACCTCTCCCAAATTCCAAATTTTCTCTCTCTAAGCAAGGATTCCATTGGAGCTAGGGTTTCAAGTTTTGCTAAGGATTTCAGGGTCTATTCATTTCTATTTATGAAGCTTCTCACTTGACATATGTAGGGCTTTATTCATAGACTAGATTCATGTATGAAGCCCAACTTGAATATCTTTTTCTCAAAGTTTAAGTATGAATTTCTGTGGGGTTTTATGATGACATTCTAAATGATTGGATTATGATTATTACATGATTATTATACCTAATTATGCATGAATTATGAGAAACTACATGAGTTCTATCATTTTCAAGTGAAAGTATATGATGAATAAGACTTGTTGAATTGATGCGGTTCATTTGCCAATGATCCAAATTGATTTTGATTGCATGATTCTCATATGATTTTTTTAATCTAATTTCATGATTTTAGCTCAATTGCTCATGGACCCACTCATGGCCCTAATTTTCTATGATAAAGTTATGATTTCATTAATATGACTCTACGTATGAAAGTATGTCTAAATAGTGATGATAATGATAAAGAAGATGATGATGATGAGGGTGACTTAAGACCCTAAAGTCGATGAAATGATGATAAGATGGGGAGTATAGCCACACTCTAGGCAAAGGTATGTGGATGGACTATCCCTATGATGTAAGAATTTTTCATAAGGTTATTATGCCTATTTTACAAGCTATGAAAGTATGATTTTGTTAAAGTATGAATTATGTTGAAAATATGCATGATTATGTATTTCGTGGGATATGACTTAGCACCGAATGAGATTGTCTGAGGGGGAATATCCCCAGGGGTCCTTGTATAAATCCTCAAGTCTCATAACTACGTGCCACCGTAGGTTTATGATTATGTGCCTATAATACTAGCTAATGGATCCATTTAGCATTATATTCATGTGATACTCACCATGCTAGGGTTAAGCCTAAAGGGTGGGATATTTATGTTCATGTGACACTCACCATGCTAGGGTTTATCCTAAAGGGTAGGGTCAAGTCTACCTTTGAAAGTAGACTCTTCATTCGCTCTGTGTAAAGGGAACATCGGGATTCCATGTATTAGCTTGGATGGTCTTATTCCCACATATGTATGCTAGGTTATGAAAGGTTTTGATGATGTTTCCATTCATGATTTTGAGCATGCATTAATCATCCATATCCTATCCTTATTCTATTGTTATGATTATGCATATTGATATTATGTTGTAATGTTCCTTAATGCATGACATACCTACATACGCAATATATTCCACGTTCTAACACATACTTCTTTGTCTACATTATCTAACCATATAAGGTCAGGCAATGACGAGACAATTCCTCTATTTCGTGGCTAGAGTTAGATTATGCTTTGAAGATTGTTGGTGAGTTTCGACGCTTCAAGGAAAATCCTTGTTCTTATTATTCTTTCATATGTTAAGACCTTATGATTTTATTTGTTATTCTATCATGATGGTGAGCTAGTAGCATATTCTAGACCTCGCCAAGATCTATGAAATAGAGGCATATTTTAGACATTATGATGTTGTAATTCCCCTAAAAGAAACTATGACTCTTATATTGTTATGTTCCACTTTCTTACTCTCTTAGGAATTCTTACTTTACCCTATGTATGCTTATGATATGATCAAGACGAACATGCCCCTTTAATCATCTCATGGCTAGGCCCTAGGTTCAGGTCGTGACAAGTAAGTTTGATTATACTAAGTATGTAGGAAATGCAATGAAATAGAAATCCTATTGTACAATAGCCAATTCACATAGCAGGATAGTGAAGATATTTAAAACATAAGTACACATGAGGGGGTCAAAGCACAAGGAAATCATAAAAGTATATCATGTAGAAGAAAGTTCTATAAATAGTCATGTGAGATCTTATAGAATAATTATACATGTATGGGATTTAACCATGATCGACAATAAGACCATGTGAGCTGTAATATGAAATCCTGATGTCTCCCTATATAACAAAAAAAAAAGGAGAATCTACTTGCCAAGGTAGACTCTACCCCACTAGATGGGTAATCATGAACATGTGCTATATGTGGATCACTAGCCAGGACACATTTGCAAATAATCTTATGGTGGCAACATAATTATGGGACTGGAGGTTGCTACTAAGGACCTTGTAGGTCGAGTCCCCACCTTAAGTCCACTCAGTGCTAAGTCAAAATATCAAGGAATACATATCATAAGGATCATACTCATCATGAATTCATAAGCTTGTCATAAATAATGATTCATATTTTCATAAACTTATCAGGTAGGAGAGGCAGTTTCATATTAACCAATCCAATTCCTAAAACCTTATTCATAGAATAACTCATTTTCATGCAATTCATATAATATGGGTATAAGCCTTTTTTCATTATGAATTTTATCTTGATTAAGAGTATAATAAGGTCTTAAGTCACTCTTAAGGTGCTAATTCACCCTTCTTCATCAACTTGTTAAACACTTAAAATTCCTTAATCATGTCTTGGGAGTGAAAATTAGGATAAAAGCATGGATTCTCACAAAATTGACTAAAATTCATAAAACTTTGTTGAAAACATATATGATCATGTTAAATAATAATTGAATCAAAATTAAGAGAATTCAAAAGTATCTCCATAAGCCCTAGATAATGTGTAATAGAATTCACTTGAAAATCATGAAATTATGCATAATTAAGTAAATAAATATTATACAAATCATAATTCATGCAATTGGAATTCAGATCATAAAACCCTTAAATACATACTTGAATTTAAATTAAAAAGAGAAATTTGTTGGGCTCCATGGGTGAAAGGACACATGGATGAATAACCAGAAACCTAGCTTGAAAACTTGTTTCAATGGTGGAGCTTGTAGGGAACCCTAGCTTCCCTTCCTTGAGATTGAGAGAAAATTGGATAAGAAGACATGTTATTTTGTAAGGAATTGGTAAAATAATTTGGTTTGGGGTGAAATAATAACATAAAACGGTTGTAGGTGGTTTAATAGGGTTAAAATGATACAGTTTAGACGTTAGGAGGGTAGAAAAATCTGAAAATATCCTCCATTAATTTATGTTTAAATGGATCATGAAAGGGGTCTACTGGTCGTAGACACATATACAATCCGTGGAAGTGGTTTCATCCAGTGATGTTGGGCCAAAGTCCTGAAAGTTAAAATTCTTAGATTAAAACACGATAGAAAACTATATCCCCTAGTTTCTTATACAATCGTAGAACACCTCATAATATTACCCAATACTTAGCCAAGTGCTCAATCATCACTGCCCCATCTACAAGACCTATGTACGACTTGTGAAAATCCCTTGTGAAACTTGTGCACCAAAATCTTAGTTGCTAAAACTTTTTCCTCATCCTATGAAACTTGGCTTATGGTCCAGCAAATTTTCTCTGGCTCATAAGGAGCCTTCGTAGTTCCTTCTAACAAAGTCAAATTCTCAATTATGAGCTTAGTCTATGACTAGTAGATATAACCATGACTCATATAAGCCCTTCATACTTCCCAAAAAAATTTCTAAGTGCAAGCAACATCTAGGAGACTCTATCAATGACTCATAAACTAGCTACGACCCATTGAATAGGCTCGTGGTCCCTACACTAGTTCAGTTTTTGCATTTTGTTCCTTCTTCCAACTTTCCAATTTATAGGGCATTACAAATATTTTCCCATTTAGTCATCACTCTACATTTGTGTTGTTTGATAAAAGATCTACCTAATGCTATATGTATACCTACTTCTCATCTAGATTTTACTTATTGTGTGACTATATGCTAGTGCCTATTCATGTTTCTACACTAATAGGTGAGTGTTTAGTGGTGGATCAAGTGTACCGATCCTATTTTATTTCATTGGTTGGATACGATACTTAGGTTGATACGATTACCTTGGAGATGGAAGACTTTGAATTCATTTTGGGGATGGATTGGCTTTTTCTATATGATTTTATTTATTATTTTTATGCCAAAATGATGACCTTAAAGATGCCTAGTAGGCTGAGAATCGGATGGATAGATTCTAGTAATTTCTATCCTAGTAAAGTCATCTCTTTTATTTGAACTCAAAAAGTTGATTGATAGAGGTTTTCTGTCCTACTTGTGTTTTATTCTGGACACTAGTGATGATCCACATCCTATGGAGTCCAATTTTGTGGTTCATGAGTTCGTAGCTATGTTCCTTATCGATCTCCCGGTCATTTCCCCTGGTCAAGATATTGACTTTTTCCATTGATTTATAGACAAGAACCAAATCCATTTCCACCCTATAACCTTGTATTGTACGGCTCCAACTAAGTTGAAGGAATCGAAGGAACAACTTTAGGATTTTTTAGTAAAGGGTTTAGCTGCCCTAGTGTATCATCTTGGGATGCCCCAATCTTATTTGTAAAGAAGAAGGTTGGGCCGACAAGGATGTACATTTATTATAAAAAATTTAACAAGGTGACGATCAAGAACAAGTATCCTCTTCCCTATTTGATAATTTATTTAATCAGCTTCAGGAAGCGAGTGGGTTCTCTAAGATTGACTTGAGATTCAGTTATCACCAGTTGAGGATGCATCAGGCATTTCTAAGACAACTTTCCAAATGTGTTATGGGCATCATGAGTTCTTAATGATGTTTTTTGGATTGCCCAACACACCCTGCGACATTTATGGAGTTGATGAATGAGGTAATCCACCCATATTAAGACATATTCATGATTTTGTTCATTGATGATACATTAGTGCATTTCAAGACTGAGGTTGATCATGTTAATCATTCAAGGATAGTTATTTAGAGGTTGAGAGACAAATATTTATATGAAAGGTTCTCCAAGTGTGAGTTTTGCCTCGACCCAATAGCATTCTTATGACAAGTGGTCTCCAGCAAAGGAATTAGGGTGGACCCTTCCATGATTGAGGTAGTTCGAGGATGGACTAAGCCTATATATCTACCAAATACAAATATTCAACATGAATTTACATTCTTGATCTCAATATAAAAACCAAGAAGCCTTACCCTACCTTAAGGCAGACCACGCGTGCTTCACAATAATGATTCCGAAGCTCTCACTTATGGAATAGCCTCTGAATGCTATCACACTGCTAAAGATAGAATCACAATGTCAATACAGATGCTTTGATACCAAAATTGTCAAGCCCCGGGAGAGTACCGTTGGCGTGGCCGGCACCTAGAGACTATTTCTAGTCCCTAATCGAACCACTTAGCCCCATCACATTCATTCAATCATATAAGTCCACTGAAGAGCGGAATAAAAAAAAGTAAATGGGCACATCTCATCTAAAGTCTCAAAATACATAAATAATAATATAGGCTAGTAGAAAGAAACTAGCTCACAATCTCAATATCAACGTTCAACCATCATCTATGAAGCCTCTATCACTAATCATGTGGTGCCAATAACAGACCCATGGCTACCCAAATAAAAATAAAAGAAATGGTCCAACTAACTCTAAATCAGGATAAAATAAAAGTAGTAGATCCTTCGGAATAGGGGAGGCTTACCAATTAGCTACGAATTCGGATCTTCAAGGGAGCGCCTGTTGATGATCTCTAGTACCTGCCTCTGTATCATAAAATGATGCAGTCCAAAAGGGACATAGTACTTGGAATGTACTCAAGGTAGGAAATTTATGGGAGTTTCTCTTATCCGACAACAATCACTTATGAGCCAATGAATGTACAATAATCTCATTGATCTTGCCACAGCTGTTCCAAACTTTCCAGGTAGGGAACAATCGAAACCATATCGGCTCACCTAATATCGAGTCAGTACTCAACATATCTGTTATTGCTTTTAGGGATTGTTACTCACGAGGGAACCATAAAATATGTGTGATGGTTCTAAGCCTCACATATGTTTGGCGACGAAGTTTGATGAGTTCAAGTCGGACTAGCTCTCAGTCTTTCGATGCTCGATACTCCTCCCACGACTCAATGCTTATAAAACCTCCATCTTGACCAATCTCATATGGACTTGACCCCCACCATCGATCGGCATCTGATAGGGACTCAAACCCTGTCATCATTCAACTCAAAGGGACTCTAACCGTTTCATCACTCAAGCTCATAGGGACACTAACCCTCTCATCAATCAATCTCATCAATGACCCAAGATTTAGGAAAACCATTAGGAATCAATCGAATAAATACATCAGTAGAGTTCATTTATAGAGACTCATAAGGCAATCAAACTCTATCAACTCATCATCATTCTCTTATCACAATCGACAATCTCAACTCAAGGCTCTAGACTCAATTCTCAAGTTCATTATGCACGCTTTTCAAATTAGTCATGTAGGGTTATGCAAATTCTCATGAAAATGTTCAATTCAAGAAAACGAATAGTATGATGATGATCAACATAAAAAAACATGTAATTTCAAATAAAATTTTAAGAAAAACATCAACGGTTCATCTATGTAGACTCTTGAACCACCAACTCATCTATGACCATCTATGGGGCACATGAGGAACTTTCCCATGCTTTTAGTTCTTACATACCTGGGATGAAGCTATCAACCAGTCACGTCAAGTATTTCTTCTCAAATCTCTCAAACTCAGGCTCTTTTCCTCTTTCCTCAAGCCCTAGCCTTGTTAGATTATGGAATAGGAATTAGAATAAGGGTTTTAGACCCATTTTACGTCAAAATAACCTTATTAGATCGTGTATAGAGTTTAAGAGGGATTGGGAATTGATCGGAATGCCCCTCATAAAAATTAGAAATTTTTAGCTCGAAAAAGGACCCAGCTCATGAAGCGGACTGGCCGCGCACAGTGTATTTTTAGAGAAAGTTTCTGAATGATTTTTCTCTATCCTGTCAAAATTTTCAAGAAAATATAAGTGCTAGTCCGTGATGGAGGCGGGACGCGCTCCTGTCGCTCACCAACACTATTTTGCACTTCCGATCGAAAAATTATCTTTTGATTGGGTCACTCTAAAAATCGACTAAGATCATTTTCCCACTCAATCTTTCGTGTTGATCACGAATCTGCCCTCAGATTTTTCATATGAGTATTGGAAGGTACATTACACGCATACCCTCACTCTAGGGATATTTTGATAAGTTTATTAGGCGTTACATCATCTCCCTCTTGGGATCATTCGTCCTCGAGTGATGAGTATAGGTGGATACCAAGGAACGAATAGACTTAAACTCATCTCAATACTCAACTTAATCAGTACTACTCAGACGTAAGAATAGAAAGTCACATCAAGAATAGATCAATCAATTTAGTGAAGGGTAAGAAGTTTACCTTCAACACTCTCATCATTTGGCACGAATAGGTGCAGATATTTGGCCTTCATCTCTTTCTCAGCTTCCTATGTGGCTTCCTCAACAAATTGATTTCTCCATATAACTTCGACTGAGGCTATCTCTTTGTTCCTCATCTTACAAATCTGACGATCAAGAATTTGAACTCGAACCTCTTCGTATGATAGGCTATCTTTTACTCCAATACTATCGATAGGGATCACCAAGGCAATATCTCCGAAGAATTTCTTTAACATCGACACATGGAATACCGGATAGACTCTATCTAGTTTGGAAGGCAACTCTAACTCATAAGCGACCTTCCCAATCCTCTTTACAATCTGATATGGTCCAACATAGCGTGGACTCAACTTTCCCTTCTTCCCAAATCTTAGGATATCCTTCATAGGTGACACTTTCAAATACATCCAATCATCTACCTCAAACTCTAAGTCTCTTCTTCTTACGTCAGTGTAAGAGTTTTGGTGACTCTAGGCATTCCTTAATCTCTCTCTGATGACCTTGACCTTCTCCATAGATTGGTGAACAAGATCAAGCCCAATCAACTCCACTTCTCCAACCTCAAACCACCCAATCAGTGATCTACATCTCTCCCATACAAGGTTTCGTAGGGAGCCATTTGAATGCTTACATGATAACTACTATTATATGCAAATTCAATCAATGGTAGGTGATCATCCAAATTTCCTTTGAAATCGAGAACACAAGCTCTCAACATATCCTTTAATGTTTGAATTGTAAGCTCTGCCTGACCATCTGTTTGTGGACAAAAGGTTGTGCTCAGGTTCACCTTAGTACTCAATCCTTTCTGGAACGATCTCAAAAATTGGAAGGTTAATTGAGCTCCTCTGTCTGAGATGATGGACAAGGGAACTCCATGCAACCTCACAAACTCCTGGATGTACAACTTGGCATACGCCTCCGCAGTGTTAGTTGTCTTAATTTCCAAGAAGTAAGCCAATTTAGTCATCTTATCTACAATCACCTATATCGAATCATGTTGCTTTCGAGAACTTGGTAGACTAGTAATAAAGTCCATATTGATCATCTCCCACTTCCATTCAGGAATCTCAAAGTTCTGAGCCAATCCACATGGCCTTTGATACTTAACTTTCACTTGTTGGCAATTTGGGCACTTTGAAACGAACTCAGCAATACCCCTCTTCATTCCACTCCACCAATAGACTTCTCTCAAGTCGTGGTACATCTTCGTAGAGCCAGGATGAATGGAATATCTAGTGTTATGGGCTTTATCCATGATTCTATCTTGAATACCATCAACATCCAGAATACATAATCTACTCTGGTATCTCAACACTCTATCTCGACCTTTGGAGAAGACCATCACTTTCTATTTGTGGACAGCCTCCTTCAATTAGAGTATGACAGGATCTTGGTCTTTCTTTTCCTTCATCTCAGCAACTAAGGATGAAGCAGGCCTATTCTGAACATTAACTCTTCCCTCATTATTCTCCTCAAGCTGAACTACCAATCGAGCCAATCGATGTACTTCTTTAGCTAGCTCCTTCTTTCCCTCCTCAACATGGGTTGTACTACCCATTGACAACCTTCTAAGAGCGTCCCCAACAATGTTCGCTTTACCTGGATGGTAGAGAATGCTCATGTCATAATCCTTGAGCAACTCCAATTATCTCCTCTATCGCAAGTTGAGCTCTTTCTGACTGAAGACATACAAAAACCTTGTGGTCAGTGAACACATCCACATGCACTCCATATAAGTAGTGGCGCCAGATTTTAAGTGCAAGCACCACTGCTGCCAACTCAAGATCATGGGTTGGATAGTTCCTCTCATGAATCTTAAATTGTCTGAAAGCATAGGCTATCACATTCCTCCTCTGCATTAGCATACATTCCAATTTAACCCTTAAAGCATCACAATAGATTATAAAGTCGTCTGTCCCATCGGGTAAGGTAAGGACCGGTGCAGTAGTCAATCTCGTCTTCAACTCTTGTAAACTCTTCTCACATTCATCGAACCACTAAAACTTGACCTTTTTCAGAGTCAATTTAGTCAATGGTGCAGATAGGGAAGAAAATCCCTCAACAAACCTGCGGTAGTATCCTGCCAACCCCAAGAAACTTCTTATGTCAGTCGGAGTGGTTGGTCTAGGCCAGTTCTTAACCGCTTCAATCTTTTGGGCATCCACTCTAATACCATCCAGAAACCACATGGCCTAGAAAGGCCACTGACTTAAGCCAAAACTCACACTTTAAGAATTTTGTATACAACTCATGGTTCTTAAGAGTTTGGAAGACAACTCTGAGATGATTAGCATACTCCTCCTCACTTCTCGAATACACCAAAATGTCATCAATGAAAACATCACAAACATTTCAAGATATTGTCTGAATACTCTATTCATCAAGTCCATAAAGGTTGCAGGTGCGTTCGTCAACCCAAAGGACATGACCAATAACTCAAAATGGCCATATCTAGTCTCAAAGGCTATCTTTGGAATATCACATTTCCTCACTTTCAACTGATGGTAGCCAGATTTGAGGTCTATATTTGAGAAACAAGAGGTGCCCTGAAGTTGGTCAAACAAATCAACTATCCTTGGGAAAGGATATTTATTCTTTATCGTGACCTTGTTCAGTTGCCTATAGTCAATACACATTTTGAGGGACCCATCTTTCTTTCGCACAAATAGGACAAGAGCACCCCAAGGTGAAACACATGGCCTAATGAAGCCCTTCTCTAGCAAACCTTTCAACTCAACGGGGGCCATCTTATAAGGTGGAATCGAAATAGGCTGGGTATCAGGAAGAACATCAATTCTAAAGTTGATTTCCTATAAGGAGGGACTCTAGGAAAATCATCATGAAATACATATAGAAACGCATTAACAATTGGGGCTGACTCAAGAGTTGGACTAAACATCATCAGATTTCACTCGCACGAGATGATAGATACAACCTCTGGAAATCAACTTTCTGGCTCTAAGATATGAGATAAACTTTCCTCTAGGTGCAACAGAATTACCCTTCCACTCTAGAATCGGTTCATTCAGAAAATGGAACTTAATGGCTCGAAATCTACAATCAACGGAGGCATAACAGGCGTGAAGCCAATCCATCCAAGAATCAAATCAAAATCAACCATCCCCAACTCAACCAGATCAACAAGAGTATCCTTATGATGGATGGACACTACACAAGCTCTATAGATTCTCTCAGCTCGAATAGACTCACCCACAAATGTAGAAACATCAAAGGGGTCAAGAGGTCTCTCAGGGGTTCTATCAAATCTACTGGCCACATAAGACAATACAAATGACAATGTGGCACTCGGATCCATCAAAACATAACAATCAAAAGTAAAGACTCGAATCATACCCGTCATGACATCTGGGGAGTTCTCCTGATCTTGGAGACTACCCATGGCATACAAGTGGCTTATTGTTCCGCCTGCGCCTGACGTAGTGCCCCTCTGGTTTCCTCTAACTGAGGGGGGGTGGGGGGGCTTGTGTAGTAGATTGAACTTGGTCAGCCCACTTTGGACAATCTCTCTGGTAGTGACCCGCTTGGCCACATTTGTAGCACACATCTTTCCCATCACGACATCTCCCCAAGTGCATTCTGCCACACTTATCACACGGTGGCTTACCTTGTGAACCTTGAGCCACACTATCTTGTGACCGAGGTCTGTGATCCCCAACATTCTGAGATCCCTGATCATACTTGCTTCTAGGCATAGGTGCACCAGCAGCTGATGGTGCTGGAAATCGGTTGCCATTACCTTTCCTTCCAACCTCATGGCTAGATGTCTTAGCTTTCTTACGCTTGAACGCTTTCTTGTCATGTAATTTCTCCACATCAACTTTTTGCACAAATGTCATCAATCTCTCAATGTCCATATTACTCACAAGCATTTCTTCCCTACCATCTCTCTTGGGTCCTCTATTCGACCCATCAACATATATCCCCATCCTTCCGCTCATGTTAGCAACCATGTCCAGAGCATAGTGAGGTAGTTGTGTGAACTTCAACCCATACTCTTGGATAGTCATAGAGCCCTGTGTCAGATTCAGGCGCTCTCTCACCTTAACTTCTCTTCTCTCTCTTAGGAAGAAGCGTCCCAAGAAGGTGTCACACCCTGAGAGGGTACATCTGGGCATGGCCGGCACATAAAGACTATTGCTAATCCCCAAGCGGACCACTCGATCATCAAGACAGTCACCCAATGTCAAGAATAGCGGAGATAATAAAATAAAGAAGTGAGCGGCATAAACCAGTGTACATCAATAAGAAGGGCTAATGGCCAATAACTCAGTCTCAACATCAGGGACAAATAAAGATAATTGCTAACTCAGCTCAAAGAAGGAAAAGACCTCAACATCAAACCTCAACTTATATATATGAAGCCTCTAACTCAACTAGATAGTCTAAGAGGGTACCATAACAGGCCATGGCTACCCGACTCAATAAATTAAATAATTGATAAAAGAATAGCTCCTCCGGATAGCAAGGAAGGCTCACCAATTGCTGATTTCAGAATCTCCAAACCTCAATGATGCTTCTGTTGAAATCCTCTGCCTCCAGTATTTGTATCATGAAACGATGCAGCACCGAGTGGCGTAGTATGTGTAATGTACGGTATGTAAGATGGCTGAATATAACATTATAGAAAGAACAGTATAGGGATAACATCAACTCAACATCATACTCCATCAAAATGTCAAATGTCTATCTAAAGAAAGAATAAAGAGTAGACAATTGAACTATTAACATCTCATCAACACATCAGACTCATCTCAAGGAAACTCAACTCAACTCAACTAAATGGACTCATGCCCATCTGGGCAAGGATAAAGAGTGGATAATAAAACATCAACATCCATCAAGACTCATACCATCACCTCAACATCAGAGTTCTATCAGTACGAAACCTAGCTGGGAATTTCTCTAACCGACAACCATCACCTATGAATCGGTGATGATACAACAAAGTGATGTCGTTGCCACATCCATCCAGTACCCTGCCCGGGGTAAAGGACATAACCTTCTGTGGATCCACACGAAATAACATCAATCCTCTTTTGGGACAAAGGAAACATCTGTATTACGATTCGATCCTCTCCTACGCGGGCCACGTAGTTAATGAGTTCGAGTGCGACTCACTCT
The DNA here is from genome assembly GCA_029948455.1 of Solanum rostratum. Lineage (NCBI taxonomy): Eukaryota > Viridiplantae > Streptophyta > Magnoliopsida > Solanales > Solanaceae > Solanum > Solanum rostratum. Next base: position 25,502,263 of record CM057053.1, read on the forward strand.
CACCCATTTCAGTGCTCAATACTCCTCCTAGAATTCGACATGCTAATAAAACATCATCATCAAGATTTCTCATCATCGATCTAATAGGGACATAGTAAATCAACATCAACTCGTATCATCAGCATCAACTCATCTCATCAACATCAACATCATAGACTCGAAACATTTTTTTAGAATTTATTTTCAAATTTTTTAAACTCGTGAACATCATTCTCATCAACATCATCATCAAGAATCTCAACAATTTGGACCACAATCATAACATCACAAACATCATCATCGTTAAGGCTCTAGACTCATCCCCTAAGTTCATTCTTGCATTCTTTAGTAAAATAGACATAGAATTTTGTAAAATCATTCATGAAAACAACTTATGCTAATAAATCAAGTTTATGATGATTATCAATTTACGAAAAATACAGGAATTAAGAAGAATCTCAGTAGAATACTCAAGGATTTTCACATATAACTCCTCATCTTCAGTAATAGACTCAATTTACGCACATAGGGCACATGGAAGAATAATCTCATGCTTTAGGTTAGCCTTACATACCTGGGATGATTGCTAACAATACAAATCCCTTGGAACTTCCTCTCGACTCTTCAATCTTGACTCTTCTCAAGCCCTAACTTGATGAGTTGCTAGGAAGGGGATTGTAAGATAGGTTTTGGAACCCTTTTCTTCGTGAAAATGACATATATTAGTCGTATATGAGTTTAGAAGGTGTTAGAAATGGACCAAAATGCCTCTCGAATTTTTAGAAAATTTCTAGCCACAAAATAACCTAATCTGCGACGCGGACTCGTCACAGAATAGTTCATTTTTGGCAAAAAAAAATTCCTGAATGAGTCTTCTCAATCTCATCAAAAAATTATGAAAGAAACATAAGTTACCCTCCGCGATAGGTCCGCAATGCGGCTCTATCGCGGATCCTCACTATTTTGTGTCTCAGAACGAAAAATTATCTTTTGACTCGGTCGCTCTAAAAATCGACCAAGACCTTTCCCCCACTCATTATTTTGCGGTGATCACAAATCTGGCCTCGGATTTGCCATCCGAGCATCGGAAGACGTGTTATGCACACCTCTCTCCTCTAGGAATATTTTTGTAATTTTACCGGGTGTTACATCATCTCCCCTTGAGATCATTCGTCCTCGAATAATGAGTAGGAGTTGTATTATGGCACGAATATACTCAAGATGCATCTCGATACTCACTCAACAACTCAACTTCTCAACTCTTCATTGACCTCAATAACTCTACTCAAATCATCAAGAATAGACACATTAACTTAGGATAGAAACATCAATTTAAGTTAAGAATAGGAATATTACCTTCGATATTCTCGTCATCAGGCACGAATAGGTGCGGGTATTTGGCTCTCATCTCTTCCCCAGCTTCCCACGTGGCTTCCTCAACAAATTGATTCCTCCACAAAACTTTAACTGAGGTTATCTCTTTGTTTCTCAGTCTGTGAACCTGTCGATCAAGGATTTGGAATGGAATTTCCTCATTAGACAAGCTATCTTTGACTTTAGTTCTCTCAACAGGGATCACCAAGGTAGGATCTCTCAAACACTTCTTCAACATAAAAATGTGGAACACCGGATGGATTCCGTCTAACTAAGAAGGTCACTCTAGTTCATAAGCAACCTTCCCAATTCTCCTCAAAATCTGATAAGGGCCAATATAGCGAGGACTTAATTTCCCCTTCTTTCCAAACCTCATGACACCCTTCATGGGTGATACCTTCAAGTATACCCAATCGCTCACCTCAAACTTTAAGTCCCTCTCCTCACATCGGTGTAAGACTTCTGATGGCTTTGTGCACTCTTAAACCTCTCTTTAATAATCTTTACCTTCTCCATAGACTGTGGACAAGGTTAGGGCCAATCAACTCGGCTTCTCCAACCTCAAACCACCCAATGGGTGATCTAAACCTTCTCCCATACAAGGCCTCATAGGGGGCCATTTGAATGCTTGCATGATAACTATTTTAATATGCAAATTCAATCATTAGTAGATGGTCATCCCAATTTCGTTTGAAGTCAAGGAGGCAATCTCTCAACATGTCTTTTACTGTCTAAATAGTGCGCTTCGCCTTACCATTCGTCTGTGGATAAAAGGCTGTACTCAAATTTATCTTGGCACCCAATCCATTATGGAAAGACCTCCAGAAGTGAGAAGTAAACTGGGCTCCTCTGTCCGAAATGATGGACAAGGTAACTCCATGCAACGTCACAATCTCTTGGATGTACATCTTGGCATACTCCCCTGCAGTATTAGTTGTCTTGACTGCCAAGAAGTGTGTTGATTTAGTCATCTTGTCTATAATCACCCATATGGAATCATGCTATCTCCGGGATCTCGGTAGGGCGATGATAAAGTCCATGCTAACTATCTCCCACTTCCACTCTGGAATCTCAAAGTTTTGAGCCAAGCCACTTGGCCTTTGATGCTCAACCTTCACTTGTTGGCAATTTGGACACTTTGAAACAAACTCAACAATGTCCTTCTTCATTCAACTCCACCAATAGACTTCTCTTAAGTCGTGGTACATCTTGGTAGAGACCGGATGAATGGAGCATCTAGTATTGTAGGCTTCATCCATGATCCTCTCTTGGACACCATCAACATCAGGAACACATAGCCTACACTGGTATCTCAACACCCCATCTCCCTCTTTGGAGAAGACCATCACTTTTCGTTCATGGACAGCCTCCTTCAATTGGAGTATGATAGGATCTCAATCTTGCTTTGATTTTACTTCTGCTACTAGGGATGATGCAGACCTACTCAAAATAATGATTCCTCCCTTGTCATTCTCCTCGAGTTGTACTCCTAATCGAGCCAACCTATGCACTTCCTTCACTAACTCTTTCTTCTCTTCCTCAATGTTGGTTGTGCTATCCATTGACAACCTGCTAAGAGCATCAGCAACAATGTTAGCTTTACCTGGGTGGTATAGGATGCTCATGTCATAATACTTGAGAAACTCCAACCATCTCCTTTGTCGCAAGTTGAGCTCTCTCTGACTGAAGGCATACTGCAGGATCGTGTGGTCAGTTAACACGTCCACATGCACTCCATACAAATAGTGGCGCCAGATTTTAAGTGCAAACGCTATCGCCGCCAACTCAAGATCATGGGTCGGATAGTTCCTCTCATGAACTTTAAGCTACCTGGAAGCATAGGATCACCTTCCCTCTCTGCATCAATACACAACCCAACCCAACTCTTGATGCGTCAAAATATATCACAAGATCTTCCATCCCATTGGGCAATGTCAAAACAGGTTTGATGGTCAATCTAGTCTTCAACTCTTGGAAACTCTTCTCACATTCCTCAGACCACTAAAACTTGACCTTTTTCTGAGTCAGCTTGATCAATACTGTGAATAGGGAAGAAAATCCATTAACAAATCTGCGATAGTAGCCTTGCAACCCCAAGAAACTTCTTATGTCAGTTGGAGAGGCCGGTCTTGGCCAGTTCTTAACTGCTTCAATCTTCTGAGCATCTACTCGAATTCCATCACCCGAAACAACATAGCCTAGGAAAGCCACTGACTTGAGTCAAAACTCACACTTTGAGAACTTCGCATACAATTTATGGTCCTTAAGAGTTTGACGGACAATTCTAAGGTGTTTGGCATGCTCCTCCCCATCCTTCGAATACACCAAAATATCATCAATGAACACGATTACAAACATGTCAAGTTAGGGTCTGAACACCCTATTCATCAAGTCCATGAAAACTGCAGGTGCATTCGTCAACCCAAAGGACATGACCAAGAACTCAAAGTGGCTATATCTAGTCTTGAAGGCTGTCTTTGGAACATCACATTCTCTCACTTTCAACTGGTGGTAACCCGATCTGAGGTCTATCTTTGAAAAGCATGAGGCACCCTGAAGTTGGTCAAACAGATCATCTATCCTGGGGAGAGGATATTTATTCTTGATCGTGACCTTGTTTAGTTGCCTATAGTCTATGCTCATCCTGAGAGACCCATCCTTCTTTCGTACAAACAGAATGGGAGCACCCTAAGGAGAAACACTTGGCCTAATAAAGTCCTTCTCTAACAAATCCTTCAACTGCTCTTTCAACTCTTTCAACTCAGAGGGGGTCATCCTACATGGGGGAATTGAAATAGGCTACATATCAGGAAGAACATCAATCCCGAAGTCGATCTCCCTATCAAAAGGGACTCCAGGTAAATCCTCAGGGAAAATCTTAGGGAACGCATTCACAATCGAAACTAACTCAAGAGTAGGGGACTCGATATCCTCAGATTTAACTCGCACGAGGTGGTAAATACAGCCTTTAGAAGTTAGCATTCTGACCCTCAAGTAGGAAATAAACTTTATTTTTGGGTGCAACAGAACTTCCCTTCCACTCTAGGACTGGTTCATTCAAAAATTGGAATTTGACAACTCGGGTCCTATAATCTATTGAGGCATAATAGGGATGGAGCCAATTCATACCAAGGATTACATAAGAGTCAACCATCTCTAACTCTACCAAGTCAACCAAAGTATTCCTATGACAGATGGATGCTACACAATCTCTATAGACCCTCTCAGCTAGGATAGACTCACTAGTAGGAGTAGAAATAGTATAAGTCTCATGCAAACACTCGGGAAAAATCTCAAATTTATTGGCCACATAGGGAGTCATAAAAGATAAAGTGGCACCCGGGTCAAGCAGTGCATAACAATTATAAGAAAAGACTCAAAGCATACCCATAGCAACATCTAGTGCAACCTCTTGGTTCTGTCGATTACCCATCGTGTGTAGACGGTTTGTCCCGCCTCCTGCACCTGCAGTAGTAGCCTTCTGATGACTGCCCCCAGGGGGCACTATAGAAGACTGGCCTTTGTTACTCTCATAACCCCATCTCCTCGTAGGACACTCACCCTGAAAATAGCCCGGATGTCCGCATGAATAACAAGTATTTATGCCCTCATGGCATGCACCAAGGTGAAGTTTGCCACATCTGCCTCAAGGTGGTTTTCCTCTCGGGCCTAGGGTCACGCTAGCTTGGGATTGAGGACCCTGAGCTCTGAGATTCTAGTGACCATAAGATTTTTTATCATTCCTGTTTTGTTGATCAGGCGCACTTTCCACCGAGGGTGCATAGCTAGAAGACCTCTTCTGAAAATAAGTTCTATCACCCTTATTCTACTTCTGTTGGCTAGGCTCATGCCCTACCGATTTGGCCTTCTTACTCTGCTACTCCTCCCTATCCTTCTTCTTTTCCTCCTCAGTTTTCTAGGCATGGACCATAAGTCTAGAGATGTCCATACCTGGAATCAGCAATGCTGCCTTACACTCTCTTTTTACATGCCTGCCCAATCCAGACACGAACTTTCTCGTCCTCGTTCTCATATCCAGAACCATCTTTGGGGCATATCGGGACAACTGAATGAACTTGAGGTTGTACTCTTTGATAGTCAATCCCTCTTGCTTCAGGTTCACGAACTCCTCAACCTCCGCCTCCCTCAACTCTTGGGGAAAGAAGTGGTCGAGAAAAGCACTCTCAAACTCCTCCCACCCAGTAGGTTCAGCATCCTCACCTCTACCATCTTCCCATTAGTTATACCAAACATTAGCAACATCCTTAAGCTGATAAGAGACAAGCTCGACTCCCTCAACCTCATTTGAATGCATAGCCCTCAAAATCTTGCACATTTCATCAATAAAGTTTTGCGAGTCCTCCCGAACCTTAGACCCCGTATAGATTGGCAGGTTCATCCTCAAGAATCTCTGAGCCTGGTTGCAGCTATAGGATCTTGGGAGCTGTAGTTAGGGGCCTGGGGACCTCGGCTATTACTCTGGGAGGCCACCAACTGAGTGAGTATAGTGATGGCTTCCCTGAAGTCTTCTTCCGAAGTGGAGGCTGACTAAGCAGGTGGTGCTTGTGAAACCTCAGTAGCTCTGGCAGGTCGACCCCGTCTCCTCATCTCAGTCTGGACAGGGACCTCTGGTGGGGGATTCTCAGCATGTGGGGCTAAGGCATCTCTTTGGGCAGCAGTACGTTTAGGAGGCATGATCAGCAGACGCGTAACTCACGAATTAGAAGATAGTTCAATAGAGTCAAACTCTATCGCACGAACTTAGAATATCAAAGAAGTGTAACCAATCCTAATGTCCTATAGCCTCCTGTTTATGAAGTGTGGTGCACAATACACACATAAACAATACTTTACTAGACACGACTTTATAGACTCCCTAGGACTCTTGAACTCTATGCTCTGATACCAAGTTTATCACGCCCCGGGAAGGTACCCTAGGTGTGGCCAGCACCCAGAGACTATAGCTAGTCCCCAAGCGAACCACTCCATCTCGAGACAGTCATTCAACATCAAGCATAATGGAATAACAAGATAAAAGAAGTGAGCTACATCAACCAGTCTACATCAATAAGGAGGGCGAATGGCCAACACTCAGTCTCCACATGAATGGTAAGCAAATGTAAATGCTAACTCAACTCAAAAGGGGAAAAGACCTCAACATCAAACCCCAACTCATGTCTATGAAGCCTCTAACTCAATTCAGTCTAAGAGGGTACCATGAAAGACCATGGCTACCCAACTCAATAAATAAAATAACAGGTAAATGAAAAAAGGCTCCTCCGGATTCAAGGAGGGCTCACCAATGACCGAAATCAAAATCTCCGAACCTCAACGATGCATCTACTAAAGTCTTCTACCTCCTTATCTGCATCATGAAATGATGCAGCACCAAGTGGAGTCAGTACGTGGAATGTACGGTATGTAAGATGGATGAATATAACAGTACAGATAGAATAGTATAGGGATAACATCAACTCAACATCACACTCCGTTAGAATGTCAAATGTCTATCTAAAGCAAGCATAAAGAGTAGACAAATGACCCATCAACATCTCATCAATACATTATCAATACATCAGACTTATCTCAAGGAAACTCGACTCAACTCAAATCAATTCGACGGACTCATGCCCGTCTAGGACAAGGATAAAGGGTAGATAATAAAACATTAACATTCAACAAGACTCATACCATCACATCAACATCAGAGTTCTATCAGTACGGAACCTAGCTGGGAGTTTCTCTAACTGACAACGATCACCTATGAGCTGGTGATGATACAACGAAGCGATGTCATTTCCACTTCCATCAGTACCCCGCCCAGGGTAAAGGACATCACCATCAGTAGATCCACAAGAAATAACATCAGTCCTCTTTTGGGACAAAGGAAACATCTATATCACGGTTCGATCCTCTCCTACGCGGGCCACATAGTTAATGAGTTCGAGTGGGATTCACTCTTACCCATTTCGGTGCTCAATACTCCTCTCAGAACTCGACATGCTTATAAAACATCATCATTAAGATTTCTCATCATCGGTGCCAGATGGACATAGTACATCAACATCAACTCGTATCATCAACAACAACTCATCTCATCAACATCAACACCAACATCATGGACTCGAAACATTCTTTTAGAATTTAGTTTCAAGTTTGTAAGACTCGTGAACATCATTCTCATCAATATCATCATCAAGACTCTCAACAATTCGGACCACATTCATAACATCACCAACATCATCATCGTCAAGGCTCTAGACTCATCCCCTAAGTTCATTCTTGCATTCTTTAGTAAAATAGACATAGAATTTTATAAAAATCATTCATGAAAACAACTTATGCAGTAAATCAAGTTTATGATGATCATCAATTTAAGAAAAATACATGAATTAAGAAGAATCTTAGTAGAAAAACTCAAGAATTTTCACATATAACTAATCATCTTCAATCATAGATTCAATTTACGGGAATGGGGCACATGGAAGAACAATCCTATGCTTTAGGTTAGCCTTACATACGTGGGATGATTGCTAACAACACAAATCTCTTGGAACTTTCTCTCGACTCTTCAAAAGCCCTAACTTGATGATTTGCTAGGAAGGGGATTAAAATATGGGTTTTGGAACCCTTTTCTTCGTGAAAACGACATATATTAGTCGTATATAGATTTTAGAAGGTGTTATGAATGGTTCAATCCTCGAATTTTCAGAAATTTTCCAACTGCAAAATATCCCAGTTCGTGACGCGGACTGATCGCGAACAATTCATTTTTGGCAAAAAGATTTCTGAACGAGTCTTCTCAATTCTATCGAAAAATTATGAAAAAGAATATAAGTTACCCTTCGCGATCGATCGGCGACGCGGCTCTGTCGTGGATCCTCACTATTTTGCGTCTCGGAACAAAAAATTATCTTTTGACTCGGTCTCTAAAACTCGACCGAGACCTTTCCCCGCACTCAATTTTTCGCGCTGATCACAAATCTGGCCTCGGATTTGCCATCCGAGCATCGGAAGACGCATTATGTGCACCTCTCTCCTCTAGGGGTAATTTTGTAATTTTACCGAGCGTTACAATTTTAATCACAAGTTGAATTATGAAATTATTTTGAAAATTTTAAAAAGACATTTCTCCCTTGACTTTTAATTTACTCTCATGAAATTATTCCAAATAATTATTTTTCATTTGATATTTGCTTTAGGGATCAATTGAATATTGAGTGTACACTTATACATTTGAATCTAAATATTTTTCATCAGTTAATGTTTTTCACTTTTCTTTGAAATATGAGAATTTGAGTTTGAAAATGAAGTTGGCTTACCATTTATCCCAATTCTAAATTAAAATATTATATATTAATTAATTAATTAAATATTAAATAGTAATTATCTAATATCATACTAATACTAGAGAACACAAAAGTTGTCATAAATATTACTCATACACTTAAATGAATCACTTAATAGTGAGAGACCGTATACATTAGAACCGTATGTCATTAGTATATGAATAACTTGAACTCTTGGGCTTCTTCGTATACTATAATTGAGATAATTTCAAATATGTATCAAAAAGTTATTAGCTAATAAAAATATATAGTCAAAAAAATAATAAGATAAAATGTTGTCAAATTCGCTTATTTAGTCACATTTTATTTGAACTATGGATAAATAATGTTTTTTTTTTGTTTTTTTCTTAAATTAGTCATAGTTTATTTTCAATTTATATTTTTTTATTAGCCACAATCTGACCATGGCAAAATAACTATTTTTTTTTATTTTTATAATAACTAACAGTTAAATAGTGTTATATAATGTATCAATATTGTCTGGATAGTGCATAAACATGTTTGAGTATTGTATAAATGATACATAAACATGTATCAATAATTATGTAATTATGATCGATATTTTATATAAAAAGTTATGTAGTGTATATGTAATATATCGATATTGTATAAATAGTTGTGTAGTGTATATATAATGTATCGATATTATATAAATCATATATCAATATTATTCAAAAGTATATATAAACATGTATAGAAAATTTACAAATAATTATGTAGAGTATATGTAGTATGTCGATATTGGATAAATGTGTATGATCATGTATCAAATTATATAAACTATTACGTAATGTATCGATATTTATTTTATTATAATACATTCTCACATTGATAAATAATGAAAAATATATAGATATTTACTTTTTCAAAAAAAAAAAAAGAAAGAAAGAAACAATTCAAAAATTAAAAACACAAGTAACAAAAAAATCTACGCAATAAAAAAGATTTTTTAATACTGTTATTTAGCCACAGTTAAACTGTGGCTAAATATAAAAAATTCGTGGCTAAATTACATTAAATATAACTCTTTTATCTGAAGTAGGTCAGTTTGGGTAATTTTATAAAATTGATTAGAAAAGTGGCAATTAAATGTTTTGGACTGTCAGCTAATGTAATTTGTGAAACGTATATTTTAAGTTTTACTGGACTTAATAACGTGTATTTACTATTTGTGCTTCTTTAGTAATTAGGTTTATTTAATGTCAATTTTGAATTGCTTCATTTTTCAACATTTATTGCAATATTAACTTTTGAAATGTCTACGTACATGTAATTAATCAGGGATTTATCTTCCTAATAAACTACTTTCTCCATTCACTTTTTTAGTTGTAAAAAATTTTCTAACTTGATTTTCACCTTTATTTATTATTTTTGACAAATAAAATAGGATAAAAAAAATTTTCCTATTATACCCTCAATTTATTGTTATTGAGTTAATATTCTTGAAAAATATAATGAGTAAATATTATGGAGTCCTATTAATTAATAGGCAAAATGATAAACTTACTAGATTAATAATTATTTTCTTATAAATTTGTCAAATCAAAATTTGACAACTAAAAATAAACGGAGAGAGTATTACGCAAACTTTTCGTTCATTTTCTCAATACATAGAGTTTAGAAATTATGATCATGATTTAGCATAATTGAATTTTGATGTGATAGTGAACCAACATGAGGATGTAACCTTGATTGCCTACTATATGTTACTTCTTGAAAAGGTGGTTTGGTGTATGGATTTTATTTTCTTCTTATATCTTTTAACAAACTTAAAATTATATATTTTGAACAAACGTGAAGATTATGTATCACATTCTACACCACAAAAAAGACATATATTCCAACAAAATATGTTGTATGAAATTTTTCGTGATAAAACACTTCAGTTATATTTTTTTTATAGTATTCGTAGCAAGATGTAGTGTGATTAAAAGTTAGCTATAGACTTTATATAATCAGTGGCTAAGTAATCTATTGCTACAAAAAGAAATTGTGTTCTAGCTGGAGCGGAAAAAAAGATTGCCACAAAAAATATATTTGTAGCGAATAATTTTACTCTTGTGCTACGATAAATAAATTTTGTAGCTATTTTCGTATGGTAGCCACCTGATATTGTATTGTAACAAAAGATTTAATTTATTTGCCACACAAATTAAAATTTTATGGCTAATGCTATAGACAAGTTTCGTGGCGATAGTACTCATATTTAGTTATGAATTAAAATATTTATAGCTATAAATTAAAATACTTGCCACAATCATTTTCACATTGTAGCTGAGAATTCATATCATTAGTCATGACCCATGAAATATATAGCATTAAAGCTAAAGAATATTTATTTAATATGAAAAATAAAAAAATTTAGCCATGTCCCTTGATACGTGGCAATTTAAAAAATATATGTAGAGCCACAAATTCAAAATTTCATAGCTAAAATTTTATACTTTTTTGTCACTGATATATGTTGTAGGAAAAACTTTTCTTCATTTGCTATAAAAAATGTGAAAATATGTTATTATTTGCGTGACAATTTTGTATGTTTAGCTATAAATTCAATTTTTGTAATAGCAAATAATTTTAAATTTTCACAAAAACATTGTTAGGTGTATTAATTCATTTATTATATGTAAATTTAATTATTTTGCCATAAAAATTATAGAAATGATAGCATAATGTCTTAAATGGGAATTCAACATATTAAAAGAATTAATAAAAGATCAATAATATCATTTAAAATAGTGGAACATTGTCTTATTCAAACGTATCAATATACATTTGCACTTGGCTTGAAGGGAAAAGGGCTTGGAACTGCATGGGGGTCATGGAGGGGATAGCTAGCTAAGGCTGTTAAGGACTTAAGAGAATAGGAAAGGTTGAAAATACCTTTAGTGAATCTCGTAGTTCAAACCACGAGATCCCAGTTTGTAGGTTGTAAAAACAAACACGATCCATATTGTTGTTCGTAGGCCAAGATCCATAAACCATTATTTTAGGCCCCAAAATCATAGACCGTCTCACAAGTCGTGGAAATCCATCATAGTCCATTCTATACTTAACTAAAATTTCAATCACCAGGACCCCATTTACAACCACACATAACGACCCGTAAGCTCTCCTCGTGCTTCACTTCAAAACTTCAATTTTCCCATTCCCCAATCCACGAGGCCTTTGTATGGTCCGTGAACTAAAGAAACAACCTGCACATAGGTCTCATGGTTTCCTTTAAGTGACCAAATTTCAACTTTTTGCCTTAGTTTCAACTTCAGACTTATGGATCGTTACACATAGTCCATATCTAAATTGAATTAGATTATGCATGTTTAAAGGCTACACTTGCAATTGTTATGGGTCACTTTACACGTTATCTAGATTTGCATTAATATTTGCTATAAGAAATCTTTTTGGGTTATCTCCTTACTAACATGTATTTTGTCATTCCAATGTTGGCATACAATAATCGTATATACAAGTTATTGTTGATCTTAATTAAACTATGAAATAAATGCTTCAAGTCTAGTCTTCAAAAGATAAAATATCTCGATAAGTCTTGAAGCAGGGGGCATTTGTAATCATATAAAATTTATATTTTATAGATTTTATAAAATGATTCAAATTATATGAAATTCAAAATATATTAGTCCAAACATATATGGTAGATTGAATTAAAAGTTTAAGTTCAATAAATATGAATTTAATTAAAAACGCAATAAAAGATGACTCACTATACTAGACCCAATATCATCTCATCCTAGAGGCCCAATTTTGGCACCTCGTATCCAATGACGTGACATGCCAAGTCAAACAAGAAGCTAATAGAACTATACCATGTGTGAAAATGATATGACATTTCCATCTCAATCATAGGCCAATAAGAAGTGCCATGTGTACAAGTGACATGATTCGATCAATCAAACATCGTCATGTCACTTAAAAGGAAACCTATTTCCATCAATTTTTTACACCATATCACTTAAATCTAATTGGACAAAAGAAAATCTGATTTCATCATAAATCCTCTAACGACTATATATAGGGGTCTCATAATTGAGAAATCACATAAGAATTCTAATAAGAAGCCATAGATAGCTTGTGGATCAAACACCGCAGATTTCTCTACAAGCTACAATTTCAAGAATTCAAGCATTCAAGTTCAAGAATGCATAAAGATCAAGACCACCGAATTCAAGAACAAACCAAAAAGTCCTTGGATTTAAGTACAAGCCAAGATCAAGTTCAAGAACAAGTCTATATCAAATTCAAATTCATCAAATCCACAAATCAAGATTAGGACCACAAGATTCAAGATTAGGTCCAAAAGCTCTTGAATTCAAATACAAGTCAAAATCAAGTCCATCAAATTTTGCAAGATTCAAGATCAATCTAATCAAATTTCACAAGATTCAAGATCAAGCTAAAAAGCCCTTGAAGTTATACTTGAAAAGACGAATCAAAAGATTCATAGGGATTGTAGAATTCATATCTTAAAATAAAATACTACGATTGTTATAATATTTTTCGTTATTGATTATTATTTTCTTCACGCGAATTTTCTTATCATACACACCTGTCTAATACGTGTCAATCTCTCCATGTATGACCAAAATTTCCTGCTTTTAGCATTCTCGAGACTTCCCAAAAGTTTTTAAAAAGACATTTAAAATAAATAGCGGTTCCACAATAGCGATATTTTATTAAAAGAATTCAGGGAAAAAAACTAGCATCGCTGCAATGACAGGGATATATCCTAAAAATTAAAAATATTGTTGCCAAAGCAACCATATGTTATTAAAAATTATTTTTTAAAAAAATTAATATTGCTGCAATGGCAACTATATATTCTATAATTTAAAAAAAATTAAAATATGCTGTTAAATTTTTTTTAAAAGAAAAAATCGTATTATAAAAAAAATTTAAAAAGTTGAATAAAATATAAATAATTTTAAAAGTTAAAAATAAATTACACGTAAAAAGATTAAAATATGAATGATTTCATGCATTTCATTTACTAATAATTTTTTTAATTAATATGTCAAAAATTAACTAAGTGCAAAATAATTGCTTTTCAAAATTCTCTATCTTTGATTTCTAAACCTTTTTTTAGTCCGAACTTGTGTTTTGGGTGGGAAAAAAATTTAATATTAATTTGTCAGTTGTTAGTCGCAAGAAAAAAATGATGGCCATCAAAATTTAATGAGAAAAATAAGAGCAAAAAAGGAATCCCTGCACTTTACCTGACTGTCGGCCTCTTCATCAATTAATTGCTCAGCTGTAAAATGGCAGGAAGACAAATAATTAGAATTGGAAAAATATATGTCACAACAACCTCTCTATTTTTATGAAATAATAGTAAGGTCTGCATATTCTCTATTCTCCTCAAACTTTACTTGTGGAATTTCTGTTATTGTTATATATTTGGCATAAAAATGTATGACATAAATTGACAGAAAAATACTATTTAAAGTTAGTTTCGTAATTAAAAGGGATTAAAAATAATTAGATAAGTCAATTTATTTTATTTTTTAATCTAAAATACTTCTTAAATTCTTTACCATAAAGATAGGGGTGCTGTAGTGTTGATTGGACTATTTGCCCATAAAGGTAGGCTACACTAGTATATTAATTTTTACCCAAAATACTCTTTCCGATTTTATACTTCTTTTTTATTTCAATTTATATTTTAAATTAATCTCAAATAAAAATATTTTTATACTTAGTATCACTCAATTTTAAAATATTTATTTTATTAATTATCTATTCCTTTATAATTGTCATAATTTTCTTTTGAAAGCCAAACAATATGAAATTTGATAAATATCTTAAACTATATTTATATATTATCACATTGATGAGAAAAAAGGCTGTAAATATTTTACGTACACTTTTATAAATTTCTTTTTTATTTTTAATCTAATTTAACTTAAAAATTAGTCATATTGATCCTCAAAAGATATAATATGACAATTGAAAAATAACAAGAAGAAAACATTGCTTATTTTAAGTTACAAGTCTGTTTGTCATATAAAATGGCATAGAAGTACTAATTTATTTTTGTTTTGGTCCTAAAAATGTTATGAGATGGTCGTGGGTCCCCACTTTAGGGGTGGGACCTTTCAAGAGTAGATGATCATAGATAATATAATAAATAAATCGTAGTTAATTGGTCATATGTAAATTTAAAAATAAAAAAATATAAATTTAAGAATCCTAAATTATTTCATTGTAAAAAAAAAAAGAGAAAAGAATAAAATCATTATTATTTATCACAAATAAAAATAAAAGTTCAAGCACATAGTAAAAAAATAAAATAATAAGGAAATATTAACATGACATGGAGATTTGACATGTCGAATAACGTGATTAATGAACAAGGACGAAATAATTGTGACAAGCTAAAGTATAATTTAATTTAACTAAATTTATAAAATCTAAATATTAAAACTAATAAAATACTCTAATATTATTAATTTGTTTTTTTACAGAAAATTTAGCATTATCAGTTTATCTCAAGAACTTCTATTGATTTAAGGGAAAATTACAGAACTACACAACATATTTTACCATATTGTCTAATAATCCCTATCATCTTAAAAAATTACAAAAATCCTGTATTTTCACTCTCTCTCTTTAACTTGTAGATACCTAGACTATTATTTCTCTCTCCTTCTTAATTTATCCTAAATTATCTCCTAATTTTAAGTATTCTAATCAATATCTACATAATCTTCCTATTTTTTTAGTTGTGTAATCAATCTTTTCATGATTAATTTCAAATTTCAAATTTCAAAATTTTTATCATTATTTTCAAACTAAACAAAAGAGAAGAAATTGAAAAGGGAAGAAATATTTTCATGATTATCTCTTTTGCTAAACCAAATAAACATTGATTGATACATGTTTTTTTGGGCATTTTTGGTATTGATACACAACATTAGGATCATGCAGTCGTTTTTTTTACCTAATCGTTACTTTAATTTATCAAATAAAATAACTATTCAGGTATCTAAATTAAGTATAAACGTTACAACTAACAAGTATCTAATTCATTAAATAAAAATAGGTAGTTGTATTTGGAAGAATAATTTCACGCATCAAAAGTGTTAATGTTGAAGAAATTCAAAATCAACTCAAAATATTTTGCAAAATCAAACTAAACAATGATTGATATGTGTTTTCTGGGCGTTTTTTGGTATTGATATACAATACTAGGGTTATGCAGTCGTTTTTTTTTACCTAGTCGTTTTTATATTTGATACTTGAATTTATGTACTTAATTTAAGGTTTTGATACCTGAATCCGTCTATTTGATTCTTGGACAACATTTTAGATTATTTGTGTTGTAGATACATGATACTTGACTTAATGTACGTGAAAAGTATATTTGATACTTGAATTATGATTTTTCAGATTTGGAATCCCCCAACTGCATTTTCACAAATACCTGGTGCGCATTCATGTATCAATATGTAAATAACATGAAATTTGTGTATCAATTCACAAAATTCATATAGAAAGACACACAACAACAAATAGTATAAATTTGATACCTGAAAAAAATATAAAACAACCCCCCACAAACAAGTAAAGAAAACGGTATCCTACATTATTTCAACAATGAAGATTTAATAAAAACTATGTTGAAGAATCAAACTTTCGGCAACATAAGGCAAGTGATAATGAGCTTTTCCTTTTTCCCCCTTTTTACATGTCATTTTGGGACATTGGGTTTTGAAGTTGAAGCTATATTCTTGATGACCTACATCTCTTTTTGGGAATCCTCTTCAATGGACTCATCTTGATGTTGTTGGCATTGTCGCTTATTGTTTGAGAATCCATTGAAAATTTTCGCTAATCAAATGGACAAAATCAATTTGGGAAAAACTTTAGAACAAAATATGAAAAGGAAATTTTGAAAAGGAAAGAAATAATTGTGTGAAAATAATTTTGAAAAGGAACGAAAATTTGAAAAGGAAAGAAATAATTGTGTTAAAATTAAGGAATCACCTTTTAATTGTCAAAATTTTTTTCCTATTTAACGTAACAGATTTAAATTCATATTAAGGTATCAATGACACAAAAAAAATTGAGATTTTTGGTAATTTTTAAAAGAGCCGGGAAAACTAGAAATTATGAATAAACAGTATGGTATTTATGAAACTTATACTTGATTTAATATTGCCAAAGTCCTAGTTATCTTCAATAATATTTTTGGATTATAATATTATTTCTTGATATAATTAGATTTTCAATAGTGCTTGAACTCCCTAACTTAAATGTTAAATTACTATAATACTCCAACTTAAAAATCAATTTAGTATATATTTTATATTATATTTATTATACTTATATTGAAAGCAAATAATTTTTTACATTGAAGGATTATGACTTTTTCGAAAGGTTGTGAATTTTTCGAAGGATTGTGACTTTTTTGAGGAGTTGTGACTTTTTCCGAAGGATTGTGATAAGTTCTGACTTTTCGAATAGTTGTGACTTTTTCGAAGGATTGTGACTTTTTTGAGGAGTTGTGACTTTTTCCGAAGGATTGTGATAAGTTCTGACTTTTCGAACAGTTGTGACTTTTTCGAATGGTTGTGACTTTTTCGAAGGGTTATATTATGACTTCTTCGAAGAGTTGTTACTTTTTTGAAAGACTGGTACTTTTTTGAAGGGTTATAACTTTTTCAAATAGTTGTAACTTTTTTGAATAATTGATAGGCTAAAGTACCGTTTAATCATAAATGATGTCTTTTGAGTTTTATTAACGTTTATTGGATTTTTTTAAAAGAATAACTCCGTGTACCTATAAAAACACTTAGTAAAAGTGAAACTCTATATACCTGTAAAAACACTTAGTAGTACAATGTAATGCTCGGTAAAATTATCAATATACCCCTAGAGGAGAGATGTGCGCAGAACGCGTCTTTTGATGCTCAGATGAAAAATCTGAGGCTAGATTCGTGATCAGCACGAAAGAATGAGTGGGGGAAAGGATTTCGGTCGATTTTTAGAGTGACCAAGTCAAAAGATAATTTTTCGTTCCAAAACAAGAAATAGTGAGAGTTCGCGAAAGAGCAGCGTCGCGGACCCATCGTGGAGGAGCACTTATGTTTTTTCTTAATTTTTCGACGAGGTTAAGAAAACTCGTTTAGGAAAAATTTTGCCAAAAAATGAACTATCCGCGACCAGTCCGCATCGCGGATGTGTTATTTTACGGCTAGAAAATTTCTAAAATTTCGAGGGCATTCTAGTCCATTCCTAACGTCTTCAAAAACTCATATACGATTAATATAGGTCATATTCGTGGAGAAAGGGTTCAAAACTCGTTCTAAAATCCTCTTCCTAGCAAAATTCACCAAGTTAGACTTGAGGAGAGTTGAGGTTGAAGAGTTAAGAGGAGATTCTACGAGGAATTGTTGTTAGCAATCATCCAGGTATGTAAGGCTAACCTAAAGCATGAGACTAATCGCTCATGTGTCCCTTTTGAGTAAATTGAGTCTATGATTGTAGATGATGAGAATCCTTGAGTATTTTATTGAGATTCTTCTTAACTCATGTATTTTTCTTAAATTGATGATCATCATAAACTTGATTTCTGCATAAGTTGTTTTCATGAATGATTTCACAAAATTCTATGTATATTTCACTAAAGAATGCTAAAATAAACTTAAGGGATGATTCTAGAGCCTTGACGATAATGATGTTTGTGATGTTATGATTTTGGTCCAAAATTGTTGAGAGTCTTGATGATGATGTTGACGAGAATGGTGTTCATGAGTCTTAAACTTGAAACTAAATTCTAAAAGAATGTTTCGAGTCCATGATGTTGATGTTGATGAGATGATGTTGATGTTGAAGAGATGAGTTGATGTTGATGTTGATGTACTATGTCCCCATGGGACCGATGATGACGAATCTTGATGATGATGTTTTATGAACATGTCGAGTTCTGGGAAGAGTATTGAGCACCGAAATGGGTGAGAGTGAGTCCCACTCGAACTCATTAACTTCGTGGCCCGCATAGGAGATAGGATCGAACATCAATGCGGATGTTTCCTTTGTCCCAAAAGAGGAATGATGTTATTTCTTGTGGATCCACTGATGGTGATGTCTTTTACCACGGACAAGATACTGGATGGATGTGTCAACGACATCGCTTCGTTGTATCATCATCGTCTCATAGGTGATGGTTGTCGGTTAGAGAAACTCCCAATTAGGTCCTACATTGATAATACTCCGATGTTGATGTGATGATATGAGTCTTGATGGATGTTGATGTTTCAGTACCTACTCTTTATCCTTGTCCTAAACGGGCATGAGTCCTTTGATTTGAGTCGAGTTTCCCTGAGATGAGTATGATGTATTGATGGTCATTTGTCTATTCTTTATTCTTGCTCTAGATAGACATTTGACATTCTGACGGAGTACAATGTTGAGTTGATGTTATCCCTATATTGTTCTATATGTAATGTTATATTCAGTCATCTAACATACCGTACATTCCACGTACTGACGCCACTTGGCACTGTATCGTCTCATGATGCAGATACAGGAGGTAGAGAACTTCAGCAGACACATCGTTGAGATTCAGAGATTCTGAGTTCAGTTATTGGTGATCCCTCCTTGCTATCTGGAGGAGCCTTTTTCGTTATCAGTTATTTATCTTATTGAGTTGGGTAGCTATGGCCTGTCATAGCACCTTCTTAGACTGTCTTATTGAGTTGAGTTAGAGGCTTCATAGACATGAGTTGAGGTTTGATGTTGAGGTCTCTTCCCTCTTTGAGTTGAGTCAGTAACACTGTTTACTTATCATTGATGTTGAGACTGAGTTTCTTGACCGTTGGCCCTCCTTATAAATGTGGACTGACTGATGTAGCTCACTGCCTTATTCCATTTCTTCCGCTTTGCTTGATGTTGAATGACTGTCCCGAGATCGAGCGGTTTGCTTAGGGACTAGCAATAGTCTCTGAGTGCCGACCACTCTAAGGGTACTCTCTTGGGGCGTGACAAACTTGGTATCAGAGCACGGAGTTCAAGAGTCCAAGGGAGATTATGAAGTCGTGTCTAGTAGAGTCTTGTTTTATGTATGTGTTGTGCATCACACTTCATAAACAGGAGGCTATAGGACATTAAGAATGGTTACACTTCTTTGATATTCGGAGTTCGTGCAATAGAGTTTGACTCTATGAAACTCTCTTCTAATTGTGCATTGGGCATTTGCAGATCATGCCTCCTAAATGCACTGCTGTCCAGAGAGATGCTTCAGCCCCAAATGCTGAGAATCCCCCACCAGAGGTCCCTACCCAAACTAAGACGAGAAGACAGGCCGACGTGCCAAAGCTACTGAGATCCTAAAGGCACTACCTGCTCAGTCAGCCTCCACTTCAGAAGCAGACAATAGGGGAATCATTGCTATGCTAACTTAGTTAGTGGCCTCCCAGAGTAATAGCCGAGGTCTCCAGGCCCCTAGCTCCAGCTCTCAAGAGCCTACGGCTGCAACCAAGCTTGGAGATTTCCTGAGGATGAACCCGCCAGTCTATACGGGGTTGAAGGTTGAGGAGGACCCACAAATTTTTATTGATGAGATGTGAAATATTTTGAGGGCTGTGCATGCTAATGAGGTTGAGAGAGTTGAGCTAGTCTATTATCAGCTTAAGGATGTTGCTAATGTCTGGTATGACTAGTGGGAAGATGGTAAAGGTGAGGATGCTAAACTTGCTAAGTGGGAGGAGTTTGAGAATGCTTTCTTTGATCACTTCTTTCCCAAGATTTGAGGGAGGCAAAAGTTGAGGAGTTCGTGAACCTGAAGCAAGAGGGGATGACGGTTAAGGAGTACAACCTCAAGTTCATTCACCTGTCTCGATATGCCCCAGAGATGGTCCTTGATATGAGGGTGAGGATGAGGAAGTTTATGTCTAAATTGGGCAAACATGTAAAGAGGGAGTGTAAGGCAGCATTGTTGATTCCAGGCATGGACATTTCTAGACTTATGGTCCAAGCTTAGCAAATTGAGAAGGATAAGAAGAAGGACAGAGAAGAGCATTAGAGTAAGAAGGCCAAATCAGCAGGGCATGAGCCTAGCCAACAGAAGCAGAATAAGGGTGATCGAACCTATTTCCAGAAGAGGTCTTCTATTCACCCTCTGTGGCAAGTGCGTCTTTTCAACAAAAAGGTATAATTAGAAATCTTATGATCATCAAAATTTCAGAGCTCAGGGTCCTCAGTCCCAAGCTAGCATGACCCAAGGCCCGAGAGGAAAGCCACCTTGTGGCAGATGTGGCAAGCTACACCATGGTGCATGTCGTGAGGGCATAAATGCTTGTTATTCATGCGGACAACCTGACCATTTTCAGGGTGAGTGTCTTATGAGGAGATGGGGTGATGGGAGTAACAAAGCTCAGTCTTCTACAGCGCCCCTTGCAGGCAGTCATCAAAAGGCTACTACTGCGGGTGCAGGAGGCAGGACGAACAGTCTGTGTGTGATGGGTAATCAACAGGACCAAGAGGTTGCACCAGATGTTGTTATGAGTATGCTTCGAGTCTTTTCTAATAATTGTTATGCATTGCTTGACCCGGGTGCCACTTCATCTTTTGTGACGCCCTATGTGGCCAATAAGTTTGAGATTTTTTCAGAGTGTTTACTTGAGCCTTATATTGTTTCTACTCCAACTGGTGAGTCTATCCTAGCTGAGAGGGTCTATAGAGATTGTGTAGTATCCATCTATCATAGGGATACTTTAGCTGATTTGGTAGAGTTGCAGATGGTTGATTTTGATGTAATCCTTGGTATGGATTGGCTCCATGCCTGTTATGCCTCAATAGATTGTAGGACCCGAGTTGTCAAATTCCAATTTCTGAATGAACCGATCCTAGAGTGGAAGGGAAGTTCTGTTGCACCAAAGGGTAAGTTTATTTCTTGCCTGAGGGCTAGAAAGTTAATCTCTAAAGGTTGTATTTATCACCTTGTGTGAGTTAAATCTGATGATATTGAGTTTCCTACTCTCGGATCAGTTCCGATTATGAATGAGTTTCTTGAGGTGTTCCCTGAGGATTTACTAGGAGTCCCTCCTAATAGGGAGATCAACTTCGGTATCGATGTTCTTCCCGCTATGCAGCCTAATTCACTTCCACCATATAGGATGGCCCCCGTTGAGTTGAAGAAGTTGAAGGAGCAGTTGAAAAATATGTTAGAGAAGGGTTTTATTAAGCCAAGTGTTTCTCCTTGGGGTGCTCCCATTCTGTTAGTACGAAAGAAGGATGGGTATCTCATAATGTGCATAGACTATAGGCAACTGAACAAGGTCACGATCAAGAATAAATCTCCTCTCCCCAAGATAAATGATCTGGTTTATCAACTTCAAGGTGCCTCATGCTTTTCAAAGATAGACCTCAGATCGGGTTACCACCAGTTGAAGGTGAAAGAATGTGATGTTCCAAAGACAACCTTCAAGACTAGATATGACCATTTTATGTTCTTGGTCATGTCCTTTGAGTTGACGAACGCACCTGCAGCTTTCATGGATTTGATGAATAGGGTGTTCCGGCCCTACCTTGACATGTTTGTAATCATGTTCATTGATGATATTTTGGGTGTATTCGAGGGATAAGGAAGAGCATGCCAAATACCTTAGAGTTGTCCTTCAAACTCTTAAGGACCATGAATTATATGTGAAGTTCTCAAAGTGTGAGATTTGGCTCAAGTCGGTGTCTTTCCTAGGCCATGTTATTTCGGGTGATGGAATTCGAGTAGATACCCAGAAGATTGAAGCGATCAAGAACTGGCAAAGACCGACCTCTCTAACCGACATAAGAAGTTTCTTGGGGTTGGCAGGCTACTACCGCAAATTTATTGAGGGATTTTATTCCCTATCCGCACCATTGACCAAGATGACTCAGAAAAAGGTCAAGTTTTAGTGGTCTGAGGAATGTGAGAAGAGCTTCCAAGAGTTGAAGACTAGACTGACCACCGCACCTGTTTTGACTTTGCCAATGGGACGGAAGATTTTGTGACACATCAAGAGTTGGATTGGGATGTGTATAGATGCAGAGAGTGAAGGTGATAGTTTATGCTTCCGGGCAGCTTGAAGTTCATGAGAGGAACTATCCAACCTATGATCTTGAGTTGGCGGCGATAGTGTTCGCACTTAAAATCTAGTGCCACTACTTGTATGGAGTACATGTGGACGTGTTCACTGACCACAAGAGCCTGCAATATGTCTTCAGTCAGAGAGAGCTCAACCTGTGACAGAGGAGATGGTTAGAGTTGCTCAAGGATTATGACATGAGCATCCTATACCACCTAGGTAAAGCTAACATTGTTGTTGATGCCCATAGCAGGTTGTCAATGGGTAGTACAACCCATGTTGAGGAAGAGAAAAAAGAGCTAATAAAGGAAGTGCATAGGTTGCCTTAGCTGGGAGTCTAACTCGATGAGAATGACGAGGGAGGAGTCAATGTTCAAAATGAGTCTACATCATCCCTAGTAGCAAAGGTAAAAGAGAAGCAAGATCTAGATCCTATCATACTCCAATTGAAGGAGGTTGTCTACAAACAAAAAGTGATGGTCTTCTCCAAAGGGGGAGATGGGGTGTTGAGATACCAGAGTAGCTATGTGTTCCTGATGTTGATGGTGTTGATAAGAGGATCATGGCTGAAACCCACAACAGTAGATACTCCATTCATCCGGGCTCCACCAAGATGTATCACGACTTGAGAGAAGTCTATTAGTGGAGTGAAATGAAGAGGGACATTGCTGAGTTTGTTTCAAAGTGCCCGAATTACCAACAAGTGAAGGGTTGAGCATCAAAGGCCAAGTGGCTTGGCTCAAAACTTTGAGAATCCAGAGTGGAAGTGGGAGATGGTTAACATAGACTTCATCACTGGCCTACTGAGATCCCGGAGGCAGCATGATTTCATATGGGTAATTATAGATCGGATGACCAAATCAGCGCACTTCTTGGTAGTTAAGACAACTAATACTGCAGAGGAGTATGTCACGATGTATATCCAAGAGATTATGAGGTTGCATGGAGTTCCCTTGTCCATCATCTCGGATAGAGGAACCCAATTTACCTCTCATTTCTGGAAGTTTTTTCAGAAACGATTGGGTACCAAAGTGGATTGGAGTACAACCTTTCATCACAGACAGATGGTCAGGGAGAGCGCACTATTCAAACAGTAAATGATATGTTGAGAGCCTGCGTCCTTGACTTCAAAGGAAATTGGGTTGACCATCTACCATTGATTGAATATGCATATAACAATAGTTATCATGCAAGCATTCAAATGGCCCCCTATGAGGCCTTGTATGAGTAGGAGGTGTATGTCACATATTGGGTGGTTGGAAAAGCTAAGTTGATTGGGTCTGACTTTGTCCATCAGTCCATGGAGAAGGTGAAGATTATTAGAGAGAGGTTAAAGATTGCACAAAGCCCTCAAAAATCTTACATCGATGTGAGGAGAAGAGACCTAGAGTTTGAGGTGAGTGATTGGGTATACTTGAAGGTATCACTCACGAAGGTTGTCATGAGGTTTGGGAAGAAGGAAAAATTAAGCCCTTGCTATATCGGCCCTTATTAGATTGTGAGGAGAATTGTGAAGGTTGCTTATGAGCTAGAGTTACCTTCTAAGTTAGACGGAATCCATCCGGTATTCCACATCTCTATGCTGAAGAAATGTTTGGGAGATCCTGCCTTGGTAATCCCTATTGAGAACACTGGAGTCAAATATAGCTTGTCCTATCAGGAAATTCCCATCCAAATCCTGGATCGACAGGTTCGCAGACTGAGGAATAAAGAGATAGCCTTCGTTAAAATTTTATAGAGGAACCAATTTGTTGAGGAAACCACGTGGAAAGTTCAGGAAGAGATGAGAACTAATTACTCGGACCTATTCGTGCTTGATAACGAGAATATCGAAGGTAATATTCATATTATTAACTTAAATTGATGTTTCTATCCTGAGTTGATGTGTATATTTTGATGTTCTGAGTAGATGTTATTGAGGTCGATGAAGAGTTGAGAAATTAAGTTGTTGAATAAGTATCGAGATGAGTTTTGAGTCTATTTATTCCATAATACCCCTCTCGCTCATCATTCAAGGACGAATGATCCCAAGGGGGAGATGATGTAACGCCTGGTAAAATTACCAAAATACCCCTAGAGGAGAGATGTGCGCATAACGCATCTTCTGATGCTCGGATGGAAAATCTAAGGCCGAATTCGTGACCAACATGAAAATTGGAGTGGGGGAGAGGGTCTCGGTCGATTTTTAGAGTGATCGAGTCAAAAGATAATTTTTCATTCCAAAATGAGAAACAGTGAGAGTCCGCGACAGAGTCGCGTCGCAGACCCATTGCGGAGGCGCACTTATGTTTTTTCTTAATTTTTTTATGAGGTTAAGAAAACTCGTTTAAAAAAATTTTTGCCAAAAAATGAACTATCCACGATCAGTCCGCGCTGCGGACTGTTTTATTTTATGGCTGAAAAATTTCTAAACTTTTGAGGGCATTCTAGTCCATTCCTAACGTCTTCAAAAATTCATATACGATTAATATAGGTCTTATTAGTGGAAAAGGGTTCAAAACTCATTCTAAAATCCTCTTCCTTGCAAAATTCACCAAGTTAGGCTTGAGGAGAGTTGAGGTTGAAGAGTCAAGAGGAGATTCTGCGAGGAATTGTTGTTAGCAATCATCCCAGGTATGTAAGGCTAACCTAAAGCATGAGACTAATTTCTCATGTGTCCCTTTTGAGTAAATTGAGTCTGTGATTATAGATGATGAGTTATGTGTGAAAATCCTTGAATATTCAACTGAGATTCTTCTTAACTCATGTATTTTTCTTAAATTGATGATCATCATAAACTTGATTTCTGCATAAGTTGTTTTCATGAATGATTTCACAAAATTCTATGTATATTTCACTAAGAATGCAAGACTGAACTTAGGGGATGAGTCTAGAGCCTTGATGATGTTTTTGATGTTGTGATTGTGATCCAAATTGTTGAGAGTCTTAATGATGATGTTGATGAGAATGGTGTTCACGAGTCTCAAAACTTGAAACTAAATTCTAAAAGAATGTTTTGAATCCATGATGTTGATGTTGATGTTGATGAGATAATGTTGATGTTGATGAGATGAGTTGATGTTGATGTTGATGTTGATGTACTATGTCCCCATAGAATCGATGATGAGAAATTTTGATGATAATGTTTTATGATCATGTCGAGTTCTGGAAGGATTATTGAACACCGAAATGAGTGAGAGTGAGTCCCACTTGAACTCATTAACTACATGGCCCGCATAGGATAGAGGATCAAATCGCAATGTGGATGTTTCCTTTGTCCCAAAAAAGGACTGATGTTATTTCTTGTGGATCCACTGATGGTGATGTCCTTCATCGCTTCGTTATATCATCTCCGGCTCGTATGTGATGGTTGTCGATTAGAGAAACTCCCAGTTAGGTCCAACATTGATAAACTCCAATGTTGATATGATGGTATGAATCTCGATGGAAGTTGATGTTTCAGTACCTACTCTTTATCCTTGTCCTAAACGGGCATGAGTCCTTTGAGTTTAGTCGAGTTTCCTTGAGATGAGTCTGATGTATTGATAAAATATTGATAGTCATTTGTATACTCTTTATTTTTGCTCTAGATAGACATTTGATATTCTGACTGAGTACGATATTTTGAGTTGATGTTATCCCTATATTGTTCTATATGTACTATTATATTCAGTCATCTTACATACCGCACATTCTACGTACTGACGCCACTCGGCGCTGCATCATTTCATGATGCAGACACAGAAGGTAGAGGACTTCAGCAAATGCATTGTTGAGGTTCGGAGATTTTGAGTTTAATTATTGGTGAGCTCTCCTTGCTATCCGAATGAACTTTTTTCATTTTCAGTTATTTTATCTTATTGAGTTGGGTAGCCATGGCCTGTCATGGTACATTCTTAGACTGTCTTGTTGAGTTGAGTTAGAGACTTCATAGATATGAGTTGAGGTTTCTTCCTTCTTTGAGTTGAGTTAGTAACATTGTTTACTTATCATTGATGTTGAGACTGAGTTTATTAGCCATTGGCCCTCCTTATTGATGTAGAGTGACTGATGTAGCTCAATGTCTTATTCCATTTCTTCCGTTATGCTTGATGTTGAATGATTGTCCTGAGATCAAGCGATTTGCTTGGGGACTAGCAATAGTCTCTGAGTGCCGGTCACGCTAAGGGTACCCTCCTGGGGCGTGACATGCAACTTTGTGTACCTGTAAAAACACTTAGTAAAAGTGTTAGTAATGAAAAAATAAGAATAAAAATAATAACTAAAAATAAAATCCGCCTTATATACATGGAAGGCCTTGAAATCAACGGTAATTTCTTCATTGACCGATTTTAACAAATAATGTGTATGTGAACTTAAATCAAGATTTTTAAATTTTACCATGTCACAAATATTGATCTAACTAATTTTTTCATCTTTTTAAATGGAAAGGCCTCGAATTTCGACAGATAGATTTTTCATCGGTCAATTTTAACAAATAATGAAATATATACAAACTGAAATTAAAAAATTTCCATCTTTTTATATTGGGAGGCCTCAAAATCCGATGAAGAAATTTTTCATTGACTAATTTTAAAATATAATATATAAATAACATGTAAATTAGCAAAGATAATAAAAAATGACGCATAGAATAATTCTTTTCATAAAAATGCACTGAACCAAAGTATGATAGAAATGTGAATAAAATAAAACAACTAATAAAAAATGAAAAAATTAACATTATTAAAACAATACTAACATCTATTCTTCTTTTAGAATGAAATATGACAATATAATAATTAATTTTAAAGGCCAAACAAAGCAATAAAACAAAAAGGTAATTTACACAAATATACGACTTATTTTATCAAAATTTCTAATATTCCCTATCATTTAATTTAATTACGAAAATCCCTTTTTTCTAGGTTTTTCCATTTTTTTTTTTGATACCTAAACAAATAAGAATTTCACTTCCTTTTTTTATGCATTTTTTTTTGTAACCCAATCAAAGTCAATCAAATAAGAATTCCACTTCCTTTTTTTTATGCATTTTTTTGGTAACCCAATCAAAGTCAATCACTTAATTAATTATTTCCCTTTCACGGTTTATTTGCAAGTCAGTTATCATTTTGAACTTGCATTGGGAAGCCAAAACTGTATTTCCCCTTTTCATGTCACTTTTTCACTCTTCTTCGATTTTTCCGCCTCTTTCACTGTCTCTTCTCTATTATCGTCAGTTGCACCTTCTCCATTCTCCATTTTTCCACCATTTTTACATTGTCTGATACCAATGAGTGTGAGACATGATGTGAGTGGGACATGTGTGTGTGTGACATGGACTGTACCAACCTGCAGGTATCAATTAAACATGGTATGATAGAGAAAACTTGCAGGTATCACAAAGTGCAGGAATCATTAGATTGGAAACATAATAGTGATACTTAACATATCTTTGCAAGTATTAAAGTGCCAGATAAAATGCAGGTATCACTACAACTAATGTGTTACATTGTCTGATACCAATGAGTATGAGACATGGTGTGAGTGAGACATGTGTGTGTGTGTGATATGGACTGATACCAACCTGCAAGTATCAATTAAACATGGTATGATAGAGAAAACTTGCAGGTATCACAAAGTGCAGGAATTATTAGACTGGAAACATAATAGTGATACTTAACATATCTTTGCAAGTATTAAAGTGCCATAAAAAATGCAGGTATCGCTACAACTAATGTGTGACATTTTCTGATACCAATGAGTGTGATACATGGTGTGAGTGGGACATGTGTGTGTGTGAGACATGGACTGATACCAACCTGCAGGTATCAATTAAACATGGTATGATAGAGAAAACTTGCAGGTATCACAAAGTGCAGGAAATATCACACTGGAAACATAATAGTGATACTTGATTTCGACATAAAGCTTCACACCCATGTCATTGCGAATCGTTATTGGTGATGAATTGCCATCAACAACGTATTGAATCACAGTTTCCTTCCTCTGCTCATTAATACCCAACTCCGCAACAATGGCCGAACGCAGGTTACTATAAGAAATTTTATCGCCAACTATGACGCAATCATTTTTGTATCCAGTGTATATTACATTAGATTCCCATCTTCCCAAATGACGAATCAAAATCGAAATATTTGTTTCGGTTGAAAAGCTTCTCAACAATGATAGAAATGCGTTTTTTTTTGTGTTCGAATTTTTTTTTTTAAAACGAATCTGGTTCAGTGTTTTTGTTTGAGAATTTTTTAGGATTGCTTATTATTCAAAAGTGCCATCGGCGTCAATTAAGGAATCAGATCACATGATTTGTTACAATTCCTTAATTAACGTAACTGTTTCCATATTTGACAATTATATTTAGGTATCATCCAAATTTTTCTAGGTATCGTTGTTCACTGCGTGTGTATCAAACACTACTAGAAATAAGCTATTTTCCGATTAAGATTGCCGACTACAAATATGTAGTCGGAAGTTTGAATAATTTTTCGACTACTGTCATCGGAATATTATATTTTATGTTATTATAATTTTTTTAAAAAATTTACCAACCAATTTCCGACTACTGAAGTCAACATTTTACGAAATAAAATTAATAAAATAATTGACCAATTTTCCGATTGTTGTAGTCGGAAATTTACTTAAATAAATAAAAAATAAATTTAAATGATGATAAGCCATATATTTTTTTTAATTAAATGCGGGAAAAAAATTCGCGCCAAAATTTTGTCCCCCAAAATTGTCCCCCAAAATTAAAAAAAAACTCTATTTCAAATAAAAGAAAAGAAAGAAAAAGTTTTGATAAATAGAATTTTTCCCAAAAGCAGTAAACATACGCTTCTTTCCCCAAAATTTCAAAGCTCCAGTTTTCAACAAGAAGCTTCAAAGCTTCTTTTCCCAAACCTTCAATCTGTGGTGATTTTTGCTTGCAAGGTGAGATTTTTCTCCTTTTTGAGTTTATTTTTGTTGGGAAATCTGAAGATCGGTTCTAATTTATGGTTTTTAGAAAGATTATGTGTTTGATTGCTCCACTTTTTCAACAGAAAGCTTCAAAGCTTCTTTTCCCAAAACTTCAAACCTTCAATCTCCTTTTCCTGCTGATTTTTGCTTGCAAGGTTAGATTTTTCTCCTCTTTGAGTTTATTTTTGTTGGGAAATCTGAGGGATCGGTTCTGATTTTTGATTTTTAGAAAGATTCTGTGTTTGATTTGATCTAATCGTTGTTTAGTTTTGTGGGGTTTTGTTAAAATGCTTGAATTTATGAAATCCAATGACATTGTACATACAAATTCGTGACCAACATTCTTATTGTAATGTGGTCGAGGAGGAACTTGATGGAAAACCATGGTTTCATGATAGCAAAGAATACCTTCGATCTGGAGAGTATCTGATAGACGCCACTAGTAACCAAAAGTGAACTATTAAATGGCTAACTAGCAGTTTCTTCTTAAGTGGAGGGATCTAGTTTAAGAAGACCTCCAATTTAGGCCTTTTATAGTGTGTAAATGCTAAAGATGCTTCAACCATCAAACATTCTGGAGGTTTTGGGCCAGATATGAATGGGTACGTCCTAGCAAGGAAAAATACTTCGAGCAGGTTATTATTGGCTTACCATGGAGTGAGATTCCATACAATTCATTCATAAGTCCCATGAATGCCAAATACACGGTGATTTGATACATTCTCCACCCCAGAGTTGCATATAATGTCTACTCCATGGCCTTTTGTGTCTTGGGAAATAGATGTAAAACCGTCTGATAGAACCATACTTGATCTCAGACAAAGAAAGCTTCTCAAGGACAGGGGAGAATGGAATTGGCCTCATTGAAACAGAAGCTAATGTGACGTCCTGAAAAATAAGCTCCATTAATAACAGCAAGTGTATACAACATCAATTTCAAAGAAAGCATTTACTAGAGGAGTAGTTTAATGAAGTTACATTAACTTTGTTGTCTACAGAAAATAGTTCATACAGCATAACATACCTTAGCAGGACTATGGTTGAACAACAAGTCTTTCACTAGTGATTTGTCCAGATTAATGGCAGGTGCTGCCTTTATCACTATTGTTAGATCTAAAGCTAGTATAACAAATGTATTGGACAATCTTAAATTTTAAGCTGTGAAATAGATGATAGGGCACTAGTGATAGGAGTCTTAGAACTGGAAGTAAGCTTGCTGTGATAGCAGCTTGATATGTAAAGATTGCACTGGTTATTAATAAAATCTTTAGTTACCAAAAAAAAAAAAAACTCATAGCAAGGGTAAAATGGATAAACAAGTCATTGATTTATTAAACTAGATAAATATTATTGAATATTTATTTTTAGTATAGTAGAGAAGTAAAAATAAACAAAAGTAATATTAATTGAGCCTACAGTTAATTTTGTTCTATCATAAAATAAATAAGAATAAGAATAACGGGAAAAATTTATTCATTTATAATAAACAAAACTATTTGTTACACAAGTGAAATAAAATTGAGACATAACTTTGTAAACATATTTCAGAGTAGGTAATACAACGAAAAAAATGAATATTTAAAAAAAGTATCAGTTTATCAGACATTGGAATGGTATCTCTGGTCTTCAAGTACTTTAATAGGCCTAAATGCTTCGCCTTATCATTCAATTTCCTGTGTTGTGAGCCTCCCTTGCTCACTCCTGAAGAATGTTGGACAAGATCATTGAAGCTATAGGCCTGCTTCTTTTTACCAGGACAGAATGGACATTGGTAAACCTCACCAGAGACCACCAGTAAAATGAGCTTTGTTACCAAATGTTTACGATCCAACCCATCGGACCGTACGAGCATCTATTCTAGTCCCTGGATAAAAGAACCTTTTTTCAACCCCAACATACATTACACAAGTATTTAACATGGAACAATCAGCATAGACACATACTTACATACACACCTATATATCAATAACCCAACACTGAATCCCATTATGCTTACACATTCATTCCAAAGGTATTCGAGCCTCCATAAATTGATATTCATCTAGAACTTACTCTTGATTTAGAACTTCAAGATTAGTGGTGGGTTAGTTTCAAGGATGTAATTGCTAGGTTTTGGATACTTTAAGAATATAGTACTTTAATTTCGAACTTACTCTTGATATGTCTAAATTGTGTAAACACCAATGGTGTAAAGAAAATAACAAGAAGAGATAATTTGATACTGTAATAAAAAAAATCCATCAAATATTAGTATGTTGAGCTCCAAATCAATTATAAGCTCTTTTATAAGAAGAATATGACATAAGTAGAATGAAATTGGAGTTAGGGGCTTTGTATTTTAAATGAGATGATTATGCAATTTAACTTAAATGAGCTCGAAATTAAAAAATATAATGTGGTATCTAGTGAAATTTCAAGAAGAATTAAATAAGAAAACCTAAAATTTGTGGTAGGTTAGTTTCAAGATTTACTTTTGAATTAGAATTTCTTTATATTAAGAATTGACTCTTGATTTAGAATTTGTGGTATGTTGACTCTTGTTATGTGTTCTTGATTGAGTTGTTGCTAGTTTGTTTAGTTAAATTTTCAGCTTTGTTTATTTGTGTAGATGGAATTTGCAAATCGTAAATGGATGTATGATAGAACTCATCCTAATCGTGTTGGGTTGAAGGTGGAATTTATAGATGGGGTTAAGGAATTTATTGCAAAGGCGAAAACTAGAAATGATTTTCTTATAGAAGGTACCATTAGGTGTCCTTGTGCAAAATGTAAGTGCGTCAAGTTATTAAAGCCAGATAAAGTTGAATTTCATATTTTGAAGGAGGGATTTATGGATAATTATTATGTGTGGACAGTTCATGGAGAGGATGATGCCAATATAGCTAATGTTAGTTTTCGGAATCAATTTGATGGTGAGGATGGTCCCATAGAGAATAATAATGTTGAAAATTCTCAATTCAGTGAAATGTTGAAGGATGCTTTTGGGATGTTTCCAGGGGTTCAATCAGAACCAAATGATGAGGCTAAGCGCTTTTATGAACAGTTAACTGAAGCTAATCGTCCATTATACGAAGGATCAAAGCATTCTAAGTTGTCTGTTGCTGTTAGACTGTTAAGTATAAAATCAGATTATTCAATTTCTCAAGTGGGCATGGATTCCATCATTGAGCTTATGAATGAGCTTAATCCGAGTAAAATGGACATACCCAAAGATTTCTACATGACAAAGAAGTTGGTTTCTAAGTTGGGACTTTCATCAAAGAGAATTGACTGTTGTGAGAAAGGTTGCATGTTATTCTATAATGATGATGCAGCTTTAGAAAATTGCAAATTTTGTAATCAAGCTCGTTATAAGGAAGTCAAGAATGAAAAAATGAAGAAGGTTCCAATGAAGGCAATGCATTACTTACCCCTTATACCTAGGTTAAAGAGGTTGTATGCATCAATGAGTTCTGCTCCTCATATGACATGGCATTATGAACATAAAAGGCCACCTGGTGTTCTATGTCATCCTTCAGATGGAGAAGCGTGGAAGCATTTTGATAGAGTGTTTCCCAACTTTGCTAGTGAACCTAGAAATATTAGGTTGGGATTATGTACTGATGGATTCACTCCATTTGCGATTTCTGCTGCACCATATTCATGTTGGCCAGTGTTTGTTACACCATATAATCTTTCCCCCGAGTTATGTATGACAAGTCCATATTTATTTCTAACTTGCATTGTTCCAGGTCCACACAATCCAAAAAAGCTGATTGACATATACTTGAGGCCTTTGATTGATGAATTAAAGTTATTGTGGAATCAAGGTGTGGAAACATATGATGTATTCAAGAAACAAAACTTTATAATGCGTGCTGCCTTGATGTGGACTATAAATGATTTTCCTGCTTATGGAATGTTGTCTGGATGGTCAACTGCTGGTAAGTTAGCTTGCCCATGTTGTATGGAAGACACAAAAGCATTCACATTGAAACATGGAGGTAAGAACTCATGGTTCAACTGTCATCGTCGATTTTTGCCAATGGATCATGAATTTAGGAGAAACACCAGTGCATTTATGAAGAATCAAAGTGATTTTGAAGAGCCACCAACAATTTTATCGCCCGAAGA
This sequence comes from Solanum rostratum, assembly GCA_029948455.1. Taxonomy (NCBI): domain Eukaryota; kingdom Viridiplantae; phylum Streptophyta; class Magnoliopsida; order Solanales; family Solanaceae; genus Solanum; species Solanum rostratum. The sequence continues at coordinate 25,536,092 of CM057053.1, forward strand.
AATTTGGCATAGAGTTAAAGATCTACCTAAGGTAACTGATTCTCCATAATTTAAGATACCTGGTTATGGTGTTACACATAATTGGACAAAACAAAGCATATTCTGGGAGTTACCCTATTGGAAGCATAACCTTCTTCGGCATAATTTGGATGTCATGCATATCGAGAAAAACTTTTTTGACAACTTGTTTAATACTGTGATGGATATCAACAAGACAAAAGATAATTTGAAGGCTAGGATGGACTTAAAAGAATATTGCAGGCGAAGTGAGTTGTACTTGACATATTTTAACAATAAGATTCAGAAGCCTAAGGCTAGTTACACATTCACTTTGGATGAGAAGAGAGAGATTTGTGATTGGGTTAAGAATTTAAAGATGCCTGATGGATATGCTTCAAACTTATCTAGATGTGTTGATATGAAAGAAGGAAAATTGATGTCTATGAAAAGTCACGATTGTCATATTTTTATGGAAACTTTGATGCCTATTGCATTCAATGCCTTGCCTGACAGAATATGTAAACCTATCACAGAAATAAGTCTTTTTTTCAAAGAGTTGTGTTCTAGCACATTAAGGGTGGAGAACCTAAACTACATGGAGAGTAATATTTGCCTAGCTTTAAACAAATTGGCAAAAATATTTCCTCCTGGTTTTTTCGATGTGATGGAACATCTCCCAATTCATCTTGTGCGGGAGGCACGACTTGGAGGGCCAGTTCAAAGTAGATGGATGTATACATATGAGAGGTCATTTCTTTTATTTTTTTTATTTTTTGTGTGTTTGAATTAAAAAGTCTTTCATCTAAAGTTCATACTTTATAGGCTTATTGGCACATGTAAAAGGTCAATAAAAAATAGATGGAGAATAGAGGGGGCGATACGTGAAGCATATCTGGCAAGAGAAACTTCTCATTTTGATTCGTATTATTTTGAGAATGGTGTGCCATGTTTGAGAAATAGACCAAATCGACATGATGATGGAGGAATTGCTGATCCTTTGGCACCATCCTTTTCCATATTCAATCATCCAGGAAGAGGAGGTCCAAAACATGCTCCAAGGCGAAAGTTAACTGACATAGAGCTAAAATCAGCTACAACACATATATTATTGAATTGTCCAGAGGTTCAACCTTATCATAGGTACACACACATATATATTACCTACTTTCAAACAAGATTCGTCATCCTGTTGACTAATCAAAGTTTTTATTTTGTCTGACAGTTATTTTGTTGGTACATATGGGAATGATGTTGTCTATTCTAGATTTTCAGAGTGGTTTAGAGAATATGTAAGTGTTACCCAATACTGTTAAGTATTTGTACATCAGTTATATGTATTTTTAAAATTCTAAAATTTCTCTAATTCAAAATAGGTTCACAATCCAGTTAATGTTGTGGATGTCGTGAATGTCCAATTTTTGCGTGATATTGCTTGGGGACCTGATCGCAGAGTAAGAATAATGTCTAAGTACTTTATCAATGGGTACAAGTTTCATACAGAAGAATGGTCCAAAGACAAGAAAACCAATAATAGTGGGGTGTGGGTTAAAGGTGAAGGGAATATTGATTATTATGGTGTGATTCAAGAGATTGTAGAACTCGAGTATGTTGTTGGTTGGCCAAAAAAAAAGGTAGTACTTTTTCGGTGCAAGTGGTATGATCCTGATTCTAGTGGTACGAAAGTGCATCCTCAATACAAAATAATTGAAATTAACCACAGGAGGCAGTATCGTTTCTATGATCCATTTATCATTGCACAAAATGTGAAGCAAGTATATTATGTTCCTTATCCCTTGATGTGCAAGAATAAATCATCGTGGCATGTGGTTATAAAAACAAAACCTATTGGAAGAGTGGAAATCGAGGATGCATTGGTTGTAGCATATCAAAATGATATTTCAAGTGTTGAAGCAGTGGTGGATAGTGAATTAGCAGGTGAATTACATCATAGTGAAGGCATCTATGAAGAATTTGATGCTACTTTCCTTCAATCAAATCCAAATAACCATGGGGAAGAAACATCCAGGAATAACAACGAGGAATCTACCGAGGAGGAATTCTCAATTGATGAATATGAAACAAGTGGCGAGGAATCACTTGGAGAATATGAAAGAAGTGACGAGGAAGGATTTGATAATGATTATGACTCAAGTGAAGATGATTGACTTATTTAGTTTGTTATGCTGACAAATTGTTTTGTTATCATTGTGGACTTACTGAATTGATTGCACTAATTCACGCTTCTTTATGTTGAAAGATAAGCTTATTTGTGTATCACTGTGCATACTTGTCTTATGATGTATCCTTGTATATATTTTGAGTATCTTTTTAGGTAATGAAGAAGGCATCTCGAAATCGTCAAAAGAAAACAAATAAGAGAAAACATGATTCTAAATCAGCTTCATTGCCACCTACAAGTCAGTCGAGCAAGCCATATGTCGAAACTCCTCATGCGAATTCATTGCCACCCACCTTTCCTCCTCAATCGACTTCACTGCCATCTGTTGTTCCTCCTCAATGGTTATTACCACCCAACATTCCTCCTCCATCGACTTCATTACCACCTGGTTTTCCTCCCCTGTCGACTTCATTACCACCTGATTTTCCTCCCCCGTCGACTTCATTACCACCTGGTTTTCCTCCTCTGTCGACTTCATTGCCACCTTCTTTTTTTAGTATACCACCACCATCTGAAACAAATCCAAGTGTTGACTCTAATATTGTACGCACACCTCATATAAATTCTTCTTTGAGTTGTCATAAAAGTAAAAAAGACAGCTCTTCATCTCTGCTTCCATCATTGACTCCATCTACATCTCCAGCATCATCAGCACCTAACATATCTAAGTCAAACACTGGAGTCTCTGCGTCAGCATCACCATCTACTAGTACTACTATTGCATCAACTTGTTCAAAGACTCAAAACGTTGGAGAGACTAGAGAATATGATGCTTATCATAGGTTGATTCTCACCCCTGATGAGGATGGGTAAGTTACCTTTGATTTTTTTTTTAATTTAGTGAATTATACTTCTTATATTAATTAAATGTAATACAGGTTTGCGCCATCATACGCCGGCTCGCATATGGTTTCAGAGTCTATTCAACCATTCTTCAATGATGCTTGGGGCAGATGGAAAGATTTTCCATACAATATCAGGGAACAAATATGGAATCAATTTAGGGTACAAATAAAATTTATTTTTACATTAGTTATCAAATATAATTTTTTTAATTTAATGATATTATTTATTATGTAGACAAAGTGTACATGGCAGTCATGTTATGAGAACAAGATAAATTCCATTTTTGAGAAAAAAGCACGTATAAGAGTTGCAGATATGTTGTGTGATGTTCGAAAAAAGAATGAGAAGCCCGATTGGTTACGAGAAGAAATATGGATTAAGTTTTTGGAGAAATGGAACACTCCTGAATTTAAGAGAAAGTGTGAGAGAGCAAAGGCAGCTCGGGCTTCCATAAAGGGTGGCTCTTTGCATACCGGAGGTTCTATGAGTTTCGCAGCCCATCGACGGAAAATGGTAATCTTTTTTATTGATTTTCCTTACTTTTAACTAAATGCTATTGAACTTTATTTAGCTCATATTTATTTTTTTGTAGACAAAATTAAAAGGTGAAGAGGTGTCTATTGGTGAGGTGTTTGAAGAGACGCATAAGAGAAAAAAGATGGATGGTACAAGGGGAGAATGGATAGAGCCACGTGCAGAAGAGACATTTGTAAGTTATAATACCTCCATTCTAAGGGCTCTGTCTATTCATCTTAAATCATTGTGGCTTGATTTTTTGATTCATGAATTATGTATGTTTCTGTTCAGTGCAAAGGATAAATAACAGATTCTGAATTTTATGCTGTAGTGCCAATTTGTGCAAAGAATAATGGATCAGATCCTAAAACCAATAATGCTTCGGAATAAATATGAGTAATCAATTAAAATGGATTTGATTCTCTCTTAGTAAAGAGAGGATTGGTACTCTCATACCTGTGAATTGGGTCGCATACATTGAGCAAGAGAGTACTGACACAGTTCATGTGGCAAGGATGGTGTGATTATATTATCATTTTTGTTTAAAGGCTGAATTGGAAAATTAGCATCCTGAAGGAAAAATTTGGAGCTTGAAGATGATCAATATGAATATTTAGCTTGTCAAACTCATTCTAAATTACCTATTTCACATCTAATCGAAAAGAATTTTACCCGCTTGAGCATTACTTGACACTGTTGTCAAGCTCTTTATTGTGGAGACATTCACCTATAGATTCAAACTACTCTATTAAATCTGGTGTAATAGTCCGCAGTAGGCTCGATTCCATAGTTTTAAAAAAGGTTACTACATTGTCATTTTAGAACCCAGTTTTCTTTAGTGCTACATTTCTAAATATGTAGTCATTGAATGCTTAAAACTTTTGTCACACTTCTTGGTTAGTCATGCTGATGTGGTAATCATGCACATGCAGTTAATGTTGATACCAGGCTGTCCTTTTATGCAGTTTATGTTACAAGAACATAGCCAGTGTAGTTCTACAAAATGGATTCTGGGGAGGGTCAAGTGTACAGAGAACGTACCCTTACCTCAGAAGTAGAGGTGGATTTGTATAGACCCTCAGCTCATGCAGTTAATGTTAACAATCTGAAAATAGATTGAATTGTTCTATTGATACTGCAGCATGTGTGGGAAGTATACCTTGATTTGAGTTTTTTCAATCATTATTTTATAAAATGGTATAATATGACTTTTGAGAATGGAAGTTCTACTTCTAAAAGGTGTTTTCCTGAGACTGCCTGTCTTCTCAGAGATTTTAGACTCCCTAAGTTTCTAGTTTTCATTTAGCTGTTAATATGATAGTGCTTGCAAGATATAAACTTTGTTTGCATATGGTGATTCCTCAACATTGATCTCTCTGAGCACTCCATAGCAGAGACTTGGTAAAATCCGACTGCTGTGATAAAGCTTGAAATCAAGCATGCAAAAGGGTAACTGCAAAGTTAGGGGAACAACTGAGTTATAAAGTGTTTGGTTCAAGCATCGAAATGACTTTCCATAATTAAGTGTTTTCAAGAAAAAGAAGGGAGAAGTGGAACTTGTATAAAGTGTTTGGTTCTCTGTTCTTGGCATTGAAGTTTTCATTTTTGTTCTAACAAATGATAAGCATTTTTCGTGTTTTGGTTGCTTAGAACTTGTATTTCAAAATCATCCTTTTGGTACTTGATGGATTAACAGGTATTAGGCGGCTTATATGTTTTAGAGATAAAAGCAAAAAGAATTAAATTGTTCAGGATTAGGTTTCTTGGAGTCCTCTTGTACAAATGGAAGTAGAGTAATCATTCAACCTTCAGGAGAGACATGAATGCGATAGGATTAGAGAATTTCAATTCTTTAGAAGTTTTGCTGTGATACTAATTTTCATTGAATTGAACATAACTATTAAGATAGCCTCTTCTAGATTCTGAATGCTGTTTCCTACATCACCCGCAAAAGAAGAAGAAAAAAAGTTGTCTCGTTCCTGATTAAAATATCTTGCTTATTGTAAAGAATTGTTTTATGTTGCACACTGAATAATGGGTTGTCTGAGAACCAATATTAGGTGAAGAAGTTGTAAGTTTTTTGTTTTTACTTCAGTTTGTCTAAACTTGTATATCCTTGTTGGGAGTAAGTGCCACTGATTGTTCCATTTTGTTGAACATGAAAAGTTTGGAAGTATGTCCATATTTTGTAAAAATTGAGGCTTTCCGCAGGCAATTCCCACCCAGAATCCTGTTGATCTCAATATAAATACATCTATCAACTATGCCTCACTCCCAAACTAGTTGGGAGTTGTATGAATCCTCTATAATGTTTCTTCTCTATCTGGACACAAGTTTTGAGTAACTAATGTAAACACGGGCCTTATCCAACACGAATCTAATTAGTCAAATCAAATAATAAATTAATTAACAATGCTTCGACTTCAAACTAGTTGGGCATTTACCCTGTTCATTATTACTCAGTAAAGACAATAACAACCTCACATCTGTCCTTTATTTCTGTAATGTAAAACTTTCCCTCCATTAATGGGGGTAACGGCCATATATTTGTCTGTAGCATAGGGCCCCCTAAAGACTCAGAATTTGGCAACATCACGAGCAAAGAATACAGAAAGAGCCACTCTACTACTTATCTGTAGACAGAATTTTGCTCCTTTATTCTTCTTCATGAAGCCAAAATGTCACATAATTCAATGGCTTCTGTATCTTCTTCCTCTCCTCCAGTATTTTCATATGATGATGATAAACTAAACCTTGAGTCAGTACGTGGAATCATTGCTGTTATAAATCAGCACATAACTGCATTGCTAGCAGATACAAAATCTTGGAAATCCTTGAAATTGAAATGCAGTTCCAAGCTTGATGTTTGTAGTAATAGAGGGTATCTCGAGTTCTCTGAGCAATCGATATTATCAAATCTTTATTGGGGGATAGAGAGTATAGAAGCAGCACTTCAAGCAAAATGGATCGAAGAGAAAACCTCAAGGCTGCAGAATTCAGAGAACATGCTTCAAGTGCTAGCCTCACTTGAGGAACAAGGAGAAACAACAGGAATTCCAAACACTTATCTGACAGGCTACTCTTACTTTTACCTCTCCATTGTTAGAAAGCTCCAAGGGGATGAGTGGTAGGTTGCTATGCATTTTCTTCAAGCTCTTGTAGTTTCTCCGACGCTTCTTCACACTGAAATTGCTACCGAACTCTGCAGACAGTTATCTGTCTTATGCTTTGAGCAGGAAACAGAGCCTAAAGATGAGAATGAGGTCTATGATATGATGGTAAAGATGGCCAGGAGGTACAAAGCTTGGCTTATGTATTATTAAATTATGTCTCCTGGTGACGCTGACTCTCTGAGGAATGGTGAAGTCAGCAGCATCCTTTCAACTCAACATGAATTACCTGTAATAAGCTGGGAGTCAATCCAGCATAGAGCGCAGGGATACCACCTTGCTCAATGATCTTCAGGCTAGTTGCCAATGTACTCATCTTAGTGGCCCGGACCTGCAACTGAAGCTGTCTCCTCACAACTTCAAAATGATATGTAGCAGCTTCTGCACAAGCACCAGAAATAGCCCCATATACCAAAGTTCTAACTGTGCCCAACTCCATCTGATTCAGGGCATTCAGCTCTTCACATTGTTTCATGTTTTTTAGTCTTTTCCTCCCTTCCGGTGAGTGCAAATAAGCTGATTTTAATATATCATAAACTCCATAGCTTGCGTAACATGAACCCATCTCTCTCTTTGATTCACACTGGTTGCAATTTGTCCTTCAAGATTGTCTTTTTTGCATACCTGTCCATAACGCCTGATGCCTTTTATTATTTGTTTGTTCCAAATCATCAGCGAAAATATTACTCTTGTAGCTACTAAATTTATCTTCCTCTAGATACAAAAGTGCCTTAATCCTTAATGAGTACCTATTGTGGTTCCTCTACTACAGAATGTTATTGAAGCAATCCATAATGGAGTAAGAGAAAGAAAGTAAAAAGGAAAAATGAAATGAAGTGTCAAACTAGTGAAGTATGATTACTATTTCCATGTCTAGTGTTCAACTCAACTATAATGATGCTTATGTTATCTCTTATCTCTTTCTGATGGAGTTCATTCATACATTTATTTCAGGTTCAATTTCAAAGAAGCTTGGACGAACGATGTCAGTCACAACCTACTACTGAGGCTGGTTCCACAACTCAACTATCATCTGATGATATTACTTCTATATGGATAAATGCGGCAGGAGGTGTGAAGAAAGGTAGAGTTTATGGGCTTGGAGTACAACCTTCCTCGTGTCATCCATCACCATTGTTGTCTGGTGCTTCTTCTTCTCAATCTTCAGAAGAAATTGAAGCAATGAGAAAACAGATTTCAGAGTTGACAGAACGACTTCAAACATCTGAAGCTAACTTTGCTAAAGTGCAGACGTTTATGGAGAAATATATGGCTGAATATGATAATAGTGAAGAAGAGACCGACTCTGATGAAGAATAGATCGTGTTCTGGTTGTTTAGATATTTTCTAAGAGATTTAGACTTGTGTTAAACTATTTACTTTTGTTTTGCATCCCAACTACTTATTAGAATTGATTTTGATGATGCTTAACTTTTAAACTCAATTTTATTGAATGGAATTTAAATGTTTAGGAATGTATTTAGTGTTTGGTTTTATTGTGAATTTTTATAGATGGATGGCAATATAATTTAGCAAGTGGTATACCAAATAAACAATATTTTTATGTTAGAAAATTCAAAGTGCCGACTACAATAATCGGAAGCTCACCTAAATAGTTAATAATTGTCCCGACCACAGTAATCGAAATAAATATATATTAATTATTTAATTACTTAAATATTACGACTACTGTAGTCGGAAATGTTTAAATTAATAAATTATTATTTTAATAATGTTCCGACTACAGTAGTCGGCCAAGCGGTAGACAAATGGTCATGTCTAGTTTCACATTTTCTGACCACATCAGTCGGCAAATGCCGACTACAGTCGTCGGTAAGTATTTTCCGACGTACAAAATACCGACTACTTGAAAATGGTTGGAAAGTCATCGGAAAACTCCGTTTTCCGACTACATTCCGAGTAATTTTGCAGTCGAAAAACAGTTTATTTCTAGTAGTGAAAGTTCACAGAAAAGTTGGTATTATTAGTAATTTTGATAAAAGTTGGTATTTTTGGATATTTCCTTCAATCAGTTTGGTATTTATCAAATTTATACAAAACAAAACCAATTAATAATAAACATGACAGCCTTAGTAGAAAATATCAACACATAATTAACTAAAATATGATAATAATTCAAAATAATAACAAATGTTACTCAGTAATGAGTGACATAATACCAAATAATTGATACAAAATTGTACATCATTACTATAAAACAACCCAGAATAATTAAATAATAAAAGTATGAATCTTTAAAAAGTTAGATCAAAATTGAGTATCAATATTATATTTATTTATTTATATTATATGATATTGAAAGCAAATAATTTACTTACATTAAAGGATTGCGACTATTTTAAAAGGTTGTGATTTTTTTTAGGAGTTGTGACGTTTTCAAAGAGCTGTGATTTTTTTGAGGAGTTATGACTTTTTCGAAGGTTGTGACTTTTTTAAAGGGTCGTGACTTTTACGAAAAGTCTATATATATCTTAAATGTATGAACTCCCTAACTTGAATGTTAAATTATTATAATACATCCAACTTAAAAATCAATTTAGTATAATGTATATTATATTTATTTAATTATATCATATTAAAAGTAGATAGTTTTTCACGCTGAAGGGTTGTGATTTTTTCGAAAAGTTGTGACTTTTCGAAGAATTGTGACGTTTTCGGAGGGTTATGACTTTTTTGAAGTGTTATAACCTTTTCGAAAGATTGTAATTTTTTTGTAATATAAATATTAGGTAATTATTAATTATAATAAGTAAATAAATAATTCAAATCACTTTCAGATAACCCAAAAAATCATTCAATATTTGATTTATTTCACTATTACCATCATTTTGTAAAATTGTATTACTTGAATTTATAAATAGCCAAACAAAAATTAAAAAGAAATTAGAGAAATATTTGTGAAGCTGATAATAATGCCAAATAAAAAAATAAAAATAAAAAAGTCGAATGACATATATATTTTAGGAAATGATTATAAATTTTAAAAGGAAAGTTAGTAATTTTTACCTAAAAAGGACATAAATATCCATTGACATTTATCTAGCATTACCCAACTTGTAACTCCACACTCTGTTATATGTATACTAGCAGGGAGGGACTGGTATATGAATGAAAAAGTGGTGTACAGCAGGTTGGTAAAGAAAGACAGATATAGGCGTGCAAAGGATCCCACGTGTCCTTACTAGCCGACACCTACACATATTCTCATACTTATCTGCCCTCAACTCTTCCATTCACTTCTTTCTTCTTAATTCCCAAGACTAGATTTTGTTCATACAGAAAACAAATGGGTTCTGAAACATTTCTTGAAGTCATCCTTGCTATCATACTTCCTCCTGTTGGTGTTTTTCTCCGTTATGGCTGTGGTGTAAGTTCTCCTTTTTCCTAAATTAAACAACATCCATCTTGTTTTTTCTTTTAAATATCACTACTCAAATTAAGTTGGTTGATTTGAGTATTTAAAGTAAACTACTCCAGACCAGATGGAAGAAATCATTTTCATTTATATTTTTTTTAATTCTATGTGCGTAGCATTTTAGAGATAGTCTAGTAATGAAAATTCTGATTATTTTTTTTTTTTTTGTGAAAAAAATGCAGGTGGAGTTCTGGATTTGTGTGTTGCTGACAATTCTGGGATACATACCGGGCATTATTTATGCACTCTATGTGTTAGTTGGATAGTATTCACACTGTAAATAAATGCCTGGCCTCCTTATCTTTGTGTATCATTCTACAATAAATACTCTCTCTTCCTTGTTCTACCTTCTTTGTTTTAATAGTCCTATTGTTCAATGTGATACCCTGTAATATTGTACTGCGACTACATTTAATCTTTTGAAAACACAGGGATCAGGGCACACTACAAGAAAACAGCTCATTAGCGAAGGGAAAAAGGGTTCCTAAAAGTGAGAATCTGGTCCTTAAAAAGCAATAGGCGTGTCCTTATAGCCTCTGTCGCTAATGACCTTTAGGACGAGTTAATCAGCTAGTCCTTAATACGCTTTTGAGACCATTGTAAAACTGGTCCTTAAAAACATTCAGGACCAGCTTTTCTGGTGCCTAATCAACGATTTTTGTGACTAAATTTTGGTCATTAATAGGTTTCTGGACCAGTTTAAAGTTGGTCGCTAAACATATTTTTAGACCAATTTAAAAGCTGGTCGTTAGACATTTTTGAGACCATTTATAAACTGGCCATTAATATTTTTGAGACCATTTTAAAACAGGTCCATATATCAATTTGTGACCAGTTTAAAGCCTGTCTATAAATCATTTCGTGACCTGTTGGAAGCTGATCCATAAATCATTTCGCAACAATATCAAATTCTCTACTCCTAAAAAGAAATTTAAGGATTTAACGATAAAACGTTGCTGCTTTCATAGACATATAAAATTTAATTACAAAAATTTTTCAGCATCAGTCATGACATTTTATAATAATGTAGTAGTCACATTCTTGTGTTCATTAAACGTCAGCAAAAAATCACATACTTACCCAAAACTGTAATCCAAATTAGTTGTCTTGACATTCCAGCAAAAAGATGGTCGATCTACATGTCATCAAAAATCTGCTTCTTGTCTTCTTCAGCATCCAAAATCTGAAAAAGAATAAAGATTTTCATTTTAAAAACCTATAAAAATAAATCACAAGAAGTTACTAAAATTAAATAACCATTTTCAAATTTCTTCCAAAGAGCACTTGATGACTACACAGAGTTAGAAACATATTGTTATGACACAACCTGGCAATATAAAGCTAGACACAAATCTTCCGTTCACTCTTGAAGTTGATCTTTTTTATATTTATTAACAATTTAACTTTGAAATTTTTACTTTATTCTTGATTCGACAGATGTATAGCTACAATAGGACGCAAGATTGAAAAGTCTTCCATTCATTCTTAAATTGCATATCTAATCAAGCAACTTCATTAAGATTGAGGGAGGGTGTACAAGATTGCAGATGTAGAAATGGTACATAAGCCATTGCTTGTATATCTAATACAGTAACTAACTTACAGTGTTACACTAGGTGCATGTACATATGATACAAAGAAAAAGACCTGGAGTTGTGGAAAAACACCCACTAAATTATTTAATTTTTGGTATTGCTTTCTAACAAAATAACAAAGATTTGGAGCTTATTTTGTACTAGAATGATGCCAATCATCCTATCTTTTTTCATTCATACAGATTAATTTGAGCTTCTAGTAACAAAATAGGTGGGTAGCTTTATTTGTATCTCAGATATAACTAGGATAAATTAGATACCCAATTTTTAATTAATAAACCAAGACACAAGTCACACCTTACTTAGAACCACTTATGACGACTAAATAAAAAACTTTACATACAAGACTAAAATCACAACCAAAATTACGTAAAAGCTATGAAAACGTCACAAAGGACATACATATGAAGCATGTCATTCACTAGTTGGAAAAAATGTTGAGCAAAATTTCAAAGATGTAAGGGGAAAGACTGTCTTTTCTCATGTATTGATAGTTACGATAAATAAAAAAAGAGGAGAATATATCTGGCCTCATGGGATAAAGTTGTGTACTCCAAAGAAATATGGTATCTTGAACATTAAAGGGTGCATAACCTAAAATATAGTTTCTGTGAACAAACTTTAAGTTGTGGCAACTTTCTGAAACTTAGCTTCAAGCATCAAAGTGCACAGCTTGGGACTGCAGATGAACATTGTATCAAGTCTAGATTTGTTAAAAGCTAGTTAGAGAGCTTGTTGAAATTTGCTTTTAGTTACTGCAGTTGAGAAATTTTAGGTTAGTTTGAATTTTAAATTATGCTGATTTTTGTGTTGGCTATTTAACGCCCTTAATGCTTAATAAAATTATTGAAAGTCATTGAAAGCATTCCAATCCATTGAGAGACTTTTTCAATCCCTTTTGCTGCCCCATTCATCCTTTTAAAAAACCAACAGTGGTATCAAAAGCATCATTGATCTTACGGGATCTGTGAGTTCTTCCAAAGATATACCATATTATTTTTAACCCGCAAGGGCTATCTTTTTAACCCGCAAAGGCTACCTTTTTAATCCGCAAGGGTTACTTTTAACCCGCAAGGGCTACTTTTTAACCCATCAGGGCTATTTTCAACTCGTGTTTTTTTCAATACACAGGCTTTTTAAACCATTTTTTTTACATAAGAATGACAAGTAACAGTCTCTCTTTGAATGCACCAAAAATTTTCTGTGAACAAACTTTAAGTTGTGGCAACTTTCTAAGTTCATCAGGGCTATTTTCAACTCGTGTTTTTTTCAATACACAGGCATTTTAAACCATTTTTTTTTACATAAGAATGACAAGTAACAGTCTCTCTTTGAATGCACCAAAAGTTTTCTGTGAACAAACTTTAAGTTGTGGCAACTTTCTAAAACTTAGATTCAAGCATCAAAGTGCATAGCTTGGGACAGTAGACGAACATTGGATCAAGTCTAGATTTGTTAAAAGCTAGTTAGAGAGCTCCTACTTGTAGTAGTTTGATTTATAGGATCATTTGTAACTAGTAACATTCTGGATGCCTCATCTTCTAATAATACCTTTTCTAGAACTGAAGTAAACTTTTCACGTTTTTCCATTGTTCTTGTTTAGAACTGAAGCCAAGAGAACTAGGAAAAGAAGAAGAAAATCAGAAAATATAAACTTAGCATATCTGACCATAAAGATGTGCTTAATCGTTTAAATTCTTTACGGTTCAAGTTATGGTGTATGAGGCTACTCAAGGATCAAGATCTTGAGAATTCAATTGTTTGTCATCCTTGTGCTCGTCTTCCCTTCATCTCAACAGTAATCCAACCAGCAGTGAAAGTGAAAACTAAAATTGAGGCAAATTATACATTTTAGCATTGGAAAATATTTTTTTAAAAGGGGAATCCCAAAAGAAAATTTTAAACCAGTACAATCAAAAGAATTCTTCCTGCATAGAATCATAGTGTTGTGTTTGCAAATAATTTAACTGTGAACTGACATGTTCCTAGTATGAAGCATGTCAACCACTCTAATTTTGTGGGAAACTCTTATAGCTGGCATAATCATTGTGCTATATTTATACAATTTTTATCATTCTCAAATTAACGAAGCACACATATATATTTTAATAGATTGTCTACGCACAACCAGCAAAGTAAGTTGAAGGAGAGTTATCCAGTGTTCTCAATTGATACTAATTCAGACTCTATTGTAGCTCGGAACTGGTAATTAAATGTGCTAAAGAAGAAGTAGAATACTCAAGTGATAAGAGAAATTGCCTACATCTGCTATGTTAGGGAGGGCACTAAAACAAAATCTATACTTCACTCTTTTCTTTTGTCGAAACTTGTCCTCCTATTAGATAGTCGGCTGTGTATAAACATGGAAAACGAAGCATGTTACAATTACTTTGGCGATTAATGAAAATTCTTAGTTACAAAAAAAAAAAAAAAAATTAACTAGCTTTGCTCCTTGCCTGAACAAAAATCTTAAAAACTAACAAACCACTAAACACTGAACACCATGAGTTAAAATTTACAGAGATAACGTTTAATTTTTCTTGCACACGAACTAATCACCTTTTTCATGTCTCATAAAGTTAAGCTCATCAGCCCCTTCTCCAATAAAATAAATTAATCAAACTGCCCGTGGATGTAAGCAACATCAAGAAAATACTCTAGCATCTAATTAGGAACAACAACCATATAAAAGGAGAAGTAGTAGGTGCTACACTAGCTAATCAAGCATCATGGCTGGTTAGGAAGATGCTCAAAGTTACCGCCTATATGGAAGATAAGAGTTGGGAAGTTCTCAATACGCCATATATACTTAAAGTTTATGGGTACCTTGTCTAGAGTGAGCTGGAGAAAGCTTGTGTGTAGTAATCCAGCCGCTCCAAAATGGGTGTTTATGGCGTACTTGGTAGCTAATAGAAAGATATACACAAAAGATAGGACTTCATTTATGCTTATAAAAGTGACTAGTCGAACATTTTTGAAGTTAGCAAAAAATTGTGCTTTAGTACTTATAGACGAGGCAGCATGATAAAATAGCTATATTTGCACTTGATAGATAACTAAAAGAGGATAATATAAAAGCCTTTATGATTTGATAATGATGCGAGGCCTAAGGCAGCATTAACCTTGTTAATAATACTACACAGGAAGTTTCTGATAGTGGACAGATTGGTAGTTTGGTAACGCCTATGAAAAAGATGTGTCTATTCCACATTCATGAGGAAATCAAGACCATCTGTTGTCACACTATTAAGTTACTAACTTGGTTTGGGATGATTAAGTGACATGGATGAGAAGAAGAAAGCATAGAGCTACCAACTAGAAACAACACATACAATGGATCAGTATGCAAGTCAAAGAGAAATCACATAAGTACAGACTCCACACTTATTTAAACTAAATTTGTATTCTCTATCTGAATTAAGAGGAACAAATGTATCTTAGAAAAGAAGCATAAGGAGAACACTCAACTGATTACAGAGATTGCTTACATCTCGAAACAAAATGTACAATAGATCAGTAAGTAAGTAAAAAATAACAGGAAGTCAGATCTTCAAGCTTGTTCATGTAAATTTGAACACTCCATCAATTTATAGAACACCACACATTTTGAGTTGTGACTAATGGAGCTAAAGTTTAATTTTCTATTCATGTGAACTAATGACTTTTTGCATGTTTCACAAAGCTAAACTCATCATCCACTTTTCCAACTAATTTTTTTTTTATCAAACTGCAGGAGGATACAAGCAACATCAGCAGAACACTCTAGCATCAGACTAAAAACAACAATAACAAAATTTCAAAGTAGCTAAAGATTCTAAAAATGTACCACGAGCAGTAACTTTCTTGGCGCAAAAAAAAATATTCATTCAAAATCAAAGGACAGAACTGGAAATCGAAACTAATGACACTAATGGTAAAAATATTCAACTACTTCTTTCCCTGATAGATAAAAAAAAGTCACAATGACATTCCTATCAAAATTTCATGAAACTTCTAGCAACTTATGCAATCCTAACAAGGAAAATCCTAAAATAAACTCTCATATGTATCCTCTTTGACCCTCAACCTCCTCCATTCTACATATAACACTATTATTTTTAGTTCTCGCACAATATAATCATTATTTATAAGAGCAAAGTCATAATATTCAATCATCCAAAAAGAAAATTAGTTTTACAGAAAAAAGAAGAAGAACGAGATGAATAAGAAGGAAAAAACTTACTTTAGTTGCCAATATTGTTATCAAGCTTCAAGATTTCAGCTTTTCTGATAAAGCGAGGAGAAAAATTGAATCATCCAAAAGAAAATTTTTGATTTTAAGGAAAAAAGAAGAAGAAGGAAGATACTTACTTTCGCTGCAGTTTATTCTCAAGCTTCAAGATTTCACCTGATAAAGTGAGAGGAGAAAAACTGAAGAGCGACGCTAGATAAGAAGACTTAAAAGAGAGAAAAAGAGCTTTAGAAAGAAAGTTTTTATAACTTTGGAAGAATGCTTACACTTGATTTTCGGATGCTGGGATGGTTTGCAAATGAAAATGGCTCCCTCTATTTATACTACTCCTAAAGTGCCAAGATATAAATAATATTTACACTACAAGTCCTCTATATTTACAAGGTAGTCCTTTCTCTAGAATCCTCCACATACTTCTATACAATTCTAGAGAAGACTACATACTACTAGTGTATTCTATACGGTTCTAGAGTCTTCCGTAAACCACTCGAAGACTCTAGATTTTTCCCTTGTGGGCAAGAATAGTGGCGGGTCGTCACAACTCCCCCAACCGATGTTGCGACGTCCTCGGCGCAATGCTGTTGTTGGAACTTCCAATCTCCACCGTTGAACTGCCACATACCTCTATGTCGTCCCTGTGTGGTCTCTACTGAAGTTTGCCCCTTCCAGCACCCGAGGAGCACTATTGTGGTTAGTCGTCTCTGCTCCCGCTTGGTTTCCTTTGACAGTTTCTCCTCTGATGACTTTTCCTCTAAGCGGGTGTGGAACATAACAATGGTGGACTTCCCTTAACCTCTTCCACAAGCTGCAAGGCTAATATTCGAGCTGGTCCCTCTGACTTGGGCATCTCGATCAAGGGCACCATGCCGGAACCTCCCTACTCTATGACCACGAGTTGTTGGAGGTAGGGGTCTATCACCACATGGCACTTCCAGAAAAACTCCTGTCCAAGGATGATGTCAAAGAGATCTATCTGTGCTATGTGGAAGTTGGTCTTACCATGCCACTCGCCCAGCACTATGTCGACTCCCTGAGCAACTCCACACACAGGAGTCATCGATGCATTAACCGTCCTAAGATGCGCATTACTTGGGTTATGTTTCAGCCCCAACTTGGTTGTCGCAGACTTAGTCACAATGTTGACCTCTGCGCCTGTGTCGACCATGGCACGAACGAGTCTCCCATTAACTGTGATGTCCACGTACTGCGGTCCACGCTCTTTTGGCTTCTCCCGTAGCTTTGTGATCGCTCCGCATAGCCCAATCACGCCTACTCGAGCTGTGCCAGCTTCTCTTGATTCGGGTGCCTCTTCCTGGGCCTTCTGCTCCTTCCGCTCCCGCAGTATGGCACCAAGACTCTTCAGTTCGGGGCACTTCTTATAGCTATGTGGCCCCTGCATATGTAACACTTAAATTCTTTTTCGGGCTGTGTCTTGTCCTCGTTGCTGCCCTGATGACCGACCCTCATTTTATCAAGCTCGTGAGGTATCATGATGCTTGGGGTGTGGCTGCCAACCCTTGCCACCATCTCCCCCACCTTGGTTATGACTACCTCCCAAGATTTCTTCTCGGTCTTTGTCTCACCTGTCGTGTCAAGAGTCCGTCAAAGCCTCCGCTTGTGTGATGGCCTCGTCTATGGTCCTAACCTGTCGGCGCTCCAGCTCCGTCCTGGCCCAATTTTATAGGCCGTCCATGAAGTGGAACATCATATCTTCATCTGTGAGGTTGGGAATTTGAAGTGTGAGGGTAGTAAACTCCCTCTCGTAGGCTCTTATGCTACCCATCTGCATCAGCTCCCTGAACTTTCGCTTTGCCTCATAAATGACATTATCCGAGAAGAAGGCCTTCTTGAACTCAGACTTGAACTGCTCCCATGTGTTGATGGCGCATAGTCCCTTCCCTATTTTCGACTCCTTGCATTTCCACCATAGCATAGCCATCTTAGTTAGATACAACACGGCTGTGTTAATCTTCGTCTCGTCGTTTCTCACCTTGTTACACTTGAAGTAATTCTCCAAGTGCCATAAGAATTTCTCCACCTCTTGCGCGTCACGGATGCCTTTGAAGACAGGTGGCTTGGGAGCCTCAATCTTGGCCTCCCCTTCTCCAGCAATCCCTATGCATCTTCTGTCAGCCACGCCTTCCTCAAGTGCCCTCACCCTTGTACCCATGCCCTTCATGGTGGCGCTCATGGCCTCCATCTTGCTCAGTGCCTCTATGAGCCGGCACTCCAAGGAAGTGATGGTCTCCCTCAGCTCGTACACCGCAACCTGATGTCCGCCCAACTCCTTCAGGATGCTTGCATTCTCCTCAAGGGTGAACTCCTCCAAGGTCTTGAACTTGCTGTCGAACTCGTTCCAGCGCTTGCCCAAGAACTCTACTGCTTGCCTAGCAGCATCTACCCTCGCGACCCATCCTATGTCGAGCGTGACGCGATAGGATCCTCACCTCATCCCTCGTCACTCAACTCAGCGGCTAAGAGTGAATGGGTTGTCACGGCCTCGCTCAGTGTCGATCCGATCAGCACCTCCTCAATCTTTTTGGAGTTTTTCTTCTCGTTACGTTTCTTGCCAACATCTAGCATAACGTTGGCGGTGTTGGTGGCGTTGACATCTCCTTCACTTGCCATGCTTCCCTGAGTTCAAACCTTGCTCTGATACTACGTTGTCACGGACTTAGAACTCTCGCTAAGACTTCCGTGCGGCATTAGTCAAATTGTTCACGAATGTTTCACGATCTTGCAAATGCTAGTAAGCCTTTCAACTAAGACCGCTAAGGGAACGCTAGATAAGAACACTTAAAAGAGTAAAAGAGAGCTTTAAAAAGAAAGCTTTTATAACTTAGGAAGAATGCTTACACTTGATTCTCCGATGCTTGGATGGTTTGCAAATGAAAATGACCACCTCTATTTATACTACTTCTAAAGGGCCAAGATGTAAATAATATCTACACTACAAGTCCTCCATATTTATAAGATAGTCCTTTCTCGAGAATCATCCACATACTTCTATACAATTCTAGAGAAGACTACATACTACTAGTGTATTCTATACGGTTCTAGAGTCTTCCGTAAACCACTCGAAGACTCTAGATTTTTCCCCTGCGGGCAAGAATAGTGGCGGGTCATCACACTTTAGTGATATTAGCGTATATACAGAGAGAAAAACCTAAGACATATTTGGGGATTTTACTTTGTTTCTATAGAGAGAAAATATTTTTTTTAGCCTTTTAGTTTTTCACTTTTTGTTTCCGCTTTTGCTATGTTGATTTCCCGCTGAAATTTTTTATTTAGAGACAATTTTTTTTATTTTTAGAAAATAATATAGCCAACTAGAGACCAGAAAATAATATCTTCCTTATAAGTGTATTTTAGGGACCATATTTTTAACTGGTCTCTAAATTCTGGTCTTTAATGACCCTTTTCTCGTAGTGGCAGAGATTATTTCGTGGTGGAATAGGCACAAAATTTGGAAGAAAAAGAAAAAAGAGATGGGACTTTTTTAAATTTGTGACATAGGATAAGTTAAAAATCAAAATGAAGGTGAATATGTGTGTTGGTATACGTTAATCTTAATGAGTAAATTATAGATGACGAAGTTGTGCATTGCTTTTTTTTTTTTTTGGGCCAAATACATAAACACTAACTAAGACAAGTTCCTAATAGACACCTCAACTGTTCAGATTTGATCCCATTAAACACTTTTATCCTACTTGGCACTCTTCGGTACTGTTTTTTTTAATTTTTCAGCCAAAAATAAATAGTTGCGGTCCAAAAAAATTTTTTTTTTCATAAAAGTAGATTTTCAAAATTCTCAGTTAACCATGTGCAAAAATTTTTTATTTAAAATTGTAATAATGTTTTTCTGCATATGGTTAACGGAGAATTTTGAGAACCTACTTTTATGGAAAATTTTTTTTTTTGATAACTGAGAATTTTGAGAACCTACTTTTATGGAAAAAAAAAAAGTACCAGAGATGGATTGCTATCAAGTATGATTACTTACCAAAATACTACCAACATTGTATGATTCAAGGGCATGACGAAGAACAATGTTATGTATTGCACCCGGAGCTATATCCAGAGAAAAATAACAGAAAGAATAAAGGGGGGGAGAAAAGTCAGTCAATGGATGGTACAAATAAGATGGTGGGGAAAAACAAGGAGTTAGACATTCCCAAAAAGACTACTGTAATACCTTTGCAATTGGGGGGAGGGGTAATTAGAAAGGACTGACAGCGTACAGGGGTTGTATTTAAAAATCAATTTGCAGCCCTACAAGATGAGGAGGTCGAGAGGGTAGAAAAGAATGACCAAGCAGAAGGTGAGCAGACTACCTCTATCAATTTTACGGGAGGGGAAGAAGGAATAGGGGGCAGCAAAGGGAAACAGGTTATCAGGGAGTTGCATGATGTTGGGGAAAGTCACTACAAAGATGGTACAGTGGAAGAAGAGTGGAATGTTCACAACACTTTGGGACTGCAGGGGCAAAATCAGGGTTGTCCACAGATAACATTGCAAAAGGGGGGAATGCATGGCACAGAAGAGGAGGTGGAGAGTGGGGACCATCATATATGCATTGAGGATGGAGAAAAGGGGGTGGAACAGAGGGGAAGAATGCACAGAGAAGAGGATGATGATATTGAGTATAATATCCAGCAAATCAGTATTGCTGGCGACTTGTCCCCTAGGCATACATCAACATTGAAGGATAGTGCAAAGAAAAACAAATCATTTGTTCCACTTCAAGTCAAAACAAGGCGCAACAGAAATAAATCCGCCTCCAGTGATCAATGAGTTGCAACATATTATTTTGGAACATTAGATCTATTAATACCCAAAATGCATTTGGTAAACTAATGGATCTAAATAGGAGACATAGTTACTCATTTATAGCTTTAATGGAACCTTTCCGGGATCCTTCACATATAGAGCAATACAAAATTCAGTTGGGATTTGACCATGCTGGGGTGAATCATTCGGGTAAAATATGGTTTTTTTGGAGGGCTGATTGGGAGTTATTATCGACGGTTGACTCAATTCAGCATGTGACCCTCAAGTTCAAGTGGATTCATAGGGTTTTTATGATATCAGGGGTCTATGCAAGGTGCAGTGCTGTGGAAAGATTGGAGTTGTGGGATGAGTTGCAGGAGGTAAACGACAATTGCAGTTGCCCCTGGGTAGTAGGTGGAGATTTTAATGTCATATTAAATGAAGAAGAAAAGCTTGGAGGGCTGCCATTTGAGCAGTCGGAGGCTGCTGATTTTTCTTTTTTCATAAATAGCTGTGGGTTGGAAGACATCAATTTCACAGGCAGCAAATACACTTGGTGGAATGGCAGGGTGAATGAAGGGTGTGTTTTCAAAAGATTGGACAGAGTACTGGTAAATCAAAGCTTTCTGGAGATATTTCCTGCATCTGAAGTGTGTCATCTCATTAGGCAAGGTTCAGATCATGCGCCATTGCATCTAGTATGCAACTCAGATCAGGTACCTATCAAAAAGTCGTTTAAATTCTTGAATTTTTGGGCCAAACATCAAAATTTCAAGTACATTGTGAAGGAGAACTGGAGTGTGGACTTTGAGGGGGACCCTCTATTTATTGTTCAAACAAAATTAAAGAGGGTTAAGAAAGCGCTGTCAAGATGGAGCAAAGAAACGTTTGGGAATGTATTTCACCAAATCTCTACTATTGAAGATGTCATACAGGTGAAGCAGACTCAATTCGAGATGGACCCAAGTGAAGGAAATAGGGCAGAACTTAAGAGGATGGAGGCGGAGCTCAAGAGATACTTGAGTTTGGAGGAGGACTTCTGGAAACAAAAATCAGGGATGAGGTGGCTGAAGGATGGGGATAAAAATACGAAGTTCTTTCACTCCTATGTCAAAGGGAGGAGGAAAAAACTGCATATTGCTGAAATTCTAGATGAGAACGGAGGCCGGATGAATACGGAGGATCAGATAAGGGATGCGGCTGTTCGACACTTTGTAAGTCAATTTACAGAGGATAATAATAATGAGGACTTTTCTATGTTAGAGCACATACCAACACTGATCACGGAGGCGGAGAATGAGTACATTGTAAAGCTACCCGATAAGGAGGAGGTCAAGGCTGTGACTTTTAGTCTAAATGGGGAGAGTGCATGCGGACCAGATGGTTTTACAGGGGCTTTTTTTCAGGAATGTTGGGACATTGTTGGGGATGACATTACTAAGGTGGTTAAGGCATTTTTTTGTGGACATGAGCTGACCAAGTTTATTACTCACACCAATTTGGTAATGATACCCAAGAAAGAAATCGTGAAGTCCTTCACAGATATGAGACCTATCAGCCTGAGTTCTTTTGTGAATAAAATTATATCAAAAACATTGCAGGAAAGATTGGTTACAGTATTGCCCAAGATAATTTCAAAAAATCAATCAGGGTTTGTGAAAGGAAGAAACATTGCTGAGAATGTGTTGTTGGCTCAGGAAATTATAGGGGGCATTAATAGACGGAATGCAAATGTGAATGTGGTGGTCAAACTGGACATGGAGAAAGCTTATGATAGGGTTTCCTGGATCTATCTCACTAAAGTGCTGCGCAAGTTTGGATTTGCGGAGGGGATTATTGATATGGTATGGAGATTAATATCAAATAACTGGTATTCTGTACTAGTGAATGGGAAGTCTCATGGATTTTTCCACTCAGGGAGAGGGCTGAAGCAAGGGGATCCACTGTCTCCTACTTTGTTCATAATTGCAGCTGAGGTTTTATCAAGGGGTTTGAACAACTTGCATGAAGATACTGATTATAAAGGATATGGAATGCCTAAGTGGAGCCCTAAAATTAATCACCTTGCTTATGCAGATGATACTATTTTATTTGGGTCTAGGGACAGGAGGTCTATTATTAATATGATGAGGGTAATTAGGGATTATGAGGTAATCTCAGGCCAGAAAGTTAATAAAGGGAAGAGTCAATTTTATCTTCATGACAATACCCCCCTGGGTATTGCAATCAGACTGAGAAGATTGTTAGGGATCAGGCAAGGCAACTTCCCATTCACATATTTGGGTTGCTCGGTGTTCTATGGGAGGAAAAAAGCATCCTACTTTGAGGATATATTAAGGAAGATATCTAGGAGGGTTTTATCTTGGCATAACAGACTGTTATCTGCAGGTGGGAAGGCTATTCTCATTAAACATGTGTTGCAATCGATCACAGTGTATCTGTTATCGGTGTCTAACCCTCCCAAAAAAGTCTACGTACAAATTGACCAACTTCTAGCAAGGTTTTTTTGGGGTGGTAATGGTGGTATAAGGGGTAAACACTGGATTAAATGGGCTGATTTGTGCTATCCTAAAGAGGAGGGAGGACTTGAATTTAGGTCTCTTGGGGATATTAATAAAGCTTTGTTTGCCAAACTATGGTGGAATTTCAGAGTGTCAACAAATTCCTTATGGGCCGAATTCATGTGGAACAAGTATTGTAAAAAAGTGCATCCTGTGATAGTGGCTAGTAGGGGGGCCTCGCAAGTTTGGACACAAATGTTGAAAATAAGGGACGAGGTAGAGTATGACATATGGTGGCAAATTAAGGCTGGGAATTCCAGTTTCTGGTTTGATAATTGGACTAAATTGGGTGCGCTCTATTTTTTACAAGATCAGGCAGCGATTGATGGGGATTTAGAGGTAAAGGATATGATCACAGGGGGATCTTGGGACAAGGGGAAGCTGCTAGCCTGTATTTCTGAGGAAATGGTGGAATTCATCATGGCAAATATCAAACCAGCCCAAGATGGCAGATTGGATAAACCATGGTGGACAAAGGAGACCTCTGGGGAGTTCTCAGTTAAATCGGCCTACAACAGACTGAGGGGGAAAAAAACAAAGGTGGAGTGGAGTGGGAAAGTCTGGGACAGGGGTTTGCCTTTTAAAATTGCCTTCTTCTTATGGAAAGTCCTTAAAGGGAAAATACCAACAGATGACATCCTTAAGAGAATGAGAATCCCTGTGGTGTCTAAGTGCTATTGTTGTGAGGAAGGAGTAGAGGAGACAGTGGATCATATCTTTCTAACATCTTCTATAGCCCAAAGGCTATGGAAGTATTTTGCTTCTTGTGCAGGTATCCAGATGCATGGAATACAATTACAGCAGGTCATTCAAACTTGGTGGAGCATGGGGTCATCAACAAAGGCCAACAAAATTATAAGTGTTGTTCCTGCTGTTTTAATTTGGGAGTTGTGGAAGAGGAGGAATTATAGGAGGCATGGGAAAGATTCCTCCTATGACTGGGTTGTTCACCAATGCCAGAGAACAATCCAAGCTATAATTAAGGAGAAATTTCCATGGATGAAGGTACCTAACAGGTGGCCAGAGATGATAGACAGTCTGGAAAGTTACAAACCTAGATTGTATTATCATAAGGTAAACTGGAAAGCACCCAACTCGGGCTGGTTAGTTTGTAACACTGATGGGGGGAGTAGGGGAAACCCAGGAGACAGTGCTTACGCCTTCTGTATCAGGAATTGGGAGGGCAATCTGATATATGCAGAAGCCCAATATCTAGGGGTGAGCACAAACTCAAAGGCGGAAGCTACGACTATATTACATGCATTAAAACATTGCAAGGACAGAAATTACTCGCAAGTTGAAGTGCAGACAGATTCTAGTATCATTCGGAAAATGATCCTAGGAGAATGTAGATGTGCCTGGGAGTTGGTTGAAATAGTGGAGGAGGTTCAACAGCTAAAGCAGCAAATGACAGTGAAGGTTGTCCATGTATTTAGGGAGGCCAACCAGTTGACTGACAATATAGTAAACGAGGCGATGGACAGAAAGGAACATAAACAATACAATCAGTTCATGCAGTTATCAAGAAAGAGCAGGAAGTTATTAAACATGGATAAACAGGACATTCCTTATCTTAGAGTGAGGACTAGGCCTATTCACAGGTAATTATTGCTACATGAGAAGCCAAGGAAGAAAGATTTGGAGAGCTTGTGAAGCTTACCTATGGAAGACTGGTAGAAGGTCGACATCAGTAAGCAGGCAAAGGAGCACAGCAGGAAAATTGCACCCAGGCTTTCGGATCGAACAGAGCAATCAAAGAACCACCAATTCCTCAGCAATGAAGGCGATTATTCTCAATTTCAACACCACTAGAGCTGTAATCTCCAATTCTGGAAGGTATATCCATTCGCTCAAAGAGCTGGCACATACAGTGTCACCACGGAAGTTAGCTGGGAACTCCAAGACATGCAAATGGGGAGGAGAATCAGCAAATGATCAGGTGGTCATCGATGAAAAGACCAGTGCTTACCAATGGAGGTCGATGCAAATGGAGATGATGGAAGGAAGACGGAGCTGGAGCTGGAGCTGGAAGCTGAAGATGGAGATAGCGGGATAGCACATCTCAGGCTTCTGGCGCGAACAGGGCAAACAAAGACACACCAATAATCAACAATGAAGGCGGATATTCGCGGTGTCACCAATAGTGGAGTAGCCATCTACAACAATGGAAGGTCAGACGATCTGGCGCATATAGTGTCAACAAGGAAGAGATCTCCAAGACACGTAAACAGAGAGGTGGTCTCACCTTTGGAGATCGCTGCAAATGGTGAAGATGGACGGAAGAAGGAGCTGCTGCTGAAGCGGCGTGGAAGGGGAAGGGGGTGACGTGTGTAGAAGTCTCTAGA
The DNA here is from genome assembly GCA_029948455.1 of Solanum rostratum. Taxonomy (NCBI): domain Eukaryota; kingdom Viridiplantae; phylum Streptophyta; class Magnoliopsida; order Solanales; family Solanaceae; genus Solanum; species Solanum rostratum. The sequence continues at coordinate 25,561,741 of CM057053.1, forward strand.
TTTGGAAAGTCAAGGAAAAGCCCTACATTGAAGGGTCTGAAAAACATTTGGGCTAGGCCAAATTTTGGGCTCAGAATGCTATGTGTAACATTACAATTCAGAGTTTGGTTTTTTTTAATAAAATGGGCTAATAGCCCACGTAATTAATTAAAAAAAAAAAAATTTATTTTTGGCTGAAAAATTAAAAAAACTGTACCAGAGAGTGCCAAGTAGGATAAAAGTGTTTAATTGGATCAAATCTGAGCAGTTGAAGTGTCTATTAGGAACGGGTCTTAGTTTAGGTGTCCAAGTGAAAAATGAGGACAAGTTTAGGTGTCTCTTTATGAGTTAAACTTTTTTTTTTATGTTTATTTCTTTTTGAAATAACATGTCTAATGAAACAAGTATGCCGTATTTATGTCAGGGATTTAATTGTAACACTTGAAGAAAGGAATTAGTGGTCTTATTGGGATGATTAAGTCAAGTATAGGCTATAAAAGGAAGAGGAAATTTCTCTAAGGTTTTAACATGTAAAGTCATCTCTATCTTGGGATAAGAGGCGAAACAAACAAAGGGAAATCATGGAAAGATCAAAATAAAAGAGACTATTTTATTATATGATCTCACTGTGAATAATGATAATTCCAAAATTATGATAATACAAGCTAATCCAAGAATTGTGATGATACAATTCATATTATTAAAGGTGGAAATTAGAATCGAATAGAGAATGAGAGTCTATATCTTATATCAGTCTCTTACTATATCATAGAGAGAGGAAGTATTCAGGATTATTTTGTGGTTGTTAATTGAACTTTGAGTTAGCTGGGTAGATATGATCATTATTATTATAGTAATTGTGAGATAAATTATGAGCAGATCCCAACATAAATTTGGGAGCAAAACTTTTGGAAATCAGTGAGAAAATAGACTTCTTCTAATAGGATTGGATGAAGCAACATATGGGATTGTGATTAATATACATGGTGATTAATATACGATTTGAAGGGAAGTCTCGAAATAAATGATAAAGTTATTATTATAAGAGACTGTGATTAATATACGTGGGACTGTGATTAATATACAATCTGAACGGAAGTCTCAAAGTAAGTGATAAAGTTATTATCATAAGGGACTGTGATTAATATACGATTTGAGGTAGGGCTGAATCACAAGGGCATTATTCACATTGCAAGGAATTCAGTCTTTACCAACTGATTAGAATATCGGAAAATAGAGGAGGCTGAGACAGAGAATGATAGCAACAAGGAGGACGTCTGCGGAGCTAACACTAAAATAGTGGAAGAGCAAACTATGATTGAGATGTTGAAATTTCAAATAAGAAGATGGATCCTCATCTTAACAATAATAAACCTATGCAGCCATCAATCATGTGATATGTAATTCACAACAATTATGCCATCAACACAATATTTTCAATTGTTCCATGACTTCCAAACGGAGGCAATTTGGTGTCCATCAAAGAGGCTTTCTTTTTCTTTTTTTTTGGAAAAAAAAGTTGAATTATTCAATATGGTAAAAGAATGTCTGGTATGTTCTGAATTTAACATATAATTTAATTTAAATCAATTTAAATAGTTAATATTGGCTAAAAAATATCCTCAATTAATTTTTTGGCTAAAAAATACCCCTCAATCAAATTTTTGGCTCAAAAATATCCTTCTCTAACGAAAACAAAAAAGGGTTGAAAGTACCCCTGAACTATCAGAAATGAAACAAAAATACCCCTTGGTTATTTTTGATTCAAAAATACCCCTCGCTTAATATTTTGCAAAAAAAATAAAAAAAATAACCCTCTCTCTAATAGAAATAATAAAATGCATATTATGTGAACAAAGAGCACCACATGATCATTCCATGTGAAAATCCATTTAGGGACCCAAGAGATTTTCTTCTCGGATATTAGATCCGAGACTAGCCTTTTCATATCAAAGAGGATTGTTATTTCACTTGTAAATGTTTCAAAAAGTTGATCTCTGAATGATAACATTGATTCATCCTCATTATAATCGTTGTCTCCTCCTTCAATCAATTTCTCGAGTTCAATACGATCCAATTCTTCAAACTTTTTGAGCCTACGAAGCTTGTATAAAAATTGTTGTGCTCATGTTAGCAATGTAACACAATTATATAAGTTCTCATTTTGAAAAGATAATTCAGTTGCAATATAAATAAAAGTTTTTTTTTTAATATAGTAAGAATGTGGACTACTCAAAGTCTGATAAAAATTGATTTGAAGATGGGTTGGAGTTAAATTTTTAATGAAAGAGGGATATTTCAAATAATAATTTTAAAGTTTCAATGGAGGGGTAATTTTTTAGCTGAAAACTAACGAAGGGTATTTTTGCTCCATTTTTAATAGCTAAGGGGTATTTTTGACCCTTTTTTCATTTCTGGTAGCACGAGGGGTATTTTTGAGCCAGAAACTTATTGGAGGGGTATTTTTGAGCAAAAAAAAATAACGGAGGGGTATTTTTGAGCTAAAAATATAACAGAGGATTTTTTTTAGCCAAAACATAATGGAGATGTATTTTTACTCCATTTTAAATAGTTCAGGGTATTTCTGACCCTTTTCCCTATATTATATAATCTTTTACGAGTTATAGCATATTTTTTACTCTTTTTCTTATAAAAAATAATTAAATACATATATAATATATATTTTTAACACAAATTTAATAAAAACATAAACTAATTTAAATGTATTTATATATTTAAAATTCAAGTATTACAAATTTTTTAACCTCGTTAATATATTATGTACATTATATGCATTATTTCAATTCACGTGCTGAATTTATAACTAAAATATTTGTACAATACAAATATATTATAAGTACAATATGTGAATTTCAAACATTCTAGTGTACTTTAAATTGGTTTATGTTGTTAAAAATGTATTCTCTTTGTTTTGAAATAATAACTATCGAATTCATAATAATTTACAATATTGACTTCAAATTGTGTTACAAGTGTCATTTATATTTAATATAATTTTTTAGGAGCTTTTTTTTTTCATTGATCATCAATGATTTTCATGAAATTTGTGGGAGTTCATAATTTTTTTTTACTGGAGTTCAATTATTTTTTGATTTGATTGTTGCATTTGTTTGTGGTTTGTCTCTTTGGCGGTGTTCAACAATGACTTCTCACAAACATAACTCTACAATATGTATACTAAATTAATGATAATGCTCATGATTACTTGAGTTCGTTAACTATTTTTGTCCCAAATAATAAGGCGTTTAAAGATGCTAAAGTTTTTTATTTGAACAAAATTCAGTAATATTAATGTTGTTTCATTGTTGCAGTATCATGTTATTTTGAGTTAGGTGTAGTTATTATTTGTTATATTGTGCACTGAAAAGGTCTTCTCCGATGAGGTTAGACAGAGAAGAGGAGATGAAAGGAGCAATGAAGTGATTTTAGTTATTAAAGATATCAAAAATACACATAATCTATACACTGTAATAATAATAAAAAAATGCTCCAGCAAATAATAATTAATTTTAAAATAATTTATTTGTAAAAGAATTTGTTTAACTTATATATCGCAATTACTTATTCATTTTAATTGTAATAATACATTTAAGAAATTCATGTGTACTACATAGAATTTCATAACAAGAAAATTGATTGGAGCAGATCAACGTCAAGATGGATTTAACTATTTTTGAACGTGTCACAAATTTAGAATATGAAGACAGACATTGATGTGAACCGAGGTGGATTCGTAATGATCTATGGGCTAGAATTGGTGGAGAAGACTACTTTAGTTGAAATTATTGGGCCAAATAAAATGTTGGAGAGTTTTGTGCGGGATCCAAATCCACTTAGTAACTGGTTAAAAAAAGATTGTGTGTTAGAAAGAAGGGGCATGCTTATATGTGCAGCTTTGGCTCTGCTCTTCTCACCCCTTTCATGAATTTGTCTCTCATTCCCTTCTGACCATCTATCTTAGTTCTTTAGTTGTTCTTTTGCAATTTCCCTTTTGTTGTTTACATTCCATAATTTTAATCCTTTTAGTATTGAGATCAATATAATATATAATATCTTAATATTTGTGCATGAGAAATTCAGGTTGTCACATTAGTGTTTTTATCTAGAGGTCTTCAATGGAGGACCAGATGTCTCAAAGAAATAAAGATTCATAGTCGAAAGATCTTGCTGAAATTGGTTCAATGTTACAGGAGTTGGCTACAACAAGTAAACCTACCCCGATGGAATTTCAACGATTGTGTAGTGAGAATCCAGAGCTATGGATTTCCCAGGTTGAACACTACTTTAACTTCTATGAAATTGCCAAAAACCACAAGTTATCTCTCGCCTCGTCCTATCTTTTACAGAGCAGTTTTTTCATGGTATCAATGGCTTTTCCAAATCAAACAATTGGCAAATTGGGAACACTTTATTGCAAAAGTGTTGATTCGCTTTCGTAAACAACATCTCAAATCATCGAAAGGTCGTTTGGCCAATCTCTGGCAGATACCATCTGTAACTGAGTACCCAAGTCATTTTGAGGTTGTTTCATCAGGTTTCAGTGAGCAAGATATACTTTCTTCATGTCTTACACATGTGCATCCACAATGGATCAATATATCCTATTCACCCTTGCGTTAAACCAATGATGAGCAATCAGAATGCGCAACCAAAATTGATGAGAAAAAGATGTTCGACAAAATTTCACACATAACAGTGAGCTCTGAAATCAATGATATACGCGCTATTATCCACGAGGGAGAAAACTTTGTAACTATAGTAGCCAAGTTGAGCGACGATAGCTTCAACGAAGACATCAACTTGTAAATCAAGGTGCCTACTACGGTGTTAGTTCATACGAAAGAATCTAATATTAAGGAAAAGGACAATCCACAAGATAATGTCGTTTTGTTTGACAAATGCCTAAACAGGATACATTAGATTCTCTAGTTCTTTATCCTAGCCAAGGTATCGTAATATGGAATATGAGCATGCGAATTGTTGCAATCTAATATCCATTTGAGGGTGTCTTATGACATCACACTATTCCTTGTTTGCGTAATTGTCTGGAAGATATGTTGGTGGGGGGGGGGGGGACAAACTAGAGTGTCACCTAACCTTGATTTTAGTTTACATAAATACAATTGGGTTGATACTGAGTAGGAGTGCAATCTTTCTAGTTTCTTATAGTCTAACTTGGGAGGGTATGCAAGTAAAGAGAAAATACAAGTACTCACATCAATTATTGTAAGTTCCTCCAAGAAGTCACCATATACTCGAGCTATTAGGATCTTGTTTGATCCAGTCCATAAAGTAAGGCTTAATTTGTTGTATATTGTCTTTGATCTTTGTCCTTATGTTGGTTATATCGGCAATCTATGAAATAAGATGTATTTTTGAAGGTGGAAAATAAATGGAGGAGGGTACTGTGGTAGTATTATTTGAACGCCCAAGTGGGAAGTTTCCTATTGGGCAAGTACTCTTTATGAAAATCGGTATCATTTCAGACGTTTGCAATAGACTTAGAACTTACATTTGTTGTCATATAGGGACATGCACATATTATCATTGGGAATCTGAAGTCATACACTGGACGTTCCTTTTTGTTGTTCTATGGAAAATTAGTTCGACACTGGGCAAGATGATTAAGTGATGCATCTATTTCTAATGAACCTTTACCTACTGCCTCAAATGTATATGAACTATTTGACACAACTGATTAAAGACTTATAGGCTCCACTGTAAATTTATATGATTGGCGATGTATCAGTGGAGTTGAAATGGATGCTCAAAGTTATGATGCTTTCAACACTTCTTTGGCAACTTACAAGCTATTGGGAGAGTTTATAGAGAATTCATTGGCAAGTCTATATATAATGGTGTTACTAATGTTTTAGAGCAATTTAATGGGCTAGTGGTACAATCTGATGTATGTGCTTATATGAAACGTAACATTCTAATTTTTTCTGTTGGACATATGACTTTGTTGGATTGGATAACGAGGTCAGGATTGGGTTCTTTAAGGGCTTTGCCACACTTTACATGTCACGAGTTGGACCTAGGACCTAGCTGTGGCACGATGAATGTGACACCCATAGGTATTCCATCCAAGCCTCGTATTCATATCATAAGCATTCATAAGGTAACATAAGCATACATAAAAGAATAAGCAAGCGGAGTGTATAAGACTAAGAACATCATAATTTCTCTAAGGAAATATACATCAATCTTTAGTGTCCAAAACATGCCTCTACATCACAAGATCTTAGCGGGATCTAGAACAAAACTTACTAGCTCACCTTCAAGATATACATCAAAAGAAAATGACAAAGTTTCAACATATAAAAACATCATAAATGGGCTTGTTCCCGAAGAATGGGAACTCACCAACAATCTTCAAGCTCAAAATCTGAATCTAGCCACAAAATGGAATAGTCACCTCGTCGTCTGCCCATACATGGTTATATTATGTAGGCAAAGAAGTATGTGTTAGTGCGTGAAATGTACTAAGTATTTAGGTATGCATGAATCAAAGGATATCACAATATAATATCAATATGCATAATCGTAATCAATTGGATAATGACACAATATGCATGGGCAATGCAAGTTTAAAAATCATAAGAAGAAGCATAGTCAAATTCGTTCATAACCTTAACATACATATGTGGGAATAAGACCATAACCGATATGTAAGACCATGCAGACTATTACATGGAATCTTGATGTTCCCTCTACACCAAGCAAAGAAGAGTCTACTTTTCCAAGGTAGACTTGATCCTCACCCTTTAGGCTCTATCTTAACACAGTGAGAACCCATAATTTGACCCCACCCTTTAGGCTTTATCTTAGCACAGTGAGTGTCCATCATTAAAGCTAAATGGAACTATTATCACACCTTTAAGGCATAAAACATGAACATCATTCCTATGGTGGTACATAGTTATGGGACTATGGAATCTACCAAATCCCTCTCCGTGCTAAGTCATATCCCACAGAATACATAAATCATGCATAGACATAACTTTCAACATAGTTCATACTTCATTAAAATTATACTTTCATAACTTGTAAAATAGTCATCATAATCTTTCATGCATAACATCTCATGGCATAAGAATAGTCCATCTACTTTACTTTTCATTATAATGTGGGTAAACATTCCTACCATAACATCATCATCATAAACATTAAGGTTTTCATTACCCTGTTTATCATAACATCATCATTATCATAAAACATGTTTTTACATACTTAAGATCATCATCATGATAGTCCATAGTTTTATCATAAAAGACTAGAGAGAGAAATATTGAGAACCTTTGGGAGAATTCTGAGGATGAATGACTTTGAATGATTTAGGAATAGGTCTTATAAAGGTCAGGTCAGTTAGGATAGTTTGGAGATCCAAAGAGACGTTGTTTAGGACTTAAACGAATTGAAAATGTTAAAAACATCCTTCATTATAAATTGCCAGAATCATTCACAAAACCCTTTCTACGGGTCGTGGTTCATCCTATGGACCACACTTTGGCCCATAAGCTTTATGTCATAAAAGTTGTGATTCTAGAATTTGTAGCTTCTCAACCATAAACATGCAGGACGACCCGTAGTTCCATTTACGAGCCATAGGCCCTCTTCGTAGAAGTGTTCCTAACTTAGAAAATTTTAGGCCCTTCAGGACCTCTTTCCATGAAACCATTGATGGGACGTTGTTCCACATAAGGTCCGTCTTGTTAATTCATACATCAATTTCTAGAATTTCTTAAATTTTGCATCTACACTGGACTCAATCCACGAACCTACTTACGATCCATGATTACTTTCCTATAGATTGGCTCGTAGGATCCAACCATCACAAAAATTCTTAACTTTCAATCTTTCCAAGCTAAAAACATGTTGGGTGTTACACTACACTTGCTGTGAAGAGTGAAGAGGAAGATAGTGGCGACGTGATTGGCCAAAAGGTGATAATTTCTCTAGTGGGAAAATTGGAATACTATGATGCTTCTATACTTACTATTTCAACATTAGTTAAAGATGTATATCATGGCATCATTTGTTGATCTTTACTTTGACAAGTCGACAATATCTTATTAGCTCTACTCTACAGTATAGTGGTAATTTTGCTAATTACAGGAACCCAAGATTCTTGTGAGTTACTTAAAATCAATGTGGTTGTTGGTATTGAGAGGATTGAACAATTCAAAGACTCCTTGCTTCTTGAAGCCTTTATTGCAACCAACGCCTCATGCTTCCATTGTGAAAAAGGCATTTCCTAAGATTGGCACATAACTATAAAGTGTTGTACAATTGGTGGATTTATTTAGCACTAAATGTTTAAAAGCATCATGATGCCCCCAAACCTTTTCTTCAGATTGTAGATGTCACTACCCAAGCCTAGGGCCTACATTCGACACGACAAATGGGAAACTCAAGGATAACCCAAACAAGCCTCTTAATATATTGTTTGCACATCCTTGATTACGGAGTATACAAGAAGAATCACAAATAAGTCTAAGGGAATTGGGACTTTTGACTCACGCTATGGGGATAATAAGAGGAAGGAATTTGCATGAATCACATAGCAAGCAATAACTAAAAGGAGGGTAAGTATAACTCAAGCAATCGGGAAGTAGGGACTTAGGACTTTCATCACCTTCCATAAATATCAACATCAACAACATCAAATAGTATCACATAAGGGATAGGGACTGAAGGACAAGTCTCCATAAAAATTCAACATCTCATCATAGGTATATAAGTATCCAACAACACCTCTAAAATATTAGTAGGATGGGGGCCAAGACATGTCCTGGGCTCACCCACAAAGTACATAGGGAAATGTAATGAAGTATAAACATGAGCAAGATAGAAGTAAGATATTGTCCCCACAATGGAGGACTCACCACTCAATAATCTTTATTAGTCCAAGCTAGTCACGTGGAGAAAGATGAGTAAGAGCTCCGATCCCTACATAATTAGATCATTTAGGCAAAAGATATGCATTAGTACTCTAAATGTACTACTATGTGGGGTGCAATGCAATGATAGATAATAAGCTTCATTAATAAGATGCATAATCATATATAATAGAATATAATCTCAATATGAGATGCATGAGTATGCTTTAATGAAAACTTGCATGAAACATAACTTCTTTACATCATACCTATGTGGGGGAAGATCATAGTAAACATAGACCATGAGAGCTACTACATGGAATCTAATGAACTCCTTCCATTGGGAAAAGGCCAATGAACTTCTTCCATTGGACAAAGACCAATGAACTTCTTCCATTGGGAAAAGGATAGTCTACTTTCCAAGTTAGAACTCAATGAACTTATTAACTTCACAATTGCATCTTTCATAAACATTATGGCTTACGTGGATCCACTAGCCTAAGATTATCTTACAAGGGCTCCTATGGAAGCACATAGTTTGAGAGACAAAGGTGGCTTCTAGGGTTCCCTTATCGAACCCCACCAGTTGCCCCATTTGGCGCTAAGTCATTTCCAGAGAATACATTTAAAAACATATGTATAATCCTAATCATCGTAAATTTAAAGCATAGCTTCAACATCATATATATTTATATATATACATATATATACATATACATATATATATATATATATATGTACATATGTATATATATGTATATATATACATATACATATATACATACACATATACATATACATATATATATATATATATATATATATATATATATATATATATATATATATATATGTATGTATGTATATATATATGTATGTATGTATAGAGAGAGAGAGAGAGAGAGAGACAGAGAGAAGCTCATCTTAACTTAAGATGCACATTTAGGGCTTGCCTTTTTACACAGAGGAATTATCTTTTGGTGAGGCTTTCCCTTCACCATCTTTAGCTTTAACTTTGAGGGATTCAAAACACCATAACTTTAAGTTTCATAGCTTTGTAATTGAACCCCTATCTTTAGATATCATATCTCCCCTTTGAAAATTGATATGATGATTGGGTGGATACCATGTATGTAACTTTAAATCATATAACTCAAGAGGACTATGCATCAATTTAAACCATTCTTAGATAACCCACCACAATCATGCATATCATCTTTGAGCTATAGGCATGGAATCGTGCAATTCTTTTCATAAAATCATCATTCTCATAAAAACTCATGGCATCATAACTTTCATGGCTTTGAATTTGTTAAAATAACTTCATAATTGAAAACCCTTGAAATCAACTTATGCAATTTCATGAAACTGATGAATAATCTCAACACAGTTCATGCTTAATAGGGTAATTAGAAAGAACCCATAAGAAATCAATATTAAAACTTGAAGGATTTAGAAAATTAGGTTTTGAGACTCCATAGGTGGAAGAATCCATTGATAAAGAAGCCCAAATAGCTTTTGATCCTTTTGAAAGCTTTGTCTTCAATGGAGGAACCTTGATCCTCAAGAAATTTGACAGAACTTGATGGAGGACTTTAGATAGAAGTTTGAGAGGATTTCAGGGTGTTTAGAGAGAGAGTTAGGACCTAAAATAAGAGAATTTTTGAGCATTTATGTATATAAAGGTGTAGGGATAGGTCTCAACTAACTTTCCTGACCTAAAACAAAACTCGAACAATTTTGGACAATGGGGGGGGGGGGCATGGTTGCGACGCGCCTTTGTTGCATACCCTATTGGTTTTCACATTTTAATCAAAAAAATATTTTTCAATGTGGGTGACCTAAAAATTGAAGGTGACCCTTTTTCTACATAATTTTACCTCTTGAAAAAGCATATGAAGTTAGATTTGTGAAATATCACATGAATTTTAAGATATTGGAGAAATACATCATAGGGTCTTTTCGAGCCACAGTTTGGAGGTGTTATAATATCTCCTCCTTGGGAAAATTTATCCTCAATGTTATGAAACTATGCTTGAGGGGAATGACAAGATACTTTTCATCCCTGACACAAATGCATCAGCGCAACATAAATATCATTTTCATAAAAGCTCAAACTTATGCATCAAAATGCCATTGAAACATGATACCATGAGTATGAATGCATGCAACTTGAGTCTAAGGGATTAAATAAATAACTTGACACCTTAGACATGATCATCTTATTACCTTAGGCTTAAGTAGAGTGGAAAAGATAGGGATGTCCTTTCATCATTGTTGGTTCCTCCAAAGGTCTTTAACAAACGCTACTTCTTTGTTCCTCAATATTCTTACTTATCTATCTAGTATCTCCATTGGAATTTCTTTATGTATTAAATTCTCCTCAATATTAAAATCTTCCAATGGAACTATGGAATTTGAGTCTTCTATGAACTTCCTCAATATTGACACACGAAACACCTGATGAATTGTAATATCCAATGGCAACTCTAACTCATATGCCACCTTGGCAACCCTTCTCACAATCTTATAGGGCCCTACATACCTAGGTCTCAACTTCCCTTTCTTACCAAATCGTACCACACCCTTCATAGGTGATACTTTCAACTAAACCTAATCATCAACATTGAACTCAAAGTCCCTTCTCCTCATATCGGAGTAAGACTTTTGTCTACTTTTGGAGGTCTTCAATCTTTATCATATGAGCCTCACTTTATCCATGGAATCCATAACCAAATTCGTTCCAATCAAGGCAATTTCCCCAATTTCAAACCAGCCCACTGGTGACCTACATCTTCTACCATATAATGCCTCAAATGGCATCATCTTAATGCTTGAATGATAACTATTGTTGTAGGCAAACTCGATGAGAGGTAGATGATCATCCCAACTTTTTTTAAATTCCAAGACACAAGTTCTTAATATGACTTCTAATGTTTGAATTGTTCTTTTCGCTTGCCCATTGGTTTGAGGATGGAACACAACACCTAACTTCACTTTAGTACCAAGACCTCTTTGAAATGACTTCCAAAAGTGGGAGGTAAATTGAGTACCATGATTCGAAATAATGGACAATGGAATCCCATGTAACCTCACCAACTCCCAGATATATAACTTGGCATAATCCTCAGCACCAAAAGTTGTCTTAACCGGCAAGAAATGAGCCGGTTTCGTCATCCGATCCACTATCACCCACATAGAATCAAAGTGTCTCCTTGTGTTAGGAAACCCCACTACAAAATCCATATTAATCTCTTCCTATTTCCAAGTATGAATCTAAATACTTTAAGCCAAACGACCTGGCCTTTGATGTTCCACTTTAACTTGCTGACAATTGGAGCATTCGGTCAAATCTATATACATCTTAGTGTAACTAGGGTGAATGGAATATGAAGAATTGTGAGCCTCTTGCAATATCAAATTTCTCAACCCATCAACATCCGGCACACATAATCTCTCTTGGTAACGATGCACCCCATCTCCCCCTTGTGAGAAGACCTCTATCTTTCCTTTACCAAAACCTTCAATTCAATCAAATATGGATCAAGATCTTGTTTAGACTTAACATCCTCAATCAATGATGATTTAGAACCGGTTACCACCATGAAACCACCATTTCGACTTTCACTCAACTTTACCCCCAATCTAGCCAACCTATGAACTTCTTTTTCTAGTTCCTTCTTCCCATCATCTTCAAGTTGTGACACACTTCCCATGGACATCCTACTAAGTACATTGGCTAAAACATTTTCCTTACCCGGGTGATATTTCACACTTATATCATAATTCTTGAGAAGTTTGAACCATCCCCTTTCTATTAAATTGAGATCTCTTTGTGTTAACACGTGTTGGAAACTTTTATGATCGGTGTATACATCAACATGGACCCCATGCGAATAATGACGCCAAATCTTCAATGCAAATACTATGGCCGCTAGTTCAAGATCATGTGTCGGATAGTTCTCCTCATGCACTTTTAGTTGCCTTGAAGCATAATCACCTTACCATTTTGCATCAACACACAACCCAAACCAATTCTTGAGGCATCACAATATACAACAAATTTATCGAGACCCTTCGATAGTGTCAAGATTGGAGCCCAAGTCAACCTATCTTTCAATGTTTGAAGGCTTTTCTCACACTCATTTGTCCACACAAACTTCACTTTCTTTTGGGTAAACTTAGCCAATGGGGATGAAATGGAGGAGAACCCTTGAACGAACCTTATATAATACCCTGCTAGACCCAAGAAACCCTTAATATTTGTAGGGGTCAATGGCCTTGGACAATTTCTCACGGCTTCCATCTTTTTGGGGTCAACTTTTATCCCATCACCGGATGCAATATAACCAAGAAATGCAACCTCTTTCAACTAAAACTCACATTTGTTGAACTTGAAAAATAACTTGTCACCCTTAAAGTTTTCAAACCACTCTCAAATGATCTTTGTGATCCTCTTCATCCTGTGAATAAACCAAGATGTCATCGATGAATACCACCATAAACATATCAAGGTAGGGCTTGAACACCATATTCATAAGGTTCATACAAATAGCCAGTGCATTGGTTGACCCAAAGGATATCACTACAAATTCAAAATGTTCATACCTTGTCCGAAATGCCATTTTGGGAATATCATATTCCCTCACCCTCAATTGATGATATCCGACCCTTAAACCAATTTTGAAGAAGTGTTTAGCCCCTTGTAATTGATCAAATAGGTCATTGATCCTTGGCAGTGGATATTTGTTCTTGATGGTGACTTTGTTGAGTTGGCCATAGTCTATACACATACAGAGTGACCCATCTTTCTTCCTTACAAACAATACCGGGGCACCCTATGGGGACCTACTAGGTCTAATGAATCCCTTCTCTAGCAAATCCTTCAGTTGCTCTTTTAGTTCCTTTAACTCCGCCGTGGCCATTCTATAAGGAGAGATTGATATATATTAGGTGTCGGGCAAAAGATCTATGCCAAAATCTATCTCCCTTTTGGGAGAAACACATCGAGAAACTTATTGACTACAGGAATCAACTTAAGAGATGGACTCTCGGATTGACATCTCTAACCCTTACCAAATGGTAGATACACCCTTAGAAATCATTTACGGTCTTTGAGATAGAAAATAAACTGACCTTTACATGAAGACTACCACCCATCCATTCAAGAGTAGGCTCATTTGGAAGCTGAAACTTGGCACTATGGGTTCGACAATCTATGGAGGCAGAAGATGCATGCAACCAATCCATTCCAAGTATACCATCAACATCAACCATAGAAAGATCTACCAAATCACAAGGAATAAATTTATGCATGATGGACAGGGGACAACCTCTATATATTTTTGTGCAACAACGGACTCAAACGGGAGTGATAACCTTAAAAGGCTCAACAAGAGTTTTGCGACATACACGAAATTTACTAGCAAGAAATGGTGTGACAAAAGACAAATTTTCCCTTTAATTTAAAAGTGCATAAGCATAAAAATCACAAACTTTTAACGTACCGGTAACCATATCCGGGGCTTCTTCCACCTCTTGACAACCATAAAGGGCATATAACCTATTAACTTTTGGGGCTCCTTCTACTTGTCCACCTTGACCTTGGGGATTTGTATTCCTACTCCTACACTCCTTTGCAAAATGGCTGGGCTTATAACATTGGTAACAAACATCTTGGACTACTAGACATTCACCCTCATGGAGCTTTCCATACTTTGCACACTTTGGATAAGCTTCTGCACCCATACCTCCTTGGGGATTTGAGTTGGACCCCTTATCTATGTTGAACTTAGGAGGAGGAGTGTTAGATGACCCTTGATTCCCTTGTTTGTGAGCACCTTGGAATTTACCATGGCTACGACTCCCTTTATTAAAGAAGCCACCACCATCCATCCTAGCTCTCTTGGACTCCCCAGAATTCTCTCTCAATTTTTCATTCTCAATTTGTTCCGCATAAGCCATTAAGTGGGAGATATCCATTTTTTATGAGCACAACCATTTTGCATTCCTTAGAGACCATGTTTGAAACACCGAATATGAATTTACTCATTTTAACCCTTGGATCAGATACCATGAACGGAGGATACTTGGAAAGCTTTGTGAACTTGAGAGAATACTCTCTCACACTCATGTTCCCTTGCTTGAGATTTATAAACTCTTGCACTTTAGCTTCTCTCAACTCCAACTGAAAGAACCTATCCAAGAATGTCATTTTAAACTCCTCCCATCCAACTCGGCCCACTTCTTCACTTCTTTCTTGCAGTCTTTAGAGATCATGTTTGACCGGATATGGATTTACTCATTTTAGCCCTTATATCCGATACCATGAACAAAGCATACTTGGAAAGATTTATGAACTTAAGAGAATACCCTCTCACACTCATGTGCCCTTGTTTGAGATTTAAAAACTCTTGCACTTTAGCTTCTCTTAATTCCAACAGAAAGAACCTATCTAAGAATGTCGCTTTGAGCTCCTCCTATCCAACTTGGCCCGCTTCCTCACTTCTTTCTCCAACCCATTGGTCATGCCAAACTTTTGCCACCCCTTTCAATTGATAGGCCACAAGCTCGGCCTTCTGCTTTAATGACACACCCATTATGGCTATAATTCTATAAGCCTCATCAATAAACTCAACCGAGTCCTCATCAACTTTTTATCCATGAAACTCCGACGGGTTCATCCTTATGAATCACTAACTTTTGTTGCTGGGTAGGTGCTTGAGGAGGAATGGAAACCTCTCTATTGCTTGGTTGGCCAAGCATGGGCCAACATAGTGAAGGCGGTCCTAAACTCCACATGAGAAATATTCTCCTCTTGTTGCTCGTAAGGGGCTTGATCTTTAGCCTCACCCCTTGGCAAAGGTGCTCTTCTTGGTGGCATTTTCTAGAAATGGCAAAAAGGGCGTCGTTAGTAGAAGGAATGACCTTAGATGCTTCTAATGGCACAACATGAATCATAATGAAGTGAAACATTTCCTAAAGTATCTCATAGCATCGTATTCATAATTATGACGCACTTCACAATCATGTACAAGACTCTACTCAACGCGATGTGTTGGATTTTCAATGATCATTATAAACCTAGTGCTCTGATACCAAGCTTGTCAAAATCCAAGACTAGGGCCTAAGTGTGACACAAAAAATGAGAAACTCAAGGATAACCCAAACAAGCCTCTTAACATATCATTTGCACATCCTTGGTTGCAGAGTATAAAAAAGCATCATAAATAAATCTAAGAGAATAGGGGCTTTGGACTCACGCTATGGGAATAGATAAGGGAAAGGGATTTGCATGAATCACATAGCAAGTAATAACTAAGAGGAGGGTAAGTATGACTCAAGCTATGAGGAAGTAGGGACTAGGGACTTTCATCACTTTCCATCAATATCAACATCAACAACATCAAATAGCATCACATAAGGGATAGGGACTAAAGGATATTTCTCCATAAAAGCTTAACATCTCATCATAGGTACATAGAATAAGTATCCAACAATACCTCTAAAACATGAGTAGGATGAGGGCCAAGAGAAGTCCCTGACTCACCCTTAAAGTACATAGAAAAATGAAATAAAGTCTCAACATGAGCAAGATAGAAGTCGGATATTGTCCCTGAAATGGAGGACTCACCACTCAATGATCTTCACGAGTCCAAGCTAGCCACATAGATGAGGATGAATGGGAGATCCGATCCCTACATGGTTAGATCATGTAGGCAAAAAGTATGCATTAGTACTTGGAATGTACTAGTATGTGGGGTGCAATGGAACGATAGATAATAAGCTCCATTAATAAGATGCATAACCATATTCAATAGAATATAAACTCAATATGACATGCATGAGTATGCTTTAATGAAAACTTGCATGAAAACATAACTTTTTTGCATCATACTTATGTGAGGGAAGACCATGACTGACATAGACCATGCGAGCTACTACATGGAATCCATGAACTCCTTTCATTGGGAAAAGGCCAATGCACTCCTTCTATTAGGAAAAGACCAATGAACTCTTTCTATCGGGAAAGGGGAGTCTACTTGCCAAGGTAGAACTCCATAAACTTATTAACTTCGAAATTGCATCTTTCATGAACATTATGGCTTACGTGGATCCACTAGCCTAATTTTAGCCTCCAAGAGCTCCTATGGTGGCACATAGTTTAAGAGACAAAAGGGGCTTCTAAGGTTCCCTTATCGAACCCCACCAATGCCACCTAGTCATGACCCAATCTTTCAAGTCATGTGGTGCCTATTAAATCCTGCCTATAGGCAAGCCAACCCAACCAAAGGTACCTGTTCTAAATCACTAAATATGGCAATACTAGCAAAACAGCAATAACACAACCACAATCTACCCAGAACCTAAAAGTCACATGCTCAGAGCTACTATAGACCCCTCCATACACTCATATATATATATATAGACCAGTAGACTTGAACCTTGTTCCTACATGACCTGATTGATTCGATCAGGCACTTACCATCTATTTTCATTGTTCAAATCTTTGATAACACGAAAAAACCATTGTTCAACTCTTTGATAACATGAAAAAACCAAGAGCTCTTTCCTCTCTCTCTATCTATCCAAGGGATGGAAGGGTAGAGGCCTTTGGTGTCCCCTCCAGTAAAGAATTGGGGTCTCACAATCGCTAGCCAATATGCTTTTCTCTTATGCCTTTCTTCGTTCATGGTTCAATATTTTGGTGTCCTAGGCGTAGAGGAACCACACCAATACATCCCAAACTTGGTGGTTAAACTCTACTGCGGTAACAATACTGTAAGGGAGGTCCTGCGAAAAAATAGCTCGATGCCATGATGATAAAAAGCTTAACACCTCTCATTCTTATTACTTTTTCAATATAAAAACGGAAAAAAGAAAAAAAAGAAAAATCAAAAGGTCGTTTTATTCAAAACCCCAATTGTAACATTCCTTCTCTCCCACTTCACACCTTGGAACACACCCTTCTTATAGACTTATAAAGATAAATGCGCTTTCACATCTTCTTAACGCGAAATAGTTGGGGAAAGGAAAGGTTTTTGTTTTTTAGGGTACTCTCGGGAACAGATCCAGTGGAGACGGGGTGGGACCTGTATCTCGGAGGGTTAAAGCATGTGGCTACAAACCACAGTGTTGGGGGTTCGAATCCCTCCTAGCTCACAACCGACCCAAAAGAGAAGTGTGTATGTGTATATGTATATATACACATACACGCACACACATACATATATAATAATATTACTATACATAGCTAGGAGAAGCTCCTACATATATGTGCCAACTACAAATTACAAGTCTAGTGTCTGAATACAATATATGACCGTCAAATAGAAGGATACTATAGAATGGCCAAAGCTGTTAATGCTCACCAAAGTCTCCTAAATTATCTACAAGCCTCAAACTCAGTACTCGCGGTGAGTACCCTGACCTGCACCATGGATGGATGCATAAATGTAGGGGTGGGTACTAATAAGAGGCACCAGTAGGTATCATCAACCGACTAAGTGAAATACAATAAGTATGGTAAAAACAATGTAATGAAATATTGTAGTGCTAGCTATCGAAATCCAAATCCAGAGATACACACATTGGAAAGCCATAAAAGCCCAATTGAATGAACCCAAGCATGGTGCATTGATATCGACTACCGAAACTCGAAGGTCAAGTGTCAACTATGTTTGTGGTATCTAAAGCCCCAACTGAGTAGAATTAGAAGAACTAACCAAGTCGAAGAAAAAGAGACCACTGAGCAGGACCACCACTACACAATGAAACCAACCGGCAAGCCTGAGCCGAAACATATCATAGTTGTCCCAGATCAAGGTATAGTGTTGTACGTGAATGTAAAGACCTAATGTCTATGACTATACACCAACTGGGACCCAATAAGCCCCAGAAGGTACACCCACATACAAAAAAAGTGTATATGTGTATAGATACAAGGATCAGTAACTGATGACAAAGATATCAACCACTCAACTATATCTGAATTGGTAACCCAATTCTGATGGCAGGAGAGGAACACAACTCAAATCTCAAATCGTGGATGTGACCCAACAAAGCACCCTGGTCTAGACTAGGTCCTCAGACCATGCCTAGACTAGACCTCAGGCAACACCCTGGACTGGACATTAAGGAAAAAATACCCTTGGCACATAGTTAGGAGTATAACACACAACCGGTTCCGAAAACATAACATGTTCCCAGTATTTGACAACACAACAGGCACACAAGCAACCAGGTAGATGTACGTGTCAATAAAAGTAGTATATGATTGTGTCTAGCTGTCAATAAATTTATCCAGATTAAGACACTACAGGTATCTAGAATAACTATAAACAATCCAATTAATAAGTGCAAGAGACATGTTGAACAATAGTAGACAGCCTAACTGGCCTCCCTCTAGGGATGTAGCAATAACTCCAGGTAGAACCATAACCCAAATATTAGATAACCCAGTACATTGATCCACAGTCCCACTGATAAGTATAGATTCGAACAACAATATATAAACCAGCTAACATTTGTAACAAATCTCCAGGATAGAATGGAAGGCATCCAAGCTAATAAATGCAAAAAATATCCCAACCAACAATATAAAACCCAACTAAAATCTTGAGTATAGTATTCATCTCACAATCAAGACCACAATTTAGTCACCAAAGAATTAGGAATACGGTACATCGGAAGAACGATACCAATAGAATCATAACCACAGAATCACATGGTGTAGCCCAGAGTATAACTGACAACCAACCTCTCAAATATTACATAACATCAGTTCTAGACCACTTACATAGATAAACAAGTATTGAAATAGACATGTGTATCAATTCCAGGGCATACATTTCCTTAACAGGGTCATATCCCCGTTTCTAGCCCACGAGAGGTTCGCAAGTATCATATCTTATATCAAGAGTGACAAGGCCCAATAAGAAGCACACTCACAATATTTCCCAGAATATGACATGTTTCCCCCAGTTACTAGCAAGAATAACAAGTGTACAATGGTTGACAATGGTATACAGAAGCATATATGTCACGGAGCAATACAAAATCATGTATAACCAAGGGAAATTAAACCAACAGTATCACATGTACAACAAGTACTCAGAGTGATCATTGATAGTCACAACAGTATCATATGTATTCAGACAAACAAAGCTATTAGAATCATAGATATATATCAAAACCAATCAACAGTGCATCTCATATTCAACTATCCACCCCACAAGCCATCATATATCAGTAGCATCAGGCTACACACACAAAAACAAGAGTCAAGATCAGTATACATACTTGTCGCATGGCATCAACCAAGCCCTCTCGTAATCTAATAGTGTCAGGACTCAGCTAATATAGAGCTACAACTAATACAATCCTTAATACAATAACTACTATCCCACATAATCATATATAACACATATTTAGTACAAACAACCATAAATTACTCATACCTAGTAAAATCGATTCATATACAGCACACTTGCACATTTCAGCTCAAACATCCACACATTTCAGCTCAGTTTAAGGGCTAAAGAAGCCTAGCCTACTTGGAAGGCAGTTGCTCGTGCTCCTAGTCAATCCGCTCAAGCCTTTTCCTTCTTGATAGCCTCTAGACACTACTCAGCTATCAAAACACGAATCATAGGATTAACGCGGTTGATTCGATTGTACAATCTCGAAAAATAGGCGAAATTACATCAATTGCGCCTAAAATAGGGAAAAACAGGGCCAACACTCAAAATCCCAAATAAAATCCTTGTAAAATGATTCCCATGTCACGCGGAGTCTATATCCAGAAATTGAGTCCAAAACAAATCCTAGAAGGTCGAGAAACGGCTAAAAAATGAAGTTACATTCTTTACCAAAAAACATTTCATACACAACTTCCTCGGTCAGATTTTATAGAAAAACAACCAAATTCTCAGAGTCCAAACATGCCACTGCTTCTCTCTCAAAAAGTAGAACAAGTTAGACCCAAATTGTACCAAATTCCGAGAAGAATTGACCGAGTTGTCGCAAGGTAAAGTTTTCACATTTTTCTGATGTATAATTAGTGAAAATGGGAATTTTAACTTGAAATATGTGCCAAACTTAGAATCTGACACCTCCATGTCGTTCCTCTTGAAAAACTGAATAACTTAACCTTTTTAATCGTTAAAATTCCTTAAGGCTACCTCGTGACTAGCCTTTTAAGGCTGGTCACACCGCCCAAGCCATAGGCACACGAACGTGGGCATGCTAGTGTGTGCGCGGGCATGCGCTTGTACCATGCCACGCAGACGCAAGTGTGCGGGCGCACGCGCATAGGCACCTGCTGCTGTATGGCACCAACTTTCCCAAAAACCTCTTCGAGGTATTCCCGGGTCCATTTTAAGTACAACGGTACAGTCAAAATTTCCAACGGAGCATCCTATGAAAAAAAACGAGAGTTCCACTTATTTCTAGTTGATTTTAGCTGAAAGAATTGAGGGGATCAAAATACACTCGGAGGCGCTGTCATCCGATGAAAGTTCGTTCGAGGCCATATTCAACGTTTCAGAGCTGACCATGCCATCATATTTATTTTGCACCTTCTTATATAGACTCATACCGGGACCCTCAAATCTCGACCAACTATGCTTCTAGCTTAATTCAGCCATTCCAGAACTGATAGAATTGTGAGAATCCCATTCCGAGGCCATTTGCAAGGACTTTATCAGAAAATTCATTTTTTATTGCTATCACTTCCCGCTAACTCAAAATCCTCATAACTCATAACCAATTCAACCAATAACCATCCCAATAGCCCAACAAGTCACAAATGGCCCAAGGTTACCATACATCAGCTCAAATCAACAGAATGACCACAAAAAACAGAAATGACCCGAATGGTCATTATAACATCCTCCACTAATAAGACTTCCATCCGTGAAAGTAAAAGAAAGGCGTACTTAAAGACTCCAATCTGAACCTCATAGGGATCCTTACATGTAACTCAAGAGGACTATGCATCAATTTAATAAAAATCATAAATTAAAACCATTCTTAGATAACCCACCATAATTATACATATCATCTTTGGACTTTAGACGTAGAATCATGTAATTCATCTCATAAGATCATCATTCTCATAATAGCTCATGGTATCATAACTTTCATAGGTTTCAATTTCATAAAATAGCTTCATAATTGAAAACCCTTAAAATCAGATCATGCAATTTCATGCAATAGATGAAGAATCTCAACATAATTCATGCTTAATAGGATAATTAGAAAGAACCTATAAGAAATCAACATTAAAACATGAAGAATTTAGAAAATTGGGTTTTGGAACTCCATGGGTGAAAGAACCCATGGATGAAGAAACCCACATACCTTTTGATCCTTGAAACTTGAAGAATTTTGAGAAAGCTTTTTGAAAGCTTTGTCTTCAATGGAGGAAGCTTGATCTCCGAGAATTTTGAGAGAACTTGATGGAGGATTTTAGAGAGAAGTTTGAGAGGATTTAATTTATGGGTGTTTAGAGAGAGAATTGGGACCTAAAATAAGAGAATTTTCGAGCATTTACATATATAAAGGTGTTGGGATAGGTGCCACTTATTTTTATGGCTTAAAACAAAACTAAAAAAATTTTGACTTATGGGGGGGGGGGGGGGCACGACGCGCCTTTGTCGCGAACCTTACTAGTATGTGCAATTTCATCAAAAAATTAATTTTTTGATACGAGTGACCTACAAATTGAAGATGACCATTTTCTGAAATAATTTTGCCTCCTGAAAAAGATTACAAAGTCAGATTAACAAAATAACGCACAAATTTTATGATATTCAAGAAATATATCATAGGGTCTTTTCGAGCCATGTGGGAAGGAGTTACAACAGAAGATCTATAACATAGGACATAGAGCTTTACAGTTGAATACTAACATTGCTTTCCTTCAGTTACAATGTAAAGAGTTGTTTCAACATAAGAAAATAGGCACCTCATGGATATGTAGTAACACTTACTAGATTAGTCTCACTTTGTGGATGGATATTCATGTCTTTTTCATTCCTTGAGCTGAACCTTGATGACGAGGTTCTCATTGAGGGCGAGAGTATTATTGTGAACTGTGTTTGATACGTAAGCACCTATGGACTAGAATTGGGTAAGGAGACTAATTTTAGTTGGAATTATTGGGCCAAGTAAAATGTTGGAGAATTTTGTGTCTAATCCAGCCCCGCTTAGCAACTAGTTAGAAATGGATTGTATGTTAAAAAGAAGTGGCATGCTTATTATGTGCAACTTTGGCTCTGCTCTTCTCTCCTTTTATGAATCTATCTCTCATCTCCTTTCTATCTTTGTTCTTCAGTTGTTCTTTTGCAACTTCTCTTTTGTTGTTTACATTCCATAGTTGTAATCCTTTCGGTGTTGAGATCAATATAATATATTATATCTTAGTATTTATGCGTGGGAAATTCAAGTTGTTACATTGGTACTTTCATCTGGAGGTCTTCAATGGAGGACCAAATGTCTCAAAGAAATAAAGATTCACGGTCGAAAGATTTTTCCGAAATTCGTTCAATGTTACAAAAAGTTGGTTGCAACAAGTAAACCTACCCCAATGGAATTCCAACTATTCTGTGGTGAGAACCCAAAGTTATGGATTTCTCGGTCTGAATGCTACTTTAACTTCTATGAAATTGCAGAAAATATAGAATAGATAGAAAACATACATTACATCAATGCAAGTAAAGAGACTTAGAACGAGTTGAAATTGGACATTAAATTGGGTTCAATTGAAGATACTTTCAAAATGGATTAAGGCTTGAATGAGTTGAAATTGAACCCAATTCAAATTACTTTGAGCCCAACCAATAAAATTATTAACAGATTGGGCGAGTTACATATATTTGGGCTCATTTTGACATCCTTAGTTTCTCTGGTCAAACAATGTCTCTTTATATTAAGTGTGAGAATTGATTTCACTGGATTATTTAGTTCCATGCACATATGGATTTTCTAAGCTTCACAAGTTGTGAAAATGAAACTTATCTGTAATTTTAATTCTTATGAACAAACTCAAAATGCTATGGCTAGAGCTTATGATTTTTGACATAAAGGAATACATGCTGAGATTTTTGTCATACTAATTTGGACTAGAAACAAGAAAACCAAAAGAAAAAAAAAAGACAAATGATAAATGTAAAGAGAAGAAGAGAAACAAATAAATGTTATTCAGAGCATAATATTCTGGGAATTATAATAAGAATGGAGGAGAGAAAGAAACCACATATGTAGTCACAAGGAAAATCACCACCAAGCTCTAGGAGAGGGAAGTCCAAAGGGGAATTGGAATTGTGGAAGTTATCATGGGAACTATAAAAAAGTGTTGAAATTTTCTTTTAATTACTGTAGTAGTTTTTAACAAAATAAGTTATGTAGTTAAAAACAAATTTGAATTTTAAATTTTAGTTAGGTTGTTTGAGTTGTTGAGATATTTTAGATCATTTTAAATTTTACATTCTGCAGATTTTTGTGTTTTACATTGGCTATTTAAAGCCTCACAATGCTTAATAAAATCATTGAAAGCTATTGAAAGCATTTCAATTCATTGAGAGACTCTTTCAATTATTTTGCTACCTTATTTTTCCCTTAAAAAACCAACATTGATATCAGAGCCTTATTGATCTCACGAGATCAGTGAATTCTTCCAAAGAACTACCATGGCATTTTTAAACCATAAGGGCTACCCTTTTTAACCCATCAGGGCTACTTTTAACTTACGAGGGTTATTTTTCAACTTGTTTAAAACCGTTAGAGCTATTTTCAACTCGTATTTTCTTAAAGCATAGGGCATTTTTAACTTGAAATGACAAGCAACAATCTCTCCTTGAATGCCCCAAAAATTTTCACTAGCGAAAACTATCAGATTTGGTTAGTAAAAATGACATCATATCTTGAAGCCTATCTGTGGAAAGTTGTGATGGAAGATATACCCTTACAACCTCTATCCGCAAATTCTACTCTTGCTCAGATTAAAGCTCATTCAGATAAAGAAAATCAAAATATTCGAAGCAAAAACTGTAATTCAAAATTCAGTTGTGGATATATTTTTTTCTGAAACCATTGCTTGTGAGACAACAAAAGATGCTTGGGAAAAACTGAAAAAAGAATACAAGGGAAGTGACTGGGTCAGGAAAATGCAAATTTGAATTTGAAAAGGGATATTGAATCTCTTCGGATGGAAGAAAATGAAACTATTGTTAACTATTCTGACAATATTTCTTTGATTGTTAATAAAATGAGGTTGCTTGGCAAGGATTTCAAAGATGACAGAATAGTAGAAGAATTAATCTTGTGACAAATCTAGAGAGATTCAAGTCTAATATTTTATCTTTGGAAGAGTCGAAAGAGCTCTCTACTATGTCTGTTGAAGAACTAATAAGTGCACTTCAAGCACAAGGGCTAAGAATAGCTTTCATACAAGACAATGTTACTGAGAATGGTCTTTTTGCACGAAGTAGAAAAGAAAAAGGTAATTATCCTCCTTACAAATATTACGAAAGAAATACACACGTGGAAAATTTTTATTGGTGGAGATCTAATACAATATGTGGAAATTGCAATCAAGCAGGTCATGTTACAAAAGTGTGCAAGCTTAAAACCAATCTTCAAGCACAAGCAGCAAAAGCAGAAATTGAGGAGGAGCAACATTTTTAAATTGCAGTAATTAAAATAAAGTAAGAGTGTTGAAATTTGTTTTTAGTTACTGCAGTACTTTTTAGCAAAATAAGTTATTTAATTTAAGATAAAGTTAACTTTTAAATTTTTGTTAGGTTGTTTGAGTTGTTGAGATATTTTAGGTCATTTTAAATTTTAAATTATACAAATTTTGTGTTTTTACATTGGCTATTTAGAGTCTCTCAATGCTTAATAAAATTATGGAAAGAGGGACTCTTTAATCTTTTTGCTGCCTTATTTTTCCTTTAAAAAACCAACACAAGGTAGTAGCTAGAGAAACAGGGATAGGCCCCACAAAGCGTGATCCAAATGAAAGCAAATAGTTTAAGCTTGAATGGACAGGGTTAAATGACAAAAATGAGATTGCACTTTAGAATTTATCTTATGCAAATGGAAGGTGGATATTCTGTGTCTCCAAGAGACCAAAACTGAAGACCGATGCATTCCATGGATTAGAAAGAGTTGGGGGAACAGATGGATTTCTTTCTTGTGTTAAACCAAAAGCTTGTGGCAGTAGAGAGGGTACCATTATCATGTAAAATAAAAGATCTTGGTAGTGTATGGACAGCCAAACTGGATCCCTTTCAGTTTGATGACTTCAAATGGGTATTCACTGGTGTTTATGGTTCAATGCTAATCTAAAAAATTGTCGACCTATGGAATGAATTGGCTACTATTAAGGGTTTACAGTTTGATGATTGGGTAATTTGATGATTTTCGTAGTTGTAGATATGAGAGTGAGAGACTCCTATGCACAATAAGATCAAAGGTAATAAAGGACTTCCCAGACACAATCCTAGACCTGATTAGATAGACCCTCCTTTCGAACGTACCCAATGCACAGTCAAGAGGAGAATCTCAAGGCTTAAGAATTGATAGATACTTAATCTCACCTAAATGGAGTGAAATATTTAAGGGTGCAAATTAGTATGTTTAGCCAGAATAGTTTCAGATCATAATCCCCTTGTACTGGAAAGTAGGGATTGGGAGGCTTTCAAATTCCAAAAAATATGGCTTCAATCAAAAGTCATCTTTGAGTTAGCCAATAATTGGCGACAATCTAAAACATCCAGAGGCATCCCTAGCTTCATTTTCATCCAGAAACTAAGACTACTCAAAAAGACATCAAGAGTGGGACAAGTCTATGGCAAGAATATGACCAAGAGGAGTAGCGACTTAGGGCTCGTTTGGTAGGATGCATTAGAAAAAAATAATGTGTGCATTAGCTCTATGTATTATTAATGCATTGTTTGAAACACGTTTTCAACCTATGCATAACTAATGCAAGCATTAGTTATACATTCTATTTGGTATTGTGTTATGCATAACTAATACATGGAAAATGATGGTATTAGCAATGCAAATGATTTTAGTTAATACATTAGCATGAGCAGAGATACAATTGCCCCTCAAAACCTTTTTCACATCCTTTTCATTATATTTGTAAAGGGTATTTGTGTAAACAAATAGTGTATTCTAGAAATATGTAATGCATGTTATTTCTCATACACCAAACCAGACGCTGCATAATAGATAATCTTAGCTTGGGTTGTCAAATGAGTGAGTTTGGTCGAAATTGGAAATGTTAAGATGGGTTGAAATTGAAATTAAGTTGGGTTATGATCCGCTCAAATTTACTTTGGGCTCAAATGGGCTAGAACTTGGATTGGATCATGACCCGTCCAATTTGACCAGCTCAATCTCAATAAGTTTAGCCCTTGGATTGGATCATGACCCGTCCAACGTGACCAGCTCAATCTCATTAAGTTTAACATATTATTATTTACTTTTTATAATATTTCAACTCAAGAAATAAAAAATAAAAAGTTACAAATAGATAGGTAAATTATAAAAAATATAAAATAGATAGAAAACGTATATTACATCAGTGCAAGTAAAAAACCTTAGTATGGGTTGAAACTGGAGATTAAATTGGGCTCAAATTGAAGATTCTTTTAAAATGCGTTAAGGCTTGAACGGGTTGAGCTTGAACCCAATTCAAATTATCTTAGAGTCCAACCTATAAAATTTTGGGTGAATTGAGCGGGTTACCTATATTTAGGATTATTTTGACACCTTTAATCTCAGCATAACTATTTCAAGCATACTTTACACCACATTCAGCATTATTCTTATGCATTCTACCAAACAACCCCTGAATGAACTAGCTATTGATCGAGCTATAGATTAGAGAACACCTACCTCAGAAGAAAAGCTAAAATCTTCCAATTTGCAACTTGAATTGAAATAGGTTGCTTTATCAAAAGAGATATCTTGAAGGCAAAAGTCTAGGTGTCTATGGTTGAAGGAAGGAAATAGGAACAAAAAGTACTTTCACAGAGTTGTCAATGCTCACAAAACAAAAAAATTGCATAGACAGACTTAAATTTGACTAAGGAACAAATTGAATATGAAATCCTAAATTACTATCAATATCTTTACAATGAAAGAGAAGCGTGGAGACCCACTGCAAATTCTGAGAGGTTGAATTCACTCAATCCAAAGGAAAGGAAGGTGTTTGAATCCTTTTTTTCAGAAAATAGAAGTTCTAACCATATTAAAGTTTTATGCTCCTAATAAAGCCACTGGCCCAGATGGTAAACCGTGACTTTCTTGCAAAATCCTGAGAGTTCCCTAAGTAAGACATTATGGCAGGCTAAGATTATTGTCATCAACATGATAATATGGTAAGATACTACGATGCCTTTTTCCTTGCACTCGTTCAAAAAATGAAGAATAAGGGACTACAGACCCAACAGTCTAATAACAAGTGTTAACAATATAGCAACTAAGATATTGACACCAAGATTAAAAAGAGTCATTAACAAACTGGTTTCTAACCAACAAAGTGCATTCATAAAGGAAAGATAAATCATTGATACCTCTCTAAAAGAGTAATAGTCAATGATGTTCTGGATTGAAAAATCAAAAGTGGAGAAAGAAGCACTCTGTACAAACTTGATATTGGGAAAACATTTGATCTTGATGTAATGACCCGTTAGGTCATTTTAAAATAAATCTTCTTTCTTTCATAAAAAATTCTTTTCGTAAATTTAAATGGCAAGTTTGGACTATTCAATGACTACGATTAGTTAGTTTACGGGTAATTTAGATAATCAATTTAATTGATGGACTAAATGTTCATTTACTTAACATCTTTTACCATATTTAATAAAATTAGGTTAATATAAATCAACAGTTTTAGTACATAATTAATTTGGAAAAATAAAATAAAGAGAAGAGAGGAGAGGGGTTAGCGGACAACTTCAAAACGGGCAACTCGAGAGAAAAATTTGTGCTTCGGGTAAGAGATTAAAATTGTTCAATCTAATTATAAGTGCATAAAGTGCTAAGAGGTTGGATATATGTATTTAAATCATATCAATTTCTTAATAAAAGTATAGACGTGTGGCGAATGAATGCTCTGACAAGTGAACTACGAATTTCCGCCATTGGCTAATGATTTCAATGTTCTGATCATTAATTTCTATATCATATTATGCATATATGGATTAGAGTATAGGATATTCAAGGCCCTGCATATGGGTGTTTATCTCTTTCATCGAAGTTTAAAGTGGTTCTTCTTTAAAAAAAAACTTAGATTTGTTGCAAATTATTTTCTTCCGCCACCACTTGTACTAGTTAAATCTAATTTAATGTAGTCTTTTAATTATTACTATTTTGTTATTACTTTATAATTTAAGTTTTGATATATTGAGATAAGTAATTAAATATTAGATATTAGGTGTAGGGTATTATATGAAATATCTTTAGATTATGTTGTTTTGAGGAATAAAGAGTTAACCCTAGACTCAAGATTAGAAACTTGACTATAGAGTTGGATGTTTTAGTTTAAAAATCTTATTGTGAATTCTTATTTTATTAGATCATGGTGCTTTGGATTCTATTCGGAAGAGGTAGGCTCAAGTCCCGCAGTGAGTGTTCAATTATTAAGGCAGGTGAATTTCTTAGCCTTTGTTAAGTATATAGAATCTCGTGCTTCCTTGCGTGAGGTGTTGAGAATGATTTTGAAATATTAAGTTAGTGTTAATGTTATACCAAGATCACGTTGTTGGGAATTGTGCATTGTATTAAAGTTAGTCAGTTTTTCATTATTGTGTAAACATGCCTATTTGCATTGACTTTTGTGACAAGTGTTATGTAAACTGAATAAGAATAAGAATTAAAGAGGAAGTACCATTCCTAGGGACGTGTTGCACACCGCGACAGATACTATATTTCGAGGGACGTGTCGCACACCATGACAGATACTATATTTCAAGGGACATGTCGTACACCACGACGGATATTTTATTTCGAGGGTCGTGTCGCACGCAACGACGAATACTATAATTTAAGGGTCGTATCCCATGCCACGACTAATACTATGATTCAAGGGTCGTGTCACACGCCGCGATGGATACTATAATTCGAGGTCATGTTGCATACCGTGATAGATGCATTGACTAAAAAGTCCCCCATGGATTCCGAACTGAGAGATAACGGGTGTGTATCACTAGTCTAAACATGCATCATTTTACCTGACATTAATCTATTGCATTGCATTGCACATCTATATCATTTATGAACTTATGAGTACCTTTTGTGAAACTTATGATGGATGCACTTGAACCCTTGTGTTGTTGATCTATAATAGCTGGTGTGATATCATTGAGCTATATGATATGTAAATTGTGAACTGTTAGGTTGGGTTAATTTTATAAAGTTTGTAGTTGTGGATGTTCGGTTGGAGTGTTAGGAGTACCTATATTCTATATTACTTGATTTATGTTTCGTAATGTACTTGCTGAGTGTCGTGTGTTTGGTGCTCACCCTTGCTACTATATTTTTGTAGGTTACGAGCTCGGATCTGATCATCTCATGTCAAGTATTATAGTCAATAAAACATAAAGACAAGTCTGTTCCAATCCTATATTCAATCCTTCTAACCCACAAGTGAAGCTCAACCACAAGATTTTCCAATTCTAACATTAAACCAACCTAACACCATCCGAAAAATCCACGTTGTCATATCATAAAAGATTCTCAATATCATAGCACAAGTCAACAATTATCAATCCCAGTAATTCACTTCAAACCATAGAGGAAATTCATAATTTAGTAAGCACAACTCAATCAATCACAAGTATCTAATCATTTCCAGCCATAAAGAAAGGAGATATAATGTTCATGTAAGCTTAACAAGGTTTAGGAATTCCACTTGTCTCAACTAGTAGCCAAATCAAGCAATGTCCAAAGCTTTCTCCTCGAATTCACACCCGAAATGTTGCTATCTAGCCAAATATAGCAATACATTCACATAACGAATTCAATGACACTAAAATCAATCACATTAAGTGAGAAGGAGAAGAAAGTCAAAAATCCCATATCAGAAAAAGTAGCTAAAATCTGAAAATTTACACATGAAAACGTTCTCCTTATATTAAGGATCCCAACAAAGAAAACCATTTCGAAAAGGGAGTTGAAATGGATCCAAAATCTTAATTCTTAAATCAAAATTCCAAATCTAGAAAACCCCCAAATTATCCAATTAAAAGTCTCCAATTTCAAGTTAAAATTAACAATTAACTAATGGGAATTGAAGGAATGAAGTAGAAATTAGTTACCCGATAGCGTTGACTCAAAAAACCTTGAAGAACTTTCCTAAAGTCGAGCTTGGAAGTGTAAAAATGGAGGAATTTGATAAAACCCGTCATTTTAAAAAGGCTACTGTTTCAGGTCAATTTTGTTCTCTGCGGACATGGAAGAATAGCGGCGAATGCAGAGACCAACAACTCTATAAGCTCCGCGAACGTGGAGGGTTGGGCACATGTGTGCTTCGCGAATGCGGAGGCCTAGGCAGTGAAGCTCCGCGAATGCAGACCCTTATACGTGAACGCGCAGAGTTAATAGACCTGGGCCGGAAACTAGAAATTAGCTATAATAAAAAAAAACTCAATATGAACCATCAGGATTCATCTGAAATCCAAATTTCACAAATTAGACATGTATCCATACCAAAAATGACAGTCCAAACTCAATGGAACAATCATAATTCAATTTCGAGGTCTCCTCAACACAATTACCAATGCAACTCAATTAAACTAGTTTAAAACTTAAAATACCAAGACAACCCTTAGAAACTCCAAAAATTATGTCAAGACCATTTCTAGCGTTAGTTTTCCAAAACTACTAGAAGTGTCAAGATTTTGATCCGAGTTTCCGAACTCCGAATGCTAACCAAAGTCATACTTTAGCTCCAAAAATAACTAAAAACACAACTTTGGGCGTAAAATCCCCGTTTTAACTTTGAATTCCGTTCTGCAAGTTCTCATAAAGTAGTTTGGGAATTCCAGAGCTAATAAAATCGGCAGAATCAATTAAATTCTGACACTCGAAACTCATGATGACCTAAAAACTCAGAATTTCTCAAACCTTAGCCTTTAAAACTCTTTCTTTTGCATAACTCCAACTTTTTACTAGATTTTTTGAAATATGACTTTTCAACTTAACCAAAAATTACTTGAAACAACTTCCAGAAAGGGAAAAACAATAATTCAGATGGAATTTACAAAATGACCTTCAGGATCATTACATCGTCCACCACTAAAAGCAATGTTTGTCCTCAAACATAAGGCAAAGAAACATAGCTGAAGTCTAAAAAGGTGACAATATCGGGCCCACATATTAGACTCCGTCTCCCAAGTAGCCTACTCATGGGCTGGTGGTGCCACTGAAACTTCACTAAAGCTATCTGTTTAATCCTCAACTTCCTAACTTGTTTGTCCAATATAGCCACGGGCTCCTCCTCATAGGTCAAATATAGACTCAACTCCATTGAATCAAGGGATAACACATGAGAATCATCAGGAACATAGTGTCGTAACATAGATACATGAAACACAGGATAACCCAAGGACAAATTAGGTGGCAAGGAAAGTCTGTTGGCCACATCTCCTATATGTTCAAGATCTCAAAAGGGTCTATAGCTAGGTTGAGATTTCCCTTCTTCTTGAACCGCATAACACCCTTCATGGGTGAAATACTCAACCAAACCCGACCTCCCTCCATGACATCCAAAGGTCAAACCCGCTTATCAACGTAGCTTTTCTGTTGACTCTGGGCTTTTAATAATCTACTCTAAATCAAATGCACCTACTCCATGGCATCTCTAAGACAATTAGTCAAGTGTATCAACCGCAACAAAGTCAAACCAACCTATGGTGATCTACATCTCCGCTCATATAATGCCTCAATAGGGGCCATTGGATACTGGAATGATAATTGTTGTTGTAAGCAAACTCCGCCAAAGGAAAATGCTGATCCTACCTGGCAAGAAAATCAATAACACAACTCTAAGCATGCCCTCAAGCACCTAAATAGTCCTTTCGGACTGACCATCTGTCTTGGGATGAAAAGTTATACTTAAATTTAGTCTGGTACCTAGGCCATGCTACAAGGCTTTCCAGAAAATAAGATGTAAACAACGAGCAACAATCTGATACAATGGACACCGGGACCCCAAGAAGTCTTACTATCTAACTGATGTAAAGTTGTGCTAACTTCTCGGTTGTGAACTTCACCTTGATAAGGATGAGGTGCACAGACTTGGTCAATTGGTCTACTACTACCCAAATAGAGTCAAACCTTCCGATTGTAGGAGGTAAGCTAACTACGAAGTCCATGGTCATGCTTTCCAACTTCTACTCAGGAATAGGCATTCTCTGAAGCTCTCCACCCCCGGGTTTTTCTTGCTTGTGTTCTTTTTCCTTGTGGATATTTAATTTCTATTGAATCAATATGTTTAGGATGATTAGATAATATGTGTAACATATAGTACCAATACTTGTGGCATATAACATGTTTTTATGCTTTGTTTGAAAAATTGGTACCCACCAAAAATTTTGATTAGTAGTTAGATAGTAACCATGGATGTTTAGGTGTTTGACAATATCTGTTCTGATAAGTATAAGTAAATTGAGATAAGAAGCATGATCTGAGAGTCTTTCGTTGATAATGTATGCAGTGCCATGTGAGTGTGAGCTTTATTTGCTAAATTCATGTGTTTTGTGCTAATTCAGAACTTGTCCAATTACCCTAAGTTAGATTGTAGATTAGTTGGATTAGGAAAGGATCTTAGGTCATTGTTCTTAAATAGTCTACTTTAGCCTAAAAATAACCAACCAAATCGATAATATATCCCTTGTTCCTAATGTTTGAGCCTAACATGTACATATTCTTTCAAAACACCCGATTAACCCAGTCTTATTTAGTGAAAAATCCTGAATTTAGCCTTGGTATCAAGACCCGCCACTATTTCTACACGGAGGATGAGAATCCGGAGCCTTTACGAAAGATTCTAGATTCGTGTAGATAGTTCTGGTAGTGTGTAGTCTTCTCTAGAATTGTATAGAAGTGTGTGGAGAATTCTAGAGAAAGGATTAAAGTGTAAATATGTAGGGACTTATAGGATAAATATTATTTGCACTCAGGCCCTTTAGGAGTAGTATAAATAGAGGGGGCCATTTGCATTGGCAAACCATCCAAGCATCCAAAAATCAAGTATAAAAGTATTCTTCCAAAGCTATAAAAACCTTCTTTCTAAAGCTCTCTTTCTCTCTTATAAGTCTTCTATCTAGCGTTCCCTTAGCGATCTTCGTTGAAAGGCTTACTACTATTTGTAAGATCATGAAAGATTCATGAGAAAATTGACTAATGCCACACGAAAGTCTTAGCGAGAGCTCTAAGTCCGTGACAACGTGGTATCAGAGCAAGTTTCACTAAGGGAAGCACTGGAAAGCGGAGGAGACTTTGATGCCACCAACACCGCCAATATTATGTTGGATGTTGGCAAGAAACTCAAGGGGAAGAAGGGCTCTAAGAAAATTGAGGAGGTGTCAGTCGTACCGACACTAAGCAAGGCCATAATAATCTACTTACTCTCAGTTGCTGAGTTGAGCGACGATGAACGAGGCGAGGAACCTACCGACGTCACACTCGACATGGGATGGGTCGCGAGGGGGGATGCTGCCAGGCAAGTAGTAGAGTTCTTAGGCAAGAACTTGAACAAGTTCGATAGCAAGTTCAAGACATTGGAGGAGTTCACTTTTGAGGAGAACGAAAGCATCTAGAAGGAGTTGGGCGGACATCAGGTTGCGGTGTACGAGCTGAGGGAGACCATCACTTCCTTGGGGTACCACATCATGGGGGAACTGAGCAAGATGGAGGCCATGAGCACTACGATAGAGGCTGTGGGTGCAAGGGTGGGGGCACTTAAGGAAGGTGTGGCTGACGGGAGATGCGTAAGGATTGCTGGAGAAAGGGAGGCCAGGATCGAGGCTTCCAAGCCATCTGTCTTCAAAGGCGTCCATGATGCGCAAGAGGTGGAGAACTTCTTGTGGCACTTGGAGAATTACTTCAAGTGTAACAAGGTGAGGGACAACGAGATGAAGGTCAACACAGCCGTGTTGTATTCGATGGAGATGGCCATACTATGGTGGAAACACAAGGAGTCAAAAATAGGGAAGGGGCTATGCGCCATCAACACATGGGAGCAGTTCAATGCTAAGTTCAAGAAGGCCTTCTTCCCAAATAATGTCATCTACGAGGCGAAGCAAAAGTTTAGGGAGCTGAAGCAGACGGGTAGCATAAGGGCCTACGTGAAGGAGTTTACTACCCTCATACTTTTAGATTCCCAACCTCACGGATGAAGATATTATGTTCCACTTCATGGACAACCTATAGAATTGGGCAAGGACGGGGCTGGAACGTCGGCGAGTTAGGACCATAGATGAGGCCATCACACAGACAGAGGCTTTGACAGACTCTCGGCATGATAGACGAGACAGAGACTGAGAAGAAAGCTTGAGAGGTAGTCATGACCAAGGTGGGGGAGATGGTGGCAAAGGCAAGGGTTGGCAGCCACACTCCAAGCATCATGATACCCACAAGCCTGATAACAGGAGGGTCGGTCGTTAGGGCAGCGGAGAGGGAAAGACACAACCCGAAAAAGAATTTAAGTGTTACATATACCGGGGGCCACATAGCTACAAGAAGTGCCCCAAACTGAAAAGCCTTGGTGCCATACTGTGGGAGCGGAAGGAGCAGAAGGCACAGGAAGAGGCACCCGAATCGGGAGAGGCATCAGACACTACACAAGTAGGTGTGATTGGACTGTCGGAGCTATCAAGCGGCAGCCAGAGAAGCCAAAGGAGTATAGCGCACAGTACGTGGATATCACAATCAACGGATGACACGCTTGTGCCATGGTCGATACAGGCGCAGAGGGTAACATCATGACCAAGTCTGCGGCAACCAAGTTGGGGCTAAAATATAACCCAAGCAGTGCACAGCTCGGGACGGTCAATGCACCAATAATTCTTGTGTGTGGAGTTTCTCAAGGAGTCGACATGAAGGTGGACAAGTGGAATGGCAAGACCAACTAGCATGTCGCCCCGATAGATCTCTTTGACATCATCCTTGGGCAGGATTATTTTGAAAAGTGTCATGTGGTGATCGACCCATACCTCCAACAACTCGTGGTCATGGAGCAGGGAGGTTCCTGCATGGTACCCTTAGTCAGGATGCCCAAGTCAGAGAGACCAAATCAGTTATCGGCCTTGCAACTCATGGAAGAGGTTAAGAAAAGGCCACCATTATCGCGTTCCACACCTCCTAGAAGGAAAGGTCAATGGAGGAGAGGCTGGCGAAGGAAGCCAAGCGGAGATAGGGATGGCCAGCCACAACAATGCTCCTGGGCTACTAAAAGGGGCAAACTCCAGAGAAGACCACAAAAGGACGTCATGAAGACTTATGGCAGTCCGAAGGTAGAGACGGGGAGTTCCAATAGCAGCATTGCACCGAGGACATCGCCTCATCAGGTGGGGGAGAATGTCAGGACCCGCCACTATTCCTGAACGGAGGATGAGAATCCGGAGTCTTTGGGTAATTTATGGAAGATTCTAGATTCGTGTAGATAGTTCTGGTAGTGTGTAGTCTTCTCTAGAATTGTAAAGAAGTGTGTGGAGAATTCTAGAGAAAGGACTAAAGTGTAAATATTTAGGGACTTATAGGATAAATATTATTTGCACTCAGACCCTTTAGGAGTAGTATAAATAGAGGGAGCCATTTTCATTTGCAAACCATCCAAGCATCCAAAAATCAAGTGTAAAAGCATTCTTCCAAACCTATAAAATCCTTCTTTCTAAAGCTCTCTTTCTCTCTTATAAGTCTTATATCTAGCGTTCCCTTAGCGGTCTTAGTTGAAAGGCTTACGAGTATTTGCAAGATCGTGAAAGATTCATGAGCAAATTGACTAGTGCCGCACGAAAGTCTTAGCGAGAGCTCTAAGTCTGTTGCCCTAGTCCTTCCTTGAACATTGTGTACCTTGACTGAGGCAAAAAGCCTAAGTTGAGGGTGGCTACCAAAAATGGCCCTGGTTCTGAGGATGGATAGTGTGCACCTCAACACAGGCCAAAAGCCTAAGTTAAGGGTGGCTAATATAAGGGTAAAGAACAAAAATAAGGGAGGAGAGTTAGGAATACAAAGAAAAAGGAGAAAAATCATGTCTTGGGTGCAAGAAAAATGAAAGATGCCTTAGTTGAGATCTAAAAAGCGAAATGAAGTGTACAAATAAGGTAAAAAGCTGAAAAATGAAAAGAAAGTACCCAGAAAAGCTTGAAAGAGGAAAAGGGAGAATAAGTTGAAAATAACAGAGTTGGTAGGCCGAAAGTGTAGAAAAATAAAGTTTCAAGGAGAGCCTTTTGTCACTATTTTTTCCAAAATAATATACCAAAGCCCCTTGAGCCTATGTTTCATGCCTAGAAAGTCCTAGAGTGATCCTAGTCCAATAAGTTGAAGGTATGAGTCATGAGTATAAGGGAAAGCCTATGGTATTAGTCGTTATGCATGAATATCTATTGTGAGAGTGAGTGAGTTTGCATAGTCCTAATGCTAAAACATGGAAATATCATTGAATGTCAGATATGGGACTTCTTTCTATGAGGGCACTTGCATTGTCTTATTAGCATTAGACTTGTTCAGTGATTGTGGATTGTTGATAATACCTTGCGTGTCATAGTTGTGTTATCACATGCACCAGTTTGCATTTGTTTGCTAAGTGTATATCTAATCTCATTTGAAGAGTTGGTGCGGGGATCTGAGTCGGAGATGTATGTGATGTATGCCATTAAGTTGAGGTCTGTGTGTGACCGTTATAGCTAGCAACAAAACCAGAAGGTGCCGGTTCCAGTTCCTGTATTGTACCGGCACAGTACTGGTAGTTGCCGGTTAAAGGGGTAACGGGACAGGAATGGGATTTTTTGCCGGTTAATACCAGTTCTGGTACCATACTGGTATTACCGATTTAGTGAATTTTTTTTAATTAAATAATAGGTTACCGTTGGGTGGGACCCACCAACGGTAACATGGTTGTTGCAGTGTTTAAAATAGCCATTGAACGACTCTTTCTAATTTTTAATGTCCATTTTTTATTTTTATTTTTTCAAAATTCCTCCATTTTTTCACCTATAAATACCCCTAAATCTTTCATATTTTTTCTATTAAATTCTCTCAATTTTCTTAAAATCTCTCAACTTTCTCGACTCTCTCATTTCTCAATTCTGTCTACTATTATAAATTTATAATTATATTATACTAGTATACTACTCTCAAATTAATTATAAATATTTATTATTTATTCTCTCAATTAGTATTAATTAGTTTGTCAATTTTGGTGGACTAATTGCAATTTGGAGAATATTCAAAATTCAAGTTTCATCAACTTCGGCTTCTACATCTGTTTTACACACACGTTTGGTACATTCGTTCCAACTTATTTGTTATTCTAATTAGTTGTTATTCTTTAATCTTTACTACTTGTCTACTTGATTTTTTTTATATTCATAACTTGATTAATTTCATAAAATCTTTACTTGTATCATTTAATTTAACATGGATTTCGGTAAAAAAGGAAAGGGAAAAAGTACCTTTTTTGGTAGAATTACTAAAGCTTTAACCAGTAAAAAATCCGGTGGTAGTTTGTCTAAATTTATAAGACAACCACCACTTATATTTAATACAAAAGATTTTACACACGTTGATGAAACTTGTTTTAATATTGATTCTAATACCGAATTAGATCACGAATTTTTTGAAGGAAAATTTGTTTTAATGAAGATTTATCAGAAGACGATAATGAAATTGATGAGGATGACAATATTTTTTATGACGATGAAAAACAACCCCCATATATTACTACTACTCCCCCCCCTCCTCCCCCTCCCGGCCCCCGTACAACCATCGACATCCAATAGGCCTAAGATGGAACGTGTAAACAAATAAGTTCTTTGGTAATTTTTAACACAAAATGAAGATAAAATAAAAGAAATTTGTAATAAATGTATGCATGTTTTAAACCATAAAACTTCGAGAAAGGAGGTGGGACGGGTCATTTGAAAAATCATTTAATGCATTGTTGTAAATTAGAATTTTGGCATGCTCAAACCATTGCGAATGCTAAAAAATATGGAACTCCCCTTCCCGAAGAATTCGTAGGAGGTTCAAATGTGGTGCAGTCACAATTGAACCCTTCTAATATTTCCAATCCTAGTACACATCGCCCTTATAATAGACAACAGAACTTAGACGAACTTGCAAAAATGATTGTTGTTACCGGTTTACCTTTTAGTTTTGCTGAAAATTCTGGCTTTATTCACTATATTCAAATTGTTTATAACCCATCTTTTAATGGTTTTACAAGAAATACAATAAAAAAACTATTTTTTATTATCAAGCACGACATGTACAATTTCTTCATTGTTTATTTGCTTATAATACTTGTAGATTAGTAATTACTTCTGATATGGATCGTTGTATAACTGGTAATGATTATTTTACAATTACTAGGCATTGGATTGATGAAAATTGGAGTATGCAAAAAAATAATTTGGGATATAAAAATTGTGAAATGCGTAAAACTGATTCTTATATTGCACAAACTATTCTTGATGTTTTACAATCTTTTGGCATTTCTAGTAAAATAATTTATGTAACTTTAGATAACGCTTCTAGTAATAAACGTGTTGTTGATTATTTATGACTTGTTCTAAGTCCTATTTACAAAGATGGTTTTCACATTAAATGTGCTGCTCATATTTATAATTTAATTATTAGAGATGGTGTTTCATTATTTGAAAATGGTTGTAATAAAGTAGAAATTGCACGTCATTTTATTTTTAAATGTCAAGTAAAGACTAAGCGTAAAGAATTTGAAATTCGGTGTATTGAATGCAATTCGCCTGTTAGGAAAATTCCCAAAACAGTAGTTACTAGGTGAAATTCGTTGTATGAAATGCTTAAAGTAGCTTATGTATATGGGAGACCCGTTACCATTGGTTGGAATGCCCATAATGCTGATATGACTTACCGACTTGCTGAAAATGATTGGAATGATATTGGAGATTTAATTGAATTTTTAAGAGTTTTTTATTTAGCTACTAAACAAATTTCTGATCTTTATTATCCTACTATTTGTTCTGTTTTACCTAATATTTGTGTTATTTGTACTAAATTTGCCCTGTTTAAAAATAATCCAAAATTTCGAGAACCTGTTAAAAATTGATTGAAAATTTTAGAAAATACTTTTTCCAATTCTCCAGATTTATTTAACTGCTTGTTTATTTAACCCGGCTTACAAAGAAGTCGGTGTATCTCAAATGGTACATAGTATATATGCAAATTTAAAAATTGAATACGATGAAGATAATCTATCACATAATTTGGATGTAGTTAAAAGTATCATTAGAACAGAAATTAGGAAATTGTATGATTTAGAAGAATATAATTTAGTAGAAAATGTACAATATCAAGAACCATAACCATCTAGGGATAGATACGAGGATGACATTAATGACATGTTAGAATTTCAGCTTAGACTTACTACTAATGAAAACAATGATTTTGATGAATATCTTCACCAGGCTACAGAAAGCATTATGGATATAGAGGGGAAGCAGCAACTTTTGGCATGGTGGAAGAATCGAATTAAAATTTTTCAAAGACTTCAACGGGTGGTTCGTGACATCCTAGCTATTTTAAGCATCGTCGGTGGCTTCAAAAGGAGCTTTTAGTGCTGGAAGATTCCAATTTAGAGACTATCGACATTCATTAGCAACAAATAGCTTGGAAGTTTTAGTTTTATTCAGAAATTGGATAAAAGGGCATCCAATTTTGCCGTCTCAATTTGAAGCTGATATAGATAATATTTTATTGGAATTAAGTGAAGACGATATAAATTTTTTGGAGGAAGAAGCTCAAGAGCTGATTCCAAAAAATGTAACATTAGAGATGTTAGAAACACTTAGGCAAGAATTTCAAAGTGGTTTAAGATATTAGTTTATTATAATAAATAAGACCTAGTTGGCTGCATAAATTAGGTTCTTTTCTAATATATGTACAATTTAAATTTTAAAGTAACATAATAAAATTATAGGTTATTCGTCTTATTTCTTTTTTTAAGTTATTATCTTGAATTTACTT
The DNA here is from genome assembly GCA_029948455.1 of Solanum rostratum. Taxonomy (NCBI): domain Eukaryota; kingdom Viridiplantae; phylum Streptophyta; class Magnoliopsida; order Solanales; family Solanaceae; genus Solanum; species Solanum rostratum. The sequence continues at coordinate 25,602,870 of CM057053.1, forward strand.
TTAATTTAAGTTTTGAGTTTTTTTAATATATTTGCCCCCTTATTTCTCAAATCTTTATTAACTTTAAAATATAAAAAGAAACATTCAAAATTTAAAATTTAAATTTTTATATTTTAAAATTTTAAAATTTAAACTTTTAAAGTGAAAAGTTTTAAATTTTATATTTATATTTAAAAAGTTAAAAAAATTTAATTTTAAACTTTTAAAATTTAAACTCAAGACATTAAATTTTGTATAAGTATAACTACTTATAAAACTACTTTAAAACTTTTCTATTTATAACTACTTTAAAACTTTTAAGTTTTAAAACCTTGAAAAATTAAACTTAAATTTAAAATTTGAAAAATTTATATAATGATAATATGTTTAATTTAACCTTTAAAATTTTAAACTTTAATTTTAACCTTTAAATATTAAACTTAATTTAACCTTTAAAAATTAAACTTCAAAGTTTAATAATTTCATCAAATTAACCAATTATTTAATTAAAAAAATCTGGATTTACCAGTCCATTAAGGTCAGGGGTAAAATTCCCGAAATTGCCGGTACCAGTTCCGAAAATCCCCCCCTATTACTGATACCGGTTCGGTGGTGCCGATACTGGTCCCCTTGCCCCACTTAGTGACTGTATTGTCGATATAGATTGATGTTGTCGATTCCGGACAAGCAACAATTTTAAGTTAAGGGTTGATGTTTACCAAAATACAACACTTTTTATGCTTAAAATTTAGATTTTGCATGTTCTCAATGTGACTTTAGTTGTTTTTATGTGTTTTATGTCTACGTTCGCAGGATTATAGGTTGGCCAATGATTTTGGAGAAAGTTGTTGCAGATTTGTTGTTATACGAGATACCTTACGGGCTGCAGACCATTCTACGAGCCGTAAGGTGGTTTCATGAGGAATTCCAATGAGGGGTCAAGTTTTTGAAGTTATTTCTATGAACATGCAGACGAGCTGTAAATTAATGCACGAGTAGTAGAAGAGGTTTCGTGCACTGAGGGTCAGAGAATGAAGACTTTCTAAGGTTTCATGCTAGGTTTCCTATTTTGTTTGGACATGTATTTTAGTTATTATAAACATGTTTTAGTTTATTTTCAAAAAGGAATGAAGAACAACCAGAAACAAAGAGAGAAGTGCATAGAAACACTTGGAACACAACTTTGTAAGTGCTCAATTATGTTATTCTATATCATGATTCTTGCATCTATAATAATTATGCATAGCTAAATCCACAACTAGGGGGAACCATGAAGAACTAACAAGGTAAAATCGGATAATTCGTAATTTTTGAGAAGTGTGCATGCATATATTAATTAATTCTCTTTATTTTGATTGCTTTGTAACGGTGGCCAAAGTTAGAACTTGCCTAGTTGTTACTGACTGGATCAAGAAAAGAGATTAATTAACAAGATTCGATTGATTTCTTCTCGTCTAATCAACCAAACTAGATCAAGGGGAGGTTGTACTAGGACAATAGGTAAGGGTTAGTAATGTCACACCACAGGGATGGATCAAATCACGTAGTGAAATTTGCCTCTCGCCTGGATCAAAGGGTTTGGTAAACTTAATATATTGTTATGCATGCAACATACTACAAAATATTACAATTATTAGGTAATATCAAGTTAGGGAATCATGGGGAACACAATTCCCTAGTTACTCTTCTTACTGGTTTCACAACACTTGCTCTAGTTTAGGTTTACTTTCTGCAAACTACAACCCCCCTCCTTTTGGGAGATAAGTAGGTTGATTCACTCAACTTCCTTGAAATTACTTTGAGTTTACCATATTCCATGTGGGATTCTACCCTAACCTTGATTAGGTTATATATCTTGACAAAAATCACTTTAACCTTCAAAAGGAAGGTCTAGCTTGGGCGGCATCAAGATTTTGGCACCGTTGCCGGGGAATACGGCTAGACTGGTTTAATTCAAGTAATTCAGGAATTAATCCTTATTTTCCTCATTTTACATTTTTGTTTTGTTTCAGTTGCAGGTATAGTGCATGCACAACATTCGAAGTCGAGGCAGACCCTTGACTCCGTTTGACCCTGAGATCCAAAAGATGCTGAGAAGAATGGCCCAGAACATATGCAAACAATGCTGCAAACAAGCCAGTGAATGCAACATTGAACCAGAACAATGATAATAATAATAACCCACCTACACTTAAGGATATTAACCCACCGCTACAGGATCTCCTAGTCGCAGGTCATACATGAAATCAATATTGGCTTGACCCTATGGTGATGGATATCACTGGAGCTATTTTGTTACCTCCGCTACCGGATGATAGAAAGTTTGTTTTTTCAAGTGGGAACGCTTCAAAATAGGGAGTTTTTTGTGGGCCTGCCATTAGAGGATCTGCATAACCATCTACACAACGTTGTCTTCATTTGTAAAAGCATAACGGGAAGTCGGAATCTATCTATGGATGTTGTTGGGCTCCGTGTCTTCCCATTATCTCTAATAGGAGATACAACGCTATGGTTATTTGAGCTCCTACAGAGGTTGATCACTGGCTAGGTAGAACTGGAGAAGGCTTTTTTTGAGAGGTTCTTTCCGAGGTCAAAGAAGCTGAAGTTAAAGGACCTGATCAACAGCTTCGACCAATTGCCTAGTGATTCGATCAGCACCACATAAGAGATGTTCACAGAGTTCTTGAGGAGTGTCCCAAACCACAAGATCGTTGATGACGCCATAGTGGAGATCTTCTATTGAGCCTTGGATATAAATAGCCAAGTTGTTGCGGACACTATCATGGGACGCTCATTTCTAGATCGGCTATTTTTGGTGATTGCTGAAAGGTTGGAGAAAATGGTCAAGACAAATCATGCATGGGGGATGAAAGATAAGTCAACAACTAAGATCTCACTCACAATCAGTACTGGTTCAGTGCAAGCAAAGATAAATGAGGATATGATCCAAGAGCTTGCCCAGATCAGTATCAATATGGAGTTGTTGATGAAGCAGAACCAAGGATGTAAGAATGCAGTAGCTCACTAGCCTTCACGATCACCTATGTACGAGGAGCCTTACAATGAAGGGGACACTTGTTTCGTCACTGATTAGATAGCGGGTTTTCAAACCAATGCCCAAGGGTCCAATCAGGACTATTGGTACCAAGGTCAAGGAAACCAAGGTCGGAACTTTAAAAGGGATGGCACTTTTAGAGTCAACAATCGAGCAGGCTACTATCACAGAAACAGGGGCCAGGATAGAGATAATGATTGGGGATGTAGAAATGGTTACAGGAATGGTCTATATGTGCCACCAAATAATGGAGATTCTAGTGTTGGTAGCTCTCGAATTGAAGAGATGTTTGATTAACTGCTGATGAAGGATGACGCTCTGGATAAGACTTTTAAGGGGATGATATCTGACATCTCTAATATTAATCAGAAAATCAAGTCTCATTCTATTTTTATCAAGCACCTAGAGCAACAATTTAGTCAGATATCGACTCAATTCAACTAGTTCCAGAAAGGAACAATGCCCGACAACACAATTTAGAACCTAAGAATGAAGGGAAATGCATGGAAGTGACTACTTGTGGCGGTAAATAGACCATTAACCCTCCGATGCCAGTTGATAAAGATGATATTTGTGAGGAGATAGTTGAGAGAAAAGATGCAGAGACCAGAGATGTTCATTCCAAGGATGTGGTAAGTGATGTTGTAGTGATGCCACAGAAGTTAAAACCCATTCCTAGACCTCCCCCTCATTTTCCTCAAAGACTCGAAATGAAGGAGGAGGAAGGTAAATTCCAATATTTCATCTCCATGCTGAAGCAACTCTCCATCAACGTTCCTCTCATTGAGGCATTGGAGAAGATGCCTGGTTATGCAAAGTTCATGAAAGACTTGGTCACAAAGAAGCAGATTGTGAGCCAGGAGCTCTTCCAAGAGCTTCAGCATTGTAGTGCAATAGCAAAACAAAGTCCTTAGTGCAGAAGCGAGAAAATCGTAGAGCATTCATCGTACCTTGTACCATTGGAGATGTTGAGTTCGCAAGAGGATTATGTAATCTAGGCACCAGCGTCAATCTAATGCCCCTTGCGGTGTTCAAAAAGCTAGGCTTGGGGGCCCCTACTCCTACGAGCATGCGATTCTTAATGGTTGATAGAACGATGAAGAAGCCTGTGAGGATTTTATACGACATCCTTATCAAAGTGAAGAAAATCATATTCCTTGCAGACTTTGTATTCTTGACTGTGAAGTTGATTTTGAAGTCCCAATCATCTTGGAAAGGCCTTTCGTAGCCACCAAACGAGCATCAATAGACATGGAATTAGGCCAACTTAAGTTTAGATCGGGTAAGGATGAGGTCGTCTTTAACATCCGCCAGCATACAAAGAAGAACGATGATCTAAAGGTATTTTTTGCCATTGAGGGCATTGATAAGGTGGAACTAGAGGTACCAGTCGAAGAAAGACTAGGTGTCGTCACTCATGAAAAAGTGTCAATGAGAGAGATGGCATCCCAGACTATAAGGAGACAATAAATGCCCTAGGGGTATCTGGTTTCACCAGATGCCATGATAAGCTTGAATTGGACTTGAATAATCGAGAGTCACCACCTACTAAACCATCTATTGACGAGTCACCAGTATTGGAATTGAAGGCTCTTCCATCCCATCTGAGGTATGTATTTTTAGGTGCTAACAATACTTTGCCTATCATTGTTGCCACAGATCTTAATGACGAACAGGTAAATGCATTGATCGTACTGCTCAAGCAATTTAAAAAGGCTATTTGATGGACAATCGCCAATGTCATTGGCATCCCACTTGGGGTATGCATTCACAAAAATCAACTTGTCAAGGACTACAAGCTGAGTGTTGAACACCAAAGGCGCCTCAACGCACCTATGCAAGAGGTCGTGTTTGAAGAAATCATCAAGTGGTTGGACGCAGGTGTGATAAATCAAATTTCTGAAAGTGAATGGGTGAGCCCAATCAAATGTCCCAAAGAAAAGAGGTATCACCATGGTCCCAAATTCTAGCAATGAGTTGATCCCCATACGACCATTCATTGGTTGGAAGGTGTGTATGGACTATAGAAAGCTCAATACATCAACTAAAAAGGACCATTTTCGTATGCCATTCAAGGACCAAATGCTAAACCGCTTGGCAGGAAAGGGATGGTATTGTTTTCTTGTTGGTTACTCAGGCTACAATCATATATCTATTGCTCTAGATGACCAAGAGAAAATGACGTTCACATAACCCTATGGAACATTCACATTCAAGAGGATGCCATTTGGGTTGTGTAATACACTAGCAATATTCCAAAGATGCATGATGTCCATCTCCTTAGACATGGTGGAGGACACTATCGAGGTATTCATGGATAAATTTAGTATGGTCAATAACTCATTGGAAGACTGCTTAGAGCATTTACATGCGGTGTTTCAGAGATGTGAAGAATGTCATCTACTTCTACACTGGGAAAAATGTCTTTTCATGGTGAAGGAAGGTATTGTGTTGGGGCATAAAATCTCCATCAAGGTCATTATGGTGGATAGAGCTAAAGTGGAGGTGATTGAGAAGCTTCCCCTACCCATCTTTGCTAAGGGTGTGAGGAGTTTCTTAGCCATGTAGGATTCTATAGGTGTCTTATAAAGGAATTCTCAAAGATTGCACACGCCTTGTGCAAGCTACTTGACAAGGATGCTAAGTTTGTTTTTGATGATGCATGCCTGAAAGCGTTCAACAGGTTGAAGCAAAACTTGATTTCAACTCTTATCATCGTTGCTCCAGACTAGTCAAAGCCCTTTGAGATAATGTGTGATGCAAGCGGGTTGCACTTGGTGTAGTGTTGGGACAACATAGAGAAAAGATCCTACATCTCATATATTATGCCAGAAGAGGCATAGAAATATTACATTATCACAGAGAAGGAGTTACTTGCAGTAGTCTTTGCGTTCAAAAAGTTCAAGTCTTATCTCTTGGGAACCAAAGATATTGTACATACTGACCATTCAACATTGTAGTAATTGATGGAAAAGAAGGATGTGAAACTGAGATTGATTTAATGGTTACTTCTTCTTCAAGAGTTTGACTTTGATGTGATTGACAGAAAGGGGACCAAAAATCAGGTTGCAGACCACCTTTCCAGATTAGAGGACAATGCCATGGCAAAGTTTGATGATAGGGTGGAGATTGATGATTCGTTCCCTAATGAGAGAGTGCTAGCAGCATCCCATGACTTGATACCATGGTTTGCAGATTATGCAAACTATTTGGTTAGTGATATTGTGCCACAAGACTTGACTACTCACCGGCGCCACAAGTTTATGTCTGATGTGAGGAAGTTTTTCTGGGATGATCCATACTTGTTTTGTGTATGTGCAGATAGGATTATTTTATTTCTTTGTTCATGAGGCCTAAATGATGAGTATTCTTAAGACATTTCGCTCATCCTTAGTGAGTGAGAATCATAGTGGAATTCGAATAGCACATAAGATCTTGCAGTGTGGCTACTATGGCCAACCATCCACCAAGATGCTCATGACTATGCCAAAGCATGTGATAGATACCAAAGAGAAGGTGGTATTTCCTGCAAACATGAGCACCCTCTAAACACCATTATGGTGATTGAATTATTCGATGTGTAGGGAATAGATTCCATGCGTCTGTTTGTTAGTTCATTTGGGAACAAGTATATTCTTGTGGCTGGAGGCAGTGGCCCTTCCCAACAATGAAGGTAAAAGTGTCACAATATTCTTCAAAGGAATATTTTCTCAAGGTTTGGCACCCTTGTGGCGATCATCAGCGATGGAGGTTCCTATTTCTGTAAAAGTTTGTTCAAGGCTCTACTTGAAAAATATGAAGTAAAGCATCGGGTGGCAACACCCTACCATCCATAGAAGAGTGGGCAAGTTAAGGTGTCCTATAGAAAGACCAAACAGATTTTGTCCAAGACTATGAATGCAAACCTGACTGACTAGTTGTGGAAGCTTGATGATGCATTAGGGAATACCAGGCTATATTGAAGACTCCCATAATTATATCTCCTTACCAACTCATCTTTGGTAAAGCTTGTCACTTATTGGTGGAGCTTGAGCACAAGGTGATGCGGGTGCTCAAACAGTTGGATTTGGGTCAGAATGATGCAGCAAACTCAAGGTTGAGCCAACCCAATGAGCTTGATGAGTTTTGCTTGAAGACATATGAGAGCTCAGCCCTTTATAAGCAAAGAATGAAGCTGCAACATAATCGTTGCATTGAGAATCACCAATTTTCACTAGGGGATTTGGTGTTGCTATACAATTCTAGATTGAAGTTCTTCCCTGAAAAACTCAAGTCAAGATGGTTAGGGCCTTTCAGAGTATCACATGTTTTCGACCATAGGGCTAATGAGTTGGAAAAGAGAAATGGCACAAAATTCAAAGTAAATGGCCAAAGAGTCAAACTATATCTTGGCAATATTGAAGAAGTAAAGATATTGGAAGCATGGACACTTGGTAAAGTTAGAGTACCCAAGTTGTCTAAGTCATAAATCAGGTGTTGCTTGGGAGGCAAGCTAAGGTAGACACTGGTGCTTAGGCTCCTAGATATGTTTCTTTTGACCCTATGCTTTATCGTTGTCATATTTTGTACATTGAGGACAATGGAAACTCTTTTTGATAGGGTGTGGGTAGTTTTAGACCTCAATGAAGTCTAAGGGACTATGGCCTACAACTATCCCAAAATTTTGAGTCTGAGGGATTTTCTTTCCCTAAGGATATTTATTTTCTGTTGAACCGGTATATTTAGGATATGTAGGTAGTATTAATGGCATGTAATACTGAAACCTATGGCATATTTTAGCTTGTGAGAAAAATGATACCCATCAAAATTTTGTTAGGTAGTCTTGGTAACAACCATGCAATATTGATTATTGACAATGGTTTAATTATGATGAAAAGCATGATCTGAGAATTTCTGTTAATACTGTGATCAGTGTCATGTGTGTATGAGCTTACTTTGCTTAACTTTTATATTGTGTTTCAATTCCGAACTTGCCCTATTACTCTGACTTAGACTATAGGTTAGTTAGTTGGAAAAGAATCTTAGGTCATTGTTCATATTAGTCTGCTTAGCCTAAATGACCAACCAAAAATGTGATATATCCCTTGATACCAATATTTGAGCTTTGCATGCACCCTTTTCTTTGTTAAAACCTTAGTAACCTAGCCTTGTTGAATGTGAAATCCTGAAATTGGCTTTGGTCCTTCCTTGAATATTGTGCACTTTGACTGAGGCAAAAAGCTTAAGTTAAGGGTGGCTACCAAAAGTGGCCCTAGTTCGTAGGTTAGATATTGTGTACCTCGACTCAGGCTAAAAGCCTATGTTGAGGGTAGTTGGTGTAAGGGTAAGCACATAAAATGAGGAGGAAGCTAGTGATGCATAAAAGGGGAGAACAATGTTCTATGGGTGCAAGAAAAATAAATAGATGCCTAAACAATGAGCTAAAAAGAAAAAGAACAAGAAAATAGAAGGCAATGAGCTCAAATTGAGAGTAAGGCACCTTGAAAAGTTTGAAATAGGAGAAAGGGAGAATGAGTTGAAAAATGACAGTGTTGGTAAGGCAAAAGTATAGAATAATGTATTGTCCAGGAAGGACATTAGTCACGATGTTCCCCAAACATTGTACCAAAGCCCCCTAAACCTATGTTACAAGTCAAGAAAGTCCTATAGTGATCCTAGTCCAAGTAGCCAAAGGTCATAGTCGTGAGTATAGGGGCAAACATATGATGGTATTAAGCGCACTGTTTGAATATCTATTGTGAGTGTAAGTGATTTCGTTTATTCCCAAACATTGAATCTGAAAATACTATCATGAGTGGGATATAACACTCTTTTTAGTGAGGACACTTGCATTGCATGGCTAGGAATATGAAGCCCAATAAGAAATCTCTGAACCGGGGAGCCGGATAGGACTCTATTTAAAGGCTTCTGGTCGAGCCCCCTCCCTTCAATAATATCAAAGGATCACTGTTGATTTTAGGTTATTTCAGTGATTGTTGCTTATCTATGGTTACCTTGCCTATCATAATTGCACTGTCAGATGTGTAGATCTGCATTAGTTTGTTTGATAGCTACCTATTATGCATTTATAAGTAGTGTGGGTATTTATGCTTGATTGGGAATGATGTGTGCCATTTGATTGAAGTATGTGTATTACTGTACTACTTATGTGGATTGAGTCCATTGCTTGAGGACAAGCAACAATTTTAAGTTGAGGGTGTTGATGTGCTATCAAAAAAACCACTTTTGATGCTTAAAACTTGGAATTTCGTGTGTTGTCAAAGCGATGTTAGTGGGTTTGATATGTTTTATGTTTGTTTTTAGGATTACAGGATTGGCATAATGTTGGGCTAAAGTGTTGCAGTTACTACATTTTTGTGATGTACGAAGCACTCTACAAGCCATGAATTTTTCACGAGCCATAGAGTGGGTTTGTAGTTAAGATCCAGTGAAGGACCTACTTTCTGAAGTTGCATTCACGAACTGTCAGGTGAGCTGTGGAATTTCGTATGAGTCGCGGATGAGGTTTCATGCTTTGAGGATCAAATTTTGGGATTTTCTGGAAAGTTATTAGATCAAACCCTATACGTGCCGTAAGTCTGAATATGGCCAATAAAAAGGCCTCACACAAGTGCAGCCCAGTTTTGAAGATTAAAGATTACGAAGCACCAGTAAGGGCCGTAGAACTTAGTACGATTCGTAACCCTACCCGCATCGTCTATCGAATCCAGTTTACCTATTTTATATTGGACTTGTATTTTATTTATTATAAATAGGATTTTTAGTTTATTTTCAAAAAAGAATGAAGGAGAACGACTAAAAATAAAGAGCAAAGTGGATAGAAACACTTGGAACACAACTTAGCGATTTTAATTAATACTTTGTGATTTCTGATGAAGAGTTTGGAATTTCTTGTTTTTAAATTCATCTTTGTAAGTTCTCAATTATGTTGTTCCATATCATGATTCTTGCATCTACCATGATTATGCATAGCTAAATCCACAACTAGGGTTGTGGGAACCATGAAGAACTAAAAAGGTAAAATCGGATAATTTGTAATTCTTGGAATGTGTGCATGCATGTATGATTAATTCTCTTTGTTTTGATTGTTTTTTAACGATGGCCAACGTTAGAATTGATCTAGTTATTACTGACTTGTTCAACGTAGTAACGAATGGGAAAATAGATTAATTAACAAGATTCGATTGATTTCTTCTCGTCTAATCAACTAAACTGGATCAAGGGGAGGTTGTACTAGGACAATAGGTAAGGGTTATTCATGTCACTCTACGGGGATCGATCAAATCATGTAGTAAAATTTATCTCTCGCCTAGATCAAAGGATTTGGTAAACTTAACTTACCGTTCTGCATGCAACACACTAGAAAAGATTACAATTACTAGGTAATACCAAGTTAGGCAATCATGGAAAACACAATCCCCTAGTTACTCTTCTCACTGGTTTCACAACGCTTGCTCTAGTTTAAGTTTACTTTCTGCAAACTACAATTCCCCCCCAACCCCCCCCCCCCCCCCCCGTCGCCCGCCTTTTGGGAGATTAGCAGGTTAAATGCACTCGAGTTGCTTGAAACTATTCTAAGTCTACCATATTCCCTATGGGATTCGACCCTAACCTTAGTTAGGTTGTATATCTTGAGAACAACTTCTTTAACCTTCAAAAAGAAGGTGTAGCTTGGGCGACCTTAACGGGTTGTATTAAGACTTATGGTCTGTATAGGGTTTCGTTTGACAACTTTTCAAAATCTCCTCCAATTCTGATCCTCAAGGCACGAAACTAATCCATGACTCGTACAATCTTTTATGGCTCATCTGACAGTTCAGGGATGCAACTTCAGAAAATACGCCCTTTACTGGATCTCAACTACGAAACCCCTTTACGGCTCATGGAAGTATCCATGGCCCGTAGAGTGCTTTGCCCAAAATTATGATAAATCTTTTAATCCTAAAAAAGTATATATAAAAACATATCAAAGCCACTAACATCACTTTGAAAACACATAAAATTTCAAATTTTAAGCATCAAAAGTGTTGTATTTTGATAGCACATCAAGCACCACTGATATGGAAGAAGAGAAGAAGGAGTTGGCTGAAGAGGTGCACAGACTGGTGCAATTGGGAGTTCAACAAGATGAATCTGGTGAAGGTGGAATACTTGTACATAATGGGTCTACATCATCTCTTGTAGTAGAAGTAAAGGAGAAGCAAGACCAAGATCCTATCTTACTCTAATTTAAGGAAGATATACATAAGTGGAAAGTGGTGGCATTCTTCAGATGGGGGTATTAAGATACCAAAATAGATTGTGTGTTCCAGATATTGATGGTATTCGAAAAAGGATCATGGCAGAAGCCCATAACTCTAGATATTCTATCCATCCAGGGTCTACCAAAATTTATTGCGACTTAAGAGAGGTTTATTGGTGGAGTGGGATGAAGAGAGTGATTACAAACTTTGTTTCTAAGTGCCTAAACTACTAACAAGTAAATGTTGAGCACCAAAGGCCATGTGGAGTAGTTCATAATTTTGAAATTCTAGAATTAAAGTCGGAGGTAATCAATATGGATCTCATTACAGGCTTACTGAGGTCTCGAAGATAGCATGATTTGAAATAGGTGATTGTTGATAGGATAACTAAATCACCCTACTTCTTAGCTGTAAAGACTACTAATATGGCAGAGCACTATGCTTGATTGTATATCCAAGAGATTTTTAGATTGCATGGAGTTCCTTTGTCCATCATATCAGATAGGGGAGCTCAATTCACTACCCAATTTTATAAATCCTTTCAGAAAGGCCTGGGTTCAAAGATAAACCTTAGTACTACTTTCCACCCTTAGACTAATGGCCAGGCAGAGCCTACGGTATAGACCTTGGAAGACATGTTGAGAGCATGTGTCATCGACTTTCAAGTCAATTGGGATGATCATTTACCCCTTGTTGAGTTTTCCTACTACAATAGCTTTCATTTGAGCATCCAAATGGCTCCTTATAAGTCCCTCTACGGGAGGAGGTGTAGATCATTCATTGGATGGTTCGAGGTAGGTAAAGTATGGTTGATTGCACCACACTTGGTACACCAATCTTTGGAGAGACTGAAGATCATCCAAGAGAGATTCAGAATGGCATAGAGTGCTCAAAAGTCCTATACCAATGTTAAAAGGGACCTAGAGTTTGAAATGAACAAGTGGGTATACTTGAAAGTGTCACCCATGAAGGGTGTAATGAGATTTGAAAAGAATGGAAACTTGAGTCTTCAATACATTGGTCCCTACCAAATTGTGAAGAGAGTGGGCAATGTAGTTTATAAGTTGGAGCTTCCACTTGCTAGCGACCATCCACTTGGTCTTTCACATCTCTATGCTTAAGAAGTATTTGGGAGATCTATCCTTGGTTGTTCCTGTTGAGAGCATTAGAGTGAAGGATATTTTGAGTTATGAAGAAATCTCAATCCAGATTCTTGATCATCAAGTTCGCAAGTTGAGAACTAAATAGGTTGCGTCGGTAAAAGTGTAATGGAGAAGTCACTTTATTGAAAGGGCCACATGGGAAGATGAAAAGGATATGGAGGCTAGATATCCCTACCTATTCATGACTCCTAATGATGAATTGATGGTAATGATTCATTCCTATTCTCTGATTTAGTTCCCCAATATCTAGTTAAGCTCTTATCTTTGAGTTGATGCTCCCCTTGAGTTTACGAGTATTTGAGTATGCAATGTCTTTAATTGTATTCATGCCTAATGATGATGGTATAAATAACCTTTCAATTTCAAATCATGAGTTGAAGTTGATTTCTGGAGTATGAGTACTTGAATATTCGAGTATTTGAGTCCTTGATGGTGTTCGTACTTGATACGTCTCCTAGTTACTCATCATTTGAGGACGAATGATCCCAAGAGGGAGATATTTTGATACACCACCACTCTTTTTTTACATGCACCTCTGTTTCAAGACTCATTCTTATATATGGAAAGTGGATTAGGGTCATAAGAGATCTCTAGTGTTTAGCCAAGTTCAAAACTTTTCTATGAATTGAGTTTCTCACAGTAGATTATACAAGGGTTAACTTTAAATGACCATAACTTTTAGTACACAATGGAAAAGATTATATATATGACCTACCAAATGAAAGTTCCTTGAATTAGCTTTATAACGCCATCTATTTTACCTCATTTGGAGTTTAGAGTGAAAAGTTATGCTCATTTTACTGTGGATTGCCAGTGCATAGTGAAATGATGACCTAACATATGGGTCGTGGTTTGAGTGACTGCCCGTCCTATTAACTCATGGAAAAACTTCTAAAAGTCCACTTTTGAGCCCTCAACTACAGGTCATATATGTTTCTACGGGCCATGATTTTGGCTCGTGGAATGGATCCAAAGACCTTAAAATTTGCCCAAAAGTTTACGGATGGGTTTCTACAGATCGTGGAAGTTTCTATGGGCCATAGGTTGATTCATGGAACACTTTGATAGAATTTTTCAAGAAGGGTTATTTCTTTTTCTAGCCTTTCAAATCCTTAACTTGACATTTTTATACTTAGATATGTCCCTAAACATATCTATTTGACTCTTTTATGCTAAAACACATTCTTCAACTTAGAGAAAGGTTTCAAGGGGAGAAAAAGCTAGGGTTTCAAGAGGATCTTGTGAGTTCTTCCAAATCATTCCAAAAATCAAAATTATTAGGTATGTAAGGCTAACTAGAACATGGATTATGTTCTTCCATGTGCCCCATAACCCGAATTGATGAAGTTGTGGACAAATTGAGTCTTCCATGAATGTTTCTAGAAGGTTTTTCTTAAAATCTTGTATGAATTATAATTTTTATGAACTAAACACTTGAAATCGATTATTTTACTCTTCTACATGAACCCTAAATTGACTTCTTGTTATTTTACATGTTGCACTTAAATGGGTATGCAAGATTATGATTTGAGCCTAAAGAGTCCATAGAATTCCTAAATGCTTTAACTCTATTTTTGTTTCTTGAATACTATGAGTTAGAATGATACATGATAGAGAGTCTTTATGAGTCATGAGTTAATCCTAAAAGAATGTTCCTGAACAAAGAGTTGATAGTTGATATGATGAATTGAGTTGACAAATGTCTAATGAGACTAGTCGAATGAGTTAGCCATAGGGTTGATGTCTCATTAGCATGTTGAGTTTTGGAAGGAGTATTGAGCACCTAATTGAGTAAAAGTAAGTCCAACTCATACTCAATAACCACGTAGCTAGATAGGAGAGGATTGAACCATAAAATCAGATGTTTCCTTATTGTCCCAAAAATAGGACTTTATTTTATTAACTGTGGTTCCATTGATGGGATGTATTTTACCCTGGCAAGGTATTAGTAGGATATGGCAAGGACATCACTTTGTTGTATCATCACCGGCTCATAGATGATGGTTGCCGAGTAGAGAAACTCTCATATAGGTCTTGATAGTATTCTGAGTGGATTGGATTAGATGGTATATGAGTGGTCATTGTCTAAACTATATCCTGACTTAGACTCTTGACATGTTGGTTGAGTTTCCTACTTCTTAAGTTAATCTATTTGAGTTGATATTAGTCTATCCTTACATGTTTCATTCTGTCATTTTACATACTCATACATCCCACATACTAATGTCTATTTGGGCCTGCATCTTTTCACGATGCAGAGATAAGTACTAACGGTCATCAACAGACGCCCTATTGAGGTCCCATTTCCATTTAGCGGATTGATGAGTCCTCCTCTGCTTTCGAAGGATATCATGTTTCTATTCTGGCATTGAGTTTAGACTTATTTTATTGTATTTTGATGTAGTCATGGACCTACCATTGGTACCATATAGTCAGATGATTTAGAGGCTTCATAGACTAAGCTGTCGAGTTGTGATTGGATTATGTTTTTGGCTAGTTTCTTTCATACTAGTCTTACTTAGTTTATTGATAGATTATTTGTCCTTTTGCCTTGGATTATCGAATTGTTACTTCTTTCCAATAAGTATTCTTGATCGTTGATGTCTTATGTTGTTAGGTTATGGTAGAATAAATGTGATGAGGCCAAGTGGTTCACTTGGGGCTAGCAATAGTCTCTGAGTATCGGCCACACCAAGGGTACCCTCCCGGGGTGTCACGACCCGGATCTAGGTCTAGGAGTGACATGGCGAATGGGACCCCAAGAGTCCCCAAACAAGACTCAAGTATCCATATTCACAACCTCGATTTAGAAGGGTATATATAAATAGTAAACACGGAGTTCTAAGGGATGGGAAAGTAGGACTCACGCTATGGGGATGTCATAGGGATAAAGGATTAACGTGGATTAACATAGCACATAATAACTAAGGGGCGGGAATATATGACTCACTCTATGGGGGCAATACGGGACTTAGGATCTTCCATATCAAATCATACATACTTATCATAATTCCCATAATCAATCCACAATAGTCATATCCAATAGATAACTGTAATCATAAGCTCCAAATACAACACATAACACATAGATTCGGCAAGAGCCTACAAGATGTCCAACAATGCATCTAGTCATAGAATAGGATGGGTGCCAAGACATGTCCCGGGCTCACCCTCAAAGTAAATAACAAAAGGGGAACAACATAAGGTAGATAGATGGTGGCTTGTCCTTGGAAGATAGGACTCACCACAACACATTCTCAAATCTGATCTAGCCATCAAATGGTGGATGAAGGTAGTCTCCAGTCCCTACATAGTTAGATCATGTAGGCAAAAGTATGTGTTAGTATGTTTGAATGTACTAAGTATGCGGCAGTGCATATGACTTATCAAACCTGCATTCAATGTTAGATGACAAGGGCACATAATATAGAAAGAAGTTCATATCCAAGAAAAGTATATAAAAATATGCCATAAAATCTATGATGCATGAAATGCAATAATACTCATATATAGTGGGGATGAGACCTCAACCAACATATAAGACCGAGCCAGCTATTACTTGGAATCCCGATGTTATCCTCACATCGTGAAAGAGATGTTCTACTTGCAAAAGGTAAAGCATACTTCTCCTTATGGGCCTCCCATTTCGGAAAGGATTTTCACATCATTTCTAGCAGGTCATGTCTCAACTAACGAGATGAGCCTCGGATCTTTCTAGCGGGTCATGCCTCAACTAAGGGGATGAGCCTTAGATCTCAATACCTGTGCTAGCACATAGCTTAAGAGAGAAGAGGACCCTTGGGGATAGCCCTAACACCTTTAATCTCATTGGTGCTAAGTCAATATCCCAGAAGAATACTTATACATATACATGCTTTCAAAGAGGCGTTAGCCATTTCAAATAATTTCAATGCACATTTAGGGTAAAAAGCCAAACATTCTTCATAATCATTTATAATTAGGCTAAAAAGCCAAATCACAATTCAATCCATACTTTTCATGAATAAGAATAGATCATCCACGTAACAATATGGTGCAAGCACCCAAAATGCTCAAAGAGCCATTAACAATGGACATTTATGTGAACACATTTTATCATAACCAATATCTTTTCAAAATCATATATATAAACATAATGGGGCTTAACCCACTTTATAATTTTCATAAAATTCAATGCTCATGAATGAATATGCCATGAATGAGGTGAGAATAGCATAGGTAATTGAGATTCAATATAAAATCATCAATACAATATGAAATTCAAGTAAATCCATGAGTAAAATCAACATTCATATCACGATTTAGATTACCCACGCTTAGATCAAACTTTAAAGGGACAATGCATATTCAAATATTCATAATAATAATGATATAATTCAACATATTAGGGCTTAAATCAACTTAAAATCATCAATAAAGCATAACCCACACTTCAATTGAATACTATAAACAATAATCATCAAAACGCATATCTAAAGTAAGCTACAACAACAACAACAACAACAACATAGCCAGTAGAATCCCACAAGTGAGGTCTGGGGAGGGTAGTGTACACAAACCTTACCACTACCTCATAGAGGTAGAGAGGTTGTTTCCTGTGAACCCTCATCTCAAAACCCATAGGCAGAATAAACTAGATATGAAAAAGGGAAGGAAAAGAAAGGGAACAGAAAGACGCTAAAATTACAGGTCAAAACAGAAAATGACAACACAAAATATACAGGCATATGCTAAAAGTAAACAAATATAGGAGTAATCATGACAATATACAGGTGTAAAGACATCACTATTCCTATTAACCTACTATCACAAAGTCGTTTATCGACCTAACCCTTCTAACTTAATAGCCCTTTACTCTAATCCGTAACCTCCACCCTTTTCTATCTAAGGTCATGTCCTCGGTTAGATAGAGTTTTGTCATATATTGTCTGATTTCCTCCCCCCAATGTTTCTTCGGTCTGCCTCTACTCCTCCGTGTATCCCCCTAAGTCCAACCTCTCGCACCTCCTAATAGAAGCATCGATACTCCTTCTCTACGCATGTCCAAACCAACACAGTCTCGCTTTCCTCATCTTGTCAGCCACAGGGGCCACCTCTAGCTTCTCCCGTATGATCTCATTCCTAATCCTATCACCCCTGGTATGTCCACACATCCATCCCAACATCCTTATCTCTGCAACCTGCATCTTCTGAACATGTGAATTTTAACTGGCCAATACTCCACCCCATATGGTAAAGATGGTCTAACAACCATTCTGTAAAACTTTCCTTTAAGCTTAGGTGGTATCTTCTTATCACACAATACTCCTGAGGCAAGTCTCTATTTTGTCCATGCTGCCCCAATACGGTGTGTGACATCATCATCGATATCGCCACTACTCTGGATGATGGACCCAAGGTACTTAAAGTTGTCTCTCTTGGGGATAGGTTCAATGTCAAGCCTCACATCAATGTCTGCTTCTTCCCTTGCAGCACTGAAATTGCACTCCAAGTATTTTGTTTTGGTTCTACTCAATTTAAACTCTTTGTTTTCTAAGGCGTGTCTCCAAACCTCTAATCTATCATCAATTTTTGTCCGAGTCTCACCAATTAGTACTATGTCATCAGCAAATAACATACACCAAGGAACCTCCTCCTAGATAGACCTCATCAGTTCATCCATCACCAAGGCGAACAGAAAAGGGCTCAATGCAGATCCTTGATGGAGTCCCATCTCAACAGAAAAATACTTTAAATCTCCTCCCACGGTCTCACCCGAGTTTTGGCTCTATCATACATGTCTTTTATCACCCCTAATATATGCCATTGGGACACCTTTCGCCTCCAGACACCTCCATAGGACATCCCTTGGGACTTTGTCATAAGCCTTCTCGAGATCAATGAACACCATATGAAGGTCCTTATTTCTTTCCCTATACTTCTCCACTAATCTCCGAACAAGATGGATTGCATCAGTAGTCGACCGTCACAGCATGAATCCAAACTGATTCTCTAAGATAGACACTACTTTCCTCACCCTCAACTCCACTACTCTCCCCTAGACCTTTATAGTGTGACTTAACAGCTTGATACCCCTGTAATTGTTACAGTCTTGAACATCGCCCTTGTTCTTGTACAATGGGACCATTGTGTTCCTCGTCCATTCACCAGGCATCTTGGCAGTCTTCATAATAGCATTGAACAATCCAGTCAGCCATTCTATACCATCCTTGACCATGTTCTTCCAAAATTCTACCGGAATTCCATTGGGTATGATTGCCTTCCCTCTTTTCATCATACTAATAGCACGTCTAACCTCCTCAACTTTGAACTGCCTGCAATACCCAAAATCTCGATAGCTTTCGGAGTGTGCCAACTTACCCAGCTCAATATCTCTATCTCTTTTTTCATTTAAGAGTTTATGAAAGTAAGATTGCCACCTTAGCTTAATGGAAGTCTCATCCACCAACACCTCACCCTCTTCATCCTTGATGCACTTCACTTGGTCAAGTCGCGAGCTTTCCTTTCTCTCTCCTTAGCGAGTCTATACAGTCTCTTATCCCCGCCATTAACACTTAGCTCCTCATATAAGCCCTCGAACGTTGCTGTCTTAGCACTCGTCACTACCATCTTTGCTTCTTTCTTAGTCATCTTATATATCTCCGTAAACCTTCGTTTCTCATCCTCATCCCTACATTTCAACCACTTCGTATAAGCAACCTTCTAAGCTTTCACTTTTCCTTGAATATCTAAAGCAAGCTAAAATTTCATAAATCAAGTGTAAAAGGAGTTTGGGTCTTCTTGGTTGAAAGGGACCAAGAATTAATCCCACATATCTAAGGTAACCAAGAGGAAGTAAGAAGAATGTGAAGAAGATTGAAGTCCTTCCTTCAATTCCAAGCTAATTCTTCACAAGGCTTTAAGAGGAGTTCTTAAGAAAGAGTTTAATATAATTCCTAAGTGTGAGAATGAATTTTAATGAGGGGAATATAGTTTAGGTGATTTGAAGGTCTTAGGATAGCATAGAAAGTCATAAAAGACCCTTAGGAGAAGTCACAATGACAAAAAAACATTAATGAAGCAAAATAATATTTCTTATCAGGGGTCCCGTGAGAAGGTATCACGGTTCGTACAAGGTTTTAAGGACCGTGAAACCCTACTTAGCCAATTCTCAGGAAACTCTGCACGGACGGGCTTTACAAAAATGGGCATAACCTCTTGTTACAAACTCGGAATGAGGTGAAACCATATGTGTTGGAAAGCTAATTCAAAGACCTTCAATTTTTTGGGCCACCCAATTCGTTTTGTGCCAAGAGATATAACCATTTAAAGTTGACCCTTTTATCGGTTCTTATAAAAAAACTTAGCCAATGGAATTCCTTTGAACTTGGCTTGATGAAGGAGGTCCATGGTGACCCTAAACCACATAAATAAGCTTGAATTGAGGTCTTGAAAGTGAACTTAGCTTGAGCTTGAAGATTTTATAAGTAGAAAAATTCGGCAAAAGCACTCAAATGGTTGGTCTCACGGTCTGTACCAAGCTATACGGACCATGTACTCCTCCGTAATACTTCACTTAGAAAATTCTTTACGATGAAGTTTCGAGACAGTAATCTAATACTTAGAAAATTTTTACTCTAGCACTTATACGGGGTACGGTCCGTGTGACGTGCCTTGGCTTCAAAACTATGAAATTTCAAGGCCAATGCTACAATACGGTCCACCACATGGTCCGTGAAGCCTCACACGGCCCGTGTGGGGTCCATGTGTGGTATGATTTAGTCCCAAACTACCCGTTAAAGCCTAAACACCCTATACAAGGCCAAGGGTCATTTCAAGGAGGCTCTACACGGTCTGTATAGCCTCACACGGACTGTGAAGACTTCCATGAGGTGTCACCTTGGTCTAAAACTTTGTGGAGCCGAATTTCCAAGCTCATTGAGGTCGTACAAAGTCCGGGTCCTTACACGGGGCGTGACATAAATAAACCATGCATAACTAAACCCTTCACATTAATACCTATGTAACCCTACGTAACTTAACTCTATATAACTAGTGCTTGCATAACTAAACCCTACATAGTTAATACCCATATAACCTAACCAGTAACAAACGACCCTTAAAAGTATAAAAAAGTTTTGCACTATCGATGCAGTATAATCTATTTTAGCATGTTAATTAATTTTTTCATTTAAAAATCTTAAAAAGAAAGAAAAAAGTGATACTAGCTCTACTTTTTAGATCAGACGAAAGATTGAACATTTCCTAAAATTAAAACAAAATGGATGATTATTGTTCTTTGTTTAAATGTAATTTTGTATAATTCGTATGTCTCTCACATTATTTTTTCTTTCCAATAAATATGGATTGATAATTTTACTTTATTTTATTTCTTTTTAAAGGAAAAATGGGAAGAAAATTACAAAGTGGAAAATTAGACTTCACCAATTAATTAAAAGTTTGGATAATCAATCAATTAAAAATCTTTGATTTAATAAAATTTACATCTTAAGGTTCTAATCAATTATGAAAGTTAAATACTTAGTATTTATAACAAAAATCGCTTCTATTTGTATTTACAAGGAAATATGTTTTTCTTCTCATAAATACATTTTCTGTAATCAAATATTGGTAGGAAAGCTCTTCGAAAAAAACCTAATTGCTCAACTGATAATGATGATATGGTACCTCCTAAGAATTCTAAGATGGTGCCTGTGAAAGAACTTATTTATCGAGGTGACATAATTTTGTACAATAGTAAAAATTATGATTATTTTCTTTTCATATTACATATTTGTATAATCATATATAGTTAACTCAGATTCAATAATTTCGTAGAAAATGTGGATACGCTAAGTGGGGTTGAAATTAACTATCATTATGGAGGTTATTTTATATTTTCTCCTTTGAGAAAATATATAAATGGGCATGTGATGAAAATAAATATGGACATTGATTTTGTTAGTTACTTTGATTTGTTAGATGATTTAAAAGGACATAGTAAATTTGATATTTTTGAAGGAGATGAGTTTTTTTATTTAAGAGGTGATAGAGTTATTAATGATTATGATGGATTAATGGAATGTGATGATGATTCAGATGTTAAGATTAGGTATAAAATGCATAAGAAGAAGCCTATTGAAATTTATACGCTATTAAAAAATTATGATACTGTTATGAGTACCTCTCTCAGAGAATATGAACCTAGGGATAATGCATCACAAGAAGTTAACGAAGTAACTATGAAGAACAACATAAATCAACAAATTTCAATAGGTAGGTTTTAGTTTTATTGATTTTCTTTTTAGGATATTTTTACTTGATGTTATTTATTTAATCCCCAATTTTAGGTTTTAATGTTGTGAAAAGAAAAGTTAGAGGACCTACACGGTGCATAACAATAAGTATAAGTTTCATAAATACCATACTGTTTATTCATAATTTCTAGTTTTCCCGGCTCTTTTAAAAATTACCAAAAATCTCAATTTTTTCTGTGTCATTGATACCTTAATATGAATTTAAATCTGTTACGTCAAATAGGAAAAAGACTTTGACAATTAAAAGGTGATTCCTTAATTTTAACACAATTATTTCTTTCCTTTTCAAATTTTCGTTCCTTTTCAAAATTATTTTCACACAATTATTTCTTTCCTTTTCAAAATTTCCTTTTCATTCTTTGTTCTAAAGTTTTTCCCAAATTGATTTTGTCCATTTGATCAGCAAAAATTTCCAATGGATTCTCAAACAATAAGCGACAATGCCAACAACATCAAGATGAGTCCATTGAACAGGATTCCCAAAAAGAGATGGAGGTCATCAAGAATATAGCTTCAACTTCAAAACCCAATGTCCCAAAATGACATGTAAAAAGGGGGAAAAAGAAAAAGCTCATTATCACTTGCCTTATGTTGCCGAAAGTTTGTGTCACGCCCCGGGAGGGTACCCTAGACGTGGCCGGCACCCAGAGACTATTGCTAGCCCCTGAGCGAACCACTCAGCCTCATCACATCGCTCAACATCAACACAGCGGAGAAACATCATAATATGAGAACCATAGAAAAGGGCCAAATGGCCAATCATCAATCTTAACATCAAAGGATAAGCAAATACTCTCTTAGTACATCAGGAAAAACATCAACATCAACTTCGACACCATGTCTACGAAGCCTCTAACCTGACTCAACTGTCTAAGAGGGGTGCCATGACATGTCATGGCTACCGACTCAATGAAATAAAGGAAATAACATAGAAGGGTCTCCTCCGGATAGCAAGGAGGCTCACCAAAATCTGAACTTGAAACCTTGGACTTCAACGGTGCGCCTGCTGAAATCCTCAAACTCCTGTATCTGCATCATAAAACGATGCAGCGCCAACTGGCGTCAGTACGTGGAATGTACTGGCATGTAAAATAGCTGAATAACAGGGTAAGTACACAACAATAAAGAAACATCGACTCCACATCATACTTTATCAGAAATATCAAAAGTCTATCTAAGGCAAGAGATTAGATTAGACAATTGACTCATCAACCTCTCATCAATCATCAACATCATAGCAAGCTCATCTTAAGAAGCCTCAACATCATCTCACATCAAGAGAACATCACATCGACTCAGACTCAAAGGATCATCACCTCATTTCAAGGAACATCACATCGACTCAAGGAACATCACATCGACTCAACGAAACATCACATCGACTCAAGGACTCAACTCGAACATCACGTCAACATCAACCTTAGAGTTCTATCAAAGGAACCTAACTGGGAGTTTCTCTAACCGACAACCATCACTTATGAGCCAGTGATGATACAACGAAGCGATGCCGTTGCCACATCCATCCAATACCCTGCCCGGGGTAAAGGACATCACATCAGTGGATCCATAAGAAAACATCA
This sequence comes from Solanum rostratum, assembly GCA_029948455.1. Classification (NCBI taxonomy): domain Eukaryota; kingdom Viridiplantae; phylum Streptophyta; class Magnoliopsida; order Solanales; family Solanaceae; genus Solanum; species Solanum rostratum. The sequence continues at coordinate 25,626,186 of CM057053.1, forward strand.
AACACCAGTCCTCTTTTGGGACAAGATAGGAGCCATCCGCATTGCGGTTCAATCCTCTCTTCCTACGCGGGCCACGTAGTTAATGGGTTTTGAGTGGGACTCACTCTCTACCCATTTCGGTGCTCAATACTCCTCCCAAAAAATCGACATGCTCATAAAATGTCATCATCATCAGTCCCATAGGGACATAATACATCATCATCAGTCACATAAGGACATGATATAGTACCTCAACATCAACATCGGTCCCAAGGGGACATATTACATCATCATCAACATCAGTCTCATAGGGACATGGTACATCAACATCAAAACTCAAGAGACATCATTTAGCAACTATATTGTAATGCTAAGACCTCATTAAATATCATGCTCATCAACATCATCACCTCATTATCAATACCTCATCATAACATCATCATAACATCATCATCGTTCTAGATATGTTCCCTAACTTCATTATGCATGCTCCTTTTCAAACACAAAAATTATAGGGTTTAAAATGCACTTATAAAATGGATTATAATAGAAAGCAAAATAGTGATGATCATCAGTTTATGTAGGAAAACTTCTCATACATAAGATAAAGTAGATTTTCTTCATGCATCAACTTTTCATATTAACTTTGTCACATCAAGATATGATATTCAACATTTAGGAGGGCACATGGGAGGACATTCCCATGCTTTAGGTTAGCCTTACATACCTGGGATGTTTTGCTAACGAAATTATACCACACCTCCTCTTGATCTCTTCAACTCACTTCCCTTCAAGCCCTAACTTTGGTGACCTTTAGGAAGAATACGCTTCAAAATTTGGGTATTTGAAACCCTTTTCTTAGAAACTGACGTTTATTAGTCGTAGGGGAATATTTAGGAATTATAGGAGTGGACCAAATTGCCCTTCGTAATTTAAAATAATTTATCCCCGTCCTGAAATAACACAGTCCGCGACGCGGACCTGTCGCGGACAGTGTATTTTCGGAAATTCAACTCCGTCGAAAATTTTACAGAAAACATAAGTGTGGCTCCGCGACCGATCCGCGACGCGGTCCTGTCGCGCAGGCACACTATTTTTTGTTTTGGAACGAAAAATTATCTTCCGACTCGATCGCTCTAAAAATCGACCGAGACCCTCTTCCCACTCCATTTTCAGTGCTGATCACGAATTCACTCTCGGATTTTCAATCCGAGCATCGGAAGATGCGTTTTCCGCACACCTCTTCCCTAGGGGTATTTTTGTAATTTACCGGGTGTTACAGTTTGATTCTTCAACATAGTTTTTATTAAATCTTCATTGTTGAAATAATGTAGGATACCGTTTTCTTTACTTGTTTGTGGGGGGTTGTTTTACATTTTTTTCAGGTATCAAATTTATACTATTTGTTGCTGTGTGTCTTTCTATATGAATTTTGTGAATTGATACACAAATTTCATGTTGTTTACATATTGATACATGAATGCGCACCAGGTATTTGTGAAAATGCAGTTGGGGGATTCCAAATCTGAAAAATCATAATTCAAGTATCAAATATACTTCTCACGTACATTAAGTCAAGTATCAAGTATCTACAACACAAATAATTTAAAATGTTGTCCAAGAATCAAATAGACGGATTCAGGTATCAAAACCTTAAATTAAGTACATAAATTCAAGTATCAAATATAAAAACGACTAGGTAAAAAAACGACTGCATAACCCTAGTATTGTGTATCAATACCAAAAAATGCCCAGAAAACACATACCAATCATTGTTTAGTTTGATTTTGCAAAATATTTTGAGTTGATTTTGAATTTCTTCAACATTAACACTTTTGATGCGTGAAATTATTCTTCCAAATACAACTACCTATTTTTATTTAATGAATTAGATACTTGTTAGTTGTAACGTTTATATTTAATTTAGATACCTGAATAGTTCTTTTATTTGATAAATTAAAGTAACGATTAGGTAAAAAAACGACTGCATGATCCTAGTGTTGTGTATCAATACCAAAAATGCCTAAAAAAACATGTATCAATCAATGTTTATTTGGTTTAGCAAAAGAGATAATCATGAAAATATTTCTTCCCTTTTCAATTTCTTCTCTTTTGTTTAGTTTGAAAATAATGATAAAAATTTTGAAATTTGAAATTTGAAATTAATCATGAAAAGATTGATTACACAACTAAAAAAATAGGAAGATTATGTAGATATTGATTAGAATACTTAAAATTAGGAGATAATTTAGGATAAATTAAGGAGAGAGAAATAATAGTCTAGGTATCTATAAGTTAAATAGAGAGAGTGAAAATACAGGATTTTTTCAATTTTTTAAAATGGTAGGGATTATTAGACAATATGGTAAAATATGTTGTGTAGTTCTGTAATTTTTCCTTAAATCAATAGAACTTCTTGAGATAAACTGATAATGCTAAATTTTCTGTAAAAAAACAAATTAATAATATTAGAGTATTTTATTAGTTTTAATATTTAGATTTTATAAATTTAGGTAAATTAAATTATACTTTAGCTTGTCAAAATTATTTCGTCCTTGTTCATTAATCACGTTATTCGACATGTCAAATCTTCATGTCATGTTAGTATTTCCTTATTATTTTATTTTTTTACTATGTGCTTGAACTTTTATTTTTATTTGGGATAAATAATAATGATTTTATTCTTTTCTCTTCTTTTTTTTTACAATGAAATAATTTAGGATTCATTAAATTGATATTTAAATTTACATTTTTTTAATTTTTAAATTTACATATGACCAATTAACTACGATTTATTTATTATATTATCTATGATCATCTACTCTTGAAAGGTCCCACCCCTAAAGTGGGGACCCACGACCATCTCATAACATTTTTAGGACCAAAACAAAAATAAATTAGTACTTCTATGCCATTTTATATGACAAACAGACTTGTAACTTAAAATAAGCAATGTTTTCTTCTTGTTATTTTTCAATTGTCATATTATATCTTTTGAGGATCAATAAGACTAATTTTTAAGTTAAATTAAATTAAAAATAAAAAATAAAATTTACAAAAGTGTACGTAAAATATTTACAGCCTTTTTTCTCATCAATGTGATAATATACAAATATAGTTTAAGATATTTATCAAATTTCACATTGTTTGGCTTTCAAAAGAAAATTATGACAATTATAAAGGAATAGATAATTGTGTGATTGAACTATAAACTATCTTGTTAAGAATAAAATAAATATTTTAAAATTGAGTGATACTAAGTATAAAAATATTTTTATTTGAGATTAATTTAAAATATAAATTGAAATAAAAAAGAAGTATAAAATCGGAAAGAGTGTTTTGGGTAAAAATTAATATACTAGTATAGCCTACCTTTATGGGCAAATAGTCCAATCAACACTACAGCACCCCTATCTTTATGGTAAAAAATTTAAGAAGTATTTTAGATTAAAAAATAAAATAAATTGACTTATCTAATTATTTTTAATCCCTTTTAATTACGAAACTAACTTTAAATAGTATTTTTCTGTCAATTAATGTCATACATTTTTATGCCAAATATATAATAATAACAGAAATTCCACAAGTGAAGTTTGAGGAGAATAGAGAATATGCAGACCTTACTATTATTTCATAAAAATAGAGAGACTGTTGTGACATATATTTTTCCAATTCTAATCATTTGTCTTCCTGCCATTTTACAGCTGAGTAATTAATTGATGAAGAGGCCGACAGGTAAAGTGCAGGGATTCCTTTTTTCCTCTTATTTTTCTCATTAAATTTTGATGGCCGTCATTTTTTTCTTGCGACTAACCACGACAAATTAATATTAAATTTTTTTCCCACCCAAAACACAAGTTCTGACTAAAAAGAGGTTTAGAAATCAAAGATAGAGAATTTTGAAAAGTAATTATTTTGCAATTAGTTAATTTTTGACATATTAATTAAAAAAATTATTATTAAATGAAATGCATGAAATCATTCATATTTTAATCTTTTTACGTGTAATTTATTTTTAACTTTTAAAATTATTTATATTTTATTCAACTTTTTAAATTTTTTTTATAATATGATCTTTTCTTTTAAAAATAATTTAACAGCATATTTAATTTTTTTTAAATTATAGAATATATAGTTGCCATTGCAGCAATATTAATTTTTTAAAAAAATAATTTTTAATAACATATGGTTGCTTTGGCAACGATATTTTTAATTTTTAGGATATATCCCTGCATTGCAGCGATGCTAGTTTTTTTCCCTGAATTCTTTTAATAAAATATCGCTATTGTGGAACCGCTATTTATTTTAAATGTCTTTTTAAAATTTTTTGGGGAGTCTCGAGAATACTAAAAGCAGGAAATTTTGGTCATACATGGAGAGATTGACACGAATTAGACAGGTGTGTATGATAAGAAAATTCCCGTGAAGAAAATAATAATCAATAACGAAAAATATTATAACAATCGTAGTATTTTATTTTAAGATATGAATTCTACAATCTCTATGAATCTTTTGATTCGTCTTTTCAAGTATAACTTCAAGGACTTTTTAGCTTGATCTTGAATCTTGTGAAATTTGATTAGATTGATCTTGAATCTTGCAAAATTTGATGGACTTGATTTTGACTTGTACTTGAATTCAAGAGCTTTTGGACCTAATCTTGAATCTTGTGGTCCTAATCTTGATTTGTGGATTTGATGAATTTGAATTTGATATAGACTTGTTCTTGAACTTGATCTTGGCTTGTACTTAAATCCAAGGATTTTTTGGTTTGTTCTTGAATTCGGTGGTCTTGATCTTTATGCATTCTTGAACTTGAATGCTTGAATTCTTGAAATTGTAGCTTGTAGAGAAATCTGCGGTGTTTGATCCACAAGCTATCTATGGCTTCTTATTAGAATTCTTATGTGATTTCTCAATTATGAGGCCCCTATATATAGTCGTTAGAGAATTTATGATGAAATCAGATTTTCTTTTGTCCAATTAGATTTAAGTGATATGGTGTAAAAAATTGATGGAAATAGGTTTCCTTTTAAGTGACATGACGATGTTTGATTGATCGAATCATGTCACTTGTATACATGGCACGTTCTTATTGGCCTATGATTGAGATGAAAATGTCATATCATTTTCACACATGGTATAGTTCCATTAGCTTCTTGTTTGACTTGGCATGTCACGTCATTGGATACGAGGTGCCAAAATTGGGCCTCTAGGATGAGATGATATTGGGTCTAGTATAGTGAGTCATCTTTTATTGCGTTTTTAATTAAATTCATATTTATTGAACTTAAACTTTTAATTCAATCTACCATATATGTTTGGACTAATATATTTTGAATTTCATATAATTTGAATCATTTTATAAAATCTATAAAATATAAATTTTATATGATTACAAATGTCCCCTGCTTCAAGACTTATCGAGATATTTTATCTTTCGAAGATAGACTTGAAGCATTTATTTCATAGTTTAATTAAGATCAACAATAACTTGTATATACGATTATTGTATGCCAACATTGGAATGACAAAATATTGTTCCATGTTAGTAAGGAGATAACCCAAAAAGATTTCTTATAGCAAATATTAATGCAAATCTAGATAACGTGTAAAGTGACCCATAACAATTGCAAGTGTAGCCTTTAAACATGCATAATCTAATTCAATTTAGATATGGACTATGTGTAACGACCCATAAGTCTGAAGTTGAAACTAAGGCAAAAAGTTGAAATTTGGTCACTTAAAGGAAACCATGAGACCTATGTGCAGGTCGTATCTTTAGTTCATGGACCATACAAAGGCCTCGTGGATTGGGGAATGGGAAAATTGAAGTTTTGAAGTGAAGCACGAGGAGAGCTTACGGGTCGTTATGTGTGGTTGTAAATGGGGTCCTGGTGATTGAAATTTTAGTTAAGTATGGAATGGACTATGATGGATTTCCACGACTTGTGAGACGGTCTATGATTTTGGGGCCTAAAATAATGGTTTATGGATCTTGGCCTACGAACAACAATATGGATCGTGTTTGTTTTTACAACCTATAAACTGGGATCTCATGGTTTGGACTACGAGATTCACTAAAGGTATTTTCAACCTTTCCTATTCTCTTAAGTCCTTAACAGCCTTAGCTAGCTATCCCCTCCATGACCCCCCCATGCAGTTCCAAGCCCTTTTCCCTTCAAGCCAAGTGCAAATGATTCCAATCGACTAAGTTCTAACACGAGTTTATATATTTGTCAACTTCAAATGATCATATCTTTTAGCACACAACGAATTAGATGCTAGCTGACCTACCAAATGAAAGCACTTTGAATTATCTTTCCAACATTTTCGATTTCACCTCATTCGAACCAAAAGGTTACAGCCATTTTAGTGAAGCACTGTCAGGCTGCCTGCACATTACGACCCACACTATGGCCAGTGGTGTTGTTGATGAGTCGTGAATGGCCTGTTTGGAAGGTTCCATCCAGGCATTCTTTTTGGTTTTAAGTGGGGGCTTTTGAGTCATTTTCCCCATATATTTTCAGCATCCTAATGGAGGTTTAGACCTTTTTACCCTCTCATATCTATACTAATATACTCAACACTCTCTCAATCAAACTATTGGACCCCCAATACTCAAAAATCCTCTCAAGTCTTCTCTCAAAGTTCGAGTGAAGAATCCTTCAATAATCACCAAGTGAAAGCTTAAACTTCATTCAAACTTCTACCGAGGCTTGAAGGTATATGGATTTCATCCATGGGTTCCTTCCACCCATGGAGTCTAGAAGTATTTTCTACTCCATTCCTTCAAGTATGCACTTCTTCATGCGTTTTCATATTATGATTCTAAATGCTTATATTATGAATTTATTGAAGTTAGTTAGCCTATATTATTATGAAATAATATTTAATTTCATGGGAAGGATATTATGTCTTGGATTCATGTATCTTATTTATTTCAAGTAATGAGTTTGTGAATTGGTTTATGGGTTACCTCAAGTATGGGTTATTTGTCATGGATATACATGAGCATGCATATGTCCTTCAGGTTTCAAGATCTTAAAGCTAATTTACATGTATGGGTGCATTGTATCATGAGATATCCCATAACATGACATGCTCTTAGAGTGGTATTGAAGTCGGGAATAAATGAATGATTGAAATGTGAATTCTCTTCCCTAACTACGATTATGAGATGATGATAGCCCGTCCGTAGAGGCAGCCTAGACGTGACATGATAAATGGAAAATTCAAAGTCAACCCAAACAAGCCTCTTTAGCATATCATTTGCACATCATCGACTGTAGAATATTTCAAACAACAAGCAAGTACAAATAATTCTATGGGAAGCGAGACTTAGGACTCATGCTATGGGATGTTATGGGAAAGAGGATTTGCATGAATCACATAACAAATAAGAACTAAGGGGTGGGTAAGTATGACTCACTCTATGGGGACAATAGGGGACTTGGGAATTCCATCACATCATCAACAAGCATCGACACATAGAAGGGGATAAGAGCTAAGGGAAACCATTCATAATTGCATATACATAGCAGGAGTCAAGATCGTAAAATACATAGTCATATATCCGACGACACCTCTAACATGAGTGGAACGGGGGCCAAGACATCTCTAGGCTCACCCTCAAAGATAAATATCCATAAATAAATAAGTCTTAACAAAGCATGGAAGGAAAGTGGATATTGTCTCCGAAATGGAGAACTCACCAATAGTAATCTTCGAACAAACCGTCTAGCCACGAGGAGAAGGATGAATAGAAGCTCTGATCCCTAAATGGTTAGATAATGTATGCAAAAAGTATGCATTAGTACTTGGAATGTACTAAGTACGCGGGTGCAATGCAACAAAGGACATAAGTCATAATAATCAAGATGCATAATCATGATCAATAGACATAAGCTCAATATAACATGTATAATCAATCCTTAAGTTAAAACATGCATGGAGATAGTCAAACTGGCATAATATATCATACATATGTGGGAGGAGACCTAGACCGACATGTAAGACCAAGCGAGCTACTACTTGGAATCCCAATGTTCACTGCACATTGAATAAAAGAGTGGTTTACTTGCCAAAGTAAACTAAGCTTGACCCCACATAGTGGGTAATTTGACCTAGTTGGATCCACTAGTAAAGCCCATTAGGAAAAATAATATAAACCTGTGGTGGCACATAGTTAAGAGACCAAGACTTTACATAAGGACTCCTTGGGTCGAGCCCCCACCTTAAGCCTCTTTCAGTGCTAAGTTTAGTCCCACGGAATACTTGAAATAACCATAAATTTAATCATAACTTGCATGACTTGTAAAAAATATGATAACATGGCAAGAGTAGCTCATTCATATACTTAACCCCTACACGTGGGCATATACCTTATAATATAGGGTAAAAACATTTCATAAACATGACCCCTTATAGTAGGCATTGCATTACACATTAGGGTAGAGATTGTAATATATATGCTTGACCCCTTCTAGTGAGCTTTAGTTTGTACATGAGGGTAAAATAGTTATCACGCTTGAACCCTTCATGTAGACATTATTCACTCATAAGAGGGTAGAATATAGTATAAGGGCTCAACATTCTACTTACAAATAATAGAAACTTTTCATGAGTTAACACATGCTTGGGAGCCCATAATTTATTATAACATGCTCGTCTTGTAATTCATGCAATAATCTTTCATCAACATAAGAATCTTTGTCATGTAAATTTAGTCAAACATGGTAGGTATATATACATATGCTTAAAATCATGCAATTCAAGAGTATAAGACAAGAGAGGAGTAAAATCAATTCATTTTAAAGTTATTCAAACCAACCCACCATCATTGTAGTAAAACCCCCATTATTTAGAAATTATATTCCAAGACATATAGTGAAAAACAATTAGTTTGAATCATTCTTAATAATCCATCATAATCATATACATCGTCTTCCAAAACGTGGATATGAGAACATGAAACTTATCTTATCAAGTAAAACCTTATTAAGATTTTCTCGATACTTATATAAATTCATAAATTTCACATGATGTTTCACTTCAAGATAATACACAAAAATAAACCATCATAGAATACACAATAGTGACATCATATGCAAGAGTTCATAAAATACCCATAAAGATCCATACATTTCATGTAGTTAGAGAAGAAGAATGGTTGGACTTGTGGGAAGGAATGTTCCCACAATCAAACTCACATACTTTAGTGTGATTACGGGTGGAGGAAATCTAATTTGGAGATAGAAAACTCGAAACCTAGATTGCCCTCACATTTAAATGCCTTGAGAGAGTTTGAGAGAGTTTTGAGACTTAGAGTGCTTTTTGGAATGAGGAGGAATGAGGCGAATTAGGGTTGTATATGCTGATAAAGGGTATAATAGGGGCCAAAACGACGTGGCATTGGGCTTAGGGTGTGAGGAAAGAAAAAAAATACCCCTTTTAAAATTGGCTAGATAGTTTTCATGAAAGCCTGTTTACGAGCCGTAAGTCAATCCGTGGCTCGTAAGGAGGGTCATAGAAATTGGCAGCCTGACAGTGCTTCACTAAAATGGGCGTAACTTTTAGGTCCGAACTCCGGATGAAATGAAACTAGTTGCATTAGAAAGATAATTTGAAGAACTTTCATTTGGTGGGTGACTCAACGTCTAATTCATTATGTGCTAAGAGATATAATCATTTAAAATTGACACATATACGAACTCATGCTAGAACTTAGGCGATTGGAATTGTTTGCACTCGACTTGATGAAAGAGGGGCTTGGAATTGCATGAAGGGTCATGGCGAGGCTAGATGAGGCTGTTAAGGGAATAGGAAAGGTTGGAACTTCCCCTATAAAAAATCACCGGACAGGACTACAAGAACTTGTTTACGAGTACTGGTCCATTCTACAGGCCGTCGATAGGGGTTCGTCTGATAGCCTTTCAGAGACCTTTCTCTAATTTACATTCCATGACTCAATCGACGACTCAATATGATGAGTCATGAATGAAATCCCTAAAATATCCCAATTTCACCAAATCTGCCCCAGGTTCCATGAACCAACTTACGGGTCGTACTTCGACTTACGACTCGTAAAGCCTTTCATAGAAGCTGACAGTCAAAATTTTCCAAAGCTTATTTTCTTGTATTTTTGCTACTCCTCATAGGTGGGGTCTTACAATATCTCCCCCTTGGGAACATTCATCCTCGAATGTGCTAAGGCAAGTGCTAAGGAACGGAATACATGCACTATATGACAAATGCAACATATGCACCATGAAAACCTTTAAATCATGTCTCAAATAACATTTACAATGCAATATCAAAATCACATAACCATGCATAAATAACATGAGAATGGCATGCAAGGAGAAGAGGTTCTAAAATAGAAAGGATCGTAGTACCCCAAGCTTGATTAGAATGGAAGAGACAGGGTTATCGCTTTTTCATGTTCGCTTCAGCTTCCTTAGTAACACTTTTGACCTGTTGCTTCCTCCAAAGGACTTTTACAGATGCTACACCTCTATTCCTCAACCTCTTTACTTGTAAATTCAATATTTCCACGAGAATTTCTTCATATGTCAAGTTTTCCTCCACAACACCTCCAACTTCCAAAGGCATTATGGACTCTAAGTCACCTACGTACTTCCTGAACATAGACATATGGAATACAGGGTGAACCAACTTCATCTCATTAGGCAACTCAAGTTCATAAGCTACCTTACCAACCCTTTTCAATATTTGTACAGACCCACAACCCTTGGGCTCAATTTACCCATCTTGCCAAAACGAACAATACCCTTCATGGGTGAGATTTTCTATTACACCCAACCAATATTCCTTCTTCAAACCTCGATACATCTTTTTAGAATTGAGGTGGATATAATAGGATGAGTTATGTGCCTCTTTCAAAATCAAATCCTTCAAGCCATCAACATTTGGCACATCAAACCTACCTTGGTGCCTAAGGACACCTTCTCCTCCTTGGAAGAAAACCTTTATCTTGCCATCATTTACCAACGCTTTCAACTCTACTTTTCCAATAAATCTTTCGATTGGTCCTTCAACTCCTATAACATCGCCGAGGCCATATGGTAAGGGGGATTGGAAATGGGGTGTGCAACAAGAACAAAGTCCATACCAAAATCTATTTCCCTTTTAAGAGGAATACTGGGAAGCTCATCGAGAAAGATATCAATAAATTAGATAACCACTAAAACTGACTTAATAGGAGGGACTTTAGACTTGACGTCCCTAATCCTTACAAGATGGAAAATACAATCCTTAGAAATCAATTTCCAGACCTTAAGACAAGAGATGAACCTACCCTTAACCACCATATTATGACTTTCCCACCAAGGACAGGCTAATTAGGAATTTAGAACTTAACCTTGTGGGTTCTATAATGAACGGAAGCATGATATGCATATAACCAATCCATCCCAAGAATGATATCAAAATCTACCAGGTTAAGCTCAACAAAATCACAAGGCAAGACTCTATGCAATACAAACATGAGACAACCCCTATAGACTCTTCTAGTGATAATGGACTCACCAACGAGGGTAGACAACTCAAAGGGTTCACATAATAATTCGGGACACACATGAAATCTATTAGCAATAAATTGAGTAATGAATGAGAGGGTGGCACCCAGATCCATTAAATCGTAGACATTATAATCATAAAACCTTTAATGTTCCAGTGACAACATCGAGGGCCTCATCCACCTCTTGCCTTTCTTGAAGATCATAGAATCCGTTTCCATATGAACCTCCTCCTAGAGTTTGGGAATCCTGCACTTTCCCTATTGGAACCACTCGACCATGAAGACACTTTTCCTTACCTCTTGTAGTAACATAAGAACACTCAGAGATTTGGTGCCCCGTTTTTCCACAACCAAAACAACCGCTCCGACCTCTTCGACAAACACCACCATGGTTCTTCCCACACCTTCGAAACTTAAGAAAAGTAGAACCACCACCCTTGGCTCCACTTTATGGCTTTTGAGTTCCAAGAGCACCATGTCCTTGAGGACGACCATCTTTATCTTTGTTTTGAGCATATGGACAATCAACAATCTTGTGGCCCATCTTGCCACACCAAAAGCATGCACATGTGTTTCTCAAGCATGTGCCGACATGATTTCTTCCACATTATGGGCACCTAGGAGGATTTGGTTCACCATTACCACTAGGCTTAGCATATGGGAGTCTATGAGCCCTTCTTCTCCCTTATGCGGAGGCCACAAGACAATCTTTCATCTTAGAACCAATACCACCACACTTGAAACAACCCTCAGGGCCATCCAAACGCTTTTCGTGATGCTTCTTGCCACACCCTTGACAGATGGAAAAAGGAAGTCTTTACTTTTTGTACTTGGGCGCCGGTAGACTAATCGAAAGTGAAGCACCATCAACTCTGCCCCTCTTAGCCTTTCTCTCCTCCCTCTTACCATTTGTAATCTCAGGGGTACCTGTCTGTTGGTTGAGTTGAGCAATTATAACCTTGGCCAATATCCATAGAGCATTGTGAATCTCCGCATTTGATATGTCACTGTTGGGAAGTTGATTCTCAAGCAAGGAATGGTTACCATCTTTTCCACCATTCTGAATAGCTTGAAACATATTTTGAAACATTACGGATAGGAATCAAAAATAAAGCTTAGAGGATCTAGCTCTACCGCAAGACATGGATCATGAAGAAGTGATTCATTTTCTAAAATACCTCAGAGCCTCCTATTCATAGTTGTGGCGCACTTCACAACTATGAATAGGACTCTACTTGACGCGTTATATTGGATTTCGAGGACCATTAACAAATCTAGTGCTCTGATACCGAGCTTGTCATGGCCAAGCCTAGGGCCTAGACGTGACACAGCGAATGGGAAACCCAAAGGCAACCTAAACAAGCCTCTTTAGCATATTATTTGCACATCCTTGGTTGTAAAAAACATAATTAAACAACAAGCAAGTACAAATAATTCTAAGGGGAAGCGAGACTTTGGACTCACGCTATAGGAATGTAGTAGGGAAGAGTACTTGCATGAATCACATAACAATGACTCATGCTATGGGGACAATAGAGGACTTGATACTTCTATCACATCATCAACAAGCATCGACACATAGAAGGGGATAAAGACTAAGGGAAACCTTTCGTAATCGCATAAACATAGTAGGAGTCAAGATCATAACATATATAGCCATATATCCAACAACACCTCTAACATGAGTATATTTCTCTAATCGACATGTAAGACCAAGCGAGATACTACTTAGAATTTTGATGTTCACTTTACACCGAATAAAGGAGTGGTCTACTTGCCAAGGTAAACCAAACTTGACCTACATAGTAAGTAACTTGACCTAGTTGGATCCACTAGTAAATCCCATTTAGGGAAAATAATATAATGATGGCACATATAGTTAAGAGACCAAGGCTTTATAAAAGGACGCCTTGGGTCGATCCCCCACCTTAAGACTCTTTCGGTGCAAAGTCTAGTCCACAGAATACTTAAAATAACCATAAATTTAATCATAACTTGCATGACTTGTAAGAAACATGATAACATGGCAAGAGTAGCTCATCCATATACTTGACCCCTACACGTTGGAATATATATCTTGTACTAGAGGGTAAAAATCTGGTGACTTCTTTAACACATCTGATTCGAATCACATTTCATAAACTTGATCTCTTCTAGTAGGCATTGCATTACACATGTGGGTAAAAATTGTAATATGCTTGACCCCTTCTAGTGAGCTTTAGTTTGTGCATGAGGGTAAAACAGTTATCATGCTTGACCCCTTCATGTAGACATTATTCACTCACAAGAGGGTAGAATATAGTATAATGGCTTAACATTCTACTTACAAATCTTAGAAAATTTTCATGAGTTAACATATGCTTGAGAGCCCATAATTTATTATAATATGCTTGTCTTGTAATTCAAGGAAAAATATTTCATCAACATAAGAATATTTGTCATGTAAATTTAGTCAAACATAGTGGGTATATATACATATGCTTAAAATCATGCAACTCAAGAGTATAAGATATGAGAGGAGTAAAATCAATCCATTTTAAAGTTATTCAAACAAACCCACCATCATTGTAGTAAAACCCTCATTATTTAGAAATCATATTCCAAGACACATAGTGAAAAATAATTAGTTTGAATCATTCTTAATCAATCCATCATAATCATATAAACCATCTTCCAAAACATGGACATGGGAACATGAAACTTATTTTATCAAGTAAAACCTAGTTAAGACTTCCTCAATACTCATATAAATTCATAAATTTCACATGATATTTCACTTCATGATAATGCACAAAAAAAAACCATCATAGAATGCATAATCATGACATCGTATGCAATAGTTCATAAAATACCCATAAAGATCTATAAATTTCATGTACTTGGAGAAGAAGAATAGTTGGACTTGTGGGAAGGAAGGTTCCCACAATCAAACCCACATACCTTGGTGTGATTTTGGGTGGATGAAATCTGATTTAGAGATGGAAAACCTGAAACCCTAGCTTTACCTCACACTTGAATGTCTTGAGAGAGGTTGAAAGAGTTTTGAGACTTGGAGTGTTCTTTGGAATGAGGAGGAATGAGGCGAATTAGTGTTGTATATGCTGATAAGGCACATAATAAAGGCCAAAAGACGTTGCATTAGGTTTAGGATGTGAGGGAAGGAAACAAACACCCTTTTTAAAAATTAGCCAGAAAGTTTTCACGAAAGCCCATTTAAGGGCCCATAAGTCAATCCACCGCTCGTAAGAAGGATCGTATAAACTGGCAGCCGGATAGTGCTTTACTAAAATGGGCATAACTTTTTGGTCTGAACTCCAAATGAGGTGAAACCAGTTGCATTGGAAAGATACTTTGAAGAGCTTTCATTTGGTCGGTCATTTAGCATCTAATTCATTGTGTGCTAAGAGATATACTCATTTAAAGTAGACACATATACGGACTCATGTTATAACTTAGGCGATTGGAATCATTTGTACTCGATTTGATGAGAGAGGGGCTTGAAATTGCATTAGGGGTCATGAAGGGGCTAGATGAGGTTGTTAAGGGAATAGGAAAGGTTGGAAGGTCCCCTATAAAAAATCACCAGATAGGACTATGAGAACCCGTTTATGGGTTGTGGTCCATTCTATGGGCTGTAGATAGGGGTTTCGCCTGATATCCTTTCAGATTTTCAGAGGCCTTTCTATGATTTACATTCCATGACTCAACCTACGAGTCGTCAAAGGTTTTACGGGCCATCTGATGTGTTGTGGATTGAATCCCTAAAAGATTCCAATTTCACCAAGTCCGCCCCAGGTTCCACGAACCAACTTACAAGTCGTATTTTTGACTTATCGTAGAAGCTGACAGTCAAAATTTTTCAAAGCTTATTTTCTTGTATTTTTCCTACTCATCATAGGTGGAGTGTTACATATCCTTATGATGATTATTAATATTCTAAATGCTTATGGGATGGGTTAGTAGCCATATTAAGTGACTCTGTGATTTATACTTATGATTATTCCATGAGAGTTTATTTAGCACCGAGTGGGCCTTGGGATGAATGTGGAAGCTACCCAGTAGAAGAGGCATGAGACCGTTTGTAGAATTCTATTGTCCCATAGCTACGTAACACCATAGGGAATATGAGCCACCCGCTAGTAGAGGTTGATTTCTAGACCACCCGTTAGTAAAGGCTTGCTCAATAATTAGCTTTAGTGGATCCACTTAGGCATCTTAAGAGGTCAACTTGGCAAGTGATCTCCCTCATTCTTCTGGTGTAGGGGAAACATTGGGACTCCATGGTTTATCTCCGATGGTTTTTGTCGGTTAAAGGTTGCTCTCACATATGTTCAAGTTCTCTTTGTCTCCAAGATATGGTGACGCTTTCTTATTATACCCAAGGATGTTTATGACTATAATAGATGGTTCGAGGATTATATAACTTATTATTTTACAATCTTCAAATGATTTTTCTCACATAAGTTATGGTCCCTTGTTACTCCCAAATAGTACTTCTTCTAGGTATATGACCATGTATTTAAGTATGTAAAGTGATCTTCATTATGATTATTGATATTGCTTTCATAATAAAATAGTCTTTTATGTAAAGTAATGCATGGTTCACCCAACGATATTATTATTTTAATTGTACATAACTGTTGACACCTGATTTTGACCAACCTATAACCCATTTTTAGATTGTCATTTGATTAACATAGGTATTTTTAAAAAAATTTAAATAAATAAGTCTACATTCAATTTTTATCGAAACAATTGCGTATTTTTAACATTCTTGATTTTCAAAATTTGTTCGTTAATTATTCTGTTAGTTGACGCGCAATTTTCGCCCAACACTTCAAAAGATTCTTACTTTTTATGTTTATATTTTTAAAATAGTTTAAAATACTTTTTGGGCGATTTCAGATTAATTTTTGGTAATTGCTCTTATTTTTTAATATTAGGATTTTAATTATTTTAATTTTAAATTTTAATGCAATATAATAATTCATTCTTTCTTGTTCAGATAAAATCATACACTTGTGTCCAATTGGCCCACAATTTGGGCCCATATCTTTCTAGCCCATTAGGTTTTTAAATAAAATGTGTATATAATCTTCACATTGCTACAAATAATTGAAGGGAGCAGGCATTTTAATTTTAGAAAATCCATATATATATATATATATATATATATATATATATATATATAGCCATTTCTGTTATTGCAAAAAATGGCTTTGAGTTTCAAAAATTCAATTTATTACTCAATTAATTTAAGTAAAATCGAATCTTCGAAATTTTGAGAGTCGCCACTTGATTTTTAAAGAAAAATCAAGAAAACTATTAAAATATTTTAAAAGACTTAACAGAAAAAATCTTTTAAAAATCCAGAGAAAAGGTTCGGGTTCATATTTCCACTTCGAGAAGGTTTATTTATATATATATATATATATATATATATATATATATATATATATATATATATATATATATATATATATATATATATATATATATATCCCCTCTACCTTTCTTCCCCCCTTTCTTCCTCATCAAAACCCCAACCCTTCACTCCCTGTTTCCGGCAGCCGTGGCTACCACCGAACAAACACCCCAAACCAGAGCCTCTTCTCTACCAAACACCACCCAAAACCCCAAATCTCACCAACAAACCACCATAAAATAGCCATCGGAGGGTCGTCGCGAAGCTAGGAGCTTCACCTAAGAGCCACCAGAAGATCAACTTTGACGAACGAAAACCAATGATAACAACCAGAGTAGAAAACCAGGCAAGGTCAAAGCAACGAGTTCCCAGCTGCTTCCTCCCATTAAAAATAGAATCAAGCTTGATAAAATACCTCCTGCAAAATAGGTACAATTTTATCTAGTTTTATCTTTGTTTACTCTCTACATTCTAGATCTCATTAGAGTAGGATTTCGAACTTCAGCATTATTTTTTATTTCATGTTTTCTGGTTACTTACGTAATCGTTCACTGACTATTGTTCTCTCTTTCCGTATTGATGCTTCCATTATCTCTATTCTTTAGGTTCCTAGCTAATTTTTATATTTTATGATATTTTCGTTGATATTTTTGTTTAATTTTTAGCACCCGAATTCTTATCTTTCCTATAAATGTTTTATTTAATATTTGTCTTTCTGTATTCTTCTTATTTTATTTTGATGTTCGCTGCTATGCAGATTTAATTGCTTTTTGGCAAGTTTTGTCCATTTTTCAATGTTCTAATAGTGAGTAACATGTTTTCCTTTGTTGACTTGGTGTTGATAGTTGTCTGAACATTTGTTTTGATGGGTTTTATATCATTTTAATTATTGTTAATCTTCTATTGCTTGTACACCTCTTTTCTTGCTAAATTTTGCTTCTTGTTATAGTTGTTGAATATGTTTTTATCCTTCATTCACTACTTAGGTGGTGTTATATTATTAAACATTCATTTTTTCCTTATTAATAGTTGTCATTATTGTTTGTTAACTGGGCCGATGAAAAATCTATCTGTTGGATTTCGAGGCCTCCCCATTCAAAGAGACGGAAAAATTTAGTTTAGAATAACATTTGTTGCATTTTTAAAATTCAATAATATTGAATTTCAGTTCTTGTATGTTACTTGGTAACCAGGCCGAGGAAAAATCTATCCGTCAGATTTCGAGGCCTTCCCATTTAAAAAGACGAAAAAAGTTAGTTTAAATTTATATCAATTATATGTTAAAATTCAAGAAGATTTTAGTTTAAGTTTCGTACATATTATATGTTAAACCTGGCCAATGACGAATCTATTCGTCGAATTTTGAGGCTTCCTCATTAAAAAGACGGAACAATTTTAGTTTATTTTTTATTTATTCATTATTGTGTATATTATTGACGCTAGGTAAATATGAGGACGTTCCTCATATCGTTATTTATTTCATTGTTTGTGTGTAGTTTTTCACTATTATATTTATGTTATATTATGTATCTCCTCCTCAATTTAAAAAAAATGAGTTCAGCCAGGACCCACATATCACGCCCCGGGAAGGTACCCAAGACATGGCCAGCACCTAGAGACTATTGCGAGTCCCCAAGCGAACCACTTGGCCTCATAACATCCATTCAATCCAACAACTCTACAGATCAACAGAAGTAAATGAAAGTAAATGGGATCATCTCATCTATTGTCTCAAATAATAGTAGATTAATAATAAAGGCTAGTAGGAAGAATTAACTCACAATCTCAGCATCAACGTGTAGATTAATAATAAAGGCTAGTAGAAAGAATTAACTCACAATCTCAGCATCAACGTCCGACTATCATCTATGAAGCCTCTATGACTAATCAAGTGGTGCCAATGACAGATCCATGGCTACCGAAATCAAAATATAAGACTAGACTAGTCTAACTCAAAAGCATGATGAGATAAAGGTAGTGAACTCTCCAGAGTTAGGGGAGGCTCACCAATCAGTTGAATGTCTCGGATCCTCAACAGTACACCTGTTGATAATCTCTAATCTCTGAATTTGCATCATAAAATGATGTAGTGCCTAGTGGCGTTAGTACGTGGAATATACGGTATGTAAAATAGGTGAATGAAACAGAAACAAGTAGAATAATATGGAACAACATCAACTCAGAAATAGTAAACAATCAACATGTCAAATGTCTAAAGCAAGAATAATGAGTAGACAAGTGACCCATCAACCTTATCAATCAAATCCGACTCCTCTCAAAGGAACCCATCTCATCACATCACATCTCATCTCGACTCAGAGACTCAAGATAGGAACTTTTTGGGAGTTTCTCTTATCCGACAACAATGACTTATGAGCTAGTGATTGTACAACATCCCGCTGGTGTTGCCATGGCTGTTCTATACTTTCCAGGTAGGGAACGAATCGAACTCACTAAGGGAAACTGCAATCAACTAGTCCTCTATTATTTCAAGGACTCTCTCAAGAGTGAACCACAATGTAATGTGATAGTTCTAATCCTCACCTACGTTTGGCTACATAGTTTGATGAGTGAGAGTTGGACTAACTCTTACTCTTTCGATGTTTGATACTCCTATCATGACTCAATGCTCATAAGACAATCAATCCAATCAAACTAATCAAATCATGAGGACTTTAACCCTCTCATCGATCAGTCTCATAGGGACTTTAGCACTCTCATTTATCGGTTATCATAGGGACTTTAACCCTCTCATCAATCAACATCTCACAGGGACTTTAACCCTCTCATCAGTTAACATCTCAATCAATAGCTCAAGGCTTAGAACAATCATTAGGGAACAATCAAATAGACTATCGTTAGAGTTTATTTATGGAGACTCATA
Organism: Solanum rostratum; assembly: GCA_029948455.1. NCBI lineage: Eukaryota > Viridiplantae > Streptophyta > Magnoliopsida > Solanales > Solanaceae > Solanum > Solanum rostratum. Next base: position 25,646,016 of record CM057053.1, read on the forward strand.
GGACTAGCAAGTTTTATCAATTTATCGTCATTCTCTCATCACAATCACAATAACTATCGACATCCTACAATCAAGGCTTTAGACTCAATCCGTAAGTTCATTCATGCATTCTTTTCGAAAATATTCAAGTAGGGTTTCACCATATCTCATGAAAATATTCAATTCAAGAAAATAAGTTTATGATGATCATCAACGTAGGAAAATACATGTAATTAATATAATTTTCGAGAAAAACCATCAAGAATCATATATGTAAAAATTTTAGACTTTCAACACTTCTATGACCGTTTATGGGACATATGAGAGAACAATATCATGCTTTTAGTTTAGCCTTACATACCTGGAATGAAGCTATCAATGATCACCTTCTAGAATTCTCCCTTGAATTCTTCAATCTCAAGCTCTTCTCCTCTTTCCTCAAGCTCTAGTCTTTTTAGATTATTGGAATGGGACTTAGAATGGGATTTTAGACCCTTTTAACGTCAAAACGACCTAATTAGATAGTGTATAGAGTTTAGAAGGGGTTGGAAATTAACTGGAATGCCCCTCACAAAATTTAGAAAATTTTCAGCTTCGAGATAGCCCAGTCCACGACACGGACTGGTTGCGCACAGTGTATTTTCTCCAAAAAGTTTCAAAACGCATTTTCCCAACTACATCAAAAAAATTTGGAAAAAAAGTAAGTGTGACTCCCCTACAAATGTGCGACGTGCCTTCGTCGTGCACCGCCACTATTTTTCGCTTTCAGGTCAAAAAATAATCTTTTGATCCGGTCGCTCTAAAAAATGACCAAGATAAATTTCTCACTCAATTTTTCGTGCTGATCACAAATCCGCCCTTAGATTTTCCATACAAGCATTGGAAGATGCATTATGCGCATGCCCCTCCTCTAGGGGTATTTTGGTAATTTTTATCGGACGTTACATCATCTCCCCCTTGGGATCATTCGTCCTCGAATGATGAGTGAAGGTGGATATCAAGGCACGAATAGACTCAAGACTCATCTCATCACTCACCTCAATCAATCAAACTCTCGACTCCTCCTCAATCCCAATCAACTCTACTCGGACTCAAGTATAGGCAATCAACTCAAGAATAGATCAATCAATTTAGTCAAGGGCAAGAAATTTACCTTTTACGTTTTCATCATTTGGCACGAATAGGTATGGATATTTGGCCTTCATCTCTTCCTCATCTTCCCATGTGGCTTCCTCAACGAATTTATTTCTCCACAGGACTTTGACTGAGGCTATCCCTTTGTTTCTCAACTTACGAATCTGTCGATCAAGGATTTGGACTCGAACCTCTTCGTAGGACAGGTTATCCTTCACTCTAATGCTATCAACAGGGATAACCAAGGTAGGATCTCCCAAGCACTTCTTCAACATCGACACATAGAATATCAGATGAATTCCATCTAACTCGAAAGGCAACGCTAACTCATAAGTAACTTTTCCAATCCTCTTCACAATCTAATATGGTCCCACATAGCGTGGACTCAACTTTTCCTTCTTCCCAAATTTCATGACACCCTTTATAGGAGACCTTCAAGTACACCCAATCATTTACCTCGAACTCTAAGTCTTTTCTCCTCACGTCGACATAAGATTTCTGGCGGCTCTAGACAATCTTCAATCTCTCTCTAATGACCTTAACCTTATCCATCAATTGGTGGACAAGATCATGCCCAATCAATTCTGCTTCTCCAACCTCAAACCACCCAATTGGTGATCTACATCTCCTTCCATACAAGGCTTCATAGGGAGCCATTTGAATGCTTGCATGATAACTATTGTTATATGCAAATTCAATCAATGGTAGGTGATCATCCTAATCTCCCTTGAAATCAAGAACACATGCTCTCAACATATCCTCTAATGTCTGAATTGTGAGCGCTGCCTAACCATCTGTCCGTGGATGAAAGGCTGTACTTATGTTCACTTTAGTACCCAATCCTTTCTGGAATGATCTCCAAAATTTGGAGGTGAATTGAGCTACTTTGTCCGAGATGATGGACAAGGGAACTCCATGCAACCTAACAATCTCCTGGATGTACAACTTTGCGTACTCCTCCGCAGTATTGGTGATCTTTACTGCCAAGAAGTGAGCTGATTTGGTCATCCGATCTACAATTACCCATATCGAGTCATGTTGTTTTTGAGACCTCGGTAGACCAGTAATGAAGTCCGTATTAATCATCTCCCACTTCCATTCAGGAATCTCAAAGTTCTGAGCCAATCCACATGGCCTTTGATGCTCAAATTTCACTTATTTGCAATTGGGACACTTTGAAACGAACTCAGCAATATCCCCCTTCATTCCACTACACCAATAGACTTCTCTAAAGTTGTGGTACATCTCGGTGGAGCCAAGATGGATGGAATATCTAGTGCTATGGGCTTCAGCCATGATTCTATCTCGAATGCCATCCACATTCGGAACACACAATTTACTCTGGTATCTCAACACTCCATCTCCCCTTTGGAGAAAACCATCACTTTCTGTGTATGGACAGCCTCCTTCAATTGGATTATGTTAGGATCTTGGTCTTGTTTTTCCTTCACCTCTTCCACTAAGGATGAAGCAGACCCATTCTAAATATTAACTCCTCCCTCATTATTCTCTTCAAGTTAAACTCCCAAATCGAGCCAACCGATGCACTTCTTTAGCTAGTTCCTTCTTTCCCTCATCAACATGGGTTGTGCTACCCATTGACAACCTGCTGAGAGCATCAGCAACAACATTAGCTCCACCTGGGTGATAGAGAATCCTCATATCGTAATCCTTGAGAAACTCCAACCATCTCCTCTATCGTAGGTTGAGCTTTTTCTGATTGAAGACATATTGCAAACTCTTGTGGTCAGTGAACACATCCACATGCATTCCATATAAGTAGTGGCACCAGATTTTAAGTGCAAACACCACTGCTGCGAACTCGAGATCATGGGTTGGATAGTTCATCTCATGAACCTTGAGCTGCCTGGAAGCATAGGCTATCACTCTCCTTCTCTACATCAGCACACATCCCAATCCAACCCTCGAAGCATCACAGTAGATTACAAAGTCCTTTGTCTCATCGGGTAAGGCTAGGACCGGCGCAGTAGTCAATCTCGTCTTCAACTCTTGAAAATTCTTCTCACATTCGTCGGACCACTGAAACTTGACCTTTTTCTGAGTCAATTTAGTCAATGGTGCGGATAGGGAAGAAAATCCATCAACAAATCTGCAATAGTAGCCCGCCAACCCCAAGAAACTTCTTATGTGAGTCGGAGAGGTCGGTCTGGGCCAGTTCTTAACCGCTTCAATCTTTTAGGCATCCACTCGAATACCATCACCGGAGACAACATGGACTAGGAAAGTCGCTGATTTAAAGCCAAAATTCACACTTCAAGGATTTCGCATACAACTCATGGTGCTTAAGTGTTTGGAGGAAAACTCTGAGGTGATTAGCATGCTCCTCCTCATTTTTCGAATACACCAAAATGTCATCGATGAACACAGACACAAACATATCAAGATATTTTCTGAATACTCTGTTCATCAAGTCCATAAAGGTTGCAGATACATTTGTCAACCAAAAGGGCATGACCAAGAACTCAAAATGGTCATATCTAGTCCTAAAGGTTTTCTTTGGAATATCATATTCCCCCACTTTCAACTGATGGCAGCCAGATCTGAGCTCAATCTTTGAGAAACAAGAGGCACCCTGAAGTTGGTCAAACAGATCATCTATCCTTGGAAGAGGATACTTATTCTTTATGGTGACCTTATTCAGTTGCCTATAGTCAATACACATTCTGAGGAATCCATTTTTCTTTCGCACGAATAGGACAGGGGAACCCCAAAGAGAAACACTCGGCCTAATAAAGCCATTCTCTAGCAAATCTTTCAATTGCTCTTTTAGCTCTTTCAACTCAGCAGGAGCAATCCTATAGGGTGGAATCTAGATAGGCTAGATATCAGGAAGAACATCAATCCCAAAGTCAATCTCCCTATCGGGAGGGACTCCGAGCAGATCCTCAGGAAACACTTCCGAAAACTCATTCACAATCGGGACTGACTCAAGAGTTGGGGACTTAACATCGTTAGATTTAACTCGCACGAGGTGATAGATATAACCTTTGGAAATTAGCTTTCTGGCTTTAAGGTATGAGATAAACTTTCCCCTAGGTGCAACAGAATCACTCTTCCACTCAAGAATTGGTTTATTCGAAAATTAGAACTTAACAGTTCGAGATCTACAATCAGCGGAGGCATAAGAGGCGTGAAGCCAAACAATGCCAAGGATCAAATCAAAATCAACTATCTCCAACACAACCAAATCAGCAAGAGTATCCCTATGATGGGTGGACACTACACAAGCTCTATAGATTCTCTTAGCTCGAATAGACTCACCCACTGGAGTAGAAACATCAAAGGGTTCAAAAAGACTCTCAGGGGTTCTATCAAATCTACTGGCCACATAAGGAGTTACAAATAACAATGTGGCACCCGGACCCATCAAAACATAACAATCAAAAGTAAGGACTCGAATCATACCCGTCACAATATCTGGGTGAGTTCTCCTGATCTTGGCGACTACCCATGGCATACAAACGTTTTGTTGCTCGCTTGCGCCTGACGTAGTGTCCCTCTGGTTTCTTCTAGCTGGTTGGGCTAGTGCAAAAGATTGAGCCCGATCAGCCACTTTGGACACTCTCGCTAGTAGTGACCTGCTTGGCCATATTTGTAGCATACATTATCCCCTCACAACATCTCCCCAAGTGCAATTTGCCACACTTACCACACGGTGGTTTACCCTGTGAACCTTAAGCCACACTAGCTTGTAACTGAGATCCTTGGGTTCCAACATTCTGAGGCCTCTGATCATTCCTGCCTCTAGGCACAGGTGCACTAGCAGATGATGGTGCTGGAAATCAGTTATCATTCCCTTTCCTTCCAACCTCATGGCTGGATCTCTTAGCCTTCTTATTTCTAAACTCTTCTCTATCATGTTGCCTTTCTTCATCAGCCTGTTGCACAAACGTCATCAATCTCTCAATATCCATATCACTCACGAGCATTGCCTCTGTTCAGTCTATCCACATACATCCCCATTCTTCACCGCATATCAGCAACTATGTCCGGAGCATAGCGAGATAGCTGTGTGAACTTCAACCCATACTCTTGCACAGTCATATAGTCCTGTTTCAGATTTAGGAACTCTCTTACTTTGGCCTCTCTTCATTCCCTTTGAAAGAAACGTCCCAAAAAGGCTTCCTCGAACATCCCAAGTCAATAATGGGGTATCCTCTCCTCTACATTTCTTCTATTGGTCGAACCATACTCTGGCCATACCCTTGAGTTGGTAAGCATCCAGTTCAACCCTGTAAGCATCATCCGCAAGCATCATTTGGAACACCTTCTGAAGTTCCTCCACATAGTTCTCAGGATCTTCAATAGATGCACACCCTGTGAACTCAGGCTGATTCATCCTTAAAAATTCCCAGACTCTAGAGGTGTCATGGGAATCCTGTCTACCCACTCCATGTCTAGCAGCAGGTGTTGTGACAGCCTGGGCTAGAGTTTGAATAGCCTGGCGTAGCTCATAATTGGAAACCACATCTTGCAGGGGGCTACTCAACTGGGAAAGCTCGGTCCGCAGGCTCCTCGTCTCCTTGAGGCTCAGGTGGGTTAACATTTTTCCTGGCGGGACGTCCCCTACCTCTGACGGCTCTTCTGGGAGGCATGATCACAACTCTACAACGTCTAGGGCACGAATTGGAAGAGATCCTTTCATATAGCATAACTCTATCGCACGACTTAGAACACGAAAGAAGTGAAACAATTCTTAAATGTCCTATAGCCTCCAAATTATGGATATAGAGCTTTTCACACCAATAATAAGGACTCTAATAGACACAGCTTCATAGACTCCCTAAGACACTTGAACTCTGTGCTCTAATACCAAGTTTGTCACACCCTAGGAGGGTACCTAAGATGTGTCGACACCTAGAGACCATTGCTAGTCCCCAAGTGAACCACTTGGCCTCATCACATCCATTCAATCCAACAACTCTACAAATCAGCAGAAGTAAATGAAAGTAAATGGGCTCATCTCATCTATTGTCTCAAATAATAATAGATTGATAATAAAGGCTAGTAGGAAGAACTAGCTCACAATCTCCGCATCAATATCCGACTATCATCTATGAAGCCTCTATCACTAATCAGGTGGTGTCAATGACAGACCCATGGCTACCGAAATCAAAATATAAGACTAGTCTAGTCTAACTCAAAAGCATGATGAGATAAAGGTAGTGAACCCTCCGGAGTTAGGGGAGGCTCACCAATCAGCTGAATGTCTCGAATCCTCAATGCTGCACCTGTTGACGATCTCTAATCCCTGTATCTACATCATGAAATAATGCAACACCGAGTGGCATCAGTTTGTGGAATGTACGGTATGTAAAATAGCTTAATGAAACGGAAATAGGTAGAATAATATGGAACAACATCAACTCAAAAATAGTAAATGATCAACATGTCAAATGTCTATCTAAAGCAAGAATAAAGAGTAGACAAGTGACCCAATAACCAATTAACCTCATCAATCTAATCAAACTCGTCTCAAAGCAATTCATCTCATCACATCTCATCTCATCTCGACTCAGAGTACTCAAGGTAGGAACTTTCTGGGAGTTTTTCTTATTCGACAACAATCACTTATGAGCTAGTGATCGTACAACATCCCACTAGTATTTCCACGGTCGTTCCATACTTGCCAGGTAGGGAACGAATCGAATCCACTAAGGGAAACTGCAATCAACTAGTCCTCTATTATTTCAGGGACTCTCTCAAGAGGGAACCACAATGTAATGTGATGGTTCTAATCCTCACTTACGTTTGGCTACGTAGTTTGATGAGTGCGAGTTAGACTAACTCTTACTCTTTGGGTGCTTGATGCTCCTCCCATGACTCAATGCTCATAAGACAATCAATCCAATCAATCCAATCAAATCATGGGGACTTTAACCTTCTCCAATCACTATCAATTCATCATCATTCTCTCATCACAATCACTATCGACATCCTCCAATCAAGGGTGTAAACTCAATCCCTAAGCTCATTCATGCATGCTTTTCGAAAATAGTCAAGTAAGGTTACATAATATCGCATGAAAATATTCAATTCAAGAAAAATAATTTATGATAATCATCAATATAGGAAAATACATGTAATTAATATAATTTCGAGAAACACCATAAAGAATTATGTATGTAGACTTTTTAGACTTTCAATTCTTCTATGACCATATATGGGACGCATGAGAGAACAATCTCATGATTTTTTTTGCCTTACATACCTGGGATGAAGCTATCAATGATCACCTTCTAGAATTCTCCCTTGAATTCTTTAATCTCAAGTTCTTCTCCTCTTTCTTCAAGCCCTAGTCTTTTTAGATTATTGGAATGAGACTTAGAATGGGGGTTTAGACCCTTTTAACATCAAAACGACCTAATTAGATTGTGTATAGAGTTTATAAGGGGTTGAGAATTGATCGGAATGCCCTAAAAAAATTTAGAAAACTTTCAACTTCGGGATAGCCTAGTTCGCAACGCGGACTGGTCGTGCATAGTGTATTTTCTCCAAAAGGTTTCTGAACGAGTTTTCCCAATCCCGTCGAAAAATTTTGGAAAAACATAAGTGTGACTCCACTACAGAGGCGCGACGTGCCTCCGTCATGCACTATCATTGTTTTTCCATTTTTGGGTCGAAAAATTATCTTTTGATCCGGTCGCTTTAAAAATCAACCAAGACCATTTTCCCACTCAATTTTTTTTGCTGATCACAAATCTGACCTCGTATTTGCCGTAAAAGCATTGGAAGATATGTTATGCGCACACCCCTCCTCTAGGGGTATTTTGGTAATTTACTGGGCGTTACACCACTTTTGTGGATTCTAAAGGGTGCTAGTACCTTTCCTTCGGAATACCTTGAACCTGTATGTGGAATTTTTAGCTCGCAGACTATTTTGTAAATAATTGATTGCTTTCTTAGCCCTTAAAATTAGATGGCGACTCTAAAACCAAATTATTTTTTAAAAAAAGTATTCTTTCAAATTCTTTTATTTAATTTTTTTTACAAGTTGTCACGACGTTGCGCCTTTGAGATGTCAACACTGTCATTTTAAATTATTATTATTACTATTACTCATTTTTTATTATTATAATTATTATTGTTTTAGTGGTAATAATAGTAGCAGTAATATTTTATTGTTTACTTATTACTCATTGTTATTATTAATATATTAATATCATATTTTAAATGCATTATATATTTTACCATCTTATTTTATCAATTTTTAATTTAAAATAATAATTTTAATAAATTCAAATATTTTACACAGTTATTTAGAATATATTCAAATATTTTACACAGTTATTTTAGAATTTAAAAAAAGGACAGAGGAACATCAACATCAACAAGAAAACACAAATGGCCTAACACTGTAGGATTTGGTATCTACACCAATAATATAAATGCCTAAAAACATTAAATGTTAGCGTATAAATAATTTTAAGTATTTATTTCTCTATTTTGATAATACTTATTTTAGTTCCTTGTATGAAGCCTAGTATACCAGGTGAAAGAGTTCTTACTCCAGATGTTTTTAAGTATGCATCTTCAATAAACATTGATATTGATTATAAGCCACGTGGACTGAAATATAAGTGTCGAGATGCTATCACCACTTCATAATTGCAATGCATGAGGCAACCCAAAAGAGATCAATCTGCACCACTTAAAATGCAACAGATGCAACAAGTATTTGAATGTGTTATTTAGGGCTTGTTTGTTTTTGAAAGTAACTGCTTTTAATATGCTTTAGGTGTTTTTGAGATACACTAATGAATGTTTTAAATATGAATGGTCTATATTTCTTACATGGTCATTTCATTTTGTGGTGCAAATGGTTGACCACTTAAGCATTTTGTGAATTATTTATAAAGGTCTGAAAATGTTTAATTATTGTTCATAAATAGTTATCATCGTGCAATCGATATTATTGTTGTTTGCCTTGTTTGGAGGTTAATAAGAACTATAGAAATAATAAAGAATAAATAACAAAAACATGAGAGATTAATATACAACTTATCTTCATTCCTTCATACATAATCATTCATACATAATCAGTACAACAGAATCACAAGCCAAATCTATCACTCCTAAGGCTCCTAATACAAATATTTTCATCACTTATAAGACTGCAAATACCAATATTTCCATTACTCCTAAGACTACTAAAACAAATATTTTTATATAGCCAAAATAACAAGTGCAACAATGCAAATAATCCTAATTTTTCTTGCCCGCTTACTCTCTTGTTCAAATGATTTGATTCTTTTTAATAGACTCCATATAATCTTTTTGCTTGAGGAGGTATTTCATCATCATACCATTGAAAATAATCACATTCGCCTCTTCTCTACAAAAATTATCAAAATAATTAAACTAATTTAGCAGTTTGTTTTAGCATGGAAAGATAAAAATGATAAATTGCTTACCTTTTGTGTTTTTGCAACAAAAGAATGACTCATGTGTTAAGTTGTGTCTGTGAGATTTTTAATTCAGCATTGACCCCACATCAACAGAACGCAGTTGCATGCGAAGAAGATCAAGTCAACAAATTCGACATTGATATCTATTGATAGTAATGACAAAATTTTGTTGTCGATAAGATGAAAGAAGAATTTTATTCATCTCCATCGGTAGCAATGGTGAAATAAGAAGAAGACAGTGAGGGAGATGAGAAATAAAAAAGGGAAAGAAACTAGAGTTTGACAAAGGCACCTTTGAAAAATAAAAAGGATAAAAAACGTTACCGCTATAAAGTAGACATTAGCATTTATTTCTCCTTTTCATGCACTCACAAAAAGTGAAACACACGTCAAGTTTCAAATCAATCAGGTATGTCTGATGGGTGCACTTTTTGAAGGGAGCAGGTGTTCAATAGAAAGACTGTCTTGTTGATATGTCTAAGTGAAAAATATGTAAAAGTATGAAGGTCCGCTTTTGCCTTCTCAATTTATTTAAATTCAATTCAATTCAACCATTTAATACCTAGAGTTGACAATGACACTAATGATAGATATAGTTATAGTGATTTTAGAATATTGGGGTTTAGGTTTAGGTGGGAATGAGGAGGAAGGACAAGGTAATAATAATAACTTCAATTAATTATATAAGTATGTTGTATGTGGCTTTTTCAGAATGTCTTATTATTAAGTATATCATGTTTACTTCGATTTATTTCTATTCGATGAATTTTTTAATTGAGAAAATACATAAAAAAAAAATCAAAAGTATGACACTTTTGTAAAAGAGACACTCAAACTTTGAAAAGGTCCAAATACACCCCTAAATTAATTTATAAGTGATAAAATATCCATTTTCGCTCAATCTGAAGCATAAGAAAGAAGTGCATACACACACCAATTACTACTGACCACGTGTCGATTTTTTTATTTTTATTTTCAAAATGCGACTACATATTTTATTTTTTTAACAAAAAAATTTTCTTTTCTTCTTCTTCAATGATTCGCATTTGTAATGTTGTAACTCAATTTTTTGCTCCTCTTTGCCTTTGTCGTCGTTGTTGCCATCGCCGGCGATAATAGCATAGTACCACCATTTTAATATTTGCTATCGGTCAATCAAGATTAAAACTGAAAAAAAAAAAACTATCCAATCAATGGTTAAGCAAAACTGTAGAAGCAAAATTTTCTCTATTTTTTTTTTATGATTCATCTTTTTTCGTGTGTGTGTACTTTGCCTTGTTTTTTCTCAAAATTAAGATTTTTTATATATTTGCAAAGATAAAACTCTATCCCTCTCTCTGATTTAGATGGACTTTTTACTTGACTTCAGATGAATTTTTGAAAGAAGTTGACTGATTTTTTGAAAAGAGAGAAAGAGAGAGAGCATTTATTAATCAATTCAAAGAGAAGATCCAACGAAAAAGAAAACAATGAAAAGAATACATAATGAAAAACGCACGGAGAAAGAAAAGAAGAGAGAAAAAAATCCTTGAAGCCATTATCATTGTCCTTCAATGGTGAAGTTGAGGAAGAAGAAGGAAAAAAATGAAAAGTAAAAGATTTAAATAATAAAATTAAAAGGTTATAATTTTTTTTAACAAAAATTACTGAAAAAAATAAAAATCTTTTTGTTTTTTTTTTTGTTTTCACGCTCTTCAGGAGAGTAATATACACTCTTGTATCAAATGCTTAAAAAGTGTTCAATAATTTCACTTTAAACCAATTTAGGGGTGTATTAAGACCTTTTCAAAGTTTGAGTCTCTCTTTCAAAAAAGGGTCATACTTTGAGGGGGGTTTCATGTATTTCTTTTTTAATTTTAAATACTTTCTCTATTTATATTTAGTCGTCAAATTTTAATGTGCGCACACTTATTAATAAAATAATTATTAGTGTAATAAGTTTATCATTTTATCTCTATTAATTAATAGGATCTCAAGCATATTTATTCACTACATTTTTCAAAGACATTAATTCAATGATAATAAATTTAGCGTATCACAGAGAAAGAAATTGTCCTATCTAGATTTATCAAAAATAACAAGTAAAAGTAAAAATTAAATTATTAACAAAAATTACAATTAAATTTGAATGGAGAGAGTAATATATTTTAGTATGTTAGGAATATTGTCAACTATTTTCAATCATTTTGAGGGATCACAAAGTCAAGCATGAGTCGATCTATCATAACATTATATAAGCCGAACAACAAATCCTCCTCAAATAAGGACATCTCAGACTCTAATTATAAATTATTTGGCAAGTTTGACCAAGAGGGATAAAACCAGGGGGCAAGGGCAGCTGGACTTAAGAAATAAAAAGGCCTTGACCTTAGGCCCCACAATATGGGAAACCCAATTTTTAATTCACTTCTACTAGTAATTGATAAGAGTTAGTTAAAATAAAATTTTGAAACGTTGGAATGGGATGGGATGGGATGCATTCTATTTTTTATCTTTCCAATAAATGTACCTTTCCAATAAAAAAAGGGGGGTTGTTGGACTCTATTTTTACCTTTACAATAAAAAGTAATTATAACATGAACTTTTTTAAAAAAATTATTATTATTTTTTATTTTATTCTATCAGATTTTAAAAATTATATATTACTTTCTTCTTCTTCTTCTTTTTTAATTTTCTATTCCTTCTCTCTTTCCTTTTTCTATTCTTCCATCATCTCTTTCTCTTATTCAAGACTTACAAAACTTTCTTAGTTTATTTTTTACATTAATAATTTCAACTTAAAAATATATCAAGGAAGCCAAATTTCATTTTGAAAAGCAAGGCTTCATACCTCATAGTTCTTGAATCGGGTAATATCATTCTACTTTCTATTATTATTTTTGTGTAACGCCCGGTAAAATTATCAAAATATCTCTAAGTGGGAAGTGTGCATAACGCGTCTTCCAATGCTCAAATGGCAAATCCGAGGCCGAATTTGTTATCAGCGCGAAAAATTGAGTGGGGAAAAGATCTTGGTCGATTTTTAGTGCGACAGAGTCAAAAGATAATTTTTCATTCCAAGATGCAAAACAGTGAGGATCCGCGACAGAGCCCCGTCACGGACCCATAGCGGAGAGTAACTTATGTTTTTCCATAATTTTTCTATGGGATTGAAAAAACACGTTCAGAAATTTTTTTGCCAAAAATGAACTGTTCGCGACCAGTCCGCATCTCGAACTGGGTTATTTCGCGGCCAGAAAATTTTTAAAAATTCGAGGGGCATCTCGGTCTATTACTAACACCTTCTAAAATCCATATACGACTAATATATGTCATTTTCACGAAGAAAGGGCTCCAAAACCCATCTTACAGACCCCTTCCTAGAAAATCATCAAGTTAGGGCTTGAAAAGAGTTGAGATTAAAGAATCAAGAGGAAGTTCCAAGAGATTTGTGTTGTTAACAATCATCCCAGGTATGTAAGGCTAACCTAAAGCATGGGATTGTTCTTCCATGTCCCCCCTTTGAGTAAATTCAATCTATGATTGAAGATGATGAGTTATATGTGAAAATCCTTGAGTATTCTACTGAGATTCTTCTTAATTCATGTATTTTTCTTAAATTGATGATCATTAACTTGATTTACTGCATAAGTTATTTCCACGAATGATTTTTACAAAATTCTGTGTCTATGCAAGAATGAACTTAGGGGATAAGTCTAGAGCCTTAATGATGATGATGTTTGTGATGTTGTGATTGTTGTCCAAATTGTTGAGAGTTTTGATGATTATGTTGATGAGAATGATGTTCATGAGTCTTAAAAACTTGAAACTAAATTCTAAAGTAATGTCTCGAGTCCATGATGTTGATGTTGATGATACGAGTTAATGTTGATGTACTATGTCTCTATGGGATCGATGATGAGAATTCTTGATGATGATGTTTTATGAGCATGTCAAGTTCTGGGAGGAGTATTGAGCACCAAAATGGGTGAGAGTGAGTCCCACTCGAACTCATTAACTACATGACCCGCGTAAGAGAGGATTGAACCGTAATACAGATGTTTCCTTTATCCCAAAAGAGGGCTGATGTTATTTCTTGTGGATTCACTGATGGTCATGTCCTTTACCAGTGCAGGGTACTGGATGGATGTGGCAACGACATCACTTCATTGTATTATTACCGGCTCATAGGTGATGGTTGTCGGTTAGAGAAACTCCCAGCTAGGTTCCATACTGATAGAACTCTGGTGTTGATGTGATGGCATGAGTCTTGATGGATGTTGATGTTTTATTATCTACCCTTTATCCTTGTCCTAGACAGACATGATTCCTTTGAGTTAAGTTTCCTTGAGATGAGTCTTATGTATTAATGATGTATTTGAAGATATGTTGATGGGTCATCTGTCTATTCTTTATTCTTGCTTTAGATAGACATTTGACATTCTGACAAAGTATGATGTTGAGTTGATGTTATCCCTATACCGTTCTATTTGTACTGTTATAGTCAGTAATCTTACATACCGTATATTCCACGTACTAACGCCACTCGACGCTGCATCGTTTCATGATGCAGATACAGGAGGTAGAGGACTTCAGCAGACGCATCGTTGAGATCCAGAGATTTTGATTCCAGTCATTGGTGAACCCTCCTTGCTATCCAAAGGAGCCCTTTTTCCTTTACCTATTATTTTATTTATTGAGTTGGTTAGCCGTGGCCTGTCATGGTACCCTCTTAGACTGTCTAGTTGAGTTAGACGCTTCATAGACATGAGTTGATGTTTGATGTTGAGGTTGTTTCCCCTTTTGGGTTGAGGTAGCATTTACATTTGCTTACCATTGATGTTGAAATTGAGTGTTGGCTATTGGCCCTCCTTATTGATGTAGACTGATTGATGTAGCTCATTTCTTTTATCTTGTTATTTTGCTATGCTTGATGTTGAGCTATTGTCCTGAGATCGAGTGCTTCGCTTGGTGACTAGCAATAGTCTCTGGCTACCGATCACGCCTACGGTACCTATAATGCCTGATAAAATTACTAAAATACCCCTAGAGTGAGGGTATGCGCGTAACGCATCTTCTGATGCTCAAATGGAAAATCTGAGGCTGGATTTATGATCAGCATAAAAAATTGAGTGGCACAATGTTCTCGGTCGATTTTTAGAGCGACCCGATCAAAAGATAATTTTTTGACATGAAGCATAAAATAGTGTTAGTACGCGATAGGGGCACGTCACGCACCCATTGCGGACCAGCACTTATATTCTTTTTAAAAAATTTTACGGGATTGAGAAAACTCGTTCAGAAAACTTATTTTGAAAGTACATAGTACACGACCAGTCTGCATCGTGGACTAGATCTTTTTCGAGTTAAAAATTTCTAAATTACTAAGAGGGTCATTCTGGTTGATTCTCCACCCCTCCTAAACTCTATACACGATCTACCAAGGTCTTTTTGACGTGAAAAGGGTCTAAAACCCCCATTCTAAGTCCTATTCCATAATCTAACAAGGCTAGGGCTTGAAGAGATAGGAGAAGAGCTTGAGTTGAGATATTCCAGAAGAGAAGAGCTTGAGTTAAGATATTCGAGAAGAGATCCTTGACGTGCTTGGTTGATAGCTGCATCCCAGGTATGTAAGGCTAAACTAAAACATGGGATTGTTCTCTCATGTTCCCCATAGAGGTCATAGATGAGTTGATGGTTGAAGCGTCTACATGCATAATTTCTTGATGGTATTTCTTGAAAATTGTTTTGAAAATTGCATGTTTTCTCTGTTGATGATCATCATACTATTTGTTTTCTTAAATTGAATATTTTCATGAGAATTTGCATAACCTTCATGACTAATTTGAAAAAGCATGCATAATGCACTTGAGAATTGAGTCTAGAGCCTTGAGTTGAGATTGTTAATTGTAATGATAAGTCGATGGAAATCTTGATGACTAATTTGAAAAGCATGCATAATGCACTTGAGAATTGAGTCTAGAGCGTTGGGTTGAGATTGTTGATTGCGGTGATGATTTGATGAAATTTTGATTGTTTTATGAGTCCCTATAAATGAACTCTACTGATGTGTCTATTTACTTGTTTCCTAATGATTGTTATACAATCTTGAGTCATTGATGAGATTTATTGATGAGAGGGTTAAAGCCCATTTGAGATACCGATCGTTGACAGGGAGTGAGTCCCTATGAGATTGGTTGAGATGGAGCTTTTATGAACATTGAGTCATGGGAGGAGTATCGAGCACCGAAAGAGTGAGAGTTTGTCCAATTGAACTCGTCAAACTATGTCGCCAAACATAGGAGAGGCATAGAACCATCATATATATTATGGTTCCCCTCAAGAGTAACGGTCCCTGAAACAAATAGAGGACCGATTGAGTTGACTCCATATTAGGTGAGCTGATATGGTTTTTGAGCGTTCCCTACCTAGAAAGTTTGGAACCACTGTGGCAACATCAGGGTGATTGTTGTACATTCACTGGCTCATAAGTGAGTATTGTCGGATAAGAGAAACTCTTATAAATTTTCTACCTTACTTTGAGTCTAGATGAGATGAGAGGGGGTGAGCTCTTCCGAGATGAGTTTTGAGATGAGATGAGAGGGGGTGAGCTCCTCAGAGATAAGTTTTGAGATGAGATGAGAGGGGGTGAGCCCCTCCGAGATGAGCTTTGAGATGAGTTTGAGACTATTGATGAGTTTGAGTTACTGATGTGTCATTTGTCTACTCTTTATTCTTTCATAGATGGACATTTGACGATTTGATGTTATTTTGAGTTGATGTTGTTTCCATACTATTCTATTGGTTTCTTTTTCATTCAGCTATTTTACATACCACTACATTCCAGGTACTGATGTCCCCTCTAGACTGCATCGTTTTATGATGTAGAGGCAGATACTAGAGATCGTCAACAGGCGCTCCACTGAAGATCCGAGATTGCAGCTGATTTGGTGAGCCTTCCCTAGTTCGGAGGATCCACCATGATTTATTCATCTTGCTTTAGAGTTAGAGATTGGATTACCTCTTTATTTTGATTTTAGGTAGCCATGGGTCTGTCATTGGCACCACATGAGTAGTAATAAAGGCTTCATAGACGATGGACGAGCATTGATGTTGAGATTGTGAGCTAGTTCTTTCTACTAGCCTTCATTATTATATATATACCTTTGAGACATTTAGATTAGATGTACCCATTTACTTACTTATACTTTCCGATGTTTAGTAGAGTTTATTGATTGAAGGATGTGATGAGGCTAAGTGGCTCGCTTGGGAACTAGCAATAGTCTCTGAGTGCCGGCCATGCCAAGGGTACCCTCCCAAGGCGTGACAAACTTGGTATTAGAGCACAAAGTTCAAGTGTCTTAGGGAGTCTATGAAGCCGTGTCTAGTAGAGTCTTGTTTATGGGTGTGTTGTCGACCACATTCATAAGCGGGAGGCTATAGGACATTAGGAAATTGTTACCCTTTTTTTCTTCTCATTCCAATTCGTGCAATAGAGTTAAGCTCTATGAAATCTCTCTTCTAATTCGTGCTCTACGCATGCAGAAGTGACAACATGCCTCCTAGAAGAGCTTTCATAGGAAGGGGACGTCCTGCCAGGCAAGCTGTTAATCCACTTGAGCCTCAAGTACCCAAGGAGCTCGTGGATCAAGCTGTCCTTGTTGAGGAACCCCCTCAAGATGAGGTCTCTATTGCTGAGATATGTCAGGATATTCGAGCTTTAGCCCAGGCTATCGCAACACCTTCTATGAGACAAGGAGCGGGCAGACAGGACCCTCATGACACCTCTAGAGTTTGAGAATTTTTGAGGATGAATCTGCCTGAGTTCACGGGGTCTGCGTCCACTGAAGATCCTGAGAACTATATGGAGGAACTTGAGAAGTTTTTCCAAGTGATGCATGTAGCTGATGTTGATAGGGTGGAACTGGCTGCTTACCAACTCAAGGGGTTGGCCAAACAGTGGTTCAACTAGTGGAAGAAAGGTAGAAGGGATGATGCCCCCTGTTTGACTTGGGCAATGTTTGAGGAAGCCTTCTTGGGACGCTTTTTCCCAAGGGAGAAAAGAAAAGCTAAGGAGAGAGAGTTCCTAAATCTAAAACAGGGCTCTATGACTGTGCAAGAGTATGGTTTGAAGTTCACGCAACTATCTCGCTATGCTCTGGACATGGTTGCAGATATGAGGGGAAGGATGGGAATATATGTCGATGGGTTGAATAGAGGACCCAAGAGGGATGGTAGGAGAGCAATGCTAGTGAGTGATATGGACATCGAGCGACTGATGACATTTGTGCAACAAGCTGATGAGGAGAGACAACATGACAAGGAGTTCAAGCGTAAGAAAGCCAAAACATCTAGCCATCAGTTTGGAAGGAAAGACAATGGTAACCGGTTTCCAGCACCCTCATCTGCTAGTGCACCTGTGCCTAGAGGCAGGTATGATCAAAGGTTTCAGAGTGCTGGAACCCATGGATCCCAGTCGCAAGTTAGTATGGCTCAAGGTTCGCAGGGTAAGCCACCGTGTGATAGATGTGGAAAAATGCACTTGGGGAGATGTCGTGACGGGAATGATATATGTTATGGGTATGGCCAAGTGGGTCACTTTCCTCGTAACTAGGACTCAGGACGAACTCAGTCTTTTGTAAATCTAATTCCCTTTTCTATGCTTGTGTGAGACTTTCTTCCTTGGATCCCTTTGTTTGATCTCCTGAGGTGAGTACGACGGCTCCATAGCTCAGGTAGCTCAGGTGGTTAGAGCAAAGGACTGAAAATCCTTGTGTCAGTGGTTCGAATCCACTTCTAAGCAGGCGAAAGGTCCAAACCGTAGCCGAGAGCGAGCTGGATTTCGAAATGAAAGTGAAAGAGTAAGCAAGAAGGATTGTCCAAAGCGGGCTGGCCAGGATCAGTCTACTACACCGGCCCCACCAGCTAGAGGAAACCAAAGAGCCACTACGTCAGGTGCAGGCGGAGCAACAAACCACTTATATGCCATGGGTAGTCGCCAAGATCAGGAAAACTCCCTAAACATTGTGACGGGTATGATTCGAGTCTTTACTTTTGATAGTTATATTTTGATGGATCCAGGTGCCACACTGTCATTTGTATCTCCTTATGTGGCCAGTAAATTTGATAGAACCCTTGAGAGTCTTCTTGAACCCTTTGATGTGTCTACTCCAGTGGGTGGGTTTATTCAAGCTGAGAGAGTCTATAGAACTTGTGTAGTGTCCATCCATCACAGGGATGCTCTTGTTGACTTGATTGAGTTTGAGATGGTTAATTTCGATTTGATACTTTGCATGGATTGGCTTCACGCATATTATGCCTCTGTTGATTGTAGATTCTGAACCGTTAAGTTCCAATTCCCAAATGAACCGGTTCTAGAATGGAAGGGTGTTTTTGTTATACCTAGATGGAAGTTTATCTCATATCTTAGAGCCAGAAAATTGATTTCCAAAGGTTGTATCTATCACCTTGTGAGAGTGAAATCTGATGATGTGGAGTCCCCAACTCTTGAGTCAGTTCCGATTATTAACGAGTTTTCGGAAGTATTTCCTAACGATCTGCTCGGAGTCCCTCCTGATAGGGAGATTTACTTTGGGATTGATGTTCTTCTCGATACCAAGCCCATTTCGATTCCACATTATAGGATCGCCCCCGCTGAGTTTAAAAAGTTGAAAGAGCAATTGAAAGATTTGCTAGAGAAGGGCTTCATTAGACCAAGTGGTTTACCTTGGGGTGCTCCTGTCCTATTCGTGTGAAAGAAAGATGGATCCCTCAGAATGTGTATTGATTGTAGGCAACTAAACAAGGTCAAATAAAAAACAAGTATCCTCTCCCAAGGATAGATGATTTGTTTGACCAACTTCAGGGCGCCTCTTGTTTCTCCAAGATAGACCTTAGATTTGGCTACCACCAGTTGAAGGTGAGGGAATGTGACATTCCTAGAACAGCCTTTAGGACTAGATATGGCCATTTTGAGTTCTTGGTCATGTCCTTTGGGCTGACGAATGCACCTGCCGCCTTTATGCACTTGATGAATAGAGTATTCAGAGAATATCCTAATATGTTTGTGATTGTTTTCATCGATGACATTTTGGTGTATTCGAGAAGTGAGGAGAAGCATGCTAAACACCTCAGAGTCGTTCTCCAAACTCTTAAGGAACATGAGTTGTATGCAAAATTATCTAACTGTGAGTTCTGGCTTAAGTCAGTGGCCTTCCTAGGCCATGTTGTTTCTGGCGATGGTATTCGAGTGGATGCCCAGAAGATTGAAGTGATTAAGAACAAGCCCAGGCCAACCATTCCGACTGACATAAGAAGTTTCTTGGGGTAGGCAGGCTTCTACCACAGGTTCGTTGAGGGATTTTCTTCCCTGTCCGCACCATTGACTAAGCTGACTCAAAAGAAGGTCAAGTTTCAGTGGTCCGATAAGTGCGAGAAGAATTTCCAAAAGTTGAAGACGAGGTTGACTACTACACGGGTCCTAACCTTACCTGATGGAACAGAGGACTTTGTAATTTATTGTGATGCCTTGAGGGTTGGATTGGGATGCGTACTAATGCAGAGAGGGAAGGTGATAGCCTATGCTTCTAGGAAACGCAAGGTTCATGAGAGGAACTATCCAACCCATGATCTTGAGTTGGCAATAGTGGTGTTTGCACTTAAAATTTGGCGCCACTACTTGTATGGAGTGCATGTGGATGTGTTCACTGACCACAAGAGGTTGCAATATGTCCTCGGTCAGAAAGAGCTCAACCTGCGACAGAAGAGATGCTTGGAATTTCTCAAACATTATGACATGAGCATTCACTACCACCCAGGTAAAGCTAAAGTTGTTGCTGACGTTCTTAGCAGGTTATCAATGGGTAGCACAACCCATATGGAGGAAGGAAAAAAGGAGTTGGCTAAGGACGTGCATCGATTGGCTCGATTAGGAATTCAACTTGAGGAGAATAATGAAGGATGATTTAATGTTCATAACGGGTCTGCTTCATCTTTAATGGTGGAGGTGAAGGAAAAGCAAGACCAAGATCCTATCATACTCCAATTGAAGAAGGCTGTCCACAAACAGAGAGTGATGATCTTCACCAAAGGGGGAGATGGAGTGTTGAGATATCAAAGTAGATTATGTGTCCCAAATGTTGATGGAAATAGAGACAGAATCATGGCAGAAGCCTATGACACTAGATATTCCATTCATCCTGGCTCTACCAAAATGTACCACGACTTGAGAGAAATCTATTGGTGGAATGGAATGAAGAGGGATATTGCTGAGTTCATTTCAAAATGCCCAAATTGCAAAAAAGTGAAGGTTAGGCATCAAAGGCCACGTGGGTTGGCTCAGAACTTTGAGATTCCGGAATGGAAGTGGGAGATGATTAATATGGACTTTATTACTTGTTTGCCAAAGTCTCAAAAGTAACATGATTCGATATGGGTGATCGTGGATAGAATGACTAAATCGGCTCACTTCTTGGCAGTCTAGACAACAAACACTGCGGAGGAGCATGTCAAGTTGTACATCCAAGAGATTGTGAGGTTGCATGGGGTTCCCTTGTCCATCATCTCGGACAGAGGAGCTCAATTTACCTCCCAATTCTGGAGATCGTTCCAAGAAAGGATTGGGTACTAAGGTGAACCTGAGTATAGTCTTTCATCCACAGACGAATGGTCAGGCAGAGCGTATGATTCAAACACTTGAGGACATGTTGAGAGCTTGTGTTCTTGACTTCAAGGGAAAGCGATGATCACCTACCATTGATTGAATTTGCATATAACAATAGCTATCATGCAAGCATTCAAATGGCTCCTTATGAAGCCTTATACGGGAGGAGATGTAGATCACCAATTGGATGGTTTGAGGTTGGAGAAGCGGAGTTGATTAGGCCTGATCTTGTACACCAATCGATGGAGAAGGTAAAGGTCATTAGAGATAGGTTAAAGACTGCCCAGAGTCGCCAAAAATCTTATACTGGCGTGAGGAGAAGAGACTTAGAGTTTGAGGTCAATGATTGGGTGTATTTAAAAGAGTCACCTATGAAGGGTGTCCTAAGGTTTGGGAAGAAGGGAAAGTTAAGCCCACATTATATTGGACCATATCAGATCGCAAAGAGGATTGGGAAGGTTGCTTATGAATTAGAGTTGCCTTCCGAGTTAGATGGAGTTTATCCAGTATTCTATGTGTCGATGTTGAAGAAACGTTTGGGAGATCCTGCCTTGGTGATCCCTGTTAATAGCATTGGCATGAAAGATAGCCTATCTTACTAAGAGGCCCCAGTTTAAATCCTTGATCGTCAAATTCGTAAGTTGAGGAACAAAGAGATAGCCTCAGTCAAAGTCCTGTGGAGGAATCAATTCGTTGAGGAAGCCACATGGGAAGCTGAGGAAGAGATGAAGGCAAAATATCCGCACCTATTCGTACTAAATAATGAGAGTGTTGAAGGTAAATTTCTTACCCTTCACTAAATTGATATATCTATTCTTGATGTGACTTTCTATTGTTAGTCTGAGTAGTGTTGATTGAGGTCGAGAGTTCGACTGATTGAGTTGAGTGTTGAGATGAGCTTAAGTCTATTCGTTCCATGATATCCACCTTTATTCGTCATTCGAGGACGAATGATCACAAGGGGGAGATGATGTAACGCTTGGTAAAATTACCAAAATACCCCTAGAGTGAGGGTATACGCGTACATCTTTCGATGCTTAGATAGAAATTCCGAGGTCGAATTTGTGATCAGCATAAAAAATTGAGTGAGAATGGTCTTGGTCTATTTTTAGAGCGACCCAATCAAAAGATAATTTTTCGACATGAAGCATAAAACAGTGTTAGTACGCGACAGGGGCGAGTCTCGCACCCATCATGGACCAACACTTATATTCTTTTTAAAATTTTCGATGAGATTGAGGAAACTCATCCAAAAATGTTTTTCTGAAAGTACACATAGCGCGATCGATCTGCATTGCCGACTAGGTCTTTTCCGAGTTAAAAATTTCTAAATTATTAAGAGGCATTCCGGTTAATTCCCCACCCCTCCTAAATTCTATACACGATCTACCAATGTCGTTTTGACGTGAAAAGGGTCTAAAACCCCCATTCTAAGTGATATTCCATAATCTAATAAGGCTAGGGCTTGAGGAGAGAAGAGAAGAACTTGAGTTGAGATATTCGAGAAGAGATCCTTGACGTGCTTGGTTGATAGTTGCATCCCAGATATGTAAGGCTAACTAAAACAAGGGATTGTTCTCTCATGTGCCCCATAAAGGTCATAGATGAGTTGATGGTTGAAGAGTCTACATACATAATTTCTTGATGGTATTTCTTGAAAATTGTTTTGAAAATTACATGTTTTCTCTGTTGATGATCATCATACTATTTGTTTTCTTCAATTGAATATTTTCATGAGAATTTACATAACACTTCATGACTAATTTAAAAAAGCATGCACAATGCACTTGAGAATTGAGTTTAAAGCCTTGAGTTGAGATTGTTGATTGTGATGATGAGTCAATGGAAATCTTGATGACTAATTTGATAAGCATGCATAATGCACTTGAGAATTGAGTCTAGAGCCTTGAGTTGAGATTATTGATTATGATGATGAGTTGATGAAACTTAGATTGTTTTATGAGTCCCTATAAATGAACTCTACCGATGTGTCTATTCACTTGTTTCGTAATGATTGTTATACAATCTTGAGTCATTGATGAGATTGATTGGTGAGAGGGTTAAAGCTCATTTGAGATACCGGTCATTGACGGAGAGTGAGTCCCTATGAGATTGGTTGAGATGGAGGTTTTATGAGTATTGAGTCATGGGAGGAGTATCGAGCACTGAAAGAGTAAGAGTTTGTCCAACTCGAACTTATCAAACTACGTTGCCAAACATAGGAGAGGCATAGAACCATCACATATATTATGGTTCCCCTCGATAGTAACGGTCCTTGAAAGAAATAGAGGACCTATTGAGTTGATTCTATATTGGGTGAGCTGATATGGTTTTTGAGCGTTCCCTACCTGGCAAGTTTGGAACCAATGTGGCAACATAAGGATGATTGTTGTGCATTCACTGACGCATAAGTGAGTGTTGTCGGATAAGAGAAACTCCCATAAATTTCCTACCTTACTTTGAGTCTAGATGAGATGAGAGGGGATGAGCTCCTCTGAGATGAGTTTTAAGATGAAATGAGAGGGGATGAGCTCCTCAGAGATAAGTTTTGAGATGAGATGAGAGGGGGTGAGCTCCTCCAAGATAAGCTTTGAGATGAGTTTGAGACTAGTGATGAGTTTGAGTTATTGATGTGTTATTTGTCTACTCTTTATTCTTTCATCGATGGACATTTGACGATTTGATGTTATTTTGATGTTATTTTGAGTTTATGTTGTTTCCATACTATTCTATCCGTTTCTATTTCATTCAACTATTTTACATGCCAGTACATTCCAGGTACTGATGTCCCCTCTGGATTGCATTGTTTTATGATGCAGAGGCAGGTACTAGAGATCGCCAACAGGTGCTCCATTGAAGATCCGAGATTGCAGCTGATTTGGTAAGCCTTCCCTAGTTTGGAGGATCCACCATGATTTATTCATCTTGCTTTAGAGTTAGAGATTGGACTACTTCTTTATTTTGATTTTGGGTAGCCATGGGCCTGTCATTGGCACCACATGAGTAGTAATAGAGGTTTCATAGATGATGGTTGAGCATTGATGTTGAGATTGTGAGCTAGTTCTTTTTACTAGCCTTCATTATTATATATATACCTTTGAGACATTTAGATGAGATGTGCCCATTTACTTACTTATACTTTCCGCTGTTCAGTAGAGTTTATTAATTGAAGGATGTGATGAGGCTAAGTGGTTCGCTTGGGACCTAGCAATAGTCTCTGAGTGACGGCCATGCCAAGGGTACCCTCCCGGGGCGTGACAACCTCTCGAAGCGTGACAAACTTAGTATAAGAGCACAGAGTTCAAGAGTCCTAGTGAGTCTATGAAGCTGTCTAGTAGAGTCTTGTTTATATGTGTGTTGTACATCACACTTCATAAACAGGAGGCTATAGGACATTAGGAATGGTTACACTTTTTTGATATTTTGAGTTTGTGTGATAGAGTGACTCTATGTATCTCTCTTCTATTCGTGCGTTGCACGTTTACAGATTATGCCTCCTAAACGCACTGTTGCCTAAAGAGATGCCTCAATCCCAAACATTGAGAATCCCCCACCAAAGGGCCTTGCCCAGATTGAGACGAGGAAACGGGGTTGACCTTCTAGAGCTTCTAAGGTTCCACAGGAACCACCTGCTCAGTCAACCTCCACTTTGGAAGAAGACTTCACGGGAGCCATTGCTATGCTCACTCAGTTTGTGGCCTCCCAGTTTAATAGCCGAGGTCCTCAGGCCCCTAGCTCCAGCTCCCAAGATCCTTCAGCTGCAACTAGGCTTAGAGATATCTTGAGGATGGACCCGCCAGTCTATACGGGGTCTAAGGTTGAGGAGGACCCGCAAAACTTTATTGACGAGATGTGCAAAATTTTGAGGGCTATGCATGAGAATGAGGTTGAGGGAGTCGAGCTTGTCTCCTATCAGCTTAAGGATGTTGTTAATATCTAGTATAACCGATGGGAAGATGATAGAGGTGAGGATGCTGAACCTGCGAAGTGGGAGGAGTTTGAGAGTGTTTTTCTCAACCACTTCTTTCTCCAAGAGTTGAGGGAGGCGAAGGTTGAGGAGTTCGTGAACATGAAGCAAAAGGGGTGGCCTATCAAGGAGTACAACCTCAAGTTCATTGATCTATCCCAATATGCCCCAGAGATGGTTTTGGATTTGAGGGAGAGGATGAGAAAGTTCGTGTCTAGATTGGACAGGCATGTAAAGAGAGAGTGTAAGGCAGCATTGCTAATTCTAGGTATGGACATCCCTAGACTTATGGTCTATGCCCAACAAACTGAGGAGGACAAGAAGAAGGACAGGGAAGAGCAGCAGAGTAAGAAAGCCAAATCAGCAGGGCATGAGCCTAGCCAATAGAAGCAGAATAAGGGTGATAGAACTTACTTTCAGAAGAGGTCTTCTAGTTATGCACCCTCAGTGGCAAGTGCGCCTGTTCAGCAAAACAGGTATGATCAGAAAT
This sequence comes from Solanum rostratum, assembly GCA_029948455.1. Taxonomy (NCBI): domain Eukaryota; kingdom Viridiplantae; phylum Streptophyta; class Magnoliopsida; order Solanales; family Solanaceae; genus Solanum; species Solanum rostratum. The sequence goes on from CM057053.1 coordinate 25,671,656, forward strand.
CTTATGGTCACTAGAATTTCAGAGCTTAGGGTCCTCGGTCCCAAGCTAGCGTGACCCAAGGCCCGAGAGAAAAGCCACCTTATGGCAGATGTGGGAAACTTCACCTTGGTGTGTGCCATAAGGGCACAAATGCTTGTTATTCATGTGGACAGCCAGGCCATATTCAGGGTGAGTGTCCTATGAGGAGATGGGGTGATGGGAGTAACAAAGCTCAATCTTCTACAGCGCCCCCTGCTGGCAATCATCAGAAGGCTACTACTGCAGCTGCAGGAGGCAGGACGAACCATCTATATGTGATAGGTAATCGACAGGACCAAGAGGTTGCACTAGATGTTGTTATGTATATGCTCCGAGTCTTTTCTTATAATTGTTATGCCCTGCTTGACCCAGGTGCCACTTTATTTTTCGTGACTCCCTATGTGGGCAATAAATTTGAGATTTTTCCAGAGTATTTGCTTGAGCCTTATACTGTTTCTACTCCTACTGGTGAGTCTATCTTAGCTGAGAGGATCTATAGAGATTGTGTAGTATCCATCTATCATAGGGATACTTTGGCTGACTTGGTAGAGTTGGAGATGGTTGACTTTGATCTAATCCTTGGTATGGATTGGCTCCATGCCTGTTATGCCTCAATAGATTGTAGGACCCGAGTTGTTAGATTCCAATTTCCAAATGAACCGATCCTAGATTGGAAGGGAAGTTTTGTTGCACCCAAGGGTAAGTTTATTTCCTACCTGAGGGCTAGAAAGTTAATTTCTAAAGTTGTATTTACCACCTCGTACGAGTTAAATCTGAGGATATCGAGTCCCCTACTCTTGAGTTAGTTCCGATTGTAAATGAGTTCCCTAAGGATCTACCTGAAGTCCCTCCTGATAGGAAGATCGACTTTGGGATTGATGTTCTTCCCAATACGCAGCCTATTTCAATTCCCCCATATAGGATGGCCCCCGTTAAGTTGAAGGAGTTGAAAGAGTAGTTGAAGGATTTGTTAGAGAAGGGTTTTATTAGGCCAAGTGTTTCTCCTTGGGGTGCTCCCGTTCTATTTGTATGAAAGAAGGATGAGTCTCTCAGGATGTACACAGACTATAGGCAACTGAACAAGGTCACTTTCAAGAATAAATATCCTCTCCCCAGGATAGATGATCTGTTTGACCAACTTCAGGGTGCCTCATGCTTTTCAAAGATAGACCTCAGATCGGGTTACCACCAGTTGAAAGTGAGAAAATGTGATGTTCCAAAATTAGCCTTCACGACTAGATATGGCCACTTTGAGTTGTGGTCATGTCCTTTGGATTGACGAATGCACCTGCAGCTTTCATGGACTTGATGAATAGGGTGTTTAGACCTTCCTTGACATATTTGTAATCGTGTTCATTGATGATATTTTGGTGTAGTCGAAGAATGAGGGGGAGCATGCCAAACACCTTAGAATTATCCTTCAAACTCATAAGGACCATGAATTGTATGCGAAGTTCTCAAAGTATGAGTTTTGGCTCAAGTCAGTGGCTTGCCTAGGCTATACTGTTTCGGGTGACGGAATTCACGTAGATGCCCAAAATATTGAAGCGGTTAAGAACTGGCCAAGACTAACCTCTCCAACTAACATAAGTAGTTTTGTGGGGTTGGCAGGCTATTACAGTAGATTCCTTAATAGATTTTCTTCCCTATCCGCACCATTGACCAAGCTGACTCAGAAATGGGTCATGTTTCAGTGGTCTGAGGAATGTGAGAAGAGCTTCCAAGAGATGAAGACTAGATTGACCATCGCACCTGTTTTGACCTTCCCTAATGGGATGAAAGATTTTGTGATATATTGTGACGTATCAAGAGTTGGGTTGGGTTGTGTATTGATGCAGAGAGGGAAGGTGATAGCCTATGCTTCCAGGCATCTTAAAGTTCATGAGAGGAACTATCCGACCTATGACCTTGAGTTGACAGCGGTAGTGTTTGCACTTAAATTTGGCGCCAGTACTTGTATGGAGTGCATGTGGGCGTGTACACTGACCACAAGAGCCTGCATTATGTCTTCAGTCAGAGAGAGATCAACCTACGACAAAGGAGGTGGTTGGAGTTACTCAAGGATTATCACAAGAGCATCCTTACCACCCAGGTAAAGCTAACATTGTTGTTGATGCTCTTAGCAGGTTGTCAATGGGTAGCACAACCCATGTTGAGGAAGAGAAGAAAGAGCTAGTGAAGGAAGTGCATATGTTGGCTCAATTAAGAGACCAACTCGAGGAGAATGACGAGGGAGGAATCAATGTTCAGAGTAGGTCTGCATCATCCCTAGTAGCAAGCAAGATCGAGATCCTATCATACTCTAATTAAAAGAGGTTGTCCACAAACAAAAAGTGATGGTCTTCTCCAAAGGGGGAGATGGGGTGTTGAGATACCAGAGTAGGCTATGTGTTCCTGATGTTGATGGTGTCCAAGAGAGGATCATGGTTGAAGCCCACAACGCTAGATACTTCATTCATCTAGGCTCCACCAAGATGTACCATGACTTAAGAAAAGTCTATTGGTGGAGTGGAATAAAGAGGGACATTGCTAAGTTTGTTTCAAAGTGTCTGAATCGCCAGCAAGTGAAGGTTGAGCATCAAAGGTCAAGTGGCTTGGCTCAAAACTTTGAGATTCCAGAGTGGAAGTGGGAGGTGGTTAACATGGACTCCATCACCAGCCTACCATGATCTCAGAGACAACATGATTCCATATGGGTGATTGTAGACAGGATGACTAAATCAGCACACTTCTTGGCAGTCAAGACAATTATTACTGCAGAGGAGTATGCCAAGATGTACATCCAAGAGATTGTGAGGTTGCATGGAGTTCCCTTGTCCATCATTACGGACAGAGGAGCCCAGTTTACTTCTCACTTCTATAGGTCTTTCCAGAAGGGATTGGCTATCAAGGTAAATCTGAGTACAGCCTTTCATCCACAGACGGATGGTCAGGCGGAGCGCACTATTCAGACAGTAGAAGATATATTGAGAGAACTTTCGTCGTTGACTTCAAAAGGAATTGAGATGACCATCTACCACTGATTGATTTTGCATATAACAATAGTTATCATGTGAGCATTCAAATAGCCCCCTATGAGGCCTTGTATGGGAGGAGGTGTAGATCAGCTATTGGGTGGTTTGAGGTTGGAGAAGCGAATTGAATGGGTCTGACCTTGTCCACCAATCCATGGAGAAGGTGAAGATTATTAGAGAGAGGTTAAAGATTGTACAAAGCCATCAAAAGTCTTTCATCGATGTGAGGAGAAGGGACTTAGAGTTCGAGGTGAACGATTGGGTATACTTGAAGGTAGCACCCATGAAGGGTGTCATGAAGTTTGGGGAGAAGGGGAAATTAAGTCCTCGCTATATCGGCCCATATCATATTATGAGGAGAAATGGAAAGGTTGCTTATGCGCTATAGTTACCTTCTGAGTTAGACGGAATCCATTCAGTGTTCCACATTTCTATGTTGAAGAAGTGTTTGGGAGATCCTGTCTTGGTAATCCCTGTTGAGAGCACTGGAGTCAAAGATAGCTTGTCCTATGAGGAAATTCCAGGCCAAATCCTTGATCGACAGGTTTGCAGACTGAGAAACAAATAGATAGCCTCTGTTAAAGTTTTGTGGAGGAATCAATTTATTGAGGAAGCCACGTGAAAAGCTAAGGAAGAGATGAGAGCCAAATACCCACACCTATTTGTTCCTGATGACAAGAATATGGAAGGTAATATTCTTATTCTTAACTTATTGATGTTTCTATGCTGAGTTGATGTCTCTATTCTTGATGTTCTAGGTAGAGTTATTGAGGTCGATGAAGACTTGAGAAGTTGAGTTGTTGAATTAGTATCGAGATGAGTCTTGAATCTATTCGTGTCATAATACCGCTCCTACTCATCATTTGAGGACGAATGATCCCAAGGGAGAGATGATGTAACACCGAGTAGATTTACCAAAATACCCCTAGAGGAGAGAGGCGTGCATAACATGTCTTCCGATGCTCGGATGGCATATCTGAGGCCAGATTTGTGATCAGCGCAAAAAATTGAGTGGGGAAAAGGTCTTGGTAGATTTTTAGAGCAACCGAGTCAAAGGATAATTTTTCATTCCGAGATGCAAAACAGTGAGGATCCGCGACAGAGCCGCATCACGGACCCATTGCAGAAGGTAACTATTTTTTTCTATGATTTTTTGATGGAATTGAGAAAATTCGTTCAGGAAAATTTTTGCCAAAAATGAACTATTCTCGACTGATCTGCATCGTAGATTGGGTGATTTCGTGGTTGAAAATTTTCTAAAAATTCGAGGGCCATTCTGGTCTATTCCTAACACCTTCTTAAACCCATATACGACTAATATATGTTATTTTCACGAAGAAAGGGTTCCAAAACCGATCTTACAATCCCTTTTGCTAGCAAATCATCAAGTTAGGGCTTGAGAAAAGTTGAGATTAAAGAGTCGAGAGGAAGTTCCAAGGGATTTGTGTTGTTAGCAATCATTCCAGGTATTTAAGGCTAACCTAAAGCATGATATTGTTCTTCCATGTGCCCCCTTTGAGTAAATTGAGTCTATGATTGAAGATGATGAGTTATATGTGAAATTTCTTGAGTATTCTACTGAGATTCTTCTTAATTCGTGTATTTTTCTTAAATTGATGATCATCATAAACTTGATTTACTGCATAAGTTGTTTTCATGAATGATTTTTACAAAATTTTATGCCTATTTTACTAAAGAATGCAAGAATGAACTTAGGGGATAAGTCTAGAGCCTTGACGATGATGATGTTTGTGATATTGTGATTGTGGTCCAAATTGTTGTGAGTCTTGATGATGATGTTGATGAGAATGATGTTCATGAGTCTTAGAAACTTGAAACCAAATTCTAAAAGAATGTTTCGAGTTCATGATGTTGATGTTGATGAGACGAGTTGATGTTGATGTACTATGTCCCTATGGGACCGATGATGAGAAATCTTGATGATGATGTTTTATGAGCATGTCGAGTTCTGGGAGGAGTATTGAGCACTGAAATGAATAAGAATGAGTCCCCCTCAAACTCATTAACTATGTGGCTCGCGAAGGACAGGATCGAACTGTAATACGGATGTTTCCTTTGTCCCAAAAGAGGACTGATGTTATTTCTTGTTGATCCACTGATGGTGATGTCCTTTACCCCGGGCAAGGTAGTGGATGGATGTGGCAACGACATCGCTTCGTTGTATCATCACCGGCTCATAGGTGATGGTTGTCGGTTAGAGAAACTCCCAGCTAGGTTTCATGTTGATAGAACTTTGATGTTAATATGATGGTATGAGTCTTGATGGATGTTGATGTTTTATTATCTATCCTTTACCCTTGTCCTAAACGGGCATGAGTTCTTCGAGTTGAGTTGAGTTGAGTCGAGTTTCTTTGACATGAGTCTAATGTATTGATGATGTACTTGATGAGATGTTGATGGGTCATCTATCTATTCTTTATTCTTGCTTTAGATAGACATTTGACATTCTGACAGAGTATGATGTTGAGTTGATGTTATCCCTATATTGTTCTATTTGTACTGTTATATTCATCCATCTTACATACCGTATATTCCACATATTGACGCCACTCAGCGCTGCATCGTTTCATGATGCAGATACAGGAGGTAAAGGACTTCCGCAAACGCATCATTGAGGTCTGAAGATTCTGATTTCAGTCATTGGTGAACCCTCCTTGCTATCCGGAGGAGCCCTTTTCCCTTTACCTGTTATTTTATTTATTGAGTTGGGTAGTCATGGCCTGCTGGTACCCTCTTAGATTGTCTAGTTGAGTTAGAGGCTTCATAGACATGAGTTGAGGTTTGATGTTGAGGTCTTTTCCCCCTTTTAAGTTGAGTTAGCATTTACATTTACATACCATTGATGTTGAGACTGAGTCTTGGTCATTGGCCCTCCTTATTGATGTAGACTGATTGATATAGCTCACTTATTTTATCTTGTTATTCCGCTATGCTTCATATTGCGTGTCTGTCCTGAGATCGAGTGATTCTCTTGGGGACTAGCAATAGTCTCTGGGTGCCGACCACGCCTAGAGAATCACTTATTTTATCTTGTTATTCCGCTATGCTTCATATTGAGTGTCTGTCCTGAGATCGAGTGATTCTCTTGGGGACTAGCAATAGTCTCTGGGTGACGACCACGCCTAGGGTACCCTTTCGGGGCGTGACATTTTGTGTCTTATATTTCTTATTTTTTTTATTTCATATTGTGGGTAGTGTTCAAAATATTTAGTAAATTTTAATATGTCAATTAGGAAATATGAATCTTGTCATTCAAAACTTAAAAGAAAAAGAAAAGTTGATAATATGATAAAATCTCAAAAAGGTGCTCTTAATAAATTTTTGAAAAATAATATCAAAACTAAATCAAAAGATGTAAGAGGATGCTCCTTAGATGCACAAGTCACTAAGTTAGTTGAAGTTGAGTTAATTGATGATATGATCTAAATAGAAAAAGAATGGGAAGATATTAGTGAAAAATCCGAAGTAGATTCTCAAGAAATTATAAATGATTTAAATAATTATACTCCTAAAAATATATATGATCCAAGTCAATGGAATAATGTTGATACAAAGTTAAGAGATCTATTAGTAGAAAAGGGACCAATTAAAATTATCGACACATGTTTTCCAAAAGATAAATTTTCAAGACACTTTTCTACTACACATTATTTTCAAACATTAGCAAATGGAGAAAAGCATGAAAGAAGATAGTTAGTTTATTCCAAAGATTTGAATAAAGTATTTTGTTGTAAGTTGTAAGTTGTTTAATACGACTTTTAATGTTAAAAATAATAAATTAGCTAATGAAGGTAGTAGAGACTAGAAAAATCTTAGTACCAAGCTTAGAACTCATGAAACAACTAGCCAACATATTATTAATATAAGTTCATGGATTGATTTAGAATTTAGATTGCGTAACAATAAAATAATTGATAAAAATGTTTAAGACCAAATTAATAGAGATAGAGAACATTGGAAAAATGTATTGTCAAGAATTATTTTCGTCATAAAAACTCTTGGAAAAAATAATTTGACATTTCCAGGAAAAAGGAAAAAAAATATCAAGAAAATAATGGAAACTTTTTAAGTCTAATTGAAATGATTGCAGAATTTGATCATATTACGCAAGAACATATTCGACAAATTAAATATGACGAAATTCATAATCATTATCTTGGGCATAATATATAAAATCAATTAATAAATTTATTGGCAAGTGAAATCAAGAATAAAATTATTGAAAAAGTTATAAAGCAAAGTATTTTTCTATCATACTTGATTACACGCCAAATACAAGTCATCAAGAACAGATGTCTTTTATAATACAGAGTGTAGATATTTCAGTAACTCCAATAAAAATAACCAAATACTTTTTAGAGTTCTTAAAAGTAGATGATATTGGTGGAAAAGACCTTTTTGAAGTTATTTTAGATGAAATAAAACGTATTGGATTGATATTGATAATTTAAGAGGACAAGGATATGATAACAAATCTAATATGAAAGGAAAACATCAAGGAGTGCAAAAGAGACTTCTCGATATAAATCCTATATCATTTTATACACCATGTGGTTGTCATAATCTAAATTTGGTACTTTGTGACATGGTTAATTCTTGTACAAAAGCTATATCATTTTTTGGAGTGGTACAACGTATATATTCACTATTTTCTTCATCTACTAAACGGTGAAAAATTTTAAAAGATTGTGTGCCTAGTTTAACTCTTAAATCTTTGTCACAAATGTGATGGGAAAGTCGTATTAAAAGTATTAAGCAATAAAATTCCAAACTCCACAAATCAGAGATGCTTTATTTAAATTAGTAGAGGTTAGTGATGATCCAAAAATTAAAGTGAAGCTAATTGTTTAGCAATTTTTGAACTTGAAAATTTTAAATTTTTATTGGGTATGACTATTTGGTATGATGTATTATTTGCGGTTAATTCAACTAGCAAAAGTTTACAATCAAAAGATATGCGTATTGATGTCGCCATAGATCAATTAAGAGGTCTAGTTTCTTTTCTTTAAAACATATAGAGAAGAAGGATTTACAACCGTTATGATTTCAGCTAAGGAAATTGCATTAGAGATGAATATAGAACCTGAATTTCATAATAAAAAAACGTATAATATATAAAAAGAAACAATTTGATGAGAATGTTGATAATGAAATCTGAAGAATCTTTTAGAATTGATTACTTCTTATACATAGTAGATCGAGCTATCTTTTTACTTCAAAATAGATTTGAACAATTTGAAGCATATGAAAATATTTTTGATTTTCTGTTTAGTGGGAAAAAATTGAGATCACTAGATGATGAGAATTTAAAAAAATATTGTCTTTACCTTGAATGTTCTTTAAAACATAATACTCACTCTGATATTGACGGTTTAGATTTATTTTCTGAACAAAAAGTTTTATGAAAAATTATACAAGTAGAAGATAATACTCCAATTGAGATACTCAGTCAAATAAAAAGGTTTGATTCTTTTTCAAATGTTTATATTGCTTATAGAATAATGTTAACAATTCCTATAACAGTCTTTCCAGCAGAAAGATATTTTTCAAAATTAAAAATGATAAAATCTTACTTAAGATCAACAATGTCTCGAGAAAGATTAAGTGGATTGGCTATATTATCAATTGAAAAGAAATTATTAGAAGAAATCAACTACACAAAAATTATTAACAACTTTGCATCTCAAAAAGCTAGAAAAATAGACTACAAATAAAAATATGTATAATTATTTTTTTCAATTTAAGGCCTCTCATTTAATTTTGGCCTTAGGCCACCAACGAGTTTGAGCCGCCCCTGGATAAAACTAAGGGTGACAATTGGACGGGTTGGGTCAAATTTGAATGGGTTATAACGAGTCAAGATAACAAACGGGTCAAGACTCAACCCAACTCAAATTTTCTCCGGTCAAAATGGGTTGGGCCAAAACGGGTTGAGTAACGAGTTATAGAACGGGTCAAGACCCAAGCCGACCCAAGTTTTACTAAGTTATATTTATTTTGTTTGTTCTTTTTCAATATTTTAGTACTTAATCAAATTGTATTTTTCTGTATTATGGCCATGTAGAATATATCAAATTAAAAAAAATATTTTAAACATATTTTAACAAGATCCATCTCGAGTCAATTCAGGTTGCATATCAACCCAATTCTAAATGGTTTGAAATGGGTTGGGTCAAGCTAATAAAAATGTAACGCCCGATAAAATTACCAGAACACCCCTAGAGGAGGAGTATGCGCGTAACACATCTTTCAACGCTCGTATGACAAATTCAACTCCAGATTTCTGATCAGCATGAAAAACTAAGTGGGAAAATGATCTCGACCGATTTTTAGATCGACCGAATCAAAAGATAATTTTTCGACAAGAAAATCAAGAAAGTATTGGTGCGCGACGGAGGCGCGTCGCACCTTTGTTGTGGACCCACACTTAAATTTCTTCCAAAAAAATTTGACGGGAATATAAAAACTCGTTCAGGAACTTTAGAAAAAAATACATTGTATGCGACCAGTTCGCGTCGTGGATGAAGTTATTCCAAAGCTGAGAATTTTTTAAATTTTTTGAGGGGCATTCCAGTCAATTTTCAACCCCTCCTAAACTCAATACATGATCTAATTAGGTCGTTTTGACGTAAAAAGGGTCTGAACCCCCATTCTAAGTCCTTTCTAAACAATTGGACAAGACAAGGGCTTGAGAGAAGAGGAAAAGAACGCAAGATTGAAGAATTCAGGGGAGAATTCTTGAAGGTGATCATTGATAGCTTTATCCCAAGTTTGTAAGGCTAAATTAAAAGTATGAGATTGTTCTCTCATGTGCCCTATAGATGGTCATAGATGAGTTGATAGTCTAAAAAAGTCTACATACATGATTCTTGATGGTTTTTCTTGAAATTTATTAAATTCATATATTTTCTTATTTGATGATCAACATAAACTTGTTTTCTTGAACTTAATATTTTGATAAGAAACTACATAACCCCACATGACTATTTTCGAAAAGCGTGCATAAATGAACTTAGGAATTGAGTCTAGAGCCTTGATTGTAGGATGTCGATTGTGATTTTGATGAGAGAATGATGATGAGTTGATAGAACTTAATAGTCTCATGGGTCTCCAAAAAATAAACTCCACTGATTTGTCTATTTGATTGTTCCCTAACGATTGTTCTAAACCTTGAGCTATTGATTGAGATGTTGATAGATGAAAGAGTTAAAGTCCCTATGAGAACTTATAGATGAGAGGGTTAAAGTCCCTATGAGATGTTCATAGATGAGAGGGTTAAAGTCCCTATGAGATGTTGATAGATGAGTGGATTAAAGTCCTTATGAGACTGATCGATGAGAGGGTTAAACTCGCTATGAGACTGATTGATGAGAGGGTTAAAGTCCCTCATGATTTGATTGGACTGATTGTCTTATGAGCATTGAGTTATGGGAGGAGTATCGAGCACCGAAAGAGTAAGAGTAAGTCCAACTCGCACTCGTCAAACTACGTAGCCAAACGTTGGTGAGGATTAGAACCATCACATTACATCGTGGTCCCTTCTTGAGAGAGTCCCCGAAACAATAGAGGACTTGTTGATTGTAGTTTCCCTAGTGGATTCGATTCATTCTCTATCTGGCAAGTATGGAACGACCGTGGCAATACCGGCGGGATGTTGTACAATCACTAAGTGATTGTTGTCAGATAAGAGAAACTCTCAGAAAGTTCGTACCTTGAGTATTCTGAGTCGAGATGAGATGAGATGAGTTCCTTCGAGACAAGTCTGATTTGATTGATGAGGTTGAATGGTTAATGGGTCACTTGTCTACTCTTTATTCTTGCTTTTGATAGACATTTGACATGTTGATTGTTTACTATTTCTGAGTTGATGTTGTTCTATATTATTCTACCTAGTTCTATTTCATTCAGCTATTTTATGTACCGTACATTCCACAACTGATGCCACTCGGCGCTGCATCATTTTATGATGCAGATACATGGATTAGAGATCGTCAACAGGCGCACCGTCGAGGATCCGAGACATGCAACTGATTGGTGAGCCTCCCCTACTCCGAAGGGTTCACTACCTTTATTTCATCATGCTTTTGAGTTAGACTAGACTAGACTAGCCTTATATTTTGATTTTCGCAGTTATGGGTCTGTCATTGGCACCACTTGATTAGTGATAGAGGCTTCATAGATGATAGTTGGACGTTGATACTAAAATTGTGAGCTAGTTCTCCCTACTAGCCTTTATTATTAATCTATTATTAATTGAGACATTAGATGAAATGAGTCCATTTACTTCATTTACTTCCGTTGATCTGTAGAGTTGTTGGATTGGATGGATGTGATGGGGCCAAGTGGTTGGACTAGCAATAGTCTCTAGGTGTCGGCCACGTCTCGAGGCGTGACAAACTTGGTATCAGAGCACAGAGTTCAAGTGTCCTAGGAAGTCTATGAAGTCGTGCCTAGTAGAGAACTTATTATTTGTGTGAAGAGCTCCACATCCATAATATGGAGGCTATAAGACATTTAGGAACTGTTTCACTTCTTTTATGTTCTAAGTCGTGTGATAAAGTTATGCTCTATGAAAGGTTCTCTTCTAATTCGTGCTCTACGCATTGCAGAGTTGTGATCATGCCTCCCAAAAGAGCCGTCAGAGGTAGGGGACGTCCCGCCAGGCAAAATGCTAACCCACCTGAGCCTCAAGGATAGGAGGAGCCTGTGGACCAAGCTTTCCCTGTTGAGCAGCCCCCGCAAGATGAGGTCTCCAATGCTGAGCTACGCCAGGCTATTCAAACTCTAGCCCAGGCTATCATAGCACCTGTTGTGAGACAAGGAGCAGGTAGACAGGATTTCCATGACACCTCTAGAGTCCGGGAATTCTTGAGGATGAATCCGCCTGAGTCACAAGGTCCGCGTCCACTGAAGATCCTGAAAACTATGTGAAGGAGTTCCAAAAAGTATTCCAGGTAATGCATGTGGCTAATGTTGACAGGTTTAAACTGGTTGTTTACCAACTCAAAGGTGTGGCCGCACTATGGTTCAACCAATGGAAGAAAGGTAGAGGAGATGATGCTCCATTGTTGACTTGGGCAATGTTCAAGTAAGCCTTCTTGGGATGCTTCTTCTCGAGGTAACGAAGAGAGGCTAAGGTGAGAGAGCTCTTGAATCTGAAACAGGGCTCTATGATTGCGCAAGAGTATGGGTTGAAGTTCACGCAACTATCTCGCTATGCTCCGAACATGGTTGCTGATATGAGGGGAAGAATGGAGATGTATGTGGATGGGCTGAACAGAGGGCCAAAGAGAGATGGGAGGGGAGAAATGCTCATGAATGATATGGATATTGGGAGATTGATGATGTTTGTGCAACAAACTGATGAAGAGAGGCAACCTGATAGAAAAGAGTTCGAAAATAAGAAGGCTAAGACATCCAGCCATGAGGTTGGAAGGAAAGGGAATGGCAATCGATTTCCAACACCATCATCTGCTAGTACACTTGTGCCTAGAGGCAGGAATGATCAGAGGCCTCAGAATGTTAGAACCCAAGGATCTTAGTCAAAGCTAGTGTGGCTCAAGGTTCACAGGGTAAACCATCATGTGGTAAGTGTGACAAATTGCACTTGGGGAGATGTCGTGAAGGGGATAATGTGTGCTACAAATGTGGCCAGACGGGTAACTACCAGAGAGAATGTCCAAAGTGGGCTAATCGGGCTCAATCTTCTGCACCAGCCCCGCTAGCTAGAGGGAACCAGAGGGGTGCTACATCAGGCACAAGGGAGCTACAAACCGTTTGTATGTCATGGGTAGTCCCCAAGATCAGGAGAACTCCCCAGATGTCAAGAGAACTCCCCAGATGTCGTGACGCGTATGATTCGAGTCTTTACTTTTGATTGTTATGTTTTGATTATGTGGCCAGTAGATTTTGATAGAGCCCCTAAAAGTCTTCTTGAACCCTTTAATGTTTCTATTCAGTGGGTGAGTCTATTCGAGTATAGAGAATCTATAGAACTTGTGTAGTGTCTATCCATCATAGGTATACTCTTGTTGATTTGGTTGAGTTGGAGATGGTAGATTTTGATTTGATTCTTGGCATGGATTGGCTTCACGCCTGTAATGCCTGCGTTGATTGTAGATCCCGAACCGTTAAGTTTCAATTTTTGAATGAACCGGTTTTAGAATGGAAGGGTGATTCTAATACACCTAGAGGAAAGTTTATCTCATACCCTAGAGCCAGAAAGATAATTTCCAAAGGTTGTATTTATCACCTCGTGCGAGTTAAATGTAATGATGTTGAGTCTCTTACTCTTGAGTCATTCCAGATTGTGAATGATTTTCCTGAAGTGTTTCCTGAGGATCTGCCCGGAGTCCCTCTTGATAGGGAGATTGACTTTGGGATTGATGTTCTTCCCGATACGCAGCCTATCTCAATTCCACCTTATAGGATGGCTCACGTTGAGTTGAAAGAATTGAAAGAACAATTGAAAGATCCATTAAAAAAGGGCTTCATTAGGCCGAGTGTTTCTCCTTGGGGTGCCCCTGTCCTATTCGTGCGAAAGAAAGATGGATCCCTCAGAATGTGTATTGACTATAGACAACTGAACACGGTTACAATAAAGAATAAGTATCCTCTTCCAAGGATAGATGATCTGTTTGACCAATTTCAGGATGTCTCTTGTTTCTCAAAGATAGACTCAGATCTGGCTACCATCAGTTGAAAGTGAGGGAATATGATATTCCAAAGACAACCTTTAAGACCAGATATGGCGATTTTGAGGTCTTGTTCATGTCCTTTGGATGACGAATGCACCTGCAGCCTTCATGGACTTGATGAATAGAGTATTCAGGCAATACCTTGACATGTTTGTGATTGTACTCATTGGTGACATTTTGGTGTGTTCCAGAGATGAGGAGGAGCATGCTAATCACCTCAGAGTTGTCCTCCAAACACTTAAAACCATGAGTTCCACGCAAAATTCTTGAAATGTGAATTTCGGCTTAAGTCAGTGGCTTTTCTAGGCCCCTTGGTTCCCGGTGACGGTATTCGACTAGATGCCCAAGATATTAACGCGGTTAAAAACTGGCCCAAACCGACCTCTTCGACTGACATAAGAAGTTTCTTGAGGTTGGCAGGCTACTACCGCAAATTTGTTGATGAATTTTCTTCCCTAGCCACACCATTAACTAAATTGATCAAAAGAAAGTCAAGTTTCAGTGGTCCGACAAAGGATCACAATTTGGATAATCTTCAACATTAGAATACACTATTCATGAAACTAAAAATCGTAACACTAAAACAGAGCCGCAACAGAGAACCGAGAAGGGGGGCTGAGAGCATCACACGGAGATAGTTTTGGCACAAAATTTGTAACTAAACCAATATATAAAGCCCAAATCATGATTTCATCACAACAGAGCGCAAAATTTGTTACAAAATATGATTCCAACGGATAAGAACAGTGAGGAAACAGGATAAGACCTCCACGAAAACCAGAAACACAGTCGAGGAAAGGAGATTACCTTTTGTTGGGCAGCGAATCGGAAATGATGAGCTTGAAGGCGAGTCCCATCACCGCAAAAGAGTTGCGACGAACAAAAAGAAAGTCGAAAGCTTAGATTCAAACCTTCAAGAGTTCGACATTATAAGAACACTGTTCTTTGCCTAAATTTCAACTCCAATCCCCGAGAATGGATGAATGGAAGGGCTGGATGAAATTGGGACTTTGAAATTCAAAAATTGAGTCCCTCTTGTTGGAGAGACGTTGGGGTTGTCTTTTTCGAGGTCATAGGGCTACTGGTCACAGCTTTCTGCTGCTCGTTGCTGCTCTTTGCTGCTTTCGTCGAATTTTGCCCTTTTGGAGAAGATGCGTGAATGAAAAAGGGAAAGGGAAAGGGTGAAAAGAGGGGTGCGTGAGTATTGGTGAATATATGTACGCATATATGTTGGTGTATGTAGGGCTTGATAAAAGGGAATTGCGCCGGATTTGAGGCTAATTTTGGATCAAAATTGGTCTAAAATTTGGGTCCAATTGACCAAGAAAATTAGGCCATATGAATTGTAATTACGAAACCAAATTGAATTAATCGATAATTTGACTATAAGACGAATTAACACAAATTAATTAAAAAAACATAAAGTAATCAATTTAATTACAAAATAATCAATTTAATTACGAAATAATTACTCCTAAAATGAAAATGATTAAAAATAAAAATGAAAATCTATGTGAGAAATTATAAAAATATAATAATTAAATACATAGCACTTGAATTAAATGTATAATATATAATCATAATTAAAATTAAAATATTTAAACCTAAAAAATCACTTAAAAAATATTTTTTACAGTTTCAAAAGCTAATTATTTCAAACTGTTCACCATATGACAATTGAAACATAGGACATGCCCCAGCCCAGCAAATTTTGTCTAATTCTCTCTTTTTTTTGCCATGTCCTGCATCAAGAAGTACCAGATGAAGATGATTGGCACCTAACTAGAAAATGAAGCTTCATAAATTTTTGAAGCACCTTGTGCTCGAATTCTCTTAAGCCCATCCCACTAATGCAATTTCAATTTGTAACGTACTTCTTTGTTTTGACGGCAAATTATTATGTAACATATCCAGGACATCATCATTTATCATGAAAGATCAAGAGGAAACTGGGAAGATGATCAGAAGCATGATACATCATTTCTAATGGAGCAGGAGAGAAAACTCTGGGCAAATAGAGAGGAAAATACAGACAGAAATGAAGTTTTTTTTCTTTACAAAACGACGCGTTTCACCCTCTAGTCCAGCAACCCACTCTCTTCTAATGAAAGATGTTACTGTTGACCGTCTCTGCATAATCATGTCTTGTTTAACCTACAATACCAAGTAGAGAATAATAGTCAGAAGAAAGGATCCTGAGCGCATAAAAGAAGCTATCATCCAAAATATAAAGAATCAAGAAGCAACGTGACTAACTAAAATGAATTAAATTTTCCAAAACATAGATGGATTTTAAACTTGAGCCTTGGAAATTAAAATTGAAAGAAATTCCTTTCATGAAAATACTACTCTCTGGTCCAATTTGTGTCTTCCCTTTGTTAGACTGCTTTAAAAAGAATTCACTTTTTAAAATACTTAATATATCTTTAGTTTCAACAACCACATGAGACATGTTCAAGTCCACAACATTCAAAGAGTGAATGTGTACATGACACACAAGATTCAACCATCTTCTCTAACTCAGTTTTCAATTAAACTAAGACAAAATTGAAAAGAGGGAACATCTTAGAATGTTCTTGGCAACATGGCCATTACACCTTGAGAATATACCATATCCCAAAAGTCCCGAGAGAGGATGGAAATTAAGATGGGTAGGACTAATTTCTTTTAAGTAAAAATTCTAGCTTTTTCAGAATTTCTGAACTTGGTATGTACAGTGAACACCTAAAAAATTTCCCTCAAGGGGAGGGAGTGAAGACCACAATGAAGTTGTTTCTGGCCAGCTTGTCCAAATTAGATCAAACAAATGAGCATTCAAATGTATTGCTTTCAAGACTGCATCTATAATGCGCAAATAAATACCTGAGGCTGTGAACACTTTGGAGCTGTAACATCAAATAGCTCCCTCCAGTTCTGGCGTAACTGTAAGGAGCATCGGCTTAAATGAGATAACTGGTGTGTAGCTGAGCTCATATGTCACTTGCCGTGACCCAAAGATGTTGAACTTTCCTACACTACTATGAGCAACCTCTGCATCAGAACCCCTTTT
This sequence comes from Solanum rostratum, assembly GCA_029948455.1. NCBI lineage: Eukaryota > Viridiplantae > Streptophyta > Magnoliopsida > Solanales > Solanaceae > Solanum > Solanum rostratum. Next base: position 25,688,455 of record CM057053.1, read on the forward strand.
AAAGACTACCCTAGCACGAGAAGACTCCTGATGAACTTCCGTTTCTAATTCCTTCAATGGCCCAAACCGCCTAAACATTTTATTAAGGTTCATTTCAGATGGAAGAGGGCTACCCTCTGCAAAAATTAAAATGAGTTCAGCTGGCTCATGCTTCCTCTTCTCAATATCCTCAGGAGGAACACCTGGTGTCACGTCATAATCAGCACCAGATTTTCGTTTTCTAGTATATGATCTCCGGACGGATTTATTCGATTTCTCTGGATCTTGAGCCGCGAGCTGATGCTCCCCACTGTGACTATTCTGCAATGGCTGCTCCTCCCCACAGTTCTGTACAACCCTGTCTGTCCAATAAGAATCATTTACATCATCAAACTCAAATTCTTCGGCAAAACCAGCTACAGTTTGTGAAGCTCTTTTCTTACGACCAGCAGCAGCTCTTCCCACTGACAAATTCTGCCTCCGCGAATTCTGGCCCACAGCAACTGAATTTCTAAAACCTGAAAAGAAAGTAGTGATGGTTTTTAAGAAGTTGTAGGCTTTCAATGGAGCCCCTGCCACCAACCGAAGCTGTGAGAGCAACTCTTTCGGAGAAGGCAATTCAGTTGGAATCACAACTTTTCCCTTTGGAGAGTCCTGTAACTGAACAGCAGCCCCACTTTGATCACTGTTGCACTTCAGATGTGAGGCTGAACGAGTTAATTGACTTGCCACTCTTTGAATGCATTCACCAATACGGAAGGACGGTTTAGGAGATATAGACACTGTGGTTGACACTTTAGCAGCATAAACACTTGTTTTCTTGTCATATCCATCAGTACAAGAATCAACAGCCTTCTTCTTTTTGCTGGAAGTGAATACTTTTTCATCTGAATCATCCTCACCATCTGGAGAATACTCACATTCCATATTATCCATCAGCTCTGACAAGCTTCGCTCTTTCATTTTATTCTGCGAGCTGTGCTTACGTTTGCGAGCGGAGACTTTATTGGTGGGGTGTTGCTCACTGCTTTCCAAAGCATGACCATTACCCTTAACTGCACTGTCCACATGTGGAATGTCAGCATCGTTTTCTAGTAAGTCTCCACTCAATAAGAATTGTGGTGGCAGACGATATCCCTTGAAGTGACAAAAGGCCACTAACTGAGCTCGAGCAATAGTGAGATCCAATCTATTAGCCCGACAAGTTGGTGATAGGGCTAAGGCTTTCATATAGTGCACAAGCCGATCAGGTAGAAAGGAAGTGATTCCAGTTGATTTGTCCACTCCATATCTTTTGCTTGATTCTTCACGAATCCCAGTGTTCTCCACAATCTGACATGAAATCTCATCATAGGAATCTTCAGGTATGCATGAGCAAGCAAGGCCAAGTTCAACCCGCCTTGAAACCTCTTCTAAAGCACAGCTTATAGCATTTTGAAATGTTTCCGAATTACTTTGCTTCTCAATCTGGGAGAAATGAGAACAGAATGGCCTCAACACAGATGCATCATTCCAAGCAAAAGTTCGGTCTCCAAAATAAGCTACCAAAAAGCCGTCTTTCTTGTGGTACTTGATGGCCTTTTCTGAAGCATCAGAAGGATCAAATATCTGTCCAGGCCACCATGGATGGCTCCTAACCTTTCCCCAAACTAAATCAGAAATAGAGTACTCACCCTCATTTTCTGGTGGAATGAGATAACCAGGATGCACATTCAACAAGCTCACAGGCTTCTCATTTAACTTTGGTGTGTGGCTAGTCTCAGGTGCAACTTCTTCAGTTTCTTTTTCTTGCGCTGGAGAGTCCTGCACAGTACCAGCATGAAGTTTCTCAACTTGGCCTTTCTCTTGCTCACCTGTAACCTTCATTTCTGGAGCTTCCACATGGAAAATACAATTCCCAGTAGCCTTGAAAGAGTCCTGGTCTTCATTGACTTGATTCATCATGCTGGTATTAGAAATACAAGTTTCTACAATTTGATCTCTAACTGGAGGAGGGACATCAGCACCAGAATTTATAGCAGTCTGAGATTTTATAGCACCCTCTAAGTTAGAGTTGTTCTCTTCATTTAGTATTTTATCGGCAGTTGCTGCATTCCCAGCATCAAGATTCATCTCAATAGCAAGCATATTAACATGCTCCACTACACCCTCTTGATTCACAGAGCATTCAGATTCTTCGATAATATTTGAATGCATTCCTGTAACAGCACCTTTTTTTGTATCATGAGCCAGATCAACACCTTGAGCAGGACCTTCTCTAAGAACAGTGTCCTTATCCTCCAATTTGTGTTCAGCCTCAACCTCAAAGTCGTTCTCTTTTAATAAAGAAGGCGAATTCACATAAACAGCATTAGTATCTGAGGTTTTGGAAGTATTCTGACATTCTAATGAAGTTCTTTCTGGAATTTCCATCATAGCATCATCATTAGATGACACTGCACTCATCTGGGGATCACCTTCTTTTCCAGCAAAGTTATCAAAAACCAATAAGCTCTCATTCTCAACACTCTGCAGTGGCATGTCAACATCCAAACCTTCTGGCAGAAAGTGTGTTACTTTCTTTGTTTCATCCTCAGAGTTCATATCTCTTGTACTAATCATAGTGTCGAGAGACACCCTTGTTTCATCTTCCAAAATGTTTTTACCCGCGGTGCAACTTAACCTTGATGCGGTAGTTCCATGCTGGGCATCCTCATCCTTGTCCATTTCAACACTAGCTCCATTACTTCGGCAAGTTGGTTCATAAGGGGTTTCCAAGGATCCAATTCCTGCATCATTTTTCAACCTGGCATCGACCTCCACTGTATTCAAACTTGTCAAAGTGCCAGTTGTCTCGTGACGAACCCCCTCGACTTCCATCTCATCATGGTTTCCAGTATCACAAGCACTAGTCTGTACAGGAAGCGGAAAATCATCATGAGTAACTTCACTAACTCCATCTGCTACCTTAGGCTGCACATCTGACAACTCGTCTGAACCACCTAAGCTCCCATTGTCACTGGATATCGGAACATTACAACTTGAGACCTCATTACCTTCCAAAGACACCTTTTTATGATTGCTACTTTGGATTTCCATATCAGAAGTTTCTGCCTGTGTACATACAGCAAAATTGCTTTTATCATCATGCATGTTATCAACCTTTAATTCTCGACCCTCAGCATGGTTTGCTTTTTCAGAGGAAGAACCAATAACCCCATTCCCTGCAGCCAAATTTCCCTTAAAGCTATGTTCTTGCTTCTCAGGGTGCGATTGCACATTGTCACGATTGGTGTCTAAGGAATGATCATCTGCAACTGGTGTGTGCTCAGCTGATATTCTTGAACCACCACTACCTTCTTCGATTTCTCCTGCCCTATCTTCAGGGATTTGACAGTTTGGTCTCGAAGAAGCCATTTCATCAGCATAATTGCTAGCAGAATCTTGAGAGGCTGGTATATCTACACCCAGATTATCATGACCAGCAGGAACCTGATGGCACATGTTAATTATTTCATCATCATCATGGTTATTCTTATCTTTGTTAAGCAAACCACCATCCTGATCATAAACATCAGTTTCCATGGGTTCAACATCAGGACGTGAATTCTCATCCTTGTTGCCCAAGCCAATTGTCTCCTTATCATGGACATTGGTTTCCATGGTTTCAGTTTCTAACTGATTTGTCTGAACCAACCCACTGTCCTGATGTGAATCCTCATCCTTGTAGCCCAGGTCATCTCTCTGCTCACAGACATCAGTTTCCATGGGTTCAACTTTTGAATGTGTATTCTCATTCTTGTCCCCTAAGGCGTCTCTCTCCTGATCATGAACCTTGCTTTCCATGGTTTCAACTTCTGAATGTGTTTTTTGTACCACGCCACTGTCGCCTGCAACAGCTCCTTCAGCTGGATGTTCTGGTATCTGATCCCTTGCATGACTAGAAATATCTTTTTCACTAGCCTGGCCAACTATCTCTTTGACTGAAGTTGCATCTTTTTGTACCATTACACTATCCTGATGTGAATTCTCATCGTTGTTCCCCAAGGCATCTCTCTCCTGATCATGGGTATCAGTTCCCATGGTTTCAACTTCTGAATGTGATTTTCGTACCACACCACCATCCCCTGACACAGCTCCTTCAGCTGGATGGTCTGATATCTGATTCCTTGCATGACTAGGAATTTCTTTTTCACTAGCCTGGCCAACTATCTCTCTGACTGTACTTTCATCTTTTTCAGAAGAATCCAATCTCAGATTGCTAGCCACTTCACTTTCAAGATTTAAATTGTGTTGCGGCAAAAACGAAGATGATTCAACCAGAGGTTCAATTCCAGGATTCCACACCCCATCATCAGAAAGACCCGGTCTTTGCGATGTCAATTCAGCACTCCCTTCAACAGATACACTGCTCCTAACAACATTCCCCTCAGCCTCCTCTGTGACTCTAGGGCTGACTTGCTGTAGAACTGTTTCAGCTGTTTCATTCGGCAACCTGGGAACAGACTCATTGTCCACTGTCTCAGAAACACCCCTGGATGGCCCTGCAACATCAAGTGTAGCCACCAAATCAGCACGTGTGGATTCAGTGCTCCTGACGACATTAGCCTCAACATCCTCCCCAGTGTTACTGAGGTTGACTTTCTCCACAACAGAACAGGCTGTTACACTTGGCACCCCGGGAACAATCTTAGTGACAGCTGCCACATCCCTGGATGACCCTGCAACTTCAGGTGCCCCTTCAACCCCGTTTCCAGTATTCCCATAATCCTCTTGCCCAGCTTCACCGGATCGAAAATCTCTATGCCCATCCACAGTATCTAATTTTCCAAAACCCTCGCGCCCCAATTCACCACCATCACCGCAGACCCCATCAACAAACACATCAGAACCTACAACCTCTACCATTATCTCCCCACCATCTCCTTCATTATAAGGCTCATCCGCCTGTTCCTCACAAAGGATTTCATCACCCTCATGAGCAGTAGCACCAACAGTGGGTTCTGAAACACTAGTTACTGAACTCACCCCTTCTTGCTCATCCATGGTTACAGAATCTGATTAAAAAGCAAACAAAAAGCAAATCTCTCAACTTCGTATTTAAAGAATCATGGATGATTTAGAGAAACCCTAATAGCGAAAAGACTAACAAATTTAAAAACGCGGATCTAGAGGATACAGAAAACAGCAAGAATAATTCAAGATTCAGACAAGCAGCATAGAATTATAAAGTAGAATTTAAGAAAACAGAAGAACTAGAGAAAAAAAGAGTCTACCTCTTGCGCTATTTGACTGAGTTTTTTTGAGGGTTTACTGTGTGTGTGAGAGAGAGAAAAAAAGGGTGTGGTTGCGTTTAAGGAAAAAAGAAGTGAATTGAAAGAGAAAAGTTAAGTGGTTGCTTGTCCAATCTTTGAAACGTAGTTGCAGTTCCACAGTGCGATAATGTGAATATCCAACCACATTTGGACACGATCCTGATTACACTTCCAAACAGGAGAATTACTTCCGCTTTTAGTTTCAAAATTGCCCCAATATTGTCTTCTTTATACATTGCCCCTAACTAATATTATTTCAATTTTTGTCTTTCACTTTAGGTAAAATTATTTTTTTAATTTTTTAATAACATTAAATGAAGAACAAAAAATCTTTTTTCAATTAAAATGGTCCAAAAAAACTCTTAAAATAATAATTACTAAAAGTTTTTTAAGGAAAAAAGTATTAATGAAAACTTTAAAATAATAATAACCAAATAAAAAAAAAGTTTAAGGAAAAACGTGAAAGCCTAATGAAACCACCTTTGATTTTAAATAAAAATCCTTATTTTAACAGGAAAAGGGAAAACCTTCTTAAAAGTGTTTTAATGGTCTTTGGTATAAAAAAAAGTTTTATTTTTTAAGGGAAAAATTGGAGATTGATTTTTTCTAAATAATAATTTTAAAAAAATTAAAGGGGAGAGTGTAATTTAAACTTATTAATTGTTTGAAATAGTATACTATATTTCAATAAAAGTTCTTATAATTTCACCATGAATCCTAATTATATGAGGAAGGGTTTTGTCCCAAATATATTTTTTTTTTCCTTTTTGATTTATGACTTCTCTACTTCTATAAAAAACACTTCAATTTCAACTTTTGATTCATCAATTATTCAACAATCAACAATTCGGCTTCCATCTTCTTATTTTACGCTTTCTCCCAACTTTAATTTGATTCTCTTGCGTATATTACACATTTACTTTCTTTGTGTTATATTCTTTTTCCTTTCTTTTTCACTTTTTAAATTTAAAGAAAATAATACTAATTGTTATGTCAGCTTAACTTGCTTCATTCAAATTATATTATAATCTTAGATTAGTTAGTTCGGTCTAATAAATTTTCGTTATTTAAAAATTTCTCTTATTTTGTAACCAACATCTCCGGCAATTCACAAGTTTTATCTATTCGGGTAAAGTAACATCTCAAGTAAGGTAATACTTCTTCATCGAATAATTTTTTTTATGTAAATTTATATACTATTCCAATTATTTATTTTTGCCAATAATTTATTTTAGACAATCTTGCAATGGATTTTGAGAAGGGCTTCATCAATGAAGTTGTGCAAATTAATACATTAAAAAGATACGATTCTTAGTGGATAATAAAAGTCTTACTTATTGACAACAGACCAATAAAACAATATAAAAGGGGCACCAATAAAGGCACATGAAAGATTTTAACATTTGTCAACAAAGAGGTAGTTTTTTTTATTTTTTATATTTTAGTATTACATATATATTTTAGTCGTTAACAAACTTTTTTTTAGCAAGGCACAAAAGTTTTTTTTTTTAACGATCATGTTGTAAACTGGGATGAAAAATTGTGACAAGGCAAAGTTTATTACATCATAAATGGACACATTAATAATGCTAATCCAAATTTTCTATCGGTAAACAAAGAGATTGAGGTTGGATTCATCGATAACACTATAGCTCAGGATTGAAACAGTCAATTTTCTACTGTCTCTTTTACAAACAATTTTATTTCATTTGAAGATACAATATTACGTATCGAGTGAAAAAACTTGGGTAAGTCTTTCAGATTGTATCAAGTATTTAATATAAAAATAATATGTTCTTCTTACTTAACAATTTTTTCTTGATCTTCTTTCTAGATATACTTGAAATATTTGAGAGTTCAAAAATCTTCATTGGGGAAAAAATAAAATGAAGAGAGATTATACTTATGAACGAGAAGTAAGTTAAATTTATTTAAAAAATATTATGAAAACTGCAAACTATCTTAGATTTAAAAAAAAACTTCTATTATAAATTTCAAAATTTATGTTTATGAAAAAACTCTTCTATTATAAATTTCAAAAATTATGTTTATGAAAAAAATCTTCTATTATAAATTTCAAAATTTATACTTATGTATTTAGTTGTCAAATTCAGATGTGACCGGAAAATAGTAACTTTATAAGGTGAATCATCAGAAATAGATATCGAACTGCTGCGAAGGTTGAATATTATTTTGTGATGTTAGAACTAAACAATACCAAGTTAATATATTAATGTTTGTATTTATAATAAATTTTATAGCTTTTTAAAGCACCTCCTATAACTACATCACCAAGACTAGGTAACAAAACAGTGGCCAGAGCAGAGCAGCAGATTCCAATGCACTAACTTTTTTTTATAAAGGTAATTTGGGGATAAATTTCACATTAGTATTAGATACACCCCACTATTAAGAATGCAATACCTCTCCAAAAATAGTAATATTGAATTGTATTTTACTAAATATTCAAAGTAATAAATAACATTAAAATATACTTATTATACTTTTTAATACGCATAGCGTACACTAGTTATATTAAAAGTGTGAAGGTCCTTAGAAATGTTGATTGACCTGACAAAATCGTCTTTTCACCATTTTTTATTTAATTTTTTATTTATTTAGTTTTAGGATTCACTTTTGGATTAGAATTTCTTTATATTTATAACTTATTTTTTTTATTTAGGACTATTTTTTGTAAATAATTACCTAAAATTTTCACTATCGAACATTTTCTTAATAAAAGTACATAATACAACAAATTTAAAAAGAAAAAAATTTAGTAAAATTATGTTAGAAATATTAAACTACTCCTTTTATATTTAGGACTCTTTTATTAAATTAAATTTTGATCAATCAATTATTTAATTTCTAATTTTTCAACTCTAAATTATTACTTTATATATTAAAAAACTATTAACATATCTATATTAATTTTCTCATCTTTGCCGTTTCACAATAGACTAAATTATTGCATCAAACTAATAGTATTATTTAATTTTTTATATGAATATTATATTTATTTAATGACAAGTACTATTTATATATAATATTTAAGTTGACATGGCACATACGTGCAAAGACGTAGACTAAAACTAGTATATATATATATATATATATATATATATATATGGCACAAATGAATTTGGCACAAAACTACTTTTTAGGGATAGTTTAGTAATTAAAAGGGTTTGAAAAGGTTAGATAGGTCAATTCATTTAATTTTTTTAATCCAAAATACTCTTCAAACTTTTTGCTCATAGGATTATGCCCTTTTGGCCTTCAAACTTTTTACCCACAGGGTTATGCCTTTTTGGATAATAATCATTGGTTAGTGGTTTTCCTCCACATCTCAACTTTCCCTCCAAAATTACCAATTTCACAAATAATATAACGTCTTTCGGAGGTTTGAAATTTTCCCAAAAAAAGTAAATACAATCAAAATCGACCTCATTTGTTCGGTATTGAATTGAATAAATAAATAGTAATATTTTATTTTATTGCAATTTCATAAAAAAAATAAAAAAATATTTTTCAATGAATTTGCCATGCCTCGGGAGGGTGCCCTTGACGTGCAGCACTCAAAGAATATTGTTAGTCCCGAGCGAACCACTTGGCCTCATCGTCACCTCATACTCAATAGCAGAAGAAAATACTCATAGAAAAGACTGTAAGGTAATAGATCATTGACTAAATCCTCTCATTGATAACGTTTCCAATGAACAAAGTTTGGAAAATAAATGACAATCATCAACCTCTACTCAATGTCTATGAAGTCTCTACCTCTAACATCTAGATGATACCATGACAGTCCATGGCTACCCAACTCAAGGAAAATAAAATAATTAGTGAAAGTAAAAAGGCTCCTCCAAAGGCAAGGAGGGCTCATCAACTCTGGAAGCATGGATCTGAACTTCAACGGTGTGTCTGCTGAAGTCCTCTAATACCTGCCTCTGCATCATAAAACGATGTAGTCCAAATGGACGTCAGTACATGGAATATACTGGTATGTTAAATGGTTGAAAAGGAATAGAGCATAATCAAATCAAATAACTCAACTCAAGATTAGATCAACTCAAAATTTACTCAAACTCAACTCATTAAAACTGTTCATGATTCGAAAATAACTCAATAATATGCAACTCAGTCAAATCAGTTACTCAAAAGTAGGAAGTTTCTCTAACCGACAGACATCCCACCACCCTCGTTGATGGTGCACAACGAACACGATTTCGTTGCTCGGCTGTCCATTACTTGCCAGGGTAAGGACGTCAACATTAACATCATGGATCCATCATCCCCATCCATTTTTTTCTGGAACAGGAGTTGCCAGAGTTAACGGCAGAACTATCCTATGCGGGCAACATAGTTATGGGTTGAGTTACTCGTACTCTACCCAACTCGGTGCTCAATACTACTCCCAAAACATCCTCTTTAAAACTCATCTCAAACATCATCGTCATCGTCATCATCATCTTCATCTTCCATCAATAAATATGTTTTGAAAATTTATATACTTCCTCATCAAATATTTACTTAAAATATCTTTCAAACTCAATGCTCAATTTCATCAAAACTTATCAAAATATCAAGTGCTTTCTTTTAAAAACTTGTTTTCGAAAATCATGCACATATCATCAAGACTCTTTCTCAAATCATTATTTATGCTCAAAACTCATATTCATGTGGACTCAGTGAAATATGTTCAGAAATTGTCTTCATTCAACATGCAAAAGTAACCATCAAACCCAATTCGAAAAAATATATAAAAGGAATAAAATATAATCATCAACTAGGGTTCATGCGAATGAAGACATGAACATGCATCCAAATCAAATACTCAACTAACATCACCATCAATACATTTTTATGTAAAGGGAACTCAATAGACAATAGTTAACTCAAAGATTTCAATTCAGGAAACTCAAGAAAACTCTGCTTGAACTCGTTTTCAAAGAATCAACATGTGGGGGTGTGGATGTACTCAATCCAACACTATGAGTAGCCTTACACACTTAGAATGAAGGTAGACAATCAACTTGGCACGAATCCGGCTCGAATTCCTCGAATCCTCGCTCTTCTCTCTTCTCTTTAGCCCTAGGTCTTTTGCTAGAACGTTCTGAAAAGCTTAGGAATGGGTTAAAAATCCTTTTTACTCTCAAAACGACCCATTTTGATTGTGTTTTAAGTTTAGGAGGGATTGGAAAAGGTCTGGAATGCCCTTCACGAAATGGAAAAAAAAAACTCCGCCTCGGGAAGCCTAGTCCACGACGCAGACTGGGTGGTTTTGAGAAGTTTTGTGCTGAAAATTCTCCGATCGAGTTTTCTAATCCCGTAGAAAATATTTGGACCAAATCTAAGTGTAACTCCGCAGCAGGTGCGCATCGCACACCTATTGCGCACTCATTCTGGAAATTGTTTTCACATAAAAAAATTATCTCTTGATTTGGTTGCTCTAAAAATCAACCAAAACCATTTTCCACTCAATTTTTCATGATGATCGCATTTCTGGCCTCGGGTTTGCCATCGGAGTTTGGGAAGACACATCATGCGAGCATCTCTCATCTAGGGGCACTTTGGTAATTTCACCGGTTGTTCCAGAATTTTAATTATTTTATTCTATTTAATTAATTTTATTAAAATAGACCTCCAGTGGTCGATATTCTTTTTAAAATAGAGTATCGACTTCTAAAGCTCGGTAATTTTAATCTAATGAATAAAAGGAGTACATTTTTCGTTCCTTTTCATCACAACAGTTTAATACCGACATTTTGAGGTCGTTATATTAACTTTTTTAAAAATAGAATATCGACTTCTAAAGGTCGGTAATATTAATCTAATCAATATATCGAGTGCACTTTCATTCCTTTTAATATGAATAGTTCAATATCAACAGCTTGAGGTCGCTATATTAATTTTTTTAAATAGAATATTGACTTTTTAAGGTCGATAGTTTTAATCTAATAAATAAAAAGAGTACACTTTCTGTCCTTTTAATCACCATGGTTCATCACACCATGATCCTACGACCCTTATTAATTCCCCTCTTTATTTCCTTTTCCATTACTCTATCTGTTGACACCCAATTTTGAACAAACTATAACTTTTTTTGGATTGTCATTTAATTAAATAGATATTTTAAATTTTTTAAAATAAAAGGATTTATTTTCAATTTTATCCAAATAATTTCGTATCTTTTTGATATTCTTGATTTTTCAAAATATGTTCATTAATTAGTTTATCATTTTTTAAATTACCTTTATTACTATTATAATTATTATTGATTACTATTTTTTTGTTTACTTTTATTTGTATAATATTTGATATTTCAGTAATAATAGTAGTAATATTTATTATTATTTACTTATTACTTATTGTTATTATTTACTTTTATTTTTATAATATTTGTAATTTAGTAATAATAGTATTAGTATTTATTATTATTTACTAATTACTTATCGTTATTACTATTAGTATATCAATATCGTATGTTAAATGCATTATATATTTTAATATATTATTTTCTAATTCAAAATATAATTTTAATACGTTTAATATTTTACATAATAATTTTAACATAAATCAAGTATTTTCTTTAAATAAAGATTATTATATAAATACTGTATATTTTAGAAGTGTGAATATTATAATTATTAATTAGATGACAATCTATTAAATTTCATCCAAATTCATCTAATTTGTAGTCCTTAGAATCTAAATTCATTTAATTCGTAGTCCTTAAAATCGAATTCATTTCAATTCTAGTCAATTTCTTTGCAATTTATTTAAAATTTAGTCAATCCCTCTATAATTTCTTTCAAAATTTAGCCTAATAGATCAATTTGTGGCTAAATCTTAAATTTTCAATTCAATTTGAATTCGGATACTCACTGTTTTAACCAGGACTCGACCCATCATCCCAATTCAGTCCTAATCTCTCATGTTTAATCGGAGGGCTGAGTTTTAATCTCATTTTTTATTCCCAATTCAATAGACAACCCCTAAACATCCCTTTTTCCAGTCCATAAGCCCGCGAAACACCCACCAACGATCTCCCTCTCCTTGTCCCTTTTTGGGCGAAATAGAAAGCCATCGCCCCAAAATCAGGAATTTTTCACATATTATTTGTAGTTGTGTGCTCAATGATATGAGTTATACACGTAATAAATTTATTTATTCTTTAATCTTTTTAATTAATTGACGCGATACACACGTGCGAAACGCGTACACCAAACTAGTTTGATAAATATTGCATCTTAAAAATCATTTTTGTCAGATTCGCTAATACATAACAATCATATAAATTAGTATTCAAAAAAGTGTCTCTGAATCACGAGGACGCGCTGAGACCACTTATGTCATCTTCTCTCATACGTTACAATCATCCAAATGTGGCCAAAGAAGTAATCGAGAATCATGAGGTCACTTTGCACATATATTAAAAAGAAGGGGAATTTTCATAAATAGCCTAGGCTTAAAACTTAATATGGTCAAATAGCTATATTTTACATAATTACATAATATAACCTCAGCTATGTGACCTAGAGGAGAGAAGAGAGGTGAGTGAGATCGAGAGAGGGAGGAGAGAGGCAAATTCTGTATGTATATTTATCAAATTGAATGTGTATGTCTATCAAATAATTGTATTTGTGTAATTAATATACATATATATTTTATATTTGGCAAGCGAGATTGGAAAAGGGAGGAGAGAGGCGAGCGAGAGTGGAGAGAGGCGAATGGTATAGGTACATCTGTCGAATTGATTATGTATATCTGTCAAAATAATTGTATATATGCAGTTGGTATACATTTGTCACGCCCTAGGAGGGTACCCAAGATGTGGCCGACACCTAACTATTGCTAGTCCCCAAGCGAACCACTTAGCTTCATCACATTCATTCAATCAAATAACTTTAGAGAATCAACAGAAGATTAAGGAAAGTAAATGGGCACATCTCATCTAGCTCTTAAAATAATATATGATAGAAGAAGGCTAGACAATAGAACTAGCTCACAATATTAACAATCAACGACCAACTCTAGTCTATGAAGCCTCTATCACTAATCAAGTGGTGCCAATGACAGACCCATGGCTACCGAAATCAAAATATAAGACTAGTCTAATCTAACTCAAAGCATGATGAAATAGAGATAGTGAATCCTTCGAAGTAGAGGAGGCTCACTAGTCAACTAAATGTCTCGGATCTTCAACGGCCTGTTGACAATCTCTAATCCCTGTATCTGCATCATAAAATGATGCGGTGCCGAGTGGCGTCAGTACATGGAATATACGATATGTAAAATAGCTGAATGAAATGGAAACCGGAAGAGTAATTGTAACGCCTGGTAAAATTTCCAAAATACCCCTAGAGTGAGGGTATGCGCATAACGCATCTTCCAATGCTCATATGGCAAATCCGAGGCCGGATTTGTGATCATCATGAAAATTGAGTGGGAAAATGATCTCGGTCGAATTTTAGAGCGACCCGATTAAAAGATAATTTTTCGATCCAAAACGAAAAATAGTGGCAGTGCGCGACAGAGGCACGTCGCGCACTTGTCGAGGAGGGGCACTTGTGTCTTTTTCAATTTTTCAACGGGATGGAGAAAACTTGTTCAAAAACTCTTTTATGAAAATACACTGTTCGCGCACAGTCCGCGTCGCATACCGTGTCTTTTCCGAGCTGAAAATTTCTAAATAATTATAAAGGGCATTCCGATCGATTCCCTACCCCTTCTAAACTCTAATACACAGCTAATAAGGTTGTTTCGACGTGAAAAGGGTCTAAAACCCCCATTCTAAGTCCTATTCCATAATCTAACAACTTGAGGAGAGAAGAGAAGGGCTTGAGTTGAGATATTCGAGAAGAGATCCTTGACGTACTCGGTTGATAGTTGTATCCCAGGTATGTAAGGCTAAACTAAAATATGAGATTGTTCTCTCATGTGCCCCATAGAGGTCATATATGAATTGACTAATGAAGAGTCTACATGCATGATTTACGTTGATGGTTTTTCTTGAAAATTATATTCGAAATTATATGTTTTCGATGTTGATGATCATCATACTATTTGTTTTCTTGACGTTAACATTTTCATGAGATTTTGCATAACCCTACATGATTATTTGAAAAGCATGCATAATGCACTTGAGACATGAGTCTAGAGCCTTGAGTTGAGATTGTTGATTTTGATAATGAGTTGATGAAATCTTGATTGTTTCATGAGCCTCTATAAATGAACTCTATCGATGTGTTTATTCACTTGTTTCCTAATGACAGTTATACAATCTTGAGTCATTGATGAGATGTTGATGATAGGGTTAAAGTCCCTATGAGATGTTTGATGATAGGGTTAAAGTCCCTATGAGATGTTTGATGATAGGGTTAAAGTTCCTATGAGACGATTGATGATAGATTGAAAGTCCCTATGACATGATTGATGAAAGGGCTAAAGTCCCTATGAAATATCAGTCGTTGACGGGGAGTGAATCCTTATGAGACTGGTTGATGTTTATGAGCATTGAGTCGAGAGGAGTATCGAGCACCAAAATGAGCAAGAGCGAGTCCCACTCGAACTTATTAATTACGTCGCCAAACGTAGGTGAGGCTTACACCATCACACATATATGGTTTCCCTCGAGATGTAACAGTCCCTAAAAGCAAAATCGGATCTGTTGAGTTTTGACTCCATATTGGGTGAGCTGATATGGTTTTTGAGTGTTCCTTACTTGGCAAGTTTGGAACCACTGGGGCAACATCAGGGTGATTGTTGTACATTCACTGGCTCATACGTGAGTGTTGTCGGATAAGAGAAACTCCCATAGATTTCTTACCTTACTCCGAGTCTAGATGAAATGAGAGGAGGTGAGCTCCTCGGGGATAAGTTTGAGATGAGATGAGAGGGGATGAGCTCCTCTGAGTTGAGTTTTGAGATGAGTTTGAGACTATTGATGAGTCTGAGTTAATGATGTGTCATTTGTCTACTCTTTATTCTCTCATAGATAGAAAATTGACTGTTTGATGTGATTATGATGTTTATTTTGAGTTGACGCTGTTTCCATATGATTCTATCTGTTTCGGTTTTATTCAGCTATTTTATATACTAGTACATTCCAAGTACTGACGTCCACTCTAGACTGCATCATTTTATGATGCAGAGGCAGGTACTAGAGATCATCAATAGGCGCTCCGTTGAAGATCTGAGATTCGAAGTTGATTTGGTGAGTCTCCCCTACTCCGGAGGATCCACTACTTTTATTTCATCATGCTTTAGAGTTAGATTGGACTATTTCTTTTATTTTATTTGGGTAACCATGGATCTGTCATTGGCACCACATGATTAGTGATAGAGACTTCATAGACGATGGTTGAGCATTGATGTTGAGATTGTGAGCTACTTATTTCTACTAGCCTTCATTATTATATATATATATATTCTTTTGAGACTTTAGATGAGATGTGTCCCTTGCATACTTATATTTTTCACTGTTCAGTAGAGTTATTGATTGAATGATGTGATGAGGCTAAGTGGTTCGCTTGGGGAGTAGCAATAGTCTCTGAGTGCGTGCCACGCCAAGGGTACCCTCCCGGGGCGTGACAGTAATATGGGACAATCATCGACTCAGAACAATTATCAAATCAAAACATCAATTATCTATCTAAAGCAAGGATAAGGAGTAGATAATAACTCATCAACATAAAATCAAGACTCATACCATCATCTCAACATTAGAGTACTATCATTGTGGAACCTATTTGAGAGTTTCTCTAAACTACAACTATCACTTATGAGCCGGTGATGATACAACCGAGCGATGCCATTGCCGCATCCATCCAGTACCTTACCAGTGTAAAGGACATGACATCAGTGGATTCAAAATAAATAAAATCAAGTCCTCTTGGGGGACAAAGGAAACATTCAGTTTTACGGTTTGATTCTCTCCTACGCTGGCCACATAGTTATGGAGTTCGAGTTGGACTTACTTTCCCTCCTTCGGTGCTCGATATTCTTCCTAAGACTCAATGCTCATAAGACTCCTCATCTCAACTCAATTATCTCAAATTATCCTCGTAAAGACTCTCATTATCTCATTAACTCAAACTTAAGGGTCCTCTATTATTTCAGGGACTTTAACTCATCTAAGTTAACTCAATTCTCATTTAAGAACTCAAGGACTCAGATCATCAATCAGAAGAAGTCGTTTAGACAGGACTCAACAACTCAATTATGAAGACTCATAGGATTAGCGGGCTCAGTAAACTCAACCTCATACTCACATCAAGATTTCTCTCAACATACTCAAGCTAAGGCTCTAGATTCCATCCCTAGGTTCATTATGAATGCTTTAACAAATTAACATATAAAGTTTATACAATATCTCATGAAAGTATACAAATTAAGAAAACAAGTTTATGATGATCATCAACATACGAAAATCCATCTAATTAGATATAATTAATAAGAAGATATTCGAGAAATCAATTTAAGAAACATGTATGGGGACTCATGGACATTTAACTCCTCTATAACCATCCATGGGGAACATGAGAGAACAATTTCATGTTTTTAGTTTAGCCTTACATACCTGGGATGAAGCTCTCAACAATTTCTTCAAAGATTTTCTCTCAAACTCCTAAATTTCAAGCTCTTCTCCTCTCTCCTCAAGCCCTAGTCTTGTTAGAGTATTAGAGAAGGACTTATAATGGGGTTTTAGACCCTTTTATGTCAAAATGATCTAACTAGATCATGTATTGAGTGTTTAGAGGGGTTGTGAATTTGTTGGAATGCCCCTCATAAAGTTTACAAAAATTTCAGCTTCGGAATAACCTAGTCCGGGTCGCGGACTGGTCGCATACAAAGTATTTTTCTCCGAAAAGTTTCTGAACAAGTTTTTCCAATCTCATCAAAAGTTTTTGAAAAAAAATGAGTGTAAGTCTGCTACAGAGGCGTGACGCGCCTCCGTCGCGCACCGACATTGTTTTGGTTTTCGGGTCAAATAATTATCTTTTGATTCGGTCACTCTAAAAATCGCCCGAGACCTTTTCCCCACTCAATTTTTCGTGTTGATCACAAGTATGGTCTCGGATTTTCCATACGAGTATAGGAAGATGCGTTATGCGCACGTCTCCCTTTTAGGGGTATTTCGATAATTTCACCGGGCATTGCATCATCTCTCCCTTGGGATCATTCGTCCTCGAATGATGAGTAAAGGTGGATATCGAGGCATGAATAGACTCAAGATTCATCTCAACACTCAACTCAACCAATCAAACTCTCGACTCCTACTCAACCTAAATCAACTCTACTCGGACTTAAGAACAGACAATCAACTCAAGAATAGATGATCAATTTAAGGGTAAGAATTTTACCTTCGACATTCTCATCATTTGGCATTAATAGGTGCAGGTATTTGGCCTTCATCTCTTCCTCAGCTTCCCATGTGGCTTCCTCAATGAATTGATTTCTCCACAAGACTTTGACTGAGGCGATCTCTTTGTTTCTCAACTTGCGAATCTGACGATCAACGATTTGGACCAGAACCTTTTCGTAGGACAAGCTATCCTTCACTCCAATGCTATTAACAGGGCTCACCAAGGTAGGATCTCTCAAGCACTCCTTCAATATCGACACATGGAATACCGGATGAATTCCCTCTAACTGGGAAGGCAACTCTAACTCATAAGCAACCTTCCCAATCTTTTTCACAATCTGATATGGTCCCACATAGTGTAGATTCAACTTTCCCTTCTTCCAAAATCTCATGACACCCTTCATATGTGACACTTTCAAGTACACCCAATCATTTACCTCGAACTCTAAGTCTTTTATCCTTACGTCGGTATAAAATTTCTGGCGACTCTGGGAAGTCTTCAATCTCTCTCTAATCACCTTAACCTTCTTCATCGATTGGTGGACAAGATCAGGCCCAATCAATTCCGCTTCTCCAACCTCAGACCACCCATTTGGTGATCTCTATCTCCTTCCATACAAGGCTTCATAGAGAACCATTTGAATGCTTGCATGATAACTATTGTCATACGCAAATTCAATCAATGGTAGGTGGTCATTCCAATTTTCCTTCAAATCAAGAACAAAGGCTCTCAACATATCCTACAATGTCTGAATTGTGCGCTTTGCCTGACCATCTGTCTGTGGATGAAAGGTTGTACTCAGGTTCACTTTAGTACCCAATCCTTTCTGGAACGATCTCCAAAATTTGGAGATGAATTGAGCTCCTTTGTCCGAGATGATGGACAAGGGAACTCCATGCAACCTCATAATCTCCTGGATGTACAACTTGGCATACTCCTCCGCAGTGTAGGTCGTCTTAACTGCTAAGAAGTGAGCCGATTTAGTCATCCTGTCTACAATCACCCATATCGAATCATGTTGCTTTCGAGACCTTAGTAGACTAGTAATAAAGTCCATATTAATTGTCTCCCACTTCCATTCAGGAATCTCAAAGTTCTGAGCCAATCCACATGGCCTTTGATGCTCAACTTTCACTTGCTGGCAATTCGGGCACTTTGAAACGAACTCAACAGTATCCCTCTTCATTCCACTCCACCAATAGACCTCTCTCAAGTTGTGGTACATCTTGGTGGAGCTAGGATGGATGTAATATCTAGTGCTGTGGGCTTTAGCCATGATTCTATCTCGAATGCCATCTATATCCAGAACACACAATCTACTCTGGTATCTCAACACTTCATCTCCCCCTTTGGAGAAAACCATCACTTTCTGTTCGTGGACAACTTCCTTCAATTGGATAATGACCGGGTCTTGGTCTTGCTTTTCTTTCACCTCTGCCACTAAGGATGAATAGACCTATTTTGAATATTTACTCCTCCTTTATCACTCTTTTTAAGTTGAACTCTGAATCGCGCTAATCAATGCACTTTTTTGGCAACTCCTTTCCTTCCTCAACATGGGCTGTGCTACCCATTGACAACCTGCTAAAAGCATTAGCAACAATGTTAGCTTTGGCTGGGTGGTTGAGGATGCTCATGTCATAATCCTTAAGCAACTCCAACCATCTCCTCTGTCTCATGTTTAGCTCTTTCTGACTGAAAACATACTACAAGCTCTTGTGGTCAGTGAAAACATCCACATGCACTCCATACAAGTAGTGGCACCCAATTTTAAGTGCAAACACCACCGCCTCCAGATCAAGATCATGGGTCAGGTAGTTCCTCTCATGAACCTTGAGTTGCCTGGAAGTATAGGCTATCACCTTCCCCCTCTGCATCAATACACAACCCAACCCAACTCTTGATGCATCACAATATATTACAAAATCCTCCGTCCCATTGGGTAAGGTCACAACAGATGCAGTAATCAATCTCGTCTTCAACTCTTGGAAGCTCCTCTCATACTCCTCAAACCACCAAAACTTGACCTTTTGCTAAGTCAATTTGGTCAATGGTGTGGATAGGGAAGAAAATCTATCAACGAATCTGCGGTAGTAGCCTGCCAACCCCAAGAAAATTCTTATGTCAGTTGGAGAGGTTGGTCTTGGCCAGTTCTTAACCACTTCAATCTTCTGGGCATCTACTCGAATACTATCACCCGAAACCATATGGCCTAGGAAGGCCACTAACTTACTCACATTCCGAGAACTTTGCGTACAACTCATGGTCCTTATGAGTTTGAAGGACAACTCTGAGGTGATTGGCATGCTCTTCCTTATTCCTAGAATACACCAAAATTTCATCAATGAATACAATCATAAACATATCAAGGTAGGGTCTAGACACTCTATTCATCAGGTCCATAAAGGCCGCAGGTGCATTTTTCAACCCAAAGGACATGACCAAGAACTCAAAGTGGCCAAGTCTAGTTCTGAAGGCTGTCTTTGGAATGCCACACTCCCTTATTTTCAACTAATGGTAGCTTGATGAGTCATGAAAATACGACTTTTACGACGCTTAAAACATAGAATTATTGGGTGCTCTTGAGCGGTGTTATTGGTTTAATGGGTATGTTTTGATATTGTGCAGGAAAATGACTAAGGCATGGGAAATGGCGGGAAGTGCAAGGAACATGTGAAAAAACGAAGCCAAGTGTCGGACCACGGAAAGCCCACACGGGCTGTCTCACTCCAGACGGTCCGTGTGACCGACCGTGGCACGACAGTTGACGTGCTAGTCAGTCACACGGTCAGGCCACACGGCCCGTCTGACGCCAGACGGACCGTGTGTCGGACCGTGTAATTGACGTAGCTCGGAAAGCAACCCGTCGAAAATTAAAGAAATCGTGCAAGGAGATTCACATGGACTACCACACGGATCGTCTCACGTCAGACGGACCGTGTCACGGGCTGTGTAACTGACGTAGCTCGGAGGGCCTTCGTCGAAAATATCAGAATTCGTGCAAGTGGATCCATACGGAAGAGATGCACGACCCGTCTCACTCCACACGGGCCGTGTTGGCGCAGGCAGTCTCCAGACGGTCCGTTCACACGGACCATCTCACTCCAGACGGTCCGTTGAACGGACCGTGTCCCGTGCCAGAATTATTTTTCCTAAATTATATCGACTTAGTTTTACTTTGTATAAATAGGATGTTATTTTATTTTATTAGACTACTTCGTTTTTACGACAGAAACTAGAGAGAACAAGGAGAAAAACATTAGTTTGGCTTTTGTAATTCGAGAGAATCGCGTTTGTGATTATTGTTCGAAGCTTGTAACACGGATTCTTGTTCTTCAATTGTAAGTCCATCTTTATGTTTTCTTCTACTTGTTGTGGGCAAATTATCAATAGTATGCTAGGCTAAACCCACAACTAGGGTTGTGGGAACCATGACGACCAAATTAAGATAACGCAAACTGGGGGTAATTCGTTCAAATAAACAGCGCATGTATTGTTAAACTCTTCGTTTTAACTTTTCTTTAATGAGTCGACGCATTAGGGTAAGCCTGTATTCGTTACATGCCCGAGAGGGATGTAGTAATTGGGAAAGGAGTCTAACAACAGAGATTCGGGGTCATGAACCTAGTCTAAGTGCTTGAGACCGAAAGGTGAGGGTATTCTGAGATCAGAAACAACGGTTAGAATTGCATACACTCGGAGACTGAAAGGAGAGGAGTGAGAGATACCTAGGAAGGACCGAAAGGTGACCTAGATATTAGTTAAGTTGTAGATTTTGCATGCATCATTAAGAACGAATTTACAAATCCAGTTTAGTTGTCGTAATTGTATGTCATGGGGAACACAACCCTAGCCTCTTTCTATCTGTCTAAGAATCGGAACGTCTTTATTAATTACTTTACGAAATTAGTTAAATTAAATAACGCAACCCCCATTTATTTTATGTACGTTTATTTTGGGAATAGCATTTACAACTGAAAACTGGTACTAATAGAATAATTCTTACGTGTTCCCTGTGGGATCGACCTCAACTCTGGTTGAGTTCTATATTTGACCAACGACCGCCTTTACTCTTCTATTTGGAGTGTAATTTGGGCGTATCAAATTTTGGCGCCGTTGCCGGGGAACACGGCAAGGAACTAGTCTATTAGTTGCTACTTTCAGCTTGTAAGTCTAGTCCCTGATTTTACTTTGTTTCTTGTTTTTGTCCTCGTAGGGGTTCAGCATTGTATGCCAAGTACCCGAAGCAAGGGTGCAACACTTATTCCCTACGATCCAGAGCTTACTAAGTCAATTCGTAGAATGAACGCCCAGGACCGTGAAGCAGCAAGGCAGAGGGAGCTGGCAGTGAATCCTGCGGATAGAGGTCAGGATGGGTTGGGAATGGAGGATCTCGCTGGTAATGTGGTACCACCAGCGGCACCACTTTGCCAGGTACCGCTTGTACCACCACAGCAACACCAACCCCCGGTGAGACCTCCAAGCCCTCAGTACCCGCCAGCTGTGCAAGATGATGATGATGGTGCCGGGACTACTGGGGCGATAGTACTCCCCCCGCTGCCTGCTGGGATCAAATTCACGATCACCAGCACTATGCTGCAGATGTTGCAGTTGAAGGGGTTGTTCGCTGCAGCGGCCACAGAGGATGCAAATCGACACTTGCTGAATTTCTTAGCTACCTGTCAGTCCTCCGAAATTCCAGGAGTTAGCCAGCAAGCGTTGAGGCTGAGGTTATTTCCATTGTCTCTGTCTGGGGAGGCAATCAGGTGGCTAAACGAGCTCCCCCATGATTCCATACGCACATGGGGAGAACTAAAGGAGGCATTTTTGGAACGATTCTTCCCTGCTTCACGGCAACTGAAACTCAAAGATGAGATCGGAGCTCATAAACAAATGCCGAATGAAGCGCTGTATCAGTCTTGGGAGAGATTCAGGCAAAAGCTCAAACAGTGCCCAAATCATCATCTCACTGATGAACACTTGAAGGCAGTCTTCTACAGGTCCTGCAACTTCGTTACCAAGCCTATCAATGATGCAGCTTGTGGAGGGTCATATATGTCCAGGACTTTCCCGGACATAGTAGTCATCTTAGACCAAGTGGCAAAGAACAACAGGGCATGGTATACTAGAGAGGCAGACTGCTCAGGGATGGTATTTGAGATGAGTGAGGAGCAGCGCAAGAAAGAGGAAGAACGGGACCAGGACATGGCCCATATGCGGACACAGATTGATTTGCTGTCAAAGAGGTTCCTTGGTGGGGGCACTGAGAAAGTCAAAGCAATGGAAGCACTACCCAGGTATGATGATCAAGGCAGCGACTATGATGAGGAAGCACAGTTTCTTGGTAGTCAGGGGGGTTACCGAGGTTTCAACTCCGGTAACCAAGGTCGGAACTTCAATCGGGAGAATTACCAAGGGAACTAGCAGAATAGGGATGGCTACAGAAACCGTGATCGCCAGAACGAGGGTGGCAGCAATTCCAAGCTAGAGGATATGATGACAAAAGTCCTAAGCAAAGTGGAGGCCACTGAGGCAGGGGTGCGAGATGTCAAGAGCGAAATCTCTAATGTCAGGCAGCTGGTAGATTCGCACTCCACCTCAATCAAGCAGTTAGAGCAGCAGATGGGGCAGCTTTCGGCGGCATTTAATCATAGGAAAGCTGGGTCACTCCCGAGTGACACAGTGCAAAACCCGAAAAATGATGGCCACTGCATGGCGATCACCACGAGAAGTGGTCAGGTACTTGCTAACCCAGTTGTTGTTCCTAATGCAGGTCAGGTGAAAGTCGATGACAACATGCCTAGCCCTATGGAGGGTCAGGTTGACATTGAGAGTGATGAACCTGAGGCGGTGGCAGCAGAGCCCGAGTCGACCAAGAAGGCAGTAGTGACAGACACCCCCAGTGGCCCAAATCTGCCAGCCATCCCAAAACCGAGGCCGCCATTTCCCCAAAGGCTACAAAAGAAGGCGGAGGATGGCAAATTCCAGAAGTTCCTGTCCATGTTGAAGGAGCTGTCTGTGAACATACCTCTGGTGGAAGCACTTGAACAAATGCCTGGCTATGCTAAGTTCATGAAGGACTTAGTTACTAAGAAGAGGACAGCCACGATCGAGCCAGTCAATAATTTACACCACTGTAGCGCCATCGCTACGAGATCTTTGGTAGAAAAGAAGGGAGATCCGGGGGCTTTCACCATCCCATGCACCATTGGTGCATATGACTTTGCACGGGCTCTTTGTGACCTTGGTGCCAGCATTAATTTGATGCCATTGGCAGTTTACCAGCAGTTGGGCTTGGGAGCCCCCACACCCACGACCATGCGGTTGTTGATGGCAGATAGATCAGTAAAGAGGCCCGTGGGAATCCTATATGATGTTCTTGTTCGAGTTGGAAGGTTTATCTTCCCTGCCGACTTTGTCATCCTTGACTGTAAAGTGGACTTCGAGGTACCAATCATCCTTGGAAGGCCATTTTTGGCAACTGGCAGGGCACTGGTGGACGTCGAGCGAGGTGAACTCACATTCCGGTTAAACACCGAAGAGGCGAAATTCAGTGTGTGTGCTGCCATGAAAAGGCCTAAGGAGTTAGCTGTGATGTCCATCCTTGATATTGATGACGACAACGGTTCTGAGGCCTCGTTGGAGGAAAAGATGACTGTCGACACACTAGCAGCAGTGCTGATGAACTTCCCAAAAGATGGTGTCGAGGGGTACAACGACACCATCTATGCCTTGCAGGGCATGGGGACCAGACCGTTCGTGCCAAGGAAGTTGGACTTGGATTTGCAAAATAGGCCAACACCTCCGGCGAAACCCTCTATCGAGGAACCGCCCGTTCTGGAGCTCAAGGAGTTGCCGCAACACCTCAGGTATGCATTTTTAGGTACTAACAACACTCTTCCTGTGATTGTGGCTGCAGATCTTCAGGAACATCAGGTGGAGGCATTATTGGGGGTCCTACAAAAGTTCGAACGAGCCATTGGATGGACCATTGCTGACATAATTGGCATCCCTCCAGGCATCTGCACTCATAAAATCAAGCTTGAGGATGACTGTGTGCCCAGCATTGAGCATCAGAGAAGGCTTAACCCACCCATGCAGGAGGTGGTGAAGAAGGAGATTATTAAGTGGCTGGATGCTGGGGTGGTGTATCCTATCTCGGACAGCAAGTGGGTGAGCCCAGTACAGTGCATCCCCAAAAAGGGGGGCATGACGGTGGTCGCCAATGATAAGAACGAGCTTGTCCCACTGAGGCCTGTCACCGGATGGCGAGTGTGCATGGACTACCGGAAGTTGAATAAATGGACTCTAAAGGACCACTTCCCCATGCCGTTCATGGATCAGATGCTAGACAGGCTAGCAGGGCGAGGTTGGTATTGCTTCCTCGACGGATACTCGGGATACAATCAGATCTCAATAGCCCCAAAAGATCAGGAGAAGACCACCTTCACGTGTCCGTATGGGACATTTGCTTTCAGGAGGATGCCGTTTGGGCTTTGCAATGCCCCAGCCACTTTTCAGCACTGCATGATGTCTATCTTTTCAGACATGGTCGAAGACACCCTTGAGGTATTTATGGACGATTTTTCAGTAGTGGGTGATTCTTTTGATGATTGTTTGCAGAATCTAAGCAAGGCACTACAGCGCTGTGAAGAGGCCCAGTTGGTCCTAAATTGGGAGAAGTGTCATTTCATGGTCAAGGAGGGCATAGTCCTTGGCCATAAGGTGTCTGAAAAGGGGATCGAGGTGGACAAGGCAAAGATCGAGGTCATTGAGAGATTGCCGCCTCCTATCTCGGTCAAAGGGGTCCGGAGTTTCCTTGGGCATGCTGGATTCTATCGCCGATTTATCAAAGACTTCTCCAAGATTGCACACCCAATGTGCAAACTGTTGGAGAAGGATGTCATGTTCCACTTTGACGATGCGTGTCGGCAAGCATTTGAGACCTTAAAACTGAAGCTCATCTCAGTGCCTGTCGTGGTTGCACCTGACTGGGACGCTCCATTTGAGGTTATGTGTGACGCAAGCGGAGTTGCTGTGGGTGTTGTGCTGGGGCAGAAGCGGAACAAAATCTTCCATCCTATCTACTACACCAGCAAGACGCTGAATGAGGCTCAAAGGAATTACACCGTCACAGAGCAGGAGTTGCTCGCCGTGGTGTATGCCTTTGACAAGTTTCGAGCATATTTACTGGGCACGAGGGTGATCGTACACACTGACCATGCCGCACTCCGGTACCTCATGTCCAAGAAGGACGCTAAGCCTCGCTTAATCAGATGGGTGCTCTTGCTACAGGAGTTCGACTTCGAGGTCCAGGATCGTAAAGGCACGGAGAACCAAGTGGCCGACCATCTATCCAGGTTAGAGGACGCAGCCCGGGCCAATGAATGGTTGGACATCGATGACTCCTTTCCCGATGAGCAGGTATTAGCCGCTTCTGCGGACCTAGTCCCTTGGTATGCTGATTTTGCTAACTTCCTGGTGAGCGATATTATGCCGGAAGGCCTTAACCCTCACCAGAGAAAAACGTTTTTTCATGATGTGCGCAGGTACTTTTGGGATGATCCATATCTATTCAGAACCGGCGCAGATGGGGTCATCCGACGATGTGTCCCAGAGGCAGAAATGTTGAGCATCCTGGAAGCCTGCCACTCCTCTCCAGTGGGGGGGCATCATGGTGGTGCCAGAACTGCCAAGAAGATTCTGCAGTGTGGGTACTACTGGCCCACCATCTATAAAGATGCCCATGACTTGGTGCAGGGGTGCGACCAGTGCCAGCGCCAAGGGAACATTTCAAGGCGTCAAGAGTTACCAATGACCCCCATTTTGGAGGTTGAGCTATTTGATGTGTGGGGAATTGACTTCATGGGCCCGTTCGTGAGCTCTTATGGGATGAAGTATATCTTGGTGGCCGTGGACTACGTCTCCAAATGGGTGGAGGCAACAGCGCTGCCTAACAACGAGAGTAAGAGTGTGGTACAGTTCCTGAGGCGGAACATCTTTGCTAGATTTGGGACACCCCGAACTATCATTAGTGATGGGGGCTCCCACTTCTGCAACAAGTCCTTTCGGGCTGTACTGGCGAAATATGGGGTACGCCAACACAAGGTGGCCACGCCCTATCATCCGCAGACAAGTGGGCAGGTCGAGGTATCCAACAGGGAAATTAAGGAGATCCTGACCAAGTCTGTGAATGCCACAAGAACGGACTGGGCTAGGAAATTAGATGATGCATTGTGGGCCTATAGGACAGCTTATAAGACACCCATTGGTATGTCTCCATATCAGTTGGTGTTTGGTAAGGCCTGCCATCTGCCAATTGAGTTGGAGCACAAGGCGCTATGGGCTCTCAAGGCCCTGAATATGAATTGGAAGGAGGCAGCCAACATGAGGATGGACCAGTTGAATGAGCTGGATGAGTTTCGTCTACAGGCTTACGAGAGTGCTGCTCTGTACAAGAATAAGATAAAGGCTTATCATGATAAGCTCATTGCCCCACGAAGCTTTGAGGTTGGTGACAGAGTGCTGCTCTACAACTCCAGATTGAGGCTATTTCCAGGGAAGCTGAAATCAAGGTGGTCTGGCCCGTACAAGATCACACAAGTGTTGACTAATGGAGCAGTTGAGTTAGAGACGGATGACGGGCACCGCTTCAAGGTTAATGGGCAGCGCGTGAAAAAGTACTTGGGAACTGCAGAGGAAACCTCGATGATAGAGGTTCTTCATCTTGACGAAGTCTGAGTAGTCAAGACCTCCACGTCGAGCCGTGACGTTAAACCAAGCGCTAAATGGGAGGCAACCCATCAATCAATCAAAAAAAAAAAAGGGAAGTACACTGACTTATGCTTTTTCTTGGTTTATATTTTGTCTCAGAGAAGGATGCACATGGTGACAAGGAAGACCAATTAGACGTACGGGCAAAAGAAAGGACAAAATTCCATAAAGGGGTATCGCACGGACTGCTTACACAGACCGTCTGACGCCAGACGGACCGTGTATCGGCCCGTTGAGGCGTCCCCCTCCAGGTAAGCGTGAAATTACGCCAAGGCAACTCACACGGCCCGCTCACATGGTCCGTGTGAGTTTGAACGAACCGTGCGGCAAACCGTGTGAGAGCATGCTCGTTAAACGCCACGCATGCCGCCACACGGCCCACAACACGGGCCGTCTCATGTGAAACGGTCCGTCTAACGGACCGTTTGGGCGTGCGCCTCGGGACCAGGCGTCCGCCGCCCACGGCATGCGATACGAAACGTTCCACGTGGCACGGCCCGTTTTCCCACACGTCGTAGGTCACGAAATTGTGGGTATTTTATACCCTCTTTCCACATTTTATTTGCCCACATCTTTCATTCTCTCTCTCTCAAATTTTCCTCACACCACCAAATCTCCATCTCTTCTCACACGGCTTGTGCACTTTATTCACGATCCGTCACACTTTTCTTAAGCAAATTTTTTGAGTCTCAAGTCTACTTCTCTCATTCAAGTAAGTTTCGTTTCTTTAGTTTTATTGTTATTCTAGGTTAGTTGTTCTTTAATTTGTTCTTGCAAAATTTGCTTTTAGTTTTTTTCTTGTGAGTGATTTCATGCATATACTTAGTGATTGTGAAATCCATGACTCTCTAGGGCACGATTTCGTAGTGATTTGGTAATGGGTTAGTCTTAGCCACCATTGGTGCTTTCTTGAACCCTTGAAACATAGGGTATTTGTGGTTTTAGGTTGGTTATAATAGAATTTGTGTTGAAGAAAGTGGGTTCGCATAGTCGAACTGCCCGATTGGATGACTTGGTGTGCGTGTAAGCTCCGATTTTATGATTATTGAGCTTATTGGGGACGAAGACCGTGTCACGGTACGTTACACGGTTCGTGTGGCATCACACGGGCCGTGTCGTGGATCGTCCGGCCCGCGTCCCCCAAATTTTGCACCAAGGCACGCCACATGGACCGGTCACACGGACCGTCTGCCCTTACACGGGCCGTGTGGCTGCCCGTCCCACGACACTTGGCAGCCTGTTTCCGTCTCGGCCTTCACACGGGCCTCTACACGATCCGTGTACCTTTACACGGCCCGTGTGAGGCCACCGTGCCATGTTTCTTCATTTTCTAGGGACTTCACTGTATTTATTTGCGTTGATTCCTATATGCATTCTAGTGCGAAACTCCCTATGATAGACCGGGTGACGCCATTCTTAAGGGTTGTTGTCACTACATTCCCACAGGGGAAGTCTGAGTACCCGTTAGTGTGTCGTCCCAAGCGTCCTGGCATAACTAATGTTTTCTTTATTCGTTGTGCTGTTTGCAGGATTACTATGGCTCCACGTCTGAGACCTCGCCCACGCCAAGACGAGCATGAGTCACGTCTCCGGGATTCGATCACCGAATCCTCCAGTCAAAATTCGGGGGGTGACTCCGGCAATGACTCCGACGGCGGGTCAGCTGTGCCTTCTCCACCCCCTCGCACTGCCCGTTCCCGTCCAGTGAGACGCTACATCACTTCAGATTCTGAGGAGGAAGCTCCTGTGGCGGGGGTGGATGGGGAAGCTGCAGCCCCAGAGCAGGAGGATGAGGCTGGCACTCCAGTCATTGCCGCGCACGATGTTGGAGGTGAGGAGGATATTTTGCTCCTCCGCGACAGTGATGATGAGGCCACTCAGCAGGCGGTTGCCCGGACTTCTGACCCGGAAACCGCCAAGTGGCTTCTGATCTTCTTACGGAGGAGATGGTCAGTCCCCGGGGCTAAGGAGATATATGTGAATGGCATCACCAAAGGTACCGGAGGCTATCAGGGGAGGCCAATTATCCCGGAGATGCGGGTCCTAGTGGACAAGTTGGACTCCATTCCGGAGATCCGAAACACCTTTGAAGCATATCAGTTTGGATGGATGGCCGGCCCTCCTGGACATTATGGCCCAGACATGATCGCAGAGTTTTATTCTAGCTATGCCGCCAGCCTACTTGCCTCCAGAGAAGGCAACTTGCCCAGACGTGCGAAGAAGCGGCTTGCTGCCAGACTGTCCCACAGAGACTATGTCACCATCCGGGAGACTCAGGTTGACATCTCGGCAGAGACGATCAACCGGTTTTTGTTTGGCCCAGACTACTATGCCCCACCGGACGGGATCTTCATTGCCCACTATGTGAATGTCACTGATGAGGTTCGTATCTCGGACCCGTCTACCCGGGCCACGGAGTTACAGTGGATGGCGGAGTAGATTGCACTCCAGGGGGCGGAGGCACCTTGGGTGACTAACCCCAAGATTCCTATTACAAAGGCCTCCCTTACATTTGTCGCCAAGTTTTGGTGGTCGGTGGTGCGGGCCCGACTTTGACCCACAGTAAACGACAACACGCTCCAACTTTCTCATGCTGCGTTGGTAGCGAGTTTGGTGGCCCGCCTTGGTATTAATGTGGGTCGCGTGATTGCTATGGAGATAAAGGATCGTGCCCTCTCAGAACGCGCAGGTATGTCCTTTCCATGCCTGATTCGGGCACTTTGCAGGCAGGCCCGTGTTCCCACCACACACTTCTTGGACAGGAAGATAGCTCCGAAGGGTGTCGTCAACATTGCAATGATTAAGGATATCGACAACCCGTTGTATCATAGTAGATCCCGGCGGCTTGGGATTCCGAACAGCTCCCTCGGGCCAGCCTTTGTCGTTTGAGGAGCCCCCCACGGCCCTCCAGACGGGTACAGATACTGAGCAGCCCGGGGGCAGTGGCGCAGCACCTCAGGCGCATCCGGGCTACACTTATGTCCCCTACGACCTTCTCGCCCGCATGGTTACAGAGCAGAGGCAGACGCGGGCGATTGTTGACCAGATGGTGGTCAGGGTGCCTCAGGTGGTGCAGACTCATGTGCAGTTGGCTGAGGATCGTCTTCGCGCTGAACTACTTGGCCAAATCCAGAGTTTGCAGGAGCAGTTTAACACATGGGAGGCCTACTTCCGCCGCATGTTTGGCAGCATGTCCGGTGATGAAGTGACACAGATGGTGCAGGCGATGCAGGTCATGAAGGACAAAATTGACAACTTATATGCATGGTACAACAGCACAGGGCCCGCTCCGGCTCCACCACCCGATTCGCTCATATCATTGTTTAGTGCCCCGGTGGAGCCGAGCCTGACTGAGGGCTGGGGGGTACCGGTCATACCTCCTGCTGCCCAGGCACCCATTCCAGCGGCGTCGGGTCATACGGATAAAGGTAAGCGCCGCAGTCAGCGTACTAGCCCACCGGAGGACCCGCAGCGTGAGGAGGCACGGAGGCTGCGAAAAGCTTTGAGGGCCCAGAGGCGTGAGGCTGCTGCACGGGAAGAGCAGGCGCGCCTCGCATATGAGGCTGCCCGGATAGGAGCATCCGGAAGTACTATGGGGCCAGCTGATGATGTTGCCTGCCCGGACCCCCCAGTTGGTTCGGGCCATGATGACCCACCTGACGCCTAAGGCGTCCCAGGTATGTCCCGCTCCCATTTTTGCTTTGATGTTTATTCTGGTGCAATGAGGACATTGCACTGTATTTTGTGGGGGTGGGGCATTTTATCTTTACCCTGACGAGTTTTTCTTGCCATGTTTCTTTTCTCTGAAGGTGTATTATCTAGTAGAACTGGCATGTTTAGGTTTATTATGTTTGTTTTGTTTGGTAAAGACAAGTGGTTATAAGAGTCTATAGTAACCTCACCGGTTTGAAAAATGAAAATCCACGAAACTTGTGGGTGTGTATCTCATACGGACTGATTCTGTGATCCTCTGAAAACACAATGTACATTGTTTAGTTGGCATCTTAACGATTGAAGTTGACTATGTTGTGTAGTGCTAAATAGTGGGGGATATGTGCCATGTGTGTGGGAGTGTATTTGCTTGAATTTAATTGACACACTTGTAAGCTAGAACTTGCCTGGTTGGTCCCCCTAAAACGATTGAATGAGTGGATTAGGAAAGGATCTTAGGCCATTGTTGTTGAGAAGTCACTAAGCCTAAAATGAATTAACCAAATGAAGTTTATCCCTTTGAACCAAATAATTGAGCCTTAATAGACCTTTTCTTTCTTATTACCCAATCCATGTTTCCAATCTATCTGTAGACCATACTCAGGCCCTGGTCTCTTTAAGGACATTGTGAACCTCAACCCAGGCCAAAGGCCTAAGTTGAGGGTGGCTTATATTGGCCCTGGTCCTTGAAAAGACATTGTGCACCTCAACTCGGGCTAAAACCCTAAGTTGAGGGTGGCTATTGTAAGAGAAGCAGAAGAATAGGGATGGAAAGGATCCAAGTGGTGAGAAGAAAAGTGAAAAAAATATGGGGCGTGAATATAAAAAAAAAAAAAAAAACGAGGAACGTAACCACGCCCCTCTGCAGAGCAAAGTGGTAAAATAGGGAAAACAACGATTTTGGGAGGCCGAAAGTAGTGGCTGAGTCAAAGCAGGGTCTTGGAACAAAACGTTAGTCACTTTGATCCTAAATATATCACACCCAAGCCCGAGCCTAAGTTACAAGCCTTACAAGTCCTAAAGTGATCCTGAAAAGGTCATTCAAGAGTCAAGGTGGTGAAAATAAAGGCAAGCATATGGTCCATACTCGTGTGTCGGTTGAAAATTCCTTCTGAGCGTGAGTGTCTACATTCCAGTCTCTGTGTGCTACATTATTACATGGTGTGTGAGACTTCTTTGTAGTAAGGGGCACTATCACCGCACTATTTGGGTACTATACATAACTGGTTTATCTTTATTCGCGAACTTAATAGGAGCCAACGAGATATAGTATCGTGTTTAGGTTGATCTAATCAGAGTCTGTTGGGGTACGAACACATTACCAGTATACGTGTTGAGCATGAGTTTAATGAACAAAGGGGTTGCTATTTACTTCTTTTTAAGTACTTGTCTTTTGTGTGTCGTAATGTGTTTTTTTTTGTCATCGCTTGAGGAGATTCACACGGACCACCACACGGATCGTCTCACGTCAGACGGACCGTGTCACGGGTCGTGTAACTGACGTAGCTCGGAGGGCCTTCGTCGAAAATATCAGAATTCGTGCAAGTGGATCCACACGGAAGAGACGCACGGCCCGTCTCACTCCACACGGGCTGTGTCACGGACCGTGTTGGCGCAGGCAGTCTCCAGACGGTCCGTTCACACGGACCATCTCACTCCACACGGTCCGTTGAACGGACCGTGTCCCGTGCCGGAATTATTTTTCCTAAATTATATCGACTTAGTTTTACTTTGTATAAATAGGATGTTATTTTATTTTATTAGACTACTTCGTTTTTACGACAGAAACTAGAGAGAACAAGGAGAAAAACATTAGTTTGGCTTTTGTAATTCGAGAGAATCGCGTTTGTGATTATTGTTCGAAGCTTGTAACACGGATTCTTGTTCTTCAATTGTAAGTCCATCTTTATGTTTTCTTCTACTTGTTATGGGCAAATTATCAATAGTATGCTAGGCTAAACCCACAACTAGGGTTGTGGAAACCATGACGACCAAATTAAGATAACGCAATCTGGGGGTAATTCGTTCAAATAAACAGCGTATGTATTGTTAAACTCTTCGTTTGAACTTCTCCTTAATGAGTCGACGCATTAGGGTAAGCCTATATTCGTTACATGCCCGAGAGGGATGTAGTAATTGGGAAAGGAGTCTAACAACAGAGATTCGGGGTCATGAACCTAGTCTAAGTGCCTGAGACCGAAAGGTGAGGGTATTCTGAGATCAGAAACAACGGTTAGAATTGCATACACTCGGAGACTGAAAGGAGAGGAGTGAGAGATACCTAGGAAGGACCGAAAGGTGACCTAGATATTAGTTAAGTTGTAGATTTTGCATGCATCATTAAGAACGAATTTACAAATCCAGTTTAGTTGTCGTAATTGTATGTCATGGGGAACACAAGCCTAGCCTCTTTCTATCTGTCTAAGAATCGGAACGTCTTTATTAATTACTTTATGAAATTAGTTAAATTAAATAACGCAACCCCCATTTATTTTATGTACGTTTATTTTGGGAATAACATTTACAACTGAAAGCTGGTACTAATAGAATAATTCTTACGTGTTCCCTGTGGGATCGACCTCAACTCTGGTTGAGTTCTATATTTGACCAACGACCGCTTTACTCTTCTATTTGGAGTGTAATTTGGGCGTATCATAGCTATATCTGAGGTCTATCTTTGAGAAGCATCAGGCACCCTGAAGTTGGTCAAAGAGGTCATCTATCCTGGGGAGAGGATATTTATTCTTGATTATGACCTTGTTCAGTTCCCTATAATCTAGCACATTCTGAGAGACCCATCTTTCTTTCGCACGAATAGGACGGGAGCACCCCAAGGAGAAATACTTGGCCTAATAAAGCCCTTCTCTAGCAAATCCCTCAATTGCTCTTTCAACTCAGCGAGGGCCATCCTATAGAGTGGAATCGAGATAGGCTGGGTATCGAGAAGAATATCAATCCCAAAGTCGATCTCCCTATTAGGAGGGACTCCAGGTAGATCCTTAGGAAACACTTCTGGAAACTCACTCACAATCGAGACTGACTCAAGGGTAGGAGGCTCAACATCATCAGTCTTAACTCACACGAGATGGTAGATACAACCTTTAGCGATTAGCTTCCTAGATCTTAGGTAGGAGATAAACTTACCCTTAGGACCGGTTCATTCGAAAATTGGAACTTAATAATTCAGGTCCCACAATCTATCGAGGCATAAAAGCATAAAGCCAATCCATACCAAGGGTTACGTCAAAGTCAACCATCTCCAACTCTACTAAGTCAACCAAGGTATCCCTATGATGAACGGATACTACAGAATCCTTATAGACCCTCTCAGCTAGGATAGTCTCACCAGTAGGAGTGGAAACAATATAGGGTTCACGCAAACACTCTAGAAGAATCTTAAATCTGTTGGCCATATAGGGAGTTACAAAAGATAGAGTGGCACCCGGGTCAAGCAATTAATAATTTTAAGTAAAGACTCGAAGCATACCCGTAACAACATCTGGCGCAACCTCCTGATCCTGTCGATTACCATTGCATATATACGGTTCATCCCACGCATTGCACCCGTAGTAGTACCCCTCTAATGATTGCCAGCTAGGGGTGCTGCGACAGATTGTGATTTATTACTTCCATCACCCTATCTTCTTGTAGGACATTCATCTTTGAAGTTACCAGTCTGTCCACATAGGTAACAAGCGTTTGTGCCCTCACGGCACACACCTAGGTGAAGTTTGTCACACTTGCCACAGGGTGGCTTTCCCCTCGAACCTTGGGTCACGCTAGCTTGGGACTGAGAGCCCTGAGCCCTGGAATTCTGGTGACCGTAAGACTTCTGATCGTACCTGTTTTGTTGGACGGGCGTACTTGCTGCAGAGAGTGCATAACTAGAAGACCTCTTCTGAAAGTAAGATTTATCACCTTTATTCTGCTTATGTTGACTAGCCTCATGCCCTGCTGATTTGGCTCTCTTGCTCAAATGCTCTTCTTTGTCTTTCTTCTTGTCCTTCTCAATTTGCTGGGCATATACCATGATTCTGGAGATAGATATGCCCGGGATCAATAGTGTGGTCTTGTTCTCCCTCTTCATCTGTTTACCCAACCCGGACACAAACTTTCTCATCCTCTCCCTCATGTCCTGGACCATATCTGGAGCATACCTGGACAACTTAATAAATTTGAGGTTGTACTCCTTAACAGTCTTTCCCTCTTGCTTTAGGTTCACGAACTCCTCAACCTTTGCTTCCCTCAGCTCTTGGGGAAATAAATGATCAAGGAAAACACTCTCAAACTCATCCCACTCAGCAGGATCAACATCCTCACCTCGATTATCTTCCCATTGGTTATACTAGACATTCGCAATATCCTTAAGCTGATAGGCGTCAAGTTCAACTCCCTTAACCTCATTCGCATGCATAGCCCTCGGGATCTTGCACATCTTATCAATAAAATTCTGCGGGTCTTCCTCAACTTTCGACCCTGTATAGACTAGCGGGTTCATTCTCAAGAAGTCTCAGAGCCTAGTTGCAGCCGTAGGCCCTTGGGAGCTGGAGCTAGGGGCCTGGGGAACTTGGATATTACTTTGGGAGGCCACTAGCTGGGTGAGAATAGCAATGGCTCCCCTGAAGTCTGCCTCTGAGCTGGAGGCTAACTAAGCAGGAGGTGCCTGTGGAATCTCACCAGCTCTGGCAGGTCGACCCCATCTTCTCGTCCCAGTTTGAGCAGGGACCTCTAGTTGGGATTCTCAGTGTTTGGGGCTAAAGCATCCCTTTAGGCAGCAGTACATTTAGAAGGCATGAACTGCAATGTGTAACACACGAATTAGAAAGGATTTCATAGAGTTAAACTCTATCGCACAAACTCAAAATACAGAAGAAGTGTAACCATTCCTAATGTCCTATAACATCCTATTTATGAAATGTGGTGCACAACACACACATAAACAAGACTCTACTATACATGGCTTTATAGATTTGAACTCTGTGCTCTAATACCAAGTTTGTAACGCCCTGGGAGGGTACCCAAGACGTGGTCGGCACCTAGAGACTATTGCTAGTCCCCAAGCGAACCACTTAGCCTCATCACATTCATTTAATCAAATAACTTCAGAAAATCAGCGAAAGACTAAGAAAAATAAATGGGCACATCTCATCTAGCTCTTAAAATAATATATAATAGAAGAAGGCTAGTAGATAGAACTAGCTCACAGTCTTAACAATAACGTCCAACTCTAGTCTATGAAGCCTCTATCACTAATCAAGTGGTGCCAATGACATACCCATGGCTACATAAATAAAAACATAAGACTAGTCTGTCTAACTCAAAGCATGATAAAATAGTGATAGTGAATCTTCCGAAATAGAGGAGGCTCAGTAGTCAGCTGAATGTCTCGAATCTTTAATGATGCACTTGTCGACGATCTCTAATCCCTGTATTTGCATCATAAAATGATGCAGCGCTGAGTGGCGTTAGTACGTGGAATGTATGGTATGTAAAATAGTTGAATGAAACAGAAATAGGTAGAGTAATATGAGACAATCATCGACTCAGGACAATCATCAAATCAAAACGTCAATTATCTATCTAAAGTAGGAATAAGGAGTAGAAAATACCTCATCAACATAAAATCAAGACTCATACCATCATCTCAACATCAGAGTACTATCAGTGTGGAACCTATTTGGGAGTTTCTCTAACCTACAACTATCACTTATGAGCCGGCGATGATACAACGGAGCAATGCCGTTGCCGCATCCATCCAGTACCTTGCCAGGGTAAAGGACATGGCATCAGTGGATCCAAAATAGATAACATCAAGTCCTCTTGCGGGACAAAGGAAACATCCGGTTTTACAGTTTGATTCTCTTCTACGCTGGCCACGTAGTTATGGAGTTCGAGTTGCACTAACTTTCCCTCCTTTGGTGCTTGATACTCCTCCTAAGACTTAATGCTCATAAGACTCCTCATCTCAACTCAATTATCTCAAATTAGCATCGTAAAGACTCTCATTATCTCATTAACTAAAACTCAAGGGTCCTCTATTATTTCAGGGACTTTAACTCATCTCAGTTAACTCAATTCTCATTTAAGAACTCAAGGACTCAGATCATTAATTAGAAGAAGTCGTTTAGACAGGACTCAAGAACTCAAATATGAAGACTCATAGGATCAACATGCTCAGTTAACTCAACCTCATACTCACATCAAGATTTCCCTCAACATACTCAAGCCAAAGCTCTAGACTCTATCCCTAGGTTCATTATGCATGCTTTAACAAATAAACATACAAAGTTTATACAATATCTCATGAAAGTATACAAATCGAGAAAAAAAGTTTATGATGATCATCAACATATGAAAATCCATCTAATTAGATATAATTAATAAGAAGATATTCGAGAAATCAATTTAAGAAACATGTATGAAACTCCTCTATAACCATCCATGGGGCACATGAGAGGACAATCTCATGTTTTGGTTTAGCCTTACATACTAAGGATGAAGCTCTAATAATTTCTTCAAAGATTTTCTCTTGAATTCCTAAATTTCAAGCTCTTCTCCTCTCTCCTCAAGCCCTATGTAATGCCTGGTAAATTACAAAAATACCCCTAGGGAAGAGGTGTGTGCAAAACACATTTTTTGATGCTCGGATTGAAAATTCGAGAGCGGATTCGTGATCAGCACAGAAAATTGAGTGGGAGAAGGGTCTCGGTCGATTTTTAGAGCGACCGAGTTGGAAGATAATTTTTCGCTCCAAAATGAAAAACAGTGTAATTTCGCGACAAAACCGCGTCGCGGACCTGTCGCGAAACCACACTTATGTATTTCTGTGATTTTTCGACAGAGTTGAGTTTTCCGAAAATACACTATCCACAACAGGTCCACATCGCAGACTGTGTTATTCCAGGTCGGGGAAAAGTTTCTTTAAATTTCGAAGGGCATTCTAGTCCATTCCTATATTTCCTAAACTTCTCCTACGATGAATAAAGGTCGTTTTCTAAGAGAAGGATTTCAAAAACCCCATTCAAGAGCGTTCTTCCTAGAAAAGCCACTAAGCCAGGGCTTAAGGGGAGTTGAGGTCGAGGAAATCAAGAGAAGTTTGTGCCAGAACGGTGTTAGCAAATCATTCCAGGTATGTAAGGCTAACCTAAAATATGGGAATGTTCTCCCATGTGCCCTTCTGAGTAAATTGAATGGTATATTGACATAATGAGGTTGATGTGAAGAATTTTAAGCATGTATATTGAATTTTACTTTATGCATATACTTTACCTAAATTGATGATCATCATAAACTGGATTTATATTCATAATTCATTTTCATGAGTGTTTCTTTTAAAACCCTATGATTATTTTATTAAAGGGTGTAAAAAATGAACTAAGAGATGAGTTTAGAGCCTTAATGAGGATGATGTTGTGATGTTGTGATTGTGTTTCACATTTGATGAGAGTCTTGATGATGATGTTGATAAGAAGAATGTTTCATGATGTCTTAAATTTGAAATTTAATTTCTAAACGAGTATCTTGAGTCTATGATGTTGATGTTGATGTTGATGTTGATGAAGTGAGGTGAGGTGATGTTGATGTTGAAGTACTATGTCCCTATGGGACTGGTGTTGATGTTGAGGTATTATATTATGTCACTATGGGACTGATGTTGATGTTGAGGTATTATGTTATGTCCCTATGAGACTGATGTTGATGTCGAGGTATTATGTTATGTCCCTATGGGACTGACGATGAGGTATTATGTCCCCGTGGGACTGATGAGGTTGATGTTTTATGAGCATGTCGAGTTCTGGAAGGAGTATTGAGCACCGAAATGAGTGAGAGTGAGTCCCACTTGAACCCATTAACTACGTGGCCCGCGTAGGAAGAGAGGATTGAACTGCAATGCGGATGGCTCCTTTCTTGTCCCAATAGAGGACTGAGGGTATTTCTTGTGGATCCACTGAGGTTGATGTCCTTTACCCCGGGCAGGGTAATGGATGGATGTGGCAACGATATTGCTTCGTTGTATCATTACTGGCTCATAGGTGATGGTTGTCGGTTAGAGAAACTCCTATAGGTTCCATTTTGATAGAACTCCGATGTTGATATTGATGTGATGTTTTGAGTCGAGTCCCTTGAGTTGAGTTGATGTCGATATTCCCTGAGCTGAGTTGATGTTGATATTCGTCGAGTTGAGATGAGTCTAGTTCCCTGAGTTGAGTTGAGTTGAATCGAGGTTCCTTGAGGTGAGTCTAATGTATTGATGAGGTATTGATGGGATGTTGATGGGTCATTTGTCTACTCTCTATTTCTTTCTTTAGATAGACATTTGACATTCTGATGGAGCATGATGTTGAGATGATGTTTTCCCTATGCTATTTGTCACGCCCTAAGTCCCACTAAGGCGGACTGGCACCCGTTGCCGACAAGGCTT
Organism: Solanum rostratum; assembly: GCA_029948455.1. Taxonomy (NCBI): domain Eukaryota; kingdom Viridiplantae; phylum Streptophyta; class Magnoliopsida; order Solanales; family Solanaceae; genus Solanum; species Solanum rostratum. The sequence goes on from CM057053.1 coordinate 25,728,006, forward strand.
GGGAGAACCAACATATAACTATGCACCTGCTATAAACATTTAAGAGGTTTCCATGTTCCACATGCTCCCAAAAGAAAGTAAACTGTATTAATAAGCCAAAAGTAAATGCATAAGACTAGGCCGTTGGAGCCACGATGTCTATAGTATGCTATTTGACCACACTTTAATTTACATAGTCTACAAAGCCTCTAGGTAAGGAACAATATTAATATGGGTCGGGACAGGCCCCGCCTCCTGACCAACTATACAATGCAAAATATAAACTCTAGACACACAAGCCCCGAAGCAACCTGGAGCTTAGTAACAACAGCTGGAAGTCCTGTACTTTTACTGGGGAGATCTAGTAACTCCTGTACCTGTAACGTGAAATGCAGGTCCCCCGTAAGGGACGTCAGTACGAGATAATGCACTGAATATGTAAGGCAGGAAATACTATATATGAAATAAGAACTCAAATGAAATCACACACTGGTGTGTAAGGATGAAAAGACCACCTTTAGTCATAGTGTGGAATCATGTGCTTTATGCCTTTTTATTACTGTATCTTTCTTTACTGTATAATCTGTGCACAATATATTAGGTAAATGACCAGCTGATCAGTGGTAAATCAATAACGGGTTTGACCCATGCTAGGCTTTCCTTTCACCCCTGGGATACCCCCGTAATATGGGATAGACCCATGCTAGGTGATTCTTCCACCCCTGGGATACCACCCATTCATAAACAACTGTGAGTTATCTTTTATTTATTTTTGAGATGGTTCTTTTGGTGGCCATAACCTTTAGAACTGTAGGAATATAGACATGCGACATATAAACAACCATACAAGATAATACCATAATGAAAAGAGAGATACACAACTAATGAACTGTATATGAGAGTAAACAACACATAGACTTTGTTTGGTAAAAAGGAATTCATGTATCTTTGGTATTCAAGTACATATGCAGGTTTGACAATGGCTATGTATGGGAACATATGAACATGGTAAAGGGATGGAGACACGGTTAGCAGCCATGTCGGAGTTTGTACGTGCCTTTATGTGCTAAGGAAGATTCTAGATTTCATGCCAAGTAATAGGAAATCAAGTAGCCTTACATACCTTGCTGTACTATGCCGTTATTACCTCGGAGCAGTATCCTTTTCCTCCAAACACTTATCTACAATATAGTAGGTGATAAAACTAGTGTTAGCAGCTAATAAACACATCTTGGTACTCCAATTTCACCCAAAAATAATATCCAGGCAGCAAGCTCGGAATTAGCAACCAAAGAGTATTCTTTCAACATTTCCACTCCTAATCGTATTTTCTAATACATGTTCTCATATACATGTCTTATCCAGCTTGTTTTAGTCCCACAACAGTGTTACAACAATTCATAAAGTACAACATACAACAACTCTACACAACATGCAAGTAGGCAACGCAATATTTTGTCATTTCGCTACATTTCGGCGTCAACAATTCCAAATCTATTTCAACCTCAACCAAGATGTCCTCAACGTATTTACACACAAATACAGTCCTAAAACAGTCCAAAAATAGTCCCCAAGTAGATGGAAAAGATGAGACAACAATTCTCAATATTCAGTCCACGAATTCTTACTAAAAGCGGAATTAAGATATCATTTAAGAACTCATTTTTGCGGAAGATAAAAGTGGTCCAGCAGCCTTCTTACATCATTAAAGACCCAAGACTTGTTAAAAACATACATATTACTTCATAATCCAGCCAACCAACAAGAGAAAAGTCTCTTAATAAACAAGAAAAGTGGACAACAATCTTTGGAACATATGCTGTCCCAAATTTCTGCACAAGTACAACCAACATACTCTTCATGTTTTTCATGGAAAAATTACACCAAACCATAGGTTTATTTACTTACCTTAGCCCTCAAGGATTAGGTTCTCTTCAAGAACCCTAGGGGTGTGCCTTGGCTGCTTTAGAAAATGAAGAGAGAGCAAGAAGAAACTTGGAGAGAAATCTGATTTTTGGCTTGAGAAAAATGACTAAAAGTTGCTGGTTTGTAACCCCTTTTATAGGCCACTTTTGGCCGACTTTCTTTTGGATTTTCAGCCTTATTTTATTAAGGTTATGATGCAGCAACTTGGTGTTTTCACTTGGGCCTTATTGGGCTTCAATATGATGGGCTTTGTTGCAAATATTTCTCCCTTAAGCCCACTTAGTTTGGGCCCTAGTTGTGAATTGAGTTGTGATTGTAATTTGGCCCTTTTCCTATTCATCTTGGGCTGAAAATGTTGTCCTTTTATGATGCTAAACCATGAGCCCAAATGACATCCTTAACTCGGAGTTTATTCGTTGTCGGACTTAAAAAAATTCGGTGTTGGGCCTCGTCTCCGTCTACCGAGCCTATTTAAGCTAAGCACATAGGTGACTCACCTGCTAGCTTCCTAAGTCTCACAAGCACCTCACTTCTTTTACTTCATTTAAGGTCACAATCTCTTTAACTTGACTTAAAAATTATATACGTTCGGTCATCTTAAGCGTTAGACGTACATATAGCCCTTTAATCTAATATTCACGCACTTTAAAAAAAATGTGTGCGGATTTGACCCTGCCATATCATGTTTCATCTGCGTTGGACTAGTACATGTAAGATGTGGGGTGTTACACTGTTGTACTTTATAGTTATTCAGCTATTTTACATACCAGTACATTCCAAGTACTGACGCCACTCGGCGCTGCATCGTTTGATGATGCAGATGCAGGAGTTAGAGGACTTCAGCAGACGCACCGTTGAGGTCAGAGATTTCAAGTTCCAACATTGGTGATCCTCCTTGCTATTCGGAGGAGACCCTTCTATTTGATGCTTTCATTATTTATTGAGTTAGGTAACCATGGCCTGTCATGGTGCCATCTTAGACAGTTGAGTCAGGTTTGAGGCTTCATAGACATGAGTCAGGGTTTGACATTGATGTTTTCCTTATAAACTGAGTAGTACTCTTACTTATTTAGTATGATGTTGAGACTGATGTTGGCCATTGGCCTTTTATTGAGGTAGTTCACTACTTTACTTCCGCTATGTTGATGTTGAGTGACTGTCCTGAGAACGAGTGGTTCGCTTAGGGACTAGCAATAGTCTCTGGGTGCCGGCCACGCCTAGAGTACCCTCCCGGGGCGTGACACCCTAGTCTTGTTAGATTATTAGAAAAGGACTTAGAATGGGATCTTAGACCCCTTTTTCGTCAAAATGATCTAATTAGATCGTGTATTGAGAGTTTAAAGGGGTTGGAAATTGACCGAAATGCCCCTCATAAAATTTAGAAATTTTTTATCTTCGGAATAACCCAGTCCGTGACGCGGACTGGTCGCGACGGACTAGTCGCGTACAAAGTATTTTTCTCTGAACAAGTTTTCCGAATCCCGACGAAAATTTTTGAAAAAAATGAGTGTAAGTCCGCTACAGAGGCGCGATGCGCCTCAGTCGCATATCAACACTATTTCGGTTTTCGGGTCAAAAAAGTATCTTTTGATGCGGTCGCTCTAAAAATCGATCGAAACCTTTTCCCTACTCAATTTTTTATGTTGATCACAAATCTGGTCTCGGATTAGCCATACGAGCATTGGTAATTGCATAAAGAGAGGAGAGGCGAGAGAGAGGAAGAGAGGAGAGATAAAATAACAACAAAACCTTAACTATAGCAACAAAACCCTTACTATAGCTATAAATTGTAATTTTTTCAAACTATAGCTGTATAATGTAAATACATATCATATGTTTGCCTAATTATGTTATTTTTCCTACAAAGAATAATGCTAAATGGCTACAAAAATTTGGCCATAAATGTAAAAGGTTTATAATACCCTTATGTTAAATCTTGCATTGAGTTTCTAACTTGTTAATCAAAACAAAGTTAATTATTTTTTCCTATTTCCAAACTCCATTAATTACTCTTGCTAAGGAAGATGAAAGCTTTTTATGTGTATTTTTTTGTGCATTTTATGGTTCATATGATAAAAATAAATATACATTTAGAATGAAATTTTTTTTCAGTTAATTAAAAAGTATTTTTAATTTTATTTTCACATAATAATATCTTTTTTTGATTACTATACTTTATAAATAATGTTATGAATATGTATATAACAACCACCCACCATTCCTCCAAACCCATTTATGTTCATTTTATGTACCAATGAATACATTTAAAAAGTAATTAATTCATTTAAAATATAAAATTTTAATTTAAGGAGACAATTAAACTTGACGATAATAATAACTATAAATGAATATTTTGTTTAATTAAAAATGTACTTAATTATTTAGTGATATAAATTTAGTAAAATATAGTAAGTAACTAAATCTGGAATAAAAAAATTAAAGTTTAATTTTTCTTTAAATATAAGTAAATAAAATTATATCTAGTACTTCAATGATTAGTATATCCTCTATATAATGGACGTTTTTTAAGAGAAAAAGTAAAAAAAAGAAAGAAAGAAATCAATAATAGGATATTATAGCTATTATTTAGTAAAATATAGTAACTAAATCTGGAATCAAAAAATTAATGTTTAATTTTTCTTTAAATATAAGTAAATAAAATTATATCTAGTACTTCTATGGTTAATACCTTGAATAACACATTATAAAAGAAAATTATATACGTACACACATACAAAGATATATAAGTTATACTAATTATTCAATAATACATAATTTAGTAAATTGAAGTATGATGTTCAAATTTACAATAGAATTTTCATTAAATATAATCAAAGAATAAAATTATAATTAATTTTTCAATGATTAATCATACTTAAATATGTAGTTTGAGTTATTTAAATAAAATTGCAACTTTAGACTGTTGTTATTAAAAAAAATTTAAATTATATCAAAAATATATTTAAATATGTAGTTTGAAGTTATTTAAATAAAATAATTAATAAAATTACTTAATTAGAGAAATATCAATAATGATTCGCAAGTTATCAAATCAGCCTAGCATATGAACACAAGATTATAACACTATTGTGTGACTCTCTTATGTTGTTAATTACTAGGATCATACATATGATTTATGAACTATAAGAATTGTTATGCTTTCTATTTTCTACAACGTGTTGATGCCTGTCATGATGAAAAGCATTCTCCTTCTCTTTATGAATTTTTATGTATTACTTTTACATAATAACCCTTTATCATCATGAAAAGTATTCTCCTTCTCATTTCAATTTATACGACACGGTTGAAATATTCAAAGGTTGATACCAGGGGTATTTTTGATCCAGGTAGAAGAAGGGTATTTTTGTACCAATTCACATAGTTGAGGGCATTTTAGGCCCTTTTCCGTAACAATTATTAAATAGAATAAAATGTTAATAAAATTCATTGAAAAATATTTTTTTAATTTTTTTATGAAATTGAAATAAAATAAAATATTATTATTTATTTATTCAATTCATAATACCGAACAAATGAGGTCGGTTTTGATTGTATTTAGGGGTCATTTGGTAGGAAGTATTAGAACAAATAATCCATGTATTAGAGTAAGGTATCAGTTAAAACTATGTTTGTAGGATTTTTGGACCCATGTATAACTAATCTATGTATTAGTTAATACCACATACAAGGTATTAACTAATACCTCTCATACAGTGGTATTAACTAATACCTTGGATTTAATACTATGGATTAAATATATAAAGACAACAATATCCCTCAAATTCTTTTACACTTTTATTTATTTTCTTGATTTTATTGTTCATATTTGTAGTTTTGTACTTGTAAATTTATTTAAATAAATTAGCTTACAAATTTTATTTATTTGTGGGTTCATATTTCATAATATAATAACAAATAAATTTACCATGTCAATTTTTTTATTTTATTTACTTGTGGTTTCATATTTATATAATAGACCAAATAAATTTTGCCATTGTCGTGCCTCATTTTTTGTTGCGAAAAATGGAAACCTGGACGACGTCATGGAAACAACTCTTTTGGGATTTGAATTAGTTTGAAGGGTCACCACCTAATGAATTAAGGCACATTAGGACACCATTCTAACCTAAACCTAAAACTAAGGGTCAAGTCACTAGAGATCGGGTAAGGGTTTCGGTTACCTCGAAAGGAGGGTGTTAGACACCCCTCGAGATCCGCAAATGCGGGTCTCGACTGTATCTCTCATTTATGTTGGGGTTAACAAATAGAGGTCTCTTTTATTAAATTATTCTAATTAATATCTTCTGCGATAAAATAATCAGAATGGTAGAGAGACTGCACCAGGCTTGAGAGAAGCGACAGTGTGCGAAGTTGATTTGACTAGAAAGAGCGCACTATTACTCATATGAATCGTGCATTTGAGTTAGCTCAAGATGTACCCAGACCTTTTTTTTTCAAAACTTTGCTTCCACCGTGACCCATGAGAGAGGAACTTATGTCTCTAAAGGGTTTAATGTTACCACCTAAGAGTGAGATGTGAGGTCTTATAAACACTAAGTAGAATCGAATCATCCCAGAGTTAGAAGGATGGTGATGGAAAGAAAGGGACGAGATAGCAAGAGTGATGACGTATTTATTAGGTAAGTAATGAGGTGGTGAGTCGATTGCCATAAGTTTGATGAAAGAGTCGTAAGTACCCTATGATTTTTATGATAAGGTATAGAGGGAGAGTTATTGTCAGAATGTGGTAGAGCATGCTCAAACTAGAAGGAAGTTATGTTGATGTGTTGTAGTGTTCATACTATTGAGGGTGAAGTGTAGATGTTGAATAGGGGAGAAGAGTGCTTTCAATGTGATAGATCTAAATTAGGCTTATGATTTTTAATTGAGAGTTCATGAGACTCATCGAGTTATGAGCTTAGTCAGATAAGGAGATATGATTGAATAGGTGAGTGGTACTAAGTTATGAGGAAGGGATGTGTTGATCGAATACTTGCTATGAGATATTAGAGGGCTTATGTTCTCTAAATTTTTACCTAATAGTTGTAAGCTCGCATTAGAGAGGTGTGTGATGTACATGTTAGTGCTAGACCTTAAGCTTGAATTTTGAGGAGTAGTGTTAAAGAAGAGACAACATTGTGAGAATGATAGTCTTAGTTGGAGATTTGTTCTAAGAGGCTTGCCATAGTGTATGTTCGAATATGAAGACGTTGATTTGTGAGGAAGTGATGCTATGGGCAGGGTACAAGTGCCCCCCAGGTAAGACAAGTGAGACGAGGATAGCTCAATAGATAAGAAGAGGCTTGAGATATGTATCCATGATTATGTAAGGATGTGTGAAGCTCTAAGTTATGGCTCTTATAAAAATCTAGATAATATATTTGAGTTGTCAATGTGAAGTAGGATAATGTAAGTAATCTTTGTCATCACGAGTAGCTAAATTGATTTGGGGCTTATCGATAGATGATGACGAGTTTTCCATGATAGACCAATTCTTATGCAATTAAATTTATGGGAGCACAGAAGTTGATAGCAGGAAAAAGAAGAGATTAGATTGTAAGAGTTGTGGGAAGTGGTTATGTACGCCATATGATTAGCAAATATAGAGAGATTTCCATAGAGAATGGAAGGAGCTAAGAGTTATAGCGTTGAAAAGAGTCTAAGTGGCTAGTTATATGTATGCGACTATAGTATAACAGAAGAGTTTAAGATATTCTTATGGATAGCGATTCCTTGACCGTGTGGAGGTATATGCTTATAGCCTAGTAGAGAAAATCGATTTACAAACTTAGAGTAATGGCCTTGAGAGCTAAGAGAGATGATGTAACGTCCAGTAAAATTACCAAAATATCCCTAGAGGAGGGGTATGCGCGTATCGTATTTTTCAATGCTCGTATGACAAATATGAGGCCAGACTTATGATCAGCATGAAAATTGAGTGGAAAAATGGTATCAGTCGATTTGTAAAATGACCGATCCGCACACCAAAATAGTGTTAGTGCGCGACAGAGGCGCGTCGCGCACCTGTAGCAGAGTGACACTTATATTTTTTTTCAAATTTTTCGACGGGATTGGAAAACCCGTTTAGAAAATTTTTGAAGAAAAATACACTGGTGCGTGATCAGTCCGCGTCGCGTACTGGGTTATTCTGAACCTGAAAAATTTTGAAACTTTATGAGGGGCATTCCGGTCAATTCCCAACCCCTCCTAAACTCAATACACGATCAAATTGTGTCGTTTGAACATAAAAAAGGGTCTAAAACCCCATTCAAAGTCCTTTTCTAACAATTGAATAAGATTAGGGCTTGAGAGAAGAGGAGAAGAGCTTGAGATGGAAGAATTCAAGAGAGAATGAGAGTTCTTAGTTCTAATGATGATGTGATGCCATTTCCTTTTAAGGTTATAGATGAGGAGGAGGAGTTAGAGAAATCGTGAGGAGTCTAATAGATAGGTAAAACTATATTAGTATCTCCCGTGGTAAGAGTTCATGCAATCGAGGGTGTAAGCTGCTATGGTAGGCTTAAATGTGTGGTTGCTATTATGCGAGTGTATTAGAGTGATGAGGACGAGCAGTATTCTCTAAGTATAGGTTACTATAGAGTGAGAGTTCTTGATTCTGATGTCATATTACATGTGCATTGGCCTTCGGCTTGTTATGCCATTATTGATGGTAGGATATGAAGTATCAAGTTTTAGAGGTATAATCGTGCTTATTTTGCATGAGAGGTAGTAGTTTGGGGGTTTCGTCAAAGGAGGAATGATGAGTTCCTCTATGTCCAAAATGTGATGCTGATAATAGTAGACTGAGAGTGAGGGTAGATGAGGAGGAGTGAATATATCCTCATTGTGATATCGGTGTTAAACTTGTGTTATGTAGGGATAGAGATAGGGAGGAGGAAAGAGATGAGATCGTATGATGCGCAATAGATAGGTAAGAGGATGTTGGTGTGACTTTGAGTGAGAGCTCGTTGAATGGTAGAGATAGAAGTGATAAGTAGGCTTGAAAAATTCTAAGACATAGTTAAAGTATTTAGGGTGATAGGCTCGAATGTGTGGTTGTTATTGTGAGAGTATGGATGATAGACTATTGAAGACTTCATAATAAGGGTTTCGAACATGGAGCTGAGTATAGATTAGCTTTGTATGAATATGATCATCTTAGGAATAACATCTTGAGGCTTAGAATTAGGCTTGAATGGAAGAAGAAGAGGTGGTTAGGTGGAGGTTTGAATAAGAGCTATGAGCTTGCATTGATGGAGTAGAGTGCCATAAAAAGGAGCATAATTAAGGTGGGGACTTGAGCATGAGAGTATCCTCAGAGTCTTGTTTATACGATGGTCCTATTCTCGACTAGAGTTGATGGCTTCCTTCCTGAGTTCAAAAGACTGATTGTCGAGGTGTTCAAATGATTCAAATTGATTGAGTTTTGACGTTCCATTCATGCTTGATGGTGCGAATGTCTAAGATAATATCTCTACTCTTGATCTGAACCGATTTGTCTATTTGAGTTGATGTAATATCAACTTTCCAGGTATGTAAGGCTAACCTAAATCATGAGATTGTTCTTCCATGTGCCCCTTTTGAGTAAATTGAGTCTATGGTTGAAGATAATGAGTTATATGTAAAAATCTGAGTATTTTACTAAGACTCTTCTTGATTCATGTATTTTTCTTAAATTGATGATCATCATAAACTTGATTTACTGCATAAGTGTTTTCATGAATTATTTTTACAAAATTCTATGTCTATTTTACTCAAGAATAAAAGAATGAACTTGGGGAATGAGTCTAGAGCCTTGACGATGATGATGTTGTGATTGTGGTCCAAATTGTTGAGAGTCTTAATGATGATGTTGATGAGAGTGATATTCATGAGTCTTAAAACTTAAAACTAAATTCTAAAAGAATGTTTCGAGTCCATGATGTTGATGTTGATGAGATGATATTGATGAGATGAGTTGATGTTGATGTTGATGTACTATATCCCTATGGGACCGATGATGATAATGTTTTATGAGCATGTCAAGTTTTGGGAGGAGTATTAAGCACCAAAATAGGTAAGAGTAAGTCCCACTCAAACTTATTAACTACGTAGTTCGCGTAAGAGAGGATCGAATCGTAATTCAGATGTTTCCTTTGTCCCCAAAGAGGACTGATGTTATTACTGATGGAGATGTCCTTTACCTCGAGTAGGGTACTGGATGGATGTGGAAACGACATCACTTCGTTGTATCATCATTGGCTCATAGGTGATGAATGTCGTTTAGAGAAACTCCCAATTAGGTTCCTCACTGATAGAACTCTGATTTTGATGTGATGATATGAGTCTTGATGGATGTTGATGATTTACTATCTGCTCTTTATCCTTGTCCTAGACGGGCATTGGTCCTTCGAGTTGAGTTTAGTCAAGTTTCCTTGAGATGAGTCTGATGTATTGATGATGTTGAGATGAGATGTTGATGAGTCATTTGTCTACTCTTTATTCTTGCTTTAGATAGACATTTGACATTCTGATGGAGTAGGATGTTGGGTTGATGTTATTCATATATTATTCTACTTGTTTTTGTTTCATTTAACTATTTTACATACCAGTACATTCCACGTACTGATGTCCCCTCCTGGGAATGCACCGTTTTATGATGCAGAGGCAAGTATTAGAGACCATCGACAGGCACTTCATTGAGGATCTATTCACATTTAGCTGATTGGTGAGACCTCCTTGTTTTAGGAGGATTTCCATATTATTATCATCTAGCTTGAGTTAGTATTTTATTTTCCTTGAGTTGGGTAACCATGGCCTGTCGTGTTTACTATCTAGATGTTAGAGGTAGAGGCTTCATAGACATTGAGTAGAGGATGTTGAGTATTGCTTTTTTCCCAACTCTTCTTTATTGGAAATTAACTTTTTATATAAAAACTTGATTACTTTAATGACATTACAGTCTTTTCCTTGAGAATGTTCCTTCCGCTGTTGAGTATGAGGTGACGATGAGGCCAAGTGGTTCACTTGGCGTGGCCGGCACTCAGAGACTATTGCTAGTCCCGAAGCGAACCACTTAGCCTCATCACATCATTCAATCAAATAAACCCTACTAAACAACGGAAATATAAGTAAGTAATGGACACATATCATCTAAAGTCTCAAAAGAATATATAAATAATGAAGGCTAGTAGAAAGAACTAGCTCACAATTTCAACATCAACGTTCAACAATCGTCTATGAAGCCTCTATCACTAATCTTGTGGTGCCAATGATAGATCCATGACTACCTAAATCAAAATAAAAGAAATAGTCCAATCTAACTCTAAAGCATGATGAAATAATAATAGTGGATCCTCCGGAGTTGGGGAGGCTCACCAATCAACTGAGAATCTCGGATCTCCAACAGAGCGCCTGTTGACGATCTTTAGTACCTGCCTTTGCATCATAAAATGATGCAGTCCAGAGTGGACATCAGTTCTTGGACTGGTATGTCAAATAGCTGAGTGAAACAGAAACTGGTAGAATAATATGGAAACAATATCAACTCGAAGTAATCATCAAATAACATCAAAATGTCAAATGTCTATCTGTACAAGAATAAAGAGTAGACAAGTGACATATCAATAACTCAAACTCATCAATCATCTCAGACTCATCTCAAGGAGCTCACCTCCTCTCCTCTCATCTCATCTCATCTCATCTCATCTCAGATCAGAGGAGCTCACCTCCTCTCATCTCATCTCATCTTAGATCAGAGGAGCTCACCTCCTCTCATCTCATCTCAACTCGGAGTACTCAAGGTAGGAAACTTATGGGAATTTCTCTTATCTGACAACACTCACTTATGAGCCAGTGAATGTACAACAATCACTCTGATGTTGCCATAGTGGTTCCAAACTTGCCAGGTAGGGAACGCTAAAAACCTATGTCAGCTCACCCAATATGGAGAAAACTTAATAAGTCCTCTATTGTTTCAGGGACTGTTACTCTCGAGGGAACCATAATATATGTGATGGTTCTATGCCTCACCTACATTTGGCGACGTAGTTTTGCGAATTCAAGTCGGACTAACTCTTACTCTTTCGGTGCTTGATATGCCTCCCATGACTCAATGCTCATAAAACCTCTATCTCAACCAATCTCATAGGGATTCGAACCTCGTCAACGATCGGTATCTCATAGGGACCTTAACCCTCTCATTAATCATCTCATCAATGACTCAAGATTTAGAACAATCATTAGAAATCAACTGAATAGACACATCAGAAGAGTTCATTTGTAGAGACTCATAAGATAATCAAATTCTATCAACTCACCATCATTCTCTCATTACAATCACCAATCTCAACTCAAGGCTCTAGACTCAATTCTCAAGTTCATTATGCATGCTTTTCAAATTAGTCAGGTAGGTTTATGCAAGTTCTCATGATAAATGTTCAATTCAAGAAAACAATTAGTATGATGATCATCAACGTAGAAAACATGTAATTTCAAATCAATTTTTCATGAAAAAACCTCAAGTATTCATGCATATAGACTCTTCAACCATCAACTCATCTATGACCATATATAGGGCATATGAGAGAACAATCCCATGCTTTTAGTTTAGCCTTACATACCCGGAAAGTTAATATTACAATCGAAATTCTAATGAATACTAGCCTTCTTCGAGAAAATCCTCGATCTTAGTAGTTCTTTTAGAGTGGAAACTTGGAAAGACATTGCTTGAAGGGCTTATCTTTGATTCTTGAATTCTTGACTTAGAATCTTTAGAGTTCTTGATACAGAACCCTAATTCTTGAAAAAGAAGAATCAAGAAATCCTTTCTTAGAATTCCTGAATTCGTTTTTCTTGAAACCCTAGGTTATGATTTAAGACTCTATTAGAGATTCATGAATAAATGAAGAAATTTGGGTTGAGAAGATTGAAATTTATGAAGAATAGCTTACGTTGATGATGAATCTTGAAAGCATTGATGATTTTCTTGATGATTCTTGAGCATTTATGTTTAAGAGTGAAGGAGAAGGTTTTAATTATGAAAACTCACGTTTTAGTTTTAATTATGAAAACTCATGTTTTATGCGTTTTTGGACCTTAAGTAGACCCCTAAGGTTCTAGGACAAAACTCAAAATTAAATAAAAGGACGTCATTTAGCTTATCCAGAAAGGATTCACGATAGGTCCGCGACGCAGAGCTATCGCGGTTCTTCAGATAACTTTGCAGGTCTTCAGTAAAATGGTCATAACTTTCTACCCCAAACTCTAATTAAGGCGAAATAAGATGCGTTGGAAAACTAATTCCAAGATCTTTAATTTGATATGTTATGGGTTACCTAACTCATTATACTTTAGGAGATATGTGCATTTGAAGTTGACCGTTCTATCAACTCACACGAAAGCTTAGTCGGTAGAAATTCTTTGGACTTAACTTGATGTGAAAAATCCCTTATGAATCTAAATCACATCTAATATACTTTAAATACTTAGGAATTGATCCTAGCATGTATATACATCCTAAAAGTCATTGGTCCATATAACTGTTATAACATCTTATATTAGAATTGCGACATTTTATCATCTCCAATTCTATTCCACACTAACAAATTGTCTTTAACATTTGTGCTCAATTAAGAATCATCAACTAAAATCCTACATCATATGAAGGATGACTCGGTCTTAGCTTAGAAAAAATTGGGTTGTTACATTATCTCCCCCTTAGGATCATTCGTCCTCGAATGATGGGTAAGAATGGGCATCAAGGCACGAATAACAATCAAAGCTCCTCTCAATACTCACTCAATCAATCAAACTGTAGACTCCTTATCAATCTTCAATAGTCTCTATTCGGACTCAAGAATAGCTACATCAACTCAGAAATAGACAACTCAATTTAAATCAAGAGTAAAGAAATTACCCCCAACATTCTCATCATCACCAGAATCAAGAACTCTCATCCTCTCTTGAATTCTAAAATCTCAAGCTCTTCTCCTCTTCTCTCAAGCCCTAGTCTTGTTCAATTGTTAGAAAATGACTTATGATGAGGATTTAGCCCCTTTATATGTCAAAACGACCTAATTAGATCGTGTATAGAGGTTAGGAGGAGTTGAAAATCGACTAGAATGCCCATCGTAAAATTTAGAAATTTTCAGCTCGGAAAAGGCCCAGTCCGCGACACGGACTGATCGCGCACTATGTATTTTCAAAAAACGTTTCTGAACGAGTTTTTTCAATCCCATAAAAAATTTTCAAAAAATATAAGTGCAGGTCTGTGATAAAGGCGCGACGCGCCTCCATCATGCACCAATACTGTTTTGCATTTCGGATCGAAAAATTATCTTTTGATCGGGTCGCTCTAAAAATTGAATGAGACCATTTTACCACTCAATTTTTTGTGTTGATCACAAATCCTACCTCAGATTTGCCATACGAGCATTGAAAGATGTGTTGCATGCATACCCTCCCTGTAGGGGTATTTTGATAATTTTACCGGGCGTCACGTCATCTCTTCCTTAGCTCTCAAGGTCCTCTCTCTAAATTTGTAAATCAATTTCCTCTACTAGGATATAAGCATATACCTCCATAAGGTCAAGGAATTACTATCCACAAGAATATCTTAAACTTTTTTGTTATGCTATAATCGCATATAACTAGCCACTATGAATCTCTTCAAAGATACCACTCTTAGCTTTCTCCTGTCTCTATGGAAATCTCTCTATATTTGCTATTCTTATAGCATATATAACCACTTCCCACAATTCTTATAATCTTACCTCTTCTTTTGCCTGCTAGAAGTGCTCCCATAAATTTAATTACATAAGGATTAGTTTACCATGGAAAACTCATCATCACCTATCCATAAGCCCCAATCAACTTATTTACTAGGGATGATAAAGAATGCTTACATCAACCTACTCCACACTGACAACTTAAATATACTATCTAGATTCTTATATTATAGAAGTCATAACTTAGAGCTTCACACATCTTTACACAATCATGGATACATATCTCAAGCCTCTTCTTATCTATTGAGCTATCCTCGTCTCACTCGTCTTGCCTAAGGGGCAATTGTACCCTTCCCATAGCATCACATTCCTCACAAATCAACATCTTTATCTTCGAACATACACTATGGCAAGCCTCTTAGAGCAAATCTCCAACTAAGACTATCACTCTCACGATGTTGTCTCCTCTTAAACGCTACCCCTTAAAATTCAAGCTTAGGGGCTAGTACTAATATATGGCTCTATCACACACCTCTCTAATACCAACTTATAACGATTAGGTAAAAATTTAGGGAACATAATCCCACTAAGATCTCATAGCGAGTATGCAATTACACATCCCTTCCTCACAACTCAGTACCATTCACCTATTCAATTATATCTTCTTATCTGACTAAGCTCATAACTCGATGAGTCTCATGAACTCTCAATTAAAATAATAAGCCTAATTTAGATTTATCACAATGAAGCACTCTTTTCCCCTATTCAACATCTACACTTCACCCTCAATAGTATGAAAACTACAACACATCAACATAACTTCCTTCTAGTTTGAGCACGCTCTACCACATTCTAAAAATAACTTTTCTCCTATATCTCATCATGAAAATCATAGGGTACTTACGAATCTTTCATCAAACTTATGGCAATCGACTCATCACCTCATTACTTACCTAATAGGTACGTAACTCTAACTATAAGCCTCAATCAACTATCACTCTTGCTATCTCGCCCCTTTCTTTCCATCATCATCTTTCTAACTTTGGGATGATTCAATTCTACTCTGGGTTTAAAAGACCTCACATCTAACTCTTAGGTGGTAACAACTAACTCTTTAGAGATATAAGTTTCCTCTCTTATGGGTTACGTCAAAAGCAAGTTCTGTAAAAAGTTGGTTTGGGTACATCTAGAGCTAGCTCAAATGTACGATTCATATAGGTAATAGTGCACTCTTTCTGGTCAATCAACTTAGCACACTAGTTGTCTCCTCTTAAGCCTAGTGTAGTCTCTCTACCTTTCTGATTACTTTATCGCAAAGGATCTCATCTATAGGAGTTTGGACATTACTGTCTCTATCACCTCGTAGATGAGGCGTAGTCGAAAGGTTTAGAGCAACGCATGAATTATCGTAGATTTCTTAGGAAATAGCCCTACCGCACAATTTAGAATATGAAAGAAGGGAAACTTTTCCTAAATGTTCTATAGCCCCCAAGTTATGGATGTGGAGCTCTTCATACCAATAACAAGGACTCTACTAGACACGACTTCATAGACTCCCTAAGACACTTGAACTCTATGCTCTAATACCAAGTTTGTCACGCCTCAGGAGGGTACCCTTGGTATGGCCGGTACTCAGAGACTATTGCTAGTCCCCAAGCGAACCACTTAGCCTCATCACATCATTCAATCAAATAAACTCTACTGAACATCAGAAAATATAAGTAAGTAACGGACACATATCATCTAAATTCTTAAAAGAATATATAAAATAATGAAGGCTAGTAGAAAGAACTAGCTCGTAATCTTGAAAGTTCAACCATCGTCTATGAAGCCTCTATCACTAATCATGTGGTGCCAATGACAGCTCCATGGCTACCCAAATCAAAATAAAGGAAATAGTCCAATCTAGCTATAAAGCATGATGAAATAATAATAGTGGATCCTCCGCAGTAGGGGAGGCTCACCAATCAACTGAGAATCTCGGATCTCCAATGGAGCGCCTGTTGACGATATCTAGTACCTGCCTCTGCATCATAAAACGATGCAGTCCAGAGTGGACATCAGTACTTGAAGTACTAGTATGTAAAATAGCTTAGTGAAACAGAAATTGGTAAAATAATATGGAAACAATATCAACTCAAAGTAATCATCAAATAACATCAAAACGTCAAATGTCTATCTATGCAAAAATAAAGAGTAGACAAGTGACACATCAACAACTCAAACTCATCTACCATCTCAGACTCATCTCAAGAAGCTCACCTCTTCTCCTCTCATCTCATCTCATCTCAGAAGAGCTCACCTCCTCTCATCTCCTTTCATTTCATCTCATTTCATCTCATCTCGACTCAGAGTACTCAAGGTAGGAAACTTATAGGAGTTTATCTTATTCGACAACACTCACTTATGAGCCAGTGAATGTACAACAATCACCCTGATACTGCCATAGTGGTTCCAAACTTGCCAGGTAGGGAACGCTAAAAAATTATATCAGTTCACCCAATATGGAGTCAAACTCCATGCGTCCTGTATTATTTCAGGGACTGTTACTCTCGAGGGAACCATAATATATGTGATGGTTCTATGCCTTACCTACGTTTGGCGACGTAGTTTGACGAGTTCAAGTTGGATTAACTCTCACTCTTTCGGTTCTCGATACTCCTCCCATGACTTAATGCTCATAAAACCTCTATCTCAACCAATCTCATAGGGACTCGAACCCCGTCAATGATTGGTATCTCATAGGGACCTTAACCCTCTCATCAATCATCTTATCAATGACTCAAGATTTAAAACAATCATTAGCAATCAATTGAATAGACACATCGGTAGAGTTCATCTGTAGAGACTCATAAGATAATCAAATTCTATCAACTCATCATCATTCTCTCATCACAACCAACAATCTCAACTCAAGGCTCTAAACTCAATTCTCAAGTTCATTATGCGTGCTTTTTAAATTATTCAGGTAGGGTTATGCAAGTTCTTATGAAAAATGTTCAATTCAAGAAAGTAATTAGGATGATGATCATTAACATAGAAAACATGTAATTTCAAATAAATTTTTCAAGAAAAACCCTCAAGTATTCATGCATGTAGACTCTTCAACCATCAACTCATCTATGACCATCTACGGGGCACATAAGAAAACAATCCCATACTTTTAGTTTAGCGTTACATACCTGGAAAGTTGATATTAAAATCGAAATTTTGATGAATACTAGCCTTCTTGGAGAAAATCCTCGATCTCGGTAGTTCTTTTAGAGTGGAAGAACTTGGAAAGACATTGCTTGAAGGGCTTATCTTTGATTCTTGAATTCTTGACTTAGAATCTTTAGAGTTATTGATGTAGAACCCTAATTCTTGAAAAAAAAGAATCAAGGAATCCTTTCTTAGAATTCCTGAAACCCTAGGTTAAGATTTAAGACTCTATTAGAGATTCATGAATAGATGAAGAAATTTGGGTTGGATAGATTAAAATTTATGAAGAATAGCTTACCTTGATGATGAATCTTGAAAGCTATCCCTAACTTGATGATTTTCTTGATGATTCTTGAGTGTTTATGTTTAGGAGTGAAGGAGAAGATTTTAATTATGAAAACTCACGTTTTACGCATTTTCGGACCTTAAATAGACCCCCAAAGGTTTCTGCAGGTCTTTAATAAAATGGTCATAACTTTCTACTCCGAACTCTGATTAAGGTGAAATAAGATGCGTTGGAAAGCTAATTCAAGGATCTTTAATTTGATATGTTTTGGGTCACCTAACTTATTATACTTTAGAAGATATGGTCATTTGAAGTTGACCCTTCTATCAACTCACACGAAAACTTAGTCAGTAGAAATTGTTTGGACTTGACTTGATATAAATGATCTCTTATGACTCTAAATCACATCTTAATACTTTAAATACTTAAGAATTGATCCTAGCATGTATATACATCCTAAAATTCATTGGTCCATATAATTTTGTAAAATCGTACATTAGAACTATGAACTTTTATCATCTCCAATTCTATTCCTACACTAAGAAATTGTCTTTAACATTTGTACTCAATTAAGAATCATCAATTAAAATCCTATATCATATGAAGGATAACTCAGTCTTAACTTAAAAAATTATTGGGGTGTTACAAAAAGTCAAAAGAAGGTCAAGATCAACGATGCAACCATGCACAACGGTTTTAGACTTAGGAGTTTGTAAAATAGTTTCATTTGACGATGTAATGACCCATAATATCATTTCTAGAATTAGTTCTCTTAATTTCATAAAAATATCTCCCCCGTAAAATTTTAGTGGGTACTTTGGGCTATTCGATAACTAAGACTAGTCAATTCATGGGTAATTTGAATAATTAATATAAGTGATGGTCTAAATGTCAATTTGTTTAAACTCTTGTACCACTTTGTACATGTATCTTTTTAAAAATAAATTAGGGTAATAAATATCACTTTAGTAATGATAAAATTAGAAAATAAAAGAAGGAGAAGAGAGGGGTTTGGAGCGGCAAGAACGAAGAGAGGGGTTTGAAGTCGGCAAGAAATTTGCAAAACCAGGTAACTGCTAATTCAATTAGTAAATGTCATATATGTTGTATTGAAGCCTGTAAAGTGGGATAAGAAAATTGAATTGGAAAAAAACTATTTGCCTTGGGTTTCGTGAAGGGGGGGGGGGAGGGACAAGGTAGTATCTTATCTTATATTATTAAAACATTAATTGCCGGCACACACATATATATATGTGTGTGTGTGTGTGTATGTGTGTCTCCTTCATATTCACTCGTCTGCCAGTGCGTTTGGTTCTCGTGCATTGGCCCTTTTTGCTGGTGCTTTTGGTTTTTCATTTAGTAGGACTTGTATATATAAGTTTTCTATTAATATTGGGAGTTTGTATTATATGAATAACCATTAGAATTATGTTCTTGGGAGGATTTAATACTAAACCTTAGGCTTAAAATTTAGGAATTAAATTATCAAATTAGATGAAATTTTGAGGTTAGGCTAGATATATAGTAATACGGGTGTCATTGAACTCCTTGTGATGTGTATGTTTCGTTCTTGATAGTGAATTGTCATTTCAGGAGTTGAATTTAAAATTTATCCATTCGGTAGAAGTGTTCACGTGCGGTTACGACATTGAGGTAGGTTTGACTATCCTTCTTTTTGATTGAGATTGAGTTATTGAATACCTTATGTTGTAATCTATGGAATGTGATCGTATCATGTGTTGGATTGCTAATTCTTATTGTGATGCTAATGTGAGTGCTTTGATTGTCTATGTGTTGCTTCGAGAGCATGTGAATCCTAAATTGAGAATAGTGTGAATATGACATGTTGAGAAGGGGAGATAATTGTGATATATATTGAGGATCATGGGTTGCTTGAGGAAATAAAGTTACTAAAATGTGGTGAAATATTTCAAAGGAGAATCGTATCCCGATAGGTATAAAAGGGGGTGAATATTATAATTACTAAACTTTGAGAACTTTGGTATTTATTGTGCTTATTAAGAGGAATATTGCTTCCATAATTGTGTCTTGATTGCATGCATCCTCATACTACATGTTATGACATTTTGAGAAGTTATGAATGGTGATTCATATCATGAGTCCTTGACCACGAGCACTTGGGTGGCAAGGTAGTTGATACATTGAGATTCTTATTATGAGTCCTTGACCACGGGCACTTGCGTGCAAGGTAGTTGATATATTGTGATTGAGGTATATGGCCTGCGAGGTCCCCATGGGTCCCCCTAGCTTGGAGCCTTAGCTCGATGGGGGTATATACGACGGGCTGTGCGACGGTCTTAATACCACCTTGCATTGCATTGCATTACACGACATTGTATACCATTTCATCATACTACTTATGGTTGTTTTGGGTTGGCTTATGTGAGATTATATGTTTACTTTATTCGCTCCATTCTATATAAATTGGCGGCACCGATGCCGGAATGGTTTTCCTGTTGCAAGTGGAAGCATTCCTAGATTATTTCATAGTTTATTCAATTTCTGACTCCCAGTCGGTTAAACCTACTGGGTACATATTATGTGTACTCACCACTACTTCTTTCTCCCCCGCAGATTCTCGTCAGGTTTATCCACAAGGTACTTCATTTGCCCGTGCACTTGGTTCATACTAGATCTAGTGGTGAGACTCAGGGCTTCGAGTTTCCATTGGATTCTATCTTAGTTGTTTAGTCTTTATTTCTGTTCGGAGACTGAGATGCACTTATTTCACTAGTTATGTATTAGATGCTCTTTATACTCGTGACACCAGGTTTTGGGACATCATTTTTATGTGGCGGCTATTTATCGATTGGGTTTTCTTCCTTTAATGTACTTCATTTTTGGGTTTAGAATTTAAGTGGTTATTTAGTCATGACCCCATTTTGGGTCGTGACAGACGAATACCAAAAATATCTTTAAACTGGTTTGAAAAATTAAAAGGAACAAAATCAATTAATGCATCTAATAATTACCAAAAAAGACTTTAAACTGGTTTGGAGAGTATCACTACTAAAAAACTACCAAAAACGATGCAAAAAAGCGACGGACTGCGTCGTCTTTTTGGTCTAAAGCGATGAAAAAGAGACGCAGTCAATTCCATCGCTTTTTTAAAAGCGATGGACAATGTCACTAAAAAGAGACGGACGACATCACAAAGTTTAAAAAAAATAAAAAGCAACAGACGACGTCACATTATTTATTTATTTTTAATTATTTAATATTTGCGACGGATAGTGTCGCAATTATGAATAAATTAATTTTTTTGAAAAACAAATATCAGAAAAAGCGACGGAGTAGGTGACCTTGTCCGTCGCTTTTCAAGGTTTTTTCTTAAATTTCCAGAAAAGTGACGGATATAGCGACCCTGTCCGTCGCTTTTCTGGGAATTTTTTAAAAATAAATTGCCAAAAAGCGACGGACAAAGGGACCCCATCCGTTGCTTTTCTGCAAATTTTTTGACAGCAAAAACCAGCAGTTTCTGCTGCCCACCTGCATTAAAATTTAAATCCAATTCATATCAATATAACCCAATACAAGACGATAAACAACAACTAAAACATACAAAATACGTTATAATAAACACAATTAAACATAAAAAACATAGAAATTCATAATTTACACATTTTTAAATTGTTCCAAATTTCACAAAAATTTCTAAATTATCTGAAACTTAATGAAGGGAACTAGGGCCTATTTGCTAAAAAATCACCAGTACTCACGTCACAATCATTGGGGGAGTGTGTACCCGTTGGGCTAGGTTGAGCACTTGTTCCCTGAGTCCATCATATTGCTGAGTCATTCTACTTTCTAGTTAAGCCCTTCCTGCTTCAGAATCTGCCAATGTACATGTAAGTTCTTCAATTTTTTGAGACACGACAACCATCTGAACCTCGTCAATGGCCTCAGCTTGACATAACGATCTAATGCCTTGTAAATCGGATTAGAGTCGTCGTATGTTATTGTGGGTGACCATTCTATAAACCCGGCCTTTATGGCTCCC
This sequence comes from Solanum rostratum, assembly GCA_029948455.1. Classification (NCBI taxonomy): domain Eukaryota; kingdom Viridiplantae; phylum Streptophyta; class Magnoliopsida; order Solanales; family Solanaceae; genus Solanum; species Solanum rostratum. Next base: position 25,750,126 of record CM057053.1, read on the forward strand.
ACCTGCAATCTTTTCCATCCAAATTTTATTGGACAACTTAGGGGTTAGCTCGACCGAGTCTCCAAGCTCTTATATGTGTCGCTCATACTCATGCTGCATATAACAATTAATAATTAGACTCAATATGTGTATTAAAAGTAAAAGTTAGAATCAAAATAAGTTATACTTAAAGTTATGTTAAATAACTTACATAGGCTTGTTCGGCCATTTTCTCCACCCACTGATCCGGATTCGACTCATTCTTCTTTTTCTTCATATAATACCTCCTAAAAACTTCATCACATAAAGGAGGCCGCCCCAATTATTTTTTCTGTAAATTAAAATATAATTAATAAAAAAATACTTTGTATAAATTAAATACTTTACTTAAGAATAATGTTAGTTTAAACCTAAAATTTTCAAAAACTTACCAGCTCCCTCGTAATGGTACCGACACTCTTTGCACCTCCAGTGTGCAATGAGCCACCCCTTAGGCTTCCTCTAGCTTTTTTAGCTTGATCGGACATAGCCTTGAATTTATCAGTATCCCAATATCGGACCAAATCTTGATATACATGCAGAGGCACCCAAGTACTGGTTTTTCCATCATCTCTTGCTTTCTTTAGCCAGTTAGATAGTCGGGAACTTGTTTTCTCTCAAATGTGGTTGCAATGACCACGTTGTACTTGGGCTACCAGATACATAGTCTTGAAAAAAATAAACAGTGTTAAAAAATAAGTTAAGGAAACAAACTCAAGTTATTATGTAATCTTATATATACCTTGAATTCATTAAACATCGCTTGACGAATATTATTTGGAATCTACCCCCAAGAGTGGTATGCCTCTATGTATAACCTCCTAAGACTCTCCTTAAGAGCATCCACAACCTGTTTCGAAGATGCCATTTGCAAGACATATAATAAACATGTTATTAGTTCATCTATAATTTGTTTAAGTAGCAAAAATATATTAATAAAAATACAAACTTACGATATTCCATCGGGCTCTATCATGACTCTCTCACGTCTGTCCCTTGTCCAGGAGCTAAGTTAGGCACAACCTGTGTAGGCTCATATGCAATAGTAGAAGAAGGTGAAGCTGAGGATGGAAGATGTGTGTAATGTCGAGTCGATGGTGAAGGGACAGTATCAGTACTAGAAGAATTCCTTAAGTCTCAGATTAGATAGGTGGAGAGACTCAGAAGTAGGAGATGGAACGGTAGAAGATGGAATAGTCGATGATATGGGTCGATGATGTCTCATTGTAGGCCGAGGAGCAACCTGATCATACGAAAAGAATCTCGACTGTGTAGAAGAAGATGTGCTCTGTGGTTAATGCAACTGACTCTGAAAAGCTAGAGGATCCATAGTCCTAGAAGACACATAACGAGTAGCACCGGTGGAACCTCGAATATCAAGTAGTGAAGAAATATAGCCTAGGATATCCTCAGGATCAATCGGTCTCCAAGACTTTTTCTTTTTCGTCCTACCCAAAGAAGTATCCCCAAGATGATCCTGAGATCTATCACTATCACTCGATGATATCTGAAAGTAAAGTAACGCAAATACAATATATAAGAAAAACAAATGAAATAATTTTTGTATTAGCAAAATAAATTAACTTACATGCTAGTTATAATCTACCAATTTATTCCTCCTCACTTGTTTCATTTTCTTCATCCTCCCATTTCTCCTCCTCATTTGTTTCATATTCATCATCCTCCCATTCCTCCTCTCCAATGATTCATTATCTTCATCTACTTCTTCTTGAAAGTTTGACATTATTAATTTATCATCAGACACCTTCTAGTATGTATTGAGGATGATCTAGTGTGGTATCCAACTCAACATCAACTTGTAGTTGAACAAGTGCAAGATCATTTTGGTATGCCACATCACATACATTCTCAATTTCAATTCTTCAAATAGGAAAACCCACATTAAAGTAGACTAAAATTCATAAAATAGCTTGAAAGGAATTTTGGGTCTTCTTGGTTGAAAGGGACCAAGAATCAATCCCACATACCTAACTTAAGGAGTAGTAGTCAGACTTGAATTGACCCTAATTGGAACTCCAGCTTGAATCCTTGAGAGAGAGAAGTTGGGAGGAACGGGGAAGTGATCTTAAGAGGGATAGACTGATTTAGGTGAAAGAGTGAAGAGGGGAGGGGGTTTTCAGGTAGATTAAGGGTATAGGATAGGCAAAAAGTCATAATTCAAGTTTAAGACAAATCGAAATTTCATAAATGCCATTAATGAAATGGACCTGAATTTGGTCCATCTGGGTCATATGGTCCGATAAACAGTCCGTGTAGCATTACATGGACCGTGAATAGTGCCATGGACCAGGACTTAGAATTCGCAGAAGAAAGATTTCACAGAACTAAGTGGTACCACACGGGCGGCTTCACGGACCATCTGATGTCACACAGTCCGTGACATCGTCCGTGTAAAGGTACTTGAAATAAATTTTGCATGGCAAAGTTACGAGACAATGATTTTTGTACTTAGAAAATTTTCCACATCGTAAGCGACACGGACCGTGTGGTGTCACACCGACCATGTGAATGCCCGTGTGCCTTCTCTTGGAAAATTTCTCCTTGTCCTAAGTTTGCCCCAACCGTATATTGACCAAAGTGTCACTCCACGGGAGGTCATACGGACCGTGTGACTCCACACGGGCCGTGTAGGCTCCTCCGTGGAGTAATGCCTGGCAGTTTCCTGGGGAAAAATGTCAGAACATCTAGGCAATGCCATTAGGAAAAATCTGGGTCCTTACATCATCTCCCCCTTGGGAACATTCGTCCCCGAATTTGCAAGAATAAGGCTTGAAACGTTCGAACTTGAGCAAGAAACACACAACACAAGATACAATGCATTATTCACTACCCAAAATTTGTACCAAAAGCATTATGCAAAATCATTGTTCATGACTATTAAATTCATTTCAAAATTATATCCAACTCGTTCAAAACAATTATAAAAGTCCTTTTTGTACACATGCATGCATGTCGTATCATGAGACTCAAGAGGGCAAGAAATGGCAACAATAGACAAAGAAGGATCCTAGTACCTTAGGCTTGAGTAGATTGGAAAAGATGAGGGTATCGTTTCACCATGTACAGCTCCGCCTTCCAAGTAGCACTTCCACTTGTTGATTTCTCCAAAGTGCCTTCACCGACGCCACATCCTTGTTACGAAGCCGCTTTACTTGTCTATCCAAGATCTCCACCTGCACTTCCTCATAAGACAAGTTTTCCTCAACTTCAATTCCTTCTAAAGGCACAATGGTGCTAGGATCACCAATTAGCTTCCTCAACATAGATACATGGAAAACCGGATGAATAGCATTCAACTGCCGGGGTAACATCACCCTATAATACACACCTCCAATTCATTCAACAATTTCATAAGGGCCAACATACCGAGGACTTAGCTTGCCCTTCTCACCAAAACGCATCACACCCTTCATGGGAGAAACCTTCATATACACCCACTCACCGAGATGAAATTCAAGGTCCCTCCCCCTAACATCTGAATAGGACTTTTGACTACTTTGGGTCGCCTTCAATCTCCCCCAAATCACTTTCATCGTCTATATGGCATCCATTACCAAATCTGGGCCAACCAGAGCCATCTCTCCCAAATCAAACCACCCCACTGGTGATCTACACCTTCTCCCATGCAAAGCTTCAAACAACGCCATACCAATGCTAGCATGAACGCTATTATTATAAGTAAACTCAATCAGTGGAAGATGGTTATCCTAATTTCCCTTAAACTCCAACACACAAGCCCTCAACATATCCTCCAAGGTTTGAATAGTCCTTTCCACTTGGCCATCGGTTTGAGGATGGAAAACGGTGCTCAATTTAATCTTGGTCCCAAGCCCTTTCTGAAATGACCTCCAAAAACGGGAAGTGAATTGGGTACCCCTATCCGATATAATAGACCTAGGTACACCATGCAACCTCACCATCTCTTGGATATATAACCTTGCGTAATCCTCAACGCTGAAAGTAGTCTTAATAGGTAGAAAATGAGCCGACTTCGTCATCCAATCCATGATAACCCAAATAGAGTCGAATTACCTTCGGGTCTGAGGCAACCCAACTACAAAGTCCATGTTCACATCTTCCCATTTCCATGTGGGAATCTCTATGTCCTGAGCAAGCCAACAGGCTTTTGGTGTTCTACCTTCACCTGTTGACAACTTGGGCATTTAGACACGAACCTAGCAATATCTTTCTTCATACCATGCCACCAATACACTTCTTTAAAATCTCGATACATCTTGGTAGACCCCAAGTGAATAGAGTAACAAGAGTTTTGAGCCTCACTCATAATCACCCTTCTAAGGTCATCCACATCCGAAACACAAATCCGATCTTGGAACCGGAGTACACCATCTCCCCCTTGGAGAACACCTCGATCTCCTTTGCAGCAACCAACTTCTTCAATTCAAGCAACGATGGGTCTAGATCTTACTTAGCCCTTACCTCATTCACCACGGAAGATTCTGTCCCATTCTGAACCCGAACACCACCATCTCTTGAATCAGCCAACCTGACACCCAACCTAGCTAACCGGTGAACATCCCTTGCCAATTCCTTCTTTCCTTCCCCAACATGCGCCATACTCCCCGTAGACAACCTACTGAGAGCGTCGACCACAACATTGGCCTTGCCCGGATGATATAGAACACTCATATCATAATCCTTCAGAAGCTCCAACCACCTCCTTTGTCTCAAGTTAAGATCTCTCTGGGTGAAAACATATTGCAAACTCTTGTGATCGGTGAACACGTCAACATGAATCCCATACAAATATTGTCTCCAAATCTTTAAAGCAAAAACCCCTGCTGCCAATTCAAGATCATGCGTGGGGTAGTTACGTTCATGCACCTTCAACCGCCTTGATGCATACACTATCACCTTACCATTCTGCATAAGCACACAACCCAATTCGATCCGGGAGGCGTCACAATACACCAGAAATCCCTCTAAACCATTTAGTAGAGTCAAGATGGGAGTCGACGCAAGCCGATCCTTCAAAGTTTGAAAACTCCTCTCGCATTCATCCGACCATACAAATTTAGCATGTTTTTGGGTCAACTTGGTCAATGGAGATGCAATAGATGAGGACCCTTCCACAAACCTTCTGTAATACCCGACCAACCCAAGGAAACTGCGAATATCCGAAGGTGTCAACGGTCTAGGCCAATTCTTCACGATCTCGGTTTTCTTCGGATCCACCTTGATACCATCACCGAACACCACATGACCAAGGAAAGCCACTTCGCCCAACCAGAATTCACACTTGCTAAACTTGGCGTACAATTTATTTTCCCTTAGAGTTTGGAGAACCATCCTCAAGTGGTTCCCATGCTCCTGCTCACTTCGGGAGTAAATGAGAATATCATCAATGATAATCACCACAAAGCTGTCTAGGAATGGCTTAAGCACTCGATTCATCAGATCCATAAATACAACTGGAGCATTGGTTAGGCCAAACGACATCACCATAAATTCAAAATGCCCGTACCTCATCTGAAAAGCTATTTTGGGAATATCACACTCCCAAACCTTCAACTGATGATACCCAGAGCGGAGCTTAATCTTCGAGAAATGAGTGGCACCTTGAAGCTGATCAAACAAGTCATCAATCCTGGGCGACGGGTACTTATTCTTAACAGTCACCTTATTCAGCTGTCGGTAGTCTATACACATCCGAAGAGACCCGTCCTTCTTCCTTAAAAACAACACGGGAGCATCCCACAGCGATATACTATAATAAAATCCTTCTCCAATAGATCCTTTAACTGCTCCTTTAATTCTTTTAATTCTGCCGGTGCCATACGATAAGGAGGAATAGAAATAGGCTGAGGATCTATGCCGAAGTCCACCTCTCTTTTCGGAGGGATCCCGGGTATGTCTTCGGGAAACATATCCAAAAACTCATTCACCACAGGGACCGACTCAAGAGTGGGTACTTCGGACTCTACATCCTTGACTCTCACAATATGATAGATACACCCCTTAGAAATCATTCTCCACGCCTTGAGGTAGGAAATAAACCGACCCCTAATAGAAGAGTCACCACCCTTCCATCTAGAACGGGCTCACCGGGAGGTTGGAACTTGACCGTCCGGGTTCTACAATCTATGGAAGCATAAGATGCATGCAAACAATCCATCCCAAGAATCACATCAAAATCAAACATCTCAAGTTCAACAAGATCACACAGAAAGATTTTATGCGACACAGCAACAAGGCAACCCTGATAAACTCTATGAGCAACAACGAATTCACCCACGAGGGTGTAGACTGAGAAAGGCTCCCTTAAAATCTGGGGACTCAAACCAAACTTAATAGCCAACAGTGGAGTCACAAAAGACAAATTTGCCCAGATCAAGCAAAACATAAGCATCAAAATCAAAGACTTTCAACATACCAGTCACAACATCTAGAGTTTCCTTGACATCCTGAAGGGCATAAAGTGCATAGAAACTGTTGTTCCTTGGGGCCGCTCCTTGGGGTGCTCTTTGTCGACCTTGCGCACCTTGGGCCACTTGACCCTGGCCTCTGCGGGCAAATCTAGGACAGCCTGCAACCTTATAATTCTTATCACCACACCCATAACACAACCCTAGTTCCTTCCTACAAGCATCTATGTGGTTCTCTCCACACTTCTCACACTGAGGGAGTCCCTGCCCACCACCAACCGGTGCTCTAGGGGGAGGCACTCTGGCACCTGAACCTTGTCCTCGGTCCTGCTAGAAGCGACTAAATCCACCACCACCTCGAGAACCGGAAAATCTACCATCAAAATGGGTCCTCTTAGGATCATGCATCCTCTCTTCCTTAAATTTCTCCCCTTCAATTTGTTCAGCATAGACCATGAGCCAGGAGATATCCATGTCCCGTATAAGCATGGCTGTGCGACATTCCTTCATAAGCAAATCAGATACACCCGAAATGAACTGGTGCATTCTTGCACGGGGATCAACCACCAAGGAGGGAACATATTTGGAAAGTTTCATAAACTTGAGGGCATAATCCCTCACACTCATAGTCCCCATCCAGAGGTTGATAAACTCAGTCATCTTGGCCTCTCTCAGCTCAAGTGGGAAGAAGCGATCAAGGAAGGCAAATTTGAACTCCTCCCAATTGACATCACCACCACAGACTCTTTCTGAAGACCACTGAGTAAACCACACTTGAGCTACATCCTTCAGCTGGTAAGCAGCCAGTCCAGCTTTTTCCTCAGAAATGACGCCCATAATATTCAGTATGGCTCAATGAACTCCTGAGCATCCTCATCAGCCTTCGACCCATAGAACTCTGGAGGATTCATTCGGGTGAAATCCCTCACCCTAGAAGCAGGTGTAGGATCCCGTGGCAAGTTAGCTTGCCTTGCCTAAGTAGTTACCACCTTGGCAAGCATGGCAAAAGCGGTGCAGAATTCACTATTAGAAATAGGCTCATCCATAGGCTCGTGGGGAACCTAATCTTCGTTAGCCGGAGTCGGTCTAGGTAGAAGGGGTCTTCCTCGAGGCATTTGCTTAAATGGATTAATCACACCGGTAAGTAAGGGAATTACATATACCAATCACAGCACGACACAAGACATGAAGAAGTGAGGCAATTTCCTAATATGTCTTTGTAGCCTCCCACTCATAGGTATGGTACACTTCAACACCCATGAATAGGACTCTACTCAACGTGGCATATTAGACTCCGAGGACCATTTATAAACCTAGGGCTCTGATACTATCTTTTGTCATGACCCGGGGTAGGGGCCTAGACGTGACACGTGATTGGGACCCAAGGGCCCCCAAACAAGCCTCAAGTATCCATAAACGACATCATCGGTTCAAGATTAGCATACAACACATACGATTTTAGCCAAGTCTAAGTTCAGGAGCCATATATATATAGAGAGAATACGCAATCAATATATTAGTCATAATAGTGCCCAACAATGCCTCTAATCCAAGGAACGGGGGCCAAGACAACTTCTGGGCTCACCTTCGATAAAAAGAACATTCAAATAACAATAGAAAGAACATAGCCGGCTTGCCCTCGGAAGACGGGACTCACCACAAAGATTCCAAAAGTGAACTATTCTTCAAATGGCTGATATTCAAAGTGCTCGGTCCCTACATGGTAAAATCATGTAGGCATAGAGTATGCGTCGATATGTTTGAATGTACTAAGTATGCGGACATGCAATGCATATGAATTACCAAACCTGCATTTCAATGTTAGATGACAAAGGCACATAATAGAAAAGAATTATATATTCAATGAAATTTTTTATACAAGATGCCATGAAAGTCATGATGCATGAAATGCAATAATGCTTATATATATATATATATATATATATATATATATATATATATATATATATATATATATATATTATGGATGGACTATAATCGACAAACCAAATCCATACGATCTATTACATGAATTAGACTGATTGGGACCTCCCACCGGTAGGAAGAAGATTACTTGCCAAAGGTAATCTACATCACACCTTACGTAACACACCATTTCGGAGGATGGTCACCTTCCTTATGGGAATCACCATCTCGAAAGGATTTTTAATAGCAATATCATATCATATCAATAAACAAATACCATTCCTTATGACTCGGTCATTTCAATAGTGGCATCCATTCCTATGTTGGCACATAGTTCGAGGAAAGGGAGAGGACCTTTGGGGATAGCCCTGACGCCCCCAATCATCGGTGCTAATTTAAAATATCCCACGAGAATACTTATACATATACATGCTTTCAAGAGATACAATATTCATTTCAAATCCGTTCGATGCATATTCAGGCTCAAAAGCCAAAGCATGAATCATAATTATGGTACTCATGCAAGGAATAGCCCATCTACTAATACAATATGGTGCAAGTACCCAATATGCTCAAAGAACCAAAAACAGAAGACATCTATGTGATCACATTCTTGTCATAACCAATACCTTATCAATACCACTTCATAAAACATAATTGGGCTTAACCCACTTCATAATCTCTGAAAACCAATGCTCTTAAATGCAATACAATACATGATGTAGGAATGACATGGGTAATGTAGAGTAAATGTAAAATCAACATTATAATATGAAATCTAGAAGATCCACAATAAAATTAATATGAAAATCATAGTATAGATCAACCATGAATGAAACAATCTTTAAGGGGACATGCATGTTCATAATTGCATAACTCAATGTGATTCATCATAATGGAGCTTAAAATAACTTGAAATCCTGAGTAATGTACAACCCATGCATTGTTCAAAGTTAATAAGATCAAATAGTAAAACCCACATTAAAGTAGACTAAAGTTGATAAAATAGCTTGAAAGGAATTTTGGGTCTTCTTGTTTGAAAGGGACCAAGAATCAATCCCACATACCTGACTTGAGGGGTAGTAATCAGACTTGAATTGACCCCAATTGGAACTCCAGCTTGAATCTTTGAGAGAGAGAACTTGGAAGGAATGGGAAAGTGATCTTAAGAGGGGTAGAGTGATTTAGGTGAAAGAGTGAAAAAGGGAGGGGTTTTCAGGTAGATTAAGGGCTTAGGATAGGCAAAAAGTCATAATTCACGTTTAAGACAAACCGAAATTTCATAAATGCCATTAATGAAATAGACCTGAATCTGGTCCATCTGGGTCACATGGTTCGATAAACGATCCATGTAGCATCACACGGACCATGAACAGTGCCGTGGCCTAGGACATAGAATTCTCAGAAGGAAGATTTTACAGAACTAAGTGGTACCACACGGGCGGCTTCACGAACCATCTGATGTCAAACAGTCCACGGCATCGTCTGTGTAAAGGTGCTTAAAATAAATTTTGCATGGCAAAGTTACGAGACAGTGATTTTTGTACTTAGAAAATTTTCCACATAGTAAGCGACACGAAAGGCCACACGGACCGCATGGTGTCACACAGATTGTGTGAACGCCCGTGTGCTTTCTCTTGGCAAATTTCTCCTTGTCCTAAGTCTTCCCCAACCGTTAACTGACCAATGTGTCATTCCATGAGAGGTCACATGGACCATGTGACTCCATAGGGGCCGTGTAGGCTCCTCCGTGGAGTGATGCATGGAAGTTACTTGGGGAAAAATCTCAGGATATCTAGGCAATGGCATTAGGAAAAATCTGGGTCCTTACATATAGGCTTTGTCTGAATGATAACCCACTAATCAGCCTTACCTCTACAAAATGGATATGGATTGTAGTAGACCTGTTTAGCATTTTGGGCAATGATAAAAGGATCATAACTTCCATATTATCTGGTGAGCTTAACTTCAGTTAAATTATGTTGCTGGTCCACCCTTGTGCCTCTATGTGATGGGTTAAACCACTTATGCCGAAATAATACTATCTTTTTTGAGGTCAATCTGAATATCGAATTTCAACAATCTCTTGAATGACACCATAATATTCAATAGTTTGGCCATTACTGTCGACATTACCTTGAACAAAGACACCGCTATTATTGATTTTCTTATATGCAGAAACTTCCTCAGTTTGAAACTTAAAGCCATTCACACAATATTTACTCATTGTGTGAATTTGAGATTCAGGCTCGACTACGATTATCTCACCAATGGTAAATGCTGAACAATTGAGTATTCATCATAAACCTACAAATTGTATCCAAAATAATAAAATTTATTCTAAAATAAATACATAATTCCTACTGATTCAATATGATTTGGCTTTCACATTTACATAGTCCTTTAACCATTTGCCAAACCTCGTATATATGGCTTCATTGCCTAGGTGTTTATGAACAAGTTGATATTGATATGTGCATTTTATTAGTTAGTAAGCACTAATTATTATGTAATTTGACAATCAAGATATGGCTAAATTTCTGGACAATTAAGTAGAATATGGGTTATAGCCGATTATGTTTCCATGGCCGTGAAGCCTCCTTTTCCACACCTTTTAGATCCTCAGCCACTTTGATTAAAAATTGGAATTAGGGGAAACATAGGATCACTCTCACCTTCATCATTCCAATTTGGCCTATTTCTCTTGCATGGAACTTCATCCCCAAAGTAATAAGAATAAAAGTCGTCAGTTTTCCTTGCGATATGAGCTCGAACAACTGATCTTTAGATTTGTCCCTTTTGTTTAATTGTGTGTTTGCAACCTCCAATTTTTCTATACATACCAATTCAAATGTGTTAATCATGAATTTTATTATTTATATATTCATTATATATAATTAAGTACATAAGTCATATAAAGCATTACCTTCCAAATAGATACATTCACCTTAGTTGAACTAGACCTCCAAGGTGAGCTTCTTGTAAAAGATGAATCGGAAGATGCTCCATCACATCAAAGAAGCCAGGCGGAAAAATCTTCTCCAACTTTGTAGTAATAACAGGAATATTTTCCTCCATCCTATCTAAACTACTTTCAAGTAATATTCTAGAACATAAATCTCTAAAGAAAAGACATCTTTGCGATTGGCTTTCATATCCTCTCAGGAAGGTGGCTAAAAGTGATCAGAAGAAAAGTTTCCATGAATACATGACAATCATGCTTTTTCATACCTATCAACTTCCCTTCATTCAAGTCTGCCCACTTGCCCAAATTGGAAGCATATCCCTCCAGAATCCTCAAATTTTTAACCCACTCACATATTTCACGTTTTTCATCCATGGTGAATGAAAAACTGGCTTTATGCTTAACAAATTTTCCAGTTGGTAGTACCTGCACTCACAATTCTTTCCTCCTACAATATTCCTTTAAGTCCATTCTAGCTCTTGGGTTGTCTTTTGTCTTGCCTTAACTTTCATCACTGTGTTGAATAAGTTGTTAAAATATTTTTTCTCAATATGCATCACATCAAGATTATGTCTTAGGAGATTATCCTTCCAATATGGCAACTCCTAGAATATGCTTTGTTTGGTCCAATTCTGTTCAACACCATATCCAAGAAGTCTAGTTAGTGGAGCTTTTGTAACTTTAGGCAGTTGACAAATTCTCTCCCAAATTTGATGCCCTGTCAGTGATGGGGGTGGAGGATCAATGTCAACCCTGTTTATTCTGAATGCATGCTTCATCTTTCTGAACTCGTGGTCCATTGGCAAGAATTGACGATGACAATCAAACCATGAATTTATTTTGCCATACTTAAGGGTGAAAGCCTTACTATGTTCCATGCAATGAGAACAAGCAAGCTTTCCAACCGTCATCCAACCAGAAAACATACCATATGTAGGAAAATCATTAATAGTCCACATTAAACAAGCACGCATAATGAAATATTATTTAGTTGATATGTCATAAGTCTGTACATCTTCAAATCATAGCTGCTTAAGCTCATCTATCAATAGTTGTAGATAGATATCAATCAAACCTTTTGGGTTATGGGAATCCATAATAACACAGCTTAAAAATATGAATGGAATTGTCATGCACATTTCAGGAGGAAGGTTATATAGAGTGAGAAATACGGACCAACAAGAATAAGGCTTGGAAGAAATTGAGAATGCTGTAAATCCATCTGAACACAGCCCCAATCTGACACTTCTAGGCTCTCTTGTAAAGTCAGGATATACATTATCAAAATGCTTCCATGCTTCTCTATCAGATGGATGAGACAACACACTGGGCGACCTTTTATATTCACGGTGCCATCTCATATGTGGGGCAGATCTCATCGATGCATACAACCTCATCAGTCTAGAAATAAGAGGTAAACAATGCATAGCCTTAATTGGAACCATCTTTCCACCCAAAGTCCTCTTATAACGAGCATGACCATAAAACTTACAATTTTCCAAGTCACTATCATTGTTGTAGTACTACATGCAACTATTAACACCACATTGAATTCTATCATGTGACAATCCTATCTTGGAAACCAGTTTCTTTGCTTGATAGAAGGTCTTGGGTATGTTAAACTCAAGATTAACCAACTCACCCAAAAGATCGACCATTGTGTCCATAGCCGCATTAGGAACATCTCAATCTGGTTTAATATTCATTAATCTAACGGCAACAGATAAAGCAGAATGCCGACTCCCCTGACATAATGGCCAACTAGCCACTTCTAAGTCTTCATAGAAGCGTCTTGCTTCTTCATTAGGAGCTTCATTAAAAAATTATTAAAGTTCCAGCCTCCCTTGAATGTCGAAAGCATTATTAATCATTTCATGAACTCTATCATGCTCAAACGTGTCATGTTGAATACTATCATGTTCAAATCTAATTTGACCTTATGGTACAAGCATATTATATTCATCCATGGGCATCGAATTATAAAATGCACCATTTAGTCCATCTATTTCTCCATGATTCACCCATACAAAATATCTAGGCTTAAATCCATTACAATACAAATGTACCATAACTTCATCTGGACTAAAATATTTCAAGCACTTACATACACTGCAAGGACACCTAACCAATTGATTTCTCTTAAAAAGATCAAGTGTCATTGCATGATCAATGAAACTTCTAACACCATAAAAAATATAGATTTCAACCCACCACCATTTTCATAATATATGTCTTACATCCATAAACGGTAATCCATCTACAAAATATTCACAACCTTAATTAATCAGTTCAAGTATGTTCTTAAGTATCCTAATTAAAGTTCAAGTTCTAAATTATATTTTAAGTTAAAAATAATCTTAAAGTGTAACTTAAGAAATTTCTTAAAGTATCATCAATTTGTAAATACTTAAAAATAATCCTAAAGTTCAACTTAATTCTAACAACTTAACCAAATCAAAGGTAAAGTGCAATTCCAACAACAAACACATTATGATTAAAAAAGATATAAGTGCCAACACTATAGACGCAAATCAATTTTGCAAGAAAATCAATTTTCTCATCAATAGGATCAATTAGTGTTGTCACTTATGCCAAACAAACACATTATGATATAATATATATATATATATATATATATATATATATATATATATATATATATATATATATATATATATATATATAAGTGTCAACACTAGATGGACATAAATCGATTTTGCAAGAAAATCAATGTTGTCATCAATAGGATCAACTAATGTTGTCACTTATGCCAAACAAACACATTATGACAAAAATAAAATAAGATAAGTGTCAACACTAGATGGACACAAATTGATTTTGTAAAAAAATCAATTTTTTCATCAATAGGATCAACTAATGTTGTCACTTATGCTAAAAAAACGCATTATGATAAAGAAAAATATAAGTGTTAACACTAGATGGACACAAATCGATTTTGCAAGAAAATCAATTTTGTCATCAATAGGATCAACTAGTGTTGTCGCCTATGCTAAACAAACTCATTATCACTATAACATACTCTAAAAAATTATTCAAATATGTATATACACACAATAGTTAAAATTTTTATCGAAAAATACCTCGACTCTTTTACTTATTTTCGGAGATGGATGGTTAGGTGGTACTTCGATTGGTGGCGCCGGCGAAAATGGAAAACCTAAAATTTCAAGTACAATTAAAGCACATTATATACAAGTTAAAAGTTCACAAATAAAGTTCAAGTTCTAAAATCGTATAAATTCAAGCTCTAATGAAGTTAAATCTAAGTTCTACTTAATTAAAAAATCCTAAACTTCAAACTTAAGAAATCCTAATTAAAGTTCAAATTTTGTATTACATTCAACTTAAAAGTTCACAACTTAATATATTCAAGTTAGTTCCAAATTAAATCTAAGTTCAAGTTAAACACTGCTAAAGTTCCACTTAGGTTCAAATCCTACCGTTCAAATTTTAACTTAGATCTAATCAAAATTCTCAACTTGAAGTTCAAGCTAAGTTCCCGAAGTTCAAGTTCAAATTAAACTTAGTTCAACTTAAAAAGAAATCCTAAAGTTCAATTTTCATATTTCATTCAACTTTACAGTTCACAACTTAAAATTCAAGTTCCAATTTTAATCTAAGTTCATGTTAAACATTACTTAAGCCATAATCTTAACAAATCCTAAATTAAAGTTCAAGTTCTACATTATATACGAGTTCAAAGTTCACAAATAAAGTTCAAGTTCTAAAATCAACTAAATTCAAGTTATAATAAAATTAAATCTAAGTTCTACTTAAATAAAAAATCCTAAACTTCAAACTTAAGAAATCCTAATTAAAGTTCATATTTTATATTACATTCAACTTCAAAGTTCACAACTTAAAATATTCAAGTTCCAAATTAAGTCTAAGTTTAAGTTAAACACTACTAAAGTTCAACTTAAGTACAAATCCTATAGTTTAAGTTTTTAATTATATCTAATCAAAATTCACAACTTGAAATTCAAGCTAAGTTCTAAAATCCCAAAGTTTGAAGTTCAAAATTAAATCTGAGTTCTACTTTTTAAAATTCAACTTAACAAATACTAAAGAATGAAGTTTTACATTATATTCAAATTCAAAGTTCACCTTAATTAGAGTTCAAGTCTCAACAAAACACTTACATTCCAACACAAAAAAACTATCTCAATACACAATCTAACTCAAAAAACTCAATTCAAATAAAAGCCCTAAAATTTTCATTCACTAATTCACCATTAAATATACAAACTAACTATGTAAACAATATTCTAACTTCAACAACAATTCAATTCTAACTAAAAATACCTAATTTATAATCTCATTCAAAAAACCCCAAATTCAAGCTAAAATTCAAAATTTTTTATCACTTATTCACACAACATATACAAATTAACTATGCTAATACCATTGTAACTTCATAATAACAATATTCCAACACAAAAGTACCCAATTCATAATCTAATTTCAAAAACTAAAATTTAAAGTTTAGCCATAAAAGAAAAATAATAATTTCATTCACATATTCACAATAAAATACATAAAATAAGTTTTGTAATATCATAATATCAACAAGAAAAGCGAAATACACTAGCTAATAAGTTACAAAATCCAAAAACTTTAAAGAACAAAATAATACCTACAAACACTAAAAATAGAGCAAAAAGAAGAAGAAAACTAGTATATTAGGTGTTGGGGAGGTGGAACCGGACGACGGCGGTGGCAGCGGCGGTCGGTGACGACAGTAGGGGACAGGCCGACAAGAATGGGGTAGAGGAATTAGGGTTTTTGAGAGAAAAATGAGTTTGGGAGAGAGAAAATGAAGAAAGTTGGCCATCGTTTTTTTATATAAGGCGAGGGGCGATGGACGGGGTCTTTTTGTCTGTCTCCCTTCAATAAATTAAATTTGACTATTTGACAAAAAATGCGACTACTGAGAAACGCAGTCCGCCGCAATTTAAAAAAAATTAAATTAATTATTTTAATAAAAATAGCGACGGACAGTATCTTTTTATCCGTCGCAATTTTTTTTTTAAAAAAAATTGCGACGAACGGCATCACTTTGCTATTAAATAATTATATAAAAATTAAAAAGATTGGCGAAAAATCCGCTGGAAAAATGACAAACATGTACACACTGTCTGTCGCTTTTAATTATTGAAAATTAAAAATATTAAAAGGAAAAAAGCGATGGACTATGTCCTTTAGTTCGTCGCTTTTTGGTAGTTTTTTAGTAGTGTATATTTCGAGATTTTCTGAGATTGCAAGATCTTTCTTCAAACAATGATTTTGTAAAAATATCTGCCAATTGATTTTCAGTATTGACAAAAACAATTTCAATTTTCCATGTAAAACATGATCTCTAATAAAATGGTACTTAATATCAATGTGTTTTTCCCTAGAATGATACACAGGATTTTTTATCAGACAAATGGCACTAGAATTATCACAGAGTAATTGAGCAGGTTTAGCAATAACATCATAATCACTTAATTGATGAATTATCCGTAGAACGTGAGTACAACATAGTCCAATAGCCACATATTCAACCTTATTAGTGGATATATATACACAATTTTGTTTCTTGCTGTTCCAGGTGATCAATAAATTTCCAAGGAATTGACAAGAACCGTTGGTGCTCTTTCGATCCACTTTATCACCTACATAATCTGCATCTGAAAATCCACAAATGTCAAGTGCAGAGGATCTTCCACACCGAAGTCCAAATTCCAACTAGATAATGAATTATCCTCTTAACAACAATTAAATGAGATTCTCAAGAGCAGATTGAAATCTTGCACATATACATATACTAAACATGATGTCAGGCCGACTTGCTGTAAGATAGAGTAGAGAACCAATCATACCACTGTACTTAGACTCATCAACATTCTTACCATTTGAATTGAGATCCAGATTGCATGAAGGACTCATCGGAGTACTTATGGATTTTGCATTTTCCATACCAAATTGTTTTACCAGTTCCAACATACTTGCTTTGATAGATGAAGACACCTTGATTAGTTTGAAAAATTTAAAGTCCCAGAAAGAAGGTTAACTCACCCATCATACTCATTTTTAATTCGCTTTGCATAAGATAAGCAAAATCCTTGAACAAATCAAAATTAGTACGACCAAAAATAGTATCATCAATATGAATTTGAATAATAATATTGGCAGAGGAAGATTTTTTGATAAAAATAGTGGTGTCAATACTTTATTGAGAAAAACCATGGGATAATAGAAATTTTCTTAGACGCTCATACCAAGCTCTAGGAGCTTGTTTAAGTCAATAAAGAGCTTTTGCAATTTAAAAACATGATCAGGAAATTTTGGATTTTCAAAATTGGGAGGTTGTTTTATAAAAACTTCTTCTTCAATAAATCCATTTAAAAAAAGAACTTCTTACATCCATTTGAAAAAGTTTAAAACCTTTAAAAGCAACATAAGCAAGAAGAATGCAAATAGACTCTAACCTTGCTACAAGAGCGAAAGTTTCATCATAGTCGACTCCTTTTTGTTGTGAATAACCTTGAGCCATGAGTCTAGATTTATTTCTAGTTACTTCTCCTACTTCATTTAGCTTGTTTCTGAAATACATTTTGTTCCAATAATGGTGGCATTTTCAGGTTTAGAAACCAAAGTCCAGACATGGATCTTTTCAAATTGATCTAACTTTTCCTTCGTTGCTCTTACCCATTCATTATCCTTCTGTGTTTCTTCAAACTTTTTTGGTTCAAGTTGAGATATGAGAGCAATGTTGGCGTTTCTTTTGCTTGACACTTTGGTTCTCATTTCATCGCTGACATTACCAATGATGAACTTTTCTAGGATAGTCAGGTTCGTTCCTCCATTCATTAGTTACTGACCCTATTACAAGTTGACTTTCATCGACAGTAATTGACTGGTCTTTGTCTGCAACTTCTTTTGAAGTTATCACAACAATTTTGCCGATGTCCTCGTCAATTGAACTTCATTGCTGCGAGGATCAAATTTACCTATATTATCCTTACCATTATTGTGTACAAATCATTTGTAGTAAAACAGATGAAAGTAACTGATGTTTGGTTTCTTCTCATTCTGTAGTTCATATGGAGTCTTCTTTAGAATGGTCCTGAGTAAATACCTGTTAAGAATATGGTAGGCCGTACTTACTGCTTCTGCCCAAAATGGTGAGGAAGGGAGTATTCACATATCGTGGTTCTAGCCATATCTTGAAGAGTTTGATTATTCCTTTCAATTACTTTGTTTTGTTGAGGAGAGTGAGGGGCAGAGAAGTTGTGGGAGTATCCTTCTTCATTACAGAACTTTTCAAAGGCTCTGCTTTCAAATTCTCCTCTATGATCACTTCTTATTGATGTGATGTAGTATCCCATTTCAATTTGTACTTTCTTACAAAAAAACTCAATTTTTTCAAAGTAACATCATTGTTAGCAAAAAAAATAACCCAAGTGAAATGGGAATAATCATCAACAATTACAAACACATACCTCTTTCCTCCAATGCTTGCAGTTCTAGTGGGACCAAAA
Source organism: Solanum rostratum (assembly GCA_029948455.1). NCBI lineage: Eukaryota > Viridiplantae > Streptophyta > Magnoliopsida > Solanales > Solanaceae > Solanum > Solanum rostratum. Next base: position 25,768,989 of record CM057053.1, read on the forward strand.
AGGTCCATGTGAAGAAGTTGTAGAGGTTTGGTAGTAGACACAATATCATTTGATTAAAAAGAGTTTCTTGTTTGCTTACCCATTTAACATGCATCATAGATGTGATCTTTCGTGTAGTCCACTTTTAGCAATTCAATTATCAATTCCAGCCTTGCAAGCTTCTCAATTAATCTCATGCTGGCATGGACTAAATCTTTGTATCAAATCCATGGATCTTCAGAATTAGAGGCCAAACATATGTGTCACAACCCGGGGTTAGGGCCTAGATGTGACATGGCGAATGGAGATCCAAGAGTCCCCAAACAAGCCTCAAGTATTTGTAACCACATCATCGGTTCGAGAATAACATTCAATCACACATAGTTATATAGTCAAACCAGATCTCAGGAATCAGTCCATTGATACGAAAGCAATACAATAGTCATAGAAATTAGATAAAAGAAGAGTTCACATAGTGCCCAACAATGCCTCTAGTCAAAGGAACGGGGGCCGGGATAATTTCTGGGCTCAACCTCAAATAAAGAGAACATCCGCAATAACAATAAAGAAGATAGTTGGCTCGCCCTCAAAAGATGGGACTCACCACAATAACTCTAAGAAGGGACTATTCATCAAACGACTGGTATTCAACGTGCTCGACCCCTACATGGTAAAATCATATAGGCATAGAGTATACGTTAGTTCGTTTGAATGTACTAAGTATGCGGGCATGCAATGCATATGACTTAACAACCTGCATTTCAATGTTAGATGATAAGGGTATATAATATAGAAAGAATCATATATCCAATGGGGAAGTATACAAGATGCCATGAAATTCATGATGCATGCAATGCGATAATACTCTAATATAGCGGGGATGGACTATAACTGACAAATCAAACCCATGCCATCTATTACATGAATTAAATCGATTGGGACCTCCCACCGGTAGGGAGAAGATTACTTGCCAAAGGTAATCTATATCACACTTTACGACCACACTTTTCAGTGGATGGTCACCTTCCTTACGATCCACTTTTCAGAAGGACTTTTCATAATCATATCATAAACATAAACATAATAAACGAATAACCATTCCTTACGACCCGATCTTTTCAGTAATGGCAAATGTTCCTATGTTGGCGCATAGTTCAAGGAAAGAAAGAGGGCCCTTGGGGATAGCCCTGACGCCCCCACTCCATCGGTGCTAAGTCATAAACATCCTACTTGAATACTTATACATATACGTGCTTTCAAGATATTCAATACTCATTTCAAAACGTTTAATGCATACATAGGCTCACATGCCAAATCGTAAAATAATAATCATGATGCTCATGCAAGGAATAACTCTTCTACATATATTAGAAATGGTGCAAGCACCGATAATGCTCCTAGAGCCATAATCATAGACATACCGGTGATCACCTTCTTGTCATAACAAATGTCTTACCAAAATCATATCATAAAACATAATTGGGCTTAACCCATTTCATAGTTTCCATGCATCAATGTTCATGAATGCAGTGCAATGCATGATGTGAAGATAACATGGGTAACATAGATTCAAGTCAAAATCAGTCATATAAAAATGAAATCAAAGAAATCCATGATTAAATCCACATGTAAATCGTAGTATAGGTCATCCATGCACAAATTAACCTTAAAGGGGACATGCACACTCATACTTTATAACTCAATGTAGATCATCATATTAGTAATCAAAATAAATTGAAATAATAGGTAAAATACAACCCATACACTAATTATACTTAATCAAATTAAATAATGAAATTTCATATTTAAAGTGACTGAAATTCATGAAATAGATTGAAAGGAATTTTGGGTCTTCTTGGTTGAAAGAGGCCAAGAATCAACCCCACATACCTTAATTGAGGAGCTAAATTTGAGGAACGATTTAGGCTTGAATTAGACTCCAATAGAACCCTAGCTTTGATCCTTGAGAGAGGAGTATAAAGAGGAGTAGGGAGGTGATCTTAGGAGGGGTAGAATATTTTAGGAGAATCGTCACGCCCCGGGAGGGTACCTTTGGTGTGGCTAACACTCAGAGACCATTGCTAGTCCCCAAGCGAACCACTTAGCCTCATCACATCATTCAATCAATAAACTCTACTGAACTACGGAATGTATAAGTAAGTAAATGGGCACATCTCATCAAAAGTCTCAAAAGAATATATATAATAACGAAGGCTAATAGAATGAACTAGCTCACAATCTCAACATCAATGCTCGACCATCGTCTATGAAGCCTCTATCACTAATCATGTGGTGCCAATGATAGATCCATGGCTACCCAAATCAAAATAAAAGAAATAGTCCAATCTCTAACTCTAACGCAAGATGAATATATCATGGTAGATCCTCCGAAGTAGGGAAGGCTCACCAAATCAGCTGCAACCTTAGATCTTCAATGGAGCGCCTGTTGACGATCTCTACTACCTGCCTTTGCATCATAAAACGATGCAGTCCAGAGTGGACATTAGTGCTTGGAATGTAATGATATGTAAAATAGCTAAGTGAAACAGAAACCGGTAGAAAAATACGGAAACAACATCAACTCAAAAATAAACATCAAATATCATCAAATCGTCAAATGTCTATCTATGCAAGAATAAAGAATAGGCAAGTGACACGTCAACAACTCAAACTCATCAATCACCTTAGACTCATCTCAAAGGAGCTTACCTCCTCTCATCTCATCGCATCTCATCTTATCTCATCTCAGAGAGGCTCACCCCCTCTCATCTCATCTAGACTCGGAGTACTCAAGGTAGGAAATTTATAGGAGTTTCTCTTATCCGACAACACTCACTGATGAGCCAGTGAATGTACAACAATCACACTGATGTTGCCACAGCCGTTCCAAACTTTCCAGATCAGGAACGCTCCGAAACCATATCAGCTCACCCAATATGGAGTCAAAACTCAACAGGTTTTCTATTTCTTTTAGGGACACTCTCGAGGGAACCACATATATATATGATAGTTTCAAGCCTCACCTACGTTTGGCGGCATAGTTAATGAGTTCGAGTGGGACTCACTCTCACCCATTTCGGTGCTCGATACTCCTCCCGACTCAATGCTCATAAAACCTCCATCTCAAATCTCAACCAATCTCATAGGGACTCACTCCCCGTCAATGATTGGTATCTCATAGGGACTTTAGCCCTTTCATCAAACATCTCATAGGGACTTTGACCCTATCATAAAACATCTCATAGGGACTTTAACCCTATCATCAAACATCTCATCAATGACTTAAGATTGTATAACAATCATTAGGAAATAAGTGAATAGACACATCGGTAGAGTTCAAAATTTCATCAATTCATCATCACAACCAATAATCTCAACTCAAGGCTCTAGACTCAACTTTCAAGTGCATTATGCATGCTTTTCAAGTTAGTCATCAAAATTCTATCACCTCATCATTGCAATCAACAATCTCAACTCAAGGCTCTAGACTCAATTCTCAAGTGCATTACACATGCTTTTCAAATTAGTCATGAAGAGTAAGCAAATTCTTATGAAAACATCCAATTTAAGAAAACAAATAGTATGATGATCATCAACATAGAAAATATGTAATTTCAAATCAATTTTTCAAGAAAACCGTCAGGAAATCATGCATGTAGACTATTCAATCATTAACTCATCTATGACCTCTATGGGGCACATGAGAGAACAATCCCATATTTTAGTTTAGCCTTACATACCTGGGATGTAACTGTCAACCAAGCACGTCAAGGATTTTCTTCTCGAATTTCTCAACTCAAGCTCTTCTCTCCTTTCTCAAGCCCTAGCCTTAGCAAAGTATTGGAATAGGACTTAGAATGGGGGTTTTAGGCCCTTTTCGCATCAAAACGACCTTGTTAGATCGTGTATAGAGTTTAGGAGGGGTGAGGAATTGACCGGAATGCCCTTTTTAATAATTTAGAAATTTTTAACTCGAAAAAGACTTAGTCCGCGATGCGAACGGATCGCGCACTGTGTATTTTCAGAAAAAGTTTTCTGAACGAGTTTCTTCAATCCCGTCAAAATTTCAAAAAGAATATAAATGCCGGTCCGCGATGGGTGCGCGACACGCCCCTTTCACGTACTAACACTGTTTTATGCTTCATATCAAAAAATTATCTTTTGATCGGGTCACTCTAAAAATCGATCGAGATCATTTTCCCTCTCAATATTTCATTCTGATCACAATTTCGCCCTCGAATTTGCCATCTGAGCATCGAAAGATGCGTTACGCGCATACCCTCACTCTAGGCGTATTTTGATAATTTTACCGAGCGTTACATCATCTCTCCCTTGTGATCATTTGTCCTCGAATGACGAGTAAAGCTGGATATCATGGCATGAGTAGACTCAAACTCATCTCAACACTCAACTCAATCAGTCAAACGCTTGACCTCCATTAACACTACTCAGACTTACGAATAGAAAGTCACATCAAGAATAGATATATCAATTTAGTGAAGGGTAAGAAATTTACCTTCAGCGCTCTCATCATTTAGTATGAGTAGGTGCAAATAATTTTCCTTCATCTCTTCCTCAGCTTCCCACGTGGCTTCCTCAACGAATTGATTCCTCCATAGGATCTCTTTGTTCCTCAAGTTACGAATCTAACGATCAAGGATTTGAACCGGGACCTCTTCGTAAGATAGGCTATCTTCCACTACAATGCTATCAACATGGATCACCAAGGCAGGATCTCCCAAACCTTTCTTCAACATCGACACATGAAATGCTGGATGGACTCCATCTAACTCGGGAGGCAACTCTAACTCATAAGAAACCTTCCCAATCCTTTTTATGATATGATATGGTCCAATATAACGTGGACTTAACTTTTCCTTCTTCCCAAACCTTAGGACACCCTTCATAGGTGACACTTTCAAATACACCCAATCATCTACCTCGAACTCTAAGTCTCTTCTCCTCACATTGGTATAAGATTTTTGGCAATTCTGGGCAATCTTTAACCTCTCTCTAATGACCTTGACCTTCTCCATCGATTGGTGAGAAAGATCAGGCCCAATCAGCTCTGATACTCCAACCTCAAACCACCCAATTGGTGATCTACATCTCCTCCCGTATAACGCTTCATAAGGAGCCATTTGAATGCTTGCATGATAACTATTATTATATGCAAATTCGATCAATGATAGGTGATCATCCCAATTTCCCTTGAAGTCAAGAATACAAGCTCTCAACATGTCCTCAAGTGTTTGAATTGTACGCGTTGCCTGACCGTCCGTCTGTGGATGAAAGGTTGTACTCAGGTTCACCTTAGTATCCAATCCTTTCTGGAACGATCTCCAGAACTTGGAGGTAAATTGAGCTCCCCTATCCGAGATGATGGACAAAGGAACCCCATGCAACCTCACAATCTCCTGGATGTACAACTTGGCATACTCCTCCATAGTGTTTGTTATCTTAACTAGCAAGAAGTGAGCCGATTTAGTCATTCTATCCACGACCACCCATATCGAATCATGTTGTCTTCGAGACTTTGAAAGACCGGTAACAAAGTCCATATTAATTACCTCCCACTTCCATTCTGGAATCTCAAAATTCTGAGCCAATCCACATGGCCTCCGATGCTCAACTTTCACTTGCTGGCGATTCGGGCACTTCGAAATGAATTCTGCAATGTCCCTCTTCATTCCACTCCACCAATAGACTTCTCTTAAGTCGTGGTATATCTTGGTAGAGCCTGGATGAATGGAATACCTAGTGTCGTGGGATTTTGCATGATTCTGTCTCGAATGCTATCAACATCTGGAACACACAACCTATTTTGATATCTCAACACTCCATCTCCTTCTTTGGAAAAGACCATCACTCTCTGTTTGTGGACAACCTCCTTCAATTGGAGTATGACAGGGTCTTCGTCTTGTTTTTCCTTCACCTTCACCACTAACAATGAAGCAGACCCGTTCTAAACATTAACTCTTCCTTCCTTATTCTCCTCAAGTTGGACTTCCAATCGAGCCAATCGATGCACATCTTTGGCTAGATCCTTCTTTCCTTCCCCTATATAGGTTGTGTTACCCATTGATAAATTGCTAAGAGCATCAGCAACAATGTTAGCTTTATCTGGGTGGTAGTGAATGCTCATGTAATAATCTTTGAGAAATTCCAACCATCTCCTCTGTCGTAGGTTGAGCTCTTTCGGAATGAAAACATACTGCAAGCTCTTGTGGTCGGCGAACACGTCCACGTACACTCCATACAAGTGGTGGCACCAAATTTTAAGTGCAAACACCACTGCTGCCAACTCGAGATCATGGGTTGGATAGTTCCTTTCATGAACTTTAAGTTTTTTGGAAGCATAGGCTCTCACCTTCCCTCGCTGCATCAGTACACATCCTAACCTAACCCTCGAGGCATCACAGTAGATTACAAAGTCCTCCGTCCCCTCTGGCAAGGTAAGGACTGGTGTAGCAGTCAATCTCGTCTTCAATTCTTGGAAACTCCTCTCACATTCTTCGGACCACTGAAACCTGACCTTCTTCTGAGTCGATTTGGTCAATGGCGCGGATAGGGAAGAAAATCCCTCAACAAATTTGCGGTAGTAGCCTGCCAACCCCAAGAAACTTCTAATGTCAATCAGAGTGGTTGGTCGGGGTCAGTTCTTAACCGCTTTATTCTTTTGGGCATCCACTCGAATACCATCACTAGAAACAACATGGACTAGGAAGGCCGCTGACTTAAGCCAGAACTCACATTTTGAGAATTTTGCATACAACTCATGGCCCTTAAGAGTTTGAAGGACAACTCTGAGGTGGTTAGCATGCTCCACCTCACTCCTTGAATATACCAAAATGTCATTGATAAACACAATCACAAACATATCAAGATATGGTTTGAATACTCTATTCATCAAGTCCATAAAGGCAGCAGGTGCATTCGTCAAACCAAAGGATATGACCAAAAACTCAAAATGGCCATATCTAGTCCTAAAGGTTGTCTTTGGAATGTCACACTCCCTCACCTTCAGCTGATGGTAGCCAGATCTAAGGTCTATCTTAGAGAAACAAGAGGCGCCCTGAAGTTGGTCAAACAAATCATTTATCCTTGGGAGAGGATACTTGTTCTTTATCGTGACCTTGTTCAGTTTCCTATAATCAATACACATTCTAAGGGACCCATCTTTCTTTCGTACAAACAGGATAGGAGCACCCCAAGGTGAAATACTGGGCCTAATGAAGCCCTTCTCTAGCAAATCTTTCAGTTGCTCTTTCAACTCTTTCAACTCAGTGGGGGCCATCCTATAAGGTGGAATCGAAATAGGCTGGGCATTGGGAAGAACATCAATCCCAAAGTCAATCTCCCTATTAGGAGGGACTCCGGGTAGATCATCAGGAAATACTTCTGGGAACTCGTTAACAATCGGAACTGACTCAAGAGTTGGGGACTCGACATCATCATATTTCACTTAGCACAAGGTGATCGATACAACCTTTGAAAATCAACTTTCTGGCTCTAAGATAAGAGATAAACTTCCCTTTAGGTGTAACAGAACCATCCTTCAATTCTAGAACTAGTTCATTCGTGAATTGGAACTTAACAGTTCGGAATCTATAATCAACAGAGGCATAACAGGCGTGAAGCCAATCCATGCCAAGTATTAAATCGAAATTAACCATTTCCAACTCAATCAAATCAACAAGAATAAACCTGTGATAGATGGACACTATGCAAGTTTTATAGACTCTTTCAGCTCGAATAGACTCACCCACCGAAGTAGAAACATCAAAGGGTACAAGAACACTCTTAGGGATCCAAATGACAAATGACAGTGTAGCACCTGGATCCATCAAAATATAACAATCAAAAGTAAAGACTTGAATAATACCCGCCACAATATCTGGGGAGTTCTCCTGATCTTGGCGACTACCCATGGCATACAAGCGGTTTGTCGCTCTGCTTGCACCTGACGTAGTGGCCCTCTGGTTTCCTCTAACTGGTGGGGCAGGTGTAGTAGACTGGGCCTGGTCAGCCCGCTTCGAATAATCCCTCTTGTAGTGACCCGCTTGGCCACATCTATAGCACATATCGTTCCCGTCATGACATCTTCCCAAGTGTAGCTTGCCACACCGATCATACGTCGGCTTACCCTGCAAACCTTGTGCACACTAGTTTGTGACTGGGATCCATGGGTTCTAACATTCTGAAATACTCGATCATACCTTCCTCTAGGCACAGGTGCACTACCAACTGAGGGTGCTGGAAATTGATTTCCATTGCCTTTTCTTCCACCCTCATGGCTGGATATCTTAGCTCTCTTGCGCTTGAACTCTTCCTTGTCATGTTGCCTCTCCTTGTCAGCTTGCTGCACAAATGTCATCAGTTTCCCTTTGTCCATGACACTCACCAGCATGACTCCTCTCCCATCTCTCTTGGGTCCTCTATTCAACCTATCCACATACATTCCCCCTTCCTTCCCCTCATATCGGCAACCATGTCCGGAGAATAACGAGATAGTTGTATGAACATCAACCCATACTCTTGCATAGTCATAGAGCCCTGTTTTAGATTTAGGAACTCTCTCACCTTGGCTTCTCTTTTTTCTCTTGGGAAGAAGCGTCCCAAGAAGGCTTCCTCAAACACTACCCAAGTCAAACACGAAGCATCATCCCTCCTACCTTTCTTCAATTGGTCGAACCACAGTTTGGCCACACCCTTGAGTTGGTAAGCAGCCAGTTCAACCCTATCAGCATCAGTCACATGCATCACCTAGAACACCTTCTCAAGTTCCTCCACATAGTTCTCGGGATCGTCATTGGATGTAGACCCCATGAACTCAGGCGGATTCATCCTAAAAAATTCTATGACTCTAGAGGTGTAATAAGTGTCCTGCCTGCCTGCTCCTTGTCTCATGACAGACGCTGTGACAACCTGGGCTAGAGCTTGAATAGCCCGGCATAGCTCAACATTAGAGACCTCATCTTGAGGGGGTTGCTCAACAGGGACAACTTGTTTCCACTGGCTCCTCGGTTACTTGAGGCTCAGGTGGATTAACAGTTTGCCTGGCAGGACGTCCCCTTCCTCTTGTGGGAGGCATGTTGTCACTTCTGCATGTGTAGAGCACGAATTAGAAGAGCAATTTCATAGATTTAACTCTATCACACGAATCAGAGTAAGAAGAAAAGAGTAATAGTTCCTAATGTCCTATAGCCTCCTGCTTATGAAATGTGGTCGATAACAGACCCATAAACAAGACTCTACTAGACACGGCTTCATAGACTCCCTAAGACACTTGAACTCTGTGCTCTGATACCAAGTTTGTCACGCCCCGGGAGGGTACCCTTGGCGTGGCCGGCACTCAGAGACTATTACTAGCCCCCAAACGAACTACTTAGCCTCATTACATCATTCAATCAATAAACTCTATCTAACAACGGAAAGTATAAGTAAGTAAATGGGCACATCTCATCAAAAGTCTCAAAAGAATATATATAATAATGAAGGTTAGTAAAAAGAACTAGCTCACAATCTCAACATCAATGCTCGACCAACGTCTATGAAGCCTCTATCACTAATCATGTGGTGCCAATGACAGATCCATGGCTACCCAAATCAAAATAAAAGAAATAGCCTAATCTCTAACTCTAACGCAAGATGAATATATCATGGTGGATCCTCCGAAGTAGGAAAGGCTCACCAAATCAGCTGCAACCTCGGATCTTCAACGAAGCGCCTGTTGATGATCTCTAGTACCTGCCTTTGCATCATAAAACGATGCAGTCCAGAGTGGACATCAGTACTTGGAATGTACTGGTATGTAAAATAGCTAAGTGAAACAGAAACTAGTAGAAAAATACGGAAACAACATCAACTCAAAAATAAACATCAAATATCATCAAACCGTCAAATGTCTATCTATACAAGAATAAAGAACAGATAAGTGACACATCAACAACTCAAACTCATCAATCACCTCAGACTCATCTCAAAGAAGCTCACCTCTTCTCATCTCATCGCATCTCATCTCATCCCATCTCAGAGGGGCTCACCCCCTCTCATCTCATCTAGACTCGGAGTACTCAACGTAGGAAATTTATGGGACTTTCTCTTATCCGACAACACTCACTTATGAGCCAGTGAATGTACAACAATCACACTGATGTTGCCATAATCGTTCCAAACTTGCCAGGTCAGGAACACTCCGAAACCATATCAGCTCACCCAATATGGAGTCAAAACTCAACAGGTCCGCTATTGCTTTTAGGGACACTCTCGAGGGAACAATATATATGTGATGGTGTCAAGCCTCACCTATGTTTGGCGACGTAGTTAATAAATTTGAGCGGGACTCACTCTTACCCATTTTGGTGCTCGATACTCCTCCGACTCAATGCTCACGGCTCATAAGTGAGCTGATATGGTTTCGGAGTGTTCCTTACCTGGCAAGTTTGGGACCACTGTGGCAACATCAGGGTGATTGTTGTACATTCACTGGCTCATAAGTGAGTGTTGTCGGTAAAGAGAAACTCCCGAGAAAATTCGTACCTTACTCTGAGTCTAGATGAGATGTGATGAGAGGGGGTGAACTCCTCTGAGATGATCCATGTGATGAGTTGAGACTTTTGATGAGTCTGAGATAATGATGTGTCACTTGTCCACTCTGTACTCTTTGACGGGCAAGCTGGCGGTTAATGTGATTATGATGTTTATTTTGACTTGATGTTACTTTTCAGATTTTCTACCGGTTTCTGTTTTATTCAGCTATTTTACATACCAGTACATTCCAAGTACTGACGTCCACTCTGGACTGCATCGTTTTATGATGTAGAGGCAGGTACTAGAGATCATTAACAGGCGCTCCGTTGAAGATCTGAGATCCGAAGTTGATTTGGTGAGCCTCCCCTACTCAGGAGGAACCATTATTTTATTTCATCATGCTTTAGAGTTAGGATTAGACTATCTTTTTTTTTTTGGGTAGCAATGGGTCTGTCATTGGCACCACATGATTTAGTGATAGAGGCTTCATAGACAGGTGTCGAGTATTGATGTTGAGATTGTGAGCTAGTTCTTTCTACTAGCCTTCGTTATTTTATCTATATTATATTGAGAACTTTAGATGACTTGTGTCCATTGCTTGCATATAATTTTCGTTAATCAGTAGAAGTATGTGATTGAATGATGTGATGAGACTAGGTGGTTCGCTTGGGGGCTAGCAATAGTCTCCAAGTGCCGGCCACGCCAAGGGTACCCTCCCGGGGCGTGACACATGTGTTGCTGGGCTTGGACTTTTCTGAGTGCAGGTTTGTAGTTTGGCGATATGTGGTTGGGTGTGAAGGAGTTACTTGGTTCTTCATTGTTTTACTCTAGGTGAGTTCCATTTGCTGAGTACTGCATTGTTTTGGTACTCACCCCCTTGCTACATTTTTGTAGGTTGCGAGCCCGGTCCCTCTAGTTAGAATTTTCTTATTGCAAGACCGAGCTTCCGGATTATCCTTAAGGTAGTTGCTTATGTCACCGGTGGACCTTCAAGGAATCCATTATTATGTTACGTTCTATTTGAGGACTAGACATTTGAGACATTTATTTTATTCGAGTACTATGTATTTAGAGGCTTCTATACGTGACACCAGTTCTGGGATGGTTGTAGTTTGGTCTTCCTATGATTACTTGTCATATTAGACTATTTTCTCTTCCGCTATTATTGTTATGTTTGGATCAGTAGGTATTGGGCTGACTCGCCTTGGTGGGTTAGGTGAGTGCCATCACGTCCATTTTCAGGTCGTCACATTTGTGGACTTCATCTCATGTTCATTCATACTATGTTGCACATATTTGCATTGGTTCTGGATATTGATATGAGTGAGATGGTAAAAGTTGGGGCCGAGGTCTTTACCGGTCGAGATGTGATGCCGAGGTCTTTGCCAGCGAGATTGTTATATTGAGATCCTTACTAGTTGTATTGTGATACCGAGGTATTTGCCGGCGATGATATTATGCCGATGTCTTTACTGGCGATGTTGTGATGTTGAGATATTTATTCAATGATGTTACGATGCTGGGGTCATTGCTGGCGATTATTGCATAAGCATTGCACCTCATCCTTGCATATTCTTGTGTGGTATGATGTTATTCCTGCGATTGACTATGTTATCACTTGTGAGTTGTGGCTTGTGATTTAATTACTGTGATATTATAGAAACAATCTCTACTGTATATTAAGTGTTGCTAGGCTGGGCTGATTTTCTGTGCAGGTTGTAATTGTGGAGGTCGGTTGGGATGAAAGGAGTTATCTTTTCTATCAGACTTACTTTGTTTTGTTAGTTGACTTACTGGGTATCTTGTTGTGTTGGTACTCACCCCTTACTTTAACACTTGTGTAGATTTTGAGCCCGGACAGTGAGTAGTAATTTTTCATTGATCATCCGAGGCTTTCTTGGAGATTTAGAGAGGTAGCTGTTGTCATCTAGCTGACTCTCTTGCTCTTATTTCTTTTCTGTTTTGTTCTATTCGAGAAGAAAGATAGTTCAGACTTGTAATTCTTTTGATTTCTATATTGCTAGTGGCTCGCACACGTGACAACCAATCCTTGGGTAGTGTTTAAGTTTGTGAAGATTTTTAGCTTTAGTTATCTATCTTATTTAGTTACTTCCGCACGGTATTTCTATTTTTTTACCTTGGGTTAAGGCTGACTTGTTCTGGTGGGATGGAGCAAGTGCCATCACATCCATTTTTGTGTTGTGATAGTTGGTATTAGAGCCCAGGTTCATAGGTTTCACTTGTGTAAGAGCCGAGTTTAATTAGAGTCTTGAGGATTGGTACGGAGACATCTGTACTTATCTTTAAAAGGCTATGAAGACTGTTAGGAAACTTCGTTTTGTTTATTTTATCTTATTGTGCATGGTTATCTTCATTAATACTGAGTCGTGCCCATGCTCTTATGAAAAATGGCAAGGACTAGAGCTATGATTACTTGTGGTAGAGGTGAGGTAGCTCCCAAGACAATTGTTGAGGCCCCAGTTAGAGGTAGGGGAAGGGGTCGAGCTAAAGGTCGTGCTCCTGGAGTGGCATCAGTGAGAGGACGTGCCCGAGGGGCTGCACCAGTTAGAGGATAGGCTAGAGGGGCTTCTCCAAAGCCACAGATAGAAGTTGATGAGGATCAGGCTCTTCCAGAGCCCACAACTGCACTATTGCTTCAGGACACCCTATTGATGATGATGGGTATACTTGAGAACCTCACTCAGGGGGTGGTGCGATAGGCGAGAGTAGGAGAACAGGATTCAGGACAGCATCACGACCGAGTTCATAAAAATCAGATGGTTCACCCTCCAGTGGTTCCTACACCAGCTATTTGGGCACCAACCACTCCAGAGGCAGTTTTGGCAGCAAATGATCAACTTAGTTACGAAAGATTTCAGAAGATGAAACCACCTCAATTTCAGGGTGGTAGGAGCAAGGACGCTCATGAGTTTCTGACCTTGTCCCATGAGATTCTGAGGTAGTGGGTTTGGTTGATTAGCGTGGTGTCCATTTCGTTGCGCTCCAGCTCCATGGACAAGCCAGGGAGTGGTGCAGGACTTATGTGAGATCCAGACCAGTCAGATCCCCTCCAGTGGACTGGAGTGTATTCTCCAGTGCTTTTCAGGATCGTTTCATTCCTTGGAATGTACGAGAGGAGAGCCGATTGAGGTTTGAGTACTTGAGGCAGGGTGGTATGACTGTTACTGAGTATGAGGCTCAGTTTTGCAGTCATCTCGACATGCCTTAGCTATAATTCTAGATGAGGTGGAGAGAGTCCACAGGTCTAAGAGGGGGTTGAATTTCTCCATTAGATCTTATGTATTCAGAGCAACTCGTAAGGGGGCTTTCTTTCAGTCTATTGTGAGCACCGCTAAGGAGGCGAAGTTGTTGGATCGAGAGAAGTTTGAGGACCCTAAGAGGGCTCATACTACGGGTCAGTTTTCTGGTACTTCATCAGGAGGTAGAGGTTCGCATAGGAGTGGTGGATCTTTTAGGCGTCAGGATCATGTACATGCATCTATGCCAGCAGCTGAGGGTGAACAGATATCTTGATGGTCCCACAGTTCCCCCCATGGTAGCCATAGTAGTTCACTTGGTGGACAATAGTCTTTTACACTGAGGTCTTACTTTGGGTGTGGGGATCCAGGACACTTGATTCGACACTGTCCTTTTCAGATTCATTTGAGACCTCATCGTACTTATTTGACAGCTCCAGTTAGAGATTCGGGTCCACCAGCCAGGGGTCGGGGCAGGGGTCACACTACTAGAGGTGGCAACTCTTCAAATAGTGGTGCCTTGGTTCCACGTGGTGGAGATTGAGGTGTTTCCCATACCGGGGGTGGCAAAGGAGCTTAGTGATATGCTTTTCCTAGGAGACTCGAAGCTGAGGCTTCAGACGCAGTTATTACAGATATTGTTCCAATCTGTCATCGACCTGCATCTGTGCTATTTGATGTTGGATCTACCTACTCTTATGTGTCTACATACTTTTTGTCTGAGTTTGATTTATTGTGTGATCAGATGTCAGAGCTCGTGCATGTTTCTACACCAGTATGTGAGCCTTTAGTGGTGGATCGAGTGTATCTGTAATGCCTGGTAAAATTACCAAAATACCCCTAGAGAAAGGGTATGCGCGTAACACATCTTCATATGCTCTTACGGCAAATCCGAGGTCGAATTTATGATTAGCACAAAATATTGAGTGGCAAAATGATCTCGATCAATTTTTAGAGCGACCGAATCAAAAGATAATTTTTCGACTCAAAATAGTGAGAGTGCGCGACAGAGGCGCGTCGCGCCTCAGTAGCGGACCCACACTTATGTTTTTTTCAAAATGTTTCAACGGGATTGGAAAAACTCGTTCAGAAACATTTAGGAGAAAATGCACTATGCGCGACCAGTCCGCGTCACCGACTGGGCTATCCCGAAGCTGAAAAGTTTCTAAATTTTGTGAGGGGCATTCCGGTCAATTCCTAACCCCTCCTAAACTCAATACACAATCTAATTTGGTCATTTTGATGTTAAAAGGATCTAAAACCCCTATTATAAGCCCTTTTATAACAATTGGTAAAGACTAGGGCTTGAGGAAAGAGGAGCTTGAGACTGAGGAATTCAAGAGGGATTCTTGAAGGTAATTGTTGATAGTTTCATCCCAGGTATGTAAGGATAAACTAGAAGCATGAGATTGTCCTCTCATGTGCCCCATAGATGGTCATAGATGAGTTGAAAGCCTATTGAGTCTACATGCATAATTCATGATGGTTTTTATTAAAATTCCTATTAAATTCATATATTTGTCTATGTTGACGATCATCATAAACTTGTTTTCTTGAATTGAATATTTTCATGAGAAATTTCATAATCCCTACATGACTATTTTGAAAGCATACACGAAGGAACTTAAGAATTGAGTCAAGAGCCTTGATCGGATGATGTCGATTATGATTGTCATTGTGATTGTGATTGTGATGAGAGAATGATGATGAGTTTATAGGACTTGATAGTCCTGTGAGTCTCCATAAATGAACTCCGCTGATTTGTCTATTCGATTATTTCCTTATGATTGTTCTAAATCTTGAGTCGTTGATTGAGATGTTCATTGATGGGAGGGTTCAAGCCCCCATGAGATTAATTGATGAAAGTGTCAAATCCCCTATGAGATTGATTGAGGAAAGGGTTAAAACCCCTATGAGATTGATTGATGATAGGGTTAGATGTACCAATGATTGGATTGGTTCGATTGGACTGATTATCTTCTGAGCATTGAGTAATCATTGGTTCGATTGGACTGATTGTCTTCTGAGCATTGAGTCATAGGAGGAGTATTGAACACCGAAAGAGTAAGAGTTATTCCTACTTGCACTCATCAAACTGCGTCGCAAAACATAGGTGAGGATTAGAACCATCACACTATATTGTGGTTCCCTCTTGACTAGAAGTCCTTGAAAGCAATAGAGGACTTAGTTGATTGTTCTTTCCCTTAGTGGATTTGATTCGTTCCCTACCTGGCAAGTTTGAAACGACTGTGGAAACATCATCTTGACTGTTGTACATTCACTGGCTCATAAGTGATTGTTGTCAGTTAAGAAAAACTCCCAGAAAGTTCCTACCTTGAGTACTCTGAGACGAGATGAGATGAGATATGATGAGATGAGTTCCATTGAGTTGAGTTGAGTTGGTTTGATTGATGAGGTTGATGGTTCACTTGTCTACTCTTTATTCTTGCATAGATAGACATTTGACGATTTGATTTGATTTGATGATTGTTCTAAGTCGATGATTGTTTTCATATTATTCTATCGATTTCTATTTCATTCAGCTATTTTGCATACCGTACATTCCACGCACTGACGCCACTTAGCGCTGCATCATTTTATGATGCAAATACAGGGATTAGGGATCGTCAACAGGCATATCATTGAAGATCCAGGACATTCAGCTTATTGGTGAGCCTACCCTACTCCGAATGATCCACTATTATTTATTTCATCATGCTTTTGAGTTAGACTAGACTAGTCTTTTATTTTGAACTCGGTAGCCATGGGTCTGTCATTAGCACTATTTGATTAGTGATAGAGATTTCATAGATGATAGTCGAACATTGATGTGAAGATTGTGAGCTAGTTTTTCTATTAGCCTTTGATTATTATTATATATATATATATATATATATATATAAATATATATATATATATATATATATATATATATATATATATATATATATATATATATTATTTGAGACATTAGACGAGATGAGCCAATTTACTTGCTTTACACGCTGATCTATAGAGTTGTATGATTGAATGGATGTAATGAGGGCAAATGGTTCGCTTGGAGGCTAGCAATAGTCTCTAGGTGCCGGCCATGTCTTGGGTACCCTACCGGGGCGTGACAAACTTGGTATCAGAGCACAGAGTTCAAGTGTCTTAGGGAGTCTATGAAGCCGTGTCTAGTAGGCCCTTATTATTGGTGTGAAGAGCTCCAACTCCATAATTTGGAGTCTATAGGACATTTAGGAATCGTTTCACTTCTTACATGTTCTAAATCATGTGATAGAGTTATACTCTATGAAAAGTTCTTCTCTAACTCGTGCTCTACGCATTGCAAAGTTGTGATCATACCACCCAGAAGGGCCGTCAGAGGTAGGGGACATCCCGCCAGGGAAAATGTTAACCCACCTAAGCCTCAAGGACACGAGGAGCCTGCGGGCAAAGCTGTCCCTGTTGAGCAACCCCCTCAAGATGAGGTCTCCAATGCTAAGCTACGTCGAGCTATCCAAACTCTAGCCCAGGCTGTTACATCACCTGCTGCGAGATAAGGAGCCGGTAGAAAGGATTCCCATGTCACCTCTAGAGTCTGGGAATTTTTTAGGATGAACCCACCTGAGTTCACAAGGTCTGCATCCCCTAAGGATCCTGAGAACTATGTGAAGGAGCTTCAGAAGGTGTTGCAAATGATGCATGTGGCTGATGTTGACAGAGTTGAACTGGCTGCCTACCAACTCAAGGGTATGTCCAAAATATGGTTCAACCAATGGAAGAAAGGTAGAGGAGATGATGATCCATTGTTGACTTGGGTAATGTTCAAGGAAGCCTTCTTGGGACGCTTCTTCCGAAGGGAACGAAGAGAGGCCAAGGTAAGAGAGTTCTTGAATCCGAAATAGGGCTCTATGACTATGCAAGAGTATGGGTTGAAGTTCACACAACTATCTTGTTATGCTCCGGACATGGTTGCTAACATGAGGGGAAGAATGAGGATGTATGTTGATGGGTTAAATATAGGACCCAAGAGAGATGGGAGGGGAGCAATGCTCATGAGTGATATGGATAATAGGAGATTAATGACATTCGTGCAACAAGCCGATGAGGAGAGACAACAGGATAAGGAAGAGTTCAGACGTAATAGAGCAAAGACATCCAGCTATGAGGTATGAAAAAAAAGTAATAGTAACCAATTCCCAGCATCATCATCTGCTAGTACACCTGCTCCTAGAGGCAGGTATGATTAGAGGTGTCAGAATATTGGAGCCCATGGATCTCAGTCACAAGCTAGTGTGGCTAAAGGTTCACAAGATAAACCACCATGTGGTAAGTGTGGCAAAATGCACTTGGGGAGATGTCGTGAAGGGAATGATGTATGCTAGAAATATGGCCAAGCGGGTCACTACCAGAAGGACTGTCCAAAGTGGGCTGTTTGGGCTCAATCTTCTACACCAGCCCTACCAGCTAGAGGAAACCAGAGGGCCACCACGTTAGGCGCAAGCAGAGCAACAAACCATTTGTATGCTATGGGTAGTCGCCAAGATCTAGAAAACTCTCCAGATGTCATGACGGGTATGATTCGAGTCCTTACTTTTGATTGTTATGTTTTGATGGATCCAGGTGCCACATTGTCCTTTGTAACTTCCAGTAGATTTGATAGAACCCCTGAGAGTGTTCTTGAACCCTTTGATGTTTCTACTCTAGTGGGTGAGTCCATTCGAGCAGAGAGAATCTATAGAGCTTGTGTAGTGTCCATCCATCAAAGGGATACTCTTGTTGATTTGGTTGAGTTAGAGATGATTGACTTTGATGTGATCCTTGGCATGGATTGGCTTTACGCATGTTATGGCTCTGTTGATTGTAGATCCCGAACCGTTAAGTTCCAATTTTCGAATGAACTGGTTCTTGAGTGAAAGGGTGATTCTGTTGCACCTAGGGGAAAGTTTATCTCATACCTTAGGGTTAGAAAGCCAATTTCCAAAGGTTGTATCTATCACCTCGTGCGAGTTAAATCTAATGATGTTGATTTTCTTGCTTTTAAGTTAGTCCCAATTATGAATGAGTTTCCTGATGATCTGCCTGGAGTCCCTCCTAATAGGGAGATTGACTTTGGCTGAGTTGAAAGAATTGAAGGAGCAACTCCAAGACTTGTTGAGCAAGGGATTTTTTTATCCTAGCGTGTCACCTTGGGGTACCCCGGTCTTGTTTGTGAAAAAGAAAGATGGGCTTATGAGGATGTGTATTGATTACAAGCAGTTGAACAAGGTAATTATGAAGAACAAGTACCCTCTTCCCCATATTGATGACTTGTTTGATCAGCTTCAGGGAGCGGCTTTGTTCTCTAAGATTGACTTAAGGTCTGGTTATCATCAACTGAGGATTAGAGCATCAGATATTCCTAAGAAATCTTTTCGAACCGTTATGGCCACATGAATTTTTGGTGATATCCTTCGGGTTGACTAACACCCCTGCAACATTCATGGAGTTGATGAATAGGGTGTTTCGCTCGTACTTAGATTCTTTTGTGATAGTATTCATTGATGACATTTTGATATATTCCAAGATTGAGACTGATCATGTTTGTCACTTGAGGATAGTGCTACAGAGGTTGAGGGAGGAAAGGTTATATGCAAAATTCTCCAAGTGTGAGTTCTGGCTTGATTCGGTGGTATTCTTAGGGCATGTGGTGTCCAAGGAGGGGATTAGAGTGGATCCGGCTAAGGTGGAGGCAGTTAGAGGTTGGACACGCCTACTTCAGCTACCGAGATTCGCAACTTTGTGGGGTTAGTTGGGTATTATTGGCGGTTTATTCAGGGTTTTTCTTATATTGCAGCCCTATTAACTAGATTAACTCAGAAGAATGTAGCCTTTCATTGGTCCGATGAGTGTGAGATAAGCTTCCAAAATCTCAAGATTTTGTTGACTTCAACTCCCATTTTGACACAACCTGAGGGAGGTGTGGACTTTACGATGTATTGTGATGCTTCAGGGGTTGGTTTAGGTGGTGCGTTGATGCAAAAAAGGAAAGTGATTGTCTATGCTTCTAGGCAGTTTAAGGTTTATGAGAAGAACTACCCTACCCATGACTTAGAGTTAGCGGCTGTGGTTTTTGTGCTTAAGTTGTGGTGTCATTACTTATGTGGGGTATATTGTGTGGTCTTCACAGCTCATAGGAGTCTGCAGTATATTTTTAGTCAAAAAGATCTAAACTTGAGGCAGTGTAGGTGGATTGAGTTGCTAAAGGACTATGATTTGATCATCTTATATCATATAGGGAAGGCTAATGTGGTGGTTGATGCCTTGAGTAGAAAGACTTCTAGCATGAGGAGTCTAGCCGCCATTCGAGTTGAGAAGTGACCTTTGGCCAGGGATGTCTAGTGTCTAGCTAATGGCCTAGTCAGGTTACAGCTTTGTAATAAGGGTGGTGTACTTGCTTTCGTTGAGGCTCATTTTTCCTTGATGGATTAGAGTCGAAAGAGCCAATTTGAAGATGAAAAGTTATGTCTCATCAGAGACAAAGTGATTAGAGGAGAGGCTAAGGAAGCGACGTTTGATCTTGATGGTGTTTTGAGGATTGGGGGTCAAATTTGTATGCCTAAGGTGGGTGACTTGATTAGATTGATTCTTGAGGAGGCTCATTGTGCTCGTTATTCCATTCATCCAAGAGCAACGAAGATGTATCATGACCTGAGTCAGCATTACTGGTGGTGTGGCATGAAAAAGGACATCTCAGATTTCGTGTCCAAGTGTTTAACTTGTCAGTAGGTTAAGTGTGAGCACCAACAGCCTGGAGGTTAGTTTTAGAGGATGCCCATTACTACATGGAAGTGGGAGCGAATCACTATGGATTTTGTGGTGGGTTTGCCCACTATTGTGGGTGGTTGTGACTCTATTTGGGTAGTTGTGGATCGATACACTAAGTTCTCTCATTTCATTCCTGTTAAGGTAAGGTATAAGTTAGCGGAGCTTTACATCATTCAAATAGTTCGACTGCATGGTGTGCCTATTTCTATCATCTCTAACCGGGGTTCACTCTTCACTTCCTATTTTTGGAGGGCCTTACAACATGGTTTAGGTAGTCAATTAGATATAAGTTCAGCCTTTCATCCTTAGACAGACGGACAGTCTGAGAGGATAGTTCAGGTGTTGGAGGATGTGCTTCGAGTATGTGTGATCGATTTTGGTTCTCGTTGGGACCAGCACTTGCCCTTAGCAGAGTTCTCCTACAATAATAGTTATCACTCCAGTATCTAGATGGCACCATTCGAGGCCTTGTATGGTAGACGGTGTAGATCTGCTATTGGTTGGTTAGACTCTGCTGAGATAGACTCATTAGATGCATACTTTCTTAAGGATGCTATGGAACAGGTCTGTATGATTCAGGGTAGGTTGTTGACCGCTCAAAGTCGACAAAAGAGTTACGCAGATAGGAGGGTTCGAGCGCTAGAGTTTATGGTGGGCGATCATGTTTGGCTTAGAGCGTTACCTATGAAGGGTGTTATGCGGTTCGGTAAGAAGGGGAAGCTTAGCCCTCGATTCATTGGCCCATTTGAGATACTGAGGCGAGTTGGAGAGGTGGCCTATAGACTAGCCTTGCCATCTAGCTTGTCATCCGTGCATCCTATGTTTCATGTCTCCATGCTCCGAAAGTATATGCCTTCTATACTTCATTTGATTCGGTGGTGTTGAGTCCAGACTTGTCATTTGAGGAGGAGCCTATAGCTATTTTGGATAGATAAGTTCGAAAGCTTAGAAACAAAAAGATTGCTTCCGTGAAAGTGCAATGGAAGAATTGTCCAGTTAGAGAGGCAACTTGGGAGATGGAGTTTGACATGCGTGCCAAATATCCTCATTTTTTTGAAGCTTCAAGTACTTTCTTCTACCTTATGTTTGAGGACGAACATGGTTTTTAGTGGTGGATAATGTAACAACCCATGATATCCTTTTTAGTATTAGTCCTCTTGTTTTCCTAAAATGTCCTTCTCGTAAATTTTAAAGGAGTCTCTTAAACTATTCGATAACTTCTCTTACCTAGTTGAAGGGTAATTTGAGATAGGTGCATTAGTTGATGGGCTAAAGTGATAATTCAATTAAAATTCTATACCACTTAGTCCATGTCAAAAAAATTGAGTTAAATAAGGTTAGGATTGTCTTTTGAGTCATAGCACGAGGAAAACTGACCATTAGTAAGGGCACGTATTTGGTGACGATCACCATTGATAATTGAGGTATGAATTTTCATTTTAGGAGAATAAAATTATGAGTTTGAGGGGTATAGTTATTTCTTGGATTTTGTAATCATTGATCTAAAATATGGGTGTAATTTTCTTATGCCGATATGCTTTCCGGATAATGCTTCAGTGATTTGCTTCATGTAAATTGTACTGAGTGATTTAATTGGATGGTTTGGTTTGTCAAAGTCACTAACGGAATGCTAAATTTAAGCCAAAACACAATTATGTTGAATGTTAAGTTTGTTTAAGTTCTTCACAAACGACAAATGTGCAAGTATGTTTGCTTAATGTTTCATATTATAATAGTAATTCTTTAATTTGCCAATACGTTTGTCTCTCCTTCATCGCCACCCTTTGCCCAGTGCTTTCAATTCTCCTTCATCACCACCCTCTGCCCAATGCTTTTAATTCTCCTTCGTCGTCATCCTTCTGCCGGTGCTTTGGTTCTTTGTTTGGTCGGGCATATTACTATGTTGTGTGCCTTCGGGTGTGTATATATACATATATCTTTTGTATTATTATTGGAGAAATTGAAACTTAATCCTAGGCTTGAAATTTTGGGAGTTGACTACGAAAGTGGTTAGGTTTTGGGGTTAGGCTAGACGTATAGTAATATGAGTATTGTTAGTTTGAAATCTTATTGTGATAATTTATTTGACTAGATCGTGGTGCTACGGACTCTATTCAAAATGGAAAGGCTCAAGTGTTTGATTGATCGTCATTTGACTAAGGCAAGTGGAATTTCAAAACTTTGTAATTCTCTTAGAATTCTCAAATTACCCTTTCTTCTATGTGTGATTCATGAAATAATTTAATATTATAAAAAATGAGGTGATTAAATGTAAATGTGAGTTAGTGTGGTGTTGCGACACTTGAATTTAAAATGTGGTTAAGTGATGAGAATTCTATTTTTGAAATATATTGTTGTGGTTGGTAATTATGAGTGGATTTGTTTGTGGACTTCATCTCATGTTCATTCATACTATGTTGCACATATTTGCATTGGTTCTGGATATTGATATGAGTGAGATGGTAAAAGTTGGGGCCGAGGTCTTTATCAGTTGAGATTGATGCCAAGGTCTTTGCCAGCGAGATTGTGATATTGAGATCCTTACTAGTGGTATTGTGATACCGAGGTCTTTGTTGGTGATGATATTATGCCGATGTGTTTACCGATGATGTTGTGATGTTGAGGTATTTTCAGTGATGTTTTGATGCCGGGGTCATTGCTGGCGATTATTACATAAGCATTGCACTTCATCCTTGCATATTCTTATGTGACATGATGTTATTCCTGTGATTGACTATGTTATCACTTGTGAGTTGTGGCTTGTGATTTAATAACTATGATATTAGGGAAACAATCTCTATTGTGTATTATGTGTTATTGGGCTGGGCTGATTTTCTTTGCAGGTTGTAATTTTGAAGGTCGGTTGCGATGAAAGGAGTTGTGTTTTCTATTGAACTTACTTTGTTTTGTTAGTTGACTTGTTGGGTACCGTGTTTCTTTGGTACTCACCCCTTGCTTCTACACTTGTGTAGGTTTTAAGCCCGGACAATGAATAATAATTTTCCCTTGATCATTCGAGGCTTCCCAGGAGATTTAGAGAGATAACTGTTGTCATCTGGCTGACTCTCTTGTTCCTATTTCTGTTCTGTTTTGTTCTATTCGAGAAAAAAGATAGTTCAGACTTGTAATTTTTTTGAAATCTGTATTGCTAGCGACTTGCAACGTGACAACCAATCCTTGGGTAGTGTTTAAAATTGTGAAGATTTTCAGCTTTAGTTACCTATCTTATTTAGTTACTTCCGCACGGTATTTCTATTTTTTTTCCTTGAATTAAGGCTGACTTGTTCTGATGGGATTGAGCAAGTGCCATCACATCCATTTTTGAGTTGTGATAGTTGGTTATTCTTTTACATTTTAAGTAATTTTATTGAAGCTCTTAACCCACATTCACCTGCCACCCACCCCGTCGTATGTGTATATCTTGGTTTTTGTGTATTGTTATTTTTAGTTTGTGTGAGAGAGTTGGTGAAGATGCAATATACAAGTACTAGATAGGAAGAAGCTTTTAGGTCACAATAAATATATAGTTCAATGTTTATGCTTAATTCATATAATATGTTAGCCACTAAGAGAAAGGGATAGACAGGAAATGAATACATCTAACTAGCAGCCTGGTTGAGAATAATAATTTTTTGTGTTTTTTTGCTTTCTTAGAAAAATTACAAAGGAAAAAATAAATGAAATTGGAAATTAGAAGAGCCACTGCAGAATATCTCTAATAATAGCTTTGTCCTGAGCAGGCTCTCATCCTTTTCTGTTATTCGATCCAATCACCACTTCTCTCCATTCGAATTGCTCTTTGCCATCACCCTTTTGATCACAATAGTACCTATTCCACAGCCAAACAAACTGTATTTTTGTAATTTTAGGTTTCCAATTTTATATACTTAATATAACAACCACTACCTAATTAATTTATTCAAATAAATACTAAGAAATGACCAGTAAAAAAATGAAGAGAATCTCCATGAGTTTCTTATTCTGTAGAAACAATCTCTAGCATTCTCACATGGTCATGTTCCAAGTGATCGTATACCATGTGACTTCTGGACTTCTATGACTTAATTATCATCAACATAGTAAAAGTAAGTCATTCAAATATTTTTTAAGCTTCATACTAATTATGCTACTAAGTGTAGTCTCTCTTCCAATTTGTTTATTTTATTTTATTTTTAAAAAATTGTTTTAATTTTTTAAAAATAATTTTTAAAGTTTTTATGTGTTATATTTAAAGATCACAAAATTAAAGAGTATTTTGATATATTTATGATATCTTTAGTTTGTGACCAATTATCAAAATGTACTTTACTTTCTCAAACTCAATAACAAGACAAAATCATTAAATTTAAAAGACGAAAAGAAAAATTAAAGAGTGTGTTTTTAGATAATCATTACTGTGAACTTCGAGTATTACCTTAATAATTGAATTGATTTAATTTAATTGGAAAAATACAGATCCCTTGACCACTTTAGAAAAAAAAATCATATCTCTGAGGTGAAAAATAAAATCTCTATTCTATTGTAAATGATGAATAAATTTTTCACTCTTCTACCCTTGTTGAGCTATGGAAATGACGAAAAGATATATGCCACGCTGTAATAGATTTGATGTTGAATTTATTCTCCTTACACCACGTGAGAGCGTTGGAAGAAGGATCCCGGGCCATTAATATTATTAATAATATAAATCCCATGTGAGGGCATCACTTTTGATCTAATTTAACTAGATATAAAGTTTTAACTTTTTTTTTAATTTCTTAATTTTAAATTAAAATTATATTAAATGTATCATAAAGTCTTTTAAATTTATGGTTAAAATATAACAAGTAAAAAATTAAAATTGAAATGTTAAAAAAAATATCATTCTTTTTTAAATAAATTTAAAAAGAAAATAAATTATTCTTTTTAAAATGAGAGAGTAGTTCTTTGCTTTTAATTTCTTTTCTTTTTTTAGCTTAAAAACATTTGTAAACTCAGAAAATGTTTTTAAGCATTTTTATTGGTCCAGAAAAGTATCAAAAAGAAAAGTCAACAGTCGAAAATAAAAAATTAAGTATTCCCAACTTAGGAATTGTAAGTTTTACGTATAAGTCATTTAAAAAAAGAGAATAGAAACGCCCCTTAATATATTATAATAAATAAATGAATACCTGCAGTAGGAGGAATTGATGTGGGCTTTGACACAAGGGGCGGGAGTGCAGGTGTTGGAGAGTAGATATGGGGTGGAAGGCCCATTGTCTGTGACTGATAATGAAAGTGATAGTATGGGTACATTGCCATCATTGCCTGACTTGGATACACTTGAGAAAAATGCCCATTCATGTAGCCCCCACCACTGTAGCTTACCTTCTGTGCACCCAATTTAATTTAACAATTCAATCCCCCAAACACGAAGATGGAAAAAAGGAAAAGGCCAAATCATGAAAATTTACTTCTTTATTTTTTGTTTAGTAAACTTACATGATTGTAATTCATGTCTGTGGCAATATAAGCTGGAGAATATCTGCAAATGTACCAAAGTCCATATAATTATGTCTCTATTTCAATGCATAAGCTTGGAAATTCTTTAAAACAATAAACAAGATTTACCATGCTTTTCTTAAAATATTTTTAAGTACTTCCTTCTCTCACCAATTTTATATAACACATTTTCCTTTTTAGTTCGTTTCAAAAAATGTCATTTTATTATAACTAGAATTAATTTTAAAATTATTTTCTTTTATTCCTAATGAAATGATTCTCAAACACATAAATATTTAAGAATTATTTTATATTATAAATTTTGTTAAAAAAACTTCTTAAATACCATGCAGGTAAAAAAATGTCATAAAATATAATGGGAAATGCCTATGAAACCATTAATTTATTATAACTTAGGTAATTTCAAAGATTTGAATAATGTTTTTCCAAGCTAAGTTACACGACTATGACAGTGGTAAAAAAACATCTTGCCTTTTGTTTGTAAGAAAATAAGATGGATGAGAAACTAATTAAACTAGAATAATATGGGCATCCAAATTAAAATGAAAAGAGGAGAGGGTCACTAGAGTTTAATTTGTATTTACCCATAGAAAGGAAGAGGCTGATGATGGTGCTGATGGTGAAAGGGGGAAGCCGGAGCTGTAGCTTGGGGTGCCCCAGCAGGATAGTACCACTGCATGTGACTCACAGGTGATGCTGAATTGGCCCTTGGTCCTACCACATTGGGTCCTTCAACGATTTTCAACAAAACATAGAAATTAGTCAGATAGCTGTTTATCACGGACAAAAATTCATCTCTATTCCATGTTCATGTCAAATTGATCGATTTCTACACCTAATTATGATTTATTGGTAGTATTATAGTTTTATCTTATTAGTTCACTCAATCATGATAATTTGATATGTTTGATGTAAAAACTGAATTCTTACCTTTCATTATTCAAACTGATAAATTCTGGAAATTGAATGCATATAATAAAATTTGTCATAATGCATAGGTACCTTGTTGAGGAGGAGGAGGAGGAGGAGTGATAGAGGAAGGGGGCCTGGAACGACGTGCACCGAGGCACGCCAGATTGCAATTGGCTCGCCGGCCGTTGATTATCGGGGTGGCGTCCTCACACGCTTTTTTGGCTGATTCTGCATCCTTAAATGTTACCTATCCAAAAGAGATTAAGAAATTTACATAAAAAGTATCGGAATTAATGCCTAAATTCCAAGAGTTAAAAATAAGTTATATGCTCTAGCATATAGTCGGGTTAAATATTAAAAAAACACGTTAATTTGTTTCTTCATTGAAATTAACTAATTAAGCATACACTACTGCTCTTGTAAAAGCTATTGCAGTGTATATAATTTAAAGAACACAAGGACCAATATTAGGGGAATTGATGACATACAAAGCCATAGCCCTTGGATCTGCCTGTGAGCTTGTCGGAGATGATGACAGCTTCCAAGATATCACCATACTTGTCAAAGTGCTCTCTCATGGCTTCCTTGGGGGTTTCCCATGCCAACCCTCCAACAAACACCTTTGTCAGTGTCGTGTCCCCCATGTTGTTGTTGTTGCTGCTGGTGCTGTTGTTGTGAAGCTGGTTAATATTGTTCATCGTCATACAGAGAGAGACTAATGAATGAAGTTTAATTGGACTTCAAGGACACAAAATAGGGGATTTGAAAGAAAAACTTCTTCAAGACTTTATAAACTTGAGAAACAAGAGGGGGAAAGTTTAGGGGATTGGGAGATTGATGGAATATTCATCATATAATATACATACTATATGCACAGTATGTAATAATAATAACAACACAAAAAGAGTTTTTTATACTATTAACCGGGTAAAAAATATTCACAACTGTCCATAAAAAACTAGGAATAATAATAAAAAAATATTAGGGCAATTACTTGCTGGAAAATATTATATAAATTTTTACATTACCAGTGTATATAAATTAAATTCACATATATTATATGTATATACAATAAATAAATAAAATTTAGTTGTAGGTAGCACATTGTTGTGTGGGGGGTGGATGGAGAATCAAAAAATGGAGAAAAGCAGAAGGACAGAAAAGCATACAGTTGGACGATGGATTGAGGCCATCAACGTGGTCTCCTTTTCTTCATCATCTTCTGTCTGGCATTGTTTAATAACAAATATGCTACTACTCTTCATTAAACTTGCCATATTAAAAGCCCTATGTTTGTGTCTTGTGCTATAATATTTTCTTTACAAACTCAGATGCATAACAGTTATGCTTATGGATCCACGCGTTATTCCTTTCCTTTCACTAATTGAATTGCCTGCTACGCAAATATTAGTAACAAAAATTAGATGAACATCCTTTTCTTTGTCCACCATTCTCTATCCTTTCGTACGTGCATATATACCTTAATTGCACAACTGGTTTCATATATAGATTATCAAATTTATGAAGTTAATAATTTAACAATAGTATTACATTTTTTCAGGATGATTATATAGTTTGTCTATTTTTCTTGTCTAGTATTAACTTGGCAACCCTCCAACTCCAAAAAAAAATAATACAGTTTTACTATAATGTAATAAATTTAATACTTTTTTAGTTAATGATCTTTCTGCTTCCTCTCTTGTGCATGTTAGGTGATCACTAAGTTGCACTTTTCTCCGTAGCGAGGGGAGAGACGAGAAAGGTGAACGACAAAACTCAGAGGAAGAATAACATCAGAAATGGGATGCTCATTGATGTTGCGTGAGTTGATACTTTTTTTGGTCATGTTTCACCCACATTAGTTATCCATTTTTTCTTTATCAATTATGAACAACAACACCAGTTTTATTAATCTACTCTTTAAAAAACTATTTTGAAACTTAACAAACTTGTGTGCACTTAAAAAAGAATCATTCTAAAAAATTAAGAAAAATCTAATTAATTTTATCTTAATCTATTTATACTACATATATATATATATATATATATATATATATATATATATATATATATATATATTATATTAAAAGTGTGAAAACTCTTAGAAATGTTGTTTCAACTTTTTGTCCTTCATTAAAAGACTCATTGTTAAACTTTTTTCACCATTATTTAAAAATTCTTATCTAATTAAATTTATAATATCGACTTTTAAAATATATGGAAATAAATGATAAAATAAGGACTTTTAGTCGTGGAAAAACTCCTAAATCTTGCTTATTTAATAAACTTATATTTTTTCCTTATTTGAATCAAGAAAATACTCTACAACTACTAAAAAAATTCTAATTTACCATGATATATAAGACCTTTATAATTAAATAATTTATCAAAATTACTTTCACATTTAATTATTTATCTTTTCAATAAGTTCATAATTAAAATTATTTTTCTGTGTAATATTTGTTACTAGATAAGGTACATTATTTGATCACGCACAAAATGCGTACAATAATACTAGTTATTTTATAAGTTGATAAATATTTTAAGATAATTATATTTTTAATAATATAGATAATTAATACGGTAGGGAGCTAGCATGTGACAAGTTAAAATAGATTGAAAATGAGGTGGCCTTTATGTTGAAAGCTGCCATGTCGATGATGAGTGGGACCACGTGATCAAATATTTCAATTTCCAACTTCAAACTCTTGACTTTGACCCTTTTCGTTGCCTACAAATCTCAGAAGAGCCTTCAATTGAATATGCTGCAAACTTCAAAAGAATTATTTATCAACCACTTACAACATGCCACGTCAACATCCATGTTCTAGATCTTGCTCATATTTTAGAATATCATGGAACTTATTCCAATATAGGACCAATAATTCAGTTAATTTAGAAGAGGAAACTAAACATTATAAAATGAAAAAATTAGACAAAATATTTATTAGATCAAAATTTCTCACTCAATTAACTCAGTCGAGGTTCTCCGACAATAATTTCTCTATTTTCATGAGATAATGATAAGGTTTGCGTATTTTCTATTCTTTCTAGACCTCACTCGATGAAATTTCACCAAATATATATACTTTTAAAATAACTCAATTAACACTTATTACACAAAATCACCATCTTGCCATTTTATATTACCAGTGAGGTACAATTTCAGTTCACTGCTACCTTCCATCTTCTCTCCTTCATTAATCCTTCTTGTTTGTAGCACTTCCTCCTTTTTCCTTTGTTCTCCTTCTTTATCCTCTTTTTCTTGCTTTCAGTCTTCCTTCCTCATTCTTTTTTCATGTTCATCCATTAAAGCTTCTTTAATAGTCGAATTTGAATTTTGATATGCGGCAAGTATCAATCATTTCAAGTGAGAACACGCCAAAAAAGTCAAAATATCAAATAAGTTGTATCTAAGATATGATTCTTTAGAGGAGATTTTAGTTGGTCAGGATTGAAAGACTCTATGTTAAATCGCCTGGGAATTCCTGACTTCCAGTCCTAACTCTTAGTCGCGCATCCGCTGTGAATGGAAGAAGTTTATGTAGCATATAAGCTCTTCCTTTCGATTCATAAAGTTTCTTTGAAGTTCAATTCAGAATTTGACATGATACAAACGTGATGTAATGCCCTGCAACTTCCGAGGATAGATTCGAACTTTTTCTGTATGCATATAGGCTCGAACCCAATGGCTTCCAAATTGTGTATATATATGTGAGAGTTCTTTTTCAAGTATTTGAAGTGCATCGGATGTGGTTTAGCGTCATAAGGAACCTCAAACATCAAGCCAAGATCAAAACATTTCAATCGGCTAGTTTACACATGAGCTCATATAAGGGTCAACTTCAAATGACCATTTCTTTTAGAACATAAAGAGTTAAGTGACTCATGACCTATCAAATTAAAGATCTTTGAGTCTTTTTTCCAATCCCACTGATTTGAACTAAAAATTTATGACCGTTTTAATGGTACATATTCGAACTAGACAACTCAGTGAGTTGAGGGCTAATTTGGTGAATCACCAATTGAGCTTACCTAGTGGACCCAAAAATCTTGTAAAACTATTATTTTAAGCACTCTAAAGCTTTTATTTGGCGACTCGCTAACTGGATCAACGATAGGATCTTCGATTCACTGATTTGACCAACAAAACTATTAAAGTCATTTTTACAATTTTGATGATTTTCTTACATTCTTAGAAGGATATTTTTTTTTATCCTCAATTAGCTTTTCCAAGCCTATCATATAGTCTAATAACCTCCCTATTCACGCTTAAGCCTCAGATATGTCAAACTTTCAAGTTCCAAGTTCTCTCAAGGAAGAAGCTAAGGTTCTCCATCTTTAAGCTTCAGTCCAAGGCTTCAAGTTAGTATTTTTCTTTCTGGTATGTAAGACTATTTTTTTTGAGTTTGTCCACATTCCCTATATCTGAATTCCTTTGTTAATGAGTTGAGTTGAGCTTTAGCTCTAGATTCATTGAGTTTCGATTGGATAAAGTTTTTCTCTTATTGAGTTCTATATAATTATGCATTGAAATTTCTATTGTTCCTACTTCTTGAACTATTAAATTTATTATTCACGGTTTCATCCATATGGACTCTAGTTGAGTTGATGATCATTGTTTCACCATGCATTTATTTTATATTAATGAGAAAGGTTTTCATGCATTGAACAAAATATGATTTAAGTTGGTTCTATGCAAAATTTATTGAGTCTAAATGAGTATGAACATTGAGTATAAATGATGTTTTTGAGAAAAGAGTTTTAACGAGATGTGAGTAACTTCGAACGTATATTTTTATAAAAAATAGCACGATGAGTTGCACAAATTTTTTCTTTATAAAAAAGCATGATGAATTGAGAAGATCCTAAGCTTTTGAGCAAAGTCCAATGAGACTAGATAAGTAACTTTGAGTAATAAATTCACTTGCCATATATGAGAATAATGAATTACTTCGAGAGTAGTATTGAGTACTGATTTGGATAAAAGTAGAGGCAACTCAAATACCATAAACTACATAGCAAGCATAGGATGAGATGATGTCGATTGTTTGGTAATCACGAGAATGTTCAAGTGTCTACCAAAACAAGTAAGGAATATAACAATCGTTTTAAATAAATGTTACCCAACTAAGGAGTCGGGGTTGATCACATAGGGAATATTGTTATGATTAATATAGTCTCATGACACCCACCTAGTAAGGTAGAGACTACCTTGGCAAGTACACTGCCCTTTTTTCGATGTAGAGGCAACATCAGAATTCCATGTTATGCCTTGCATGGTCTTATTATTAGTATTGGTGACTTCCCACATATTTATGACTTATTATATTTCTTGCAGGACTTCACTTATTGCATATCAGTACATTAATATCTCTTTTCTCACTCTTGCACTGGTCACTTACTTTCTTATATACTTAGTCTTTTGGACTATATGATTATTATTGTACTGTATGCCTACGTACTTAGTACATTTAAAAGTACTAACACATACTTTACACATCCATTATCTCACAATGTACGGACAAGTGACTATCCTCCTCCTCATCCTTGTGGTTAGATTCGGCTTGCTTCACAAACTTATTACTGAGTGCTCATGCTCCGAGGATGAAACCTATATCCTTCTAGCCTATGTCCTATTTTGAGTTATTATGAGTCCATTTTTTATATTTTTAAGAGTGAACTAGGGACATGTTTTACCCCCTGCCTCAAGACCTGAACCCAATGACTTCCAAATTGTATATATAACACCCCTCATGTACTGAAAGATAGAAAACTTTTTTAATGTTTGACCCTAACGAGCAATGTTTGACCCTAACGAGCCAGTTTAGGGCTCGTAGAAGCAACTAGGGGTCGTAGAAAGGTTCTTGAAAAGTGCCCAGGGAAAATGGAAAAGTAAGAAATTTCTGAGAGTTAACTTACGTGATACCAGATGGATCGTATAAGGAACGATGGCCCGTTAATAGGTTTCATAGGAGGAGGCCTTAAGGAACCCAAATTTTGTTTAAGTCTGGAATTGCTCTATGGAAGGGGATACAACCCATAAGTGAAACAATAGGTCATGTTGCATGTTCGTGGCTTAGAAGCTGCAATTCCAGTAGCTCAATTTTTGTGACACCCGGTTCTACGATCTAAGGTACGGACCATAGGTGCATCCATGACCCGTATTGAGGGTTTCGTGGACGGCCTCGACAGTTTTAATGAAGGGTGTTTTTGACATGTTCAATTCGTCTGTCCTAAACTATGTCGTTTTGGCTACCCTAATTGACTTAACCAACCTAGCCTTTATAAATCATATTCCTAATTCATACAAAGGATTTAATTTTCAAATTTCTCTCAAGGGTTCTCAATATTTCTCTCTCTAATTCAAGGGTTCTATTGAAGCTAGAGCTTGAAAGTTTGATTAAGGATTTCTAGATTTTCTTTTTCAATTCTAAGGATTCTACTTGAGGTATTTAGGGCACCATTATGGATTAATTTCATCCATGAGACCCAATCTAAAACCTTGGGCATCATTCATGGATTAGTTTCATCTATGACGCCCAATCTAAAACCTTTTTTAATAAAAATTTCATGATGAATTCTTTTGGGCTTTAAGCTATGATTCCTAATGCATGGATTATGATTCCTATATGATGATTATGACTAATTATGCATGAATTATGATGAACTAAATGATCTATATGATTTTCAAGCAAAAGTATGTGATTTCAAAGTATGCATGATTAGGGCTTAATGACTTGATGTGAGTTCCTCCATCAATGATCCAATTCGATTTTGATAGCATGTTTTTTCTATGAATCCTACTCAATTGCACAGTTTTGACTCCATTATTCATGAATCCACACTTAGTCCCTAGTCTCTTATGATAATGCTATGGATTTGTATGAGTATGATCTTAAGTTTGTAAAAGCATATCTTAATGACAAGATGGTCACAATGGTGATACTATGATAATGTTATGATAATTGTAATGATGATTCTATGTTAAAGAGGGTGATGAAAATCCTAATGTTTAAGATGATGTTAAGGTGGGAATGTGTACCCACACTATGCTGAATGTAAACTAGATGAACCGTTTTTATGACATAATATCTTCATGAAAGTTATGATGACTATTTATGAATTATAAAGTATGATTTTATTAAAGTATGAAACTATGTCGAAAGTTGTGTATATGCATGGTTTATGTATTCCGTGATATATGACATAACACCGAGAGAGCTTTGGTAGATACCATGGTCCCATAACTATGTGCTACCATAGGAATGATGTTCAAGTTTTATGCCTTAAAGGTGTGCTATTAGATCCTATTAGCTTAATTGATGGACACTCACCGTGCTAGGATATATCCTAAATATGGGGGGTCAAATAGTGGTTCTCATCGTGCTAGGATAGAGCATGTAAGGTGAAGATCGAGTCTACCTTGGAAAAGTAGATTCCTCTTAGCTCGATGTAGAGTGATGATCGGGATTCCATATAATAGTATGTATGGTCTTATGAATGTTTGTTTTGGTCTTATTCCCAGATATGTAATGTTAAGGTTATGAATAGATTTGATGGTGCTTCTTCTCATGATTTTAAACTTGCATTTTCATACATATTTTGTCCTTATCCTATTGATTATGATTATGCATATCGATATTATTGTAATGTCCTTTGTTTCATGGCATACCTATATACTTAGTACATTACATGTGCTAACACATACTTCTTTTCCTACATGATCTAACCAAGTACGGACGGACGACGAGGTAATTATTCTATTTCATGGCCAGATTCATATTTTGAGCTTGAAAACCTGTTGTTGAGTACCCATGCTTCGGGAACAAGCCTTATGATGGTTTTCCTTTACGTGAGACTTTATCATTTTCATTCTTTTGATGTATGTCTTAAAGGTGAGCTAGTAAGTTATGTGTTAGCCCCCACCAAGATCGATGATGTAGATGCATGATTTGGATTTCATGGATTGGTGTACATTTTCTTGCGGGAACTATGTCTTTTACTTTGATAAACGTTCCCTTGCTTATTCTCATATGTATGCTTATATTACCTTATGAATACTTATGATATGTACATGAGGCTTGACTGAGATGCCTTCAGGTGTCACATTCGCCGTGGCTAGGCCTTAGGTCTGGGTCGAAACAAAAGTGGTATCAAAGCACAAGGTTTGAAAGCATCCGTCCAACATGTCACGTCGAGTAGAGTCTTGTTCATTGGTGTGAAGCATGCCATATCCATGAATAAGAGGCTATGTGACATTTTAGGAAAACATCACTTCTTTTGTATTCTATGTTGTGCCTTCAAAGCTTTCGTATCCTAATACTTGTCCCTTGGTGTTTTCAAAAATGACTTTACAACGTGCTCCATCACTGAGAGGAAATGATGCTAATGTGAACCAAGCTCCTTTGGCTCCTCAAGTCCCTCAAGCATACCAAGTGTCTAATGAAGCGTTTAGAGTCACAATCACTATGTTGGCTCAATTTGTTGCTTCTCCAAAGACTCTTACTGCGACTTTAAGGATAAGGAATTGTGCTAGAATGAATCCCATAGAGTTTCATGGTTCAAGGGTGGATGAATATTCACATGAGTTCATTGATGGGATGTATAAAGTGGTAGAGATTATGGGGGTTTCTTCTAAAGAAAAGGCTGAATTAGCGGCTTATCAACTAAAGGGAGTGGATCAAGTTTGTTTCACTCAATGGAAGTCCGAGAAGATTGATGAAGGTTCTATTGATTGGGAAATGTTTAAGGCCACGTTTTTTGATCGTTTCTTTCCACTTGAGCTAAGGGAAGCTGAGGTGATGGAATCCATGAATTTGAAGTGAGGTGGTATGGGTGTGAGGAAATATACCCTCAAGTTCACCAAGTTGTCCGAATTTGCTCCTTCCTTGGTGGCCGACTCTAGGGCTTGCACGAATAAATTCACTTTGGATGTGTCTGATTTAGTAAAGATGGAATGCAAAGCTACCATGCTCATTAAGAAAATGGATATTTCTAGACTAATGACATATGACATTTCTAGATTCATTCTTGTTGTCGAAGGGCACACCCACATGGCGTCATAAGGCTATGATCAAAATGATAAGGAGGTCTGTTATATCATTCCCTCATCAACATTTTAGTGGCAATAATAGCACCGAGGTTCAAATACATACAATCCATAATACAACCTACCAATGCATCTTTTGGATTCCGAAGGATGGACTCATTTTATGATGGCATCAAATTACTACTAATGAAGCTAAACTAATACTAAGCTGGAATGTTTAAATCTTTCTTTTCAATTGGATCCCTCTCAATAAGCCACGGGGGTACTACACCGCTTAGCATTGGGTCTAACCATGCTTTTAAATCATCAAAAGTATGTATCTCAATATTCTTGGTCAAATCATGTTGACCCCTCACCGTACAACCCAAATAGTCATTGATCTTGGTCTCCCTATACTGGATAAACTTCTCTCTAACTTTAACTACATCGAATGGTTTTGGCACAATTTTCACCCTGCTTTTGCTTTTAGGAACCAACAAAGCATATGCCATGTAGAACTCCTGAACCCATGATGTAATGTATAACTCCTAAATTTTGGTAAATATCTAAAAGTTATGAAATTTAAGAGTATCCTAGACTTTGAGGTAATTATCGATGACATCATCAATGGGCAACCTCTTCTCCTCAAGTGTTGTACTCAACCTAGTGACTTTAAATATATTCAAACTTCAGTATGCAATAGTACTCCTCACGGCCTGACCAAAAGGGTCATGGGCCATTTTGGATTGCTCATCTGTTCATCACCACTTAAGAGTTGGAGTTGGAGTGACCGGAGTATGCACAGGAATTTTAGAACCCTCTTCCTCACTATCTGATTCATTCCACTCAACTTCTAGCGAACCTTCTGTGCCATTGCTGATTGATTCTACCATCTTATGCTTTCCCTTACCATGATTTCACGACATGGTTGTTAGGGTAATTGTAGTTATAGTCCCTCATCTAGCACAATGCCCTTCTTATACATATTAGGTTTCTTCAATATATGCCTTGGCATCCTCCTTATTTTATTGAGTTGCATTTATGTAATTACAATTATTGAGCATTGTTTTAAATCTCAAATCTTGCATGCTCTATGGAGTTGAGTGAGATAGTATTTCATGTTGTTGAGTGTTTTTTAGTATGTGTCCTTTAAGATATTTTACATATGGTACATTTCATATACTATTTTTCGATGTTGTATTAGTTTATGATGTAAATATAGGTGTGAAAGATCCTCAATAGGCGCTTCATTAAATGTTATGACCCAGACCTAGGGCCTAGACGTGACACAACAAATGTGACACTCGAAGGCATCCCATCCAAGCCTCCTGTTCATATCATAAGAATTTATATAGTGAAATAAGCATATATAAGAGAATAAGCAAGCGAAAGTACATAAAACTAAGAATGTCATAGCTTACCTTAGGGAAACATACATCAATTCTTTGTGCAAAATATGCCTCTATATCATAAGATCTTGGCGGGGTCTAGAGCTCACCCTAAAGATATACATCAAAAGAAAATAAAAGTCTCAAAGGGAAAAATATCATAAAAGAGCTTGTGCTCGAAGCATGTGAACTCACTAACAAGTCTTCAATCTTGGAATCCGAATCTAGTCATGGAATGGAATAGTCGACTCATCATCGACCCCTTCATGGCTAGATCATGTAGGCAAAGAAGTATGCGTTAGTACATAGAACGTACTAAGTATGTACGTATGCCATGAATCAAAGGACATCACAATAATATTAATATGCATGATCATAATCAATAGGATAAATATACAATATGCATGAGCAATGCAAGCTTAAAAATCATGAGAAGAAGCATTATTAAATCTATTCATAACCTTAACATATATATGTGGGAATAAGACCATAACCGACATATGAGACCATATAAACTATTATCTGGAATCTCGATATTGCCTCTACACTAAGTAAAATAGTAGCCTACTTTTTTAGCGTAGACTATACCTTACCTTATGGGATCCATCCCATTTTGGTAAGTTCTTTAACATGAACCTTACCAGAACCTTCCCATTTTGGTACATGCTTTACTTATGTAGATCCACTAACATAATATCATATAAGCACATAATCATCATCCCTATGGTGGCATGTAGTTATGAGAAAGGTCGTCTTTATATTAAGGACCCCTTAGGTCGAGTCCCCACCCCCAATCTTATTCGGTGCTAAATCATATCCTACAAAATACAGAAATCATGCATATACATAGCTTTCAATATAGTTCATACTTCATTAAAATCATACTTTCATTAGTCATCATAACTTTCATGAAAAAAATATATCATAAGAATAGTCCATCTACTTTAACTTTCGTCATGGTGTGGGTGGACATTCCCACCTTACATCATCATCGTCATAATCATATAGGGTTTTCATCACCCTCTTTATCATAGCATCTTCATTACCATTGTCATAAAATATGCTTTTACATACTTGGATCATAATAATGAAAATCCACAACTTTAACATAAGAGATTCGGGCTAATGGAGGTCCATGTGTAATCGAGTCAAAATCGATCAGAGTCATGGAGAAAACGTGCAATTGAAATCAAATTGGATTATTAATAAGGGAACCCATCAAATCATTAAGCCCTAATCATACATAATTTGAAATCACATACTTTTGCTTGGAAATCATATACATCATGTAATTCATCTTAATTCATGCATAGATAGGTTCAATAACCATGGAATATTAATAACTCATGCATTTGGAATCATAGCATAAGACCCATAAGAAATCATCATAAAACTTTATAAAAAAAGAGATTTTGGATTAGGCTTCATAGATGAAACTAATCTATGAATGAGGCCTCACATACCTCAAGTAGAATATTTAGAATTAAAGATGAAAATCTGGAAAAAAAGCCTTGGTCAAACCTTCAAGCCCTAGCTTCAATAGAATCCATGACTTAGAGAGAAAAATATTGAGAACCCTTGGAAGAATTTTGAAGATTAAAGGCTTTGAATGTCTCAGGAATAGAACATATAAGGTCTAGGTCGGCAAGTTAGTTAGGATAGCCAAAACAACATAGTTTAGAACGTAGACAAATTTAAAATGTAAAAAACACCTTTCATTAAAAACACCCAAAGCTGTCCACGAAACATTTTCTACGAGTCATGGTTCAACCTACGGACCGTACCTCGTCTTATAGAACTTTATGTTGCAAAAGTAGAGTTTCTGGAATTCACAGCTTCAAATCCACGAATATGCAAGATGACCCATAGTTCTATTTACGGGCCGTAAGTCCTTCCATATAAGTGTTCCAGACTTAGAAAATTTTAGGCCCTTCGGGACTCCTTTCTATGAAACAATTAACAAGCCATTGTTTCTCATATGGTCCATCCTGGTGGATCGTAAGTGAATTTCTAGAAATCCCTATATTTATTATTTTTACTGGGCACATTCCATGAACCTACCCACGTTGTAGTTACTTCACGAGTCGCAGATTGGCTCATAAGATCCACCCAACACATAAATCCTGAACTTTCAGTCTTTCAAGGCTAACAACACGTAGGGTGTTACATTAAAAATTCATTAATCCTAGCTTTTCGATGAAGCCTCCTTGCATTCAGAGAAACTCTTTTATTTCATTTAATTACTCATTTATTCATCTTTTGAGGTAATCGTGGACCAATCCCAGAACCTATCCAGAGTATTAGAAGATTCATAGATATAGGTAAAGTTGAGTGGAGTTGTGTCTTTCATTTGAGTTGTTTAGTAAAAAATATAATCTAGTTATAGAGCGATGACATTGGGTTTATTTATCAGTTGAATATTTTAAATTTATAATTCGCTTGATTTGATGTTGAGTTGCCCACTAGAGTTAGCTTTTAAATTTCTTGAGTCTTCCGTGAAGTGAGTTATCTTAGCCAAGGGGTTCACTAGGACCAAAAACAATTTTCAAGTTCTGATCACATCTAGGGTGTCAAGTTCCGATCACCTAGGGTGTCACGACCCAAGCTTAGGGCCTCGACGTTACACGACAAATGGAGAACCCGAAGGGATCTCAAAAAAGCCTCTTAAGCATACATTCCACATCCTTGGTTGCGGAAGCATAATGAAACATTACACACATAATTCTTAAGGGAAATGGGACTTTGGACCCAAGCTATGGTAATTTTATGGGGAAGAGGATTAGCATGAACACATAACAATTAAAGTATATGGGGTGGGTAGTTATGGCTCACCCTCAAAAGATAAATATTCATAAATAGATAAGTTTTAACAAAGCATGAAAGTAAGTGGATATTGTCCTTGAAATAGAGGACTCACCGATAGTATCTTCAACCGAACCGTCTAGCCACGTGGAAAAGGAGGATGAATAGGTGCTCCAGTCCCTATATGGATAAATCATGTAGTCAAAAGGTATTCATTAGTACTTGGAATGTACTAAGTATGCGGGATCCAATGCAACAAGAAGCATAAGCCATAATTAACAATATGCATAACCATGATCAACGAATAAAGGTTCAATATGACATAAATGATCAATGCTTAGTCATAATATGCATGAAGAATCCCAAAGTCATATGACATATCATACAAAGATGCGAAAGGACCTTAACCGACATGTAAGACCAAGCGAGCTACTACTTGGAATACCAATGTTCACTCCATACTAGACAAGGAGTGGTCTACTTTGCCAAAGTGATCAAAACACTTCACCTTACAGGCACTTTACCCTATTTCCGAGAGCATTTCACAAACACCTTACGGGAACTCCCCCCTCTTTTCGATTAATGTATGAGAGAAGTACTTATGGGAGCTATACCCTGTTTGGTTATTGATCAGCATGTACTATACAGGAAGACCATCCTTTTTGGTCAATCATGCAACTAGGGCTATATGGATCCATTAGTTAATCACAATCCTATGGTGGGAACATAGTTAAGGGACTATGGTTATCTTCCAAGGTCCTCTCGGTGCTAGGTCACAATCCTAAGAAATACTCAAATCATACTTATAGTCATAGCATACAAAGTCTTATAATATCATAATATCATCATATAGTAGCTCATCAAAATCACAACATCATAATATCAAAGATAGGGCTTCATATCATTCATAACTTCCACAACATTCTTATAGCTCATAGCATGCATAATAGCCCTTCAGTAGTTATAATGTTCATAGTT
Organism: Solanum rostratum; assembly: GCA_029948455.1. Lineage (NCBI taxonomy): Eukaryota > Viridiplantae > Streptophyta > Magnoliopsida > Solanales > Solanaceae > Solanum > Solanum rostratum. The sequence continues at coordinate 25,810,142 of CM057053.1, forward strand.
CACATATCTTGCCATAAGGATTTCATCAATACAAAAAGCTTGGTACATAACATTAGTTTTGAACATGGTGGGTATGCATATATGCTCAAAATCATGGAAAGTCAAGATTTGAGGATATGGGTGGAGTCAACGAGGCCCTTTTGAAATTATTCACAGTAACCCACCATAACAAAGAAAAGTTTAATTAGGTCTTCCTTCACGCTTTTAAGAATCCATTAATTTCACATGACATTGTAATGCGATATAGTGTACAGAGGTAGAGTAGCATGATTTAATCCATAATATCAACATATAAAAGAGTTCATAAAATTTCCATAAGTTCCCATGACTTAAACATAGATGAGGAAAAGGAATGGTTGAGCTTTGTGGAGGAAAGGTCTCCACAAATCAAAACCCATATACCTTGGTGTGATTGGAGATGGAAATCTTGTGGGAGAATGAAGAGAAACCCAAAACCCTAGCTTGGAATTCTCTCTTGAATGCCTTGGAAAACTTGAAAGTGTTTGGGAGGAGTTTAGGACTTAGGGTATTTTTGAATGAAGGAGAATGAAGCAGTTTAGGGTTGTGTAAGGATGAAAGGGTTTAGGATACTCCAAATTCAGCGGTCAAAGTGTTTTAGAAAATGTTCGTGGTGGAAAAAAATGTGAATGAGGGCCTTATGACGTAGCATAGGCTTAGAGTATTAGGAAATGTTGTAATTGCTCTTTCTTAAAAGTTTCCTGACTAGACCACGAGATCCCAATTACAGGTCATGCAAAAGGGTCTCCTCCTGTTAACTTTTTTGACTCTTAGAAACTTCCTCTGAGTAGCAAACCACAACTGGACTTAAAGCCTGTCAATCAATGAACAAGCCGTGCTGCTAATGCCTACTACAAACTTCAGAAGACCATTTTTCCACCAAGCCTTCCCATCATTCCACGAGCACAAGTTATGGCTCGTGGATCATCCTATGACTCGTAATACCCTTCGTTCATTGGTGGACCTCCTAACTTAAACTACTGGAATTGCACCCTCCAATCCTTGATAGCCAAGTACGACTCGTGCTCCATCTGACGACCTATAAATCTCTTCGTGAAACCCCACTTAGAAAATTTCAAAATTCATTTCTTAAGCACCTTTATGCCTTTCAACATGTGGGTCCTTACAATATCTCCCCTTAGGAACATTCATCCCTGAATGTACTAATCATAAGCTCTATTGAATAGATTACGTGCATCATATACAAGATGCAACATATACATCATGAAAAGTTTTCTCAAACCATGCTTCAAATAACATTTGTAATGTAGCCTCAAAATCACATAATAATGCATGAATGACTTGCAAAAGACATGCAAGGAAGGGGAGGGGGGATTCTCAAGTGGGAAAATCATAGTACCTCAAGCTTGATTAGAATGGATGAGATAGGGCTATCGAGTCTTCATGTCTGCTTCGGCTTCCCAAGTGGCACTCTCAACTTGTTGGTTCCTCCAAAGAACTTTGGTAGCTACCATATCTTTATTTCTCACCTCTTCACTTGCCTATCCAGGATTTCCATTAGACCTTCCTCATAAGTCAAATTCTCTTCAACATTCAACACCTCTAAGGGCACAATGAAACTAGGATCTCCAACATACTTCCTCAACATAGAGACATGGACCGGATGAACCATGTTCATCTCCATGGACAATTCTAATTCTTGCGTAACTTTACCAATATGTGTCAAGACCTGGTAAGACCCTACATACCTAGGGCTTAACTTTCCTTTCTTTCATAAACATACCACGCCTTTCATTGGTGACACCTTCAAGTACACCCAATCATCAACTTTGAATTCAAGGTCTCTTCTCCTAGTGCCGGGATAAGACTTTTGCTGACTATGAGCCATCTTCAACCTTTCTATTATTACCATCACCTTCTCCGAAGCTTCTATAACCAAATCCAAATCTAAGAAAGTCATTTCCTCACTTCAAATCACCTATAGAAGATAGTTAAGAAAATCAAAGAGGAGAAAACACGCTTTCGAGATAGGAATCAACTGGGGATCTACAATGCATACCATATAGAGCTTCAAAGGGAGCTATTCCGATTCTAGAGTGATAGCTATTCTTGTAAACAAACTCACTAAGTGGAATATGCTCATCCCATCTACCCTTAAACTCTAAGACACAAGCCCTAAGCATATCCTCAAAAGTTTGAATGGTCCTTTTGGCTTGAGCATCCGCTTGTGAGTGAAAGAACGTGCTAAGCTTAACTTTAGTAATCAAACCTCTTTGAAAGGATCTCTAAAAGTGTGAAGTGAATTGAGCACCACGACTCGATATGACAGCCAATTGAACCCCATTCAATCTAACCAACTCATGAATGTACAATTTGACGTAATCTTCAGCACCATAAGTCATTTTCACCGGTTGGAAATAAGCGACTTCGTCTTCTATCAACAATAACCCAATAGAATCAAAATGCCTCTTAGTCTTTGGTATGCCAATTACAAAGTCCATGTTGATCTTTTCCCACATCCAAATAGGAATCTCTATAGCTTTGTGCTAGGCCACCTGACCTTTAATGTTCATCTTTAACTTGTTAGCAACTATGACAACCAGCTACAAACTTGGCAATATCTCTTTTCATGCCACCCCACCAATATACTTCCCTCCAATCTCTATACATATTTGTAGAAACGGGATGAATGGAATAAGATGAATTATGAGCCTCTTTCAAAATCAAGTCCCTCAACCCATTAATATTCTATAAACACAATCTACCTTGATATCTAAGAACACTATCTCCCCATTGGGAGAAAACCTCCACCTTGCCATACTTTACAAGCTTTCAATTCTAACAATGCTGGATTAGGGTCTTGCTTAGATTTGACCTCTTCTATCAAGGAAGACTTAGAACCATCCACAACCACAACACCTTTATTTATGACCTTATTCAACCAAACCCCAATCTAGCCAACCGGTGAACTTTTGTCAATTCCTTCTTTCCATCATCCATATGAGCCATACTCTCCATGGACACTCTACTTACAACATTGGTCATGACATTAGCCTTGTCTGGATGATAATGCACACGCATGTCATAATCCTTAAGGATCTCTAACCACCTTCTTTCCCTTAAATTTATATCTCTTTGGGTGAATACATATTGGAGACTCTTATGATTGGTGAACACATGTCATGCCTCGGAAGAGTACCCTTGGCGTGGCCGAAACTTGACGAATCATTGCTGATTCCTCTAGAGAACCACCTAGTCTCATAATCATGTTATACTCGACAACAGAAGAATACTCAAAAGGGACATCAATAGATAAATAAAGCTCTTCTAAAAATAGCTTCCAATGATCAAGTTTGGGAAAAGTAGAACAATCAGGTCTCTCTATTCAGTGTCTATGAAGCCTCTACTCCAATCTAGAAGGTGCCAAGACAAGCCCTGAGCTACCTCAATCAAAGAAAGTAAAAATACTCAATAAAATAGAAAAAGGCTCTTCGATAGCAAAGAGGGCTCACCAACTCTGGAAGCAAGGGAACTGAACCTTAACGATGCGCCTGTTGAAGTTCTTTACCACCTATATCTGCATCATTAATGATGCAGGCCCAAATAGACTTCAGTACATGGAATATACTAGTATGTAAAATGGCTCAAATAAAACAAGAAATGCTCAGACTCAAACCAATTTTTCGATTCATACCTCATCTCATCAGCCCATAACTCAATTCAATGGTTATGCAAGTTTAAGGTTTAAAATCAACAACAACAACAACAACATACCTAGTTAAATCCCACAAATGGGGTCTGGGGAGGGTAGAAATGTACACAGACCTTCCTATTACCTCATAAGAAGTAGAGAGGCTATTTTCTGTGGACCCTCGACTCAGCAACCCACAAGCAGAATAAACTAGATATAGCAATGAGAAGGAAAGGGAACAAAGGGAAAAATAGAACTAGAAATCGAAATAAAATAACGACTCTTTACAAAAAGCATATGTCAATATGTAAATACGATGCATTCAACACACATACGACAACTAGAGTTTAAGGTTTAATAACAAGCTTTGAAAATAGACTTAATTTAATGAAACTTTGTTTAAAACATGATATGCTCAATCAAGTGTTTTCTTGGAAGTTTCTCTAACCGGCATAACTCCCACCATCATGAGTTTGGTGATGCATAATGAAACTAACACCATTGCCACGCCCATCCTAAACTTGCCAAGGTAAAGGACGTGAACCCCTCTCTCTCTCAGATCCAAAGAGAATGCCCATCTTTTGGGACATGAGCCACCAAAGTTAACTGCATGACTATCCTTCACTAGCAATGTAGTTCTGGGGTGTTATCCTCTTACCCAACATGGTGCTCAATACTTCTTCCAAGAGTAAAACATGCTCATGTCAATCAACTCAAAACTCATATCTTTAGATTATCTCAAATCAAATCAACCCAATGACTCATCAACTCGCAAATCAGGAAAATTAATCACGCAATGCAATCATGACTCAAATTCAAACTCAAATAGTCATTTAGACTCCACTAGATCATGCTCGACATATAAGACAATTGGGTCGTTGATCAATTATGCATCAAATACAGGCCGCATGCTCCTAATGCTCAATCATACTCAATTTACTCAACTCATACAATCTCAGTCATGATCTCATTCTGATCAATGCAACACAGTTATAAGAATAGTTCCAATTCAAGGTTCATAGTACAAAATGCAAGGTTTATACTCCTATTTCATATGACCAGCATATAACTCATTGATTCTTTCATAATTATGCAAAGGAACTCAAAATAAATACAAATAGCTCAAAGATTAGAATTATGAGATTTTCAATACTCAACTTTTATACATGAACTAACAAAGTAAATGAAATGGTGCGTGGATTAATTCAGTTCGGGAAGGACAATCAATCCTCTGACGATCCTCACACTTGAACTCAAAACCCTCGCTTTTCTCCCTTCTTCGATGCTCTTAAGAATTCCTAAGTGTGTATAGAGCGATAATACACTTATGATTCTGATAGAGGACCTAAGATAAGTCAAAAACATCATGGGTTGTAATTAAAAGGAGTAGGAAAGGAAAAAAATATCTTTCTTTGAAATTGTCGAGTGGAACTACGAGACCCCATCTATGGGTTGTGGATCTACTTATGAGTTGTAAGTGTCCTCTCATAAGTGAGGATGTTTGAGAATTTTGTTACTGAAAATCATCTTGGGAGTTACGAAACCTCTTTCTACGAGTTGTAAAGTACCTCATGGGCCATCTGATAACTCGCGATTTCAAGGATTAGAAAACTTAGTTTCTTGGAACTTCAACCTACAAAACCAGACTTATGGGCCATAGAAAATTTGATGGGCCACTTGCTAACTCATCGTTTGATATCCAAAAAAGTTGGTTTTTGAATCATCAACCCATGAACCTGACTATGGGTTGTAGAACAATATAAGTCTGTATGGTGTCATGTACTTGGGCCTTAGACTTAGAAAAATTTACCGAGTCACCTGGATAACATACGAGGCCTTATCTCTGAGCCATAGATCACTCTACAAGCCATAGATCACTCTATGGTTTGTAGATGACCCCTCGTGGTTTCTTCCAGTGATTTTTCTTACTCAGTTTTTTCTGGGCATCTTCTTAGACTAGGTAGGAAGAATAAGGGAGTGTTACAACACATCTACATAAACCTTATATAAATAGTGATGCCATATCTTTAAATCAAATACCACGACCACTAATTCGAGATCATGGGTGGGGTAACTACACTCACGTACCTTTAGTTTCCTAGAAGCATAGGCAATAACATTGCCATATTGCATCAATGCACACCACAAACCGATTCTTGAAGCATCTCAATAAACCACAAACCCTTCTGATCCTTCCTGTAGAGCCAAGATAGGAGCGAATGTAAGCTTGTGTTTCAAAGATTGAAAGTTCCTTTCACATTCATCGGTCCAAGCAAATTTAGCCTTCTTTTGAGTCAACTTTTTCAATGGAGAAGCAATTGAAGGAAACCTTAAAAAATCTTTGATAGTACCCTGCCAAGCCCAAGAAACTCTTAATATCTATGGAGTCAAGGCCCTAAGCCAATTTCTTACCACCTCCATCTTTTTTGGATCAACTTTAATCCCTTCGCCGAACTCCACATGCCCTAAGAATGTAACTTCCTTCAACCAAAACTCACATTTGTCGAACTTGGCAAATAACCTATCTTCTTTCATTGTTTGCAACACTACCCTTAAATATTTCATTTGCTTCTCTTCACTCCGGGAATAAATCAAGATATCATCAATGAATACCACCACAAACATATTAAGGTAGGGTTTAAAAACCCTATTCACGAGATCCATAAATGTAATTGGAGCATTAGTTCGGCCAAAGGACATCACCATAAATTCAAAATGCCCATATCAACTTCGGAAGGCTGTCTTGGAATGTCACACTCCTTCACCCTTAATTGGTGATACTTCGCCCGAAGGTCAGTCTTTGAGAAGTGGCTAACTCCCTAAAGTTGATCAAATAGGTCATCTATCCTCGACAAAGGGTACTTGTTTTGATGGTGGCCTTGTTGAGTTATTGGTAGTCGATGCACATTCTAAGTGAGCCATCCTTTTTCCTTACAAACAAGATCGATGCACCCTAATATGACTTGCTAGTCCTAATACAACCCTTCTTCGATAGGTCCATCAATTGATGCTTCAACTCGTTTAACTCTACTGGGCATATACGTTAAAGGGGAATAAATATGGGTCAGGTACTTGGGAGGAGGTCTATGCCAAAGGCTATTTTCCTTTTGGGAGTAATGCGAGCCAGTTCATTAGGAAAAACATCAAGAAACGCATTGACAACCAGAACTGACTCAATAGGAAGGAATTTAGACTCAACATCCCTAACTCTTACAATATGATTAATACAACCCTTAGAAATCAATTCTCGAGCCTTAAGACAAGAGATAAACCTACCATTAACCACCAAATTATGAGCTTCCCAAACAAGGACAGATTCATTAGGAAATTAGAGCTTAACTTTGCGGGTCCTAAAATCAATGGAAGCATGATATGCATGTAACCAATCCATCCCAAGAATGATGTCAAAATCTACCATGTCAAGTTCGCCAAAATTGCAAGGCAAGACTTTATGCAATATAGAGACGGGGCATCCCTATAGACTTTTCTAGCAACAATTGACTCACCAACAGGGGTAGACACCTTAAAAGGTTCATACAACAAGAAGTCTATTGACAACAAATGGAGTAATGAAAGAGAGAGTGGCATCCAAATCTAATAAGGCATATACATTGAAATTGTAGATCTTGAATATACTGGTAATAATATCGAGAGCTTCATCCACCCTCTGTCTCCCTTGAAGAGCATAAAATTGATTGTGATGTGGATCACCTCCTTGTTATCCACCTTTTGCCCTTTTATCACTCTGAGTACCATGTCATTAGGGATGACCATCTCGACCCTTGTTTGGACAATCTACAATCTTGTGGCCCATTTTTCCACACCTGAAACAAGCACCCACATCTTTGTAGTATCTAGCACTATGATTTTGACCACACCTTCCACACTTGGGAATAATTTGACCACCATTACCACCTTGAGCTCTAGGATTGGGCACCCTATCATTAGCCAAACTATGGTTTTTAGCGTAGACCAATCCTTAACCTTGAAATTTGTGGCCTTGTTGAAAACGACAACCTGTAGCACCTCAAAATCCACCATCATAGTGAGCCCTTTTAGACTCCCCACTCCTCCTCTTTCTACGCTTTTCTTCTTCAAGTTGCTCGGCATAAATCATGAGCCGACACAAGTACATATCTCATATGAGCATGGCGGTGTAGTATTCTTCATCGATCAAGTTGGACACTCCCAACACAAACTTGTACATTCTTGCCCTAGGATTAGTGACCTAATGAGGAGCATACTTTGAGAGGTTGTTGAATTTAAGGGATTACTCCCTAAAAGTACTCATGAAACCTTGCTTGAGGTTCATGAACTCCATCATATTTTCCTTTCTTAGTTCAATGGGAAAGAAATGGTGGAAGAAGACGGCTTTGAATTCCTCTCAAGAGATAGGCTCTTCATTCGCTCTCTCTAGCTTCCATTAATCAAACCAAATTTGAGCAAGTCCCTTGAGTTAATAGGTTGCAAGCTCCGCTTTCTCTTCCGAGCTTACCCCTATAATATCAAGAACATTGTATACTTCATCAATGAATTCTTGGGGGTCTTCCTTCACCTTTGAGCCATAGAACTCTGGAGGGTTCATTCTTGTGAAATCGCTCACTCTTGAAGTGGGTTTAGGAGTATGAGGAGTTTGAACTCATTGGTTGACCATAACCCTTGCCAATAAAGTGACCAGATTCTGGTACTCGACATGAGTGACCCCTTCTTCTTCTTGAGGGACTTGTGGAGCCGGAGGAGCCGGTTCACCTTCAGGGGTGGGAGCTCACTGTGCCATTATTCTTGGAGGCATGATCTGGAAACACAAAAGACTAAGGTTAGAGATAGAAGTCTTACGTCAACTCCTAAAGCACGACATTGTATATGAAGAAGTGAAGCATTTCCTAAAACGCCTCATGGCCTCCTATTTATAGTTGTGACGCGCTTTACAATCATGAACACAATTTTATTTGGTGCAGCGTATTAGATTTCCAAGGACCATTTACAAATATATGCTCTGATACGAAAATTTTCACAATCCAAGCCTAGGGGTTAGGCATAACACAGTGAATAGGGAACGAAAAGACCCCAAACAAGCCTCTTAAGCATATATGGCATATAATTGTTGTGGAAGCATAATTAAATATCAAACATATAATTCTAAGGGAAATGAGACCTTGGACTCAAGCTACGTGGATTTTATGTAAAAGAGGATTAGCATGAACATATAGCAAATCAAAGTCTAAAGGGCGGGTAAGTATAACTCACGCTATGGGGAGAAGTGGGGGCTTAGTACTTTCATCTCATCGCAACAACAAGCATCAAACCATAAAGGGAAAATAGAGACTAAGGGATGTCTTAAACAATTACATAAACATAATAGGAATTGAGCTCAAGCATACATTTCCATATCTAACGACACCTCTAACATGAGTGGAGCAGGGCCAAGATATCTCCTAGGCTCACCGTCAGAAGATAAATATTCACAAATAGACAAGTCTTAATAAAGCATGAAAGTAAGTGGATATTGTCCTCAAAATGAAGGACTCACCAAAAGTAATCTTCAATCAAACTATCGAGCCACGTGGAGGAGGAGGATGATAGGAGCTCCGATCCCTACATGGTTAGATCATGTACGCAAAAAGTATGCATTAGTACTTAGAATAAAATAAGTATGTGAGATGCGATGCAACAAGGAACATGGGCCATAATTAACAATATACATAACCAAAATCAATAGATAAAGGTTAAATATGACATGAATGATCAATGCTTAGTCATAATATGCATGAAGAATCACCAAATCACAAGACATATCCTATATAGATAGGACGGGACCATAATCAACATGTAAGACCAAGTGAGCGACTGCTTGAAATCCCAATGTTCACCCCACACTGAACAAGGAGTGGTCTACTTTGCCAAGTTAAATGAAACACTCACATTACATGCACTTTACCCTATTTCGAAGAGCATTTCACAAACACCTTACAAGAACACCCCTCTTTTTTGGTTAATGTATGAGAGAAGTCCTTACTAGAACTACACCCTTTTCGATTATTAATTAGCATGTACCATACGGGAAGACCACCCGTTTTGGGTTAATCATGCCACAAGAGCCATATGGATCCATTAGCTAATCACAAACCTGTATTGGCAACATAGTTAAGGGACAATGATTATCTACCAAGGTCCTCTTAGTGATAGGTCACAATCCCAAGGAATACTCAAATCAGAGTTATAGTCATCGTATACAGACTCTTATAATATCATAATATCCTCATAGAGTAGCTCATAAAACCAAAACTTCATAGTATCAAAGATAGGGCTTCTTATCATTCATGACTTTCACAACATTCTCATAGCTCATAGCATGCATAATAGTCCTTCGAAATTCATAATGTTCATAGTTCACATAACTTTCCATAAGTTTTTCATCAATACAAGAAGCTTGGTACATAACATTAGTTAAACATGGTGGGTATGCATACATGCTCAAAATCATGCAAAGTAAAGATTTTAAGACGTGAGGAAAGTAAACCATGCCCTTTTGAAATCATTCAAACTAACCCATCATAAATAAGTAAAGCTTAGTTAGGGATTCCTTCACCCTCTTCAGAATCCATAAATTTTACACAAAATTTTAATGCAATATAGTGTACAAAGGTAGACTAGCATGATTTACTCCATAATATCAACATATAAAAGAGTTCATAAAATTTTCATAAGTTCCCATGACTTAGACATAGACGAGGAAGAGAAATGGTTGAGCTTTATAGATGGAAGGTCTCGACAAATAAAAATTTGTATACCTTGGTGTGATTGGAGATGGAAATATTGGTGGAGAATGAAGAGAAACCCAAAACCCTAGCCTAGACTCCTTTCTTGAAGGCCTTGAGAAAGTTGAGGGTGTTTGGGAGGAGTTTAGGACTTAGGACATTTTTGAATGAAAAAGAATAGAGTAGTTTAGGGTTGTGTAGGGCTAATAAGGGCTTATTTTGGGTCTTAAATTATGTAGCTTAGGCTTAGAGTATTAGAAAATGTCATAATTGCCCTTTTTTTAAAAGCTGATGCACCAGACCATGAGACCCCAATTATAGGTCGTGGTCCAATCCACAAGTCATAGAAAGGGGTCTTGTCTTGTAAACTTTTTGGATTCTCAGAAATTTCCTCTGAATCGTAAACCAAGATAGGACTTATGACCTGTCAATCAATGCACGAGCCGTGCTGCTAATTCGTACTTTAAACTTCAGAAGACCATTTTTCCACCAAGTCTGCCCATCAGTCCATGAGCACAAGTTTCAGCTCGTAATAGCCTTCATGCATTGGTGTTCTTCCCAACTTATGCTACTAGAATTGCTCCCTTAAATACACAACACCCAAGTATTGTCCGTGCTTCAATTGATGGCTCATAAACCCCTTTGTGAAACGCCACTTACACTTAGAAAATTCTAGAATTTGTTTCTTAAGCACCTTTATGCGTTTCAACACATGGGCCCTTACATAGGGTATGTGCTTGAGGTGTGACAAATTTGTACCAAAGAGAAGTTCAAGAGTCCTAGAGTGTTTAGTAAAGTATTACTTATGGGTGTGCCATGCACCAAACCTATAATTAGGAGGCTACAAGACATTAGAAGATATTTTACTTCCTTTATATTCTATGTTTGTGCAATAGAATTTACCTCTGTAAAAGTCACTACTAAAAAAATAGCATTTAGTAATAGAAAATTGCGATGGATTGTAATTTGTCGCTAAAGAGCAACAAATTTGCTATGGAATAGTGATTTGGTTGGAAGATTAGAAAGTGAAAAATCACATTGTTATATGGAGATAGATACAATGATGAAAAATATGTTCCATTGCTAAAAATTTGCGCAAAAAAGTGGCGCCATAATTCTTCCATGGACTTAGTACCAAAAGTATTGATATCAATTTAATTAATAATCATAGATTGAATATATGTCGCTATATCTTTCAATACATCTACACAAAATTTCACATTTATAGCGACAAAAATATTTTATCACTGAGTTTTATTCCAAATAAAATATGGAGACAGAAGCCATAATCATCATGAAATCCGTTGCTATATTTATATTAACTTAAATTCTAGGGCATAAAACTCTTACTTTTCTTTCCAAACTTTAACAATGCTAGTTTAGCTCTCTTTTATATTGATTTTTGGGTAAAATTTAAGAGAAAATCTTAAGACAGAAGCTTAGAGAATCATCAAACTCCATCACAATAGAGGTCTTCTCTTTCAATTTTAGGCGATGGCGTAAAATTCTCCATAAGAGCCCCCCCCTCCCCCCCTTTTTTTTATACATATTCTACTCAAATTGTTTTGATTTTTATTTACCAAAAAATTTTTAGGTTTTCTTCTACAAAAATTGATATATAATTTGTTTAATTCGAAACATCTTTTGGATTTTCTTCTCAAATTTCAATCATTGGTTAAAGGATTGAACTTGAAAAAAATTTCTATAGCCTTATTTGGCAAAGGAAGAACTTTGAGAACAAATTTGTTAGGGTATTCTTCGAATATGTTTTGTGGATGCAACATTTTGATTTCTATAAAAGTGACTAAAGATTTTTCCTTCTTTTATTTTCTGTTTTATGGTGTTCTTTCTTATTTTCCTCTTTCTTTTCCTTTATATGGTAGTTGTTTTTTCGGGTAATTATTGTGGAAGGGATGGAAAACTCTCAATTCTTTACATTGTTGAAAAGTAACCTAGATGCAGTTTTCTACAACCAAACTTAAGCCATGCCAAACTCAAGAATAGCATGAATGTGAGAAAAAAGGCATGACAGCCTACCTTAATGATGATGCAAAGACAATGAGAGTGACAAAGATGATTTTGTTGATGATAGTAAAAGACAATCCTAATGAAAATGATGAGAACTAGATAATAGAGCGGTGATGAGTACTTAGGGGGTGAGGATGATGAAAGTAAAAAGTGGAATTGAAAAGGGTCCTGCACTAGTAAAGTAGGCCAGTCAAGCGATGCAACTTCAGCGATGTTCATTTACATCATCGAACACCTTCTGAAATCGACGAATATGTTCCGAACTGCCTTTTCTTACAGTAATTTAAGCCCTTCCGGCTGCACCAGAAGGCGATGAACTATGCATCACATATCTACTTCAAAACATCAACTTTTGCACACCTACACACAACACACACACATTATCTAAACCACTAACACCTGGGGTTGCCTCCCAAGAAGCTCCTTATTTAATGTCATGGCATAACGAAGTCCATTACAATTTAAGATACATCAATATATTTAGTGACTAAAATCATTTGGAGGTTTTTTTGATGCTTCATTGCTCCTCATACATTGAACAAAACCTCTTCATCATTTACTCTAAATTTCAAGTCACCACTCTCTACATCAACTAATGCCTACCTATAGCTAAAAATGGTCTACCAAGTACAATTGGCACATCCACATCTACTTCACAATTTAAAACTACAAATTTCAGCAAGGGGGATAAACTTGTCTGCCTTCACCAAAGCATCATATAAGATACCAACCGAACTTTTGAAGGACCGGTCTGCCATAAGAATTCTCATCGTTGTTGGAGAAAGAGTATCCATCCCTCGTTTCTCAAAAATGGCCAAAGGCATCAAGTTAATGATAGCTCCAAGGTCATACAAAGTCTTCAAAAATTGGCAACCCCTAATCGTGCACGGGATAGTGAAGGCATCAAGATCTTCTTTCTTTGCTACAAGAATATTCATCACTATCGCACTACAATGGTGTGACACTTTGATGGTGTCACACTCAAGATTTATTTTCTTGTTCACAAGCTCTTTCAAAATTTTGCATATCGGGACATCTCCACAAGAGCTTCAGCCAATGGAGTATTGATTGATAGGGAACTAAACATTGATAAGAACTTTTGAAACTTGGTTTCATCATTCTTCTTCTTAGACCTTTGAGGAAAAGGAGAATCAATTTTCACTTGAGGCGCTTTCATTTTGGTGGATGAGGAAATTTTTTGGGCTTTGCTCGGCTCTCCCCAATTTTAATGTTGCAATCACCCTGGAATCACCAAGAGAATGACTTTTCCCATCAACTATCTCATTATTCCCCTCAAATAAAGAGGTCTTGTTGCCCTTACTTGTCTCAACATGTTGAGGGAGTACATTCCCCTAAATCACCTTGCCGCTCTATGTTGTGATGGTCTTACATTGTTGATTGTATTTCTTTGGGTTTACCATAGAGTCACTTTGCAAACCATCTTTGGTCTTTGATTCAAATAAGCAGAGACAAATCCCAATTGCATCTTCAGTTTTTTGATTGAAGCCGAATGAGATGTGACCGTTTCAACAAAGCGAAATCCGACTTTATCTCCTTAAAAACCTTGTCTGAGGCTTCTACCTTGTTGAGGATTTTAGCAAGCATATCCTTGGTGCGAAAATTGTCCAGACTTGCAAGAGGTTTTCTGGGCTTCAGTCTATCATGAAGGGGAATATATCGATCCTATCTCCTTCATGTTCTCTCCGTCCTCCAACTCTATCTCTCTAATCTCGCTCATGCCATCCACCATCATTCGTCTAACCTTGATTATTAGGTGGCCTTGAAAAGGCCAGCTAAGAACCCACCGCTTTGTTCCCCAAATAATGCACTTCTCCATTTTATGCAACCTCAAAAAGAACATCATCCGAGGCTACACCACCACTATAACCAATAGCATTCACATTCTTGCGACTTCCGCCCATAACATGCATAGTTACCAAGTCTAATTGTGTCATCATTTTCTCCATGTTCTCATCCCTCTCTTGGTCATTTGCAAGTTGCTCCTTAGACACTCCCCTAGGAAAAGAAGAGATAATATCATCTCGAGTGTACCAAGCCCTATCAATCTTTATCATATCATCAAAAAGGGCTGAGGATATGCTAAAAGTTTGCTTCATAATACCATCTCGCACTAGTTGATCCACTATCCCCTTATATGCCACATCAAGGCTACAATAGAAGTATTGGAGCAAGAGATGATCTGGTATTCATGATTGCGACATTGTAACAATAGCTTTTGGAATCATAACCATGTTTTATGAAGTGGCTCTCCATTAATTCACTTGAAATTCTCAATGCTCTTTCTTAGCTTCACCATCTTAGAAAGAGGGAAAAATCGCTCAAAGAAAGCCATAGTTAACTCCTCCCAAGAAGAAATAGTCTCTTGACAACTCAGCTAGCCATCTCGTTGCTTCCCCCGACAATGAAAAGGGAAACAACCTCAGTTGAATTGTTTCTTGAGTGACCACCTTGAATCTGAATATAGAAAAAACAACCACAAAGTTACAAATATGCTCATTAGGGTACTCATGTGCCAAACCCCCAAATAAATCTTTCAGTTGTAACAATTGAAGCATATTTCTAGTCATATGACGTACCACATTGCTTGCAAGAGGGGTCAACCTAATAGCACTGGTACACCCAAGTTGATCCCAATTGACATCGTTGAGATTTTCATTGTCATCACCATTGATACTCCCTTGAGTATTCATTTCTTCCATCGAAAAATCAAAACAACACAAAAGAAAAGAAAGAGAAAAGCACGTAAATACGCTCAACTACAAATACATCTAACCTAGACCAAAACTAACTAATTTCGAAGTTGATTCCCAAAATTTCAAACCTAGAATTGAGTTTCAGTTTCTCCAATATTGATAAAAAAAATATATAATACATATATCCGAAGATACCTAAAACAAAGAGCTAAGAGGACTGGGCAAAAGGTTCCGATGGAGGAGAAATTTCACAAGCCCTGGGCAGAACGTAAAACATTTGCATGAGCAATTTAATGTACAATATGATCCTCAAGAGTAAGGATAAATTACTATTATAATGTAAAATATTTTAAGCAATCATTAAGATATTCTTTGTTGTGAAATTTTTTTATTACAATGTATTTTCCCCTGTCCACTACTTAACATCGTTTACTACTTTGCAGCAATTCTAATTTGATACTCCCAATAACAAAATCACTAACAACATTAATCAATAGTCAACAACATCACCAACTAAGGGTGGAATTGGAGGAGAAAATTTTACCTGAACAATTCTGTTGAACTTCGCCGAGTACGTAAACCCTTTCTTCTTCTTTCATTTTTTCCCAAATTATAATAAAAGAATTAAACCCTACTAACTAATTCTTATATATAGGATAAGTGGTGTAGAATGTTTAATAAGTTATTAATTTAGTCCTCCAATCAAACCAGTTATCTGAATTTACCCGGTTAAATATTTAGAGAAGGATATTTTAGAAAATGAAGAGGACTAATTCAAGAAACGATATTATAGGTTATTACAGTTGTGTTTTAGTAATTCTACTTTACTAAATCTCCCAAAACTTATGAGGAAATCTATGTATAATTTTATGGGGGATAGAAAGTGGAATAAGTTATATGGACCGGACCATGCACATAGCGGGAGCTTTTACTATACCAGTCTTGGCTTTTTTGGGAGGGGGGATCGTATTAGTTATACATGGATTAAAATAATAAAATTATATATTTACCCCTATCAGTTTGCTTTCAAAATCTTTCTTTTTTTTTATTTGATTTAAATATGCATCAAATGGAAAAATATTTACATTAGATGTAGATCGAAATTGAACAATGTTAACTAAGAATTCTTATGGAATAGATGGTCTTTTTTATAATGTATTTTTTAAAAAAATTATACTATTTATTTACTTTTTTTATCTAATGTACAATAAATCAAATATTCAATAAGCAATGACTAATACTGCATAACTTTAATCTTTTTTATCGATCCATTTTTAATTAAAAAATACTTTTTAACCAAAATATAATTTTGTTATCTGAAGTTAAAAAAATGTGAAGTCAACCAAAATTAACTGAAGTTTAGTACTTGAAATTAAACTAAAATTATTTTTTGGTATTTGAATTTTAACTAAAATTATTTTTAAACTGAATTAAAATACCATTTTGGATATAGGACACTGATCCCTTTTTTATCAAAAAATTTTTTTTTTAACTAAAGTACAACATTTAACATTTTTTATTTTTAAAAATAAATAACTTTCGAGGAAAATTAAAGAATGCAGATTTAGGGCATATCAAAAATTGAGAATGAGTTATTTGATTTTGCGTTTTCCACATGTTTATTTGTTAAAATTAAGGATAAATTTATTCTAAAGTATAATAAGGGGTATATTTGGATAGAAAGTACAATGAAAGGGGTAAATTTTAAATTGAAAGTATAATGATAGATATATTTGAACTATTTCTAATAGTGCAATGGCATATTTGACCTTTTTTGTTATTTAATGGGTATAATAAATATAAGCTCACTAAACATTTGATAATAAGGAATAAGAATTAGCTTATTAATATTTTTTGAATTTCACATAACTAAACCCAACATAACTTGTGACATCCCACAACTCTATTCTTATATGCACGTATGTTTCAAGACTCATTCTTATATATGGGAAATGGATTAAGGTTATAAGAGACCTCTAGTGCTTAGCCGAGTTCAAAACATTCCTATCAATTGAGTTTCTCGTGTTAGATTATAAAAGGGTCAATTTTAAATAAGTATAACTTGTAGCAAACCAAGAATTAGATGGCATATAACCTACCAAATGGAATTTCGCTGAATTAGCTTTCCAACTCCACTTGTTTCACCTCATTTCCAGTTTGGAGTGAAAAGTTATAACTGTTATGTCGCGGACTGCCAGAGCAGAGTAAATGATGATTTGACTTAAGAGCCATGATTTGAATGACGACCCATCCTTTTAACTCGTGGAAAAACATTTGAAAGCCCATTTTTGAGCCCCTTACTTGACAGACCCAACTAAATGTCATGGTTTTGGCTCGTGGAATGGATTGAGAGACCTTGAAATTTGCCCCAAAATTCACGGATGGGTTTTTACAGATCGTGGAAGTTTCTGTGCATCGTAGGTTGACCCGTGGACAACTCTGAGAACAATTTTAAGAAGGATTATTTTTGTCTTTTTCCACCCTTTGAGAGCCTTAACTTGACGTTTTATACCTAAATAAGTCCGTAAACATATCTATTTAACTCATTTATGCTAAAATACATTTTTCAACTTCGAGCAAGGTTTAAGGGGATAAAAACAAGGGTTTCAAGAGGATCTTGGGAATTCTTCCAAGCCATTCCAAAAATCAAAACTTCTCGGTATGTAAGGCTAACTAGAACATGGATTATGTTCTTCCATGTTACCCATAACCCGAATTCATGGAGTTGTGAACGAATTGAGTCTTCCATGAAAGTTTCTTGAAGGTTTTTCTTAACTTCTAATGTATTCCTATATAATCTTGTAGGAATTATAGCTTTTAATAATTAAACACTTGAAATAGGTTATTTTACTTTTCTACACGAACCCTATAATGAATTTTTGTTATTTTACATATTGCACTAAAATAGGTATGCATGAGCATGATTTGAGCCTAAAGAGTCTATAGAATTCCTAAATGCTTTAACTCTACTTCTGTTTCTTAAATATTATGAGTTAGAATGATGCATGATAGAGGGTCTTTATGAGTCATGAGCTAATCCTAAAAAATATTTCTAAAGAAAGAGTTGATAGTTGACGTGATGAATTGAGTTGACAAATGTCCAAAGAGACTAGTTGAATAAGTTGAACATATGGTTGATGTCTTATAAGCATGTTGAGTGTTGGGACAACTATTTAGCATTGAATTGAGTAAAAGTAAGTCCAACTCGTACTTAATAACTATGTAGCCAACATAGGAGGGGATTGAACCATAAAATCGGATGTTTCCCTATTGTCCCCAAAAGAGAACTTGATGTTATTAATTGTGGATCCACTAATGGATGTCTTTTACCCTGACAAGGTATTGGATGGATGTGGAAAGGACATCACTTCGTTATTTCATCACCGGCTCATAGGTGATGGTTATCAGTTAGATAAACTCACATATATGTCTTGATAGTACTATGAGTGGATTTGATTAGATAGTATATGAGTGGTCATTGTCTAAACTATATTCTTACTTTAGACTTTTCACATGCTGATTGAGCTTCCTACTTCTTGAGTTGAGCTATTTGAGTTGATGTTATTCTATATTTACATATTTCATTCTGCCATATTACATACTCATACATTCCATGTATTGACGTCCATTTGGGCCTGCATTTTTTCATGATGCAAAGAAAGGCACTGGCGGTCATATACAGGGACCTCGTTGAGGACCCATTTGCATTCAGCTGATTGGTAAGTCCTTCCCTGCTTTCAGAGGATATCATGAGAGGATATCATGTTTCTATTCTAGCTTTGAGTTTAAACATATTTTATTATATTTGAAGGTAAACATGGACCTATCATTGGCACCATTTAGTCAGATAATTTCGAGGCTTCATGGACTAGATTGTTGAGTTGTGATTGGATTATGTTTTTGGCTAGATTCTGTCATACTAATCTTACTCAATTAATTGATAGATTGTTTGGCTTTTGGCCTTTGATTATCAAATTGTTACTGCTTTCCATTAAGTATTCTTGATCGTTGATGTCTGAGGTCGTGATTGAATAAATGTGATGAGGCCAAGTGGTTCATTTGGGGGCTAGCAATATTCTCTTAGTGTCGGCTATGCCATGGGCACCCACCCGGGGCATGAAAAACTTTGTATTAGAGCACAAAGTTCAAGTGTTCTAGGGAGTCTATGAAGCTGTGTCCAGTAGGGTCTTGTTTATGGGTGTGTTGTGCACCCCACTTTATAAGAAGGAGGTTATGAGGCATTAAGAATTATTACACTTCTTTTGTATTCTAAGTTCACGTGATAGAGTTTAACTCTTAACGTGCCTATCTTACTTGTGCATTACACAGTTGTAGATCATGCCTCCTAAGAGTACTACCACCCAAAAAGATGCTTCAATTCGTAACGCTCTGAATACCCCCCTAAAGGTGCCTATTCAAATGGAGACGAGAAGCGGAGGTTGACCTGCTATAACAACTTGGGTTCCCCAGGAACCTACTACTTTGCTTACTCCTACCACAAAAGGCTGACTTCGGAGTAGCTATCACTATGCTCCCACAACTGGTAGCTATCCAGAGTGGGAATTAGAGTTCACAAGCTCCTAGTTCTAGCTCCCAAGAGCCGACTGCTGTAGCGAGACTTATGGATTTTCTGAGGATGAAGCCAAAAATACTCACAGGGCCTATGGTTGACTAAGACTTCTATAGTTTTACCGATGAGATGTGGAAGGTGTTGAAAACTATTCATGCAACTGAGGCCGAGGGAGTTGAACTTGCTTCTTATCAACTTAAGGATATGGCAAATGTTTGGTACAATCAATGGGAAGAGAGCTGAGGTGAGGATGCTGAGCCTGCCATTTGGAAGACTTTGAGAGAGCCTTTCTTGACCACTTATTTCCACAAGAGTTGAGGGAAGCGAATGTTGAGAAGTTTGTTAACTTGAAGCAAGAGGGGAATATTATCAAAGAATATAGCCTCAAGTTCATACACCTATCCATGTATGCTCTAGAAATGGTCCCTAACATGAGATCTAGGATGAGAAAGTTCATTTTAGCTCTGGCAGACATATGAAAAAAAAGGTGCAAAGTGATATTGCTGAATCTGGACATGGACATCACTAGGCTTATAGTCTATACTCAACAACTTGAGGAGGATAAGAAAAGGGATAGGGAGGAGCATTTGAGCAAAAAAGATAAGTCAACAGGGTATGAGCCTAGCTGACATAAGCAAAGTAAGGGTACAAGTCCTATTTTTAGAAAAGGTCTTCGAATAATACACCATCCTCATCAAGTGCACCAGCTCCAAGTAATAGGTATGGTCATAAGTCTTAGGGTCATCATAATTTCAAAGCTCAGGGTTCTCAATCTCAAGCTACTGTTACTCAAGCTTTGAGAGGGAAACCCCCATGTAGAAAGTGTGGTAAACTCTACCTAGGTGATCCCGTCAGGGAAAAAATGCTTTCTATGGGTGCAGATAGACTGGTCACTTCCAGAATGAGTTCCCAACAAGAAGGCGGTATGAAGGAGATAATAAGGCTTAGTCTTTGGCAACACCACCTGCCAATGGTAATAGGATAGGGGTCACTACTAATAAAGGTAGGGGAACAAACTGTTTGTATGCAATGGGCAACCGAAAGGATCAGGAGGTTGCACCAGATGTTGTCACGCGTATACTTTGAGTCTTTTTCCATGATGCATATGCCTTTCTTACCATGGTGCAACTTTATCATTTTTAACCCCATATGTGGCTAGTATGTTTGAGATCCTTCTTGAATGTCTTCTTGAGCCTTTTAGTGTTTCTACTCTTATTGGTGAGACCCTTCTAGCTGAATGTGTATTTAGAGATTGCACCATGTCTATCTATCATAGAGATACTTTGGTAGACTTAGTTGAGTTAGAGATGATTAACTCTGATGTGATTCTTCGCATGGACTAGCTTCACACTTGTTATGCCTCTATCATTTGTAGAACCCGAACGATCAAATTTCAGTTTCCGGATAAACCTGTTATAGAGTGGAAGGGTAGTTCTACAGTTCCTAAGGGTAAGCTTACTTCCTACCTTATGGCAAGAAAACTAATCTTTAAGGGATGTATCTATATCCTTGTGCAAGTTAAGGATGATGATGTTGAGTCTCCACCTTTTGAGTCAGTTTTGGTTGTCAATGAGTTTCTTGATATCTTCCCTAATGATTTTCCTGGAGTCCCTCTTGATAGGGAGATTGAGTTTGGGATTGATATTCTCCCCGATACTCTGCGCATCTCTATTCCTCCATATAGAATTGCACTCACTAAGTTGAATGAGCTGAAAGTGTAGTTGAAAGATCTCCTGGATAAGTGGTTTATTAGGTCGAGTGTCTCTCTGTGGGGCACTCTTGTCCTATTTGTGCAAAAGAAAGATGGTTCTCTCAGAATTTGTATAGATATTCCTTAGTTGAATAAGGTGACCATTAAGACCAAATATCCCTTTCCAATGATCGATGACTTGTTTGACCAACTTTAGGGTGCCACTGTTTTCTCAAAGACAGACCTCAGATTAGGCTATCACCATTTGAAAGTGAGAGAATGTGACATCTTGAGGATTTTCAAACTCGATATGGTCACTTTGAGTTTCTTGTAATGTCCTTTGGATTGACCATTGTTCCTACCACCTCCATGGACTTGATGAACGAAGTATTCAAAAAGTATCTTGATATATTTGTGATTGTATGTTTTGATGACATATTGATGTACTCCGGAGATGAAAAAGAGCATGTCGATCAGCTTCAAACTGTCCTTTAGGCTCTTAAGGATAGGGAGTTTTATGCCAAATTCTCAAAATGTGAGTTCTGGCATAAATCTGTCATTTTAGGGCATGTTATCTCGGGTGATGGTATTCGAATGAATATGCAAAAATTTAATGCAGTTTAGAACTCGTTTAGACCTACCTCTCCAACTGACATAAGAAGTTTTCTGGATTTGGTTGGTCACTACCGAGATTTTTTTGGGGGGATTCTCTTCTATATCCTTGCCATTGACTAAGATAACTCAAAAGAACGCTGAGTTTCAGTAGTCTGATAAGTGTAAGAAAAGCTTTCAAGAGTTGAAAACCAGACTGATGACCATGCCAGTGTTGACTCTACCTGAGGGGACTGATGATTTTGTGATCTACTGTGATGCTTCTATAGTGGGATTGGGATGTGTTATGATGCAGAGAGGTAAGTCATAACATATGCTTAAAAACAACTTACGAATCATAAGAGGAACTATCCAACTCATGACTTAGAATTGGCTACAGTGGTGTTTGGACTTAAAATTTGGCACCACTACTTATATTGAACATGCCGATGTATTCATAGACCATAGCATTCTACAATATGTCTTCACCTAAAAAAGCTTAACTTAAGGCAGAGGAGATGGCTTGAGTTTCTCAAGGACTATGTCATGAGCATTTTCTACCACCCAGGTAAAGCTAATGTGGTTATTGATGCCGTTAGAAGGTTGTTATAGGGGAGCACCACTCACGTGGAAGAAGAGAAGAAGGAGTTAGCTAAAGAGGTTCATAGGGTGGTGCGATTGGGAGTTCAACAAGATGAATCTGGTAAAAGTGAAATACTTATGCATAATGGGTCTATATCATATCTTGTAGTAGAAGTAAGACCAAGATCCAATCTTACTCCAATTGAAGGAAGATGTATATAAGCAGAAAGTGATGGCGTTCATCAAAGGGGGAGATAGGGTCTTGAGATAGCAAAGTAGATTGTGTGTTCCAGATGTTGATGGTATTCGAGAAAAGGTCATGGCAGAAGCCCATAACTCTAGATATTTTATCCATCCAGGGTCTACCAAAATGTACTGCGACTTGTGACAGGTTTATTGTTGGAGTGGGATGAAG
This sequence comes from Solanum rostratum, assembly GCA_029948455.1. NCBI lineage: Eukaryota > Viridiplantae > Streptophyta > Magnoliopsida > Solanales > Solanaceae > Solanum > Solanum rostratum. The sequence goes on from CM057053.1 coordinate 25,833,160, forward strand.
AGAGAAATTGCAGACTTTGTTTCTAAGTGCCGAAATTGCCAACAAGTTAATGTTGAACACCAAAGGCCATGTAAAGTAGCCTAGAATTTTGAAATTCCAGAATAGAAGTTGGAGATAATCAACATGGATTTAATCATAGACTTACCAAAGTCTCGTAGACGACATGATTCAATCTGGGTGATATTTAAAGGATGACTAAATTGACCCACTTCTTGGTGGTAAAGACTATTAATACAATAGACAACCATGCCCGATTGCATATATGAGAGATTGTTAGATTGCATGGAGTTCTTTTGTCTATCATATCAAATAGGGGTGCTCATTTCTCTACCCAATTCTAAAAGTCTTTTCAGAAAAGCGTAGGTTAAAAGGTGAACCTTAATACTACTTCCACTCTTAGACTGATGGCCAGTCAGAGCGTATTATATGAACCTTGGAGGACATGTTAAAAGCATGTATCATCGACTTCAAAGGCAACTGGTATGATAATTTACCCGTTATTTAGCATGTATCATCGACTTCAAAGGCAACTGGGATGATAATTTACCCGTTATTGAGTTTTCCTACAACAATAGCTTTTATTCTAGCATCCAAATGGATCCTTGTGAGGCCCTCTATGGGAGGAGGTGTAGATGACCAATTAGAATGTTCGAGGTAGGTGAAGTAGGGTTGATTGGGCCAGACCTAGTACAATAAGATTTGGGGAAAGTGAAGATCATCCAAGAGATATTGAGAATACGACAAAGAGTCATCGGAAGTCCTATATCAATGTTAGGATAAGGGACCTAATGTTCAAAGTGAACGATTGGGTATACTTGAAAGTGTCGCCCATGAAGAGTGTAATGAGATTTGCGAAGAAGGGAAAGTTGAGTCCTCGATACATTGATCCCTTCCAAATTGTGAAGAGAGTGGGGCAACGTACCTTATGAGTTGCAGCTACCACAAGAGCTAGCAGCCATCCATCCGGTATTTCATATCTCTTTGCTTAAGAAATGTTTGGGAGATTCATCCTTGGTTGTGCCTATTTAGAGCATTGCAGTGAAGGATAGTTTGTCACAAAGAAATCCTAGTCCAGATTCTTGATCATCAAGTTCATAAGTTGAGAACTAAAGAGGTTGCATCTGTAAAAGTGTTTTGGAGAAGTCAATTTGTTGAAGAACACACATGGGAAGATAAAGAGTATATGAAGGTTAGATACCCCCACCTATTCATGCCTCCTAATGATGAAATTAACAGTAATAATTCATTCCTATTCTTTGAGTTTGTTCCCCATTATCGAGTTAAGCTCTTATTTCTGAGTTGATGCTTCTCTTGAGTCTACGAGTATTTGAGTATGCAATGTCTTTGATTTTATTCGTGCCTAATGATGATGTTATAAATAATCTTTCAATTCTGAATGCTGAGTTGAAGTTGATTCTGGAGTATGAGTATCCAAATATCGAAGTATTTGACTCCTTGATGGTGTTCGTGCTTGACAGTTCTCCTAGGTACTCATCATTCAAGGATGTATAATCCCAAGGAGGGGATATTGTGACACCCCACAACTCTATTCTTACATGCACCTATGTTTCAAGAGTCATTCTTATATATAGGAAGAAGATTAGGGTCATAAGAGACCTCTAGTGTTTAGCCGAGTTCGAAACATTCCTATCAATTAAGTTTCTCGCATTAGATTATATAAGGTTCAACTTTAAATGACCATAACTTTTAGAATAAGCTTTCTAATGCCATTGATTTCATCTTATCTGGAGTTCAGAGCGAAAAGTTATGCCCCTTTTACTGCAGATTGCTAGCATAGAGTAAAATGACGACTTGACTTGTTGGCCGCGGTTTTAATGATGGCACATCCTGTTAACTCATGAAAAAACATCTAAAAGTCCATTTTTGAGCCCCCAACTTGACGGACCCAACTATGGGTTGTAAATGCTTCTGCAGACCGTGGTTTGGGCTCGTGGAATGGATCCAAAGACCCAAGAATTTGCCCAATAGTTCACGGATGGGTTTCTATAGACCGTGGAAGATTCTAGGGGTTGTAGGTTGACCCATGGTCAACTTTGACAGTATTTTTAAGAAGGGTTATTTTGGTCATTTTCCACCCTTTCAAAGCCTTAACTTGATGTTTTTATACCTAGATAAGTCCCTAAACATATCTATTCAACTCTTTTACACCAAAACACATTCTTTAACTTAGAGCAATGTTTCAAGGGGAGATAAAGATAGGGTTTGAAGAGGATCTTTTGAGTTCTTCCAAGCCATTCAAAAAATCAAGGGGAGATAAAGATAGGGTTTGAAGAGGATCTTTTGAGTTCTTCAAAGCCATTCAAAAAATCAAAGCATCCAGGTATGTAAGATTAACTAGAATATGGATTACGTTCTTCCATGTGCCCTATAACCCAAATTGATGGAGTTGTGAACGATCGAGTCTTCCATGAATGTGTTTTGAGGATTTTTCTTAAATTATAATGTATTCCTATATAATCTTATATGATTTATAGTTTTTATGAATTAAACACTCGAAATAGATTATTTTAGTTTTCTACATGAACCCTAGAATGAATTCTTGTTATTTTACATATTGTACTTAAATGGATATGCATGAGTATGATTTGAGCCTAATGAGTTTGTACAATTCTCAAATGCTTTAACTCTACTTTTGTTTCCTAAATACTATGAGTTAGAATGATGCATGATAGAGTCTTTATGAGTCAAGAGCTAATCCTAAAAGAATGTTCCTAAATAAAGAGTTTATAGTTGATGTGATGAATTGAGTTGACAAATGTCCAATGAGACTAGTTGAATGAGTTAACCATAGGGTTGACATCTTATGATCATGTTGAGTCTTGGGAGAAGCAATGAGAATTGAATCGAGAAAGAGAAATTCTAACTCGTACTCAATAACTACGTAGCCATTGTAGGAGAGAATTGAACCATAAAATTAGATGTTTCCCTATTGTCTCTAAAAGAGAACTTGACGTTATTACTTGTGAATCCATTGATAGGATGTCTTTACCCTAGAAAGGTATTAGATGGATATGGCAAGGACATCGCTTCATTGTATCATCATCGGCTCATAGGAGGGGTTGTGTAACACTTTATAAAATTATCAAAATACCCCTATAGGAGAGAACGCTTCATAACACATCTTCTAAAACTCTTTTAGGAAATTCGATGCTGGATATGCGACCAGCATGAAAAATTCCATGGAAAAATGGCCTTAGTTGATTTTTAGAGCAACCAGATCAAAAGATAATTTTTTGAGGCGAAGATGCAATTCTAGAAAAGTGCGCGACAAGTCTGTATCATGATTTTAACTTAATCTGGGTTCTAATATTTTGTACGGGATTAGAAAGTAGATTAAAAAATAATTCACATAAAATTACACATAAAATAAATTCGACAAATGTTATTTATATGTAATTTTATGGAAAAATAGTTTCTTAACATGTTTTAAGTTTTCAGTCAAATAATGAACTGAAGCGCGACAAGTCCACATCGCACACTTGCCCCATAATGGTAAATGATGTATGGTTTTAAAAGTATGGATATTCTAGTCTTTTCTCCACCCATCCTAGACTAAAATCATGTCGTTTTGAAGTGGTTTTCAACCCTGTATCAATTCCTAAGCGTGAATTCAAAATCATTTACGCTATTCATCTTAAGAACTAGAGATAAGGAGAAAAGAGGAAGCTAGGGATCAAGAAGATTGAGGTTAATTTTTTTGCAAATTTGATTGTCTATCTCCATCCCAGGTATGTAAGGTTAACGTAAAGTTTGTGATTTTTCTCCTATGTGCCCTTATCGATGGTAATAGAGAACTTGTGAAAGTGTTGACCTTTATGCATGTTTTTCATGAATATTTTCTTGTAAAATTACACACATTATATGTATTTCCTATGTTGATGATCATCATAAACTTAATTTATTGAAAAAATGCTTTTCGTGAGTTCTTGCACAAACTCTACTTATTTTTTAATAAAGATTGCATAAATGAACCTAGGGATTGAGTCTAGAGCCTTGATTTGAGAATGTTGATTGTTATTGTGGTGAGAGCAAGATGATAGGTTGATAGAACTTGATCGACCTAAGAGTCTCCCTAATTGAACTCTATAAGATTGGTTTAAATTGAAAGTACTCTGATGTAATTGTTTAATTCACTCTTGAAAGGTTAATGGATTGATATGTGTCCTTATTAGACTCATTGATTGGATTGATTGAGATTGGCTGTCTATGAGCATTGAGTCTTAGGAGGAGTATTGAGTACCAAATTGAGCGAGATTAAGTCCATCTCGAACTTATTAACTATGTTACCAAACGTGAGAGAGGAATGAACCATTAAGGCGAATGTCTCCTGATGATAAGGTGTCCCTGAAATAATTATTGGACACGATTGTTGAATCCATTATGGATTCGAAATGTTCTTACCCCGTCAAGTTATTGAATGGTTGTGGCAACATCAATAGGATTGTTGTATGATCACTGGCTCATAAGTGATTGTTTTCGGATAAGAAAAGCTCCCAAATAGGTCCTATTCAGATAGTCCTCTGATTTGATTTGATTGGATTGGATTGGATTGGCTTTGATGGGTCATTGTCTACTCTATGTTCTTTCTTCTGATAGACATTGACATTCTTCATTGAGTTCTCTCTTGATTTTGAGTTATTTGAGTTGATAGTATTCTACTTTGATGTATGTTTCTTTCAACCATTTTACATACTCGTACATACAAGATACTGACGTCTATGTAGACACATCATTTTATGATGTAGAGAAAAGTACTAGAGATTATCAACAAGTGACCGTTAAGGATCTGTTGCAGCCAGCTGAGTTGGTGAGCCCTCCCGTACTTCAGGAGGAGTCTTATTGAGTTGACTTGACTTTTGTATATTTAGATTGTCCACCTTCTATTATCATAGTCTTCTGCTGATTTGTTAAATATGTTTATTGAGTGAGTGTGATGAGGCCAAGTGGTTTGCTTGGGGGCTAGCAATAGTCTTTGAGTGCCGATCACATCTGGGGTACCCTCTCGGGGCATGACAAACTTTGTATTAGAGCACAGAGTTCAAGTGTCCTACGAAGTCTATGAAGCCGTGTAGTAGAGTTTTGTTTATGGGTATGTTGTGTACCACACTTTCTACGCAGAAGGCTATAGGACATTAGGAAAGGTTACACTTCTTGACATTCTGATTCATACGGTAGAGTCAAACTCTATGAAAACTCTCTTCTAATTCGTGCGTTACATGTTTGCATGTCACGACCTGAACCTACGGTCTAGAAGTCACACAGCGAATAGGAACCCAAGAGTTCCCAAACAAGCCTCAAAGTATCCAAATCTACATCATCAGTTCGAAAGCGTATTCAAATAGTAAACACATAGTTCTAAGGGATGGGAAAATATGACTCACGCTATGGGAATATCGACGGGAAAGGGATTTACATGGATTCACGTAGCACTACTAGGACTAAAGGGCGGGTAAGAAGGACTCGCTCTATGGGGGCAATACGGGGCTTAGGGTCTTCCAGATTCCCACATCGAACATACATGCATATCATAATTCCCATGATCAATCCATTATAACCATATCCAATAGATAACCGAAATCATTGGCTTCAAATACACCACATAACATATAGGACCTACGAGTGTCTACAAGATGTGCAACATGCCTCTAACCATAAGATAGGACGGGGGCCAAGACATGTCCCAGTCTCACCCTCTAGTAAGAAAATAAACATAAGCTAGCATAGGTAGAATGAAGGTGGCTTGTCCTTGGAAGATAGGATTCACCACAAGTTCAACTTTCCAGATTTGAGCTAAGCGTCAAACAATGGGTGGTCATGGTACTCGGTCCCTAAATGGTAAAATCATGTAGGCATAAAGTATGCGTTAATACGTTTGAATATACTATGTATGTAGGCATGCAATGCTTATGACTTATCAAACCTACATTTCAATGTTAGATGGCAAGGACACATAATATGGAAAGAATCATATATCCAAAGAAGAGTAGTACACAGTATGCCATGAAATTTATGATGCATAAATGCCATAATGCTCATATATAATGGGAATGGACTATAACCGACACATCAAACTCATGTGAGATATTACATGAATTAGTCTGATAAGGACCTCCCATCGGTAGGAGAAGTTTACTTGCCAAGAGAATCTACATCATACCTTACGACCACACTTTTCGGTGGATGGTCACCTTCCTTAAGACCACGCATTTTGAAAGGATTTCCAAAATGACATCATGTTGAAAAATGAATAACCATTCCTTACGACCCAGTCTTTCGGTAATGGCTTTCATTCCTATGTTGTCACATAGTTCGAGGAAAGGGAGAAGACCCTTGGGGATAGCCTGACGCCCCCAATCCATCGGTGCTAAGTCAAAACATACCACGAGAATACTTATACATGTACGTGCTTTCAAGAGATACACTATTCATTAACTTCATTCAATGCACAATTAGGCTTAAAAAGCCAAACGATAGGTCATAATCATGATACTCATGCGAGGAATAGCTCATGCTTATGCCAAAGTGGTGCAAGCAACCATAATGCTCAAAGAGACATAATCATAAGACATGTATGTGATCACATTCTTGTCATAACCAATACCATAGCAAAATCATATCATAAGACATAATTGGGCTTAACCCACTTCATAATTTCCAATAAGACCAATATTCGTGAATACAAATGCAATGCATGATGTGAGAATAACATGGGTAATATAGGTTCAAGTTAAAATCAACATTATAGGGAATTGAAGTAAATCCATAATTAAATCCACATTTAAATCATAGCATAAATCGCCCATGCATAAATCAAGCTTTAAAGGCAACATGCACATCTATAATTTCATAATCTCAATGCAAACTATAATATACAGGCTTAAATTAACTTAAAATCATTAAGAAAGCATAGCCCATACATCAATTGAATTAAATAGAATCAAATAATGAAAACCCACATTTAAAGTAAGCTAAAATTCATGAAAATCAATTAAAAAGAGTTTGGTTCTTCTTGGTTAAAAGGGACCAAAATCAATCCCACACACCTTGATTGAGAAGATGAAATTGAGAAGAATTTAGCTTGAAATTTAAGCCCCTAAATGAACCCTAGCTTGAGTCTTGAGAGGAGAGCTTAAGGAGGATTCTTTTTGGGAATGATTTTAGAGTGAGGATGTTTTCCAATGAGAATGAATAAGAATGAAGTAGTATAAGCTGATTTTGAGGTTAGGATGGGTAAAAAGGTCTTAAAACACATTTAAAATAAATTGTATTTACGTAAAAGCCATTAATGAAATGGATCGAAGTTGGGTCATCAAGGTCTCACTAGCACCTACACGGTCCGTGAGGCACTACACGGTCGGTGAGGCACTTCATGGGCCGTGAACAGTACCCTTGAGATGACACTTAGACGAATTTTGCAATGCTCCAGACATAGAATTTTCGAAGCGAAGGGACTTTACATGGACGGCCACACGACCTGTGCGAGACTACAGGGGTCATGTCAAGGGCCGTGAAACAATACTTAGTAAATTCCACACGAAAAAGTTACGAGCTGGGGATTTCGTTCTTAGAGAAATTTCACGTCATAAGATTATACGGCGGGCCAAATGGCCCGTACCACACCACACGAACCGTGAGGGTGGCCGTGTGCTCACATTCAACCTGAAACTTCCTGTCAAGACCCCATAATTGAAATTATGGCCAAGTACCCCTTCATTGGAGGCCACATGGTCTGTGTACCTCACACGAGCCGTGTGGGCCTCCCATGAAGCGACACTGGGTAAAGTTGTTTTTCTACAGGGCAACACCGACAAGCCCGATACAGTCGTTCTAGAATCCGGGTCCTTACATCATCTCCCACATGGGAACATTTGTCCCTGAATGTGTAAGAGCAAGGCTTGAAAGGATGGACTTGGAATATGAGAAATCCAAACATAAGATGCAATGCATAACTCACCCCTGGGAAATTTCAAAGTCATTAAAACTCATGCCAAAGCATATTAAAATCATTCAAGACATCATAAAAAAATAAAACTTTAATGCGCATTCATACATGTCATGTCATGGGACATAAGAATGAAAGAATTGAGATCACTTAGAAGAGAAAGAACCTAAACACCTTAGGCTTGAGTAGATTTGAAAGATGGGGGTATCGCTTTATCATGTCCAACTCAGCCTCCCATGTGGCACTCTCCATGTGTTGATTTCTCCAAAGCACCTTCACCGAAGCTACATCCTAGTTATGGAGCTTCACTTGCCTATCCAAAATCTCCACCGGAACATCCTCATAAGATATGTTTTCCTCAACCTCGACACCTTCCAAGGGCACGATAGTGCTAGGATCACCAACTAACTTTCTCAACATAGATACATGGAAGACCGAGTCAATGGAACTCAAGTCCAGAGGCAACTCCAACCTATAAGCCACGCTCCCAATCCGCTCAACAATCTCATAAGGGCCAACATACCAGGGGCTTAGCTTTCCCTTCTTGCCAAACCGCATCACGCCCTTCATAGGTGAAACCTTCATGTACACCCAATCACCAACATGAAATTCAAGGTCTCTCCTCCCAACATTTGAATAGGAATTTTTACGACTTTGGACCGTATTCAACCTCTGCCTAATCAGCTTCACCTTCTCCATGGCCTCCAACACCAAATCCGGACCGATCAATGCCAATTTCCCCAGCTCGAAAAACCCCATTGGTGATCTACACCTCCTCCCGTACAATGCCTCAAATGGTTCCATACCGATGCTAGTATGGAAGCTATTATTATGGGAAAACTCAACGAGTGGCAGGTGATCATCCCAATTACCGTTGAACTCCATTGCACACACCCTCAACATGTCCTCCAAGGTTTGGATTTTCCTTTCAGCTTGTCCATCAGTTTGAGGATGAAAGAGTGGTGCTTAATTTAACCTTAGTATTGAGTCCTTTTTGAAATGGCCTCCAAAAGTGGGAAGTGAATTAGGTGCCACGATCCGATATGATAGATCTCGGTATGCCATGCAACCTTTCCAACTCTCGGATGTACAACTATGCATACTCCTCGGCACTGTACACAGTCTTGACCGATAGAAAATATGCTAACTTAGTCATCTGATCAATGATAACCTATATAGAGTCAAATTGCTTTTGGGTCCGAGGTAACCCAACTACAAAGTCTATGTTCACATCTTTCCTTTTCCATGTGGGAATTTCAATGTCTTAAGACAAGCCACCAGGCCTTTGGTGTTCTACCTTCACCTGTTGCACACTTCAACATTTAGATATGAACTTGGCTATGCCCTTCTTCATACCATGCCACCAATAGACCTCCTTCAAATCCCAATACATCTTAGTAGATCTTGGAAGGATAGAGTAATGAGAGTTGTGAGCTTCACTCATGATCACCTCTCGAAGGCCATCCACATCCGGAACACACAATCAGTATTGATACTGAATTACACCATCTACTCCTTGGGAGAACACCTCAATCTCCTTTTTGGCAACCAATTTCTTCAATTCAACTAGTGATAGGTCCGAATCTTGCTTAGCTTTCACTTCAATGACCATCGAAGATTCGGCCCCATTTTGAACATGGATACCGCCATCATTAGAGTCGGCCAACCTAACATCTAACCTAGCCAATCGGTGAACATCCTTTGTTGACTCCCTCCTTTCATCCCCAACATGAGCAGTACTCCTCATAGATAGTCTACTAAGAGCATCGGCTACAACATTGGCCTTGCCGGGGTGATATTGAACACTCATGTCATAGTGCTTTAGGAGTTCCAACCACCTTCTTTGCCTCAAGTTGAGATCCATTTGGGTGAACACATATTGCAAACTCTTGTGATCAGTGCACACATCTACATGGACCCCATACAAATAGTGCTTCCAAATCTTCAAGGCAAAAACCATTGCCGCTAACTTAAGATCATTCGTCGGATAATTATGCTCATGCACCTTCAATTGCCTTGATGCATATGCTATCACTTTTCCATGTTGCATAAGTACGCAACACAACCTGATTCACAAGGCATCACAATACACCACAAACCATTCCAAGCCCTTTGGTAAAGTCAAGATAGGAGCCGGTGTAAGCCAATCCTTTAGGGTTTGAAAACTCTTCTCGTGTTCACCTTACCACACGAACTTAACCTTCTTTTGGGTCAATTTAGTCAATGGAGTTGTAATAGATGAGAAACCTTTAATGAACATCCTATAATAGTTGGCCAGTCTAGGAAAACTTCGAATATCTGAGGGAATCAATGGTCTAGGCCAATTATTTACCGCGTCCGCCTTCTTCGGATCAACCTTAATGTAATCACCGGACACCACATGACCAAGAAAGGCTACTTTACCCAACAAAAAATCATATTTGCTAAACTTGGCATACAACTTCTTCTTCCTCAAGGTTTGTAAAACCAACCTCAAATGATCCATATGCCCCTACTTACTATGGGAGTAAATGAGAATATCATCAATAAGATGACCAAAAAGATGTCAAGGAATGATACCCCAAAAGGAGATCAATTTTAGAGAAGTGCGTATCCCTTTGAAGTTGGTTGAACAAGTCATCGATCCTAGGTAATGGATACTGATTCTTAACAACCACTTTATTCAATTGCTTATTATCGATACATATTCGAAGAGACCCATCTTTCTTCCGTACAAATAATACCGAGGCACTCTATGGAGATATACTTGGCCTAATGAATCCCTTCTCTAACAAATCCTTCAACTCTTTTAACTCAGCTAGTGCCATACGATAGGGAGGAATAGATATTGGTTGAGTATCCGGGAGACGATCGATGCCAAAGTGCACTTCCCTTTCGGGAGGCATACCAGGCAAGTCTTTGGGGAACACATCCGGGAACTCGTTCACTACCAGAACCGACTCAAGAGTAGGTGATTTGGACTCCATATCCTTGACCATCACAATATGATAAATGCACCCCTTGGATATCGTCTTTTGGGCCTTGAGGTAGGAAATAAATCGACCTTTAACAGCAGAGTTGCTACCCTTCCATACAAGAACGAGCTCACCAGGAGGTTGGAACTTGGCTTTCTGGGTCCTACAATCTATAGAGGCATACGATGCATGCAACCAGTCCATCCCAAGAATCACGTCAAAATCGAACATCTCAAGTTCTACAAGGTCACACGAGAAGACTTTGTGTAACACAAGAATAGGACAACCATGATAGACCCTATGTGAAACAACAGATTCACCGACAGGAGTATAAACTAAGAAAGGATCCTTCAAAATTTTGGGACTCACACCAAACATAACAACCAACGGAGGAGTCATAAAAGACAAAATTTACACCCAGGTCAAGAAAAACATAAGCATTGAAATCAAAGACTTTAACATATTAGTCACAACATCTAGAGCTTCCTCCATCTCTTGACGGGCATGAAGTGCATAGAAACTGTTGTTCCTCAGGGCATCACCTTGGGAAGCTCATTGTTGGCCCTGACCACTTGGAGCAACCTAACCTTAACCTTTGTGAGGCTTCTTAGGACAATCGGCAACCTTGTGGTTTTTATCACCACACCCATAACACAGACCCAAATACAAGCACCAAGGTGATTCCTTCGGCACTTGTCACACTGAGGATACACCTGACCAAGGAGGAACTCTAGCGTTAGAATTCCTAGCACTGGAACCTTCGCCCTGTTGGAAGAGACCAAAATCACCACCCCTAGATCAGAAGAATCCACCATCAAAATGGGCCCTCTTAGGATCATGTACTCTCCTCTCCTTGAGTTTTTCCCTTTTGATATGCTCAGCATATACCATGAGCCCAGAAATATCCATATCCCATATGAGCATGGCGATACGACATTCTTTCAATAGTGAGTCCGATATACCAGAAATAAACTTGTGCATCCTTGCACGAGGGTCATCCACAAGTGTTGGTGCATACTTGGAGACCTTAGTGAACTAAAGGGCACAATCCCTCACACTCATACATCCCTGCTTGAGGTTGATGAATTTCGTCATCTTGGCTTCCCTAAGCTCAAGTGGGAAGAAACGATCCAAGAAGGCAAACTTGAACTCCTCCCAATTAACAGTATCAACACAAGCTCTCTCCATACACCATTGGGTGTACCACACCTGAGCCACATCCTTCAATTGATAAGCAGCTAGCTCAGCCATCTCCTAAAATGTGACACCCATAACATCTAATAGTTTAGTGAGCTCATCAAGTAACTCCTATGGGTCTTCATCGGCCTTAGACCCATAGAACTCGAGAGGATTCATTAGGTGAAATCCCTTACTCTGGAAGTTGGAGTAGGGTCCCGTGGAGGGTTAACTTGCCTAGCTTGTGTTGTCACCACCTGATCAAGCATGGAAAAGGCTGTACGGATTCACCATTCGAGATTGGTCCATCCATAGGCCCTTGACGTGCTTAGTCCTCATTAGCCAGAGCTAGCCTTGGCAGATGGGGTCTCCTCCGAGGGATAGTCTAATATAAAGCAATGACACCATCAAGAAAATGGAAAACCAATTATACAACCATAGCACAACAAATGACATGAGAAGTGCGATATTTTCATAGAACGCCTATGTAGCCTCCCACTCATAGGCATGGTGCACTTCACACCCATATGGACCGTCAGATTTGTTAATGCTGGGCCATTATGGTGTTTCGAGTTTAATGGATTACTGACATTATTTGTGCATGATTGATAATTCAAAGTTTGAATATTAAACGAAATGCTCTTCCATCAAATAAAGTCATATTGTGTTAGCTATAGCAATGTCATGTTTTCTTGTGTTGACCGATCCTGATTACTAGGATTCTTATTGGGAAAGCATGTCAATGTCCTTGATCTCTTTCTGTGAAAAGTCTGAAGTCTGAGTAACCCATAATTTTGGACAAGAGACTTGAATGTGCCCAATGCTAGATTGGGTGACATGATTCATAAGGGTAAGTTGTCGTTTGGCCAAAATCATATACATGATTTGAATGCTAGGTAAAAACTTCTTGTTAAATGTGTATGATAATGTAAGGATAGGCGCGTGTTGTGAAATTTCTCTCATTTCGTTGATTGAAGCATAAAAATATGAAGATTTGGGGGAATTTGTACCGCTAGTCAAAGTCGGTGATGGTTATTTTAACCATGAAAGTTGACTCAGCGGTGCACCGAAAGGTCACACATGTCTTCCTTATTTGGAACAATTTTAATCGTGTATATGTCAAATTAGGCGATGGCATCACTGAATGATGAATCCACTTGGTGGTTTACCTATTTCTTACACCCATCACTGAAAGTGATAATGATCCTAGTTTTCTATTGCTACAAATATCGGTGATGGTTGTTTTGACTATCGTTGTGTTTGGCAATCCGTCGAACTTATTTAGCAGGCAAAATGACCTCATTTGACAAGATCTTTTATTAGTTCTTTTCTTAGCCTTGTTCCTTACCCCTTGGGTAGCTTTATTTAACAAGTCAAGTATAGTTGAGGCCTTCAACGATGAAGGGTGTGATACAATTTGGGAAGAAAATGAGCAATCAAAGCAATAGGTATATTGGCCATTTTTAGATCCTTGAGCGAGTAGAAGGGGTAGCCTATGGCTTCATGTGGCCACCCAAACACAAAATCTCCTTGGAAAATACAACACAAAACGTATACCCTCATATGTACATGAAGATGAAGGGTAATGTTTTCAAGAACAAGCGTGAGGCCATGGAGGATACTCACAAATCAAAGTTAGAGAAGTCTAGAGAAAAGAGCTTGTCTCACCAATTTGAAGCCACGGGACGAAGAACAATGCAAGTAGGTTGCTAGGCCACATGGAGCCATTCCTGCATCAGTCACAGGATATCCGTCCTGAATGTGTCCATGAGTGGGGTAACCCTACACAATTAATCTCCCTTTAGTCCCAACCTTAGTGCAATGCTGAGTGAATTAGGGGGATTCTTTTACTCACTCCTTCATTTTACATCTTAATTGTTTTTGGTCTTCTACATTGACGGCAACACTTCTTTTTAGAAGGGGGTTAGCACCCGTGTTGCCTATTGGGTTAGGACATTTGGTTTTTGTCAACGTGTAATTAATCAATCCTTTACTTTTGATTTGTAAATATTCTTTTATTTTGGTTGTAATAAATAAGTAGTTCTTCAAATTTTCCTTTTGTTTTTGATGGATGAATGCTTGTGAATGATGACTTCTCAATTTTTGGCAAACCGATGCATATATAAAAAGCCGTTGCAAATGTATTTTATAGTGTCTCTAGTCCTGAGCAATCTAAGTATCGATAGCCCGAATCTTTGACTCGGATAATGCCATGGATGAGGAGCATGTACTAATTCACCGATTAGATTAGTCTTTCTCTCGTAGAATCAATCCATGAATAGATTTGGTGCTTTTTTAGTTGACTATGTAAATATTGAGCTTGGATATACGATGATTGTGAATTTTGATTATGTGTTTCCACTGTTTTAATGCGGATCCATTTTGCCAATGTTAGTTAGGAATTTGTTGAAGGGCATGTTCTTTTAACATCTATAACTTGCCCAGTTTGTTTTGAGGAGTGACTGGGTTGAATCTAGATTAGGAAAGGACTTTAGGACTTCCTTGGTTTCTTTTGAGTCCAACTTGACCATATAAGCCTCCAATGATATTAATTTGATCTCCTAGTGGGCCCTTTTTGAGGCTTGATCCTTTCTTTGGCAGCCATGTAGCCTTGACTTTTATTTTGAAAGATAATCCCTTCTTGTTTCTCATCATTCCCTCCTTGAGCTTAAGTGAGTGAAAGTAGTGGCCAAAGGCCAAAGTTGGGGATGTTGGTAGAAGAGAGGTGTCTCCTATATTAAAAGTGGAGAAAGAAAAAAAAAAGAAAGAAAGGAGAGAAATCCTTGGACGATGAGAAAAAAAAGGAAAAATGATTTAAGAATGAAGAAAGAAAAAAATTTTCTTGAAAAAGAGGGCCCTCCAAAAATTATTGAAGAATGGTTCCAATAAGGACACCTAGGATTGAGATTCAAAAGCAAAAAAATGTCAATTGAAAATAAAAAAGATTGTGGATCAAAGGAATCGTGAGCGTAATGAGTGTGTGCAGAGTTGAAGGAGGGATGAGCCATTATTACCCATATGCAATCCTACCCATCCTTAAGCCTACATTATAACCCTAGTAAAGTCCTCTGGGATCCTAGTTTGGATGAAAACATGTGAACTCCGATTCAGAATAAGGGCAAGCCTATGGATTGAAACTCACATGCCATTTCTCATTTGTGAGATTGAGTGTAGATCCTTGGATTTAATGTCATAATCTTCTATGTATTGGTTCTTCTTTTTTGTGAGGGCAAATGGTGATGTTTTTGTGGAGTGATTAACAGCCATATGATTAATTATGAGCATAGTTGTTACGACCCCCAATTTACAATCCTAAGAGTGCAGAAAGTTCACCTGAAAAATGAACTACAATCAGGTTTCGGGGGTGCCTTATGACCCGTAGGTGGGTGTACAGTCCATAGGTTTGGTCCTTAAACAAGAACTTCAGAAAAGGGAAAAAGTTCCAAGTGTGGCGTAACCCATGGACAAAATGATGACCCATAGGATATATTACGGTCCTTAGATAGCGTTGTGAGTGACACTATCAAACATTAAGAAATTTGGAGTTTTCTTTACGGTGACCTATGTGTTACGAGACCAACGGGACTTACAGTTTGTAGATTGACCTATGGACCACAGGGTTTCGTAGGTTGAATTTGACAGTTTTTATAAAGGGCAATTTTGTCATTTTTCTCCTTTCTATTCTTAAACCCTATCATTTTAGGATCGAAGAAGGGGTCCTAAATTAGCCTTAAAGCCCTAAGACCCTATTCTTTTATTCATTCTTTCAATTCCAATTTCTTTCTAAGGCAAACTCTCTCAAGAATAGAGAAAGGCAAGAGCTAGGGTTTCCAAGTTCTTTTAAAGGATTCAAGGTTCGATTCTCCCAAGTTCTCTAAAGGTAGGTGAGTTGATTTATGGCTATCCTTCCACCTATAAAGTTTCATTTTATGTATTTTACCTTTTTTTTTAAAGCTCATTTAAGATATTATGCATGCTTATGATGATATCATGATACTATAAGCTATTAAATTCTATTTATGATATCCTATGATATTTTACTAAGTATATATATGTTTTGAGCTAATGATAATGACCCTAATGATGGGTTGTGATAATAATGAATTGTGGGGATTTTTGATGGTCCTTAAAAAGAGAAATTTCCTTTTGTTTTATGTGATTTATGATTGTTCCATCTAAAAAAGCCTTGCCCACCTAGTTTTCAATTAAAGCTTTACATGACTTCTGATGATGATTAGGGCATTAAATCTACGTTTTAAAGTAATGATTCGTGAAAGATATATTCATGTTGAAAATTGCCCTAAAGATGTTTATGAAAGGACCTCAAGATGAAAGGACAATTCTAATTTGGTGGTTCCTAAAGTTCTAGCTACTCCTATGATTGTTACTAATGATTTTAAGTTATATTTTAAAGCATATGCGGAATGAATTTGCACCGAGTGGACTTGAGATTGGGATTCATTTCCTTAGTTGAGGAATTTCCCATTAAAGCTAAATCTCAAAGTCCCTAACTATGTGCCACTATAGGTGCCCTTGTAGGATAGGCTAGTGTATCCATGCATACCATTTATAATATTACGATGCATAGAAAGTTGATAGAGTTCCACCCAGAAAGTGGTCTCCCCATGCCAATGTAAGGGGTTAGGTGGGATTCTATGTAGTAGCTCACATGTTTTTACATGTCGATTACAATCTACTCTCATAAGTTTATGATCCTATAATATGTTTTCCATTACGTGTGCATGCTTAAGCTCACTTTATGTATCTTTTATCTCATACATACATATATGTTATATTTATGAATGATGGCAATAAAATTTCATGCGTGAATTGTATCTCACATACTTAGTATACTCCAATGCACGAATGCATATTTTGCCTGCATGATTTAACCATCTAGGAACAGGCACTCCTCCATCGGATCATTGTTAGTATTCAATATTCAAGACTAGCATTGTTATTTGTGGTGAGCCCTTAGTTTATGACTTTACCATTTCCCTCCTAGCTTGTATTTTGTGTTTTTAAGATGATGTATTTATGTCCATTTTGAGGAATTTACTTTCTATGTTGCAAAATTATGGAGTCTTTTCTATTTGGAAACCGATCATTACTGGTTCCGTTCGTTAATGTATTAGTTAGTATGCTTATAGACAAAGTATGTTAGTTATTCTTATTGCTTTTAATGTTGCTTCATTGCTTAAAAAGGCCCATAGTCCCCCTTTTTGTTATTTTTGCAAATGTTTTAAGTGTTTATGCCTATGAATGCTTGAGATGGCTTGGGTTAGATGCCTATGGGTATCTATTTCGTCGAGTGACAACTAGGCCCCTAGGTTGGGTTATTACATTCACCATGTCTTGAGCACTCTAAAGTCATCTCTTGAGTCTTCAAAATTATGTAAGTGGTTGGTGGAAGCTTTGAGGATTGATGGGGGGGGGATTGTACATGCTATTCCTTGTGGCCATATTTGTTATAATTAGGTTGTGCAATGGTTTGTATTGGATTTGCTTGAGTGTAATAAAAAGTGCAAGTTTTGGGTGTTGATGAGTCCATATCTTGGACTCATTTAGAGCTTAAAAAGTGAAGAATTATTGTCCACAATATGCTATTTTACCTCATATATTCATTAACCTTCATGTTCTATGCCCGGAATGAGGATAAAAGTATATAGATGGATAATACTTAACAACACAAGGGAAAAGAGTTATAAAGTGTCATAAATACAATTAAAAGGGACATCACCAATGTATTTGATAGATCGTGGAAGTGCAACCAAGATCACCAAATATTGCAGTATCCCAATCCCCAAGTTCATGACAAAAAGGTGATGCTGGTAGAGGTTCAGCGCATTCTCGAACATGATCGACGATTAACAATACTGTCGCCAAAAGTTGTAGAGACTAGAGCTTTCAAGTGATGCCTTAAAAAGTGATCAAGTGCACATTCGGCGCATCATTAAAATGCTTGGCGATGGCCCACCTTGACCACCAAGTGGTGCAACTGTGTGTTAAAGAAGGAAAAAGTGCACAAATATACATAAAAATCATGCATAATCTTACACATTTAGAGACTCCACTTTTCTAAAGAGAGAGCATAAAGAACCTTCTTGAAGGCCAAGTACAAGGGCTTTGATTTCAAGCTTTAGAAGGAGAATTCTAGAGATTAGGAGCAGAAATCCAACTTGTTTCCTTGTAATTCTTCTTACCCATATTCATGGCTACTGAGAATGGTACATATTTCTTACTTTTAAGCATGTGTTACTAAAACCCCAATGTTGGGGGTGTGTATTTGATATGAGGTCTTGAATTATTAGCTGGGTCTATTATATTTTGAATGTTTTAATGTTAATCTGAGTTAGTATATTCTTATATCCATGTATAACTTATAATCTTAAGGTTGCAAACCCATGCTTAACTTTAGATCTTCAATTACTGCATTAATTTGAATGATTGCAGCGGGTAATGAGTGTGATAGCCAAAAATCCATTGGGGTTTCAGTTGAATGACATAAAAATGGATGCAGTAGTAGAGGGTTTGCTAATCATTGCTTAAAATAGATATTTCTTTGAGTGATTCACACATAAGGCTGTAATAAGTTCATGTGAAACACCTGTGCCGTCTTAATAGAAGTGTTGGTTACTAGAAATTTCTAGCTTACGCACATATTATAAACTCAAATATTCAATATTTTGTTCTAGTTAGTTAGATCTCGTCCCATATTCACACCCCTGACATTTCTCTCTACTTATTGTCTCATATCTAATTTCACGTTTGCTTGTAGTTGAATGCTAGTTTTAATTTACTCACAACCCTCCATTTTAACAATACAATTGCCAAGTTCAACTTAGTACTTCGAAACTCGAACAACCATACTGTTCCTTATGGAATTTGACCCCAACTAATTTTTGGGTTATTTTTATTGATAATGATCATCCACATCATTCAAAAGTGAGGTGTTCTTGAATGTCATCAGTCAGCATCATGGCTAGCCATGAGATTAGCTACGCCTAATGCATTACAGAGGAAATCCATGAGCAAGCATATAGGAGGTCGACCACCATTCCTTTTTCCTACCTTATTCACAGGCTATGTATTAACGTAGGGATAGAGATTATCCCTAATGTCTTACTAATATTTGATGTGCGTCATACTTAGGATTCCAGCCTAATAAAGGCCTATGAGAACCCTACAACACCCAGGTGAGCACCGTAGATTATGGTGAGATTACCATAGATTTTCACCGAGCAACTATATCACAAGGATGCACCACCTACATAGATTCTAATAGGGACCCATTGACTGGAGATGAGACTGAGACAAGCCCTACATCCACTACTTCCACTATGGTAGAGGCTATCACAATGTGTCCACAACCCGCAATATGATCTACATATCCGCGAAGTCTATTTAGTCCTTGGTATAGCTCCAAGATCAATCTGAGTCACAGTTGCCTTAGTTAAAGTAGTAGCATAGCCCTTGGGTACACAAGGCCATCATAGAGTCCGAGGAGCACATGATTGAGCATTACTAGGCCGCACTAGACTAGAAAATCAGATTGTTACATGGTCAGGTTGACGTATTTGAGAGGCATTTGGACGATCACCTCAGTACTACATACACTCTATATTTCTCCATCATCATAACAAAGATCAAGCAGCTCTACTAGGAGATTAGAGCAACACCTACACCAATACCGATGATGATTACCATGCATACTATCATATCTTTGGTGCTGGATTTATCCACTAACGAGGGACCTTCTCCTACCTCTGGGAAGAGGCGACGTTCAGGTGATAAGGACTCAGATTCTCCATTTTGATATGCTTAGAGGAGGGAGCACTATCAAATGGAGTCTACCGGACCTGCATCGATTGTTGTGAGTAGATGCAATTAGAGAGGGAGCATGAGCTTGTGAGGGGTGCTAGACCCTTTTTATCTGCCACTGCTATAGAAGAGACCACGCAGGAGTCATATGGTGGTCAAAGATAGACTAAGACCTGCACTGAGGCTCCCAGGTTTGACTTATTCATCCCCTATATATGTTGTTACTTCCATTTTTTAGCATTGAAGATAATACACATTCTTTTTCAGTAGGGTGAAAATAGTTATGGGCCTCTGCAAAGTTTGACTAACCAAGGCCTATATTCACTCAAAATTTTGAGTCTTTAGGGTTTTCTTGCATGTGTTCTTTCCCTCTTTCCCTAAGAACAAATAGTTTGATAGTAACCATGTTGCATCTTTGTATGGCATTACTAATTTTGATAGGATAAGGCTAATTTGAACTAGGAAGAATCAATCATATATATAAATTATTAGTATTAGTTAGTGCCAAGTGAGTGTGAGATTAGTTGCACTGTTCTTATACTGTGTATCAATCCAGAACATGCTCTATTAATCTGAATTGAGACTGTAGGTTGGTTGGTTAGGAAAAGATCATAGGCTATGTTTCAAATTTTGTCCACTTATCCTAAAAGACCAACCAAATACATTGTGTTATCCTTTGATCTGAATATTCGAGCCTTGCATGTAGTTTTTCTTTGTAATTACCGAAATCACCTAACCCCCTGTCTATGTAATCTTGAATTTGGCCCTGGTCCCTCCTTGAAAATTGTGTACTTTGACTCAAGCGAAAATCCTAAGTTAAGGGTGGCTGCCATAGGTAGCCCTGGTTCATTGAAAGGATATTATGCAATTCAACTTAGAATAAATGCCTAAGTTGAGGGTGGCTACTAATAGAAAACATAAACAACAAGAAGGGGAAACATAGAATGTGTGTGGGATGGAAAAAATGAATAAAAACAAAAAGAGAGATGAAATGCAAAAGAAGTGAGAAAAAAATAAGAAAAGTATAATAATACACCCAAAAAAGTTTGAGATGTGTGAAAGGGAATAGCGAGTCATAAAATTTCGAGGTTGGAAAGGATATGTATAAATGACAGAATGTCAAGGACAACAATAGTCACTATGTCCCAAATATACCATACATTCTCCCTAAGCATACATTACAAGCCGAGAGAGTCCTAGAGTGATACTAGTTCAAATACTCAAATGTCATGGTCTAGAATTTAAGGGTAAGCCTATGGTATTGAATATGGTGTTTGAATTTATGTTGTGAGAGTGAGTGTGTTTACCTAGTCCCCAACATTTCAAGAGTTAGTATTAAAGTGTGAAAAAAGGGACGTCTCTGTTTGCAGGGGCATTTGAATAACATTGTTTATTCTGGTTTATTTTTGTGATTATTGATTATGTACATTGCCTACTCAGTTGAAATTATTCTATCATGTATTGATCTACATGTATTTTCTTGATAAATATCTTGATTTGTGCACTAAGACTTTCTGAGGGTATCTATTGTTGACTAGGACTTGCTAATGTCATATGAGTGATATATGTATGACTGTTGTTGTTGCTTGTGTTAGATTGAGTCTGCCGCTTAAGTGCAAGCAACAATTGTAATTTGAGGGTCTTGATGTGCCACCGAAATACGACACTTTTGATGATATAAACTTGGAATTTAGCGTGTTCTTTGGCACATTTAGTAGATATTTTTTTTGTGTTTTCTTAATAGGATTGTTGAGTTGATTGCAGCTTTTGCAAAGATTTTTCCTTGTACGAGCCCTTCTACGGGCCGTGGTTTGATCCATGAACCATAGATGGTACGCGTGGTTGAGTTATGGAGAAGTTGGGGATTTATGAAGTTTGAACAATGAGGAGCAGGATGGTTCATACTCCATTTTATGACCTATAAAACCAAATTGTTGAAGGAAAAGCAGAAAAATAGGAGTTCCAGTTTTTGGTGAAGACCACAACTCATATTTCAGGTTACAATTCGTGGATGACTATTCCTAAAAAGGCTCTATGTATTTTAGAATGCATTCTACGATCACTGACCATGAGCCATGAAAGCATTTATGGATCATACATTGGTTCGTGTCCCGACCCGAATCTAGTTTTCCTTATTTTTTAGGATTTGGTTTCTTTGTCTATGAATAGGGTTTTGGTTAATTTTGGATGTGTATTGTACATTATTATAAGTTTCTAGTTTTATACTTTGTGTTTGGAGGCAAAAACACCTTTGTTCATACTTTTACATTTTTATGTTGAGAATCAAGTGAAGACTTTGGATGTTCGTTCTTTAATTCTTCTTTGTAAGTTCTTAATTATGAAAAATCTATCATGATCACATCTAATATAACTAAGATGAGTAGCTAAATCCCCAACTAGGATTGTGGGAACTATGAATAACTAACAAAGTAAAAATCAAATAATTTGTAATCCTTGAAAATGTGAATGAATGTATTATATATATATATATATATATATATATATATATATATCTTCATTTTGATTGCTTTTTAATGGTGCTAATGTTAGAACTCACTTTACTCTTATTGTTTGTCGCAAGGGAGTAATTAATGGGAAAGAGATAATACCAGAGATTTGGCGTGATTACACTCATCTGATTAGCTTAAAAATCCCAAGGGATAGCTAAATCTAGGACCAAGGAAAGGGTTAGTAATGCATATACTCATAGATGGCCCAAGTTGCATGGTGGAATTCATTTATTTGCCAACCTAAGGACTTTTGCGTGTTATACACTAGAAAAAGTTACAATTATGAGGTTATATTGCATTAGAAATTCATAGGGAACACAATACCCTAGTTATCATCTCTCATTGATTTTGTGATACTTACATCCTATTTGACATTGATATAGGCTTTCTTTTCTTATTTTCTTTAAATAATAGCCCCTCCCCTCTTTGGAAATAAGATGATTAATTCCTCAAAGTTGCTTTGACTACTCCAAGTTTGTACCATATTCTTCGTAGGATCAAGCCTAACCATTGTTAGATTCTCTATTTGAATAGTGAGGGCTTATGTGTCAATAGGGAGGTGTAATTTGGGTGTGATTAGTTATGTTCCAAGTTCCTACTGTTTAATGACCCCCAATTTAGCAGCCCAAGAGTGCAAAATGTTAGCTTGAAAAATGTCCTAGAGTCATGTTCATGAGGGTGACTTACGACCCATACATTTGGCCCTTAAACATGATCTTTAGGAAAAGGAGAAAGTTTTCAAGTTTGGGGTAACCCACGAACCCACTAATGGCCCATAGAAAGGATGATGGTCCATTGATAGGGTTTTGGATGGGACTGTTAGACATGAAAGAAATTTGGAGTTTGCTGGAAGTGATCTACAGTTACCAACATGGCCTGTGAAACTATATACAACTCGTAGAATCCCTTCATGGATAGGGTCAACAAAAATGAGAAAAATTGCTAAGTGTGGAAAGACTCAATGAGTCCAACCATGAGCCATTGTTAAGAACGATGATGGCCTGTAACATGGTTTCGTAGTTTTGAAGTTCAATAAATTAGTTTCAGGAATTTTGGAAAAGTTAATAGGATGGAAAGGACCTACAGACCGTGGTTTGATATATAGCCCGGAGACGGCTTTGTAGAATCAATCAAACAGTTTTAAAGAAGAGCAATTCCTTACCTTGCCATTTGACCTCTTTGCCAGTGTGACTGGGAATGCTTAGTGACACTCATTTGTCACTGCATGGCCGTGTCAATTTGCAGTTCCTATTCCTAAATAAGTTTTGTTTGTGAACTTTACGACTTTAAATTAGATCCCAAACACTAAGAAACTCCCATTCTCTTCATTCTTCAAATTTCTAAATCTTTCTAAGGTAAGGGCACTCTCTAGAAGGCAATGCAAAAGCTAGGGTTCCTAAAGTTCTTCCTAAGGCTTCAAGATTCATTTTCTCTAGGTCTTCTAAGGTATGTGAGCTCGATTTATGGGTATCCTGCCATCCATAAAGCCCTATTTAATGTATTTAATCTTTTCTTTAAGTTTCTTTAAGATATTATGCATGCTTATGGTTATTTCATGATGTTTTATGTTATTAAATTATATTCATGATATCTTATGATATTTATATTAAGTATATGTATGTATTTAAGCTATTGATGATGAATTTAGTTGTTAATAAGATGCGGGCCGCTTTTCATGTTTCCGAATGAGTATATTATCATGATTTATGTGATTTCTGATTGTTACATTTAAAAGCCTAGCCTACCTAGTTTTCAAGTAAAGTCTTGCAAGAATAATGATGATGTTTAGGGTATTGAAGATGAGTTTAAAGTTATGATTACTCAAAGATATAAGCATGTTGACAATGGCCCTATAGATGTTGTAAGAAGTTCCCCAAGATAAAAGGACAATACTCACTTGGTAGCTCCTAAGTTTGAGCTACTTCTATGATTACTACTTATGATTCTAAGTAGCATAATATGACTAAGAACATGTTTTAATGGTTTCATGAGATGACTTAGCACCAACTGGACCTGAGATTAGGATTCATTTTGTTAGTTGAGGCATGACCTATTGAAGATAAATCTCAATGTCCATAACTATGTGTCATCATAGGAGCCCTTGTAGGCTAGGCTAGTGGATCCATGTTGTCCATTTATGTTATTAAGATGCTTACGAAATTGATGGAGTTTCACACGACAAGTGGTCTCCTCGTGCCAACATAGAGGGTTATGTTGGATTACATGTAGTAGCTCATTTGGTCTTATATGTCAGTTAAGGTTTGCTCCCATAAGTTAATGACTCTATGTTATGATTGCTTATATGTGATCTCTCATGCATGCTTTCTCATCCATATTGAGCTATATTCCTTGTGCATGCTTAAGCTCACTTTATGTATATTACATCTCATATGCGCGTATTTGTTATATATATATAAATAATGGAATTACAATTTCATGCATACATTGCATCTCACATTCTTAGTACATTCCAACATACTAACACATATTTTGCCTACATGATTTAACCATGTAGTAATAGGTACTCCTCCACCAACTCGTAGCTAGTATTTAGTGTTTGAGAGTAGCACTTTTATTTGTGGAACCCCTTAGTTCGGGACTCTATCATTTTTCTTTCTAGCTTGTACTTTATTTTGAGATGTTGTATATGTTGGCCTTTTGAGGCTTTCACTTTCTATGTTGTCAAACATTTGGTCTTTTTTACTTGATGGAAACTGACCATTACCAGTTCTGTCTATGGATGTATAAGTTGGTAAGCTTTATGAAAAACTGTCTTAGTTATTCATGCTTTTTAATGTTGCTTCATTATCTTCAAAAGTCCTATAGACCCTTCCCCATTTAAAATTCTACATTTCTATTTGTTTAGTGCCTATGAATTCTTAAGATGCTTAAGATGGCTTGGGTGAGATATCTTCTCGTATATCATTTGCAGAGTGACGACTAGGACGCTAGGTCACAAACCTTGTACTAGAGAATGAGATTTTAAAATGCTCTTCGATGTCCATGCATATTTGCCAGAGTAGAGTCTCATTCAAGGTTGTAAAGTGCGCTACTATTTTGAGTGAGAGCCGATGAGACGGTTAAGGAAAGTCTTCCCTTCTTTCTTATTCATTTCATGTCTTTAGAGTTGGCTATGGTATTCTGATAACTAATGACGGTCTTTTTCTTATTAATAGATCATGCCTCCAAGAAGAGTTCCACACCTAAGAGGCACTCCCGAGCAACAAGTTCCTTCGCTCGAACAAAATGATGGAGTGTCTCATGTAGAGTTCTGAGCCACTTACACTTTTTTAGCCCAAGTATTGGAAAACTTAAACAACCATGAGATATCCATTCCTTCCCAAGTTTCTACTCCGACCACTAGATTTCTTGATATCATGCAGATGAACCCTTTTGTGTTCCATGGTTCCAAGACGGAGGACCCCATTGAATTCATTGAGGAAGCTTACCGAGTGGTAGTGGTTATGGGTATCCCTTCGGAGGAGAAAGTCGAGTTGGTAGCCTGCTACTAAAAGGGGTGGCCAAGGTTTGGTGCGAGCAATGGGTGGATGAGGGGGGCTAAGAAGCGTGTTCCATTGAATGGGAAGAGTTCAAATGCGCTTTCTTGAATCAGTTCTTGTTTATTGAGCTAAGGTAGGCAAAGGTCTACGATTTTATCACAAGCAAGGGACCATGAGCGTGAGGGAGTATGCCGTGAAATTCACAAAGCTTTACAAGTATGCTCCCCTCATGGTTGCGAATCCTAAGGCTCGTTTAAGCAAGTTCATCTCTGGTGTCTCCAATTTGGCCTCCCAGGAATGTAAGATGGCCATTCTAGTCAAGGAGATACACATCACTCGCTTGATGACTTATGCAGAGAAAATAGAAGAGGAGAAGCTATGAGATAGGGGAAGGGAGATCAAAAGGGCTCAGGTAGATGGTGTGAGCTACTCTCACCAAATGTGTGGTATTCAAAATATCAAAGGTGGCAAGACACAAGGTGGAAAAGGGTCTACTAACACTGTTCCTCCACAAAAAACTAAGGACTACGGGGTTGCTCGCTAGCCCCAAAGCCCAAGTTGTCCCAAGTATGGAAGACTCCATAATGGAGAATGCCTAGCTGGATCCAATGCTTGCTTCAAATATGGGAAGCCTGGCCACCATTCCAATGATTGTAGAAGCGGTAGTGCAAGGCCCCAAAGCTAAGGTTATCAAGTTTAAGGAACCCAAAGGACCAATAGATTCTTTGCTCTCCATGGTGGCCAAGAAGTTGAAGAGGTTTAAGATGTTGTCACCGGTATGTTGAGAGTTTTTGATTTTGATGTATATGCACTTTTAGATCTAGGTGGAAATTTGTTATTTGTTTCCAACAAATTTCATGCATGTCGCAAAGTCCTCCATGAGCCTTATGAAGTAAGTAACCCTTTAGGGGAGTCTATTGTTGCCCGAAGATTCGATAGAAATTTTGCTATCTCTATTTTGCATAAAGTGGTCTCTTGTGACCTAGTTGAACATTCCATGATGTAATTCTTGGTATAGATTGGTTGCATGCCTCTTATGCTTCCATTGATTGTAGAACTCGTAGAGTCAAGTTCCGATTCCCAAATGAGCAAATTCTTGAGTGGGAGGGTAGTAACTCTACTTGTAGGGGTGGGTTCATTTCCTTCTTAAAATCCCAAAAGATGATTTCTAAGGGGTGAATATATCATCTATAAAGGGTCAAATATGTCACTTCTAAATTTCTTTCCATTGAGTCGGTTGTGAATGAATTTCCCAATGTCTTTCTAGATGAGTTACTAGGTGCCCCTCCCAAAAGTGAAATAGACTTTGGCATAGATCTTCTACCCAGTACTCAACCTGTCTCAATCCCTCCATATAGAATGGCTCCTGCGGAGTTGAATGAGCTAAAGGACCGATTGAGGGATTTGTTACATAAATGCTTTATTAGACCTAGTCGGTCTTCATAGGGTGCTCCGATTTTATTTTTAAGGAAGAAGAATGGGTTGCTCTATATGTGCATCGACTACCGGAAACTTAATAAGGTCACCATCAACAACAAGTATCCCCTTTCGAGAATGATGATTTTTTGATCAATTAAAAGGGGATACCCACTTCCCTAAAACTTGAGATCCGAGTATCACCAATTGAGGGTGGAAGAGAGTAGCATTCCTAAAGATGACCTTTCAGACTATGTATGGTAACTTTAAGTTTGTCATAATGTCGTTTGGTCTCACTAATGCTTCGAATATATTTAATTTATTATCATAACTTTAATTTATAGACATCACGAATAGGGTGTTCAAGCCCTATCTTGATATGTTCATCATGGTGTTCATTGGTGACGTTCTAATCTACTCTCAAGGTAAGAAAAAGCAGATGGAGCACTTGGGAGTTGTATTGAAAACCCAAAGTGAGCAAAAGCTTTATGCAATGTTTGACAAGTGCGAGTTTTAGCTTGACAAGGTTGCCTTCCTTGCGCATGTAGTATCACGTGATGGTATCAAGGCTGATCCTAAGATGATTGAAGCAAAGAGAAATTGGACAAGGCCATTGACTATATACATAAGGAGTTTCTTGGGTCTAGCTAGTTGGTGCAGGATTTCTCTTCCATTTCACCCCCACTTACCAACTTGACTCAAAAGAAAGCTAAGTTTGTGTGGACAGATGAATGTGAGAAGAGCTTCCAAACTTCAAAGGATGAACTAACTTTAGCCCCAATATTGACATTTCTAGAAGGAAATAATGGGTTCTTCATATATTATGATGTATCAAGGATTAGGTTGGGGGTGTGTTTTAATGCAAAATGGCAAGGTGATTGCTTATCGCTTAAGATAATTGAAAGTGCTCGAGAAGAATTACCCAACTCATAATCTTGAGCTTGTATTGATGGTATTGCCTTAAAGATTTGGTAACAGTACTTGTATGGGGGTCAAGTGGATGTCTTCACCGACCACAAAAGCCTCCAATATGTATTCACCTAAAAGGATCTCAACTTGAGGCAAAACAGTTGGTTAGAGTTACTTAAGGACAATGACATGAGCATGAAGTATCACCCGGGAAAGGCCAACGTGGTAGCTGTGCCATTGTAGAGTTTCCATGGTAGTATGTCTCATGTTGAAGATGATGCAAAAAGAGAGTTGGCCAAAGATGTTCAAAGGTTTTCTATATTGGGAATGAAGTTGAATGAGTATAAAAATATGGTGGAATGGTTCTTCATGGGTCCGCATCTTCTTTGATTGAGTTGGTTAGGGCTAAGCAAGACCTTGATCCTAACTTGGTTGATTTGAATGCCTTATTGAAGGAAGGAAAGATAGAAGTTTTCTCATAAGGGTGAGATGGGGTACTTCGATGTCAAGGGAGGTTGTGCGTGCCCAATGACAGTGAGATAAGGAAGTTGATTTTGGAAGAAGCTTATAGATTTCATGTTCCATTCATCTCGACGCTATAAAGATGTATAGAGACTTGAGGGAAATCTATTAGTAGGATGAAATAAAGAAGGACATTTCCTAATTTCTGTTCGAGTGTACTAATTGCCAACAAGTGGAGGTTGAACACCAAAGGTCAGGTGGGCTATCATAAGACTTTGACATTCCTAATTGGAAGTGGGAAGAAATCAATATGGGATTTTGTAGAGGGGTTTCCAAAGAGAAAAGAACATTTTGACTTCATATGAGTGATGGTTGACCATATGTCAAAATCGACTCACTTCTTACCAGTGAAGACTACATTCAATGCTTAAGATTATTCTCGTTTGTATATCTGAGAATTGGTGAAGTTGCATGGGATTCCATTGTCCATCATATCAGATCGTGTTCTCCAATTTACCTCTTATTTTTGGAGATCTTTCAAAAGGGGCTTGGTACTAAGGTAAAGTTGAATATTGTTTTTCATCCCCAAATCAACGGGAAAGCCAAAAGGAATATCCAAACATTGGAAGACATATTGAGATTTTGTGTGTTGGAGTTTCAGGGAAGTTGGGAAGAGAATTTATCACTTACTAAGTTTGCCTAAATAACTTCCATGAAAGTATTATGATGGTACCATTTGAGGCATTGTATGGTTGGCAGTGTAGATCACCCATCGGGTGGTTTGAAGTTTGTGTGGTGGCATCAATAAGACCAGACTTAGTCATGAATGCTATGTAGAAAATTAAAAGCATAAGGTAAAAATTGCAAATGGCCCATAGTTGGCAAAAGTCCTACTTCGATGTGAGGAGAAGAGACCTTATGTTTTAAGCAAGTGACTAGGTCTACTTGAAGGTGTCTCCTATGAAAGGTGTGATCCTATTTGGAAGAAAGATGAAGTTAGGCCCTACGTATGTAGGGCCTTATAAGATGGTGAGAAGAGTGGGAGAAGTGGTATATGAGTTGGATCTGCCTAATGAGATGCATTTAATTTATCTGGTTTATCATGTGGTGATGTTGAGGAAATTCATAGGTGATCCTAACTCCATATTTCCCTTGCATGATATGAAAATTGAAGAGGATTTGAGCTATGAAGAGGTACCAGTTGAGATTCTAGACCAGCAAGTAAAAAAGATAGGGAACAAGAAAGTTGCATCCGTCAAAGTGCTTTGGAGAAATCAACAAGTTGAGGGTGCTACATGGGAAGTGGAAGAAGATATGATAAAGCATTGCCTGTATCTATTCCACTCTACTCAAAACTAAGGTATTAAGAAACAATTCCTAAAACCTCTAATTCCTTGCATTTTAGATTTACATGATGCATGCATTTGTTTCTTCGTTTTATTTCTAGACATGTTCTAGGAGTGTATTTTGGAAATTTCATGATATGATATTTAAGTTGCATTTTTGCATCCATGCTGGGTGATTAGCTCATGAATTGCTTCTTAGAACCTGCTTTTAAGTACATTCGGGGACAAATGTTCCCAAGGAGGAGATATTGTAATGTCCCCTAGTTTAGGAGCCTAAGAGTGCTGAAAATTGGCCTAAAAATGACCTAGAGTTAACTTAACATGGGTGAATTATGACCCATTGGAGGAGTTATTCCCCATAGGTTTGAGCCTTAAACATGGACTGCAGGAAAGGGAAAATTTTTCCAAGTGTGGGCTAACCCATGGACCTAGTGATGTCCCCTAAAAAGGACGACGGTCCATTGATAGGCTCGTGGGTGGGACTATCAAACATGAAGGAAATATAGAGTTTGCTGAATGTAATCTACGCATTATTAGCATGGCCCGTGAAACTTTATACGACCCATAGAATCTATTTGTTGATAGGGTCCATGGAAATTAGAAAAATGGCTACGTGTGGAAAGACTCTATGAGTCCAACCACGAGCCATTGATCAGACGATCGCCTGTAACATGGTTTCATAGTTTTAAAGATTAATAAATCAATTTCAGGAATTTCAGAAAAGTTAACAGAACGGACAAGAACTACGGCCCGTGGTTCGACCAATGACCCATAGACGTGCTTTCATAGAATCAATCCGACTATTTTAATAAAGGGTAATTTTGTCAATTTCACAATTCTAGTTCCAAAACTAAGTCATTTTTGTGAACTTTAGGACCTTAAATCAGATCCCAAACCCTAAGAAACTCTCATTGTGTTAATTCTTCAAATTACTAAATATTTCTATGGTAAGATGACTCTCTAGAAGGTCAGACAAAAGCTAGGGTTTCCAAGGTTCTTCCCAAGGCTTCAAGATTCATGTTCTATAAGGCTTATAAGGTATGTGAGCTTTATTTATGAGTATCCTCCAACTCATAAATCCCCATCTAAAGTATTTTACCTTTTGTTTAAGTTCCTTTATGATATTATGCATGCTTATGACAATTTCATGATGCTTTATGTTATTAAATGATATTCATGATATCCTACGATATTTTTACTAAGTATATGCTTGTAATTAAACTATTGATAATGACCTAATGATAAATTTTATTGTTGATAATATGTGGGTTGTTTTACATGTTTTCAAAAGAGTATGTTCTCATAATTTATGTGATTTATGATTGTCCTATTTAAATTCTTAGCCCACCAAGTTTACAAGTAAAGTCTTGCATGAATTTTGATGATGATTAGGGCATTAAAGATGATTTTAAATTTATAATTTGTCAACAATATAAGCATGTTGACAATTGCCTTAAACATGTTTTAAGAAGGTCCCCAAGTTGAAAAGAAAATACTCACTTGGTGGTTACTATGTTTGAGCTACTCCTACGAGTACTACTGGTGATTCTAAGGGTGATAATTTGAGTAAGTACATGTTTTGAAGATTCCATGGGATGACTTAGCACTGAGTGGACTTGAGATTGGGATGCATTCCCTTAATTGAGGAATGACCCACTAAATATAAATCTCAATGTCCCTAACTATGTGCCACCATAGGAGCCTTGCAGGTTAGGCTAGTGGATCCACGTAGGTCATTTATGTTATTAAGATACATGCAAAGTTCGACAGAGTTCCACCTAGCGTGTGGTCTCCCTGTGCCAACATAAGGGTTTATGTTTGATTCCATGTAGTAACTCACATGGTCATATATGTTGGTTAAGGTATTCTTTCTCAAGTTATGACTGTGTTACGATTCTATTTATGTGATCTCCCATGCACTCTTTCTTTTCCATATTGAGCTACATTTCTTGTGCACGCTTAAGCTCACTTTATGTACTTTACATCTAATACACACTTATATGTTATATTTACAAATGATGGCATTAGAATTTCATGCATGCATTACATCTCACATACATATTATATTCCAATGTACGAACACATATTTTTCCTACACAATTTAACCATATAAGGATAGGTACTCCTCCATCATCTCATGACAAGTATTTGCCATTCGAGACTAAAACTTTTATCTTTGGTGAGCCCTTAGTGCAGGACTCTACCATTTTCCTTTCTAGCTTGTATTTTGTTTTAAGATGATATATATGTTGGCGTTTTGAGGATTTCTATGTTGTTAAATAATTGAGTCTTTTCTTCTAGATGGAAACCGACTGTTATTGGTCCCGTCTGTTGATGTATTAGTTAGTATGATTTATGGAAGAAATGTATTAGTAATTCATGCTTTTCAATGTTGCTTTATTGTCTTAATAGGCCTATAGATCCTTCCTCATTTTAAATTATGCATTTCTGTATGTTTAATACCTATGAATGCTTAAGATAACTTTGATGAGGTGTCTTCAAGTATCTTATTCGCTGTATGACTATTAAGCCTCTAAGTCAGGTTGTTACATAAAGAGTCGATCCCTGAGTTGAATGGAAAAAATTGGTGTTCAAGGGCAAGTTTTTCTCTTATGTAAATGCTATGAAAATGATTTTCTAAAGGGTGAATAAATCATATTGTCCGAGTCATAGATGTCGATTCTAATGTTCCTACTCTTGATTCAGTTCTTATAGATAATGAGTTATCTAATGTCTTTCCTGATGGCTTGCCTGGTATTTCTCCCGAAAGCAAAATTGACTTTGATATTGATCTTCAATGTGGCACATAACTTATTTCGATACCTCCATATTGAATTGCCCTGGCGAAGTTAAAAGAATTGAAGGAACAATTAAGGGACTTGCTTGATAAAAGGGTTCATATGGCCTAGTGTTTCTCTATGGGTTGCTCCCGTATTGTTTGTAGGGAAAAAAGATGATTCACTTTGGATGTGTGTGGATTATCGACGATTGACTAAGGTGACTATCAAAAACAAGTATCCATTTATGAGGATTGATAATCTATTTGATCAATTACATAGTGCAAGTTACTTTCCGAAGATTGATCTTCGGTGTGGATAACACCATTAGAGGGTGAAGGAGAACAACATTCCAAAGATGACATTTAGAACTCGGTATGGTCATTTTGAATTCTTGGTTATGTGTAACACCTCCCACCCAACTCAAAAAAATGCCCTATAGAGTATTTCTTGAAAATATTAAAATACGTATGTCTTTTTAACAAATTAGAAACTTTGGGTGATCCATATCGTAATCTTTGGGAATAGGGTGGTCATCATTTTTTAAGTGATCCCTATCGTAAAATAATATTTTGGGTGATTTGGGCCTAAAACTGAAGAGAATGTGACAGCGGACTTGTCCCTTGATAGTGCATAAATGACAAAACTCATTCCTATAATAAAACAGGGAAAAAAATAAACTTCTCGCGAAAATGAAGTGTGTGGGAAAAAGTAAGCGTCATGCCCTTGGTTTACTCTAATATTTTTTTTTCAAATTTTCTCTATTTTACTTGAGGGCACTTGGATAATAGCTCAACACCCATATAGACGGGAATCCTCTGTTGTTCCATCATTTTAAGCCCTAAATCTATCAAAAACACTCCCAAAATCCTCTCTAATTCTCACTAACTACCTTATCTAAATTAAAGATTTCTCAAGGACTCTCTTTGGATTTCAAGAACCAAGAAAGTGGATCCCCAAGTCTTTCTTAAGTTTCCTCCATTTATTTCAAGTTTATGGTATGTAGGTCTTTATTCACCCATGAATCCCAATACTCTTTTTAAAAAAAATTCATGATTTTAATTTTTGATACTTTATGAATCCTTCTTATTATGCATTGTAAACTTGATTAGTTGACTAAACCATTTATTATGATGATTATGCATGACTACCCACTAGGGTTTGATATTATGATTCTAAAAGTTATATATTCTATGATGCCATGAAAAGCTATGGAAAGTTTTTATGAATTTTAGTTGAATTTCAAGATACCCATTATAGGTGTTTACTACAGTGTTGGTGGGTTGCTTTTAATGATTCTTAAATGACTTGACTTTACTCATTCCATGTTCTAAACTCTTAAACTGCATGATTTTAAGCATTGTATTTCTACCCACCATATTTGATCATATTTATGAGCAAAGCTTCTTATGTTGATGAAAGCCTCTTATCGAAAGATATGTGAATTATGCATGTTGTGAATGTTGAAGGGCGCATAAGTATGTTATGAGTTCTTCAGAATGTTATGAAAGATATGAAAACCTATCTTTCATATCATGAAACTTTGATTTTGATGAACTACTCTATGATGATATTATGAGACTTTGTATATTATGACTATGGTCACTATTTGAGTGTTAACCTAGTATCGAGAGAACCTTGGTAGATAATGATTGTCCATTAATTATGTTGCCACTATAGGCTTGTAATTAGCTAATGCGTCCATATAGATCTTGTTGCATTATTGACCAAAAAGGGTGGTGTTCCCATAAGGCACATGCTAATTAATAACTGAAAAGGGTGGTGTTCCCGTGAGGCTCTTCTCCTATATTAACCAAAAAGGTTGTTTTTCCCGTAAGGCATTTGTGAATCACTCTTTGAAATAGGGTAAGTACCCGTAAGGGGAAGTGTGCCAGTGTTGAGGGAACATCAAAATTTCAAGTAGTATCTCAATTGGTCTTACATGTCGCTTATGGTCCCTTCCCATCTAAGCATTATATGATTTATGATTGGCTATTCTCATGCATGTTTTTTTCTAAGGCATTGATCATTCATGTCATATTGAGCTTATATCCATTGACTATGATTATGCATATTGTTTTAATTATGGATCATGTTTTCTTATTGTATTGCACCCCGCATACTTTGTACATTCCAAGTATTAACTCATATTTTTTGCCTGCATGATCCATCATGTTGGGACCAGAGTTCCTATTCATCCTCCTCCTCCATGTGGCTAGATAACTTGTTGAGGGTTGCTTTTTGTAAGTCCTCCACTTTGAGAAAAAGATCCACTTTTCTGTCACGCTTTGTTTAGACTATTTATCTTTGAGTACTTACTTTTGAGGGTGAGTCCGAGTGATGTCTTGACCCCCGTTCCACTCAAGAGTATAGGTGTCATTGGATATATGTTTATGTATGCTATGATCATGAATCCTATCATGTTATATGTATCGATATAGAAGTCTTCTTTTAGTCCTTATCCCCTTCTATGTGTTGGCGCTTGTTGATGATCTGATACGGAAGTTCTAAGTCCCTACTATCCCCATAGCGTGAATCATACTTATCTTCCCTTTAGTCCTTTCTTATTGTGTGATCATTCTGATCCTATTCCCTAGATCATCCCCATAGCGTGATCCAAAGTTCTGCCTCCCTTAAAACTATTTCCTTCTGGTTTAATTATGCTTCCGAAATTAAGGATGTGCCATGTATGCTTAAGAGGCTTGTTTGGGGTCCCTTCGGGTTCCTCATTTGCTGTGTCACACCTAGGCCCTAGGCTTGGGTCATGATATTATGTCATTTGGATTAACAAATGCTCTCGTCACTTTCATCAATTTGATGAATAGAATCTTCAAACCATATTTGGAAATCTTTGTGGTTGTGTCTTTAGATGATATATTGTTTTATTTACACGACGCAAAGGAGCATGAGGGTTATTTGAAGATAGTGTTGCAAACATTAAGAAATAGACAACTTTTCCATGTTTAGAAACTATGACTTTCAGCTAAGATAGGTGGCTTTTCTAGGCCATATTATTTCAAATGATAGTATTAAAGAGTTGATTTTAAGAAGACAGAGGCAGTGAAGTATTGGCCTACACCATTGTCCCCATCCGATATTAGGAGCTTTTTGGGTTTGGCTGAATATTATCAGATATTTTTTGAGGGGTTTTCTTCCATTGCCTCTCCTTTGACTAGTCCAATGAATGTGAGAAAAGTTTCCAAATTTTGTAAGATTGTTTTACTTAGGCTCCTATTTTGACATTGCTAAAAGGTCTAAATGCTTTTGTTGTGTATTGTGATATCTCGCATACAGGCTTGGGTTGTATGTTGATGCGACATGGGTAAGTCCTTTCTTATGCCTCAAGGAAATTGAAGGTGCATGAGAGGAATCATCTAACTCATGATATTGAGTTATTGACCATTTTTTGCATTAAAGATTTAGCGATATTATCTCTATGGAATTAAAGTTGATATTCACCGACCATAAGGGTTTGCAATTTGTATTTTGCCAAAGGGATTTAAACCTAAGGCAAAGGAGGTGTTTTGAGCTTCTAAAGGATTACAACATGAGTGTTTTTTATAATGTGAGACCTTGTGTTTCTCGTCTTCCATTATATAAATAGTGTAGTGTTATATAAGGAATATGTGATTTTTGATGGTCCCTAAGGATAATAAGACTTCCAATAAATGGTAATGTCAAGGTCCTAAAGTTTTAAGTCAAAGAAATACCCTAAATACACATTCGGGATTAAAGAAATGACCCGAGTAGCACCTCGCCCTTTTTGGAAGATTTAAATTAGGTTTCACTTTTTAGATGGGACTAAAAGTTTATAATTTTCTAATAATGTATTTTTTAAGATATTTTAATAGCAAAAAGGTCATACATTAAGTTTTGGAATCAAGAAATTCGCAAGATAAAGGTTAGCCAAAGTTACCATAAGTTTCTTTAAGAAATCTTTATTAAATTTGGGTCAAATGTATCAGGTCATATTTCCCAAATTATAAGGGGTTAGAAGGTCCATGACTGATCAATTTGAAGATCTATGAGTCTCGTTTGCAATGCACAAAACCACGCATAAAACCGACCTCAAAATAAAGAGTTATGACCGTTTTACCGAGACTGCCCGAGTTGGAAATGGGGTCCTAGGTCGGGTCGGGTTGACCCAACTTAATGTCGGCTAATTTGAGCTTTTTAAAGATCAAATCAGTGCCATTTCGTCCCCAAACAGCTTGTAAACTGAAGGAAGAGTTCCCTCAAGGTGTCAAAGGGATTTGAGTAAGTTTTTCGCATCTTTACCATTAAAATTTGTCTGTGTGCCTAGAAATGTGCGCCTTACACTTTGCAATTGTTATCACCACATATTAGCTGTGTTTGGGTTGTAAAAAAGTTGTATTCTTGATGGTATTGTTGGTTTGCATCTGGTGTTTAAGGTAATAATTTTGGAGCTCTTTTACAATCATTTTTACGAAGTTTTACGGACATTTCCTCGCGTAAATGCTCCTTGCCGAATCTGGTCATTAATGTTACATTTTTGACTATTTATAGGTGTCTTTAAGCTACGTATATATAGTCGTTGCGATGCTTAGGACATAAGGAACAACGTTTGTGAAGGAACTTTGAGCAATTGGGGCGATCGTTGGGAAAGTATGTTAAGGCTAAGCCCCATCTTTTCTTTTAGCACGAAATCGGGATGTTTCCCAAAACATCAAATGTGATATCTTACTATGCTGTTGCTAGAAAGACCTTCTGTGAAAGGCGTTGAGATTTTAACTGCATTTTTTTCATGATGGTATTAGGTTGAAATTCCTTTCGTTCGCTTAAACTAAACATTCAATATCTATATATCGTTTTCTCGGTTTTCCCAGCTACCTATTCATATATCAGAGGTGTTTCTCTTCTTAGTGTAGTACCATCAAAATAAATGTAGAATGCGAAGGGAATGTAGTATTCATAATCATTCCTTCTTCCTAAAAAAAATATAATTGAAGCATTTAACAAGTAACACGTTGAATTCCAATAAAGTATAACGTAATGCCCCTATTTCGATGACTAAGGCACTTGATCCTGTTTAAATACTTTCCTTTACTAATTGACATGGGAGAAAGTA
Organism: Solanum rostratum; assembly: GCA_029948455.1. Lineage (NCBI taxonomy): Eukaryota > Viridiplantae > Streptophyta > Magnoliopsida > Solanales > Solanaceae > Solanum > Solanum rostratum. The sequence continues at coordinate 25,871,083 of CM057053.1, forward strand.
TAAGAATTATGTAAAGTACCTTTATGAATATTTTCGAAGTTAAGGCTTCCCTCTAAATGTTGGGTTAAGTTCCAAACTTATTAAAAAAAGGCCTATAAGATCCCACGAGTCATGTATATATGCAATGACAATGACTGATGTTATGAGAATAAGTGAAACAATGAGCCAAGATTGGCTAAATCACAATGATTATGATGCTATGAGAGTAAGTGTACCAATGAGCCAAGATTGGCTAAGTTCTTGCTGTGGTCTACTATGTACATTCAACATTCATATCATACATTGCACGTTATGCACGGACTTCGAGCTATAATCGAAGGTATGGGGCCTATTTGCCTAAATATATATATGTATATGGTACAGATAGCCACAAGTTGGCAGATATGATGCCGGTTTGCTACCGGAAAGGACCACCATTGCTAGCATTTGGTTGGGTATGTCATGCATTTGCATCTATATATATGTATTCACGACATGTAATACTCGAGCATACCATGCATTTTTTATCACTAGGAGATTGCTTGTTGGCCATTAAGGCTACTTGAGTTTTGGTTATAGGTGGTATTTCTATTAACCTTTTTACTACAGTTATCTATGATTTTACTTCCTGCCTTCCATACCAGTACATGTTTATTCGTACTGACGTCTCTTTGCCTAGGGACGCTGCATTTTATTTCATGCATGCAGGTTCAGGTTGGGGTTCTGATTTACCCCTCCACTAGGAGCCCCGTTCAGCTGTGAGTTGGTAAGCTCCACCTCTTCTTGGAGCTTTCACAAAATGCTTACTTTTTGTTGTACAATTGGGTATAGTCGGGGCCCTGTCCCAACAATATTAGTTTTTCTCTTATATGCTATTGTGGAAATGTTATTGTGGGTTGGTTTATTTGTGTCTTTCAGTCTTTATCATATTGGCATGTATATATAGTATGTGCTCGTACCTCCATTGTTGCAGCCTTGTCGGCTAACTAGTGCTCTATTATTTGAGTTTACCTATTTTGATATAAGTGATTTACTGTTTACCAGCTCATGACCTAAAATTTCCAGGCTTAGTCTTTCAGACGTTATGCTGCCCGATTTTCTTCTGGTCCCTAGTTTAGTTAACTAGCATGTTTAGTGGCTTACCTAGACAATAACGGTATCGGGTGTCATTCACGCCTCCCCTCCCTTTGGGGTGTGACAAACATGGTATCAGAGCAGGTCATGTCCCAGGGAGTCCATAATGCCATGTCTAGTAGAGTCTTGCTTATGGGTGTGTTGTACACCAAACTTATAATCAGGAGGCTACGAGACATTTAGGGATAGTTACATTTCTTTCACTTAATAGATCGTGCTATTGATTAAAGCTATAAGAACATATGAAATCTATATCATGTTAAGTCATTCTTATTTGATGGGTTACTTATGCTCAGGAGATGGCACAACATAAGATAAGTATGAATTCGAGAAAAGGTACTAATCATGTCTTGCTTGGTGAGGCAGATATATTCCCTATTGAGGCACATAGGGATTCTCCGATGCCCACAGCACCAGATTCACCAACACCTGTTGGGGCCCAAGGAGATCTAGTACCCCAAGCCCTATTAGAAATTGGGGATCAGGGGATGAAGGAGGCTATTCAGCTACTAATTATGATGGTTTCTATTCCTGAGAGACAACTAAAGGCGAGAATAGACACCAGAAGGGATAAAAATAAGCTCAAAGGTACGAAAGTTTCTTCACTTGTCCCCTCTATTATATACGGGGTCCAATCCCACTAAGGATCCACATGACTTTATAGACCATACGTATAGAGTATTGAGGGTGATACATGTCCTGTCACCGAGGCAGTGGAGTTGGCTTCTTTTCGGCTACATGATGTTGCCATTTTGTGGTACGAGGCATGGGAGAGGTCTAGAGGGTTTGATGCTCCTCTAATAGAGTGGGAGGACTTCTCTGAGGCATATTTAGCCCATTACTTACCACTGGAGGTGTGGGAGGCCCGTCTTGACTAGTTTATTAGCTTGAGGCAGGGGGATATGAGAATATGCCACCGAAGGCATCCCATCCAAGCCTCATATTCACACCATAGATATTCTATAATGACCCGACCTAAGGCTTGGTCATCACACATTGAATGAGATACTTGAAGGCACCTCACCAAAGCCATCTTTAATATCTCAAGCATTTATAGGCGTAAATTAAATAATTTGGTTTAATAAAAATGGGGAATGGTCTATGGGAAATTTATGACAATGATGCAACAATGAGAAGAATACATGAAAACATAATTTGTCCAAATATCATACAATCTAAACGATAGATGGATCGACCGGTCAAAAATCGACCTCCATCAAATACAAAAGACTCCAACATGTAAAAACATAGAATGTAAAAGCCTCAAAAGGGCAATATATATATCATCTCAAAAGAAAAAAAAACACAAGCTATAATAGAAATGGTAGAGGCCAAACTAAGGGCTCACCGCAATAACAATACTATTCTTAAATGCCATAAAACTAGCCATGAGCTGGTTGTGGAGTACCTGTTCCTACTTGGTTAAATTATGCAGAAAAATGTGTGCTAGTACTTTTGCAATGTGCTAAGTATATGAGATGAAATGCAAGCATGAAATTGTAGTGCCATTACTCATAAAGTAAAACATACACTTACACAAAAACACACACACATATATATATGTATATATGAACATACAAGGAAGGGAAGGGTACATAAACATGAGCTTAAGCATACACAAGGAATATCTCTCAATACGAAGGGGACCCAATGCATGAAAAGTTACATGTGATGGAACCATATCATAGAGTAATAAACTTATGAGAGTAGACCTTAACCAACATATAAGACTATGTAAGCTACTATATGGAATCCAACACAACCCCTTACATTTGCATAGGGAGACCACTTGCTGGGTGGAACTTTCTTACTTAGCATGCATCTTTATATAATATAAATGACCTATGTGGATCCACTAGTCTATCCTACAAATGTTCCTATGGTGGTACATAGTTAGAGGACAACGAGATTTATCATTTATGGGTCATGCCTCAACTAATGAAATGAGTCGCAAATCTCAAGGTCCTCTCGGTGCTAAATCATCTCACTGAATCTTCAAAACATATACTTGATCAATTCATGGAAGTTAGAATCATAAGTAGGAAATCATAAGAGTAGCTCTAGCTTAAGTAACCACCAAGTGAGAATTGTTCTTTCATTTTAGGGACCGTTTTAAACATCTTTTAAGGCAATTGTTGACATACTTATATCTTCGACAAGTCATAACTTTAGAACATAGCTTTAATGCCCTCATCATCATCATAAATCATTCAAAGCTTTACTTAAAAGTAGGAGGTCTAGACTTTTAAATTGGAACAATCGTAAATCACAAAAATCATGCATAATCATGGAAAATAGGTTTAGTCAATCATAGTAAGATAGACCACACTGCATTATATAAACCCACATCATTAGGATGATCATTGTCAGTTTTAAAATATGCAAATCCTTCGGTAAAACATCATCATACAACATTAAGATCATTTAATAGCATAATATATCATGGAATCATCATTTATATGTATATTAACTTGAAAAAACTTTTAAAAACGTAAACGAATTTATGAAGGACTTTGTGGGTGAAAGGAGACTCAAATATATAACTCACATACCTTCGTATGCTTGGGAAGAAGGAATTTGTTATTTGAAATGAATACTCCTTGAAACCCATGCCTTCTTAGCTTGTTCTTGAATAGGGAATCTCTTTGGCCTTAGGAAATTTGAGATTGGAAGAATGTGAGAATGATTAAGGATCCTGGGGCTTTCTATACTGATTTAAGCCCTTTTGAATCCCAAAAATGACATAGTATAGGATTAGCATTGACAAAAATAACAAAACTGCCCTTTATTAAAATTCTCGGAATGAATCTACAAAAGCCTGATTACGGTCTATTGTTTAATCCATGACCATAGTCCTATCCATCTTGTTCCCCTTTTCCAATATTTAGAAACCACTTAGTCGACCCAAACCATATAACCATCTTTTACGTGCCGTATTATGACTTACAAGTCGTGGTTAGACTCGTAAAGTCCTTCCATATTTAGTCTATTTTCTCATTTGGATAGACTATATCTTCGAAGTGTTTCTACAGGTCGTGGAATGGTCTAGGGACCGTGCTGTTAATCCTAGGTCACCTTCAAGAAACTCTACATTTGCTCCATGTTTGTGACCCTTATCTACGATCCTATCCATGGGCCATCGTCTGGACTACAACCCGTCATTAATTACGTGGTTTACCCTACACTTTGAAACTTTTTCCTTGTCTTGATGTTCATATTTAAGGAACTGGCCTATGGGCTATAATCCCTCCTACATTCCGTACATTGGCTTCATGAAATGACTATAGGTCATAGTTTGACCAACATTTTCTGCACTTCTAAGCTCCTAAATTCAGGGTCATTACAATATCTCTCCCCTGGGAATATTCGCCCCCGAATATATTTAAACGCAGGCTCTAAAGAATTAATCATAAGCTAATAACACAGCGTGCATGCAAAGAGATGAGTGTATGCATCATGCAAAAACTAAAATGCAGGAAATTAGAGGTTCTATGGAAGAACTTATTAATACCTTAGGTTTGTGTATATTGGAATGGATATGGATAACGAATCATCATATTCTCTTCCTCTTCCCATGTAGCACCCTCAACTTGTTGCTTCCTCCAAAGCACTTTGAAGGATGCAACTTCTTTATTGCTAGCTTTTTCAGTTACCGGTCTAGAATCTCAACTGGTATCTCTTCATAATTCATATCTTTTTTAATGTTCAGATAATATGAAGGAGTTATGGAGCTTGGATCACCAATGAACTTCCTCAACATTAAGATATGGAAAATCGGATAGATCAAATGCATCTCACTACGTTGATCCAACACATATGACACCTTTCCCACTCTTCTCACTACTTTGTAAGGCCTTACATACCTAGGGCTTAACCCATTTTACAAAACCGGATCATACCTTTCATCGGAGACATATTCAGATTGACCCAATCACCAACTTGAAACATAAAATCCTTCCTCCTTACATAGGAGTAGTACTTTTGCCAACTTTGGGTTTTTTGCAACTTTTCCCTTATGCTTTTAATTTTCACTATAGCATTCATCACTAGGTTCGGTCCTAGAAATTCCACCTCATCGACCTCAAACCATCCAATGGGTGATCTACACCACCTATCATACCACACCTCAAATGGTTTCATTTCAATGGTCGTATGATAACTATTGTTGTACGCGAACTCAATAAGTGGAATATGGTCATCCCTACCCCCTTTTAATTCCAACACACAAGTTCTCAACGTATCTTCCTGAGTAGAAATAGTCCTCTAGACTTGCGTGTCGGGTTGGGATGAAAAGTGGTACTCAAATTCACCTTAGTACCTTGTCCCTTCGAAAAGGATCTCCAAAAATGAGAGGTGCATTGGATACCATGATCTAATATGATGTAAAATTGAACGTCATGCAACCTGAATAACTCTTTATCTATAAATGAGCATAATCTTCGGCACTAAATGTGGTCTTAACAGGTATGAAGTGAGTCGCGTTTGTCATTTTCGATGTACTATTATGCGTATGATATCAAAATGCTTTTTGGTCTTTGGAAATCCTACCATAAAGTCCTTATTGATTTCTTCCTACTTCCAAGTACGAATGTTAATATTTTAGGATAGGCCACCCAGCTATTGATGCTCAACTTTGACTTGTTGGCAATTGGCACACTCGGACACAAATTGGGAAATGTTATTTTTTTATTCTGTTCCACTAATAGATCTCCCTCAAGTCTCTATACATCTTTGTAGTATCGAGATGAATGGAATAAGAGGATTTATGTGCCTCTTGCATTATCAATCTTTTCAACTCTCTATCATTGGTTACTGATGTTGCCCAAGCTACACCTCCTTTTTCAGGCTAAAGCGGTCGTTGTCAAGATATATAACCTAACCGAGGTTACTGTTAATCCCACAGGGGATATGGTAGTCTTAGTAGTATTCAAGGTAATTTATGTTGATTAACCTGCTTTTCTCACCAAAGGGGGAGGGGTTATAACAACTATAAATAGTAATCTTAAACTAAGTAGGGAAATTAGTATGAAGAACAACTAGAGTATTGTGTTCCTCATGGTTCCCTAACTTAGTATTACCAGATAATCGAATTTTTTTCTAGTGTATAGCATGAAGAATGGTAAGTTAAGTTCACCAATCCTTTTGTCCCAAGGGAGGGGCAAATTTTACTATGTGACTTTGTCCATCCCCTTGTGAAATTACCAACCCTTACCTATTTTCAAGAATAACCTTCCCTTGGTCCAATTCAGTTGATTACACGGGAAACATCAGTCGAATCATGTTAATTAATCTTTTTTCCTTTTCATTACTACCTTGATCAAATCAGTAACACTAGGCGATTTCTAACATTGGTCACCGCTAAAAATAGTTCAATATGAAGAGAAATAATTAATACATGCATGCACATTTTTCAAGAATTATGAATTATCCGGTTGTACCTTGTTAGTTCGTAATAGTTCCAACAACTCTAGTTGTGGATTTAGCTACTTATGATCAGTGTAGCTGCAAGATTTATGAATTTGAATAATATAATTGAGCACTTACACACGAGAATTCAACACAAGAATCCAAACTCTTCACCAAGAATCACAATATTGAATTAAAAGTCAAAATAAAGTTTTGCAAGTGTTTGTCTAAAGCTCTCTACTATTCTCCCCTGTTATATAATGTTCCTTTTGTAAAATAACCTTAAAAGCCTATTTATAGTGTTTAAATTACAAAACCAAAATAGAATAGGATAACTGGATTGACAGACTCTAAAAGCCATATAATGTTTTATGGCCCATAGTCAGGCTTCCGTGGATTGCATCTTTAAATCTGGGGTTGTCTTCTACGACATCTTTCTATTGTATAATGTTAAAAGGTCTTGTGAAAACTCTGTTTCAGCGAAATATGCACACTTTGATGAAAAATTATGCTAACCCTATAATCCTGCAAAACAAACATAAAAACACATCAAATCTACTAATATCACTTTGAGAACACACAAATTCGAAGTTGTAAGCATCAAAAGTGCTATATTTTGACAGCACATCAGCACCCTCAACTTAAAATAGTAGCTTGTCCTAAAGCGACAGACTCAATCTACATAAGCAACATAGTAACACACAGACCTTAATCTAATGGCATACATCACATCAAACTCAAGCACAAATACCCTGACCACTTTAAAAATACATTAGAAAGCTATCAAGAAAACCATTACAAATCAGTGCATGTGAGAGTGCAACTATGACAATCAAGGTAATTATCAACAAGCCACAATCACTGAGTTAGTCTAATGTCAACAATGCAATGCAAGTGTCTTCACATAAACAAGTCTCATATCTCTCATATTGATATTTTCTGTTTCAATGCTCGTCACTATGCAAAATCAACTCGCTCTTACCAAAGACGTTAGAATATCATGCTCAATACAAAATACTTGCTCGTATACTCACGGCTATGACCATTGACTACTTGAACTAGGATCACATAAGACTTCATTAGCTTGTAACATAGGCTCAGGGGGCTTTGGTGTGATGTTTTGGGAACATAGTGACTAAAGGTCCTCCTTGACACTGTATGTTTCTACACTTTTGCCCCACTAACACTGTTATTTTTCACCTCATTCTCCATTTCTCCTATTTCAAACTTTTTTTGGTGCCTTATCTTCATTTTCAGCTTTTTACCTTTTATTTTCAAATCATTTCTCTTTTTAGCTCACTACTTAGGTATCACTCATTTTGTAAGGACCCAAGTTTCTGAATGACTTTATCGAATCTCATGATGTTGGCCCGGGAAAACATTTGACAAAATGTCTATCCATGGGAGGCCCACACGTCCAGTGTGAAGCCACACGAGTTGTGTGACCTTCAGTGGAGAGGTACTTGGCCACAATTTCAATTACGGGAATTTGACAGAGAATTTCAAACTAGGTAAGGGCACACGGCCACCCACACGATCCGAGTGGTGTGGTACGGACCATGTGGCCCACCGTATAGCTCACAACATTAAATATTTCTAAGAATGAAATTACCATTTCGAAACGTTTTCATGCAAGATTTTTCTAAGTGTCGTCACACGGCTGTTTACATGACTCGTGTAGCGTCACACGAGCCATGTAACCGTCAGTATGGCACCCCTTTGCTTCGGAAAAATTCTAAGTGTTGAGCATCGCCAAATTTGTGTAAGTGTCACTTCACGAGCACTGTTCATGGGCCATGAAGTGTGTCAAGGACCGTGTAGGTTCTAGTGAAGCCGTGATGGTCCATTTTCCATCCATTTCATTAATGGCTTTCACGTAATTTAATTTATTTTAATTTTGTTTTATGATCTTTTTCCTATCCTAGACCCCTTAAATCAACTGATACCCTTTTGTTCTAATCCATTCTCGTTGGAAACGCTCTCACTCTAAAATCAATTCCTAAAAGTCCTCGCTAAGTTTTTTGTAAGAAAGAAGAATGGATCTTTTTGAATGTGTGTTGATTATAGGCAATTGAATAAGGTGACCGTTAAGAATAAGTATCCGTTGGCCAGGATTGATGACTTATTCAACCACCTTCAAGGGGCTACTCATTTCTCAAAGGTTGATCTTCTTTCTGGGTATTATCAATTGAAGGGTAGGGAGTGTGTCATTCCCAAGACAGTCTTTCACACAAGGTATAGGCACTTTGAGTTTGTGGTGATGTTGTTCGACTTGACTAGTGCTTTGGTCGTGTTCATGGATCTGATAAATCGGGTGTTTAAGCCATTTGTCGATAGTTTTGTGGTGGTCTTCATTGACGACATTCTTATTTACTCCAGAAATGAGCAGGAGCACGGTGATAATTTGAGAATGGTTCTACAAACCTTGAGAGTGAAGAAGTTGTATTCCAAGTTTAGCAAATGTGAATTTTTGTTGGTGAAGTGGCTTTCCTTGGTCACGTGGTGTCCGATGATGGTATCAAGGTTGATCCGAAGAAGATTGAGGTCGTGACGAATTGGCCCAGACCGTTGACTCCTTTGGATATTCGAAGATTTCTAGGGTTGGCTTGATATTATAGAAGGTTCATTGAAGGGTTCTTATCTATTGCATCTCCGTTGACTAAATTGACCCAAAGAAGGCGAAGTTTGTGTGGTCAGATGAATGCGAATAGAGTTTCCAAACATTGAAGGATTGGCTTACGTCGGCTCCCATCTTGAGTTTACCAAATGACTTGGAGGGATTCATGGTGTATGGTGATGCCTCGCGGATTAGGATGGGTTGTATGCTTATGCAACATGGTAAGGTAATAGCGTATGCATCAAGGTAGTTGAAGGTGCATGAGCATAATTATCCAACACATGATCTTGAGTTCGCGGTGGTAGTCTTTGCGTTGAAGATTTGGAGACACTATTTGTATGGGGTTCATGTTGATGTGTTCACCGATCACAAGAGTTTGCAATATGTATTCACTCAAAGGGATCTCAACTTGAGGCAAAGGAGATGGTTAGAACTCCTAAAGGATTACGTCATGAGTGTTCAATACCATCCCATAAGGCCAATAGTTTATTTGATGCTCTCTGTAAGCTATCTATGGGAAGTGTGACGCATGTTGAAGAGGAAAGGAAGGAGTTATCAAGGGGTGTTCACCGGTTGGCTAGGTTGGGTATCAGGATGGCCGACTTGATTGATAGTGGTATCTATGCTCAAAATGAGGCAGAATCTTCCGTGGTGCTTCATGTAAAAGCTAAGCAAGATTTAGACCCATCGTTGCTTGAATTGAAGAAGTTGGTTGCCGAAAAAGAGATCGAGGTGTTCTCCCATGGGGGAGATGGTGTGCTCCGGTACCAAGACTGACTTTGTATTCCGGATGTGGATGATCTTGGAAGAGTGATCATGAGTGAGACTTACAACTCTCATCATTCTATTCACCTAGGGTCTACCAAATGTATCAGGATTTGAAGGAAGTGTATTGGTGGCATTGTATGAAAAGGGACATAGCTAAGTTCGTATCCGAATGTCCAAGTTGTCAACAAGTGAAGGTAGAGCACCAAAAGCTTGGTGGCTTGGCTCAATATATAGAGATTCCCACGTGGAAGTGGGAAGATGTGAACATGGACTTTGTGGTTGGTTTGCCTCATACCCAAAGGCAATTCGACTCCATTTTGGTCATCGTCGACCAGATGACCAAGTCAGTTCACTTCCTACAGTCAAGATTACCTATAGCGCCGAGGAGTATGTGAGGTTGTACATCTAAGAATTGGTGAGACTGTATGGTGTGCCTAGATCTATCATATCGAATCATGGTACCCAATTCACTTCCAACTTTTAGAGGTCATTTCAGAAGGAACTTGGAACTAAGATTACATAGAGCACCATTTTTCATCCTAAAAACGATCGGCAAGCTGAGAGGACTATTCAAACCTCGGAGGATATGTTGAGGGGTTGTGTGTTGGAGTTTAAGTGTAACTAGGATGGCACCTTCCACTCATTGCGTTTGCCTATAATAATAGCTTCCATGCTAGCATTGCTGTGGCACCATTTGAGGCCTTATATGGGAGAAGGTGTAGGTTACCAGTGGGGTGGTTTGAATTGGGAGAAATGGCATTGATTGGCCCAAATTTAGTGCTGGAGGTTATGGAAAAGGTGAAGGTGATTAGAGAAAGGATAAAGATGGCACAAAGTCACCAAAAATCCTATTCGGATGTTAGGAGAAGGGATCTTGAATTACATGTTGGTGATTGGGTGAATGTGAACATTTCTCCTATAAAGGGTGTGATGCATTTTGGTAAGAAGGGCAAGCTAAGCCCTTGGTATGTTGGCCTCTATGAGATTGTTCAGCAGATCAGGAACGTGGGGTATAGGCTAGAGTTGCCTCCAGATTTGAGTTCCATTCACCCGGTCTTCTATATGTCTATGTTGAGGAATTTATTTGGTGATCCTACAACCATTGTGCCTTTGGAAGGAATCGCGATGAAGGAGAACCAATTTTTTGTGTAGAGATGTTGGATAGGCAAGTGAAGCAGCTTAGTAACAAGGATGTGGCTTCAGTGAAGGTACTTTGGAGAAATCATCACGTGAAGAGTGCTACCTGGGAGGTGGAATAAGACATGATGAAGCGATAACCCCATCTTTTCCAATCTACTCAAGCCTAAGGTACTAGGTTGATCCTCTTTTAAATAGTCCTAATTTTTTTCGTTCTTGAGTCTCATGACACGACATGCATATGTGTGCACGGAAATAATTTTTATGATATTTGTATGAATTGAATACACTTTCAATGGGTTTTAATGACTTTATGATTTTCAAGCAATGAACTATGTATTATACCTTGTGTTAGGACGTTTCATATCCTAAGTCAAGCTCTCAAGCCTTGTCGTTCCACATTCGGGGACGAATGTTCCCAAGGGGGAGATGATGTAAGGACCAGGGTTTTTGAACGACTTTATTGGATCTCATGATGTTGGCCCGGGAGAAAATTTGACCAAGTGTCACTCTATGGGAGGCCCACATGGCTAGTGTGAAGCCACATGGGCCATGTGGCCTTCAATGGAGAGGTACCTGGCAAGAATTTCGATAATGGGAATTTCACAGAGAGTTCTGGACTAAGTGAGGGCACACGACCACCCACACGGTCCGTATAGTATGGTACGGGTCATATGGCCCACCGTATAGCTCGCAATTTGAAATTTTTCTAAGTATGAAATTATCATCTTGTAACCTTTTTGTGCAAGATTTTTCTAAGTGTCGTCACAGGGCTCATGACACAACCCATGTAGCGTCACACAGGCTGTGCAGCCATCCGTTTGGCACCCCTTTGCTTCGGAAAAATTCTAAGTGATCAGCATCATGAAATTTGTTTAAGTGTCACCTCATGGGCACTGTTCGTGGGCCGTGAATTGTCTCATGGATTATGTAGGTGCTAGTGAAGCCGTGACAGTCTGTTTTCCATCCTTTTCATTAATGGCTTTTACGTAATTACGACTTATTTTAATTGTGCTTTATGACCTTTTGCCTATCCTAGATACCTTAAATCAACTGATATCCTTCTATTCTAATCCTTTCTCATTAGAAACATTTTTACTCTAACATCAATTCCTAAAAATCCTCTCTAAGTTTTTTTCTTAAGACTCAAGCTAGGGATTCAATTAGGGATTCGACTTCAAACTAGATTCTTTTCAAATTCACCTTCCTAATCAAGGTATATGGGATTAATTCTTGGTCCCTTTCAACCACGAAGACCCAAACTCTTTTAAATTGATTTTGTAATGAATTTTAGCTTACTTTAAATGTGGGTTTTCATTATTTGATCTTATTAATCCAATTTATGTATGGATTGTACTTTATCTATGATTTTAATTTACTTTAATCCCTATTATGGTAATTTACATTTAGTTATGAAATTATGAACATGCATGTCCCCTTTAAAGTTGATCTATGTGTAGGTGATTTATATTATGATTTAGATGTTGATTTTAGCTTGAATCTATATTACCCATGTTATTCTTACATCATGCAATGCATTTGAATACACGAACATTGGTCTTTATGGAAATTATGAAGTGAGTAAAACCCAATTATGTTTTATGAAATGATTTTGATAAAATTATGGTTATGACAAGAATGTGATCACATGTATGTCGATGATTATGGCTTTTGAGCATTTTGGGTGCTATTACCATTCTGTATTTGCAATCGAGCTAGTCCTATGCATGAATATTACAACTATGAGCTATGACTTGGCATTTAAGCCTAAATGTGCATTGATCTGATTTGAAATGACTATTGAGTTTTTTAAAGTATGTATATATATATGCTATATGTATTCTCGTGGGATGTTGACTTAGCACCAATGGATTAGAGGAGTCAGGGCTATCCCCAAGTGTCCTCTCCGTTCCTCGAACTATGTGTCTAGCATTTGTTATGAGAATCCTATCCGAAATGGGATATGTTCCCAAGAAGAAAGAATGCTTCATACAAAATGGGATATGTTCTTGTAAGGTGAAGTATAATATATGATAATGTGAAATCCTTTCCGAAATGGGATATGTTTTTGTAACGGGGTTGCTTCATACGAAATTGGATATGTTCCCGTATGGTGAAGTATGGTTTACTTATGGCAAGTAGAGCACCTCTGCACCGGTGAGGGGATTTCATTGGGATTCCAAGTACTAGCTCACTTGGTCTTACACATGTTGGTTGAGGTCACATCCCCGCCTAAATATGAACATCATTGCATTTCATACACCACAAAGTTCATGGTATATCGTATACTTCTTCCTTTGATATATAATTCTTTTTATATTTTGTGCCCTTGTCATCTAAACTTGAAATGCAGGTTTGAGAAGTCATATGCATTGCACGCCCGCATACTTAGTACATTTAAACGTACTAACGAATACTCTATGCCTACATGATTTTACCATGTAGGGGCCGAGCGATACGATTTTCCACCGTTTGACGAGTAGCTCAAATTCTGAAGGTCAAACTTATGATGACTCCCATCTTCCAAGGACAAGCCACCTTCCTCTATTGATATTATCCTATGTCTACTTTCTTATTTGAGGATAAGCCCGGGACACGTCTTGGCCCCCAGTTCATCTTATGACTAGAGGCATTGTTGGACATCTTGTAGACCCCCATTAATTATATATATATATATATATATATATGCTATGTGATATATTCAGAGTTTATGTTTGTGGTTACCTTTTGGAAATGGATATTATGGATCGATTACAGACATATGTTATGTTTGTATATTTGGTTTGGAAATGTGGAAGGTCCTAAGTCCCATTTGCCCCCATAGCGTGAGTCTTACTTACCTGCTCCTTAGTTCTTATATGTTATGTGCTATGTGAATCCATGTAAATCCCTTTCCCCTCGATGTCTCCATAGCCTGAGTCCTACTTACCCTTCCCTTAGTATTGTGTGGTTATTATTTGATTGTGCACTCGAACTGATAATGTGGATTTGGATACTTCGAGGCTTGTTTGGCGACTTTCGGGTTCCCATTCGCTTTGTCACATCTAGACCCTAGTCTCTGGTTGTGACGCATTTTTCTTGCACCCGACACACATTTTTATCTTTTTTCCCTGTATCACTAGTTTTCCCTTCATTTTATATTTAGTCTTACACCAGCCACCCTAAATTTAGGCTTTTGGTCCGAGTCGAGGTGCACAATATCCAACTTGGGAACCAGGGCCATGTTTTGTAGCCACCCTCAACATACGCTTTCTTTTTCTTAGGTGAAGTGCACAATGATCATGGATGGAAAAGGGCCAATTTCAAGATTTTTCGTCTAATAAGGCTAGGTAACTTAGGTTTTACAAAGAAAAGGTACATATAAGGCTCAAATATTACGACTAAGGGATGTTTCACATATTTGGTTGGTCATTTTGGCTATGTGGACTACTGTGAACAACGACCTAAGGTCCTTTCCTTACCTACCAACCTACAGATAGAGTAAAAGGGAAAGTTTTGAATTGTAACACAATATATGAATGTAGCATAGTAAGCTCACATTCACATGACACTGATTATACTATCAACATAGACTCTCAAATGATGCTTTTTATCTCAATTTTATCCTCACTTATCTATAACAAGTATTGTCAACAATCAAACATGCATGGTTGCTATGTAGAGTAACTAATAGAATTTTGGTAGGTATCATTTTCCACACAAAAGCACAAAAACACATATATGCCATAGATATTAGTACTGTATGCTACCAATACTGCCTACACATCCTAAATATGTCGGTTCAATAGAAATTAAATATCCATGGGGAAAAAGAACATAGGTAAGAAAACTCGTAGGATTCAAATTTTGGGATAGTTATAGGCCAAGGTTACTCGAAATTCACTGAGGCCTATGACTACCCACGCCCCATCAAACAAGAGGTGCATTGTCCTCAATGCACACTAAGAATGCAAAATAAACCATAGGGGCCAAAAAACATACCTTGGTGCCCAAGAGCCGGTCTCTACCTTGGGTTGCCTCCCAAGCAACGCCTGATTTATTGTCGCAGCATGACATAGACAACTTGGGTACTCAGACTTCACCAAGTGTTCAAATTTCATCATCATTAATCAGCATGGAAGGATCTTTGATACTTTTACCACCACGAGTAGTTACCTCCATATACTGCTCGTCATTCTTTAGGTTCTGTACTATGTTGCTTGGAAATGTCCCTCTTTGACACTGGTTGAGTTCAGTTGATACTTAACTAAACTGTTGCTCTAGCTATTTGATAGCAACAAAATGAGATTCAATCTTCTAATTTAAGCTGGAGATGTCAGACTTAATCCCCCTCAAGGTCTCATCTTATGTGTCAGCCGTCTTCAATAGTCGGTCAAGCATCTCCTCAACCCTGGAACTACTATCACCTGTATCATTGTCGTGTGATGGCACATAAGGACCATTTTTGTAGCCACCTCTGCGACCTTAATCTGCAGCTCTGTCTTGGCCCCTATTCCTGTCGTAGTAACCTCCACAATTGTCTCTAAAATCAACTAGTTCATGAGTCAACTTTATCAGCACCTCCATGTTGGTAATATTTCGAGCAATCGCTTGATTTATCTCCTTATTTATACTTTCTTTAGCTTAATTTGTACTAACAGTACATAAGCTCTTTGTGGAGGACCTATTCCTTGGTCCCCAAGCGCGATTCATCTTGGCTACTATTTCCAGCTGCTCAGAGATCCTTTCAAATGGTTGATCTAAAAACGTGCCCCCCATGATAGTACCGGCATATTCTTGACTATTAGCATCCAAGGCACGGTAGAAGATCTCCACTAAGGAATCATCAACAATTTTGTGGTCAGGGACACTCCTCAAGCACTTTGTGAATCACTTCCATGTGGTACTGATCAAGTCACCAAAAAGTTGCTCAAAGTTGTTGATTTGATTTTTCAACTTGAGCTTCTTTCAATCTCGGGAAGTATCTCTCTAATAAGGCCTTCTGCACCTCAGACCAGCTAGCAATCGAACTCTGTAGGAGTTCCGATAGCCATAGTGTTGCTTTGTCTATTAGGCATAATGGGAAGACACGAAGTCCCACAACATCCATAGACAGATTATGTGTTCCCATTACACTCCTACAAATAGACACAATGTTTTGTCGATGACTATGTGGATACTCTAACGGTAGTCCCATGAACAACCCACAATTTTGCAGCATCTAAAGCAACCCACTCGAAAGGATGAACTTTGTGTCAGCCGGTAGTGGCGGTAACACAATGGCTCCAGTTACATCCATAGCCATAGAATTCAGTCGATATTGATTCCACTAATAGGTTTCGGCATTGAAGTCCTGCGGCTGTAGATCAATGTTCTCAAGAGAAGGTGGGTTGTCGTTATTCACATTCTCATTTTCATTTTGGTTGTGATTCTGAGCTGCATTAACTATATTGTTTGCATTATCTTAGGCTATCCTTTTTAGTTTTCTTTGTGTCAAACACAATCAAGGGAAATCCTCAACTTTGCATATTGGGCATATAGTACACCTGTACCCCAAAATGGAACAAAAACAACAAAAAATGAAAAATGAGGGAAATAAGGATTAATTTCCGAACTACTCTAAATAAACATGTCTAGCTGTATTCCCCGACAATGGCACCAAAATCTTTATGTCACCCAAGCTATACCTTCTTTTTTAGGCTAAAGTGGTCATTGCCAAGATATAACCTAACCGAGGTTAGGGTCGATCCCACAATGAATATGGTAGACTTAGAAGAATTGAAGGTAATTCGGGTTGATTAAACTACTTATCTCCCTAGGGGAGGGGGGTTATAATAACTATAAAAAGTAATCCTAAACTAAGACAAGAGTGAGATCAGTATGAAGAGTAACTTGGATATTGTGTTCCCCATGATTCCCTAACTCAATATCAAAAGATAATTGAATTCTTTCCAAGTGTGTATCCTATAGAACAGTAATTTCACCAAACCCTTTGGTCCAGGTGAGAGGGGAATTTCATTATGTTTTGGTCTATCCCCTAGTGTGACATTTCTAACCCTTACCTATTGTTGTAGTACAACCTCCCCTTAACCTAGTTTGGTGTATTAGAAAAGAAACATCAATCGAATCCTATTAATTAATATTTTTTCCTACTCATTACTACCCTGATCCAGTCAGTAACACTAGGCGAGTTCTAATGTTGGCCACTGTTAAGAAATGATCAATACAAAGAGAATTAATTAATACATGCATGCACACTTTTCAAGAATGACAAATTATCCAGTTGTACTCTTTTAAATCTTCATGGTTCCCATAACCCTAGTTGTGGATTTAGCTATTCATGATCAGTGTAGATGCAAGACTTGTGAATTTGAATAACATAATTGAGCACTTACACAAGAGAATTTAGCATAAGAAATCCAAAATCTACATCAAGAATCACAAGATTGAATTAAAAGTCAAAATAATGTTTTACATGTGTTTCTCTCAAGCTCTCTACTATTTTCGATTGCTCTGTAATGTTCCCTTTAAAAATAACCTAAAAAACCTATTTGTAGTGTTTAAAATATAAAAATAAAATGGAATAGGATAACTGGGTCGACAGACACTACGGGATCTTCTAAGGGCCTATAATATTTTGTGGCCCCTTGTCGGGCTTTTATGGATTGTGTCTTCAAATTTGGGTTGTCTACTACGACACACTTCTACATCCCGTATAATGTTTTACGGCCCATTGGGGGTTTCTTCTGATGACTTGTCAGCAACTCCCCATTTTTTGATCCTCAGGGCACGACACCAAGTCCACGGCTTGTAAAATTCTTTACGGCTTGTCTGCATATTTGTAGTCTCAACTTTAGAAAATCACTCTTCACTGGAATTTTATATGAAACCAGATCTATTGCTCGTAGAATTCTCTATGGCCCATAAAAGGTCTTGTGAAACCTCTGCTTCAGCAAAATGTGCAGACTTAGCTGAAACATTATGCCAACCCTGTCATCCTATGAAACAAAGATAAAAACACATCAAATCTATTAACATCGCTTTGAGAACACACAAAATTCCAAGTTGTAAGCATAAAAAATATTGTATTTTGACAACATATCAACACCCTCAAAACTTAAAGTTGTTGCTTATTCTAAAGAAACGAACTCAGTCTACATAAGTAGCATAGAAACACAGACCTCAATCTAATGGCATAAATCACATCAAACTAAAGAACAGATACCCACACCACTTTAAAAATACATCACATAATTATCGAGAAAACCAATACAGATTAACATATGTGATAGTGTAACTATTAGAAGCAAGGTAATTATCAAAAAGCCGTAATCACTGAGTTAGTCCAATGTCAACAATGCAATGCAAGTGCCCTCATATAAAGAAGTCCCATATCTCTCTCATAATGATATTTTCAGTTTCAATGCCTGTGACTTGGAAAAATATCTCACAAAAGACATTTGAATATCATGCTCAATGCCATATGCTTGCCCCTATACTCATGACAATGACCTTTGACTACTTGGACTAGGATCACATTAGGACTTTATTAATATAAAACGTAGCTCTGGGGGCTTTAGTATGATGTTTTGGGAATGTAGTGACTAAAGGCCCCCTTTGACACTGCGTTTTTCTACACTTTTGCCCTACCAACATTGTTACTTTTAACCTCATTCTGCCTTTTTACCTTTTATTTTAACATTATTTTTCTTTTTAGCTCATTTCTTAGACATCACTCATTCATCTTGCACCCAACACACATTTTTTTCTTCTTTCTCTATAGTTTTTCCCGTTATTTTTTGTTTACCCTTACGCCAGTCTCCCTCAACTTAGACTTTTGGCCTTAGTTGAGCTGTGCAATATCAAACCTAGAAACTAGGGCCCCTTTTGTTAGCCACCCTCAACTTAGGTTTTTTTCCTTAGTCAAGATGCACAATGTTCAAAGAAGGACCAGGGGACAATTTCAGTATTTTACTTTTGATAATGCTAGGTAACTTAGGTTTTTACAATGAAAAGGTACATGCAAGGTTCAAACATTAGGATCAAAGGATATTTCACACATTTGGTGGGTCATTTAGGATAAGTGGACTATTATGAACAACGACATAAGATCCTACCCAAAAACCTAACCTACAGCTTAAGTCAAAGTAACATGGCAAGTTCTAAATTGTAACATAATATATGAATTAAGCAAAGTAAGATCATACTCACATGGCACTAATTACACTATCAACACAGACTCTCAAATCATGCCTTTGATCTCAATTTTATCCTTACTTATCAGAACAAACACTTTCACCAATCAAACATGCATGGTTGCTATCAAGTCTAACTAACAAAATTTTGGTGTGTATCATTTTTTACACAAAAGCACAAATACGCATATATGCCATAGATATTAGGACTATATGCTACCAATACTACCTACATATCCTAAACATGCCGGTTCAACAGAAATTAAATATCGACAGGGAAAAAGAACACATGCAAGAAAACCCATGGGATTCAAAATTTTGGACAGTTAGGGGCCAAGGTTACTCAGGCTCCACTGATGCCTACGACTACTCACACCCCATCGAAAAAGGTACATTGTACTCCATGCACACCAAGAATGCAAATTAACGCATAGGGGACAAAAAGAACATATCTGGGTGCCTAAGTGTCGGTCTCTACCTTGGGTTGCCTCCTATACAACGCCTGATTTATTGTTGTGGTAGGACATAGATAACTTTGGTAATCAAACTTCAATAATTATCCAAATGTCACCATCACTAACTAAAATAGAAGGGTCAATGGTACTTTTACCACCGCCAGTAGTGACCGCCATACACTGCTTAGCATTTTTTTAGGTTCTGTACTGTGTTGCTTGGCATTGTGCCTCTCTAATTCTGGTTGAGTTAAGTTGATACTTCAGTGAACTGTTTCTTCAGCTGTTTGATAGCAAGATAATGATATTCGATCTTCTTATTTATGCTTGACATGTACGACTTAATCACCCTCAAGGTCTCATCCTATGTGTCAGCCTTTTGCAATAGTCGATCAAGAATCTCCTCAACCCTGGAATCAATATCAAGATTAAGTGGTGGAATATAAGGACCATTTCTGCAGCCATCTCTAAGACTCCAATCTACATCTCTGTCTTGGCCCATATTCCTGTCGTAGTAACCTGCACGGTTGTCTTTGAAATCAACTAATTCTTGATTCTGGTTTATCAATACCAACATGTTGGTAATATTTCGAGTAATCTCTTGCATTATCTTCTCATTTATCCTCACTTGGTCCAAATTTATAGTAATAGTACACGAGCTTTTGGTGGAGGACCTATTCCTTGGCCCCCAAGCGCGATTCGTCTTGGCTACCATTTCAAGCAGCTCAGTGATCCTTGCAAATAGCTGATCTAAAGATATGCCCTTGTTGATGGTTTTAGCATATGCTTCACTATTCATATCCAGGGCAAGGTAGAAGATCTCCACCAAGGCATCATCAAAGATTTTGTGGTCAAGCACACTCTTTGGGAATCACTCTCTGATGGTACTGATCAAGACACCAGGAAGTTACTCAAAGTTGTTGATCTGATTTTTAAACTTGAGCCACTTCGATCTCAGGAAGTACCTCTCTAGAAAGGCCTTCGGCAACTCCGGCCAACTAGTGATCAAACTCTACAAGAGCTCAGATAGCTATAGCGTTGCATTGCCTGTCAGAGATAAAGGGAAGACACAAAGTTCTACAGCACCCATAGACAAATTTTGTGTTCCCATTACACTCTCACAGATAAACACAATGTTGTGTAGATACTATGTGAATCCTCCAATGGTAGGCTCGCGAACAACCTATAGTTTTACAACATCTGAAGCAACCCACTCTAAACCACAAACTTTGTGACATCTGGTAGTAGCGATAACACAATAGCTCTAGACACATCCATAGCTATAGGATTAAATTGATATTGATTCCACTGATAAGCTTCAACAGTGAAGTCTTGTGGTTGTGGATCAATGTCCTACATAGGAGGTGGGTTGTCATTATTCGCATTCTCATTTCCATTTTGGTCTCTGAATTAGAGCTATGTTAATCGCATTGTTTACATTAACTTAGGCCATCCTTCTTAGTCATCTCTGGATCTCTGGGTCAAAAAGAGCCAAGGGAATGCCTCAACTTCGTGTATTAGGCATAAATAACAGTTGTACCCCAAAATGGAATAAAAACAACAAAAATGTAAAATGAGGGAAACAAGGATTGATTCCCGAACTACTCGAATTAAACTAGTCTAGTTGTATTTTGCAATAACGATGCCAAAATCTTGATGTCGCCCAAGACATACCTCCTTTTTTAGGCTAAATAAGTCATTGCCAAGATATATAAACTAACTGAGGTTAGGGTCGATCCCACAGGGAATATGGTAGACTTAGAAAAATTCAAGGTAATTTGAGTTGATTAACCCGCTTATCTCCACAAATCGAGGAGGTTTATAACAAATATAAAAAGTAATCCTAAAATAAGACAAGAGTGAAATCAGTATGAAAAGTAATTAGGTAATTGTGTTCTCCATGATTACCTAACTCAATATTACCATATAATTGTTTCTTTTCCAATGTGTAGCACGTAGATCAGTAAGTCAAGTTTACAAACCCTTTGTCCCAGGCAAAGGAAAATTTTACTACGTGATTTTATCCATCCCCGTAGCGTGACATTACT
Organism: Solanum rostratum; assembly: GCA_029948455.1. NCBI lineage: Eukaryota > Viridiplantae > Streptophyta > Magnoliopsida > Solanales > Solanaceae > Solanum > Solanum rostratum. Next base: position 25,892,798 of record CM057053.1, read on the forward strand.
AACTTTTATCTATTATTCTAGTACAACCTCCTCTTGGCCCAGTTTGGTTGATTAGACAAGAAACATCAATCAAATCTTGTTAATTAATCACTTTTCCTAGTCATTACTATGTTGATCTACTAAGTATCATTAGGTGAGTTCTAATGTTGGCCACTGTTAAAAAGCATTCAGTACAAAGAGAATTAATTAATACATGCATGCATATTTTTCAAGAATTACGATTTATCTCATTGTACCTCATTAGTTCTTCATGGTTCCCACAACCCTAGTTGTGGATTCAGCAACTAATGATCAGTGTAGATGCAAGACTTATGAATTGAATATTATAATTGAGAACTTACACAAGAGAATTAAGCACAAGAAATCAAACTCCCAACCAAGAATCACAAGATTGAATTAAAAGTCAAAATAAAGTTTTGCAAGTGTTTCTCTCAAGTGCTCTACTATTCTCTACTATTCAATAGCATTCCGTTTGAAAAATAACCTAGAAAACTTATTTATAGTTTTTAAAATACAAAACCAAAACTGAATAGGATAACTCGGTTGGCAGACACTACGGGAGCTTCTACGGGCCATATAAATGTTTTACGGCCCATAGTCGGCATTTGTTGATTGCATCTTCAAATCTGGGGTTGCATTCTACCACACCCTTCTACGGTCCTTATAATGTTTTATGTCCTATAGGGGTTTCTCCTAATGACTTTTCAGTAACTCCCTACTCTCTAATCCTTAAAGCACGACACCATGTCTATGACTCGTAAAATCCTCTATGGCTCATCGGCATGTGCGTAGACGCAACATAAAAAAATCACCCTTCACGGGAATTTTATACGAAACAAGATCTATAGCCTATAGAATTTTCTACGGCCCGTAAAAGGTCTCGTCAAACCTCTACGTATAATCTTATGAAATAAACATAAAAACACATCAAATCTAGAAACATCTCTTTAAGAACAAACAAAATTCTAAGTTATAAATATCAAAAGTGTTGTATTTTGACAGCAAATCAGGTACACACAAGCTCCTTTGATATTGGAGCACACTATCTCCCCCTTGTGAGAAAACTACTCTCTTTCCTTCCTTCACTAAGGCTTTTAACTCAGCTAAGGTTTGATTAAGGTCTTGCTTGGACTTAACATCATCAACCAAGGAAGATTCGGACCCATGAAGAGCTATTGCACCACCATTTCCGGATTTATTTTACTTTACCCCTAAGCCAACCTATGGAAGTATTTGGCCAACACCCCTTTTCCACCATCTTTAACGAGAGAACACATAAAAACTCTACTAAGGGCGTCGGCTACCACATTGGCCTTTCTCGAGTGATACTTCATACTCATGTTATAATCTTTGAGTAGCTAGCTTTAACCACCTTCATTTCCTCAAGTTGAGGTATTTTTGCTGAACAAATTTTGGAGGCTCTTATGGTCGGTGAAGAAATATAAATGAACCCTACACAAGTAATGTCGCCAAATTATTAAGGCTAACACGCAAGCACTAATGCAACGAGATCAAGATCATGAGTCGGTTAATTTTTCTCATGCACTTTCAATTGTCTAGAAGCATAAGCAATAATTTTACCATTTTGTATTGGCACAGACCCAAACCTAATCCTTGATGCATCATAATAAACAACGAACCCATCATTTCCTTCAGGCAATGTCAAAATTAGAGTCGAAGTTAGTTGATCTTTTAAGGTTTGAAAACTTTTCTCGCACTCATCTTTCCACAGAAATTTTGTCATATTTTGAGTCAACTTGTTGAGTGGGTAAAAATTAGAGGAGAAATCTTTCACAAACCTTTTATTATATCCGGCTAGGCCCAAGAAAATCCTTATGTCTGTAGGACTCAATGGCCTTGGCCAGTTTCTCACTACCTCGGTCTTCTTAGGGGAAACCTTGATAACATCATGTGATAACACATTTTTCAAACTTCACATAATGATTTTTCTCCCTTAGCATTTTCCATATGACCATCAAGTACTTTATATGCTCTTTCTCGATTTGAGAGTAGATTAGTATGTCATCGATGAACACCACTACGATCATGTCAACGTAGGGCTTGAACACCCTATTTATAATATGAATAAATGTAGCTGGGACATTAGTGAGACCAAGTTACATCACTACAAACTCTAAGTGAACATACCTAGTCTGGAATAGGAATGTCACTTTTCCTTACCCTTAATAGTAGATACCTCGATTTCAAGTCAACTGGAGAAATGTAAAGCCCCTTGAAATTGGTCAAATAAGTCATCTATACTCAGGAGTGGGTATTGTTTCATTGATTTTGACCTTGTTGATTTACAAGTAATCTATACACGTATGGAGTGACCCATTTTCTCCTTACAATACCCTAGTTTCTCCCCATATTGACTTCTCTTTTGTATTAGTTAGTTTAGTTATATAGTTCATTGATTATTGCAAGAACCCCCATTCCCTTCGGAGAAGTAAGTTGGTTAACCATTTGAATTGCGATTATTGAATTCTCTTGAGTCTACGTATTCTTTGTGTGTTTTACCCTAACCTTTATTAGGTTCTATTTCTTGACAACGACCACTTTATCCTCTAAAAAGGGGGTGTAACTTGGGCTACATCACTCCATTTAGTGAAAAATGCTTTTAGATGTTGCTTACGTTGTATTTTTTCAAGAAAAATTTTGAATATGATATCTTGGGCGTTTTGCATTGGAATTGAGTAAAATTTGGGTATAAATTGTTCTACTTTTAGAGATCTACATCATGGTATATTTCGATTTAGTTAACTTGACTGTATGTTTATGGAATTTTGGCCGAGAAGCTATTGTAATACACTTTTTTGATAAGAAATTATCTAGTTTTGGGCTCTTTCTGATTGTTTTGAGCTTCATTTTGTGCTCAATTTCTTTCTATAAACTCACGATGTCGTAAATATCATTTTACCTAGGTTGGTTTGGTGTTTTGGGTATAGGTCTCATTTTCCCTATTTTAGCCGCATTTAACATATGTTCCCTTGTTTCTTGAGATATTATAGCCAAAATAACAGTAATTATATTGTGATTCACGTTTTGATAGTTGAGCGACATTTGGCGGTGGCGAATCAAGGTAAATCTCATGTGGACTAATCCGGAGCACGGGGAGTCGCCTACCAGGTTGTGAAAGCCATTTGTTGATGGAAATCCCTTAGAAGAGTGTGTGTGTGCGCGTGTGTGTGTATATATATATATATATATATATATTATAATGCTAAGATTATGATTACCGTGTGGACTCTTTAATGCATGCATTCGTTTTTTTAGTTGGCTTTAACACTTCTTGGGCTCTATATGATTTTGATAAGGAATGTAAAGGTGAGTTAGTGCACGACACAAGTAAGTTGAACACTGATGCTACTTGTGTGCACATATTCAACTATTTAAATGATGGGTTAACTTGTTGTGCTCTCTAACACAGAAATCTATATTAGGTCATCAAGATTTCGATTATTTGTTATCTATATATTACGATTTTATTTTATTAAAAGCTATAGTTGATCATTGGAGATTGTGATCACTCTTTGGGCTCTATAATAGTTCTATATATTATACTAGCTTGTTGTTAGTACTTTTAAGTTGTGAGTTGACTTGCTGGGGCTTGTATGTAACATACACCATGTGATTGACACAAATATCTATCTTGACCCTTGTTTACCCATTTAAGTTGACTAGTGTTGATACTACATAGTAGTTGAGAAGTTAGGGTTGTTGAGCGTGTGTTATATATGGTTGGTTGTACTAAATATGTGTCATATATGATGATGTGTGATGATAATCACTTTACTATTACTATACTAGCTATAATCACTATAAACGCTGAGTTATGGTACTTTTGACCACGAAAAGGCTTGGTAAAGGTTGGATATGGGCTAATGCCCTATGACAAGTATGTACTCTTCCTTAACTCTTATTTTTATAAATTTGCAGCCTAATGCTACTGACATATGCTGGCTGTGGGGCTGTTTGTTGATTATATGTCTAACTTTGCATTGATTTTGGTATAGATATGACTCTACTGGGCTTGGTTGTTTTGGATGCTTATGATGTACTGATGATTATTCATGTTTACTCTGAGTACATGTGATTGACTGGATTGTGGCATATGTGTCATATGTGGCCTTGGGTCAGCATGATCCTATATTAGTCTGTGAGGTATATACTTTTGTATACAATTTTTAGGCTTTATGCACTTGTTATCCTTACCTGACACTAGGTTACCTGCAACAGTCTAAGAGAGGTGATAGTTATGCTTTGTTGGGCTTTGTGTCTTTTGATACGATGTTGCTGAACCTCAAGATAGACTAGTGAGTAGGTGACTATTTATATACCTTAAGCCCTGGATGACGTTTCGCGCTCTCTAATATCTGGCGGCCACGCTCGAGTGTTTGAGACCTCATTGACATGCCCCATAGTCTGAGTCTCTAGTGGCCACGTCTGGCATGTCGAGTTATGGATGCCAATTGTTTTTTCCGAGCACCTGTTGATTATTTTTGGGACTGGGATCCTATAAGAGAGATGTGAGCTGTATCCTACGGGTTCTACTGTTATTCGTGATGAAGAGACTGCTTGTATAGGTTAATCCTAGGGACTAGCACCATGTTTAGAGATTGGTACATTATCTACATGTCGACAAATAGTTTCCTTAGGTGATATCCTTTGTATCAGTTGGGCTGCAATATGATTCTGGTTGGGTGACATACCTCTTATTGTCTATTTTCTTGGGACTTAGCTTTGGTTATAATGATTGTGCCCTAATGTTTCTTTACATGGAGCCATGTTGTCACATCTTTGGATTAGATGTCACGTATCGCTATGATATACACTTCTGAATTGGGATTCACGTATTGACATGATATATATTTCTAGATTGGGTGACAAATACCTACACAATATACATTTATGGATCAGGTTTTCATACCGACATGATATAAATTTCTGGATCTAGTGCTACATAAAAACATGATATACATGTCTAGATCGGGTATCACGTACCGACACAATGTATTTTCTAGATCAAGTGTCTTATTCCATCACATTGAAGAGGATTCGTGCTCTTGAGGGAATTCTTCCCACCCTTATATGCATATGTACTTAGATCAGGTGTCATGCTCAGACACTGGACCGGGTGTCACGTTCCGACACAGGACCGGGTGTCAACTATTGATAAAAGATTAGGGTTCAGATAACACGATATGGCATGGGTGTCAATGTTCCATACGAGTTCCACTAGGATACCATCCTACACCTTGGTTGTGCGTGGGTACACCCTCTTGGCTATGGGGGCCTAGGGGGTGTACAGACATAGATGCAAGGTCCTTACACCTACTTATATTCCAAGCCATACACCTATGTACATTCCGATACCCTCTCTATGTGGTATTGAGAGCTTGGTTCTGTGATGTTTTATTAGTTGAGTTATGATATTTTACCGAGCCCTAACTGGGTGTTATGTCATTTGGGTTATGATATGCTACTTGGTTTTGACCATTGGGATACGAGGACGTTACTGATACACTTACTGTTAGTCAGGTTTTGATTGGTGGATCTTACTAAAGTTCTCTACATTTTAGCATTGTATACATATTTACAACATTGCACTTAGTCACCCGATGATACCTACTTGGTGCTTGTTACCGATACTTACCGCTATATTTCTACATCTTCCCATGGTCCAGGTCTAGATACAAGCTGCAATCGCTGAGTTAGAGGCTTGTGAATAATTCAGGAGACTTTGGTGGCATCAGTAGGTCTAGACATTCTACAGTCTCCTTCTGTTTGACTACCGTCTTTTATAGGACAGGTGCCATAAGCATTAGGTTGGTTGCACTGCAAGAGGGATCTAATAAGCGCCATCATGACCTGAGAAATCGGATCGTGAAAGTATGTTGCAACCCGAAAATGGACTGCAACTAAAGAACATAAAGTAAAGAAAAAACCTCCACAACATAGTAAGCGAAATCCCCAAACCTGGAGTCAAGAATATAAGAGCATCTAAAATATTACGATGAAGTAAAACTATCTCCAATGAAAAATACAACACTATTTGATAATGTTGTATACAAAGTACGGATTAGATTGCAAGAAAGTAAGTCTCAAAAGATCCACAAAAACTTGGAATTTTAGTCTCACCGCTAAATCTGGAATATATGAAGAAAGACTTTGGTAGAATGATATCAATGACCCTGTAGGGATCCCTATACTCAATTTGCAGAGAGGAAACAAAGTAGGGGTAAGTACACGAAAATGTGCCAGTAGGTTTAACCGACTTGTTAAGACAAATCAAACAAGTATATAATAATAAAGAATCCTATCATCTTCAAGGAAGGGGTTGGTGCACAACATAAACATATATATAGGAGTAAATAAGGTATTAACAACAGAGAATAATGCAATGTATAGGTAATGTATGAAAGTAAGGTATGAGGGTCTCGCTGGACCATATATCAAAGTCTCTCAACCTTGATACCTCAGAGTTATCAAGGGGTATCTAAATGTCTTAACCTTGCTACCACAGCATGGTCAAGGGTATCACAATGTCTCAACCTTTCCACCTCAGTGTTGTCAAGGGGTACCACGATGTCTCAACCTTGCTACCTCAGCATGGTCAAAGGTGTATCACAACGTCCTAAACTTGCCACCTCAGCATGATCAAGGTATATCACAATGTCTCAACCTTGCAACCTCTGCGTGGTCAAGGGGTGTAAAAATGTCTCAACTTTTCCACCTCAGCGTGGTTAATAGATGTCACAATATCTTGGACTTTCCATCTCAGTGTGGTCAAGGTATGTAGAAAGTGCTATAATCCCTCTCTTACTACCTCGGTGTAGGCAAGGGGTTTTATAACAAGTAGTACAATATCTCAAAAGTGGTATATCTTACCCTCGCCTCCTATCCGGTTCAAGAGGTGATACAATGCAACATAAAGTGAATGTGTGTTAGTGATATAATTCAAAATTCATAATAGTATCATAATAAGATCACTGATAACTAGCTATCATGGAATCATAGGGGATAATAACAAGTGCCACATATGGTACCACAACAATCATCATGCTTTAGATCCTCATATATATATTTTTACCAATAGTGAAGTGTACCAATGATGTTGGACATAGCACATCCCAAAACATGCACATGAATCTTAAACGTATCTCAAGGAGTCACAAACCTTATGTGGTAATGTCACATATGTCACAATGAATTCAAGTGTCAAATCGTTTCAAGTATCACCAAGTCTCGGTAGTACAAATGCAATATGAGATGTGTGTATGCCAATGCAACAAGACAAACATATATAGTCAACATAAATGATAAATGAATATGCATAATAGCCATAACATCAAAAACGCTATGCCAAGTGCATCAACGAGTACCGAAATGCTAATAACAAGTCTCATATCACTACTCCCTCATCAATAACTAAAAATTCAATGAAACTGGAGACCGCAAGTCCCATAATATTCTCATAAGTCCCAAAGGTATCATAACTATCATCATATTACCATGAAATTCTCCATATGCATTCAAAAGTCCCATAATATCACAAAATTTCCAAAATATCTTAATACATAGGATTCCATCTCAATTCAACAATAGGATCACAATTTACTCAAATTTCGGCATAACTGGTATCACATTTCCATTAAAATTCTATCTAATTAGCCCCATGTCTCATAAAATTATCTAAATCTTACAATTGCCACATGTAGATATCCAATAAGTCAAGTCCAGATTCAATAAGGTTAGCTGAACCTACCTCGATGCTAAAACTGCACTCGAATAAGCTTTCAATCAACTCAAGCCCCCAAACAACCATCAGATAAGTCAATTGTTATCAAAAATAGATATTACGTATCCAGAGATGAATTTTTATATCCGTACTGGCATGAACTGGGCTTAGAAGAAAAATAGTCAAAATTAGGGATAAATTCAAAGTTCTCATATCTTAAAATTGACTTGAAAAAAATTTCTACATCGAAAAAGGACTTCGGTGGGTAAAACTCTCACTAAAAGTGTGTTCAAAATAAAGGAGAAATCATCATTTAAGGTTTCAAAGTCATACCATAAATATCCCTAATTTTTACTATCCAAAATCATGAAATTTAAGGCAAAATCAAGATAATATTAATGGAAATTAACAAAAACGATGTTAGAAACACTTACCCAAATGATTTTTCATGAAAATCCTCGTCAGAGTTTGCCTCAAAAGCTTGGAGTTTTTTAAAATTGAGTAAAAATAGAGGCTCTCGGTTATGCATTAATTGGTCAGTGAAAATACTCTTCGCGAACGTGAATGATGTTCCATGAATGCAGAGAAGGAAAAGGGGGATCACTGTCCACTACTCTGCTAACACGGATGAGCTAGCGTGAACACGGAGCAGAAGAATAATACTTTGCGAATGCAGTTTTAACATCTTCAAACATGGATTTCAAGTCGCCCAGACCTCCGCAAATGCGGAGAAGAACCTTGATTGCAGAGAAACCAGTTGTATCAGCAATGTACAACAAAGTTCAAAACTCGGTAAACTCATTAACAAGGGGGATCGACTTAAGGGAAGGAACATTAAAGCTGACATCTTAGACTCTTACTAAATTATATATGCGTCCCTTAGAGATCATTTTTAGGGCCTCTGAGAAAGAAAACAACTAACCTCTACATGAAGGGTTACCACCCTCCAACTCAAGAATATGCTCATTTGGGAATCAAAACTTAACCCTGTGGGTTCGACAATGAACGGAGGTATAAGAGGCATGAAACTAATACATCCTAAGTATTACCTCAAAATCTACCATGGAGAGCTCAACTAGGTCACAAGGGACCACTTCATTCAAAATAGACATAGGGCAATCTCTATAGACACTTTGGGCATAAATAGACTCCCCTATGGGGGTACTTACTTCATAGGGCTCATGAAGGACTTTAGGACATTATGAAATTTATTAGCAAGGAAAGGGATCACAAATAACAGATTAGCTCTTAGGTCTAACAAGGCATGTGCATCTAAATTGAAAGCTCCCAATATATCGGTGACAACATCCAGATCCTCTTCTACCTCTTAGAAACCATGGATAGAATAGAACCAGTTGTTCCTTTAGGAATCTTGAACTTGCAAACCATCGCTTCGGGGCCTTGCACTGCCGCTTTTAGAATCTTTTGTATGATGTCCAAGCTTCACACATTTGAAGAAAGCATTTGATCTAGCCAATCACTATCTCTTGATGAAACTTCCACACTTGGGGAACCTTGGGATTTGAGGCTTTAGAGTAAACCCTTTTTCCTTGGTTGTCGAGGAGGATGTGTGTTGGTAGACCCTTGTCCACCTTGCTTTTGGCAAGCTTGGAACTTGTGACCTTCACTCCTTTGGTTAGAATAGCCTTGGAACTTGTGACCTTCACTCCTTTGGTTAGAATAGCCTTATCATCTACCCAAGCCTTTTCAAACTCCCTTGCTTGCTCCCTTAGCTTGCTCCACATAAGTCATCAATCAGGAGATATCCATATCCCTCACTAGCAAAGCCATCTTACACTCTTTGGACACCAAGTCGGATACACTGGAGATAGAATTGCTCATACGGGCCCTTGGATCCGCAACCATAAAGGGAGCATACTTTGAAAGCTTAGTGAATTTTAGGGCATACTACCTCACACTCATGGACCCTTTGTTGAGGTTGATGAACTCTTGGACTTTGCCCTCCCTTAGCTCAATAAAAAAACACTTGTCCAAGAAGACACACTATAACTCTTCCCATCCAGCAAGACCTGCTTTTTGACCCCTCTACTCTACCCATTGCTTGTAAAATATTTGTGATACCTCTTTGAGTGAGTAGGTCACCAACATAACTTTCTCCTCTAAGAGGATAGCCATGATTGCTACTACTCAGTAGGCTTCCTCAATAAAATTAATGGGGTCCTCTTTCATCTTGGATCCATGGAACTTCGGAGGGTTCATCCTCATGTAGTCTCTCACAGAAGTTGCTGGAGTAGGCAATTGGGGAGGAAGGATGATCTTTTGTTCAGCTTCGTTCGCCAGTGTTGGGGCCAACATGGTGAAGGCAGCTCAAAACTCTGCATGAGACACTCCATCATCTTGTTGGATCAGAGAGACTTGTTGTTCGGGAGTGCCTCTTTCATGTCGAGCTCTTCTCAGCACATAATCTAGAAATAAGAAGGATATCATCATTAGTTATAGGGAAAACCTCATATACACTAAAGGCATGACATGAACAAGAAAAAAGGGAAGACTTTCCTAAATTGACTAATAGCCTCTCACTTAAGATAGTGGTGCATTTCACATCCTTTAATAAGACTCCACATGACGTCGTATGTTTGGACATCCTATGAAAATTTTAACATCTTATGCTCTGATACCATGTTTGTAACGACCTGACCTAAGGTCTAGTTTTCACACGGTGAATGAGATATCCCAAGCCACCTCATCCAAGCAATCTTCAATATTTTGTACACATTTATGCGAAAATAAAAGCGAAGAAGGGTCTATGATTAATTTATGAAAATGAAGTAACACTAAAAAGCATACATGAAAACATAATTTTTCCAAACATCATACCATCTAAATCATGGATGGATCAACCTCCATCAAATAGAAATGACCTCAATATTTAAGTACATAGAATGTAAAACCTAAAAAGGGAAATATATACATCATCCCAAAAGAAAATAAACACAAGCTAGAATAGAAAATGGTGGAGACCAAAAATAAGGGCTTACTCCAAAAACAATATGTAACACCCCTCATGTTTTGAGGCCTCGAAGACTAAAACATGGGAAAATTTCTAATGGTTTGACCATACGAGCTAGTTTACAACCCGTAGATGCAACTACAAGCCATAGGTGGTCTCATGGATAGTGCCATCGAGAATTGGTAAATTGGAGTTTTGGAAGTTGACTTATATGATACCAGACGAGCTGTAGAAGTACTTACGACCTATAAGTTGGTCTCGTAGGAAGTAGCCCTAAGGAAACTAAAATTTTTCTAAGTCTGGGATCACTTTACGAGAGGGTTTATGGCCCGTATGTGGATCTATGGGTCATACCGCATGTTCATAGCATTAGAAGATGCAACTACAATAGCATAACTTTTGTGACACCAAGTTCCACGAGGCAAGATATGAGCCCCAAGTTGATCCATGACCCATAGAAGGGGTTTCGTGGATGGCTATGGTAGTTTTTAATGAACGGTGTTTTTGTCATTTCCAATCTACCTATGTCCTAAACTACGTCATTTTAGCTAGCCTAACTACCTTAACCAACACAACCTCCTTCCTAAGTTATTCAAAGTTTTTAATTCTCACATTTCTCTCAAGTATTTTGAATATTTCTCTCCTTAAGTCAAGGGTTTTATTGAAGCTAAAGCTTGAAGATTTGATTAAGGATTTCCATATATTGTTCTTCCATTCTGAGGATTCTACTTGAGGTATGTAGGGCTTTATTGATGGACTAGTTTCATCCATGAAACCTATCCAAAACCTTTTTTTTTATCAAATTTTATGGTGAATTCTTATGGGCTTTTAAGCTATGATTCCTATGCATTGATTATGATTCCTATATGATGCTTATGACTAATTATGCAAGAATTATGATAAATTTATGATGTATATGATTTTCAAGAAAATTATGTGATTTCAAAAAATGCATGATTAGGGCTTAATGACTTGATGTGGGTTCCTTTATTAATGATCTATTTTGATTTCAATTGCATATTATATCTATGATTCCTACTCAATTGCATGGTCTTGACACAAATGTCCATAAACCAATACTTAGCCCTAGTATCTTATGAAAAAGCTACAAATTTCTATGTCTATGATCTCAAGTGTGAAAAGTATATTTTAAATGATGATGATATTAGGACAATAACAATGTTATGAAAGCTATGATGATGCTATGATAAAGAGGGTGATGAAAACTCTAATGTTCATGATGATGTTAAGGTGGGAATGTATACCAACACCATGATGAAATTAGACTAGATGGACATTTCTTATGACGTGATGTTTCATGAAAGACTAAAATGGACAATTCTTATGCATGCTTCTTTGCCAAGGGGAAATGATGCTAATGTGAACCAAGCTCCTATGGCTCCCCAAATCCCTCAAGTGGACCAAGTATCTAATGATGTGTTTAGAGCCACAAACACTATGTTTGCTCAAGCTGTTGGTTCTCCAAAGACTCCTACTCTAGCTTTGATGTAAAAAGACTTTTCTAGGATGAATCCCTATGAGTTCCAGGGTTCAAACGTGTATGAGGATCCACAAGAATTCATTAATTAGGTGTATAAGGTGGTGAATATCATGGGGTGCCTTCCGAAGAAAAAGCCGAATTAGCGGCTTATCAACTTAAGGGAGTGGCTTAAGTTTGGTTTGCTCTATGGAAGTCCGAGAGAGCTGATGAGGGTTCCATTGATTGTGAGATATTTAAGGACACTTTCCTTGATCATATCTTTCCACTTGAGCTAAGGGAGGAAAAGTGATGGAATTCACGAACTTGAAGAAGGATGATATGAATGTGATGGAGTACGCCTTCAAATTCACCAAGCTGTCAAAATTTATTCCTTCTTTGGTGGCCGACTCTAGGGCCCGCTTGACAAAATTCACATTTCGGGTGTCTGACTTGGTAAATATGGAATGCAAAGCGACCATACTCATAAAGAAAATGGATATCTGTAGACTAATAATATATGTTGAACAAGGGGAAAGTGAGAAAGTTCAAAACATGAGGACAAAGAAATCCAAGGGGACCCGTTATGATGGTGGGTTCTCCTATGGTAAGTTTGGTAGTGGCCTTTTCCAAGGACAAGGGTCTTCTAAAGGTGCTCCTTAGAGGTTTGACAAAGAGTGAGGAGCCAATCCTAAGGCTCAAGGTTGTATGGCTAAGGGTGGCACTATTCCTCCTAGATATCCCAAGTGTGGGAGGAACCATGTTGGTTAATGCTTGAGAGGTTTTGATGCATGCTTTGATTTTAGGAAGATGGGGCATAGGATTGCTAGTTTCCTAATGTTTCTTATAAAGGTAAGGAAGGTCATCCCCAAGGTCAAGTAGCGCAAAGAGGGAAAGTGCAACAAGGTGCCAAAACTGTAGGTGCTAGTGCATGTCGTGATTGATTCTATGCTGTACGTGCTAGACAAGAAGTTGATGAGGTTCCCAATGTTGTTATCGATATGTTAAAAGTCTTTGATCATGATGTATATGATTTTCTTGATCCCAGTGCCAGTATGTCTTTTTTTAGTCCTTATGTCTCCATAAAGTTTAATGTGTCTCCACAAGTATTTTTAGAACCTTATTCGGTCTATACTCCTATTGGTGTGTCAATCCTAGCCAAGAAAGTTAATAGAAATTGTCCTTTGTTTGTCTTGCATAAAATCTTCCAATGTGATCTACTTACACTTGATATGACGATGTTTATGTTATTCTTGGTATGGATTAGTTGTATACATCATATGTTTCTTTTGATTGTAGGACCCGTACGGTCACATTCCAAGTTCTTAATGAGCCTGTTCTTAAATGGAACGTGACCAATTCTATGTTCAAAGGGAAGTTTCTCTTATATGAAAGCCATGAAAATGATTTTCAAATATTGTCTATATTATGCTGTCTGATTCATGGATCTTGAGTCTCGTCCCTACTCTTGATTCGATCCCCATATTAAATACGTTCCCCAATGATTTAGCTGGTATTCCTCCTGTAAGGGAAAATGGTTTTGGTATTAATCTCTGGCACAACACTCAACCTATTTTTATACCTCCATATTGAATAGCCTCGGTAGGGTTGAAAGAATTATAGGAATAATTGAAAGACTTGCTTGATAAAGGGTTCATTCGGCCTAACATGTTACCATGGAGAGCTCCCATATTGTTTGTAAGGAAGAAGGATGGTTCGTTTTTGATGTGTAAGGATTATCAAAAATTTAAAAAGTAACTATAAAAAACAAGTATCCACTTCTAAGGATCAATGACTTATTTGATCAACTACACGGTGCAAGCTACTTTTCTTAGATTGATCTCCAGTTTTGATATCAACAATTGAGGTTGAAGGACGATGATATCCCAAAGACGGTATTTAGAACATAATATGGTCATTTTGAATTTTCAATTACGTAAATTTTCGTTATGTCCTTTTGAATTTTTTGTTATGTCATGGGACATCATGCCAACGTCTTTCATAGTATTAGTCTTGAACGCTGTAAAACTAGCCATGAGCTAGTTGAGGAGTACTTGTCTCTACTTGGTTAAATCATACAACCAAAATATGTGTTAGTACTTTTGGAATGTACTAAGTATGTGAAATAAAATGCAAGCATGCGATTATGATGCCAATTCATAAGTGTGTGTGTGTGTATATATATATATATATATATATATATATATATAAGGCGGGGAAGAGTACATGAACATCACCCTAAGCATGTGAAAGGAATATCTCTCAATATGAATAAGAATCAATGCATGGAAGATCACATATGATGGAACCACATCATAGAGTGATAAACTTGTAGGAGTAGATCTTAACCAACATATAAGACCATGTGAACTACAACATGGAATCAAACATAACCCCCTACATTTGCACGACAAGACCACTTGTTGGTTGGAACTCCATCACTTCGCATGAATCTTTATGTAACATAAATGGCCTACGTGGACCCACTCGCGTAGCCTACAAGGGCTCCTATGGTAACATATAGTTAGGGGATGATGAGATTTATCTCTAGTGGTTCATGCCCTAAACTATCGAAATGCGCCCTGAATGTCAAGGTCCTCTTGGTGCTAAGTCATCCCACAGAATCTTTAAAACATATACTTGGTCAATTAATGGCACTTAGAATTATAAGTAGCGAATGGTAAGAGTAGCTCGAACTTAAGGATCCTCCAAGAGAGAATTGTCCTTTCATCTTAGAGACCTTCTTAAACATATTTTAGGGTAATTATTAACATGCTTATATTTTTGAAAAGTCATAATTTTAGAACATACCTTTGATGCCCTAATAAACATCATAAATCATGCAAAGCGTTACTTGAAACTAGGTGTGCTAGGCTTTTAAATTAGAACAATCATAAATCACAAAAATCATGCATAATCATGGAAAAGAGGTTTTTAGTCAATCATAGTAAGTTACACCACACTTCATACTTAACACAACATCATTGGGGTCATCATCATCAATTTGAAAACATGTAAATCCTTCGGTATAACATTATAAGAATACATTAAGATCGTTTAATAACATAATAGATCATGAAATGTTCATGCATATTAACTTGAAGGAACTTAAAGAATATGTAAAATAATTTATAAAGGACTCTGTAGGTTAAAGGAGAACCACAAATCAAACTCACATACCTTGGTAAGCTTGAGAAGAAGGAATTTGTTGTTTGAGGAGAAGATCCTTTGAAACCCTAGCCTCATGAGCTTATTTTTGAAGAGGATTATCATTTTCCTTAGGAAATTTGAGAATTGAAGAATGAGATAATAAATAAGGTTCCTAGGGCTTTAAGGTCCGATTTAGGCCCCTTTGAATCCCAAAAATACATAGTATAGGATTGGGATTGAAGGAAATAACAAAACTGCCCTTTATTAAAATTGTTGGAATGAATCTACAAAAACTCAATTATGGGTCATGGTTTAAACCACAGACTGTAGTCCAATCTTTCCTATTCCCCTTTCCAATCTTCAAAAACTTTATAGCCTACCCAAATGATGAACCATCTTTTACGGTTATATTATGACTCATGAGTCATGTTTGGACTCATAGAGACCTTCCATACTTGGTCAATTTTCTCATTTGGCTTTACCGTATCTATAAAAGGTATCTATGGGCCGTTGAATGGTCTATGCACCATGCTATGAATCGTGGGTCACCTTCCAGAAATTCCAAATTTCCTTCATATATGGCACCCTTACTTAGGATCCTATCTACAAGGCGTCGTTTCGTCTATGGCCTATCATTATATGGGTTCCTCTATACTTGGAAACTTTTTCTCTTTCCTGGAGTTCTTGTTTAAGGAACCAACTGACGGGCCGTAATCTTACCCATGGGTAGAGCATAGTTCTCGTGAACTTAACCTATATAATTTTGTGACAAACTTTTTATGCACTTCTAGGCTCCTAAACTAAGGATTGTTACACATTCTTAAGGTAATATAAGCATACGTAAGAGAATATGCAAGAAAAATGTATAAAGGTAGAAATATCATAGTTTCCCTTACGAGAAATTACATCACCCCATAGTGTCCGAAATATGCCTCTAAGTAATAAGATCTTGGTGTGGTCCAGAACATAGCTTACTAGCTCACCCTCAAGGTATACATAGAAAGAAAATGATAGTCTTAATGCATAGAAACATCATAAAAGGGCTTGTTCAAGAAGCATGGGAACTCACTGACAACCTTCAATCTCAACTCCCAAGCCCGTGAAATAGAATGGTAGCCTCATCATCTATTTCTACATGGTTAGATCATGTTAGCAAAGAAGTATATGTTAGAACGTGGAATGTACCATGAACCAAAGGATATCACAATTTAGTATCAATATACATAATAATAGACAATAGGGTAAGGACACAATTTGCATGAACAATGCAAGTTTTAAAATCATTAGAAGAACATCATCAAAATCCTTTCCTAAATCCGAACACACAATATGTGGTAGATGTCGCCCAAGTTACACCTAATATTTAAAGGATAAAGTGGTTGGTATCAAGATACAGAACCTAACAAAGTTATGGTTGAACCCACAGGGAATAAGTAGACTCAAGAGAGTTCAATGATCACAATTCGAATAGTTAACCGACCTACTTCCCAAAAGGGGGGGGGGTTCTTGAAATTATCGATAAAAACTACAAATAAACTAAAAAACACAAGAGAGAAGTCAATATGGAGGGAAAATAGGGTATTGTGTTCCTCATGATTCCCCAACTCAGTATCATCGGGTAACCTAATTCTTCTCTAGTGTATAGCATGTAGGACGGTAAGTTATGTTCACTAAGCCCTTTGGTCAAAGGTGAGAGGTGAATTTCACTATGCGACTTGGCCCATATCCATAATATGAATTACTAACCCTTACCTAGTAGACCTAGTACAACCTCCCCTTAGCCCAATTTAGTTGATTAGACCAGAACACATCAATAGAATCCTATTAATTAATCTCTTTTCCTATTCATTACTATGTTTGTCCAGTCAGTAACACTAGGTGGATTCTAATGTTGGCCATAATTAGAAAACATGCAAAAAAAAAAAGAATTAATTAATACATGCATATACACCTTTCAAGAATTATCAATTATCCAATTTTACTTTGTTAGTTCTTCATGGTTCCTAGAACCCTAGTTGTGTATTTAGCTACTCATGCTTTGTGTAGGTGTAAGAATTAGAGATTAAGAAAACATAATTGACCACTAACACAATAATATTAAGAACAAGTAAATCCTACTGCAATAAGAATCACAAGCTTAAAGATGCGATTCAAAGGAAAGTGTTCTAAAAAACTCTACAAATTGATCTCTTAATTTTCTCTCTCTTTCTACAGTACTAGATGAAAACTTAGCGGAAACTATCGACCTGCTGAAAAATAACCTAAAAAACTGATTTATAATAAGTAAAATATAAGTCCTAACTAAAATAGGATAATTGGTCTCCACACCATACGAAAGGGGTTTACCAGTCGTATTGCATTCCACAGCCCGTGATCGGGGTCTCATACTCTGCTATTGGTAATTTGGGCTTCAACTCTACGACACCGCTCTACGACTCATAAAGTGATTATGACCCGTAAAAGGGATTTCTTCTGATGAACCTCTGAAAGTCCCAATCTTTGATCCTCAGGGCACGAACCATCATCTACGAATTGTAAAACCTTCTATGGCTTGTCTACATATTCATAAAATAAACTTCAGAAAATGGTCCCTCACTGGAATTATTCACGAAACTACCCTATGGCTCGTAGAATGATCTACGACCGGTAAAGAGTCTCGTATAATAGCAAAAATTTGCAACTTCTGCACTTTTTTCAATAATCAAGGCCAACCTGTTATCCTTCAAATATAAACATAAAAACATATAAAACCAACTAACATCGCTTTGAAACACACAAAATTCTAAGTATAAAGGATAAAAAATGTTGTATTTTGACAGCACATCAGTCGAAATAAGAACAAAATCGTCAAATAAGACTATGCAGAATATTACATGGAGCTCAATGTTGCCTCTACACCAAGTAAAAGAGTAGTCTACTTTGATAGAATAGATTATACCTTACCTTACTGGATCCTTTTGATTTCAGTAAGTGCTTTAACAAGAAGCTTATGGGACCTTCCCGTTTCGGCGTATGCTTTACATTTGTGGATCCACTATTATAATACCATATAGGAACATAATCATCATCACCTATAGTGGAACGTAGTTATGAGAAATATAGGCATTACTTTAAGGACCCCTTAGGTCAAGTCCCAACCCCCATTCTCATTCGGTGATAAGTCATATCCCACATAATACATAAATCATGCATATACATAGCTTTCAACATAATTCATACTTCATTAAAATCATACTTCATAGCTCGTAAAACAGTCATCATAGTCTTTCTTGAAAACAACTCATATCTTCAGAATCTATTTACTTTTGCTTTCACAAAGTGTGGGTAGACATTACAACCATAACATCATCATCAACATTAGGGTTTTAATCACCCTCCTTAGCATAGAATAATTGTCATTATAACATCATAACCACTGTCATGAAACAACATCGTTATTGTCATTTATAATATGCTTTTACATACGTGAGACTATAGTCATAAAACTTATTGCTTTATCATAAAAGACTAGGGCTAAGTATGGATCCATGAACAATTGAGTCAAAATTATGCAATTGAATGAGATTCATAAAGGAAAGATACAATTATTATCAATTTGGATCATTAGGAAAAGAACCCACATCAAATTATCTATCCTTAATCATGCATACTTTAAAACATATACTTTCACTTGGAAATAATAGAAATCGGGTAATTCTTTACAATTCATAGTTAATTAGGTATAATAACCATGAAATATTCATTGTTTATACATTGGGAATCATAGGATAAAAGCCCATCAGTCATCATGAAACATTGATAAAAAGGAGATTTTGGAATGGGCTTCATAGAAGAAACTAATCCATGAACAAAGCCTTACATTCCTCAAGTGAGAAGCTTATGAATTGTAGTAGAAGAACCTTGAAATCCTTAGCAAAGCGTAGAAACCTTGCTTCAATGGAGCCGTTGTTTTAGAGAGAATATCATTTGAGAGCCTTTGAGAGAATTATAAGGGTGAATGAATTAGGAAGAGTTAAGAATAGAATTTATCAGAGTGGGGTCAGTTAAGTTTGTTAGAAGGACCAAAATGACATAGTTTAAGACTTAAACACATTGGAAATGTTGAAAACACCCTTCATTAAAAATTGTCGAAGCCAACAATGAGACCCCGTCCTTGGTCCATAGTTCCATCTATGGCTCGTGACTTGGCTTGTAAGATTTGTGTCACCAAAAGATGAGCTACTGGAACTTGTAATTCAAACCATGAACATGCAGGATGGCCCATTTTTCCGTTCACAGTCCGTAAGACCTTCCATAGAAACTCCCCACCCATAGAAAAGTTTCCATTTTTCAAAAGTCCTTACGATGAAGCTATTCACATGTACTGGTTCCTTTGATGGCCCACCAGATTTACCATAGAACAACTTCTAGAAACTCCCAAAATTACCGTCCTTTTGGACTCAACTCCACGAAACCCTTATGACCCGTGAATCTTTCCACCATAGACTGGCTGGTAGGATCAAATCAGATCTAAAAGCTTTTAACATTCATTTTCCAAGCCCGTAATTGTGAGGGGTGTTATAGAATGATAGTTATTGTTATACGTAATTCAATCAAAGGTAGATAATTATCCAAATTTCCCTTATCATCAAAAGCACATAATCCCTCAACATATGTTCCGATGTTTGAATTTTTCCCTCGGCTTGCCATCCATTTGAGGATGAAATGGGGTGCTTAACTCTACTTTGGTTCCAAGATCTCTTTGAAAGGTCTTCTAAAAGTGTGACATGAATCAAGTAATAGGATTTAAAATTATTGACAAAGGAACACCATGAAGTCTTACCAATTCCTTAATATGTATCTTAGCAAAATTCCTTTCTCTATAAGAAGTCTTAACCAGTAGAATATGGGATAATTTTATAATCTTGTACACAACCCATCATATAGAATCAAATTGCCTTCTAGGACAAGGCAAACCCATGATGAAATCTATGTTTACATCCTCCCATTTCCATATAGGAATATCAATGTCTTGGGCTAAGCCTATGTACCTTCGATGTTCAAACTTCACTTGTTGGCAATTATTGCATTCTGCCATAAATTTGGCTACATATTTCTTGATGCGATTCAACCAATAAACCTCTCTTAGGTATCTATACATTTTGGTGGATGCGGAGTGAATAGAATATTGTGAGTTATGGGCTTCACTCAATATCATCTCCTTTAGGCCATCAACATTTGGGAGACACAATAGGCCTCAGTAAAAAAAGTACCCCATCTCCCCCTTGTGCGAAAACCTCAACCTTCTTATCAACGACTATCTTCTTTAATTTCACCAAAGTTGGATCCATGTTTTTATTTTCCTTGATCTTCTCTATTGATGATATCACCTCTCCATCATGCACAAATATAATACCTAAATCTGAATCACTCAACCTTACACACTCCATCGAGCCAACCAATGTACATTCTTTAGCTACTCCTTACTTTCATTTTGATTATGAGACACACTTCCCATAGGCACCTTAACAAGAGCACCGGCCATAATATTTGCCTTATCCACATGATACAATACACTTATGTCATAGTCCTTACAAAATTCTAGCCATCTCCTTTTCCCTACGGTTCAAGTCCCTTTGGCTAAACCTGTTGAAAGCTCTTATGGTTTGTAAGTATATCAACATACACCCTATATAGATAGTGATTCCATATTATCAATGCAAACACAATGGCCAACAACTCAAGATCATGGGTTGATTAGTTCATTTCATGAACTTTCAATTGCCTTGAAGCATAGGCAATGACCTTCCCATATTGCATAAACATACAACCTAGTCCCATGCACGAAATATCATAATAGACGATAAATCCATCCGAACCTTCAAGTAATGCTAAAATAGGTATTAAAGTAAGTCAATATTTCAATGTTTGGAAACTCTTCTCACATTCATCTGACCATTGAAATTACACTTTCTTTTAGGTCAACCTAGTCAAAGGAGATATAGTAGAGAAAGATCCTTTAACAGATCTCCTATAGTATCTGCCAAAATCTAAGAAACTCATAATATCTGAAAGAGATAATGATCTAGGCCGATTCTTTACCACCTCTATTATCTTTGAATAAATCAATACAATCATCGGGGACAATATGGCAATGGAATGCCACTTCCCTAAACAAAAATCCACACTTGGTAAATTTGGCAAACAATTACTTGTCTCTCAAGGTTTACAACACAATTCTTAAGTGACCAATATGTTCCACTTCACTTCGGGAGTAAATCAATACAACATCAATGAACACCACCACACACATGTTTAGACAAGGGTTGAAAATTAAAATTTTTAATTTTCAAATCAATAATGATTCTAAGGGAATGTGTCATCCTAAATGATACAACCTAGAATTTATAATGTCCATACCTGTCTAAAATTCCAACTATGGAATATCACTCTCCTTCACTATCAATTGGTGATACCCGAGCCGAAGATCAGTTTTGGAGAAATAACTTGAACCTGATGAGTCATGAAAATACGACTTTTACGACGCTTAAAACATAGAATTATTGGGTGTTCTTGAGCGGTGTTATTGGTTTAATGGGTATGTTTTGATATTGTGCAGGAAAATGACTAAGGCATGGGAAATGGCGGAAAGTGCAAGGAACAGGTGAAAAAACGAAGCCAAGTGTCGGACCACGGAAGGCCCACACGGGCCGTCTCACGCCAGACGGTCCGTGTGACTGACCGTGGCACGACAGTTGATGTGCTAGTCAGTCACACGGTCAGGCCACACGGCCCGTCTGACACCAGACGGACCGTGTGTCGGACCGTGTAATTAACGTAGCTCGGAAGGCAACCCGTCGAAAATTAAAGAAATCATGCAAGGAGATTCACACGGACCACCACACGGATCGTCTCACGTCAGACGGACCGTGTCACGGGCCGTGTAACTGACGTAGCTCGGAGGGCCTTCGTCGAAAATATCAGAATTCGTGCAAGTGGATCCACACGGAAGAGACGCACGGCCCGTCTCACGCCACACGGGCCGTGTCACGGACCGTGTTGGCACAGGCAGTCTCCAGACGGTCCGTTCACACGGACCATCTCACTCCAGACGGTCCGTTTAACGGACCGTGTCCCGTGCCGGAATTATTTTTCCTAAATTACATCGACTTAGTTTTACTTTGTATAAATAGGATGTTATTTTATTTTATTAGACTACTTCGTTTTTACGACAGAATCTAGAGAGAACAAGGAGAAAAACATTAGTTTGGCTTTTGTAATTCGAGAGAATCGCGTTTGTGATTATTGTTCGAAGCTTGTAACACGGATTCTTGTTCTTCAATTGTAAGTCCATCTTTATGTTTTCTTCTACTTGTTGTGGGCAAATTATCAATAGTATGCTAGGCTAAACCCACAACTAGGGTTGTGGGAACCATGACGACCAAATTAAGATAATGCAAACTGGGGGTAATTCGTTCAAATAAACAGCGCATGTATTGTTAAATTCTTCGTTTTAACTTCTCCTTAATGAGTCGACGCATTAGGGTAAGCCTGTATTCGTTACATGCCCGAGAGGGATGTAGTGATTGGGAAAAGAGTCTAACAACAGAGATTCGGGGTCATGAACCTAGTCTAAGTGCCTGAGATTGAAAGGTGAGGGTATTCTGAGATCAGAAACAACGGTTAGAATTGCATACACTCGGAGACTGAAAAGAGAGGAGTGAGATATACCTAGGAAGGACCGAAAGGTGACCTAGATATTAGTTAAGTTGTAGATTTTGCATGCATCATTAAGAACGAATTTACAAATCTAGTTTAGTTGTCGTAATTGTATGTCATGGGGAACACAACCCTAGCCTCTTTCTATCTGTCTAAGAATCGGAACGTCTTTATTAATTACTTTACGAAATTAGTTAAATTAAATAACGCAACCCCCATTTATTTTATGTACGTTTATTTTGGGAATAGCATTTACAACTGAAAGCTGGTACTAATAGAATAATTCTTACGTGTTCCCTGTGGGATCGACCTCAACTCTGGTTGAGTTCTATATTTGACCAACGACCGCTTTACTCTTCTATTTGGAGTGTAATTTGGGCGTATCAAATTTTGGCGCCGTAGCCGGGGAACGCGGCAAGGAACTAGTCTATTAGTTGCTACTTTCAGCTTGTAAGTCTAGTCCCTGATTTTACTTTGTTTCTTGTTTTTGTCCTCGTAGAGGTTCAGCATTGTATGCCAAGTACCCGAAGCAAGGGTGCAACACTTATTCCCTACGATCCAGAGCTTACTAAGTCAATTCGCAGAATGAACGCCCAGGACCGTGAAGCAGCAAGGCAGAGGGAGCTGGCAGTGAATCCTGCGGATAGAGGTCAGGATGGGTTGGGAATGGAGGATCTCGCTGGTAATGTGGTACCAC
The DNA here is from genome assembly GCA_029948455.1 of Solanum rostratum. Lineage (NCBI taxonomy): Eukaryota > Viridiplantae > Streptophyta > Magnoliopsida > Solanales > Solanaceae > Solanum > Solanum rostratum. The sequence goes on from CM057053.1 coordinate 25,916,532, forward strand.
CAGCGGCACCACTTAGCCAGGTACCGCTTGTACCACCACAGCAACACCGACCCCCGGTGAGACCTCAAGGCCCTCAGTACCCGCCAGCTGTGCAAGATGATGATGATGGTGCCGGGACTACTGGGGCGATAGTACTCCCCCCGCTACCTGCTGGGATCAAATTCACGATCACCAGCACTATGCTGCAGATGTTGCAGTTGAAGGGGTTGTTCGCTGGAGCAGCCACAGAGGATGCAAATCAACACCTGCTAAATTTCTTAGCTACCTGTCAGTCCTCCGAAATTCCAGGTGTTAGCCAGCAAGCGTTGAGGCTGAGGTTATTTCCATTGTCTCTGTCTGGGGAGGCAATCAAGTGGCTAAACGAGCTCCCCCATGATTCCATCCGCACATGGGGAGAACTAAAGGAGGCATTTCTGGAACGATTCTTCCCTGCTTCACGGCAACTGAAACTCAAAGATGAGATCGGAGCTCATAAACAAATGCCGAATGAAGCGCTGTATCAGTCTTGGGAGAGATTCAGGCAAAAGCTCAAACAGTGCCCAAATCATCATCTCACTGATGAACACATGAAGGCAGTCTTCTACAGGTCCTGCAACTTCGTTACCAAGCTTATCATTGATGCAGCTTGTGGAGGGTCATATATGTCCAGGACTTTCCCGGACATAGTAGTCATCTTAGACCAAGTGGCAAAGAACAACAGGGCATGGTATACTAGAGAGGCAGACTGCTCAGGGATGGTATTTGAGATGAGTGAGGAGCAGCGCAAGAAAGAGGAAGAACAGGACCAGGACATGGCCCATATGCGGACACAGATTGATTTGTTGTCAAAGAGGTTCCTTGGTGGGGGCGCTGAGAAAGTCAAAGCAATGGAAGCACTACCCAGGTATGATGATCAAGGCAGCGACTATGATGAGGAAGCATAGTTTCTTGGTAGTCAGGGGGGTTACCGAGGTTTCAACTACGGTAACCAAGGTCGGAACTTCAATCGGGAGAATTACCAAGGGAACTGGCAGAATAGGGATGGCTACAGAAACCGTGATCGGCAGAACGAGGGTGGCAGCAATTCCAAGCTAGAGGATATGATGACAAAAGTCCTAAGCAAAGTGGAGGCCACTGAGGCAGGGGTGCGAGATGTCAAGAGCGAAATCTCTAATGTCAGGCAGCTGGTAGATTCGCACTCCACCTCAATCAAGTAGTTAGAGCAGCAGATGGGGCAGCTTTCGGCGGCATTTAATCAGAGGAAAGCTGGGTCACTCCCGAGTGACACAGTGCAAAACCCAAAAAATGATAGCCACTGCATGGCGATCACCACGAGAAGTGGTCAGGTACTTGCTAACCCAGTTGTTGTTCCTAATGCAGGTCAGGTGAAAGTCGATGACAACATGCCTAGCCCTATGGAGGGTCAGGTTGACATTGAGAGTGATGAACCTGAGGCGGTGGCAGCACAGCCCGAGTCGACCAAGAGGGCAGTAGTGACAGACACCCCCAGTGGCCCAAATTTGCCAGCCATCCCAAAACCGAGGCCGCCATTTCCCCAAAGGCTACAAAAGAAGGCGGAGGATGGCAAATTCCAGAAGTTCCTGTCCATGTTGAAGGAGCTGTCTGTGAACATACCTCTGGTGGAAGCACTTGAACAAATGCCTGGCTATGCTAAGTTCATGAAGGACTTAGTTACTAAGAAGAGGACAGCCACGATCGAGCCAGTCGATAATTTACACCACTGTAGCGCCATCGCTAAGAGATCTTTGGTAGAAAAGAAGGGAGATCCGGGGGCTTTCACCATCCCATGCACCATTGGTGCATATGACTTTGCACGGGCTCTTTGTGACCTTGGTGCCAGCATTAATTTGATGCCATTGGCAGTTTACCAGCAGTTGGGCTTGGGAGCCCCCACACCCACGATCGTGCGGTTGTTGATGGCAGATAGATCAGTAAAGAGGCCCGTGGGAATCCTATATGATGTTCTTGTTCGAGTTGGAAGGTTCATCTTCCCTGCCGACTTTGTCATCCTTGACTGTAAAGTGGACTTCGAGGTACCAATCATCCTTGGAAGGCCATTTTTGGCAACTGGCAGGGCACTGGTGGACGTCGAGCAAGGTGAACTCACATTCCGGTTAAACACCAAAGAGGCGAAATTCAGTGTGTGTGCTGCCATGAAAAGGCCTAAGAAGTTAGCTGTGATGTCCATCCTGGATATTGATGACGACAACAGTTCTGAGGCCTCGTTGGAGGAAAAGATGACTGTCGACACACTGACAGCATTGCTGATGAACTTCCCAAAAGATGGTGTCGAGGGGTACAACGACACCATCTATGCCTTGCAGGGCATGGGGACCCGACCGTTCGTGCCAAGGAAGTTGAACTTGGATTTGCAAAATAGGCCAACACCTCCGGCGAAACTCTCTATCGAGGAACCGCCCGTTCTGGAGCTCAAGGAGTTGCCGCAACACCTCAGGTATGCATTTTTAGGTACTAACAACACTCTTCCTGTGATTGTGGCTGCAGATCTTTAGGAACATCAGGTGGAGGCATTATTGGGGGTCCTACAAAAGTTCAAACGAGCCATTGGATGGACCATTGCTGACATAATTGGCATCCCTCCAGGCATCCGCACTCATAAAATCAAGCTTGAGGATGACTGTGTGCCCAGCATTGAGCATCAGCGAAGGCTTAACCCACCCATGCAGGAGGTGGTGAAGAAGGAGATTATTAAGTGGCTGGATGCTGGGGTGGTGTATCCAATCTCGGACAGCAAGTGGGTGAGCCCAGTACAGTGCGTCCCCAAAAAGGGGGGCATGACGGTGGTCGCCAATGATAAGAACGAGCTTGTCCCACTGAGACCTGTCACTGGATGGCGAGTGTGCATGGACTACCGGAAGTTGAATAAATGGACTCTAAAGGACCACTTCCCCATGCCGTTCATGGATCAGATGCTAGACAGGCTAGCAGGGCGAGGATGGTATTGCTTCCTCGACGGATACTCGGGATACAACCAGATCTCAATAGCCCCAGAAGATCAGGAGAAGACCACCTTCACGTGTCCGTATGGGACATTTGCTTTCAGGAGGATGCCGTTTGGGCTTTGCAATGCCCCAGCCACTTTTCAGCGCTGCATGATGTCTATCTTTTCAGACATGGTCGAAGACAGCCTTGAGGTATTTATGGACGATTTTTCAGTAGTGGGTGATTCTTTTGATGATTGTTTGCAGAATCTAAGCAAGGCACTGCAGCGCTGTGAAGAGGCCCAGTTGGTCTTAAATTGGGAGAAGTGTCATTTCATGGTCAAGGAGGGCATAGTCCTTGGCCATAAGGTGTCAGAAAAGGGGATCGAGGTGGACAAGGCAAAGATCGAGGTCATTGAGAGATTGCCGCCTCCTATCTCGGTCAAAGGGGTCCGGAGTTTCCTTGGGCATGCTGGATTCTATCGCCGATTTATCAGAGACTTCTCCAAGATTGCACACCCATTATGCAAACTGTTGGAGAAGGATGTCAAGTTCCACTTTGACGATGCGTGTCGGCAAGCATTTGAGACCTTAAAATTAAAGCTCATCTCAGCGCCTGTCGTGGTTGCACCTGACTGGGACGCTCCGTTTGAGGTTATGTGTGACGCAAGCGGAGTTGTTGTGGGTGTTATGCTGGGGCAGAAGCGGAACAAAATCTTCCATCCTATCTACTACGCCAGCAAGACGCTGAATGAGGCTCAAAGGAATTACACTGTCACAGAGCAGGAGTTGCTCGCCGTGGTGTATGCCTTTGACAAGTTTCGAGCATATTTACTGGGCACGAGGGTGATCGTACACACTGACCATGCCGCACTCCGGTACCTCACGTCCAAGAAGGACGCTAAGCCTCGCTTAATCAGATGGGTGCTCTTGCTACAGGAGTTCGACTTCGAGGTCCAGGATCGTAAAGGCACGGAGAACCAAGTGGCCGACCATCTCTCCAGGTTAGAGGACGCAGCCCGGGCCAATGAATGGTTGGACATCGATGACTCGTTTCCCGATGAGCAGGTATTAGCCGCTTCTGCGGACCTAGTCCCTTGGTATGCTGATTTTGCTAACTTCCTGGTGAGCGATATTATGCCGGAAGGCCTTAACCCTCACCAGAGAAAAAAGTTTTTTCATGATGTGCGCAGGTACTTTTGGGATGATCCATATCTATTCAGAACCTGCACAGATGGGGTCATCCGACGATGTGTCCCAGAGGCAGAAATGTTGAGCATCCTGGAAGCCTACCACTCCTCTCTAGTGGGGGGGCATCATGGTGGTGCCAGAACTGCCAAGAAGATCCTGCAGTGTGGGTACTACTGGCCCACCATCTATAAAGATGCGCATGACTTGGTGCAGGGGTGCGACCAGTGCCAGCGCCAAGGGAACATTTCAAGGCGTCAGGAGTTACCAATGACCCCCATTAGTGATGGGGGCTCCCACTTCTGCAACAAGTCCTTTCGGGCTGTACTGGCGAAATATGGGGTACGCCAACACAAGGTGGCCACGCCCTATCATCCGCAGACAAGTGGGCAGGTCGAGGTATCCAACAGGGAAATTAAGGAGATCCTGACCAAGTCTGTGAATGCCACAAGAACGGACTGGGCTAGGAAATTAGATGATGCATTGTGGGCCTATAGGACAGCTTATAAGACACCCATTGGTATGTCTCCATATCAGTTGGTGTTTGGTAAGGCCTGCCATCTGCCAATTGAGTTGGAGCACAAGGCACTATGGGCTCTCAAGGCCCTGAATATGAATTGGAAGGAGGAAGCCAACATGAGGATGGACCAGATGAATGAGTTGGATGAGTTTCGTCTCCAGGCGTACGAGAGTGCTGCTCTGTACAAGACTAAGATGAAGGCTTATCATGATAAGCTACTTGCCCCACGAAGCTTTGATGTTGGTGACAGAGTGCTGCTCTACAACTCCAGATTGAGGCTATTTCCAGGGAAGCTGAAATCAAGGTGGTCTGGCCCGTACAAGATCACACTAGTGCTGAGTAATGGAGCAGTTGAGTTAGAGACGGATGACGGGCACCGCTTCAAGGTTAATGGGTAGCGCGTGAAAAAGTACTTGGGCGCTGCAGAGGAAACCTCGGTGATAGAGGTTCTCCATCTTGACGAAGTCTGAGTAGTCAAGACCTCCACGTCGAGCCGTGACGTTAAACCAAGTGCTAAATGGGAGGCAACCCATCAATTAAAATATATATATATATATATATATATATATATATATATATAACTTATACTTTCTTTTGGTTTATATTTTGTCTCAGGAAAGAATGCACATGGTAATAGGAAGGCCAATCAGGCGTGCGGGCAAGGGAAAGGACAAAATTTCACCAAGAGGCATCACACGGACCGTTCACATGGCCCGTATGAAGCTAGATGGACCGTGTAACGGTCCATTGAGGTGTGTCCCAGTTGAGCGCGCCAAGGCTAACAAAACGGTCCGTTTACACGGAACGTGTGAATTTAAACGGTCCATGCGACGGACCGTTTTCGTGGGCATACCAGGTAAGTTTTTTCTGCACCAAGTCACGGCACACGGTCCATTTAAATGGTCCGTGTAAGCTTGAAAGGTCCGTGTAACGGACTGTTTCGAGCGCGCCTCGGGAAGGCACACGCCGCATGGTACGCCACACGGGTCGTTCCACGTGTAACGGTCCGTGTAACGGACCGTTTGGGCGTGCGCCTCGGGAATGTGCTGCTGCCACCCACGGAACGCGACACGGAACGTGCCACATGGCACGGCTCGTTTCTCCACTCGTCTTGGGCCGCGCACTTTTGGGTACTTATACCCTCTTTTCAGATTTTCCCTCACAACCACCTTCTCTCTCTAAAACCCCCCACACGCCTCACTCTCTTCCTCACAACACCACACCCTTCATCTCTTCTCACACGGTTGGTGCACTCTATTCACGATCCGTCACACTTTCCTTAGGCAAATTTTCGTGTTTCAAGTCTACTTTTCGTTTTTCAAGTAAGTTTTTTTCTATTCTTTCTCTTGTGGATTCTTTGTTTTTGTTCGTATGTTTCTTGAATTTTTGCATGTAGTTTTGGTCCTTAGTATGAGTTTAGCTATATTTTTGTTGATCTTGACGTCTATAACTCTCTAGGGGCATGATTCTTTGAAGCTTTCTTAATGGGTTGTCTTAACCACCATTGTTGCTTTCTTGAACTCTAGAAACATAGGGTATTTGTGATTTTCGGTGGGTTAAAAATTGGGTTTGTGTTGTAGAACGTGGTCTCGCTTCGTTTGAGTACCCGATCCGGCGTGTTTGATGACTTATTGCGCGTGTGAACTTCAAGTTTCCGTCGTTGGGCTGATTGGGGACGATGACCGTGTCACGGTACGTTACACGGTCCGTGTGGCTTCACACAAGCCGTGTCACGGACCGTCCGACTCACGCTCCCCCGATGTACGCCAAGGCACGCCACACGGTCCGTTTGAACGGACCATCTGACCCTACACGGTCCGTGTGGCGGCCCGTCCCGTGGCACTTGCATGCCTGCGCCCTCGTCGGCCCTCACACGGGCCCATACACGGCCCGTGCGCCTTTACACTGCCTTTAGACGTCATTGTATCTACCTTCCTCGAGTCTCATCTGCCTTTTTAGTGCGAAATTCCCTATGATAGACCGGGTGACGCCACTCTTAAGGGTTTTTGTCACTTCATTTCCACAGGGGAAGTCTGAGTACCCGCTAGTGTGTCGTCCAAACCTTCCTGGCATAACTAATATGTTCTTTATGTTGTTTGCAGGATTATTATGGCCCCACGTCTACGCCCTCGCCCACGCCGAGACGAGCAGGAGTCACGTCTCCGGGATTCGATCACCGAATCCTCCAGTCACAATCCGGGGAGTGACTCAGGCAATGACTCCGACGGCGGGTCAGCTATGCCTTCCCCACCCCCTCGCACTGTCCCGGTCCAGTGAGATGCTACATCGCTTCAGATTCTGAGGAGGAAGCTCCTACAGCGGGGGTGGAAGGGGAAGCTGCAGCCCCAGAGCAGGAGGATGAGGCTGGCACTCCAGTCACTGCCGAGCACGATGTTGGAGGTGAGGAGGATATTTTTCTCCTCCGCGACAGTGATGATGAGGCCACTCAGCAGGCGGTTGCCCGGACTTCTGACCCGGAAACCGCCAAGTGGCCTCTGATCTTCTTACGGAGGAGATGGTCAGTCCCCGGGGCTAAGGAGATATATGTAAATGGCATCACCAAAGGTACTGGAGGCTATCATGGGAGGCCAATTATCCCGGAAATGCGGGTCCTAGTGGAAAAGTTGGACTCCATTCCGGAGATACGAAACACCTTTGAAGCATATCAGTTTGGATGGATGGCCAGCCCTCCTGGATACTATGGCCCAGACATGATCGCGGAGTTTTATTCTAGCTATGCCGCCAGCCTACTTGCCTCTATAGAAGGCAACCTGCCCAGACGTGCGAAGAAGCGGCTTGCCGCCAAATTATCCCATCGGGATTATGTCACCATCCGGGAGGCGCAGGTTGACATCTCGGCAGAGACGATCAACCGCTTTTTATTTGGCCCAGACTACCGTGCCCCACCGGATGGGATCTTCATTTCACACTATGTGACTGTCACTGATGAGGTTTGTATCTCGGACCCGTCTACCCGGACTAGGGAGTTACAATGGATGGCGGAGCATATTGCACTTCAGGGGGTGGAGGCACCTTGGGTGACTAACCCCAAGATTCCTATTACAAAGGCCTCCCTTACATTTGTCGCCAAGTTTTGGTGGTCGGTGGTGCGGGCCCGACTTCGACCCACAGTAAACGACAACATGCTCCAACTTTCCCATGCTGTGTTGGTAGCGAGTTTGGTGGCCCGCCTTGGTATTAATGTGGGTCGCGTGATTGCTATGGAGATAAAGGATCGTGCCCTCTCCGAACGCGCAGGTATGTCCTTTCCATGCCTGATTCGGGCACTCTGCAGGCAGGCCCGTGTTCCCACCACACACTTCTTAGACAGGAAGATAGCTCTGAAGGGTGTCGTCAACATTGCAATGATTAAGGATATCGACAACCCGTTGTATCACAGTAGATCCCGGCGGCTTGGGATTCCGACACAGCTCCCTCGGGCTCCCCCACAGCAGCCTTTGTCGTTTGAGGAGCCCCCCACGGCCCCCCAGATGGGTACGGATACTGAGCAGCCCGGGGGCAGTGGCGCAGCACCTCAGGCGCATCCGGGCTACACTTATGTCCCCTACGACCTTCTCGCCCGCATGGTTACAGAGCAGAGGCAGACGCGGGCGATTGTTGACCAGATGGTGGTCAGGGTGCCTCAGGTGGTGCAGACTCATGTGCAGTTGGTTGAGGATCGTCTTCGCGCTGAACTACTTGGCCAAATCCAGAGTTTGCAGGAGCAGTTTAACACATGGGAGGCCTACTTCCGCCGCATGTTTGGCAGCATGTCCGGTGATGAATTGACACAGATGGTGCAGGCGATGCAGGTCATGAAGGACAAAATTGACGACTTATATGCACGGTACAACAGCACAGGGCCTGCTCTGGCTCCACCACCCGATTCGCTCATATCATTATTTAGTGCCCCGGTGGAGCCGAGCCTGACTGAGGGCTGGGGGGTACCGATCATACCTCCTGCTGCCCAGGCACCCATTCTAGCGGCGTCGGGTCATACGGATAAAGGTAAGCGCCGCAGTCAGCGCACTAGCCCACCGGAGGACCCGCAGCGTGAGGAGGCACGGAGGCTGCGAAAAGCTTTGAGGGCCTAGAGGCGTGCGGCTGCTGCACGGGAAGAGCAGGCGCGCCTCGCATATGAGGCTGCCCGGACAGGAGCATCCGGAAGTACTATGGGGCCAGTTGATGATGTTGCCTGCCGGGACCCACCAGTTGGTTCGGGCCATGATGACCCACCTGACGCCTAAGGCGTCCCAGGTATGTCCCGCTCCCATTTTTGCTTTGATGTTTATTCTGGTGCAATGAGGACATTGCACTGTATTTTATTGGGGGTGGGGCATCTTATCTTTACCCTGACGAGTTTTTCTTGCCATGTTTCTTTTCTCTGAAGGTGTATTATCTAGTAGAACTGGCATGTTTAGGTTTATTATGTTTGTTTTGTGTGGTAAAGACAAGTGGTTATAAGAGTCTATAGTAACCTCACCAATTTGAAAAATGAAAATTCACGAAACTTGTGGGTGTGTATCCCATACGGACTAATTCTGTGATCCTCTGAAAACACAATGTACATTGTTTAGTTGGCATCTTAACGATTGAAGTTGATTGTGTTGTGTATTGCTAAATAGTGGGGGATATGTGCCATGTGTGTGGGAGTGTATTTGCTTGAATTTAATTGACACACTTGTAAGCTAGAACTTGCCTGGTTGGTCCCCCTAAAACGATTGAATGAGTGGATTAGGAAAGGGTCTTAGGCCATTGTTGTTGAGAAGTCACTAAGCCTAAAATGAATTAACCAAATGAAGTTTATCCCTTTGAACCAAATAATTGAGCCTTAATAGACCTTTTCTTTCTTATTACCCAATCCATGTTTCCAATCTATCTGTAGACCATACTCAGGCCCTGGTCTCTTTAAGGACATTGTGAACCTCAACCCAGGCCAAAGGCCTAAGTTGAGGGTGGCTTATATTGGCCCTGGTCCTTGAAAAGACATTGTGCACCTCAACTCGGGCTAAAACCCTAAGTTGAGGGTGGCTATTGTAAGAGAAGCAGAAGAATAGGGATGGAAAGGATCCAAGTGGTGAGAAGAAAAGTGAAAAAAAAAAATAAAAATTTTGGGGCGTGAATATAAAAAAAAAAAAAAAAAAGAGAGAGAAAACGAGGAACGTAACCACGCCCCTCTGCAGAGCAAAGTGGTAAAATAGGGAAAACAAAGATTTTGGGAGGCCGAAAGTAGTGGCTGAGTCAAAGCAGGGTCTTGGAGCAAAACGCTAGTCACTTTGATCCTAAATATATCTCACCCAAGCCCGAGCCTAAGTTACAAGCCTTACAAGTCCTAAAGTGATCCTGAAAAGGTCATTCAAGAGTCAAGGTGGTGAAAATAAAGGCAAGCATATGGTCTATACTCGTGTGTCGGTTGAAAATTCCTTCTGAGCGTGAGTGTCTACATTCCAGTCTCTGTGTGCTACATTATTACATGGTGTGTGAGACTTCTTTGTAGTAAGGGGCACTATCACTGCACTATTTGGGTGCTATACATAACTGGTTTATCTTTATTCACGAACTTAATAGGAGCCAACGAGATATAGTATCGTGTTTAGGTTGATCTAATCAGAGTCTGTTGGGATACAAACACATTACCAGTATACGTGTTGAGCATGATTTTGATGAACAAAGGGGTTGCTATTTACTTCTTTTTAAGTACTTGTCTTTTGTGTGTCGTAATGTGTTTTTTTTGGTCATCGCTTGAGGACAAGCAATGGTTCTAAGTTGAGGGTGTTGATGAGTCATGAAAATACGACTTTTACGACGCTTAAAACATAGAATTATTGGGTGTTCTTGAGCGGTGTTATTGGTTTAATGGGTATGTTTTGATATTGTGCAGGAAAATGACTAAGGCATGGGAAATGGCGGAAAGTGCAAGGAACAGGTGAAAAACGAAGCCAAGTGTCGGACCACGGAAGGCCCACACGGGCCGTCTCACGCCAGACGGTCCGTGTGACTGACCGTGGCACGACAGTTGACGTGCTAGTCAGTGACACGGTCAGGCCACACGGCCCGTCTGACGCCAGACGGACCATGTGTCGGACCGTGTAATTGACGTAGCTCGGAAGGCAACCCGTCGAAAATTAAAGAAATCGTGCAAGGAGATTCACACGGACCACCACACGGATCGTCTCACGTCAGACGGACCGTGTCATGGGCTGTGTAACTGACGTAGCTCGGAGGGCCTTCGTCGAAAATATCAGAATTCGTGCAAGTGGATCCACACGGAAGAGACGCACGGCCCTTCTCACGCCACACGGGCCGTGTCACGGACCGTGTTGGCGCAGGCAGTCTCCAGACGGTCCTTTCACACGGACCATCTCACTCCAGACGGTCCGTTTAACAGACCGTGTCCCGTGCCGGAATTATTTTTCCTAAATTATATCGACTTAGTTTTACTTTGTATAAATAGGATGTTATTTTATTTTATTAGACTACTTCGTTTTTACGACAGAAACTAGAGAGAACAAGGAGAAAAACATTAGTTTGGCTTTTGTAATTCGAGAGAATCGCGTTTGTGATTATTGTTCGAAGCTTGTAACACGGATTCTTGTTCTTCAATTGTAAGTCCATCTTTAAGTTTTCTTCTACTTGTTGTGGGCAAATTATCAATAGTATGCTAGGCTAAACCCACAACTAGGGTTGTGGGAACCATGACGAACAAATTAAGATAATGCAAACTGGGGGTAATTCGTTCAAATAAACAGCGCATGTATTGTTAAATTCTTCGTTTTAACTTCTCCTTAATGAGTCGACACATTAGGGTAAGCCTGTATTCGTTACATGCCCGAGAGGGATGTAATGATTGGGAAAAGAGTCTAACAACAGAGATTCGGGGTCATGAACCTAGTCTATGTGCCTGAGACCGAAAGGTGAGGGTATTCTGAGATCAGAAACAACGGTTAGAATTGCATACACTCGGAGACTGAAAGGAGAGGAGTGAGATATACCTAGGAAGGACCGAAAGGTGACCTAGATATTAGTTAAGTTGTAGATTTTGCATGCATCATTAAGAACGAATTTACAAATCCAGTTTAGTTGTCGTAATTGTATGTCATGGGGAACACAACCCTAGCCTCTTTCTATCTGTCTAAGAATTGGAACGTCTTTATTAATTACTTTACGAAATTAGTTAAATTAAATAACGCAACCCCCATTTATTTTATGTACGTTTATTTTGGGAATAGCATTTACAACTGAAAGCTGGTACTAATAGAATAATTCTTACGTGTTCCCTGTGGGATCGACCTCAACTCTGGTTGAGTTCTATATTTTACCAATGACCGCTTTACTCTTCTATTTGGAGTGTAATTTGGGCGTATCAGAACCTTGTAGTTGGTCAAAGAGATTATCAATCCTTGGAAGTGGGTACATGTTTTTAATGGTCACCTTATTCAATTTTTGATAATCCACATACATCCAAAACGAACCATCCTTCTTCTTTACAAACAATATGGAGCACCCCATGGAGACACACTAGGACTTATAAAGACCTTTCCAAGAAAATCCTTCAATTATTTCTTCGATTCTTTCAACTCCGGTGGGGCCATTTTATATGGAGGAATAAAAATAGATTGAGTATTGGGTTGAATATCAACGCAAAAGTTAATATCCCTTTCAAGAGGAATCACATACACATTCGAAATTCATTAACTATAGAAACCAAAACAAGAGCAGAAACTTCGGACTCCACACCTCTCTCCCAGACAACATGATATATGCAACCCATAGAAATCATTTTCATGGCCTTCATGTAGGAGATGAACTTACATTTAAACACCAAATTGGTTCCCTCCCATTGATGAATGGGATCATTTGGAACTTGGAATTTGACCTTACGGGTTTTATAATCAATAGAAGCATATGATGCATGCACCCAATCTATATAAAGAATAACATCAAAATCATTCATGTCAAGTTCAATAAGATAACATAGAAAGACTTTACGCAATACCAAAATGAGATAATTTGTATAGACTTTGTTGGCTAAACCGACTTGTGTATATACTAAATACAACTCTTTCAAAATTTTGAGAGATACATCAAACATTATTTCAAGATAAAGAGTAAGAAAAAACATATTTGCACTAGGGTGAAGTAAAGAATATGCATCAAAATCAAGGACCCTTAACATAACCATAACCACATTGGGAGACTCCTCAAGCTTTTGTCCAACATGAAGGACATAGAATCGCTTGCCATGGGGTTTACCATCTTGAGCTTGGGCACCTTGTACTTTCCCCTTTTAAGCCATTTGACCTTATGGTCACCCTTCCTTCATTTTAGGCACAACATTAGCACACTCAAAAATCTTGTGCCCCATCTTCCCTAAACCAAAAGTAGCATTAGTACCTCTCAAGAAAATACCTTTATGTTTCTTCCCACACGTAGGATAACTTTGAGGAATAACACAACATTTTACAACATCACCTTCAACCTTAGCAGTAGGCACCCTAGATCCTTGATTAGCACCCTTAGATAACGCTTGGCCTTTCTAGAGACAACCACCAACGATTTTAGCCTAAGAAAAACCAACAAGCCTTATTAGACTCCCTACCCTCATTCTTTTGAGATTCTCACTCTCTATTTTCTTACCATGAGTCATGAGCCGAGATATATCCATTTCAGTGACAAGCATTACTCCCTTATATTCCATTGCCACCAAATTAGACACACTCAAAATGAACTTGTTGATACGGACTCTAGGATCGGCTACAACAAAAAAAGCATATTTAGAAAACTTTGTAAACTTGAGGGTATACTCCCTAAAACTCATATCACCTTATTTCAAATTCATAAACTTCACAACTTTTGCTTCCCTTAGCATAAAAAGAAAGATGCAATCAAGAAAAGCGGTTTTGAAAACCTCTCAACTAATAGGCTCTTCCTCGTTACTCTTCTTGGATTTCTATTATGTGAAAAAAATTTTAGAAAGTCCCTTGAGTTGGTAAGCCGCCAACTCTACTTTCTCCTTAGAACATACCCACATAATCTGCATAATTTTATAGGCCTCATAAATAAATTCTAGTGGGTCGTTACCCACCTCTGAACCATCTAACTCTAGGAGATTCATTCTAGCAAAATCTTTTACCCTAGAAGTCGAGGTAGAAGTCACTAGAAAAATAACAACTTGTGTAACGACCATACCTGGGGGCCTAGTCATCACACGACAAATAAGAAACCAGAACATATCTCACCCAAGCCATATATGCATCTTAAACATTTATAGGTATGAAATTAAAATTTTTGCAGAAACCATAAGGGGAAGGGACTATTGGAAATTATTTTATGCAATGAAGAAACATTAAAAAGTAGGGAAGATAGATATCATCATATTGTCCATTAGCATTAAACTAATACATAATGGACGGAACCGGTGATACGACCAAGTTTACACTCCAAACGGAAGAGTAAAGTGGTTGTTGGTCAAATATAAAACTCAACCAGAGTTGAGGTCGATCCCACAGGGAACACGTAAGAATGAATCTATTAGTACCGACTTTCAGATGTAAATGCTATTCCCAAGATAAAATTGCATAAAGTAAATAGGGGGTTACATTGTTCAATTTAAATTCCTATGTAACGTAACTAATGGAGACGTTGACACTGGGTTTCAAAAAACATGAGAGAAGCTAGGGTTGTGTTCCCCATGACATCTAATACGATAACTAAACTAGCTTGGTAAACTTGTTCTTGATTGCGCATACAAGATCCAACAAATTAGCTAATACCTAGTTCACCTTTGGGACCTTCCTAGCTATATTTCACTCATCTCCTTTCAGTCTCAGAGTCTACATAATTTTGACCCTTGTTTTCGATCTCAGAATACCCTCACCTTTCGGTCTCAGATACTTAGACTAGGTTAACAACCCCGAATTTCTATTGTAGAACTCTTTTCCTAATCACTACATCCCCCTCAGGCATGTAGCAAATACAGGCTTACCCTAATGCGTCGATTCATTAAGGAGAAGTTAAAGCGAAGAATTCGACAATACATGCAACAATCACTCCCTCGAATTTACCACAGTTTGCATTATCTTATTGAATTGTCATGGTTCCCACTACCCCAGTTATGGGTTTAGCCAAGCATGTTTACTATAATTTTCCCACAACAATGTAAAGAAGACATAGTAATTGACTTACGATTGATAGAACAATGAATCCATGTTACAATCTTCAAAGAGATGATCACAATCCATAAATCCAACGTAAAACAGAGTCAAACTTTTGTCTTTTCTCTTTTCTCTACCTTCAATCGTCAACAACATACTCAAACAAAATAAAATAAAATAAGATATATACAAGGAAAGACTAATCCAATTAAAAATAGGTAAAATAGATTTTGGCCTAGGTACGGTTCATTACACGGTCCGTGTCAGTCCAGACGGACCGTCACACGGTCCGTCTGCCATTGCCTTCTGCTTCCTCATGGGCCTTGGCATGGTCCATGTTGTGTCTCACGGTCCGTGAGTGTTCACTTGCACATGTTCTCTTATTTTCGACGATGCCTTCTAGTTCACGTCAACTTTACGGTGCATGAAACGGTCCGTGGCCTCTTTGATGGTCCGTTTATCGGTCCGTGCCGCTTCACATGCCTGATTTCTATTATTTTCGATGGTGAACCTTCTACTTCACGGCAACTTCACGGTACCTGGCACGGTCCGTGGCAACTTTGACGGTTTGTGCAACTTGCCTCAGCTCGTTCCAGTTTCATGCCCAAATGAAGAGTCACGGTCGGTCACACGGTTCGTGTACTGCGACACGGCTCGTGAAGACCTCTGTGGTCCTTCCCTTTGCTCAATGTTCTAGTTCCTCCACGTTGGGCCCTTCACGCACCATCCCACGGTCCGTGTGATGTTACACGACCCTTGAGAGGGTCCATTTGTCATCACTTCGCCGCACTTTACATTCTTTTTCTCACAATTTTTCCATCAGTCCATGCCTTCGTCGTTTTCCTGCAAAGTACCAAAACACACACATTAAACTAACAAATGCACTTCAGAACTCACAATAATTGTATGTATTAAGCGTCATAAAAGTTTTATTTTCATGAATCATCTACCGGTATGGTCAATTTCCATCAAATCGATAAAAAATCATAAATAGTCAACATAGAAAGTAAAAGCCTCAGAAGGGATATGAATACATCGTCTAAAACAAAAATATAGAACAGAGTGGAAGATGGGTATGGTCCAAACTAATGGCTCGCCACAATAACTAGCTAGTCTTGAAACGCCAACTACTAGCTATAAGTCGGTGGAGGAGTGTCTATCCCTACATGGTTAAATCATGCAAGCAAAATATATGTTAATACTTTTGGATTGTACTAAGTATGTAAGATACACTGCACGGATGAGATTGTAATGCCATCATAATTAAATGCAACATGTGAATATAAATAAGGTAAATAAGTCCGGAAATAAGCCTAAACATGAAGAAGAAATATGGATTAGATCAATATGAGACAACGCATAAGAAAACACATAAAGTGAAAACATATCATAGGATCACATAACTTGTGGGAATGAACCATAACAGGCAATAAAACCATGTGACCTAGTACATGGAATCCAATGAACTCCTTTCATTGGGAAAAGGTCAATGCACTCCTTCTATTGCGAAAAGAGAAATATTTTTTCCAAGGTAGATATACAAACTTAGTAACTTTGCAATGGCATCTTTCATAATTTTGAGCTTACGTGGATCCACTACCCTAGCCAATAAGGCTCATATGGTGGCACATAGTTAGGAATGTTGAGATTTAGCTTCAAGGGATCATGTCTCAACTAATGGAATAAGTCCTTGTCTCTACGCCTCTCTATGTTATGTCATCCCATAGAATCTTTACAACATACTCTTAGAATCATAAGTAGCAATGATAAGAGTTGCTCAAACATAAGAATCTTTCTTAAACATCTTTTAAGGCAATGAACATCATACATATATCTTTGGTAAACTTAGCTTTGATACTCTTCTTTAATGTCGTAATCATAATCATAAATTATAGGACATTTTCATTGAAAACAAGGTGTGCTTAGCTTTTAGCATGGAACAATAATAAATCACATAAGTCATATGAAATATTTTTGAAAAGGAACATATCAACACCCAACCTTTATCATATCGAAAATCATCATGGAATCAATATTATATTTCAAACATGCATATATTCAATTGGCAAATAGTTTCTAAACTTCATAAGTATCATATAACAATAGAAGGATCATAAAATAATTAGAAACATGCACATTAAATTGAGGAACTTAAAGAAAAGGTAAAAATATGTTATAGGGAACTTTACAGGTGAAAGGATACCCATAATTCAACTCACATACCTTGAGAACTAAGGGGAAACAGAATTGAAGCTGGGGAAGAAACCTTTGAAACCCTAACCTAGTTCTTGCCTAGTCATGACAACCACTTTTTCCTAAAAGAATATGAGAGTGAAGAATGGTTAGGAATTAGGGCTTGAAGGCTAAAATTGGTCCTCTTTCTATCCCAAAAATGGCATCGTATAGGAATAAAATTGCGAAAATGACAACAGTGTGGGTCGTTTGAAACCTTTTACGAGCCTTGGTTGGACTCGTGGAGTCCTTCCACACTTAACTAATTTTCCTCATTTCCTAGAGATTACCCACGAAAGGTCTATACGGGTCGTAATCCATTCAACAGACCATCTAATAACTCGTATACCACTTTTCAGAAAACTCGAAATTTCTTTCATGCTTGGGATCCCACTCACGAAACTATCTACGGGTCATAATGTATCCTACAAGTTGTCACTTAGTCCTTTGGCTACCCCACACTGAGAAACTTTTTCCCTTCCTGATTTTCTATGGTTAAGAATTGAACCTATAGGCTATATGTCATCTTATGGGCCATAAATGGTCCCATAAACTAGACACCAGGTCACTTTTCAGGCTAGTTTTCATGTAGCTTGGGCTCTTGAACTGGGGCCATTACAATATATCCCCCTTGAGAACATTTGTCCTCGAATGTACTTACAGGTAGGCTCTAAAGAGTAAACCAGCAGCTAATAACCCAGTATGCATGCAGAAATGCAAGTCAAACATCTTTTTTTAATATTTTCAGTTTTCATACTACAAACATGTCTCAAAACAGTTCATAAACGTCAATATAAATTCATACATCATGAAAAACTAAAATGGGTAGAGTTTGAGGTCTTAGAAGGATTTCTTAGTATCATAGGCTTAAGTAGAGTGAAATAGGTATGGATAATACTTCATCATATTCGCTTACGCTTCCCATGTAGCACCCTCAAGTTGTTAATTTCTCCAAAGTACCTTAACGGATGCAACTTCCTTGTTCGTCGGTTGCTTCACTTGTAAGTCGAGGATTTCAACCAGACTCTCTTCATAACTCAAATCCTCTTAAATGTTCACATCATGCAAAGCATCTATTGAACTTGGGTCACCTATGAATTTTCTTAATATTGACACATGAAAGAGCGGATGAATCTCGTGCAACTTGTGCGATATATCTAATGCATATGCTACGTTCCCTACTCTTCTCACCATCTTGTAGGGTCCCACAAATCTAGGACTCAATTTACCTTTGTTACCAAACTAGAGAACAACTTTCATTGGAGAGACCTTCAAATAGACCCAATCATCAACTTGGAACTCAAGTTCCCTTCCTTTCACATCAGAGTATGACTTTTGTTGGCTTTGGGATGTTTGAAATTTCTCCTATATGCTTTTAACTTTATCCATAGCATTCATCACCAAGTCCAATCCTATTAATGCCACCTCACTAACGTTTAACCACCCAATGGGCAATCTACATTGTCTACCATACAACGCTTCAAATGGTGTAATCCTAATACTTACATGAAAGCTATTGTTGTAGGGAAACTCAATAAATGGCAAATGTTCATCCCAACTCCCCATGAAATCCAACATGCAAGCTCTCAAGATTTTCTCCAATGTTTGAATAGTCCTCTCAGCTTCCCCATCGATTTAGGAAGGAAACGCTGCACTCAACTTCACTCTAGTTCTAAGCCCTCTTTGAAAGGTTTTCCAAAAGTGAGAAGTGAATCAAAGTTTGCGATCTGATATAATGGACAATGGAATCCTATGCCACCACAACTCTCGAATATACAGCCGGACATAGTCCTCATCACTGAATGTAGTCTTGACTGATAGGACATGTTATGACTTCATCATGTGGTTATCTATCACCCATATGGAGTGAAAATGTTATTTGGTCTTTGGCAACACAATTTAAAATTCATGTTGACCTCTTCTTACTTTCAAGTAAGAATGTCGATGTCTCGTGCTAGGCCTCCCAACCTTGGGTGTTTGACTTTAACCTGCTGGCGATTGGCACATTCAGACACAAATTCAACAGTGTCTTTCTTCATTCTATTCCACCAATAAATCTCTCTCAGGTCTCTATACATCTTGGTAGTTCCAAGATGAAGGGAATATGAAGAGTTATGGGCTTCCGACATGATCAACGTCTTCAACTCGCTATCATTGGGCATACACAGCCTCTCTTGATATCAAAGTGTGTCATCTCCCCCTTATGAGAAGACTTCTATCTTTCCATCCTTTATCAAGTTTTTCAACTTAACAAAGTTGGGTTCAAGATCTTTCTTGACCTTGACCTTATCACTCAAAGAATATGCGGACCCATGAAGAACCATTGCACCACCACATCAAAAATTACTCAACCTTACTCCAGCCTAGCTAATCTCTGAACATCTTTGGCCAGTTCCTTCTTTCAATCATCTCTTATATGGGACACACTACCCATAGAAACTCTACTAAGGGTGTCAGCTACCGCATTGGATTTTTCGAGGTGATACTTCACACTCATATCATAATACTTGAGTAGCTCTAACCACCTTCACTGCCTCAAGTTGAGATCCTTTTGGCGAAACACATGTTGAAGACTCTTGTGGTCAGTAAAAACATCCACATGAACTCCATAGCAGTAATGTCGCCAAATCTTTAAGGCAAACACAACTTTCGCATACTCAAGGTCATGAGTTAGGTAATTCTTCTGATGCACTTTCAACAACCTTGAAGCGTAGGCAATCACTTTACAACTTTGCATTAGAAACAACCCAACCCGTTACTTGATGCATCATAATACACAACGAACCCATCATTCCCTTCTAGCAAAGTCAATATAGGGGCTGAAGTCAATCAATCCTTTAAGGTGTAGAAGCTCCTCTCACATTCATCAGTCCATACGAACTTAGCCTTTTTCTGAGTTAGCTTGGTGAATGGAGACAAAATAGTTGTGAAGTCTTTCACAATCCGTCTATAGTAATTTGCTAGACCCAATGGCCTCGGTTAGTTTCTTACTTATTCTGTCCTCGTACCATCAACTTTGATGCCATCTCTAGATACCATATGCCCAAGGAAGGCAACCTCATCTAGCCAAAACTATCACTTGTAAAATTTTGCATCGATCTTCTTTTCTCTCAGGGTTTGCAATACTACACTCAAGTGCTCCATGTGCTTTGCTCACCTCGATAGTAAATAAGAATATCACCAATAAACACAATAACTAACAAATTAAGGTAAGTCTTGAAAACCCTATTCATGAGGTCCATAAATATCACTTTTAGATTAACAATGCTAAACGACATCACCACAAATTCAAAATGACCATACCTAGTCTTAAAAGCCATATTAGGAATGTCACTTTCTCTCACCTTCAATTGGTGATAACCAAATCTCAAATAGATCTTGGAGGAATGAATAACCTATTGTAGTTGATCAAAAAAATCATATATCCTCATGAGGAGATATTTATTCGTGATGGTGACCTTATTGAGCTGCTGGTAGTCAATGCACATATGGAGAGACCCGTGCTTCTTTCTTACATATTACACCGGGGCACTCCATGGAGACCGAGTGGGTCTAATGAATCCTTTATCCAACAAATCATTTAGTTGCTTCTTCAACTCATTCAATTATGTAGGTGCTATTTCATAAGAAGGGATGGAGATAGGCTAACTATATAGTAGGAGATCTATACTAAAATCTATCTCCCTTTCGAGAGGGACACCCAGTAATTCATCTAGGAAGAATTCTAAGAACACACTTACAATGGAGACTAGCTCAAGAGAAAAAACTTTGGAAGAGACATCTTTGACCCTTACCAAGTGGTAGATTCAGCCCTTGGATAATATTTTGCGGGCCTTTGTAGAAGAAATGAATCAACCCCTACATGAAGAGTTTCTACCCTCCTATTCAAGAATTGGCTCATTAGAGAATGAGAATTAACACTATAGGTTCTACAGACAATGGACGCATAAGAAGCATGCAACCAATCCACCCCTTGAATCACATCGAAGTCTACCATGGAAAGCGTAACTAAGTCACATGGAATCAATTTGTGCAAGATAGAAATGGGACAACCTCTATATATGCTTTGGGATATGATAGACTCATCTACAGGGTTAATCACCTCACAGGGCTCAAGGAGGACATCAGGATATGCATGAAACATATATGCAATGAATGGGGTTAAAAAAGACAAATTTAAACCCAGATCTAAAAGTGCATATGCTTCATAATCATAAACTCTTAACATACCGATACCCACATCAAGAGCAGCTTCGACCTCTTAGAGACCATGAAGAGCATAGAACCGATTGGTCCTTTGGGTTCCTTAATTGCACCCCTTTTTCTTTGAGGCCTTGTGCCTTTGCTTTTGCAATCCTTAGCATGGTGGCCAAGCTTCCCACAAGTGAAGAATGAATTTGACCCGGCTAGGCCATCTCTTTTGTGATGCCTCCTATATTTAGGGCAATTGGGACTTTGGGGCTTGGGAGCCACCCCTTTGTCCTTCCGAGGAGGAGGAGTATTGGTGGATCCTTTTCCATATTGCCTTTTGCCACATTTGAATTTGTGACCACCACCCCTATGGTGAGAGTAGTTCTCACCGCCAACTTGAGCTCTCTTGGACTCCATTGCTCTTTCCCGAAGCTTTTATTCCTCAATCTGCTCCACATACGTCATAAAGCGGGAAATGTCCATCTTCTTGACCAACATGGCCATCTTGCACTCCTTAAAGACCAACTTGGAGAAAACTGAAATAAATGTTCTCATGCAGGCTCTAAAGTCCGCAACCATAAATTAAGCATATTTATGCAATATGGGAAATTTTCGGGCATACTCCCTCATGGTCATGCTCTCTTGCTTCAAGTTGATTAACTCCCGAACCTTTTCCTCCCTAAGCTCAATGGGGAAGAGCCAATCCAAAATGGCAAAATGAATTCCTCCTAAACAATGGGACTTGCCTCTCTCATTGGACCATTGCTCAATGAAAATCATAGCCACCCCTTTAAGTTGGTGGGCCACCAACTCAGATTTCTCTTAAGAAAGAATGCCCATCACTACCACAAATTAATAATCTTCCTTACAAAAAACAATAGGGTCCTCGTCCGTCTTCCACCCATGAAATTTTGGCGGGTTCATCCGCATAAAATCACATACTCTCGTGGTTGTAGTGGGAACTTTAGGAGAAACAACCACCTCCCTATTGGCTTGGTTGGGAAGGGCTTGTGCCAACAAGGTGAATATAGTTTTGAACTCCGCATGAGACTCTCTGTTGTCCTTCTAGAGTGGAAGACCCGTTCCGCGGGTGTGTCTCGCTGATAGAGAGCTATTCATCGCATCATTAACTTGAAATAAGCTAAAGCACATCATTAGTTAGTGGAAAACCTTATTCAACCCTAAATCATGACATGAATAAGAAAGAAAGGAAGACTTTGCTAAACTATCTCATAGCCTCTCACATGAGATATTGGCGTGCTTCATTACCTTGCATGAGACTCTACACTGCGGGGTATGCATGGATATCTGAGGAATGTTTTATAACCTCGTGGTTTGATACCATGTTTGTAATAAGATGAACTGGGGGTCTAGTCGTCACACCATGAGACACTCGAAGGCATCTCACCCAAGTCATCTAAGCATCTTATTCATAGGCATTAAATTGAAAATTTTGTGGAAAACATAAGGGGAGGAGACTGTGGGCAATTATTCTATGCAATGAAGCAACATTAAAAAGTAGTGAAGATAAATATCATCATATTGTCCATAAGCATACTAGTAATACAAAAAGGACGGAATAGGTACGATCGATTTCCATCAAATAGAAAGTAAAAGCTTCAGAAGGCCCATAAATATGTCATCTAAAATAAAAATACAAAACAAAGTGGAAGATGGGTAGAGTCCCGAACTAAGGGCTCACCACAATAACAAGCTAGTCTTGAAGTCCAACTACTAGCCACAAGCCAGTGGAGAAGTGCTTATCCCTACATGGTTAAATCATGAAGGCGAAATATGCATGAGTACTTTTGGAATATACTAAGCATGTGAATTGCAATGCACGGATAAAATGGTAATGTCATCATAATTAAACATAACATACAAATATACATAAGATAAATAAGTCATGAAATAAGCTTAAACATGTGTAAGGAATTTGACTCAGATCACTATGAGGCAATGCATAACAAAACATATAAAGTGAAAACATATCATAAGATCATATAACTTGTGAAAATGAACCATAACCGACAATAAGAGCATGTGAGCTACTACATGGAATTTAATGAACTCTTTCCATTGGGAAAGTCCAATGCACTCTTTTCATTCGAAAAAGAGGAATCTACTTGCAAAGGTAGATATCCTAACTTAGTACCTTCACAATTGCATCATTCATATCTTTAGGGCCTCCACTAGCCTAGCCTATAAGGCTCATATGGGGACACATAGTTAGGGATATTGATATTTGGCTTCAAGGGATCATGCCTCCCATAATGGAATGAGTCCCAATCTCTAGTCCACTCTGTGCTAAGACATCCCAGAGAATCTTTATAACATACTCTAAGAATCATAGGTAGTAATCATAGGAGTTGCTTAAACTTAAGAATATTTCTTAAGCATCTTTTACGGCAATGAATATCATACGCATATCATTGGTAAACTTAGTTATGAAACACTTCCTTAACACCCTAAATATAATCATAAATCATAGGAAACTTTCGTTGAAAACAATGTGGGCTTAGCTTTTAACATGTTACCATCATAAATCAAATAAGTCTAAGGAAATTCTCTTTAAAAAGAACATTCAAACACCCAAGCTTGATCATATAAAAAATCATCATGGAATCAATATTATATTTCATATGTGCATGTATTCACTTTGAAAATTAGTTACTAAACTTCAAATATGATATAATAACATAAGGATCATGAAATCATAATAAGTATGAACATTAAATTGAGAAACTTACAGAAAAGGTAAAAATATGTAATAGGGAAATTTATGGGTGAAAGAATACCCATAAGTATACTGACATACCTGGAGAACTAAGGAGAAACAAAAGTAAAGTCTTTGGGGAAGAATCCTTTAAAACTCTAGACTTTTTATTGCCTAGTCTTTAGAGCCTCTTTTGCTTTAGAGAATATGTGAGTGAAGAATGGTAGGAATTAGAGCTTGAATTCTTAAATAGGTCCCTTTTCCATCCCAAAAATGACATAGAATAGGAAAAGAATAGCGAGAAATGACCAAATTATCCCTTACTATAAACTGTCAAAACCAATTTACAGAACCCCGATTAAGGGTCATAGGTCGACAAATGAGCCATAAGTCTTATCGTCAGATGGCGTATCCAAAAATGTTGAAGGTTGACTTTGCTGAAGTGAAAATAACAAAAAATAGTACGTATCGTGAAACCTCTTGCGGGCCATGGTTGGACTCGTAGAGTTCTTCAACACTTAACCATTTTTCTTCACTACCTTGGCCATACCAATGAAAGGTATATATAGGCCATAACCCATTCAACGAGCCATCTAATAGCTCATATACCACTTTTTTGAAAACTCTAAATTTCCTTTATGTTTGGAGATCGAACTCACAATACCATCTACGAGCTATAAGGTATCTTACGGGCCATTACTTGGTCCATGGGTTAACCCACACTTGAAAACTTTTCTCGTTCCTGATAATCTATATTTTAGAATCAAACCTATAGGTTGTATGTTATCTTAAGGGACATAAGTAGTACTGTAAACCAGACATTAGGGTACTTTTCACAAGCTTTCTTGTACTCAGGGCTCTTAAATTTTGGGTCATTACAACTTGGGCCAACATTGTGAAAGCAGCCCTTACCTCTTCATTTGTCACTTAGTTGGCTTGAGCATCTTGAGAAACTTAGAAAACTGAAGGAGTTGGTCCTCATTAGCGTTGACTCCATTAGGAAGTGGTGCAATCATGGTGCCATTTATTTTTAAATTTCAAAGGACAAGAGTTAGAGGGGTAGAGTCTTAAAGGCAAGACATAGATAACAAAGAAGTAAAGATTTCTTATATGTCTCATAGCTTCAGAATCATGGATGTGGCACACGTCACACCTATGAATAATACTCCACCAGACATGGCAAGTTGGACTCCCTAGGATTTTTTCAAACCTTGTTCTCTAATATAAGTTTGACATGATTTGAACCTAGGGTCTATCCTTGACACAAAAAATATGACACCCGAAGTCAACCTATGAAAGCCTCTTATTCATATCATAGGCATTCATAAAGTAAATAACCATATATAAGAGTAAGCAAGTGGAATATAGAACCATAAGAGTCAAATATTTCCCTTTAAGGGGGAATTACAACTTCTTTATTTCAACACAAGCCTCTACATACGTAACACCCCACATCTTACATGTACTAGTCCAACACAGATGAAACATGATATGGCAGGGTCAAATCCGCACATATTTTTAGAAGTGCGTAAATTTTAGATTAAAGGGCTATATGTACGTCTAACGCTTAAGATGACCGAGTGTAAAGAATTTTTAAGTCAAGTGAAAGAGAGTGTGACCTTAAATGAAGTAAAAGAATTGAGGTGCTTGTCAGACTTAGGAAGCTAGTAGGTGAGTCACCTACGTGCTTAGCTTAAATAGGCTAGGTAAATGGAGACAAGGCCCAACACCGAATTTGTTCAAGTCCGATAAAGAATAATCCCCGAGTTAAGGATGTCATTTGGGCCCATGGTTTAGCATCATAAAAGGACAACATTTTCACCCCAAGATGAATAGGAAAAAGGGCCAAATTAGAATCACAACCCAATTCACAACTAGGGCCCAAACTAAGTGGGCTTAAGGGAGAAATGTTTGCAACAAAGCCCATCCCATTTGAAGCCCAATAAGGCCCAAGTGAAAAGGCCAAGCTGCTGCCCCATAACCTTAATAAAATAATGCTGAAAACCCAAAGGAAAGTCGGCCAAAAGTGGCCTATAAAAGGGAGCAACAATAAGCAGCAACTTTTAGTCATTTTCTCAAGCTAAAAATTCAGATTTCTCTCTAAGTTTCTTCTTGCTCTCTCTTCATTTTCTAAAGCAGCCAAGGCACACCCCTAGGGTTCTTGAAGAGAACCTAAACCCTGAGGTCTAAGGTAAGTAAAACTACCTATGGTTTGGTGTAATGTTTCCATGAAACACATGAAGAGTATGTTGGTTGTATTGTGCAGGAATTTTGGGACATCATGTGTTCCAAAGATTGTGGTTCACTTTTCTTGTTAAATAAGAGACTTTTATCTTGTTGGTTGGCTGAGTTATGAAGTAATATGTTTGTTTTTAAAAATTCTTGGGTCTGTAATGATGTAAGAAGGCTGCTGGACCACTTTTATCTTCTGCAAAAATAAGTTCTTGAATTATTCTTAATTCCACTTTTAGTAAGAATTCGTGGACTAAATATTGGGAATTGTTGTCCCATGTTTCCCATCTACTTAGGGTATGTTTTTGGACCGTTTTAGGACTGTTATTGTGTGTAAATATGCTGAGGACAGTTTGGTTGAGGTTGAAACGGATTTGGAATGGTTGATGTCGAAATATAGCGGAAGGACGCAATGTTGCGTTGTCTACTTGCGTGTTGTGTAGAGGTTTTGCATGCTGTACTATATGAGTTGTTGTAATGCTATTATGGGACTATAAATAGCTGGATATGACATGTATATGGGAATTTTTATTAGAAAATACGATTAGGAGTGGTAATGTTGAAAGAATACTTTGGTTGCTAATTCCGAGCTTGCTGCCCGGATATTATTTTTGGCTAAAATTGGATTACTAAGATGTGTATATTAGCTGCTAACACTAGTTTTATCACCTAATATATTTTAGATAAGTGTTTGGAGAAAACGGATACTACTCCAAGGTAATAACGACATAGTACAACGAGGTATGTAAGGCTACTTGACTTCCTATTACTTGGCATGAAATCTATAATCTTCCTTAGCACATAAAGGCACGTACAAACCCCGACATGGCTGCTAGCCGTGTCTTCACTCTTTACCATGTTCATATGTTCCCATACATAGCCATTGTAAAACCCGCATATGTACTTGAATACCGAAGATACATGAATTCTTTTTTTATCAAACAAAGTCCATGTGTTTTTTACTCTCCTATACGATTCATTAATTGTGTATCTCTCTTTTCTTTGTGGTATTATCTTGTATGGTTGTTTATATGTCACATGTCTATATTCCTACAGTTCTAAAGGTTATGACCACCAAAAGAACCATCTCAAAGTAAATAAAAGATGACTTACAGTTGCTTATGAATGGGTGGTAACCCGAGGGGTGGAAGAATCACCTAGCCAGGGTCGATCCCATTTACGGGGGGTATCCCAGGGGTGAAAGGAAAGCCTAGCATGGGTCAAACCCGTTACAGATTTACCACTAATCAGCTGGTCATTTACATGATATATTGTGCACAGATTATACAGTAAAGAAAGATACAGTAATAAAAAAAGATATAAAGTACATGATTCCACAGTATGACTAAAGGTGGTCTTTTCATCCTAACACACTAGTATGTGATTTCATTTGAGTTCTTATTGCACATACAGTATTTCCCGCCTTATATATTCAGTACATTATCTCGTACTGACGTCCCTTACGGGGGACCTGCATTTCATGCTGCAGGTACAGGAGCTACTAGATCTCCCCAGTAAGAGGACAGGATTCCAGCTGCTGTTAGTGAGCCCCAGGTTGCTTTGGAGCTTGTTTGTTTAGAACTTGTATTTTTTATTTTATAGTTGGTCAGAAGGCGGGGCCTGTCCCGAATCATGTGGATATTGTTCCTTACTTAGAGGCTTTGTAGAAAATGTAAATTAAAGTGTGGTCAAATAGTGTATTATAGACATCGTGGCTTCAACGGCCTAGTCTTATGCATGTACTTTTGGTTTGTTAATGCAGTTTACTTCCTTTTAAGAGCATGTTGAATATAGAAACCTCTTAAATGTTCATAGCAGGTGCATAGTTATATGTTGGTTCTCCCGAGCCTTGTTGGCGACGGGTGCCAGTCCGCCTTAATGGGGCTTAGGGCGTGACAGAAGTGGTATCAGAGCGGGTCGTCCTAGGGAGTCTACAAAGCTGTGTCTATGTAGAGTCTTGTTTATGGATGTGTTGTGCACCACATTTATAAGCAGGATGCTATGTGGCATTTAGGAGTTGTCACTTTCTTTTCATTCCTTAGATCGTGCCATAGAGCCAAGTGATGTAGGTTGATTATTTCTAACCTCTAGATCGTTTTGTACAGTAAGTATGCCTGAAACAAGGAAAAGCAAAGGCAAAGGGAAGGAGGTGGAAGTGGTAATTGGTATGCCCAGTCGGGTGAGACAACGAGATGAGGCCCAAGATGAGTCTCTGTCCCAAACATCTCCAACTCCTCCAGCTCCTGATGAACCAGGTAGTAGTGAAACTCCCCCGGAACCACCTGCCGATGCTACTGTGCAGGATTTGAGAAATGCAGTCCAATTATTGACCCGCGTAGTTTCTAGAAAAAGCGAAAGACAAGAAGGCCCAGTTGTAGGTGCAGATGGTGCGAATAGGGCAGCTAGCACAAGGATATGTGACTTCCTTAATTTGGACCCTCCAGCTTTCACCGGGTTAGATTCTAATGAAGATCCACAAGACTTCATCGACCAGATCCAACACACTTTAGATGTTATGCACGTAAGTGGCACGGAAGCTGTTGCCAGCCTTTAGATGTTATGCACGTAAGTGGCACGGAAGCTGTGGAGCTGGCAACATATAGATTGAAGGGTGTAGCTATATTGTGGTATGAAGCTTGGAAGCACTCTAAGGGTATATATGCACCTCCAACTACCTGGAAGGAGTTCAAAGAGGACTTTCTTGACCATTACTTGCCATACGAGATCCGAGAGGCCCGGGCAGATCCGTTTCTGAATCTCCACCAAGGGGGTATGAGTGTGAGGGAGTATAGCCTCCAGTTTAACTCCTTGGCCAGGTATGCTCCTAATGTAGTTGCTACTATGGCAGATAGAGTTCATCGATATGTGGATAGGTTGGATACGTATCTGGTAAGAGACTGTACCATTGCTTCATCGAATAAAGACATGGATATAGCAAGGATGCAAGCATTTGCACAGAAACTAGAGGATCAGAGGCAAAGGAGAAGGAAAAATGAGATAGAAAGGGGGCAGTCCAAGAGGGCCAGATCTACAGGGCATTTTGTACCATCCCAAGGTGATGTTAGGCCCCGATTTCCTAGTAAACCACCTAGACCATCATCCTCCTACTCTGCAGTTAGTGCTCCACCGCAACTTTAAGGGCCAAGAGGTAATCAATGTAATCAAAGAAGTGAGGGACACGGTGCACGAACAACAGGGTATTCGTCCAGCCAGCAAATCCCTCCTAGGCAGCTTTGCAAACAATATGGGAGGAGCCATTTAGGTACATGTCGTGTTGGGACAAATGCCTTTTTTTGGTGTGGTGTACCAGGGCATATGATGAGAGATTGCCCAAGAAGACATATGGGTGATATAGCACAACCTGTTGGGTCAGCTGTTGTATCATCATCGTTAGTTCCTCCCTTCAGTAGGGGTCAGCAAATGACTGAGGCCGTGGTAGAGGTGGTAGAGGAGCAGCTAGCTCCAACGGAGCCCAGAATCGCACTTATGCTCTGGGGAGTTGGCAGAATTTAGAAGCTTCCCCCGATATGGTCACAGGTACATTGTCCATCTTTTCACGTAATGTGTATGCCTTAATTGAACCTGGTTCTACATTATCATATATCACTCCATTAGTGGCTGGGAAGATTATAAGAACACCTAAATTATTGAATGTGCCATTTGAAGTGTCTACACCAACCGTTGAATCTATTATAGATAGAAGGGTCTATTATGACTGTGTCGTAACTGTTTGTGACCGTGACACGTGGGCGGACCTTGTTGAGTTAGATATGGTGCAATTTGATATTATAATTGGTATGGATTGGTTAGCTTCTTGCTATGCTACTGTGGATTGCCGAACTAAGAGAGTGTATTTCCACTTTCCAAATGAGGCAGTCCTTGAATGGAAAGGTAATGTTGGGGCACCAAAGGGTAAGTTTATTTCCTATTTTAAGGCAAGGAAGATGATATCAAAGGGGTATATATGTCATCTAGTTAGAGTAAGGGATATGGAGGTCGAATCACCAACTCTTCAGTCTGTTCCCGTAGTGAATGAATTTCTTGATGTGTTTCCTGAAGAGCTTCCAGGTTTACCTCCAGAACGAGAAATAGATTTTGGCATTGACTTACTTCCAGGTACTCAACCTATTTCTATCCCTCCATATAGAATGGCCCCGGTGGAATTACGTGAATTAAAGGAGCAATTAAAAGATTTGCTAGAGAAGGGTTTTATAAGACGTAGTATGTCCCCTTGAGGTGCACCAGTATTATTTGTACGTAAAAAGGATGGCACCTTGAGAATGTGTATTGATTACCGGCAATTGAATAGGGTGACAATTAAAAACAAATACCCCTTCCCCAGGATTGATGATTTATTTGATCAGTTACAGGGTGCCAAATGCTTTTCAAAAATTAATTTGAGGTCAGGTTATCACCAAGTGAGGGTGAGGGAGAAAGATATACCGAAGACAGCCTTTAGGACACGCTATGGTCCCTTTGAATTTCTTGTTATGTCATTTGGGCTGACAAATGCACCAACCGTTTTTATGGACTTAATGAACAAGGTATTCAAGCCATTCTTGGATGTCTTTGTGATTGTATTTATAGATGACATTTTGGTGTATTCAAGATCAGAAGAGGACCATGCAAATCACTTACGGCAGGTATTACAAGTTCTTCGTGATCGGCAATTGTATGCTAAGTTTTCCAAATGTGAATTTTGGTTGAAATCAGTGGCATTCTTGGGTCATATTGTATCTGATGAAGGAATAAGGGTTGATTCACAAAAGATAGAGGCGGTGAAAGATTGGCCAAGGCCAACAACACCCACAGAAGTTCGAAGCTGCTTAGGGTCAGTAGGTTATTACAGAAGATTTGTTGAAGGTTTTTCTTCTTTTTCTGCACCTCTAACAAAGTTAACATATATGGCGACCAAATTTCAATGGAGTGATGCATGTGAAAGGAGCTTTCAAGAGTTGAAAAGCAGGCTAACTTCTGCACCTGTATTAGTGCTTCCAGAAGGCACAGAGGGTTATGCGGTATATTGCGATTCTTCGGGGGTTGGCTTAGGGTGTGTACTGACACAACATGGTAGGGTAATTGCTTATGCCTCGAGACAATTGCGGCCACATGAGAAAAACTACCCAACACATGACCTTGAACTAGCAGCTGTTGTGTTTGCCTTGAAAATATGGCGCCATTATTTGTATGGAGTCCACGTTGACATATATACTGATCACAAGAGCCTATAGTACATATTTAAAAGGCAGCGGAGGTGGCTGGAGCTAATAAAGGATTACGATGTTGATATACTATACCATCAAGGGAAAGCAAATGTGGTAGCCGATGCTTTGAGCCGCAAGGCAATTGTGAATATTGATGAGCAGTCTATGGTACATCAAGGAGTGGCTATGGATCTACGTCAACTAGCCAATTTGGGAGTTCGCCTCATTGAAACTCCAAAAGATGGGGTTGTTGTGCATAATGCTATGGAGTCTTCATTGGTAACAGAGGTAATAGAAAAATAGTTCAAAGATCCTATTCTTCGGCGACTTAAGGAGAAGGTGAGTCAAGGCACAATGTAGGGCTTTGAACTTACCCAAAATGGAGTACTTTACTGCCAAAATAGATTGTTCGTTCCTAATATAAATGGACTAAGAAGGAGGATAATGGAAGAAGCCCATCATTCAAGATATTCTATCCATCCAGGATCAACTAAGATGTATCATGACCTGAAGGGAATGTTTTGGTGGGAAGGCATGAAAAAGGACCTTGCTGAATTTGTGGCTCAATGTCCGAATTGCCAACAAGTTAAGGTAGAGCACCAAAAGCCGGGAGGTTATATGCAATGTATAGAGCTTCCAACATGGAAGTGGGATATGATTAATATGGATTTTGCTACTGGGTTGCCTTGCTCATTTCAGAAGTTTGACGCCATATGGGTAATCATTGATAGACTTACAAAGTCAGCACACTTCTTGCCAGTTAAGAGTGACTATACCGCTGAAGAGTGTGCAAATCTATACCTCAATTCACCGCCAAGTTCTGGAAATCCTTCCAGAGGAGCTTAGGGACACAAGTGAATTTAAGTACAGCTTTCCACCCGCAGACAGATAGGCAAGCAGAACGCACCATTCAAACACTTGAAGATATGTTACGGGCTTGTGCATTAGACTTCAAAGATAGTTGGGTGGGCGATTTTCCACTTATTGAATTCGCTTATAATAATAGCTACCATTCAAGCATCAAGATGGTACCGTATGAAGCTTTGTATGGAAGGAAATGTTGATCACCAATAGGATGGTTTGATGTGGGTGAAACCACCTTCCTTGGTCCAGATCTAGTACAACAAGCCATGGAAAAAGTCAAGGTGATACGACAACGGCTAGAAACAGCCCAAAGTCGTCACAAATCATATGCAGATGCTAGAAGAAGAGGACTGGAATTCTCAGTAGGAGATTGGGTATTCTTAAAGGTGTCCCCAATGAAAGGTGATATGAGATTTGGTAAGAAAGGGAAACTAAGCCCACGTTACATAGGGCCATATAAGATTATTAAAAGGTTTGGACAGGTTGCATATGAATTAGAGCTGCCCCAGGAGCTTTTAATGGTTCATCCAGTTTTTCATGTCTCAATGCTTCGAAAAAGCATAGGCGACCCATCTCGTATTACTCCTATTAAAGATATGCAGGTTACGAAAGATCTCACCTATGAAGAGGTACCTATAGCTATCCTAGATCGCCAAGTTAGAAAGCTAAGGAATAAAGAAACATCTTCAGTGAAAGTGCTTTGGAGGAACCAGCATGTAGAAGAGATAACATGGGAGGTGGAGGAAGCAATGAGGTCGAAATACCCTTATTTATTTGAGGCTAAAGAGGAAGTCCAAGATACAGAGTTGAAGGAGTAGTAGGTACGTGAATATGAATTCTTATTATGTTTTCAAAAGTTTGTTTACACGAAAGTTCGAACTTTTTTAACCTATTCAATTATGCTTACATTAGGGGACGAATGTTCCTAAGGGGGGAGGATGTAACACCCCACATCTTACACGTACTAGTCC
Source organism: Solanum rostratum (assembly GCA_029948455.1). Taxonomy (NCBI): domain Eukaryota; kingdom Viridiplantae; phylum Streptophyta; class Magnoliopsida; order Solanales; family Solanaceae; genus Solanum; species Solanum rostratum. The sequence continues at coordinate 25,949,746 of CM057053.1, forward strand.
AACGCAGATGAAACATGATATGGCAGGGTCAAATCCGCACATATTTTTAAAAGTGCGTAAATTTTAGATTAAAGGGCTATATGTAAGTCTAACACTTAAGATGACCGAGTGTAAATAATTTGTAAGTCAAGTTAAGGCGAGTGTGACCTTAAATGATGTAAAAGAATTGAGGTGCTTGTGGGACTTAGGGAGCTAGTAGGTGAGTCACCTACGTGCTTAGCTTAAATAGGCTAGGTAAACGGAGACAAGGCCCAACACCGAATTCGTTCAAGTCCGATAAAGAATAAACCCCGAGTTAAGGATGTAATTTGGGCCCATGGTTTAGCATCAGAAAAGGACAACATTTTCAGCCCAAGATGAATAGGAAAAAGGGCCAAATTACAATCACAACCCAATACACAAGTAGGGCCCAAACTAAGTGGGCTTAAGGGAGAAATGTTTGCATCAAAGCCCATCCCATTTGAAGCCCAATAAGGCCCAAGTGAAAAGGCCAAGCTGCTGTCCCATAACATTAATAAAATAAGGCTGAAAACCGAAAGGAAAGTCGGGCAAAAGAGGCCTTTAAAAGGGAACAACAAGCATCAACTTTTAGTCATTTTCTCAAGCCAAAAATTCTGATTTCTCTCTAAGTTTCTTCTTGCTCTCTCTTCATTTTCTAAAGCAGCCAAGGCACACCCCTAGGGTTCTTGAAGAGATCCTAATCTTTGAGGGCTAAGGTAAGTAAAAATACCTATGATTTGGTGTAATTTTTCCATGAAAAACATGAAGAGTATGTTTGTTGTATTGTGCAGGAATATTGGGACAGCATGTGTTCCAAAGATTGTGGTTCACTTTTCTTGTAAAATAAGAGACTTTTATCTTGTTGGTTGGCTGCGTTATGAAGTAATATGTGTGTTTTTAACAAGTCTTGGGTCTGTAATGATGTAAGAAGGCTGCTGGACCACTTTTATCTTCCGCAAAAATAAGTTCTTGAATGATATCTTAATTCCACTTTTAGTAAGAATTCATGGACTGAATATTGGGAATTGTTGTCCCATGTTTTCCATCTACTTAGGGTCTGTTTTTGGACTGTTTTAGGACTGTAATTGTGTGTAAATATGCTGAGGACAGTTTAGTTGAGGTTTAAACGGATTTGGAATGGTTGACGATGAAATATAGCGGAAGGACGCAATGTGGCGTTGTCTACTTGCGTGTTGTGTAGAGTTGTTGCATGTTGTACTGTATGAGTTGTTGTAATGCTGTTATGGGACTATAAATATTTGGATATGACATGTATATGGGAATGTGTATTAGAAAATACGATTAGGAGCGGTAATGTTGAAAGAATACTCTTTGGTTGCTAATTCCGAGCTTGCTGCCCGGATATAATTGTTGGGTGAAATTGGATTACTAAGATGTGTTTATTAGCTTCTAACACTACTTTTATCACCTAATATATTGTAGATAAGTGTTTGGAGGAAAAGGATACTACTCCGAGGTAATTACTACAGTGAGGTATGTAAGGCTACTTGACTTCCTATTACTTGGCATAAAATCTATAATCTTCCTTAGCACATAAAGGCACGTACAATCTCCGACATGGCTGCTAACCATGTCTTCACTCTTTACCATGTTCATATGTTCCCATACATAGCCATTGTAAAACCTGCATATGTACTTGAATACCGAAGATACATGAATTCCTTTTTTATCAAACAAAGTCCATGTGTTGTTTACTATCCTATACGATTCATTAATTGTGTATCTCTCTTTTCATTGTGGTATTATCTTGTATGGTTGTTTATATGTCACATGTTTATATTCCTACAGTTCTAAAGGTTATGACCACCAAAAGAACCATCTCAAAGTAAATAAAAGATAACTTACAGTTGCTTATGAATGGGTGGTAACCCGAGGGGTGGAAGAATCACCTAGCTAGGGGTGAAAGGAAAGCCTAGCATGGGTCAAACCTGTTACAGATTTACCACTGATCAGCTGGTCATTTACATGATATATTGTGCACAGATTATACAGTAAAGAAAGATACAGTAATAAAAAAATACAAAGTACATGATTCCACATTATGACTAAAGGTGGTCTTTTCATCCTTACTCACTAGTTTGTGATTTCATTTGAGTTCTTATTGCACATACAATATTTCCCACCTTACATATTTAGTACATTATCTCGTACTGACGTCCCTTACGGGGGACCTGCATTTCATGCTGCCGGTACAAGAGCTACTAGATCTCCCCAGTAAGAGTACAGGAATTCCAGCTGATGTTACCGAGCTCCAGGTTGCTTCGGAGCTTGTGTGTTTAGAACTTGTATTTTGTATTGTATAGTTGGTCAGAAGGCGAGGCCTGTCCCGACTCATATGGATATTGTTCCTTACTTAGAGGCTTTGTAGACAATGTAAATTAAAGTGTGGTCAAATAGTGTATTATAGACATCGTGGCTTCAATGACCTAGTCTTATGCATGTATTTTTGGTTTGTTAATGCAGTTTACTTCCTTTTAAGAGCATGTTGAATATGGAAACCTCTTAAATATTCATAGCAGGTGCATAGTTATATGTTGGTTCTCCCGAGCCTTGTCGGTAACGGGTGCCAGTCCGCCTTAATGGGGCTTAGGGCATGACAACGTACTTGATCTTTGCGGAGACTAGCACATAGCTTTACTAGATCACCCTAGAGATAAGAAAGTACAAATTCTGAGAAACATCAACATACGTAGGTGCATAGGATCTTGTCCATGAAGCGTGCGCACTCACCAAATATTCCATAGCAATACCCAAAAGCTATTCACAAAAGTGAAGAACAGAAATATCATCCATCCTTGCATTGTGATATCATATAGGCAAGAGTATATGTTAGTACATTAGAATGTACTAAGTGTGTAAGCATGCAATGCATCAATGAACATCGTACATAATAGCAATATGCATAAATATAGAAATTGAATACGGACAAGACTTGCATTCATCAATGCATTATTAAATCATATATGGAAGCATCATAAAATATTTCATAGTCCAGGAGACATACACATGTGAGCATAAGACCATAACTGGCAATAAGACGATGCTTACTATTACATGGAATTCAAATGCTCCCTCTATACCGAGCAAAAGAGGAGTATACCATGTTAAGGTAGACCAAGTCTTCACCCTATAGGCTCTATCCTAACATGGTGAGTGTGACATTATATATTTATGTGGATCCATTAGCAAATCTTATATGCAATAATCATCAAACCTACGGTGGCACGTAGTTGTGAAACTTGAGGATTTATATAAGTACCCTTGGATATAGTCCCCTTCGCACATGTGGCACATAGTTGTGAGAGCTTGTGATCTTCAATGGAAATCCTTGCTTATCAAATAAGAAAGCTTTTGAGAGTAGTTTTAGAAAGTGAATTTTTGTAGTGAGTGATTTGATGAATAATATGGTCAAGTAAGGTATATCTATATAGTGGGTTTTGGTCATAAAAATGGTCAAAAATCATTTTAGATCCGTTAGAAATAGGTTCCAAATGATCTCACTTAAAACTAGAATTGTTGAAAAAAAAAGACCTATGGTGCACCAAGGGCGCAATCTGGACTTGCTCCCACATAGGTAATTTTTGTGCAAAGTTCAATTTTCCCTTGTTTGACCGTAGAATGAGTTTGTGTCACTTTTGTACTGAATTGATCCCACTCTATGATTCACATTGGTCACACACTCTTCTGGAGATACATAAATCTTACATAAAATTATTTTACAATATGTTTGATGTAAAAATCAAAAGAGACCATTTTCCCATACAGTTTTACCTCCTTATTAAGAACCCAGCCTTAAATTTTCCAAAAATAGTACACATGATATGATATGCTAGACATCTTTTATAAGGTCATAAGAAGGCATTTTGAGAGGTGTTATATAAGTCTTCAACGACAACTCAAATCAACCATGAGTGTGAAGAGTAGGAGCATCACCTATCACTGCATTGTTAGATAATGTAGGCACAGAATATGTGTTTATACTTGTAATTTACTAAGTATGTGGAATGCAATACAACGACAGAAAGCTATAGGTACGATAATAAGCAATATGCATATCATAGGGAAGCGTAAATCACATGTACAAATGCATGACCAGTGCATTTACACTACGATAGAAGAAATGTAGACACCTTAAGCAATCATACATGTATGCGAAAGGACTGCAATCGATAACATGAAAATGCGAGCTATAACATGAAATCTAATGTAACCCCTTACTTTGGAAGAGGTGACTACTTGAAGGGTAGAACTCCGTCGAAGTTCATTCTTTAACTTTAATATTAGGTCCATATGTGAATCCACGAGCAGAGCCTAAAAAGGAAACCTATGCTTGCAACATAATTATGAGACTAGGAGCTTCTATTAAGGACCTGTTAGATCGAGTCACCATCCATACCCACATTCGGTGCAAATCTGTGCCACAGAAGAGTAATATATTAAAGTAATCATTCACAGATATTACGTTTGACAACATTAATGAAATCCATAGAGTAGATCATGAACCTTAAAAATTCAAAATGTGAGACTTGTCCTTATCGCATGAGGAATCCATAATATAGGTGAGAAAGCCTTTAATCACTCATTCACTTAATAAAAAAGGGATTCCATAATCAGTACCAGAACTTCCATAAACATTTTTTCGAATCCGTGTTAATTCATATCGTATTTCTGTAAAACATAGTGTAAAATTATTGTTTTGTGATGCCTCAAGAAGTTATTTGAGCTATATATTGATGCAACATAGTAAGGTGATTATCTATGATTCAAGGAAATTAAAGGTGTAAGAAAAGAACAATCCAACACATGATCTTGAACTTCCGACCGTGGTGTTTGCATTAAAAATACTGCATCACTACTTGTACGGGGTTCATGTGGATATTTTCACTGATCACAAAATCCTCCAACATGTCATCACTTGAAATGATCTCAACCTAAGTCAATGAAAATGGTTAGAGCTTTGTAAAGATTATGGCATGAGTTTGAAGTATCACCCAGGTAAGGCTAATATGATAGTCGATGCACCTAATGCACTTACTAGGGTGTCCATGGGTAGTGTGTATCATATAGAAGATGGTGGGAAAATGGAGTTGGCCAAAATAGTCCATACGTTTACAAGGTCGGGGTGAAATTGAGTGATGACGACAATGCTAGTGTGATGGTACTGTCATGACCCGGACCTAGGGTCAAAAAGAAACATGGCGAATGGGAACCTAAGATTCCTTAAACAAGCCTGAAAGTATCCATATTCACATCATCAGTTCGGAAGCATATTCGAATAGTAAACACAGTTTAAGGGATGATAAAGTAGGACTCACGCTATGGGAATGTCATAGAGAAAGGGAGTAGCATGGATTCATATAACACGTAGCACATAAATACTAAGGGGAAGGTAAGTATGACTCACTCTATGGGGGAAATTCGGGACATAGGATTATTCATATCATAATATATAAGCCTATCATAATACTCATAACCAATTTGTATAATGATAACCAATAGGTATCCATATCCATAAGAAAAATCTCCAAACACAACACTTAGCATATAAACATAAAGGAATTTCCAAGATGTCTAACAATGCCTCAAGTCATAAGATAGGAGGGGGGCCAAGTCATACCTTGGGCTCACCCTCAAAGAAATTGACATAAATAAAGAACCATTGGTAGATGAATGGTGGTTTGTCCTTGGAAAATAGGACTTACCACAACAAGCAAATCTCAACATCCAAGCTAGACGTCATACGGTGGATGAAGGTAGTCCTCGGTCCCTACGTAGTTAGATCATGGAGGCAAAAGTATGCGTTAGTACATTTGAATGTACTAAGTATAAGGGCATGCAATGCATATGACTTACCGAACATACATTCAATGTTAGATGACACGGGCACATAATATAGAAGGAGATATATAGCAACATATATAGTATACAATATTCCATGAAACCAATTATGCATGAAATGCACAAATGCTCATATATAGGTGGGATGGACTATGAATGACAAATAAAACTCACGCAAGCTATAAGATGAATTATTCCAATAAAGGCCTCACATAGGAGTAAGAAGAATACTTGCCAAGGGTAATCTACATCACAACGTACGACCCAAAAATTTCAATGGATGGACACCTTCCTTATAACCCAGTCATTTCAGAAGGATTTCCAATATCATATCATATCAATAGATGAATAACCAACCTTTACAACACGGTTATTCAGAGATGGCTGTTATTCCTATGCTAGCACATAATTCAAGAAAAGGGAGAGGACCCTTGGGGATAGCCCTGTCGTCCCAATCCATTGGTGCTAAGTCAAAACATCCTATGAGAATACTTATACATATACATACTTTCAAAAGAGTAAATAGTCATTTCAAATCATTTAAATGCACATTTAGGCTTAATAGCCAACCATTCTTCATAATCATTCATTCTTAGGCTCAAAACCCAAACCATAGTTCATAGTCATGCTTCTTATGCATGGGGAAAGCTCATGCACACTACAATATGGTGCAAGCACCCAATATTCTCAAAAAGCCAATAACAACAGACATTTATGTGATCACATTCTTGTCATAACCAATATATTATCAAAATCATATACGTAAATACAATTGGGCTCCACTTCATAATTTTCATAAAACCCAATGCTCATGAATGCATATGCTATGAATGACATGAGAATAGCATGGGTATTAGAGATTCAAACTTAAATCAATAATAAATTATGAAATTCAAGTAAATACATAAGAAAAATTCATATTTAAATCATAATATGGATTACCCAAGCACAAATCAAGCTTTAAAGGGTCCATGCACACTCATAAATTTATGACTTCAGCACAGTTCTTCATATTAGGGCATAAATCAATGTAAAATCAACAATAAAACATAGTCCATAGTTCAATAGAATTTAATATGTAATTATATTGAAAACCCAAATTTAAAGTAGTTAAAATTGAGGGTAAAAGAGTTTGGGTCTTCTTGGTTGAAAGGGACCAAGAATTAGTCCCACACACCTTAGCTAATGAAAAAGATTCAAGAAGAAATTTGGAGAAGAATGAGCCTTTTCCTTGATTCCTAAGCTTAGATTCATAAGATTCCTTTGAGACAGTGTTCTTAAGAGTTACTTGAGAGAATTCTATGCATGAGTAATGAATTTGATTGAAGGAATAAAGTATAGGTCATTTGAAAGTCTTTAGGTAGCATAGAAAGTCAAATAAGACTCGTAGGGTAAACCGTAGTTACGAAAATGCCATTAAAGAAATAAGTAGAAAAACTGAAACCAAAGTCTCAGGGAGGGTGGTATGGTCTGTGATAGGTCATACGACCATGTACATGGTCTGTGATCCAAAACTTGGAAAAATTTCTTCTTGGCGAAAGTCCAAAACGATATTCCCATACATAGATAAATTCAATGTAGGCATCCATATAGAAGGTGGTACAGACTGTACCAAGCCACATGGTCCATGTGCCTCCTCCCTCCAGATCCACTTAGAAAATCTCTCCACGATGAAGTTCTGAGACGATGATACAATACTTAAAATATTTTCACTCGGGAACCCATACTGAAGGGCTTCACGGATCGTGAAGCATCAAACGGTCCATGAGAGGGGTAGTACAACTTGCCTTGGGCTCAAAACTGTGAAATCTCAAGCCCAAGGCTACCATATGGTCCACCACACGGTCTGTATGGCCTCACACATATCATTTTGGGTTAATGTGTGGTATGCCTTGGTCTCAAACTCCACGCTAAGGCCCTCACACTCCACACAGGCCAAGGGAAACTTCAAGGAGGCTCTACACGATCTGTATAGCACTGCACGAACCGTGAAGGTGTCTATGAAGCATCACTTTGGTCTAAAACTTTCCGGAACCAAATTTTCAAGCTCCAATGAGGTCGTACAAAGTACGGGTCCTTACATCATCTCCCCCTTGGGAACATTCGTCCTCGAATGTGCAAGAACAAGGCTTGAAAGGCTTAACTTAGAACACAAAACACTCAAACACAAGATATAATGTATATTTCATAAGTTGGAAATCGTGAAGTCATTAATACTCATATCAAAACACATTCAAATAATTCAAACATCATAAAAATCATTTTCGTGCACAATATGCATGTCATGTCATGATACTCAAAAGTGAAAAAATTAGGAGCACTCAGAAAAGGAAGAACCTAATACCTTAGGCTTGAGTAGATTAGAAAATATGGGGATATCATTGTGTCATGTCCAACTCCTCTAACCATGTAACATCCTCCACTTGTTGATTACTCCAAAGCACTTTAACCAAAGTCACATTGTTATTAAAAAGCTGCTTCACTTACCTATAAAAAATTTCAATGGGAACTTCCTCATAAGACAAGTTCTCCTCAACCTCAACACCTTCCAAAGGCACAATAGTACTAGGATCACCAACCAACTTCCTCAACATAGACACATGTTAGAATGGGTTAAAAGAACTCAAATCCGAAGGTAACACAAAAATATAAGCCACATTCCCAATTCCCTCAACAATTTCATAAGGACCTATATATCAAGGACTCAATTTGCCTTTCTTTCAAAAATGCATTACACCTTTCGCAGGTGAAACTTTCACATACACCCAATCATCAACATGAAACTATAGATACCTCTTCCTAACATAAAAATAAGGCTTTTAGCGACTTTTGGTCGTCTTCAACCTCTCCCTAATCAACTTAACCTTCTCCATAGCCTCTAACACCAAATCCGAGAAAATTAAGGCCATCTCTTCCAACTCGAACCATCCCACCAGAGATCTACACCTCCTACCATACAAGGCCTCAAACGGTGTCATACCAATGCAAGCATGAAAGCTATTATTATGAGTAAACAAAATGAGTGGAAGATGGTCATCCCAATTACCCTTGAATTTCAACACACTAGCCCTCAACATGTCTTCAAAAGTTTGAATTGTCCTCTTAGTTTGTCTATCGGTTTGAAGATCAAAGGTGGTGGTCAACTTCAACATAGTACCAAGTCCTCTTTGAAACGACCTCAAAACGTGAGAAGTAAATTGGGTGCCATGATTCGATATGATAGACCTAGGCACACCATGCAACCTGACCAACTCTCGGATGTACAACCTTGCATATTCTTTAGCGCTAAAGGTAGTCTTGACCGGTAGGAAATGAGCCAACTTAGTTATCCGGTCAACGAAAACCCAAATGGAGTCAAATTGCCTTCGAGTCTGAGGCAGACCAACCACAAAATCAATGTTCACATCTTCCTACTTCTATGTAGGAATCTCAATATCTAGAATCAAACACCTGGGCCTTTGTTGCTCTAGCTTCACTTGTTGACAATTAGGGAATTCGGATACAAACTTTGCTAAATCCTTCTTCATACCATGCCACCAATACACATCTCTCAAATTTCGATACATCTTAGTAGATCTAGGATGAATAGAATAATGAGAGTTATGGGCTTCACTCATAAAAACCCTCCTAAGATCATCCACATCTAAAACACAAAATTGATCTTGATACCGAAGCATACCATCTCCCCCTTTGCAGAAAACCTCTATCTTATTTCCATGAATAGAATAATGAGAGTTATGGGCTTCACTCATAAAAATCCTCCTAAGATCATCCACATCTAAAACACAAAATTGATCTTGATACCGAAGCATACCTTCTCCCCCTGTGCAGAAAACCTCTATCTTATTTTTGGAAACCAACCTCTTCAACTCAAACAATGACAGATCTAGATCATTCTAGCCTTAACACTAATAACCATAGAAGATTTGGCCCCATTCTGAACATGAATACCACCATAGTTAGAGTCGGCCAACCTAACACCCAATCTAGCTAAACGGTGAATATATTTTGCCAAATCTTTCTTCTCTTCATCAACATGAGCCACACTTTTCATAGATGGCCTACTATGAGCATCAACTACAACATTTCCTTGCAAGAATGATATTGTACACTCATGTCATAGTCCTTAAAGAGTTCCAACCATCTCCTTTGCCTCAAGTTAAGGTCCCTTTGAGTGAACACATATTGCAAACTCTTATGATCACTGAAAACATCAACATGCATCCCATATAAGTAGTTTATTCAAACTTTTGAAGCAAACACCACTACCGCTAACTCAAGATCATGAGTTGGGTAATTACGCTCATGCACCTTCGATTGCCTTGATGCATAAGCTATCACGTTACCATGCTGCATAAGTAGACAACCAAACAGAATCCAAGAAGCATCACAATACACCATAAACCCATCTATGCCATCCAGTAAAATCAAAATAGGAGCCGATGTAAGCCGATCCTTCAAAATCTTAAAACTCTTCTCATACTCATTCGACCATACAAACATAGCCTTCTTCTTAGTCAACATGGTCAATAGAGATACAATAGATGAGAAACTTTCAACAAACCTTCTATAGTAACCAGCCAACAAGAGACAAAGTTAGAGAATCTAATGGAGTCAATGGTCTAGGCAAATTTTTTACATCCTCAGTCTTTTTTAGGTCAACCTTAATACTATCACCGAACACGACATGACCAAGAAAAGCTACTTCATCTAAAAAAAACTAACATTTGCTAAACTTAGCATACAACTTCTTCTCCTCAAAGTCTGAAGAACCAACCTCAAATCATCCATATGCTCTCACCAACATCGGGAATAAATAAGGATATCATCAATGGAAACAACAACAAAATTGTTAAGGAAAGGCTTGAACACCCAATTCATAAGATCCATAAACACGGCTGGAGCATTAGTCAAACCAAATGATATCACCACAAACACAAAATGTCCATACCTAGTTTGAAAAGCCATCTTGAGAATGTCACACGCCCTAACCTTCAACTGATGATTATTGGAATGAAGGTCTATCTTTGAAAAATGGGTGGCCCCTTCGAGTTGGTCGATCAAGTCGTCAATCCTTAGGAACGAGTACTTATTCTTAATGGTTACCTTATTCAACTGCCTATAATTAGTGCACATCTGACGAGATCTTTCCTTCTTTCTTACAAATAACACTGGAGCACCCCTTGGAGGTATACCTGGCCTAATCAAGCCCTTCTCTAACCAATCCTTCAACTGATCATTTAACTCCTTCAACTCAGCTGGTGCTATATAATAAGGAGGAATAGAGATAGGTTTAGTATCCGGGAGAAGGTCAATGCCAAAGTCTACTTCCCTTTTGGGAGAAATACCAGGAAAGTCTTCAGGAAACACATCAAAAAACTCATTCACCACTGGAACCAATTCAAGAGTAGGTGACCCAGACTCCACTTCTTTAACCCTCACATTGTGATAGATACACCCCTTGAAGATCATCTTTCAAGCCTTAAGTAGGAAATAAACCAACCTTTAATAGTAGAGTCACTAACCTTCTGTTCAAGGACACACTCATTCGAAATTTTGAACCCGACTTTTCGGGTTATATAATCTATAAAGGCATATGAAGCATGTAACTAATCCATCCCGTGAATCACATCAAAATCAAATATTTTAAGTTCCACTAGATCACACGGGAAGACTTTATGCAATATAGAAGCAGGACAACATTGATAAACTCTATGAGCAATAAAAGATTGACCCACGGGAGTATAAATAGGAAAGGGCTCCCTTAAAATTTTGTGACTCAAGCCAAACTTAACAGCCAATAGAAGAGTCACAAAAGACAAATTTGCACCAATATGAAGCAAAGCATAAGCATCAAAATCAAAGACTATTAACATACCAGTCACAACATCTAGATTATTCTAAACTTTCTCACGAGCATGAAGTGCATAGAATGTATTGTTTCTCAAGGTGATACCTTGTGGAGATCATTGCTAGCCTTGACCACCTTGACCCACCTGACCTCCACCTCTCTAAGCACTCTTAGGACAATCAACGACCTTGTAGTTCTTATCACCACATCCACACCATGCACCCAACTCATTCCAACAAGCACCCACGTGACTCTTCTCACACTTGTCACACTGGGGAAACCATGGTCTACCACCTACCGGTGCCTTGGGAGGAGGCAGCCTAGCAATAGCACCAAACATAGATCCTTAGCACTATTGGAAGCAACCATAACCAGCAACTATGTAGTTGGAGAACCCACTAAACTAAGGGGCCATCTTAGGATCATACACCCTCTTCTCCTTGAGCTTTTCCATTTTAATCTGTTAAGCATAAACCATAAGCCTTGAGATGTCCATATCCCAAATGAGCATAGCCATATACATTCCTTCACTGCCAAGTCAAAGATACAAGAAATGAACTTTTGCATTCTTGCACGGTGTCAGCCACAAGTATAGGAGCATTCTTGGAAAACTTTGTGAACTTGAGGGCATAGCCCCTCACAGTCATACTACCCTGCCCGAGGTTGATAAACTCAGTTATCTTGGATTCCCTAAGATCAAGTTGGAAGAAGCGATCCAGAAATGCGAACTTGAACTCTTCCTAATTAACAACGTTAGCACAAACCCTTTCCATCAATCATTGAGTTTACCACACTTAAGCCATGTGTTTCAACTGATTAGCAGCCAACTCAGCTTTCTCATAAAAAGTGACTCTCGTAATCGTCAACACCTTAGTAATCTTATCAATGAACTCATGAGCCTTTGACCCATAGAACTCCAGAGGATTCATCTGGGTGAAATCTCTCACTATAATGGCTGGAGTGGGATCTTGAAGAATATTAGCCTTCTTAGTCTGAGTAGTCACCCCCTGGGCAAGCATAGCAAAGGCCATAAAGAATTCACCATTAGAGATTGGCTCTTCCATAGGCTCTTGGGGAAGTTGGTCCTCACAAGCCAGGTCTAGTCTTTGTAGGTGAGCTCTTCATGGATGCATTATCTGTAATATAGCAAGGACACCATCAAGATAAGGAACCAAACATAAAGTCCAAAGCACAACATAAGGCATGAAGAAGTGAGACAATTCCTAAAATGTCATCATAGCCTCCCACTCATAGGTATGGTGCAGTTCACACATATGAATAGGACTCCAATTGATGCGCTATATTGGACTCCAAGGATCATTTACAAACCTAGTTCTCTGATGCCAAGCTTGTCACAACCAGGACGTAGGGTCTAAAAGTGACAGGGCAAATGGGAAACCGAGAGTCCGCAAACAAGCCTCAGAGTATTCATATTCACATTATCGGTAAAGAAACATATTCGAATAGTTAACACATAATTCTAAGGGATGGGAAAGTAGGAGTCACGTTGTGGGGATATCATGGAGAAATGGAGTAGCATGGATTCACCTAACATGTAGCACATAAATCCTAAGGGGTGGGTAAGTATGACTCACTCTATTGGGACAATTAAGGACTTAGGATCTTTTACATCATAACACATAGTCCTATCATAATACTCATAACCAATTCATATAATGATAACCAATAGGTAGACATAACCATAAGCAAAATCTCCAAATACAACACTTAACATATAAAAGTAAAAGAGTTTACAAAATGTCCAACAATGTCTCTAGTCATAAGATAGGACGGTGCCAACATATACCCCAGGCTCACCCTTAAAGTAATTGACATAAATGAAACACCACTGATAGATGAACTGTGGTTTGGCCTTGGAAGATAGAACTCATCACAACAAGTAAATCTCAAGATCGAAGATAGATGTCGTACAGTAGAAGAAGGTAGTCCTCGGTCCCTATATGGTTAAATCATGTAGGCAAAAGTATGTGTAAGTAACTTTGGATGTACTAGGTATGCGGGCATGAAATGCATATGACTTAACAAACCAACATTCAATATTAGATGACAAGGGCACATAATATAGAAGGAGATATATAGCAAGAGATGTAGTATACAATATTCCATGAAACTAATAATGCATGAAATGCACAAATGCTCATATGTAGTGGGGATGGACTATAAATGACAAATCAAACTCGTGCGAGCTATAACTTGATCCACTTATTTCGGTGGATGGATACCTTCTTTACGACCGAATAATTTAAGAAGGATTTCCAATGTCATATAATGTTAATAAATGATTAACCATCCCTTACGACCCAATTTGGGTGATGCCTACCATTTATATGCTGGCACATATTTCAAGGAAAGAGAGAGGGCCCTTGGGGATAGCCGTTACACCTCCAATCCATCGATGCTAAGTCAAAACATCCCATGAGAAAACTTATACATATACGTGCTTTCCAAAGAGTCAATAGTCATTTCAAATTATTTCAATGCACATTTAGGCTCAAAACCCAACCATTCTTCATAATCATTCATAGTTGGGCTAAAAAGCCAAATCTTAGTCCATAATCATGCTTCTCATGCAAATGACAATATGGTGCAAGCACCCAATATAATCAACGAGCCAATAACAATAGATATTTATGTGATCACATTCTTGTCATAATAAATATTTTATCAAAATCATCTACGTAAATACAATTGGGCTTCACCCACTTCATAATTTTCATAAAACATATTGCTCATGAATGCATATGCTATGAATGAGATGAGAATAGCATGGGTATTAGAATATCAAACTTAAATCAACAATACATTATGAAATTCAAGTAAAGACATAAGTAATATTCACATTCAAATCATAATATGGATTATCCATGCACAAATCAAGCTTTAAAGGGGACATGCACATTCAAAACTTCATAACTTTAATGCAATCCTTTATATTAGGGCTTAAATTAGTTTAAAATCAACAATAAAGTATAGTCCATACTTCAATTGAATTTAATAAGTAATAACATTAAAAACCCAAATTTAAAGTAGCTAAATTCAATGAAATTGTGTGTAAAAGAGCTTGGATCTTCTTGGATGAAAGGGACCAAGAATCAATCTCACATACCTTAACTAATGAAATAGATTCAAAAATAAATTTGGAGAAGAATGCACCTTCCCTTGATTCCCAAACTTAGACTTATAAGAATATTTTGAGAGAGTGTTTTTAAGAGTGATTTTAGAGAATTCTAAGTGTGAGGAAAGAATTTTAATGCAGGAATAAAGTATAGGTCATTTGAAAGTCTGTAGGTAGCATAGAAGGTCACATATGACCCTTAGGATAAACCATAACGAAGAAAATGCAATTAATGAAATGAGTAAAAAATTGAAATTAAAGTCTCGGGGAGGATGGCACGGTCCGGGATAGGTCATACGACCATATACATGGTCCGTGATCCGACACTTAGAAATATTCTTCCTGTCAAACGTTTAAAATGGTAATCCTATATTTAGAAAAATTCAATGTTGGCATCCATACAAAAGGTAGTATGGACTGTACCAAGACACAGTGTTTGTGTGCCTCCACCAATCCACTTTACTTAGAAAATTTCTTTACGACAATGGTCTAAGATAATGATCCAATATTTAGAAAATTTTCAGTTCGAAAACCATACGGAAGGGTCTCAAAGAACGTGAAGCGCCAAACATTCCGTGAGAGAGGCCGTACCACTTGCCTTGGGCTCAAAACATTGGAGTCTCAAGACCAAGGCTACCATATGGTCCACCACACAGTCTGTATGGCCTTATACGGACCGTATGGGTTCCAAGTGTGGTATGACTTAGTCTCAAACTCCATTCTAAAGTCCTCACACCCCATACAAGGCCAAGGGACACTTTAAGGAGCCTCCACTCGGTCCGTATAGCACTACACGTACTGTGAGGGCTTCCATGAAATGCCACCTTGGTTTAAAAACATTTTGGAACCTAATTTCGAAGATCCAATGAGGCCATACCATGTCCAGGTCCATACAAGTACTAGGTAGCTCCAGTCCTCTTTATTTAAGGATTTTAAGTCCAAGTGAAATTTGTCATGGCCCAAACCTAGGGCCTGGCCGTGGCATGAGAAATATGACACCCGAAAGCATCTAAGCCTTGTGTATATATTAGATAAATTTATAAGGTAAAAAAAACATAACATAGGAGAATAAGAAATCAAAATATATCCATAAAAAAATATAGTTTACCTTAGGGAAATTACATCAATCATAATGTCCAAAACATGCCTCTACATCATAAGCTCTTAGAAGAGACTAGAACATAGCTTTCTAGCTCACCCTCATTATGTACATTAGAGGAAAGTCATAAAGTCTCGGTAGGAAAAATATCATAAGAAGGCTTGTTCCGAAGCATGGGAACTCACCAATAAGTGTTCAAGAGTCAACTCCGAAGCTAGCCATGAAATGGAAGAATCGCCTCATTGTCCATCCCTAAATTGTTAGATTATGTAGGCAAAAAAGCATGAGTTAGTAGATGGAATGTACTAAGTATGTAGGTATGTCATGCATCAAGGAACATTGTAACATAATATCAATATGCATAAAGAGAATCAATAGAGTAAAGATAGAATATGTATGATTAATACAAGTTTCAAACCACGAGCGGAATTATCATAAATATCCTTCAAATACTAACATACATACATGGGAATAATACCATAAACGATATTAAGACTATGTGGACTATTTCATGGAATCCCGATGTTTCCTCTACACTAAGTAAAAGAGTAGTGTACTTTTCCAAGGTAGACTATACCTCACCTTACGAGACCTTTACCATTTTGGAAGAGTGCTTTAACATGAACCTTACGGGAGTCTTCCCATTTCAGTGTATACTTATCATATGTGGATGCACTGATATAAGACCAATTAGGCACATAATCATAAAACCAATGGTGGTGTGTAGTTATGAGACTTGAGGATTAATATAAGGACACTTGGAGATAGTCCCCCTCACATAAGCTAATTCATCATATCAAAATGGAATACATAAATCATGAAAATACATATCTTTCAACATAATTGATATCTCATCAAAGTCATACTTTCATAGCTTGTAAAATAGCCATCATAATCTTTTGATGAAAATATCTCATATTATAGGAATAGTCCATCTACCTAACTTTTCACATAGTGTGTATGTTGCCTTATTATCATGATCATCATCATCATAAAATATGAGAGTCTTAACCATCCTTATCACCATGACATCATCATCATTATCCTTAAGACATTTTTTTTCATACTTGAGATCATAGTCATGAAAACTTTAGCTTTATCATAGGAAACTAGATCCATGTGTGGATTCATGAAAAATTGAGCTAAAACTATGCAATTTAATGAAATTCATATAGGAAAAATGCAATTGAAATCAATTTGGATCATTAGTAAAGGAACCCACATCAATTTAACAAGCCTTAATCATACACACTTGAAATTATATAAATTCAATTTGAAAATTATAGAAATCATGTACTTTTTCATAATTCATGCATAATAAGTTCGATCATCACAAAGGAATCATAGTCTAACCATTAGGATTCTAAGCATAAAAACCCATAAGTAATCATCATGAAACATTGATTAAAAGAGAGGTTTTGGAGTGCACTTGATGGATGAAATTAATTTTAGAATGATGCCCTACATACCTCAAGAGAAGAACCTTAAGAATTAGAGTAGAAAAACCTTCAAACCCTTAGAAAAGTTCAGAATCCTAGCTTCAAAGAAGGCCATGTCTAGAGAGAGAAATATTTGGGAGCCCTTTGGAGAAATATGAGATAGAATAATTAGGAACAGGATTTTTAGGGCTTGAGTTGGTTTAGATTGTTAGGAAGGTCAAAAAACATTGTTTAGGAGTCAAACAAATTAGAAATGTCCAAAAATCCCTTCATTAAAAATTGACAGAGCTATTCATGAGACACCATCCACGGGCCATTTTCTAAACCACGACTCTTGTTTTGGCTTTGTAGACCACGTGTCACAAAAGTTTAAATACTTGAAATTGCACCTTTCATACCACAAATAAAAAGTATGACCCATTGTTCCTTGCACAATTCGTACACCCTTTCGTGAAACCTTACCAGATTTAGAATATTTTAAGCTCTTTGGAGGCTCCTTTAAGGACACTTGAAACAGATAATGATTCTATCTATGATCTATCTTGTTAAACGTGGAACCACTTCAAGAAAGCCATGAAATTTCAACTTTTCTGGACTCAGTCCATGAGATTACCTACGACCCGTGATCTCACCCACAAGCCATAGACTAGCTCGTATGACCAATTTAGTTCAAAATCTCTTCAACATTCAGCTTCCAAGGCCTAACAACATGTAGGGTGTCACAATATCTCCCCTTTCGAAACATTCATCCTCGATGAGATTGAAACACCCTTGAGTGGAGTATAATCATGGCCATCATCATAACATGTATATAAGAATATCTCCCCCTTTGGATCATTTGTCCTCGGATGAGAAAGAAACACACATAAGTGAAACATAGACATCATTATAGCATATGTGCAAAAATACAATTTAATCATCATCTTTAAAAAATCATTGAACTTATGCATCGAATATCATTCAAAAATAATTTCATGATCATGCATGCAGGCAACGTGATGAGGAAACATGTATTCATGAGAATTTAGGGGAATGAATCATGTTTAGGTACATTAGGCTTAAATAGAAGGAAATGGGTAAGGATATCATTTCATCATGTCCACCTCACACTCCCTAGTAACACTCTGAACTTGTTGTTTTCTTAATAACACTTTGATGGATGTAATATCTTTATTTCTCAATTTCGTTAATTGGCGGTCAAAAATCTCAACCGGTACTTCTTCATAAGTCAAATCCTCTTCAATAGCCACATATTTCAATGTGATAATAACATTAGGATCACCCAAGTATTTCTTTAGCATGTACACATGAAACACCAGATGAACCATAATTAACATTATAAGAAAGTCTAGATCACAAGCAAGCTTTCCAATTCTTTTCACTATCTCATAAGGTCCTACGTATCTAGTATTCAACTTGCCCATCTTACAAAAATGCATTACTCTTTTCATTGGTGAAACCTTTAAACCCTATAACCTTCCTCAAATTCAAGATTCCTTATTCTAACATCGGCATATGATTTTTGATGACTTTGGGCAAGTCTCAGCCTTTCCCTTATGACCTTGACTTTCTCCATAGCATCAAGTACCAAGTACCATCCAATAAAGTGCATCTCTCCAACTTTAAACCATCCCACCATGGACCTACATCGTCTACCATACAAGGCTTCAAATGGTGCAATACAGATATTTGAGTGAAAACTATTATTGTAAGAAAATTTTTTGGAGGTAAGTGATCATCCCAAATTTTTTTAAAATGAAGCACACATACCCTAAACATACCTTTCAACATTTGGTTCTCCAATGGGCTTGTCCATCCATTTGAGGATGTAATGTGGTACTTAGCTTCACCTTTAAGGCCCTTTTGGAAGGACTTCTAAAAATAAGAAGTAAATTGAGAACTTTTATCCAATATAATAGACAATGGTACCCCATGAAACCCTACCAGTTGCTGAATGTAAACCTTAGCATAATCTTTGGCACCATATGAAGTTTTCATCTGTAAAAAGTGGCTTGTTTTGGTCATTTAATCCATAACCTCCCATATTGAGTCAAATTACTTCCAAGTCTTTGGCAAACCCATAATTATATCAACATTAACTCCCTCCTGTTTCCAAGTAGGTATCTCAATATCTTGAGCCAAACTACCTAGTCTTTATGTTCTACCTTCACTTGTTAACAGTGCACACCCCAACACACACTTTGTTATGTCATTCTTCATGCCATTAATCCAATACACTTCACTCAAGTCTCTATACATTTTGGTTGATCCCGAATGAATGAAATACTTAGAAATATGAGCTTTATCAAGTATTTTTTCCCTTAGACCATCAACATTAGGGACACACAATCTGCTTTGGTAATATAACACTCCATCTCTCCCTTGTGAGAAAACCACTACCTTCTTATCACCAACCAGCTTTTTTAATTCCGCTAACATAGGATCCATGTCTTTCCTTTCTTTCACCTTCTCTATTAAAGACTATTCAGTCCATCTTGTACAATTACACTACCATTCTTCAAGCTACTCAGCTCACTCAAACGAGCCAAACTATGTAATTCCATTACCAACTCTTTCTTTCCATTTTCAATATGTGTGATGCTTCCCATAGAGACTCTTCTCAATGCATTAGCGACAACATTGCCTTGTCGGGGTCATACATTACACTTATATCATAATCTTTCAAAAGTTTGAACAACCTCCTTTGTCTTATATTCAAATCTCTATGACTAAACATATATTGCAAGCTCTTGTGGTTTGTAAATAACACAACATGCACCCCATAAAGATAATCTCACCAAATCTTTAATGCAAATACAATGACCAACAACTCAAGATCATGAGTTAAATAATTCCTTTCATGTAACTTCAATTGCCTTGAGTCATAGGCAATGACTTTCGCATGTTGCATAAACAGGCATCCTAAGCCTATACGCAAGGCATCACAACACACAACAAAACCATTTGGACCTTTGGGTAACGTCAAAATAGGAGCCTAAGTAAGTTAATCCTTCAACATTTTGAAACTCTTCTCACATTTATGAGACCGTTAAAAAATTTTCTTTTGGGTCAACTTAGTCAAAAGAGAGGCAATACAGGAAAATCGTTCAACAAGTCTCCTACAATATCCAGCCAGCTAAAAAAACTCCTAATGTTTAATGGAGACAATGATCTAGGACAATTTAACCGCCTCCGTCTTCCTTGGATCAATTTTAATTCCTTCACCCGAAATAATGTCTCCAAGAAAAGCCACCTCCTTCATCCAAAACTCACACTTACTAAACTTCGCAAAGAGTTGCTTATCTCTTAAAGTTTACAACACAATCCTTAAATAATCCTCATGCTCTTTGGCATCCAATGAATAGACCAGTATATCATCTATAAATAAACACAAAGATATTCATATATGGTTTGAACATCCTATTCGCCAAATCCATGAAAGGGTTGGAGGCATTTGTTATTCAAAATGACATAACCTATAATTCATAGTGACCATACGGAGTTCTAAACATCGTTGTAAGGCCCCACCCATGAGAACTATTCAAAATGGAAGAAAAGAATCCTAAATAATTTCTATGTGTCAATTGTTACAAGAGGTCGTACGAGCTGTAATAGTTGCACGAGCTGTAAATGGTGCTTGTGGAATGAAGGTAAAATTTGGTGAAAATAATAATTTCTGAAGTGGGATGTATGACTTATCAGATGACCCGTAAAATCTTATATGTGTTGTACATCATATCATGGAACGTGAATCAGAGAAAAGTTTTTGAAAGTCTGAAATATTATCAAAATGAAACCCTTGTCTATGGCATGTAAAATGGACCATGACCCGTAAATGGGGTCTCATGGTCTTGTTAGGCAAGATTTAAACAAGACATATTTGACCTTTCCTATCGTTTAATGCCCATGCTAAATCCTTTTATCTTTCAAATGGCCCCTTAGCATCATATACAACTATAATAAACTCATTCTCCGTCATTATAAAATATTAATAAGTCCCAAACTCTCTCAAGGCTTTTTGAGGCACTCAAGTAAGAAAGCAAGATAGGGTTTTTAATTCTTCACTCCAAAATTAGATTTTTGCCCATTAAATCATCAAGGTATGTGGGTTTTGATTGTGGGAAAATTTTGTCCACAAGCTCAACCATTCGTCCTTTTTAATGATTTCCTAAGCTATGAAATTGCATTGTGATATTATGAATCCTTTCTATGATGATAATGTGCATTTTATAGTGATACACCTTTGTATACGATTAAGAAGTAAAATGTCACATGAAATCTATTGTTTTATATGAGGGTTTGATGATACCCTAACCATGATTTACTATGCTTTGGTGGGTTTTATTAACATTAAATAAGTGATTCTGTTTCGTAACTCTCTTGGCATTTGCTCGTGATTTGAATTATTTTAAAGCTTGTACATGAACCCACTATAATTTGAATAAAGATGTATACCAAGATTCTATGATTGTGAGGGCCTAAGGAAAGTTATGTGAAGCTATGAATAACATGAATTTTGAAAGGGCTATTATGTATGACATGAGACATGAGAATATTGTGAAAGTTTAGAAAGTTATGAAGTGCCTATATTAATGTTAAGAAGCTTTGGTTTTGATGAGCTACTCTATGAATGATGACGATGTTATGATATTATGATACTTTGCATATCATGGCTATAAAAAAGATTTGAGTATTCCTTGGTATTGTGACCTAACACTGAGTGAACCTTGGTAGACAACAATTGTCCCATATTCCTTGGGATTGCGACCTAGCACCGAGCGAATCTTGGTAGCAACCATTGTTCCATAACTATGTTTCCACCATAGGTTTATGAATTAGATAATGGATCCATATAGCTTAAGTTGCATGATTGACAAAAATGATTGTTGTTCTCGTATGGCACATGTGAATCTAATACCGAAAAGGGTGATGTTCTTGTAAGGTTAATAAGATGTGTATACTGAAGTGGGTGGTGAACCCATAAGGTGATTATGAAGCACTTTCCTAAAAGAGTGCAGTTTCAATAAGGTGAGCGTTTGGTTTACCTAGCAAACTGGACTACTCCTTGTCTGGTGCGAAGTGAAGATCGAAATTCCAATTCGTAACTCGCTTGGTCTTATATGGTTATGGTCCTTTGCCATATATGTATTCCATGTTATATGACTTGGTGACTCTTTATGCTTATTTGACCATGGCATCGAGCATGCATGACATATTGAGCTTATATTCATTGATTATTTTGTTTAATTATGTTTTACATTCTTTGTTGCATTTGCAGTCCCTATACTTAGTATATTCCAAGTAGTAATCCATACGTTTCGCCTACATATCCTAACCATGTAGAGACTGGAGTTCCTTTCCATTCTCCTTCTCCATGTGGCTAGATGGCTCGACCGAGGATTTGCTATTGGTGAATCCTCCACTTCCAGGGAAAACATCCACTTACTTTCATGCATTATTTAGATCTTTTCTATTTTGGATGTTATCTTTTGAGGGTGAGCACGGGGGATGTCTTGGCTCCCATTCTATTCATTATTAGAGGTGTTGTTGGGTATTTTTATAGCTATGCATGATTGAGCTTGACTTTCTTTGTTATGTAATTGTTGAAGGTTTCCCTTAGTCCTCATTCCCGTATGTGCTTGTTTTATGATGATGGTGATTAGATGAAAATACCAAGTCCCTAATTGCACCCATAGCGTGAGTCATACTTAATCCCCCTAGATTTATTTTGCACATGATTTATGCTTATCCTCTTCCCCATAACATCTACATAGCGTGAGTCCAAAGTCCCTATTTTCCCTTAGAAATTATGTGCTACGTGTTTGTTATTATTCTATGCCTCTGTTGAAACCAAAGATGTGCTATGTATGCTTAAGAGGCTTGTTTGGGATCCCATCACATTCCCATTTATCAAGTCACTTCTAAGCCCTTTTCTTGCGATGTGACAAAGCTTCGTATCACAACACTACGTTTGTAAGTGGTCCTCTAAAATTTGACACACTTCGTCGAGTAGAATCTTGTTCAAGGTTGTAAGGCATTCTAGAAAATGGTTCATTTCTTCGTACTCTATATCATGGTTTAAATTTGAAATTCCTATCTCTAATGGGCAGTCTTTACTCATTTAGATTATGCTGCCGAGATGAATGGCACAAAGAGCTCCCAGCCCTGAGGGTGAACCGACCCATCCAGCCTTGCAAGCTCCAAGAGCAGAAGGAGAAGGAGTAACCCATGTTGAGTACCACTATGTGGTCACCCATTTTGCAAGGGTTGTGGCCAATCAACGAATTCAAGATCCTTATGTTGCACCCTGGCCTCAAGTGTAAGGGATTTTACAAGGATGAAACCCCAGGAGTTCTATGGCTCAACGGTAGAAGAAGACCTCCAAGAGTTCATCGACGAGGTGTACTAGGTCTTAGACATAATGGGGTTGAGTTTAGAAGATGAAGTATAATTAGTGGCTTATCAATTCAAGTGCCTTGCTCAAACATGGTACAATCAATGTTAGATGGAGAGGGTGGATGCTGAGCCCATTCGTCGGGAAGAATTCAAAATTGCCTTCCATGACCGCTTCTCCCCAAATTGAGCTAAGGGGAGAAAACATGATGGAGTACATGATCCTAAATCAAGGTTTATGAGTGTTTATGAATACTCCCATAAATTCAATGATCTTTCAAAGTATGTTCCCCACTTTGTTGCCGATGGCAGGGTAGGAATGCACAAGTTTGTTTCTAGTGTGTCCAACTTGATGAATGAAAAGTATTGCACCATCATGATCTTTTGGGATATGGACATATCCCAACATGATATAAGACAAAAAACCTAAGGAAAGAATCTTAGAAAGAGAAGAATGAGCAAGTCCAAGCAGGTTGGGCCGATTGATGGTGGATTCCAAGGTACTAAAGGTGGTCGTTTAGAAAAAGGCCACAAATTCCAAGGCCAAAGATCTTCTAAACCCCAGGCCAAAGATTAGCTAAGGATAGGGTCCCCAAACCTAGAGCTCTAGGTGGTAATGGTGCTCAAATCATTCCAAAGAATTAGAGGTCTAGTAAGAATCATGGCGGCAGATACTAAAACAATATAGGTGCTTGCTTTGGGTGTGGAAAAATGGGACACAAGGTTGCGGAGTGTCGAAACAAAGATAAGGATGGTCATCCTCAAGGACAAGATGCTCATGTTGACCAACCGACATAAGGTGTTTAAAAAGGAGCTTCTCCACATCACATTTAGTTTTATGCTAATGACGGGAGACAACGGGTTGAAGAGGTTCGATGTTGTCATAGGGTATGTTATGAATCCACAATCTTGATGTATATCTTTATTAGATCCGAGTGTCACTCATTCTTTCATTACTCCATTTATTGCTAATCGACTTCATGTGTGTCCCAAATTGTTATGTGAACTCTTTTAGGTATCTACCCCCCTTGGTGATTCCATTCTTGCTAAAAGAGTCTATAGAGATTTTCCCGTGTCTATATTGCATAAACTTTTGCCTTGTTATTTTGTTGAACTAGACATGGTAGATTCTAACATCATTCTTGGAATGGATTGGTTACATGCATATCATGCCACTATTGACTGTAGGACGCACAAGGTTAGGTTTCAACTCCCAAATGAACCTGTCTTTGAGTGTAAAGGTCATGTTTTGGTGGTCAAGGGTATGTTAATCTCTTAAACTAAGGCTCAAAGGTTGATTTCCAAAGGCTTCATTTAACATCTTATGCGGGTTAGAGATGTTGAGTCTAAAGTCCCTCCTATTGAGTTGGTTCTAGTGGTCAATGGGTTTCTTGATGTCTTTCTCGGTGAACTTCCCGATGTCCCGCCCAAATAAGGATGGATTTTGGAAGAGACCTTCTCACTGATACTCAACCCATTTCCATTCTTACCTATCGAATGGCCCTGGCAGAGTTGAAAGAGTTAAAGGACCTATTAAAAGACTTATTGGAGAAGGGATTTATAAGGCCTAGTAAGTTGCCTTGGGGTACACTGACGTTGCCTGTAAGGAAGAAGGATGGCTCACTTAGAATGTGCATCGATTACTAACAACTCAATAAGGTCACCGTGAAGAACAAGTATCCTTTGCCAAGGATAGTTGACCTATTCGATCAACTACAAGAGGCTAGTAACTTCTCAAAGATTGACCTTCTATTCGGGTATCATCAATTGAGGGTAAAGGAGTGTGATATTCCAGAAATGGCTTTTTGGATAAGATATGGGGATTTCGAATTTGTGGTGATGTCCTTTGGCCTAATGAATGGCCAGGCAATATTTATGGATCTCATAAATAGGGTCTTTAAACCCTACCATTACATGTTTATGGTGGTGTTCATTAATGATATTTTAAATTATTCCCGGAGTGAAGAGGAGCATGCCAAGCATTTAAGGGTCGTGCCGTAAATACTGAAGGAAAAAAGTCTATTTGTGAAGTTTGACAAGCTTGAATTTTAGTTGAAGGAAATTGCATTCCTAGGGCACGCGGTGTCGGGTGAAGGCATTAAAGTGGATTAAAAAAAGACAAAGGTGATAAGAAATTTACCAAGACCCTTGACTCCAATAGACATTAGGAGTTTCTTGGGCTTGGTGGGTTACTGTAAGAGATTCATAAGTGGTTTCTCTTCAATTGATTCTCCCTTTACAAAATTGACCTAAAAGAAGGCTAAATTTATATGGATCAATGCATGTGAATAAAGTTTCCAAACTTTGAAAGATAAGCTTAGATCCACTACTATCTTGACTATACCAAAAGGGTTAGTAGGGTTTGTGGTGTATTGTGATACTTCGAGATTTGAATTGGGGTGTGCATTGATGCAAAATGGCAAATCAATCCCCTATGCTTCTAGGCAACTAAAGGTGCATGAGCGCAATTACCCCACCAATGATCTTAAATTAGCGACTGTAGTTTTTGCCTTGAAGATATGGTGTCACTATTTATATGGGGTTTATGTGGATGTGTGCACTAATCAATAGAGTATCTAATATGTTTTTGCTCAAAGAGATCTAAATTTGAGGCAAAGGAGATGGTTGGAGTTCCTTAAGTATTACGACATTAGTGTGCATTACCATTCGGGCAAATCTAATGTTGTTACTGATGCCCTAAGTGGGGTGCCTATGGAGACTATGGCTCATGTAGGGGATCGCAAGAAAGAATTGGAAAGAGAGGTGCATCGTTGGCTAGGTTGGGGGTTAGATTGAATGGGGCGAAAATGGTAGTATGGTGGGGATAGATGGTCCGAAGTCTTCCTTGATTCAGGAAGTCAAATATAACCAAGATATTGACCCCACATTGGTGGAATTACAATAATTGGTAAGTAATGGCAAGGTGGAGGTTTTCTTCCAATAGGGAGATGGTGTTCTTAGTTACCAAGGTAGATTATGTGTGTCCGATGTTGATGAATTGAGAAACTTAATCTTGCAAGAGGCACACAGTTCCTCTTGTTCTATTCACCCCAATTCCATGAAAATGTATAAAACTTTAAGGGAAGTGTATTGGTGGAGTGGTATAAAGAGGGATATTGCCATGTTTGTAGCTGGTTGCCACAATCGCCAATAAGTTAAGGTCGAACATCAAAGGCCGAGTGGCATAGCACAAGTCATTGAGGTTCCTACTTGGAAGTAGGAAGAGATCAACATGGACTTTATTGTTGCCTTGCCTATGACTAGAAGGCATTTTGATTCCATTTGGGTCGTCATTGACAGAATGACAAAATCAGCTCACTTTCTACTGGTGAAGACGACTCATGGAACTGAAGCCTATGCCAAGTTATATATTTAGTAGTTGGTGAGACTTCATGGGGTTCCATTGGCTATTATTTCAGATCATGGTGCCAAATTCACATACACTTTAGGAGGTCTTTCAAAAAGTGCCTAAGTACCAAAGGTAAAACTTAGCACGGCTTTTGACCCACAAATAGATGGTCAAGCCGAAAGGACTATTGAGAGTATGCTAAGGGTGTACGTCTCGGAGTTTAATGGTTGTTGGGATGATCATATTCCACTTATAGAGTTCTCATAAAACAATTGTTAACACTCTAGCATTAGAATGGCTCCCTTGAAGCTTTGTAGGGGAGGCGTTGTAGATCCCCGATCGAATGATTTGAAGTAGGCGAGATGGCCTTTTTGGATCCAGACATGGTTATGAAAAGCTTTGGAACATGATATCCTTGCATGTCATTTTCATGTAATCTATGTGCCGTTATGTGTTTTGAGGTTGCATTGCATATGTTATATACAACATGATTTAAAGATTTTCTCGGTGCATATGTTGCATTTGGTATATGATGCATGTACTCCATTCTTTAGAATTTTCCCTACTAACAACCCGGGATGAATATTCCCAAGGGGGAGATATTGGAAGGCCTTACCCATCAGAATTATAAAAAGTGCAAGAAAAGAGTCCAACAAATTTTTCAAGTCTTAGGTGTTACGAGGGGTCCTGTGTGCCGTAAAAATTTCCACGAGCTGTATGTGGTGCTCGTGGATTGAAGGTCCAACTTGGTTAAAATGATAATTTCTAAAGTGGGATGTACGACTTATCAGAAACGTTGTAGAATCTCTTACGAGCCGTAGGTCATGTCATGGAATGTGAACTAGAGAAGAGTTTCTGAAACTCTAAAATGTTATCAGAATAAAACTCTATCTTCGGCAGGTTGAACAAACCACAACCTGTAAACGGGGTATCATTGCCCTGTCCGGCTAGATTTAGAAGGTGCATATTTAACCATTCCTATTGTTTAATGCCTAGGATACATCATTTTATCCTTCAAATGGCCCCTTACAAGCATATACAATTCTAATCAACTCATTCTCCTCCATTGTAAAATATTTCTAAGTCCCAAACTCTCTCAAGGCTCTTCAAGGCACTTAAGTAAGAAAGCAAGCTGGGGTTTCAAATTCTACACTGAACTTAATCATGACTCTAAGACTATCACTTTAGAGAATATGGGTAGGCAAAGGTTAGAGCGGAAAAGAGTGTACAAGCTTACAAGCATAAGCTAGTTAAGGTCATATCTTTATCCAAGCTAGGAAATTGGTAGTTGCATGATTTTTTTATGCTTATTTGAATCATATTTAAGACCTTGAGATAGAGTCTTCATCTACTGAATCCATTCTTATAGTGTCCAAGTTTAAGGACATTTTACTGATTTTCCTATAATACCTCTTGATAGGGATATAGATTTCTGCCTTGCACTTGCCTAATCTTGATTTACTCTTATTTCATCGCTCAAGAGGACTAAACAGAGTTTAAGTTTTATATTCAAGAGCTCCATAATAAGGATTTCAACTATCCTGGTGCTTCTTCATGGTATGCTCTGATCTTATTTTTAAAGAAGAAAGATAGTATATAAGGATATTCATAGACCATCAATAGTTGAGTAGAGTAACCATTTGAAATAAGTACCCAATGGCTCATTAGATTATCACTTTGCCTAGTAGTAGGGTGCATCAATATTCTCTAAAAATTGATCTTGGTCTTGTTACCATTAGCTAAAGGTTTCGCATAAGGATGTATCTAAGACGACATTCAGAACATGGTGTGGGAACTATAAGTTTTTAGTATTGTCATGTTGAAGAATATACCTATAACCTTCATGCTTTTGACGAATATGGTGTTCAAATCATTTATAGATTCAGTCATAATTAGTTCATTGAAGATATTCTAGTCTATTCAAGGAGTAAGGAAAAGCACACAAACTATTTTCACATTGATCTAGGTATACTAGGAATATAGAAGTTGTATCCCAAATTTCGAAGTGTGACTTATGGTTATCTTCAGTCACCTCTTTTTGACATATTCTTTAAAGAAGGGGTAATCGTAGATACTCAAAAGATTGAGTAGTTAAGAACTGGATCCTTCCTAGTCCAATAACTAAGGTTAAGACTTTTGTGGGGCCTTCCCGCTATTATCAGCTATTTATGAAGAACTATGCTTCTATTGCTATCTACCTACAAATGATGGCTCTAAAGGATGTAACTTTTGGGTGGACTAACAAATGTGAGGAGCGCTTCCAAATTCTCAAGACATTTCTGACTGTAGCACCAATCCTTATATTTTCAATCAAAGGTAAAAGCTTTATTGTTTATTATGATTCTTCACATTCAGGTTTGGGTGTTGTGTTGATACTAGAGAAGAACGTCATAGCTTATGCCTCATCCCAGTTGAAGGTTCATCAGAGAAACTACCTAGTGCATGATTTGGTGTTGGCAATGGTAGTGTTTTCTCTAAAATATTTGGCAGCAGTACCTTTATGGTGCCATGTGTGTAGTTTGAAGTGTTTAATAATCATTGCAGTCTAGAACATGAGTCCACTCAAAAAGAGTTGAATTTTAGACAATGAAGGTAGATAGAAGTTCGTAAGGATAATGATGTCACCATTCAGTATTAACTACATTAGGATAGTGTCGTAGAAGATGTTGGGCCAGAAAAATTTGAGCATTGAAGACTAAGTCATGAAGTTAGGCATCTTAAAGAAAGGTGAAGTGTTGGCTAGTATTGAAGTTATACCAACTCTCATCGAGGAGATCATGGAAAAGTAGTTTGAAGATGAGGATTTAAATGAGCTTAGAAAGAAGACGGTATCGTGTAAGGCACAAGATGTTGTTCTTGATGCCAGTGGAGCGCTTAGTATTATGCGATTGATTTGTGTCCCTTTAGTTTATGGAATAATTTAAAAGGTATTGATAGAGGCTCAAGGTAGACGGTATTCCATTCATTTGGTGTTACCAAGATGCATTTGTCATGCTCCAGAGGGTACCCTTGGCGTGACCGGTGATGTCACTCAACCCCACTACTCAAAGAAAGTCATTAGCATAATAACCCAACTTAGAGGTTGGGGTCAAATCCCATAAGGAATCATGGTTTACAAATTGAAGTAATTTATTTGACTAAGCGATTGTACGATCTGGCATGTTTGCAATAATCAAAGTAAGGATTCAACTATACAATATCTATTACCAAGTTGATCAATAAAGTTACGGAAGACGTTGGGGATATGAAAATATGGGAATTGATCTCTCAACTTGGTATAAATATTTGACTAATTGTGTTGAATAGGATAGGTTGCTTGTGATGTTCAATTACGAAACACGAGTGTTTCATATGATTTAATTATGATATCATATGTGGACTGGCAAGGACACGCTTGGCCTAAGAAGTCTCAACAGATCCGCTAATATTTTTACTATTGAATTCATAGTTATGTACTTCAACTGAAAGCCCAGAAGGTTTCCAGTCATTACATCCATTCCACACTATAATCATTCCAATTAAAGCAATAATCTGATTCCTAAATTAAGCCCAAAGTTTGCAACCGTGAAATTAATGGTTAAACATAGGAATGTATGTAAATTCACTCAAATCAACAACATGTAAGTCTAAATAAGAAAGAGCCAATAATTAAATCAAGAACTCATATCAATAGCATACCCCCGACATGAGAGTTTTAGGCACACATGCTAGAAATTAAAAATTGAATACAAAAAATTGAAGCTAAAGTATTGGGTAACAAGATTAAATAGAGAATAGTTGATTATCACTAGAAAATCTCCTCATATTTAGCTTTCCCAATGCTTGAAAATACTATCAACCCTTTGTACTCTAAAGAAAGAATGTTCTATGTACAATTACTCCCTCCATAAAACTAAGAAGAATGATATGTACAATTTCATTTCTAATTTGCTTAAATAGTCTATGCAAAAGAGTGAGAGTTTATGCTATGACTTTCCATTCGATGGTCAAGGACAGCCATTATCGAGCACTTCGCCGATGCGTCGATTGTGCATTTAACTGCTTTCCTCTGCATCCTCTAAAGCCTTTTTTTGTAATATTGGGCAGTGACTCTCCCATCCACTAGTGTAATTTGGTGATTTGCCAAAGTTCCTATCTCATCGCCTTCTTATCATGGTCGTGGTACTTTGAGTACTGCAACTTTAGGTGGCCTCTTAAGCCATTTGGCAGTACACTTAATATGTTTGGTGATGTCGACTTCGACTGCCTTCTTGACATAGGCTCTAACCTTGGTTGATGCAATGCTAGGCGATCTCTATGATTGTTCGGAAGATCACCGAATATTGAAGCAATACTTCTTTTCTCTGCCTTTTTTACACTTTTGCTTCCTTTCATAGATTTGTCAAGTATTGTCCATTTGTGCACTTTTAATTTTATTTTCCTGATATAACACACGCATATTCATCAGAGATTGGACATAATGTCATATTAGGGAAAATATTTGTTTGCAAAATGTCCCCAAAATGAGTCCAAAATATGGACTTATCAACACTCTCAACTTAAGCCTTTCCTTTCCCTCGGGAAAATCAAACATCAATCCATCTGATTTCAGAGCTTGCGAACAGGGCCACAGGGAGAAACACATATATTTTAACCTTTTCAATCCCCTCTCAAGCTTCCACGAACCACTTATGTGATTTATAATCCACAAGAAATGACTAAGGAGTAATCAAAACATGGCTATGCTCATAATTGTTCATCTAGCTGCTAATCATTGTCTAAAGTCATCACCATTTTCCCTCATGCAAAAGAAGATCCTGAACACACAAGATTATGACATTACTTTCAAAGTATCTCTTCAACTCTCACTCTACCAATTAAGAAACAACTTTTAATCTTCAATTCATAGGCTTGTCCATATTCTCAATCGTAGTTCACTTGGCTTTATTCTGGACTAAGATCACAAAGGACATTGTTAGGACTTTAATTTAACGTTGAGGTTAGATACGATTACATATGGATAGTAGGGGCTCATTCCTCCTTAAACTCTACACATTCTTTTCATACCCAAAAGTCCTTTTGGTCCTCTTCTTTTCTTCTTCTTTTGAAATCTCTTTTGCATTTGATCTTTCATCCCAAATTTCTCCTCTTGTCACACTAATTTTCACAATATTTGAGGGTCCTCCTCGTTATTTTAAAGCAACTCTTTTTAGTTAAACTTTCTCAACATTTTTCTTGATTTTATTTGTTTCTAAGACTCTTCACCTATCTTACATGTTCTTTTGTCTTTCCTCGACTCTTTAATTGGAGACACCCCCTTCCTTCTACTACCATCCCCAACTTTGGCCATTTGCCATTATTTAGCTCAATTCAAGCGCAAGGAGGGATTGGTGAGGAACAAAAAAGAATTTCCTTTCACAACTATGAGTCAATGAAATATGGTTACCAAAGAAAAGACCAACACTAGAAGGGCTTCACTAGGAACTTGATTAATTATCAATGATGTCTATATGGTCAAAGTGGACTTAATGGAACTACAGAAGTCCTAAGGTACTTTTCTCTTGTATAATCAACCAAGCTACTCCTCAAAATAAATCGTACAAGTTCTAGATGTTGCAAAACATGCCTTTTTAACAAAATTCCTAATCCCACATTGACGAAATATATTCGCATTTAAACAATGGCAACACACTCACAACTTTCCTTCATCGCATATTGAAGCTCAATCGCTCACATAGTCAACTCAAAATGCATCAAATACATGCATGGACTAATTCGTCAAGAAAAGGACTTATTAGTGAGTGAGTACATGTTCCTGGTCTATGGCTCAATCTGAATGAAATATATGGATCATCGATGCTCGGATTGCTAAGAACTAGATACACAATATTCGCATTAGAATGGCTTTTTGTATATTGATGGTGTCCCAAATTCAAGAACATCATTTGCAATCATTCATCCATTCAACTCAAAAAGAAGAAAAAGCGAAAAATGGCAAAACAAATATTGCTCTAGTACAACCCAATTAAAATTTATTTACAACCCAAAAATTTAAAATTATTTCAATATTCATCAACAAAATAAAAATAAACACCAGATGTGCCTATCATGGACGTGTCTAGAAGAGATCTTACCTTCATAGTTTCCATGATTTAGCTTTCCACCCATGCTAACTCCTCACGGTCCTCTTGGTTAGCTTTGCTCCCACTACTTCTTCATCAGTTTCTAGGATTCTCGCTTTATTGGTTTCTTCATTACCTTAAGCCGGAAAATCCATATCAACTCATCATTGGGAACAAAAAGCCGACGAGTTGTCAATTCCACCATAGCTTTTATAGCATTAATTTTAGCTTTAATACATGGGACTTGCACACCCCTAACCTCTACATCATCAAGAGGTTTGAGTGTTGTCTTTACCCTACACTTTCCTTTAGGAATGGCTTTACCATAGGCTTCATAAAATTCTCAAACTAGTCTAGGCACATACGGATCCTGGGGTTTGGTGAAAGTCTAGAAGTTGTGGAACTTAAAAACCTCCCAAACCTCAGGGTGTTCAATAAATAATTCAAAAATCTGTTGACAGTTTTTTTTCTTTTGAAATTCTCTTGTACCCCTAAGCTCTGAGCCTGTTTAGATGTGTTGGAGCTATTGTCTCCTAAGTTCAGGATGATGTTTGGAGTACAGGGTCATGAAGGTCCTTAGATACTCACTTTGATGTTGTCTAGGAATTGGCTCCAAAGTAGGCTTTCTTGTCGATGTTTTGTACTCCACATCCTCTTCTTCTAAGTTGGTCCAAGTCACACGGAGGGATCTTTCCTTATGGCTGTTGGAGTCCTGGAGATCAGCCACCATTCTATTACCTTTCCCTTGCACCTCCCTACGAGATCTTTGCGATCTTTGTTCTTCCCGGTTGGGGACTATAACAACTCCCAGAGCCACCCTGGCTCCACTTCTAGTAACACGTTTCTTGGATTTTCCCACTTCTGCATAATAAGCTCCAAACACGGTGTGAGTGTCAATCATAAGGAAATTAAGTTCAATCATTTATGTATAATTGAATCATTTTGGATGGACAAGTCTATTTGAATGCAAATCATTATGTTCAGCGATTTACCGAAATAGTTCGCCGGTCAAATAGGTTGTCACTATTTTGCTCAGTTTCGGAGTGCATATCATTGCTACTTGCGGCGATGATGATACAACTTTGGCGCTGCGTAGAATGGATTCAGCAGTAGAAGAAATCATCATCAAAAGTTACAAAGCTTAACAACAATCAACAATCATACAAGGCGTTGTGTGTGAACCCTTGGCACATCGTTGAGTCCTATTTGGTCGTCAAAATGACCATCGCCAAAGAGGTCTTGCAAGGCCAACTCATACGCATTCAAAATTTTATCACTTTTCATTAACATATTAGGGATATTTACACATAACCTACATTCAATAACAAATAAATGCCTATTTATTCATTCCGACATTCCCACGATCATCATGGCTATAAAAAATATTCAAGCAATGGCTTACCCTTAAGAATTATGTCACCCAATCTATCATAGGGCAAGTTCACTTTGCTCAAAAGGTTTTGGGGTTACTCAGACTTCACCTATAGCCCACCAGAGCAATCAATACAACAAGCGTGCATATTCAGTCAAACAATCTCATGATTATGATACTATCTCAAGTTAAAGCATTCAACAGCGTATCAAAGGAAAAATTAAGACAATACCAAATAACATTCTGCATTTGGGCAACAAATCATCAAATTTATCCCTATCCCATAGCATATTCATCACCAATTTCAACCTATTTTGAATTAGTTAAAATCCCAGTTAAATTACACATACATATCACAAAGGGTTTTAAAATCATCAAAATATATCACCCATATGATTTCTATCAATTTTTAGTCACAAAATATGACTATCAACTAACAAAAACCCTGATCACCTTCTTCATCGCAAGGGCTTCACACCCACAAAAGAAATTAAAGTAAAAACATACCTCTTTAATGATTGGTAGATCAATCAGAACCTTTTGTTAGCTTTTGTTGAAGAACTTTATTCACTCTAACAGAGATTTTTGCAAGTAAAACTTGTAAAGGAAGTGAAAAGGAGGGAATATGAAAAGTGAAAATGCAAAGGCATTTTTAAAGTGCTTAATAAGTTTGTCAGGTGCCAGAAGTTGGTGACGTTGACTCTCCCCACCAAACACGTTCGATCATATGCTGATTTTGCTTAAGACCACCATTTTTAATAGAAATCAAACCTTAGCTTCTGTCCCAAAGGGTATTGTCATTGATCATCGCTCAACAGGTTTTTTGATCCACCAATATACAATGAAGGTCACCGAATTCGACAGCATCACAAGGGTCTTTGACTGACTCCAAAGGCGGTCAAATGCGCGATCGCCATCTCAATTTGATGATTCATCGACCAGACCCATTATGTCATCCTTTTATCCTTCACTTAAAATTCTCCCTCTTAAAACCTGTACAAATCAACACCCATTATTTAAAATAAAATCTTACCTAACTACCTTTTGTTGCCTCCCAATAAGCACCGTAGTTACGTTGTGGCATGACGTAGTCCTTCCATCCCCTAAAGTCACCCATGAATGGACAATCACCGATATCACCCTTGTTTAGGTTTTTGCAGATGTTAAATACCATCTCCTTATCATTTACCCTGAATCTCTCCTTACTCTACATCCATAATTTCCCTTTTGGACTAAGAACAACCTTCCTAAGATAATCAGCACATCGGTGTCAATCTCACAATCCAGAATCACAAAGTTAACCAGAAGAATGAACTTGTCTACCTTAACCAACACATCATGAAGAATGCCCACCAATATTTTGATGGATCAATCAGCCATAAGCAACCAGATAGTGGTTGGTGAAGGGGTCTCTAGCTCCAATTCCTAGAATATAGACAAGGGTATAAGATTTATGCTTTTCGCTAAATTACATAACTCCTTGTAGAATTTGTAAGCTCCAATGGTGCACGGTATTGTGAATGCACCAGGTTCCTCTTTCTTCATAACTAGAGATTTTGTCCAGATAGCACTGCAATTGTGAGATACCTCGATCTACTCACACTCTAAGTTTCGTTTCTTTGGCATCAACTCTTTCATATATTTGGCAGATCCTTCTATTTTAGTAAATGCTTCAACCGAGGGAAAATTTATGGACATAGAATTGAACACAGAAAGAAATTTTTTAAATTTGGCATACTCCTCCTTCTTCTTTAATCACTTAGAGAATGGAGGATCAATTTTGACTTGAGGTGCTTTTGACCTCTCATCTTAACTTGAATTTTCGGGGGATGTTTTCTTACTCTTCAGCGCATCATCCCCAACCTTCTCTTTCTCATCATGCTTGACATTACCAAAAGCATCACCACTTCTATATTCGCTACACTCACATCAATTTTAACATTCACTACTCCTTAATCTTTTCCCACTTTGTTCTGATTTTTTTCTACAACAAGTGCGGGTTTTGTACCATTTACCCTACACCACTATGAGTCATGATACCTAAACATTGTTGATCAATACCCTTAGGATTAGC
Organism: Solanum rostratum; assembly: GCA_029948455.1. Classification (NCBI taxonomy): domain Eukaryota; kingdom Viridiplantae; phylum Streptophyta; class Magnoliopsida; order Solanales; family Solanaceae; genus Solanum; species Solanum rostratum. The sequence continues at coordinate 25,986,419 of CM057053.1, forward strand.
TACTATGAACCTAGGCAAACCACCTTTTGGTCGTTGGTTGAGATGCGCCGATATGTTTCCAAGTTGAGTTTCCAAGTGCTTGATAGAAGCTTAATGTGATGTTACTATTTGACTACAATGTGGAAAGCCAGACTTTATCTCCTTTATGACTTTGTCGGAAGCTTCAACGTTGTTCTATATTTGGGTTAGCATATCTTAAGGCCGGAGACTCTCTGGATTCACTACAAGATCAGTAATATTCATCCTATCGTGGGGTGGAACATACCTATCCCCAACACCATCACAGTTCCTCCAACCCACAACTTAAGGTTTGTCAGTCTATGCATGATCGCATCATCCAGCATCGTAGTTCCAACGTTGATTCCCTATTGGCCTTGGAAAAGCTGACTGAGAACTCACTTTTTGGTTGCCCATATAATACACCTTATTGTAACTACCTTCAAATGGTACATTATCTTATATCACATCACTAACATCCCGCACAAGATTTACACTTTTACAATTTTCTCCCATAACATGCTTAGTCGAGAGGTCAAGCTGAGTAAGCATCTTAACCATCTTTTCGTCCTTCTCTTGATCTTTAATAAGGTATTCCTCAGATGGACCCTTGTGACACACACTTATGAGATCATCCCTCGTGTTCCATGCTCAATTGATTGTTGTCGTGTTATCTCGGAGGTCACAAGCTATAGTGAATGTTTACTTAATAATTCCTCCTCCCATGAGCTAGTCTGTCACCCCTTTGTTGATTGCATGGAGGCTTACATAGAAATATTGCAATAGTATATGGTCTAAAACTCCATGATTAGGGCATTGAAATAAGAGTCTCCAAAATTCAAGCCATGTCTCTTGCAATGGCTCACCTCCAATCTGTTTTGAAGTTCTCAATACTTCTTTTCGCTTTACCATCTTTGAGGGTGGAAAGATCTTTTGTTGAATGCATGTTGAAGTTCCTCCCCCAAAGCGATAGAATCAAGAGGCAACTCAGCCGGCCACCTCACAGCCTCTTAAATGATAGGGAAGGGAAACCGCCTCAGTCTAATGGCTTCTTGGCCACTTCCCTGAAACTGAATGGGAGACAGACATCAACAAAATTCCTGTGGTGTTTATGAGGATCCTCGTGGCCAAGTCTTCCAAGCAATCCCTTCAATTGGAGGAGTGGCAACATAGTGCTTGTTATATGAAAATTAACTCCTCCGGCTGATGGGGGTAGTCGGATAGCACCTGTGCTTCCAACATGGTCCCAGTTAACACCCTGCTTATCATTAGTATCTCCAACATTCTCATCATGGATACACCCATCGTCCTCCATCTTAACACCTATATTTCAACAGCAAAAACAACAGGAAAATAGTAAAATAACTCTAACTACAACAATAAAGCTCAACAAACACTTCAGTCATGAACTCGTAGATTCCCTGGCAATGGCACCATTTTTTATGTCGCTCAACCTGACTACTCAAAGAAAGCAGGGGTGATCGTCATCAGCACAATAACCTAATTTAGAGGTTGGGTTGAATCTCACAGGGAATTATAGTTCACAAATTGAAGTGATTCATTGAACTAAGCAATTATAGGATCTAGGGGGTTTGCAATAGTTAAAGTCATGATTCAACTACATAATATGTAATTAGTAAGATGATCAACAAAATTAGGGAAGAAGTTGGGGATGTACAAATATGGGAATCAATCTCTTAGTTGGGTCTAAATACTTTACAAATTGAGTTGATAAAAAGTGAATAGGCTAAATTGCTTGTGACCTATGTTCCATTATGACATATGAATGTTTCATATGATTCAATAACTATATCATACGCAAACTGCCGAGGACGTGCTTGGCCTAAGAACTCTCAACAAAACCTCTAATACCTTGGCCATTGAATCAATAGTTAAGGACTTCAACTGAAACCCCGAAAGGTTTCTATCCATTACATATATTCCAAATTCTAATCATTCTGGTTAATGTAAGAATCAGAGATCTAAATTTGACCCAAGTTTGCAATCTTGAAATTATAGATTAAACACAGCAATGGATTTAAATTCATTCAAATCAAGAGCAAGTAAGTCAAAATAAGGAAGATCCATGAATAAATCAAGAACCCAAATCAATAGCACACCCACAATATGGCATTTTAGCCATACATGCTAGAAATTAGAGAGTTAATAGCAAAAATATGCAATTGAAGTCATGGGCAAAAAGATTGAATAGAGAATAGTTGATTATCACCAGCAAATCTCTTCAAGTTTCGCTTTCCCAAAGCTTTGAAACCCTATCAACCCTTTATACTCTAAAGAAGCAATGTTCTATGTACTGCTACGCTCTCTATAAAACTAAAAAGAATGATATCCACAATGTCCTTTCTAATTTTCTTAAATAGTTCATGCAAAAGTGTGAGAGTTTGTGCTACGAATTGCCATTCGGCGGCCAAGGCTAGCCAACGCCAAGCACTCCGGTGATGCGTCAAATGTGCACTTGACCTCTTTCCTCTGTGCAAAGGACTTTATGCAAGGGAGAGAAAGGAAAACCCTGATAGACTCCTTGGGCAATAATAGGCTTGCCCACTAGAGTATAGAACTAAAAGGGCTCCCTCAAGATTTAAGGACTCAATCCGAACATAACAGACAAAAAGGAAGTCACAAAAGATAAATTTGCACCTGGATTTAGTAAAGCATAAGCTTAAAAATCAATGACTTTTAGCAAACTAGTCACTACATCAAGAGTCTCCTGTACTTCCCGTCGAGCATGCGAAGCATAGAACCCGTTGTTTCTAGGTGCACCACATTGTGTAGCTATTAGTTGGCCTTGATCCCTTGGGCTACTTGACCTTGACACTTCTTGGCAGCTTTAAGATAATTAGCAACCTTGTGGCCTATGAAATGACGCCCGAAACAAGCACCTAAATTTCTCAAGGGTGCACCCGATTGATTCTTCGCACACGTTTTACATTGAGGGGGCATTGGCCAACCTCTAACCTGTGCCTTGGGAGGAGGCACTCTAGCATTGAAAACCTTTGCATTTAAACCTTTTCCTTGAAGAAGAAACCATATCCACCACTACTCTTAGAGTTGGAGAACACACCATCATCACTTGCTCTCTTGGAATCATTCACCCTTTTCTCCTTAAGCTTTTCCCCTTTAATCTGTTCAACATAAGTTATAAGCCAAGAAATGTCCATATCTCGAGTAAGCATAGTTGTATGACATTCTTTCACAACCAAATTATAGATCTCAAAAATAAACTTGTGCATTCTTTCACAAAGGTCAGCTACCAACATAGGAGCATACTTTGAGGGCTTTGTAAATTTGAGGGAATATCTCCTCACACTTATATCACCCTGATTGAGGTTGATAAATTCTGTCATTTTGGCCTCCCAAAGCTCAAGAGGAAAGAAATGGTCAAGAAAGTCAAACTTAAACTCTTCCCAACTAACCCTATCATCACCAACCATCTCCATCAACAATTGGGTGTACCACACTTGAGCCACGTCCTTCAACTGATAGGCAGCTAGCTCACCTTTCTCTTCTGAAGTCACCCCCATAATATTCAACACTTTAAAGATATCATCAATGAAGTATTGGGCATCCTCATCGTCTTTTGACACATAAAACTTCGGAGGATTCATTCGGGTTAAATCTTACTCTAGAAGCTGGAGCGGGAGCTTGAGGAGAAGGATTGGTCTACCTAGCCTAGTTAGTAACCTCATGGTCTAGCATGGCAAAGGCAGTATGAAATTCATTTTGAGTAAACAGCTCTCCCATAGGCTCGTGAGGGACTTGGTCCTCATTAATCGGGGCTTGTCTTGGTTGAGGGGCTCTTCTTTGGAGAATCTTTGTAAGACATGACGGACAACGTCAAAATTAGGAAGTCTTAAGATAAGGTCCAAAGCATGACATAAAACTTGAAGAAGTGAGATAATTCCTAAAATGCCATCATAGCCTCCTACCCATAGGTATGGTGCACTTCAAATTGATTAAAAGGACTCTACTTGACATGGCATGTTGGACTCCGAGGATCATTAATAACCCTAGTGCTCTGATACCAAGCTTGTCACGACCCGGCCCTTGGGCGTAGGGATGACATGGAGGATGGGAACCCGAGAGTTCTTCAACAAGCATCGTAGAAACCACATCCACATCACTGGTTTGAAAGCACATAATAAGACAATAAACATATAGTTCTAAGGAACGAGAAAGTATGACTCGCGTCATGGGGATAGAAAGGACTTAGGACTTTCCACATTTCTACATCTCATCATGAACATATCATCATATCATCAATCATTAAGAGATAACGATACTAATATTCTCCATAAACAAATAAAATAACACTTTATAATCCCATACATAGAATTTACATTATATCCAATAGTACCTCTAAGTCATAGAATAGGAGGGGGACCAAGACATATCCCAGGCTAACCCTCAAAGTAAGACATAAGTGGAAATAACATAATAGGAAAATATAAGGTGGCTTGACGTTGGATGATAGGACTCACCACAAGCAACTCTCGCAATCCAAGATAACAGTTAAGGGGTGGATGAAGATAGTCTCTAGTCCCTACTTGGTTGGTTCATGTAGGCAAAGGGTATGCGTTAGTATGTTTGAATGTACTAAGTATGTGGGCATGCACATGCTTATGATCTTATTGCCCTGCAATCCATGTTAGATGATCAGCACACATATATAGATGAAGGACATAGGAAAGGATATTATATTAATATGCCATGACATCTATGATGCATGAAAGCCATAATGCTTCAACATACGTGGAAGAGAGCTCAGCCGACATCTAGACCATGTGAGCTATAACATAACATTCTAGTGTATTCCCCACACTGAATAAAGAGGTGATCTACTTGCCAAATGTAGACCATACTACTACTTAAAAGCCTCCTATTTTAGAGAAGTAACCATACTTTAAAGGCATCCCCATTTCGGTTTGGATTTTCGATACATAAAATAATCATCCACAAAGGGGTATAAACATGAACCAATGTTTGGCACATAGTTATGGGAGTAAGGTACTAGACCATTGGAGATAGCCTCCCTCCCACAAGTCCACTCGGTGCTAAATCATCATCCCACGAGAATAAATATACATATATGTGCTTTCAAAGATTCAAAAGTCCTTTCAAATTATATACATGCATACATAGGCTTAAAAGCCAAATATATGTCATAATCATTCATACTTGGGCTAAAGAGCCAAATCATACTTCATATTCATGCATACTTGGGATAAAGAGCCAAATCATACTTCATGTCATACTTTGATGCATAGGAATAACTCACTCACACTTGCAAATGCTGGTGTAAACACCCATAATTGCTCAAAGCATCATATCATATACATTATTTGATCATATGTCATGCCATAACCATACCTTCCTTGAAATCATATTCATCAACATAATTAAGTCTTAAACCACCTCATAAACTTCATAAAAGTCAATGTTCATGTATGCATATGCCCTGAATGATGAGAGAATAGTATGGGCAATAGAGATTCATACTTAAATAACAATATAAGATGAAATTCAATGTAAATCCATAAAGAAATTCACATTTAAAGTATACTTGAGATTATCCAACCCTAAATTCAACATTTAAAGGGATATGCATCTTCAAACCTTCATGGTATCAATGTCATTCATAATATTAGGGCTTAAATCACTTTAAAAACATCAATTAAATACAACTCATATCTCAATTGAATCAAATCAACACTAATTTAAATGAACCATATTCAAAGTAAGTTGAAATTCATAAATCAAAGAGTAAAAGGTGTTAGGGGTCTTCATTGTTAAAAGGACCATGGATCAATTCCACATATCTTAGATAACTTAGAAGAATTAAGAAGAAATTGATTTGAGAAAAAAGCCCTTCTTGAATTTCCAAGTTGAATCTTCAATGTCACATTTTAGAGGTATTAGAAGAGAGACTTTGAGTATTCTAAGTATAATGAATTAATTTTAATATGAATGAAGGAGTATAGTTCTTTTCAGGGGTTTAGGATAGGTTAGAAAGTTACAAAGGACTCTTAGAAATCACCAAAATTATGAGAATGTCATTAATGAAGCGAACACTAAAAAGTGTCAAGGTGGCTTGTGAAAGAGCACCACGGCTCGTGCATAGTACCACGAACAGTACAAGAGTTTATTGTAAGGGTCTTTAAATACCTAGCTAAATTTCATAACAATGACATTTCTAGTGAAGGCTTCATTGTTTGTACAAAGCTCCAGGGTCCATACAAGCTCCCGTACAAAGATCCAAGTTCCGAGATGGTGATCTGATACTTATAAAATGTATGGACTAACACCATCAGAGGACCCCACCACGAGTTGTGGTGGGTTGTATGGCTTGTACAAGGGGTCGTGGTGGGTGACTTAGACATATAGTGGATTTCAAGTGAAGGGCACCTACCACGAGCAACTGTCATGGCCAATGGTGAGCATTATGAGCCGTGAAGGGCTTATTGGAGGGCCATTTGGTCTTAAACTCCACTATAAGCCAAAGTACGATGAACACAAGGCCAAAGGCCACTCCTAGGCAGCCCCCACGGCTTGTGGACCCCACCATGGCTCGTGGAGGTGACCATGGAGTGTCACCTTGGTCAAAAACACTCGGAACCTTGATTTTAAGAATTGATAAAAGTCTCACGAGATCTAGGTCCTTACAATCTTTGAACCTTGATGCTTGTTCTTGAGAACAAAATTCTTTTATGTAGTTCTTTTAGAGTGGAAGAACTTAGAAAAACATTGATGGAAGGTACTCTCCTTTATTCCTCAATTCTTGACTTAAAAACTTTATACTTCATGAAGAAGAACCTTATTTCATGAAGAAGAAGACTCAAGAAATCCATTCTTTAAAATTTTTGAATTCGTTTTCTTGAAATCTTAGGTTATGATTATAGATTTCTCTTAGAGATTCATGAATAGATGAAGAAATTTTGGTTGGAAAACTTGAAATTTATGCAGAATAACTTACCTTGATGATGAATCTTTGTAGTTAACCTTAACTTGATGATTTTCTTGTTGATTATTCAGCGTTTAAGTTTAAGAGTGAAGGAAAGGGTTTTACTTATGAAAAACTAATATTTTCTGTTTTTTGGGACCTTAACTTGACCCCAGAGGTTATAGTATAAGAAGTACCATCAAAACATAATAAGTGACTTATTTTAACTTATCCAGAAGCATCCATGTCGAGGATCCGTCGCAGACCTTCAAACAACTCTGCACATCTGCAGTAAAATGCTCATAACCTTTTACTTCGAACTCTGGTTAAGGCTAATTAGATGTTTTGGAAAGCTAATTTAAAGATCTTTAATTTGATATATTATGGGATGCCTAACTCATTATACTTTAAAAAATATGGTCGTTTGAAGTTGACCCTTCAATATATTCATATGAAAACATAGTCAGTAGAAGTTCTTTGGACTTGGCTTGATGTATGTGTAATGACCCTCCAAGTCATTTCTGTTGTTCCGTGAATATTTTTTTTAGTGTTGCAAATATAGCCTCCTGAAAGGGTCAATAGTTGAATTCAGTCAATTTCCTTGGTAAACCTATCCAAGTGAAACTCTATCTGCATTGTTGGATCCGAAATGTCAAATTTTGACTAGAGGGACCGTTTATTTGGTTCCCCAAGCTTTCAAGTACATTTTCCCCTTCAATAGATTTCTATATTGGAAAATGGGTCCCACAATGGGGCAAAACGACCTCTAGTGGGAATTTCTTCTACACCGTTGAGTTCGGAGTGTTGTTTTCGATCTAATTTTGTATATGGACTATATTTTTCTGACTTTGAATGAGGCGAGATAATCAAAATTAAGTTTGTGTAGTTGCTAAAAATTAAGAGGCAGTGCTGATGTGGCCAGATAAGGGTCTGCCACTTGGAAGTCGGTTAAAAATAAAAAAAGAAGAAATTACGCATAAATGTAGAAAATATTCCAGAAAAATAGACGGCCTAAAGTATCTTTCCAATGTGATTTCTCTCTCATTCTTTATTCAATATTGGTGATTCAAAAGACTAACTTGGATATTTTTCTAAGAGGAACGCCCTGGGAGCTTCAAAAAGTGATTTTGGTACGTTGTTTCAGGTGATATTTGATGTTTTCCTAATGTGATATTGGATAAAATACATCATTTAAGGAAATATTCGACAATTTCTTGCTTTGATATTGGACATGTTTTCAAAAATATTTATATGCGATTTCTTATCCATTCTAAGTCAGATATTTGTAAATTTGGGTTTATTCAATGTGTTTTTATGTGGCGCACTCCATGGTAATTTCGAAATTAATTGATAAAGCCTTGTTTGGGGCGAAAATGTTAGCAGCTAATTATGTCATGTTTTCTCAAAAAAATTCAGAATGCAATATCAAGATTATTTCTTATTGAAATTGAGTGAAATTCGGGTCTAAGATGTACTACTACTTGAAATCTACATCGTGTTATATTTGGATTCTATTAATTTGACTATATTTTTAATGAATTTGGCCAAGAAGCTACTGCAGTACTTTTTTCAATAAGAAATATCATCTGGCTATGGGTTTTTTCTGATTGTTTTAAGACTTGTTTTGAGCTCAATTTTTTTCTATAGACTCGGGATGATGTAAGGATCATCTTATTGGGGTTGTTTTGGTGTTTTGGGTATGGGCCCCATTTTAGTCGCATTTAACATATCTTCCCCCATTCCTTGCGATATTAGTAGAAATAGTTGTAATTATATTGTGATTCATATTTTGACAGCTGGTTTTGACACTGCATGGGCTGTGTATGCTTTTGATAAGAAATGTAAAGGTGAATTACCGCATGACACGGGTAAGTTAAGCACTATTGCTACTTGTATATGTGATTATCATTCGGACTCTGTAATATTTGCATATATTATGTTAGCCAGTTTTAACACTGCTTATGCTTTGTATGTTTCTTATAAGGAATGTAAAGGTCAGGTAAGTTAAACACTAATGCTACTTATATACACATATTGACTATTTAAATGCTGGATTGACTTTCTTGGAACTCTAACACAGAAAGCAATATTATGTCATTGTGATTTTGATTATTTGTGATATATATATTCTAATTAAATTTTGTTAAAAGCTATACGTGATCGTTGGAGATTGTGATTACTATTTAGGCTCTATAATAGTAATATATGTTATGCTAGTTGGTTGTTAGTAATGTTAAGTTTTGAATTGATATACTGGGGCTTAAATATAACTTACGCCATTGGATTGACATGGATACCTATCTTGACATTTGTTTAAATTTGAGAAGATAGAGTACTTGAGTATATGTTATATATGGTTGGTTGCACTAAATGTGTGTTGTATATGATGATATGAGATGATAATCACTATATTGATCACTGTACAAGCTGTAATCACTAGAATAGTTGAGTTGTGGCACTTTTGAACCATAGAAAAGCCTAGTAAAGGCTGGATATAGGCTAATGCCCTGTGACATGTATGTATTCTTAATTAATTCCTATCTGTAAAAATTTGTAGCCAAATGCTACTAAGATATGCTGGCTGTGAGGTTGTTCATTGATTATATGCCACATTGTGGACTGATTCTGGTATAGATATAACTCTATTAGGCTTGGTTGTTCGAGATACTTATGGTATACTGATAATTGTTCATGTTTACTTGAAGTACCTATGATTGACTAGTTTGTGGCGTATTTGGCCTTGGTAGTCATGACCCTATATAGATCTATGAGTTATATACTTCTCTATATGGATGTTAGTCTTTACGTATTTTTTATCCTTACCTAACACTGTATTGCTATAGTCTAAGAGAGGTGATAGTTATACTTTATCGGGCTTTGTGACTCTTATCTTAAGGTACGATGTTGCTAGATCTCTAGATAGACTAGTGAGTGGGTTACTATTTCTATGCCTCGAGTCGTCTATGACACTCCCTACACTCCAAGCACTAAGTTCTATTGGCCACGTTTGAGTATCTGAGACCCAGGTGATGCAACCCATAGTTCGAGTATGTGGTGGCCACATCTGAGATGCCAATTTTGAGTTCCAAACACTTGTTGATTACGTTAGGGTTTTGGAACCTGTTAGAGAGATATGAGCTATATCGTATGGGATTTCTGGGGTTATTTGTGATTGAGATATTGCCTATATAGGTTAGTCCTAGGGACTAGCACCCTATTTATAGATGGGTACATTATTAGTGGGTTGGCACATAGTTGCATAAGGTAATATTCTTTGTAGGAACTAGGTTGCAATATAATTCTGGGTAGGTGACACACCTCTAATTGCCTATCGTCATGGGCCTTTGATTATGTTATACCGATGCTACCCTAGAGTTGCTATATGTGGAGCCACATTATCACATTTTTGGGTCGAGTGTCATGTAGTGATATGACATACATTTCTGGATAGGGTGTCAAGTATCGACATAATATACCTTTTTAGATCATGTGTCATATACCAACATGATATACATATCTAGATTGGGTGTCATGTACCAACCTGATTTACATTTCCGTACTGGGTATCACATGCCGATATAATATATATTTCTAGATTGGGTGTTACGTACCTACGCAATATATATTTCTAGATTGTGTCACTAATGTTTTCACGATGAAGGGGATTTAATCTCTCGTAGGGGATTTGTCCCACTATTGTATATGTACGTACCTGAGTCAAGTATCATGTTTCAATACAGGATCAAGAGTCATGTTAAGACACAAGATTGGGTATCACGTTTTGACACAGGATCGAGTGTCATATTCCAACTCGGTATTAGGGTTTGGATGCCATGATTTAGCATGGGTGTCACTGTTCTATATGATTTCTTCCAAGATACTTTCCTATCCTTTTATTGTGTGTAGGTGTGCCCTCTAGGCTTATGGGGGCTTAGAGAGCATACAGGAATAGGTACTAGGGCCTTACACCCACGTACATTCTGATACCCTGCATATGTGATACTAAGAGATGGGTTTTGCGGTGTTCTATCAGTTGGGTTATGATATGTTACTAGGCCTTGGTTGGGTGTTATGTCAGTTGGGTTATGATATGCTACTAGGTTCTGATCATTAGGATACAAGGACATTACTAATACACTTACTGTTAGGCAGGATTTGATAGGTGGATCTTAATGCAGTTCTCTATATTTAAGAATTTTATACCTACTTAAAACATCTCACTTAGTCGATTGATGTCTCTTACTAGATTCTTTGCTCACCCATACATTTCTGCATCTTCCCATAGGGCATGTCTAGATAACTACTGTCATTAAGTTAGAGGCTGGTGGATCATTCAAGAGGCTTTAGTGGACATCAGTATCTTTGAACATTCTGCAATCTTCTCTGTATAACAGTCGTCTGTTGTATTCAGATGTTGTCCTTGTACTATGTAGTTGTGACCTACTATGTAAGAGTTCCTCTTGGTTATGTATATTATTTTTCTTATGTATATATATAGGTGAGTGTGCGCTTGATCCTGTCTTGAAGCATGATACTTGATTTCCAGGTCCAAGATTGATTGTGTTTGTTGTACTTATATGTTGCTCGTACATTTATCATTGGTGATTCAGTACAAGTGTCATGAGCATTGGGTTGCCTTTCCCGTAGGTAGAATCTATCAAGCGCCATCATGTCCTGAGAAGTCGTATCATGATATGGTGGTATTAAAGATTTAGGATTTACTGTCTCATCAGATAGGTGCGGAGATATCCGTGGCTTATCTTCATGAGGCTATGGGATATTTAGGAAACTCACAGTATTGCTTGTTTCTTTCCTGTGATGTTGTCAATGGTTCATCAGTTTATCGAAAGTTGATTTGGTTCGTTGTTTCACTATGTGTCGGGTAAAGGTCAAACTCCAGGCAAGGGTAGGGTTGCACCATTAATCCCAGATAGTGAGCAGTCTCCAAAGCCCCTCAAGAAGAGACAAGATGCCCTAGCTCCCCCACACCTAGAGCCACCAGTCTCTCCAGCCACCTTTGTGGTCACACCAGAGGTGCAGTCGGTTATTGGATCATTTATAGTGGCACTTTGATCTTTATAGTAGGGTGTAGCACCATCCCCAGCTCCTCCGGTTCATGCACCAGTAGAGTCTTCCATTCTAGACGCTCCAGTTGCATAGATAGAATAAGTCGTACCTTTTCATGTTCAGCGGGTGCTTGAGTATATTCTGAAGTTGATTCTACCGAAGTTTTCAGATGCAGCAGGAAAGAATGCATAGGAGTTTCTTCCAGCTTGTATTGAGAGACTATAAGCATTGAGATTGTGGGAGCCTTAGAGACAGGCTTCGTGATGAGTTACATGTTTGGTTGTGACAGTGTACTGTACTATGGAATATGTTATTAAGGCAAGGACTTTGTAGAACCTATATTGTTACATTAGCAGATTTTAAAATGTTATGTGGGTTTTGAATACTTCTAACAAGGATTATAAAGGCGAGATAGGTTGCGACTGAGGTACGCTAAGCATTGATGAACCTGTATATAGGTATTTTATTATTTAAATATTGGTTTGACCTATTGGGATTTCTGATACTGATGCATGTGCTATACCTTGAATGATTCGGGTAACATTCCACTAATCTTATGATTATACCTTGTTAGAGGCTAAATGTAAGCCTATACCTATGATTTATACATATGATCATTTTGATACTTGACTACTTGAGTGATTATTCGGGTATTTGTGTTATATAGTATTTGAGATGTTGGATGTAAGTTACACACCTGGCTATACCTTGTGACTCTATGGTGATGATCCAACCACTGAGATTTAGTTGATATACTATCCTCCTAATTCTCTGGTGACTGGATTGTGATCCTAACTATGAGATGAATGTTATACTCAGGGTTTTAGGTGGGTCGTCTATTATTTGTTGGGATATTTGTTGCATTTATTAGTTGAGTTGTCCGCCATTCTATCTTAGGAACTTCTTACAATTGTTAGCTGGCTTGTATATGATTGTCCGAATTTCTTGCTATATTTATCAATGGGAATGTTGATCATTGTACCGAGTTACCTGGTATTTGGGTTATTATTCTATACTATTATATATATTGCTTATCTTGTTGCTTATTTGGATATAGGTTTTGAGCCTCTTCTATCCTGGATATACATTGACATAGTGGGGAATTCTTGTTATTAGTGGGGGATTAGGTATGGTGCTTCTCTAGAATTCTGATAGTAAGACAAATGGGCACTGTTTTGATATTTCCCTAGGACTTGTTCTTATTATGGTATTGTACATGAATAAACTTGAATTATTAGCTTAACGATACGTCACATGTCCCCAAGTAATGGGTGGGGGTCTGATAGTTGTACATTGACTAGTATTATGTTCAATATTCAGGCACAAAGATTGCCCTACTAATTATTTTGTATTCTTGGACCATGCTTGTGATATGATAGTTAAGGCCCTATTGCGGAGACTGTTTTGATAATTTTGAGTTCTTAGATATGTTTCTGCTTATTACTAGATTATTGCCTGAAAGAGATATTGATGTTAGTATAAAGGTCAGATCACCATCAAGTGAGGAGTAGGGTGGAAGACATCACGAACCCATTATGGCTATTATGATTTTCTGATTAGAACTTTTAGTTAGACTAATGCCCTATTATGTTATGGATCTGATGACTTGTATGTACCGATAACATTTGTAATGGTTACCCTGTTAAGGGTCCTACTTGCTAGAATTTGATTTGTCAAGTGCTATGTTTTTATTAACATGTTAGATGTTTTATTAGATCTTAGCTGATTAAGACTTTACTTATTAGGTTAACCTATTGAGGTTGGTTATGATCTGTATAATATTAATTTTCTATAATTCGAGTTATCTGTTTTTGGGGCCAATGTGTAATTGATTGGCAGTACTTTACCTCCCTTGTTCATGGTACTTCGCTTGTGATGGAATGATGATATCAGCTAAGGACTGGGGCTGAGAAAGTGATATACATACCTGTATGCAGATGGGTGTATAAGAGAAAATGAGTATCTAATGTATTTTATATGATGGTTGTGAGGGTGTTAGTTATTGGCATATGGATGATCTGTTGTGTTTTGTATCATCTAATGATTGTTACCTCAATAATATCTTTTATTGAAATGGTGTGCTGACTACTTTCCATTCTTATGATTACTATGTTACTATGACTGGCTGATTGAACAGCGAGAGAAAAGGGGCTAGGTCCTTGCAGCAGAATACGATTACACTAGCTATTGTAGGTAATTGTGTTAGTATTAGTTAGTCGGGAAGCCATCTACGATTAAGCTGTAAGAATTTCTTGTGTAAGAAAATAGGAAACAGGGTAAAGTCCATACAGTTGGAATATGGCTATAGTTATGGGTGATTATGATTATTTAGATGCTTGTTGGGGCGTCGAAGGTACGTATATCTTGCTTATTGAGTTCATGATACATTTCAGTCGATTGAGCCAATGGGAAGAATGTTTGATCTTTGAGGATACCCTCAAAGATTGTTACACTGATTCTCTATTATGTACCAATGAATTTTTGTGCCTATGATTAGTGGAGATTACCAAAACAATTCATTTGATGATGAGCATGCTTATGACTATTATATTCACAGTCGACTGTGAGTTCAGCGTTGTGACCCCGATGTGGTTTAAATTGGAGTCTTCGGATACACCTTTTTCATTACTTTTGCAGATGAAATGTCTATTAGTAGGGTATTTTTTAATGACCCTCCAGGTCATTTTAGTAGTTTCATTAATATTTTATCTAGTTTTAAAAATTTAGCCTCCAGAATAGCTCAATAGTTGACTTTAGACAATGAACTTGGTAAACATGCAAAATGAAAATTTTGACTGCACTATTGGATTCGAAATGTTGAGTTTGGGTCTAGGAGGATCTTTGTTTTGTTTCTGAGGCTTCCGGGTGCATTTAGGCCCCCTAATAGATTTTGATATTGGGAAATGAGGCCCGCATTGGGATAAAACGACCTCAGGTTGAAATTTTGACTACACTATTGAGTCTGGAATGCCATTTTCAATCAAATTTCACATATGGATTATGTTTTTCGACTCTGAATTAGGCCAGAGCATGGACATTATGTTTGAGAAATTGACGAAAATTAAAAAGTAGTGCTTATGCGGACAGATGAGGGACTGCCACATGGAAGTTGGTTAAACTTTTACAAAAATAACGTATAAATCTAGAAAAGATTATAGAAAAACACATGGCCAAATGTATGAATTTCCAATATGATTTCTCTTTCTTTTTTATTCAATTTTTGGTGATTCAAAAGGCTAACTAATATATTTTTCTTAGAGATATGTCATGGGAGTTTTAACAATTAAATTTGGCACATTGTTTAAGGTAAAATTTTGTATTTTCTCGCTGTGATATTGGATATGTTTTTAAAAACTTTAATATGCGATGTCTTATCCATTTTTAGTTGGATTTTGGTGAAATTTGGGTCTATTCTTTGTGTGTTTATGTGGTGCCCGCTATGGTAAAGTTGAAATTAATTGATAGCGCATCGTGATGTACCGTAGAAATACAACATTTTTCGATTCTCAAAATTTGGAATTTTGTGTGTTGTCAATGCAAAGTTAGTTGGTTTTATGTGATTTTGTGTTTATATTTGCAGGATTACAGGTTGGTCTTGATTTTGGGAAAAAGTGCAGAAGTTTTTGAGTTTTGCTATTATATGAGACACTTTATAGGTCGTAGATCATTCTATGTATCATAGGGTTGTTTCGTGAACAATTCCAGTGAGGGGTTGTTTTTGAAGTTTATGCTATGAAGATACATACGATCCATATATGGTTTTACGAGTCGTATACGATGGTTCGTGCCCTGAGGATCAGAAATTGGGACTTTTGGAAGTTTATCAAATGAAACCCCTTTTACTCCCGTAAACCACTTTATGAGTCGTAAAGGGGTGTCATACAGTTGAAGTCTAAAATTTCAACAGTGGAGTATGAGACCTTGATTACGGGCCATGGAATGCAATACGGGTTGTTAAACCCTTTCGTATGGCATTCCAACCAGTTCTCTTATTTTGTTTAGGACTTATATTTTACTTATTATAAATAGGTTCTTTAGGTTATTTTTCAAAAGTTTTTTTCGCCTAGTACTTAGAGAACTCAGTAATTAGGGAGTGAAAATTGTGAGATCATATGGGAGATTCTTTGAGAATACTTCTGTTTGAATTTCATCTTTAAGCTTGTGATTCTTATTGAAGTTTGATTCGCTTGTTTTTAATTCTATTGTGTAAGTGTTCTATTATGTTTTCTCAATCCATAATTCTTGCATCTACCCAAAGCATGAGTGGCTAAATCAACAACTATGGTTGTGGGAACCATGAAAAACTAACAATGTAAAAGCAGATAATTCATAATCCTTTGAATGGTGTATATATAAATGTATTAATTAACTCTCTTTCTTTTGCATGTTACCTTATGGTGGCCAACATTAGAACCCGCCTAGTGTTACTGACTGGACCAAGGTAGTAATGAATAGGAAAAAAGATTAATTAAGAAGATTCGATTAATGTGTTCTCGTCTAATCAACCAAACTGGGCCAAGAGCAAGTTGTACTGGGAATAATAGGCAAGGGTCAGTAATGCACACTATGGAGATGGGCTAAGTCTCATAGTGAAATTTACCTATCACCTTTGACCAAAGGGCTTGGTGAACATAACTTATCATCGTGTATGCTATATACTAGAAATGAATTAGGATATATGGTGATACTGAGTTTTGTAATCATGCAGAACACAACACCCTAGTTTTTCTCCATATTGACTTCTTTCTTGTGTTAGTTAGTTTAGTTATATTGTTCATCAATTATTATAAGAAACCCCCCCATTCGGGGAAGTAGGTCGGTTAACCTTTCGTATTGTGATCATTGAATTCTCTGGAGTCTACATATTCCCTATGGATTCGACCCTAACCTTTTTTACATTGTATTTCTTGACAACGACCATTTTATGCTTTAAAGAGGAGGTGTAACTTGGGCGACATTATGATTTTGGCATCGTTGCTAGGGAATACGGCAAGACTTGGTTAATTCAAAAGTTATTTGGGTATTAATCCTTATTTCCCTCATAGTTTTTCTTTTTCTCTTTTATATATGACACCCTTTGTTGAATAAATATTGAATGATTGGAGTATTGATATGAGGGGGTTATAGATAAGTTTTTGAGTTCCAATGTGACTTCTTCAAAATATTAGAAAATCTTGACTTAGACCACTATGTGTTTTTATCAGATGTTCTTTAGTTTGGCTAGGATGTCCACAATATAATTGTTGAGTTGAGTGTGAAGGTTGATACATATGACGCTCAACAAGCTATTTATGAATTTTATGAAGAAGAAAAAATACTTATAGGCCAACTTGACGAGCTAAAATTTGAAGGTCAACTACTTGACCATACTATTATTGATGTTGTCACTATTGAGAAACTTACACGAGAGTCATGTGAAGAAGTAGATAATATTATCTTTAAAAACACTAGTGTGTGTGAAGATGAAGGTGTAAATAATAATATAATTTATAAATTAGGATGCGTTGAACCTCATTCCAATCATTTTTCTACATTATGTTTAGATGATAATGAGATATTTATCGAATCATCTAATCACATGGAAGAATGTAGGGTGAAGGAAAAATATATTTATATTCTTGAATTTGTTGAGCTCAAAAGAAAAAATTACATTCCTCATTTGATGGCCATGATGCACAACATATGATCTCTATTTCTTGTTCTTCTTATTTTCATACCACCACCCTATAAGCGTACTAGAAAATTTAAAAAGAAATTAGGGGTATAATTCATAAGTTCTAGGTGGAAGAAAAAGTGGAAACATACACACTTGGTGAAGTCTGAGTAACCAAGTTGTCCAAGTTGTGTCGCGACAATAAACAGGCGTTGCTTGGGAGGCAAGCCAAGGTACACACAGGTGCTTTTTACCATTATATGTTTTATTTTGCTTTGATTTTGTGCATTGGAGACAATGTACATATTTTTCTATGGGGTGCGGGTAGTTATGGTCCATAACTACCCTAATTTTTTATCCCGGGATTTTCTTGCATGTGTTTTTTTTCTTCATGGATATTTAATTTCTATTGAATTGACATGATTAGGATGTTTAGATAGTATTTGTAGCATATAGTACCAATACTTGTTTCATATAGCATGTTTGTTGTGTTTTGTTTGAAAATTGATACACACCAAAAATTTATTTTGATTAATAGTTAGATAGCAACCATGCATGTTTAGGTGTGTGACAATGTTTGTTCTGATATATACGGATAAATGAGATACGAAGCATGATTTGAGAATCTTTTTTTTGATGATGTATATAGTGCCATATGAGTGTGAGCTTAATTTGCTAGATTCATGTGTGTTGTTCTAATTCAGAATTTGCCTTGTTACTCTAAGTTAGAGTATAGATTAATTCAACTACGAAAGGAACTTAGACATTGTTCTTAATAGTCCACTTAGCCTAAAATGACCAACCAAAGCTATGATATATTAGGTGTTCCCATTGTTTGAGCCTTACATGTACCAATTTTTTGAAAATATCTAATTAACCTAGCCTTGTTAGTTTTTAAATCATGAAATTGCACCTGGTCCTTTCTTGAACATTGTGCACCTTGACTGCAGCAAAAAACCTACGTTGAGGGTGGCTACCACAAGTGGCCTTGGTTTTAAGGACGGATATTATGCACCCCAACACAGGCTAAAAGCCTAAGTTGAGGGTGGCTGCTGAAAGAGTGAAACACAAAATGAGGGGGTGAATTAGTGATATAGAGAAATCATATATTGGGTGCAAGAAAAACAAGTGAAGCCTTAGTTGTGATCTAAAAAGCAAAACGAAGTGTAGAAATAAGGCAAAAAGCTGAAAAATGAGAAGAAAGCAACCAAAAAGTTTGAAAATAGGAAAAAGGGAGAATAAGGTTAAAATAACAGACTTGGTAGGGTAAAAGTGCAGAAAAATTCAGTGTCAAGGAGGGTCTTTAGTCACTATGTTTCCATAATGTCATACCAAAGCCCCCTGAGCTTTTGTTACAAGCCTAGAAAGTCCTAAAGTGATCCTAGTCCAGTTAGTTGAAGGTCGTAATCGTGAGTATAGAGGCAAGCCTATGGTATTAGGAATGATGCATGAATACCTTTTATGAGAGTGAGTGATTTTGCATACTCCCAAGCTTATACATGAGAACATCATTGAGTGTCAGGTATGGGACTTCCTTCTGTAAGGGCACCAACATTGTGTTGTTAGCAGTAGACTTGTTCAGTGATTGTGGATAGTTGATACTACCTCGCTTGTCATACTTGTGTTGTCACGTGCACCAGTTTGCATTGGTTTGCTAGCTAGCTATCTTATCCTGTTTTGAAAAGTTGGTAAGGGTAACTGAGTTTAAGATTTATGTGATGTATGTCATGGGGTTGTGGTCTGTGTGTTGTAGCATTATATATTGATTGAGTCCATTGCTTGAGGACAAGCAACAATTTTAAGTTGATGGTGTTGATGTGCTGCCAAAATACAACACTTTTAAATGCTTAAAACATGGAATTTTATGTGTTCTCAATGCGATGTTAGTTCATTTTATGTCTTTTTGGATTTATATTTGCAGGATTACAGGTTGGCCTTGATTTTGGGTAGAACTGCAGAAGTTGATGATTCTTGCTGTTATATGAGACCTTTTACAGGCCGTAGGTTGCTTTGTGAACAATTCCAGTGAGGCGGTGTTTTATGAAATTTATGCTACGAAAATGCAGATGAGCCGTAGAACATTTTACGAGTCATAAAAGATGGTTCGTGCCCTGAAGATCAGAAATTGGGGCTTTCTAAAATTTATTAGACAAAACCCCCTTTACTGGTCATAAACCACTTTACGAGTCGTAGAGGGTGTCGTAGAGCAGAAATCCCAAATTCCAGCAAACGAGTACGAGACCCTGATTACGAGTCGTGGAATGCAATATTGCCCGTATACCCCTTTCGTATGGCATGCCGACCAGTTCTCCTATTTTATGTAGGACATGTATTTTACTTATTATAAATAAGAATTTTAGATTTTTTTTCAAAAGGTTTTGTTCGCCTAGTACTCAGAGAACTCAGTAATTAGAGAGAGAAAATTGTGAGATCATTGTAGAGAGTCTTTGAGAACACTTGTGTTTGAATTTCATCTTTAGGTTTGTGATTCTTATTTAAGTTGGATTTGCTTGTTCTTAATTCTATTGTGTAAGTATTCAATTATGTTTTCTAAATCCATAATTCTCGCATCTACACAAAGCATAAGTAGCTAAATTTATAACTAGGGTTGTGGGAACCATGAAGAACTAACAAAGTAAAACCAGATAATACATAACTCTTAAAAGGTGTATATACATAAATCAAATAACTCCCTTCGTTTTGATGGTTGCCAACATTAGAACCCACCTAGTGGGACTGACTAGACCAAGGTAGTAATTCATAAGAAAAAAGATCAATTAACAAGATTCGATTGATGTGTTCTCATCTAATCAACCATACTGGGCCTAGGGGAGGTTGTACCAGGACTAATAGGTAAGGTTTAGTAATGCACACCATAGAGATGGTCCAAGTCTAATAGTGAAACTCACCTCTCACATTTGACCAAAGGGCTTGGTGAACATAACTTACCGTCATGCATGTTATACACTAGAAAAGAGTTAGGTTATCAGTGATACTAATTTGGGGAATAATGGGGAATACAATACCCTAGTTTCTCTCCATATTGACTTCTCTTTTGTGTTAGTTTAGTTATATAGTTCATCGATTATTGCAAGAACCCCTCTCCCTTTGGGGAAGTAAGTCGGTTAACCATTCGAATTGCGATCATTGAATTCTCTTAAGTCTACGTATTTTCTGTGTGTTTGATCCTAACCTTTGTTAGGTTATATTTCTTGACAGTGACCACTTTATCCCCTAAAAAGGATGTGTAACTTGAGCGACATCACTCCCTCTGGTGAAAAATGCTTTTAGATGTTGTTTATGTTGTGTTTTTTCAAGAAATGTTTTGAATATGATATCTCAGGTGTTTTGTATTGGAATTGAGTGAAATTTAGGTCTAAATTGTACTATTTTTTGAGACCTACATCGTGGTATATTTGGATTTTGTTAATTTGACTGTATTTTTATGGATTTTCTGCCTAAAAGCTGTTGCATTACACTTTTTCGATAAGAAAAGTCATCTAGTTTTAGGTTGTTTCTGATTGTTTTGAGTCTCATTTTGAGCTCAATTTCTGGCTACAAACTCAAGATGTCGTAAATATCATTTTACCTTGATTGGTTTGGTGTTTTAGGTATACGCCTCATTTTTCTCCATTTGAGTTGCATTTAATGTATCTTCCCTCGTTTCTTGAGACATTATAGCCAAAATAACTGTAATCTTATTGTGATTCATGTTTTGATAGTTGAGCGACATAACTGTAATCTTATTGTGATTCATGTTTTGATAGTTGAGCGACATAACTGTAATCTTATTGTGATTCATGTTTTGATAGTTGAGCGACATTTGGTGGTAGCGAATCAGGGTAAAGCTCATGTGAACTAATTCGGAGCACGGGAAGTTGCCTACCAGGTAGTGAGAGTCGTTTGTTGATGGAAATCCCTGAGAAAAGTGTATATATATATATTTTTGTGTGCGTGTGTATATAATGCTAAGATTATGATTGTCGTTTGGACTCTTTAATGCATGCATCTATTTTGTTAGCTGGCTCTAATAATGGTTGGGCTCTATATGATTTTGATAAGGAATGTAAAGGTGAGTTAACACACAACACAAGTAAGTTAAACACTGATGCTACTTGTGTGCATGTATTCGACTATTTAAATGATGGGTTGACTTGTTCTGCTCTCTAACACAAAAATCTATATTATGTCATCTGGATTCTTATTATTTGTTATCTATATATTACGACTACATTTTATTAAAAGCTATACTTGATCATTGGAGATTGTGATCACTCTTTGGGCTCTGTAATAGTTCTACATGTTGTACTAGCTTGTCGTTTGTACTTTTAAGTTGTGAGTTGACATGATGGGGTGTGTATGTAACATACGCCATGTGATTGACATGGATATCTATCTATCTTGACCCTTGTTTACCCATTTAAGTAGACTGTGTTGATACTACGTAGTAGTTGAAAAGTTAGGGTTGTTGAGTGTGTGTTATATATGGTTGGTTGTACAAAATATGTGTCATATATGATGATGTGCGATGATAATTACTTTACTGTTACTGTACTAGTGGTAATCACTATAGTTGCTGAGTTATGGTACTTTTGAACCACGAAAAGGTCTGGTAAAGACTGGATATGGGCTAATTCCCTATGAAATGTATGTACTCTAGCTTAACTATTATTTGTATAAATCTGCAGCCTGATGCTACTGAGATATGATGGTTGTGGGGTTGTTTGTTAATTATATGTCTAACTGTGGATTAATTCTTATATAGATATGACTCTACTGAGCTTGGTTGTTTTGGATGCTTATGATATACCAATGATTATTCATGTTTACTCTGAGTACTTGTGATTGACTGGATTGTGGCATATTTTGCCTTGGGTCGGCATGACCCTATATTAGTCTATGAGGTATATACGTTTGTATACAATTTTTAGGCTTAATGCACTTGTTATCCTTACCTAACGCTTGGTAAACTACAACAGTCTAATAGAGGTGATAGTTATACTTTGTTCGGCTTTGTGTCTCTTATCTGGAGATACGATGTTGCTTAACCTCCAGATAGACTAGTGAGTGGGTGACTATTTATATACCTTGAGTCCTGGAAGATGTTTCACATTCTCTAAGCTCTGGCGGCCATGTTCGAGTTTCTGAGACCTGGGTGACATGCCCCATAGTCTGAATCTCTAGTGAACACGTCTGGGATGTCGAGTTATTGATACCAATTTTGTGGTCCAAGCACCTGTTGATTACTTTTGGGTCTGGGATCTTATTAGAGAGATGTGAGCAATATCCTACGGGTTTTACAATTATTTGTGATTGAGAGACTGCTTGTATGGGTCAATCCTAACGGACTAGCACCCTGTTTAAAGATTGGTACGTTTTCAGCATGTCGATAAATAGTTGCCTTAGGTGCTATCCTTTGTAGCAGCTGGGCTGCAATATGATTCTGGTTGGGTGACACACCTCTTATTGTATATCCTCTTGGGACTTAGCTTAGCTTATGTTGATTTTTCCCTATTGTTTCTTTACGTGGAGCCATGTTGTCATATTTTTGGATCGGATGTCACGTACTGCTATGATATACACTTGTGAATCAGGAGTCACATATTGATATGATATATATTTCTAGATTGGGTGACATATATCGACACGATATACAATTATGGATCAAGTTTTCCTACCGACATGATATAAAATTTTGGATCGGGTGTCACGTACCGACACAATATATAATTCTAGATCGAGTGTCTCATTCCATCACAATGAAGAGGATTCATTCTCTTGCGGGAATTCTCCCCACCATTATACACATACGTACTTAGATCGGGTGTCACGTTCTGAAACAGGACCTGGTGTCAACTTCTGACACGGGATCAGGGTTTGAATACCACAATCTAGCATGGGTGTCAATGTTCTATACAAATTCCACCAGGATACCATTCTACACTTTGGTGGTACGTGGGTACACCTTCTTGCCTATGGGGGCCTAGAGGGTGTATAGACATAGATGCTAGGGCCTCACACCTACTTACATTTTGAGGCTTATACCTATGTACATTTCGATACCCTTCCTATGTGATATTGAGAGCTTGGTTCTATGATGTTCTATTAGTTGAGTTATGATATTTTACAGGGCCCTAGCTGGGTATTATGTCAGTTGAGTTATGATATTCTACTGGGTTCTACCATTGGGATACGAGGACGTTATTGATACACTTACTGTTAGTCAGGCTTTGATTGGTGGATCTTACTACAGTTCTCTATGTTTTAGTATTTTATACATATTTACAGCATTACAATCAGTCAGTCGATGATACCTACTTGGTGCCTGTTACCGATACTCACCCCTACATTTCTAAATCCTCCCATGGTGTGAGTCTAGGTACAAGATGCAGTCGCTGATTTAGAGGCTTGTGACTAATTCAGGAGACTTTGGTGGGCATCAGCAGCTCTAGACTTTCTACAGTCTCCTTCTGTTTGACATCCGTCTTTTATATTCAGATGTTTGTCTTGTACTCTGTAGTCATGACTTGCTGTGTAGGAGTTCCTCCTAGCTATGTATATTATTATCATGTATATATATGGGTGAGTGTGCACTTGTGTCTATAGTAGCTCTTCGTTGGCGACTTCAAAGTCCTAGATAGATTGTGATTGTCGTACTTATATGTTTCTAGTACCTTTATCTTTGGTGATTAAAAACAGGTGTCATAAGCATTGGGTTGGTTGGACTGCAAGAGGGATCTAATAAGCGCCATCATGACCTGAGAAATCAGATCGCGACAGTATGTCACAACCCAAAAATGGACTGGAACTAAAGAACGTAAAATAAATAAAAAACCTCCACAACATAATAAGCGAAAACCCCAAACCTAGAGTCAAGAATATAAGAGCATCTAAAATATTACGATGAAGTAAAACTGTTTCCAATGAAAATAAACCGTTGTTTGATAATGTCATATACAAAATAAGGATTAGATTGCAAGAAAGTGAGTCTATAAAGATCCACATAAACTCAGAATTTTAGCCTCACGCTAAATCTGGAGTCTATAAAAGAAGACTTTAGTAGAATAATATCAATGACCCTGTAGGGATCTCTATATTCAATTTGCAGTGAGGAAACAAAGTAGGAGTAAGTACACAAAAATGTGCCCCGTAGGTTTAGCCGACTTGTAAAGAAAAATAGAACAAGTATGTAATAATGAAGAATCCTATCACCTTCATGTAAGGGGTTAGTGCACCACATAAGCATATATATAGGAGCAAATAAGGTATTAATAGCAGAGAACGATGCAATGCACAGGTAATGTACGAATGTAAGGAATGGGGGTCTGGACGGACCATATACTGAAGTCTCTCAACCTTGTCACCTCAGAGTAATCAAGGGCTATCCAAATGTCTTAACCTTGCCACCACAGCATGGTCAAAGGTATCAAAATTTCTCAACCTTTCCACCTCAACGTGGTCAAGGGGTATCACAACGTCTCAACCTTGCTACCTCAGCGTGGTCAAGGGTGATCACAACATCTCAACCTTGCCACCTCAAAATGATCAAAGGGTATCACAATGTCTCAACCTTGCACCTCTACGTGGTCAAGGGTTATAAAAATGTCTCAATCTTTCCACCTCAGTGTGGTTAAAGGATGTGTCGATATCTTGGACTTTCCATCTCAGCATGGTCAAGTTATTAGAAAGTGGTGCAATCCCTCTCTTGCTACCTCGACATAGGCAAGGGGTTTTATAAAAAGTAGTACGGTATCTTAAAAGTGGTATATCTTACCCTCGCCTCTTGTCCAGTTAAAGGGGTGATACAATGCAACATGAAGTGAATGTGTGTCAGTGATATAATTCAAAATTTATAAAAGTATCATGATAAGATCACTGATAAATAGCTATCATGGAATCATGAGGATAATAACTAGTGCCATAAATGGTGCCACAACCATCATCATGCTTCAGATCCTTATATATATTTTTACCAATAGTGAAGTGTACCAACGATGTTGGACGTAACACGTCCCAAAACGTGCACATGAATCTCAAACGTATCTCAAGGAATCACATACCTTATATGGTAATGTCTCAAATGTCACAATGAATTCAAGTGTCAAAGGGTTTAAAGTATCACCAAATCTCAATAGTACAAATGCAATATGAGATGTGTGTATGCCAATGCAACAATACAAGCATATATAGTCCATATAAAATGATGAATGAATATGCATAATAGCCATAACATCAAAAACACTATGCCAAGTACATCAACGAGTATCGAATTGCTAATAACATGTCTCATATCACTATTCTCTCATAAATAAGTAAAAGTTCAATGAAATTAGATGCCGCAAGTCCCAAAATATTCTCATAAGTCCTGAAGGTATCATAACTATAATTAAATTACCATGAAACTCACCATATGCATTCAAAAGTCTCATAATATCACAATAATTTCCAAAATATCTTAATTCACAGGATTACATCTCAATTCAACAATAGGATCACAATTTTCTCAAATTTCGGCATAACTTGTATAACATTTCCATTAAAATTCTATCAAATCAGCCCGATGTCTCATAAAATAATCTAAATCTTACAATTGCCACATGTAGATATCCAATAATTCAAATCTAGTTTCAATAAGGTTAGCTGAACGTACCTCGATGCTAAAACCGTACTCGAACAAGCTTTCAATCAACTCAAGCCCCCAAACAATTATTGGATAAGTCAATTGTTATCAAAAATAGATATTACACATCAAGAGATGAATTTTTATATCCCTACTAGTATGGATTGGGCTTAAATGCAAATAGTCAAAGTTAAGGATAAATTCAAAGTTCTCAAATCTTAAAATTGACTTGAAAAATAAGTTCTACATCAAAAAAGGACTTTGTGAGTAAAACTCTCACTAAAATCATGTTCAAAACGAAGGGAAATCATCATTTAAGGTTTCAAAGTCATAGCAAACAAATCCCCAATTTTTAATGTCCAAAATCATGAAATGCAAGGCAAAATAAAGATAATATTCATGGAAATTAACGAAAACAATGTTAGAAACACTTACCCAAAAGATTCCCATGAAAATCCTCAACAGAGATTGCCTCAAAAGCTTGGAGTTTTTAAAAATTGAGTAAAAGTGGAGGCTCTCAGATATGTAATAATTGGTCAGTGAAAATACTCTCCGCGAATGCGGATGAGGTTCCATGAATGAGGAGAAGAAAAAAGGGCGAACACGGAGCAGAAGAAACAATACTCTTCGAACGGAGGTCGAACCTTCACAAACATGGATTTTAAGTCACCCAGACCACCACAAATGCAGAGGAGAATCTTGATTGCACCAGAAACCAGATATATCAGCAATGTATAACAAAGTTCACCTCTGCTCACATTCATCCATCCACACAAACGTAGCATTCTTTTGGGACAATTTTGTCAACGGAGATGCAATAGATGACAACTCTTCAACGAATTTTCTATAATATCCAGCCAACCCCAGAAAGCTTCAAATATCTGAAGGAGTCAACGGTCTGGGCTAATTCTTCATGGCCTCGGTCTTCTTGGGATCCACCTTGATACGATCACCGGACACCGCATGACCTAGGAAAGCCACTTCACCCTACGAAAATTCACATTTGTTAAACTTGGCATACAATTTCTTCTCTCTCAAGGTTTGGAGAACCATTGTCGTCAATGAACACTACCACAAAACTATCAAGGAATGGCTTAAACACCCGATTCATCAGATGCATGAACATGGCCGAAGCATTGGTTAAGCCGAACGACATCACCAAATACTCAAAGTGCCCATACCTTGTCTGAAAGGCTATCTTGGGAATGTCGCACTCCCTAACCTTCAACTGATGATTCCCAAAAGGAAGATCAATCTTTGAGAAATAAGTAGCCCCTTGAAGCTGGTCGAACAAGTCATCAATCCTGGGCAATGGATACTTATTCTTTACGGTCACCTTATTAAGTTGCCTATAATCAATACACATCCAAAGAGATCCATCCTTCTTTCTTACAAACAACACTGGAGCACCCACAACGATATACTGCGTTTAATGAAGCTTTTCTCCAACAAATCCTTCAATTGCTCTTTTAACTCTTTCAACTCCACTGGCGTCGTACGATAAGGAGGAATACAGATAGGATGAGTATCCGAAAGAAGATCTATACTGAATCTACCTCTCTTTCAGGAAGGACACCGGGCAAGTCTTCGGGGAACACATCTGAAAACTCATTCACCGCAGGAACCGACTCAAGAGTAGGTTCTTTGGACTCCATATCCTTGACCCTCACAATAAGATAAATGCACCCCTTGAAAATCATTTTCCTTGCCTTGAGGTAGGAAATAAACCGACCTTTAACAGAGGAGTCACTACCATTCCATTCTAGAACGAGCTCACCAGGAGGTTGGAACTTGACCTTCTGAGTTCTACAATCTATAGAGGCATATGATACATGCAACAGATCCATCCCAAGAATCATATCAAAATAAAACATCTAAAGTTCGACAAGGTCACACGAAAATACTTTGTGCAACACTGAAAATGGACAACAACGGTATACTCTATATGCAATAACAGATTCACCTACGGGAGTATAAACTGAGAAAGGAAACTTCAAATTCTTTGGAGTCAAAACAAGTTTAACAGCCAACAGAGGAGTCACAAAAGACAAATTTGCACCCGGGTCAAGCAAAACATAAGCATCAAAATCAAAGACTTTAAACATACCAGTCATGACATCCGAAGCTTCCTCAACATTCTAACAAACATAGAGTGCACAAAACCTATTATTCCTAGGGGCAACCCCTTGGGGAGCTCTTTGTTTGTCTTTCCCACCTTGAGCTACCTGACCTAGGCCTCTACAGGCATTCTTAGTACAGTCAGCAACCTTGTGATTTTTATCACCATACCCATAGTAAACACGCAAATCCCTCCAACAAACTCCCGTGTGGGGCTTCCCATACTTGGTGAGTTTTGTGAATTTGAGGACATAGTCCCTCACACTCATACCTCTTTGCTTGAGGTTGATAAATTCAGTCATCTCGACCTACCTAAGATCAAGCGTAAAGAAGCGATCCAGGAATGCAAGACTGAACTCTTCCCAATTGACATCACCACTGCAAACCCTCTCCATGGACCATTGGGTATACCACACCTAAGCCACATTTTTCAGTTGGTGGGCAGCCAATTTAGCCTTCTCCTCAGAAGTGACACCCATAATGTTCAATATCTTGGTGAGCTCATCAATAAACTCCTAAGCATCCTTATCAGCCTTCGACCCATGGAACTCCGGAGGATTTATCCGGGTGAAATCCCTTACCCTAGAAGCTAGTGTAGGATCCCTTGGCAGGTTAGCCTCCTTTATTTGAGATGTCACTACCTTGGCAAGCATGGAAAAGGTTGTACGGAATTCACCGTTTGAGATACGTTCATCCGTAGGCTCTTGAGGTGCATGATCGTCATTAGCTGGAGCCGGCCATGGTGGGAGGGGTCTTCCTCGAGGCATCTTCTGAAATAGAGCAATGACATTATCAGGATGGGGAGACTAAATATACGAGTCATAGCACAACATAAGGCATAAAGAAGTGAGGCAATTCCTAGATTGTCTCCGTAGCCTCCTACTCGTACGCATGGTGCACGCCCATGAATAGGAAACTACTTGACGCGGCATGTTGGACTCCGAGGACCATTTATAAACCTAGGGCTCTAATACCATCTTTTGTCATAGCCGGGGACTAGGGTCCAGAAGTGACACGCTGAATGGGAACCTAAGAGTCCCCAAACAAGGCACGAAGTATCCAAATCCACATCATCGGTTCAGAAGCACAATCAAATAATAAACACATAATACTAAGGGATGGGTGAGTAGGACTCTCGCTATGGCAGCATCAAGGGGAAAGAGATTTATATGGATTCACATAACACATAGCATACAAGAACTAAGGGGCGGGTAAGTAGGTCTCATGCTATAGGGGCAAACGGGACTTAGGACCTTCCATATTTCCACTCGAAATATTCAAACATGACATATGCCCATAATTGACCCATCACAACCATTTCTAGAAGGTAACTAATAACATAAGCTCTGAATACATCACATAGTGTATATATATCTACGGGAGTCTACAAGATGTCCATCAACGCCTCTAGTCGTAAGATGGAACGGGGGCCAAGACATGTCTCGGGCTCACCCTCAAATAAGAAAGTAGACATAGGATAACATATATAGAGGAAGGTTGTTTTTCCTTGGAAGATGGGACTCACCACAAGTTCAACTTTCGTAATTTAAGTTATTCATCCAACGTTGGATAATCGTAGTGCTCGACCCTTACATTGTAAAATCATGTAGGCATAGAGTATGCATTGGTACGTTTGAATGTACTAAGTATGCGGGCATGCAATGCATACAACTTATCAACCTACATTTCAATGTTAGAGGACAAGAGCACATAATATAGGAAGAAGTATATATCAGAAGAAATAGTATACAATATGACATTAAATTCATGATGCATGAATGCAATGATGTTCATACTTAGTGGGGATGTGACCTCAATCGACATATGTAAGACCAAGCAAACTAGTACTTGGAATCCCGATGAAATCCCCTAACCGGTACAGAGGTGGTCTACTTTCTCAAGGTAAACCATACTTCACCTTATAGGAACATATCCCATTTCATATGAAGCAACCCCCTTACAGGAACGTATCCCATTTCGGAAGGGATTTTCACAACATATATAATACTTCACCTTATTGGAATATATCCCATTTTGTGTGAAACAACCTTCCTTACGCGAACATATCCCATTTTGGATAGGTTACTCATAACATATTCTAGGCACATAATTCGAGGAAAGGAGAGGACCTTTGCGGATAGCCCTAACGCCTCCAAGCCATCGTTGCTAAGTCAACATCTTATGAGAATAAATATAGTATATATACATACTTTTAAAAATGCAATAGTCATTTCAAATCCAATCAATGCACATGTAGGCTCAAATGCCAAATATTTGCTTGTAGTTATAATATTCATGCATAGGACTAGATCGATTACAAATACAGAATGGTGTAAGCACCCAAAATGCTCAAAAGACATACTCATTGACATATATGTGATCACATTCTTGACATATCCAATATCTTATCAAAATCATTTCATAAAACATAATTGGGTTTAACCCACTTCATAATTTCCATAAAGACCAATGTTCATGATTGCAAATGCAATGCATGATGTGAGAATAGCATAGGTAACATGGATTAATGCTAAAATAAAAATTATAATATGAAATTGCGTAACTCCATAATTAAATCAACATCTAAATCATAATATAAATTACCCATGCATAAATCAACTTTTAAGGGGACATACATATTCACAACTTCATAACTCAATGTAAATCATCCTAATAGGGATCACAGTAAATTAAAATAATAGGTAAGTACAACTCATACATCAATTGGGTTAATAAAATCAAATAATGAAACCCACATTTAAGGTAAACCAAAATTCATGAAATCAATTAAAAGGAGTTTTGGATCTTCTTGGTTGAAAGGGACCAAAAATCAATCCCACATACCTTGATTTGGAAAATGAATTTGAGAAGAATTTAACTTGTAGTTGAATCCCCCAATTGTACCCTAGCTCGAGTCTTGAGAGAAGGACTTAGAGAGTATGTTAGGAGTTGATTTCAGTGTGAGAGTGTTTTAAATGAGAATGAATTAGAATAAAAGGGTATCAGCTGATTTAAGGGTCTAGGTAAGGCAAAAAGGTCATAAAACACAATTAAAATAAGTCATAATTACGTAAAAGCCATTAATGAAACGGATGGAAAATGGACCATCACGGCTTCACTAGCACCTACATAGTCCATGAGTAGTTTCACGGCCCATGAACAGTGCCAGTGAGGTGACACTTAAACAATTTTTGTGATACTCAACACTTATAATTTTTCCAAAGCAAAAGGGGCACCATACGGACGGCTACACGGGTCATGTCAAGAGCCTTGTGACGACACTTAGGAAAATCTTGCATGAAAAAAATACGAGACATTAATTTCATGCATAGAAAAATTTTATGTTGCGAGACATATGGTGGGCCACACGGCTCATGGCACACCACACGGACCGTGTGGGTGGCCGTGTGCCCTTACTTAGTCCGAAATTCTTTGTCGAATTATCGTAATTGAAATTATGGCCAAGTACCTCTCCACTGAAGGCCACATAATCTGTGTGGCTTCACACTGGCCATGTGGGCCTCCCATGGAGCGACACTTGGTAAAATATTATCCTAGGCTAATGTTACGTTATCTAATAAACTCGTTCGAAAACTCGGGTCCTTACAGAGGTCTCCTGTTCCATTCAATGATGCACAAAATATAGTTTGTGATATCTATTGTGACTGTATTCTTTACTTGAGCTTGAACCTTGGTTTCTCCAATGCTCGGCAGTCTCTTTGAGTGTTCGGCGAATCGCTAATTTTGTAGGTGATGTCGCTTTTCTCCGCCTTTTTGCACTTTGCTCTATTTCCAAGTTTTTTCGAAGTACTTTCTATTTGTACACTTTTAATCCCATTTCCTGACATAACGCATAAATATTTGTTAGAGATAGAAATTAATAGCACAATAAGGACAATGTTTCTTTCAAATCTAGCACCAAAATGAGTACGAAATATGGACTCATCCATACCGCCAACTTAAGCCTTTGTTTGCCCTCAAGAAAATCAAACATCAATCCATCCAATTACATAGATTGTAAATAGACCCACAGGGAGCAACACATACATTTCCACCCTTTTCATCCCTCTCGAACTTCCATATACCATCTACGTGATTTTGAAGCCTCGAGAGATGACTAAAGAGTAATCTAAACATGGCTATGCTCTCCATTGCTCATATAGTTGTTGATCACTACCTAAAGGCATCAGCATTTACTCACACGCCAAAGAAGATCCTGAACACACAGGATTATGATATTATTTTCAAAGGATCTTTTCAACTCACACTCTCTCAATTGAGAAATAGCATGTAAGATTCAACCCATAGGCTTGCCCTTATTCTAAAATGGAGTTCACTTGACTTTCTTTTAGACTAAGATCCCAAAGATCTTTGTTAGGACTGTAATGTAGGGTTAAGGTTAGGTAGGATAGCATATGGACAATAGTGACTCATCCCTCCTTAAACTCTACATGTTCTTTTCTGGCTCAAAGGTTCTTTTAGTCCTCTTCTATTCTTCTCCTTTTGACATCTCTTTTGCCTTTGATTTATCATCCTAAGTATCTCCCCTCTTTGCACTTCTTTTAAAGATTTTTGGATGGTCCTCAATTTCATGAACTTTTTTCAACTTCTTCTCAAGCAAAATATTTTCATGTTTTGCTTGCTTTCATTAATTTCTAGGACTCCTCACATTCTTTTTTTCATTTTTATCCTTTTGCCGAATCTTTCATGGGAGACACCCCTTTCTTTCGACTAACACCCCAGATTAGCCTATGGCCACTGCATAGTGCATTTCAAGCTCAAGGAGGGATCGGTAAGGAACAAGAAGGAATTGACTTTCACAAATATGAGTCAAGGTCACAAGGTTACCAAAGAAAGTGTTAAGGCTCGATGTGCTTAACTAGGGGCTTACTTCATTATCAAGGGATGTCACTATAGTCAAATAAACTTAATAGAACCAAAGAAGGTCTAAGGTACTTTTCTATTCCGAAATAAACCAATCAAAAAAACTAGACAAGTTCTTGATGATGTAACATATGCATTTCAACAAAATTCCTAATCCAACATTGGCAAAATGGATTCACATTTAAATAATGGCAACACACTTGCACTCTTCGATCATCGCATATCCATGCTAAATTGCTCATATAGTCAGCTCAAGATGCATCAACTTCATGCATGGACTGATTTATCAAGAAAGGGACTAATTAGTGAGTGTCTGCATGCTTCTCATCCATGGCACAATCTAAATCAAAGATATGGAAAATCGATGCTCGGATTGCTAAGGACAAGAGACACGATAATAGCATTAGCACGGATTTTCATATGTTCATTGGGTTTGCCAAAATTCAAGGACATCATTTGCAGTCATTCATCCATTAAACTCACAAAGAAAGATGAAAAGTAAAAATAACAAAATGCATACTAAAAGTAAAAATAGCGAAACAAATACTACTCTATTACAACCCAATATCAGAACTATATAAAAACTAAACTAAGGGATTAATTACACTTCAACCATCGAACCTACCAACTCCTAACTCTATAGGAAAAATGGATCAAATCGAAAACAAGTCACCACCCTAACCTTTTATAAAAAGAAACATTGTCCTTAAAAAGAAAGAGAGATAAAGAGTGTCCCTTATATATTTTGTGATGCAAGAAAGAGAGATAAAGAGTGTCCCTTATATATTTTGTGATGCACTATGGTTGGGACTGAAGAGAGCTCAACTGTGCTGTGTTACCTCGAATCTACTAGGACTTTTGAAGGCGTGGTTTTTTGTGTGCTAGCAAACTTTCTTTCCCTTGTTTCTTTATTCTTTACCCTCCTAGCCTTAAAATGATAGGTCAAAGTCTTCTCTCTAGCCTTTTCAGCTGTTGTTATGCGAGGACCCTCAATAGCCTCATGCTTGTTCATAAAAACATTATCTTTAACCTTCATCAGTGGGAAGGATTGATGTTTTGCCTTAAGTTGGCCTCGGAGATTAAGTTCCTTAGTAATCCTTTGAGGATAGACACTTCCTATCTACATTCAAGGGGCCTAGAAGACACGAAAATTCGAGGGTGCAGGGTGCCCACTTTCTTCCCAAATCACATCACATACTTCATCATCAAAGACTTCAGTTACTTATAACCTATGAAGAAAAACAATATGAGAAAAAACAACAAATGATGACTTCAACAAAGATCTTAGGGCACTTGAGGTCATTTAGCCTGCGCATCTAACTCAGTGAATCGCCAAACAAGATAGGTGGTCTAAATGTTCTTTGCTGAACATAAAAGAAAGAAAAAGGGGAGGGATTGTCACATTAGAAATTGGTCTAGGAAAATTGGTGATTTACTGAGTAATGTCGGTGATCGATTTTCCCACAGCCATATATAACTAAAACAATCATTCAAAATGGTACACTCGAGGGTGATGCATAGACGTAGTTAGTGTAGTGCCAAATAATTCCGGTGGTCAAACTAAAAATGGAAGTCAAAACCTCACGCCTCTCAGACATAAAGGAGTCACACCATAGGGAAAGGACGAGTTTGGTGAAATGATGACTTACCTTTAAGAATGACATCACCCAATCCCTCACATCTGTCAAACCAATATTAAAACAAGCGGTTATTCCCTAGGCAAGATTTTGGTGACACGACAACTTACCCTTAAGAATGACATCACCCAATCCATCTTAGGAAAAGTTCAAATTTCTCAATCCTAAACTAGGTCTACTTAGGCTTTACCCATAGGTTCACAAAACAAGGCCTCACCACAACAAGTCAAAAGCATTCATATAGCAGTTATTAAAACTCAAACAAAATAGTTATATAAACCTCTCACTATTATTTCTTCAGCAACACCAAGTTTAATAAGAACAAAGCAACGTACCTGAATATCCATATGGTAACAATATCAGTAGGAAAAATGATGGTGATGTGCGATACATCGATCTTAGCAAAACAAAAAGAAAGAAAGAACTATAGTGGAAGAGTTGTGTGTGTGGATGGTGAGTCTAGGAAGACGGAAAATGGGAAGATGAAAAGCAGAAGAGATAAATGAGCATTTAAGAAAAAGGTAGAGACTCTTCTACATCCATATTACCATTCATGTCTGCAGAGTTTAGTCGGCAGTACGCCATTTCCACATGAGACCGTTTTTCTTACATCCTTCTGAAGCTGAAAACATGGACTAGAAAGCGGGACAATTGGGTGTCACCAAGCATCTTTGGTGATACACCAGTTTAGCAATATGTTTGCCCAATTTTGTAGTGACTCACTTCAAAAATTAACTTCAAAGAGTGGTCAAAATCAACATAGATTTCTTCGTTCGATGATATGCTGATTTTCACCACGTCCACCAATTATTGTAGCAATTTTGGTCTTTTCAAAGGTTACAAAGTTAAGTTAATTTTAGGATCACCTTAACAATTCGGTGATACAATAAATTTTCTAGGAAATCGTCAAATTTGACAGTACCCAAGGATCCTAATGATGAGTCAGAAGGTGGGAAAATAGGTTGTCACCCTTTTTGCTCGGTGATACTCCGACTAGACCTTTAGACTACCAAAACCAGTAGCGACTCTAGGGCCAATGTTTGACACAAAAAGTGGTCAAAGCCGAGGTCACCGATGTGAGTCGGTGTTCCATCGACTATTCATGTAGCATTACTTTTCTTTCCATATTTCATCTTTCAACACAATTCCTGTAACCATTAGCACACATTATTATAATTCCACTATACACTTGATGTACCTCACTAACATGCATGATATGAACCACCTGGATATTCAGTGGTTTGCCATAATATATTCTTGCGCCTATGTGTATTTTTCTTGAATTTCTCGCCCATGTGGTTTTCAACTTCTACCACTCTGTTAGCAAGTACCTCTGTCACCCAAAATGGACCTGACAACCTTGATTAGAGTTTCTCGAGGAACAAATGCATTTTGGAGTGATAGAGCCTCATGGATCCCCTTTAACAAACTCGCTTTTATAAGCTCTCAACCTAAACTCATCTAGCAAATAGAGTTAGGCCAGTCTAGCTTCTAGAGCTTCATCATATTTATAGTTTAGTTTCTTGAGGGCCCATAAAAATTGATGCTCTACTTCGATAGATAAGTTGCATGCCTTTCACAATACAACTTGATAAGGAGACATTTCAATAGGAGCGTTGTAAGCGGTAGGATAGGCCCATAAGGCGTCATCAAGCTGAGCCGCCAATCACTTCTAATCCTATTCACTGTTTTTTCTAGAATAATTTTAATCTCTTTGTTCGATACTTCTTGTCACGCCCTAAGCCCCATTAAGGCGGACTGGAACTGTTGCCAACAAGGCTAGGGAGAACCAACATATAACTATACACATATTATGAACGTTTAAGAGGTTTCCGTACTCAATATGCTGTCAAAAAAAAGTAAACTGTACTAATAAACCAAAAGTAAACGCATAAGACTAGGCTGTTGGAGCCCCGATGTCTATAATACACTATTTGACCACACTTTAATTTACATTGTCTACAAAGTCTCTAAGTAAGGAACAATATCCATATGGGTCGAGACAGGCCCCGCCTAATGACCAACTATACAATACAAAATACAAGTTCTAAACACACAAGCCCCGAAGCAACCTGGAGCTTAGTAATAGCAGCTGAAAGTCCTGTACTCTTACTGGGGAGATCTAGTAACTCCTGTACCTACAGCATGAAATGCAGGTCCCCAATAATGGACGTCAGTACGAGATAATGTACTGAATATGTAATGTAGGAAATATTATATATGCAATATGAACTCAAATGAAATCACACACTGGTGTGTAAGGATGACAAGACCACCTTTAGTCATACTGTGGAATCATGTACTTTATGTCTTTTTATAACTGTATCTTTCTTTACTGTATAATTTGTGCACAATATATCATTTAAATGACCAGCTGATCGGTGGTAAATCTGTAATGGGATCGACCCTGGCTAGGGGATTCCTTCACCCCTCGGGTTACCACCCGTAAATGAGATCGACCCTGGCTAGGTGATTCTTCCACCCCTCGGGTTACCACCCATTTTTAAGTAACTATAAGTTATCTTTTATTTACTTTGAGATGGTTCTTTTGGTGGTCATAACCTTTAGAACCGTGGGAATATAGACATATGACATATGAACAACCATACAAGATAATACCACAATGAAAAGAGAGATACACAAATAATGAATCGTATCGGAGATTAGACAACTCATGGACTTTGTTTGGTAAAAAGGAATTCATGTATATTTGGTATCCAAGTACATATGTAGGTTTGACAATTGCTATGTACCGGAACATATGAACATATAAAGAGTGAAGACACAATTATTAGTGATGTCGGAATTCGTATGTGCCTTTATGTGCTAAGGGAGAACTTAGATTTCATGCCAAGTAATAGGAAATCAAGTTGCCTTACATACCTCGTTGTACTATGCTGTTATTACCTCGGAGTAGTATCCTTTTCCTCCAAACACTTATCTACAATATATTAGGTGATAAAACTAGTGTTAGAAGCTAGTAAGCACATCCTAGTAATCCAATTTCACCCAAAAATAATATCCGGGCAGCAAGCTCAGAATTAGCACCCAAAGAGTATTCTTTCAACATTTTCACTCCTAATCGTATTTTCTAATACACATTCCCATATACATGTCATATCCAGCTATTTTTAGTCCCATAACAGCATTACAACAACTCATACAGTACCACATACAACAACTCTATACAACATGCAAGTAGACAACGCAACATTGCGTCCTTCCGCTACATTTCGACGTCAACTATTCCAAATCCATTTCAACCTCAACCAAACTGTCCTCAACATATTTACACACAATTACAGTCCTAAAACAGTCCAAAAACAGTCCCTAAGTAGATGGAAAACATGAGACAACAATTTCAAAAATAGTCCACGAATTCTTACTAATGAGTGGAATTAAGACATCATTTAAGAACTTATTTTTGCGGAAGATAAAAGTGGTGCAGCAGCCTTCTTACATCATTACACACCCAAGACTTGTAAAAAACATACATATTACTTCATAACTCAGCCAACCAACAAGATAAAAGTCTCTTATTTAACAAGAAAAGTGAACCACAATGTTTGGAACACATGCTGTCCCAAAATTCCTACACAATACAACCAACATACTCTTCATATTTTTCATGGAAAAATTACACCAAACCATAGGTATTCTTACTTACCTTATCTCTCAAGGATTAGGTTCTCTTCAAGAACCCTAGAGGTGTGCCTTGTCTGCTTTAAAAAATGAGTAGAGAGCAAGAAGAAACTTAGAGAGAAATCTGAAATTTTGGCTTGAGAAAATGACTAAAAGTTGCTGCTTGTTACTCCCTTTTATAG
This sequence comes from Solanum rostratum, assembly GCA_029948455.1. Taxonomy (NCBI): domain Eukaryota; kingdom Viridiplantae; phylum Streptophyta; class Magnoliopsida; order Solanales; family Solanaceae; genus Solanum; species Solanum rostratum. Next base: position 26,025,177 of record CM057053.1, read on the forward strand.
GCCACTTTTGGCCGACATTCTTATGGGTTTTCAACCTTATTTTATTAAGGTTATGGGGCAGCAGCTTGGCCTTTTCATTTGGGCCTTATTGGGCTTCAAATGGGATGGGCTTTGTTGCAAACATTTCTCCCTTAAGCCCACTTAGTTTGGGCCCTAGTTTTTAATTGGGTTGTGATTGTAATTTGGCCCTTTTCCTATTCACCTTGGGCTGAAAATGTTGTCCTTTTCTGATGGTAAATCATGGGCCCAAATGTCATCCTTAACTCGGGGTTTATTCTTTCTCGGACTTGAACAAATTCGGTGTTGGGCCTTGTCTCCGTTTACCGAGCTTATTTAAGCTAAGCACGTAGGTGACTCACCTACTAGCTTCCTAAGTCCCACAAGCACCTCAATTATTTTACTTCACTTAAGGTCACACTCTCCTTAACTTGACTTAAAAATTATTTATACTCGGTCATCTTAAGCGTTAGACGTACATATAGCCCTTTAATCTAAAATTCACGCAATTTTAAAAATATGTGCGGATTTGGCCCTGCCATATCATGTTTCATCTGCGTTGGACTAGTACATGTAAGATATGGGGTGCTACATCCTTCCCCCCTTAGGAACATTCGTCCCCGAATGTAAGCATAATTGAATAGGTTAAACAAGTTCGAACTTCCGTGTAAACAAACTTTTGAAAACATAATAAGAATTCACATTCACGTACCTACTAACCCCTCAACTATGTATCTCAGACTTCCTCTTTAGCTTCAAATAAATAAGGGTATTTAGACCTCATTGCTTCCTCAGCCTCCCACGTTATCTCTTCTACCTGCTGGTTCCTCCAAAGCACTTTTACTGAAGGTATTTCCTTATTCCTTAGCTTTCTAACTTGACGATCTAGGATAGCAATAGGTACCTCTTCATACGTGAGATCTTCCGTAACCTGCATATCTTAAATAGGAGCTATACGAGATGGGTCAACTACGCATTTTCGAAGCATTGAGACATGAAAAACTGGATGAATCGTTGAAAGCTCCTGGGGTAGCTCCAATTCATATGCAACCAGTCCAAACCTTTTAATAATATTATATGGCCCTATGTAACGCAGGCTTAGATTCCCTTTCTTACAAAATCTCATAACACCTTTCATTGGGGACACCTTTAAGAACACCCAATCTCCTACTAAGAATTCCAGTCCTCTTCTTCGATCATCTGCATATGATTTGTGACGACTTTGGGCTGTTTCTAGCCGTTGTCGTATTACCTTGACTTTTTCCATGGCTTGTTGGACTAGATCTGGACCAAGCAAGGTGGTTTCACCTACTTCAAACCATTCTATTGGTGATCTACATTTCCTTCCATACAAAGCTTCATACGGTGCCATCTTGATGCTTGAATGGTAGCTATTATTATAGGAAAATTCAATACGTGGCAAATGGTCCACCCAACTACCTTTGAAGTCTAATGCACAAGCCCATAACATATCTTCAAGTGTTTGAATGGTGCATTCTGCTTGCCCATCTTTCTGCAGGTGGAAAGCTGTACTTAAATTCACTTCTGTCCCTAAGCTCCTCTGGAAGGATTTCCAAAACTTTGCGGTGAATTGAGCTCCCCGATCAGATATGATGGAGATTCGGACCCCATGTAGTCTAACTATCTCCTTAAGGTATAACTTTGCATACTCTTCAGCCGTATAGTCACTCTTAACTGGCAAGAAGTGTGCTGACTTTGTAAGTCTATCAACGATTACCCATATGGAGTCAAACTTCTGAAATGAGCGAGGCAACCCAGTAACAAAATCCATATTAATCATATCCCACTTCCATGTTGGAAGCTCTATACATTGCATATAACCTCCCGGCTTTTGGTGCTCTACCTTAACTTGTTGGCAATTCGGACATTGAGCCACAAATTCTGCAAGGTCCTTTTTCATGCCTTCCCACCAAAACATTCCCTTCAGGTCATGATACATCTTAGTTTATCCTGGATGGATAGAATATCTTGAATGATGGGCTTCTTCCATTATTCTCCTTCTTAGTCCATTTATATTAGGAACGCACAATCTATTTTGGCAATAAAGTACTCCATTTTGGGTAATTTCAAAGCCCTTCATTGTGCCTTGACTCACCTTCTCCTTAAGTCGCCGTAGAATAGGATCTTTGAACTATTTTTCCCTTACCTCTGTTACCAATGATGACTCTGCAGCATTATGCACAATAACCCCTTCTTTTGGAGTTTCAATGAGGCGAACTCCCAAATTAGCTAGTTGATATAGATCCTTAGCGACTCCTTGACTTACCACGGTCTGATCATCAATATTCACAATTGCCTTGCGGCTCAAAGCATCGGCTACCATATTTGCTTTCCCTGGATGGTATAGTCTATCAACATCGTAATCCTTTATTAGCTCCAGCCACCTCCGCTGCCTTAAATTTAGGCCTTTTTGTTTGAATATGTATTGTAAGCTCTTATGATCAGTATATATGTCAACATGAACTCCATACAAATAATGGTGCCATATTTTCAAGGCAAACACAACAACTGCTAGTTCAAGGTCATGTGTTGGGTAGTTTTTCTCATGTGGCCGCAGTTGTCTCAAGGCATAAGCAATTACCCTACCATGTTGTGTCAGTACACACCCTAAGCCAACCCCCGAAGCATCACAATACACCGCATACCCCTCTGTGCCTTCTGGAAGCACTAATACAGGTGCAGAAGTTAGCCTTGCTTTCAACTCTTGAAAGCTCCTTTCACATGCATCATTCCATTGAAATTTGGTCGCCTTATGTATCAACTTTGTTAGAGGTGCAGAAATAGAAGAAAAACCTTCAACAAATCTTCTGTAATAACCTGCCAACCCTAAGAGGCTTCGATCATCTGTGGGTGTTGTTGGCCTTGGCCAATCTTTCACCGCATCTATCTTTTGTAAATCAACTTTTATTCCTTCATCGGATACAATATGACCCAAGAATGCCACTGATTTCAACCAAAATTCACATTTGGAAAACTTGGCATACAATTGCTGATCACGAAGAACTTGTAATACCTGTCGTAAGTGATTTGCATGGTCCTCTTCTGATCTTGAATACACCAAAATGTCATCTATAAATACTATCATAAAGACATCCATGAACGGCTTGAATACCATATTCATTAAGTCCATAAAAACTGCTGGTGCATTTGTCAGCCCAAATAACATAACAAGAAATTCAAAGTGACCATAGCGTGTCCTAAAGGCTGTCTTGGGTATATCTTTCACCCTCACCCTCACTTGGTGATAAGCTGACCTCAAATCAATTTTTGAAAAACATTTGGCACCCTGTAACTGATCAAACAAATCGTCAATCCTGGGGAGGGGGAATTTTTTTTAATTTTCACCTTATTCAATTGTCGATAGTCAATACACATTCTCAAGGTGCCATCCTTTTTACGTACAAATAACACTGGTGCACCCCAAGGGGACACACTAGGTCTTATAAAACCCTTCTCTAGCAAATCTTTTAATTGCTCCTTTAACTCACGTAACTCTGCTGGGGCCATTCTATATGGAGGGATAGAAATAGGTTGAGTACCAGGAAGTAAATCAATGCCAAAATCTATTTCTTGTTCTGGAGGTAAACCTGGAAGCTCTTCGGGAAACACATCAACAAATTCATTCACTACGGGAACAGATTGAAGAGTTGGTGATTCATCCTCCATATCCCTTACTCTAACTAGATGACATATATAACCCTTTGACATCATCTTCCTTGCCTTAAAATAGGAAATAAACTTCCCCTTTGGTGCCCCAACATTACCTTCCCATTCAAGGACTGCCTCATTTGGAAAGTGGAAATACACTCTCTTAGTTCGGCAATCCACAGTAGCATAGCTAGAAGCTAACCAATCCATACCCATTATAACATCAAATTCCACCATATCTAACTCAACAAGGTCCGCCAATGTGTCACAGTCACAAATAGTTACAACAGAGTTATAACAGATCCTTTTAGCTATAATAGATTCACCGGTTGGTGTAGACACTTCAAATGGCTCATTCAATAATTTAGGTGTTCTTTTAAGCTTCCCAGCCACTAGTGGTGTGATATATGATAATGTAGAACCAGGGTCAATTAAGGCATACACATTATGTGAAAAGATGGACAATGTACCTGTGACCATATCAGGTGAAGCTTCTAAATTCTGCCGACTCCCCAGAGCATAAGTGCGATTCTGGGCTCCGCTGGAGCTAGCTGCTCCTCTACCACCTTTACCACGGCCTGTAGGTGTTTGCTGACCCCTACTGAAGGGAGGAACTGATGATGATGATGCAATAGCTGACCCAGCAGGTTGTGCTATATCACCCATACGTCTTCTTGGGCAATCTCTTATCATATGCCCTGGTACATCACACTAATAACAGGCATCTGTCCCAACACGACATATACCTGAATGACTCCTCCCACATAGTTTGCAGGACTGTCTAGGAGGAATCTGCTGGCTGGCCGAATATCCTGTTGCCCGTGCACCTTGTCCCTCGCTTCTTTGATTAAACTGATTACCTCTAGGCCCTTGAAATTGCGGTGGAGCACTGACTGCAGAATAGGAGGATGATGGTCTAGGTGGTTTACCAGGAAATCGGGGCCTAACATCACCTTGGGATGGTACAAACTACCCTATCGATCTGGCCCTCTTGGACTGGCCCCTTTCTATTTCTTGTGTCCTTCTCCTTTGCCTCTGATCCTCTAGTTTCTGTGCAAATGCTTGCATCCTTGCTATATCCATGTCTTTATTCAATGAAGCAATGGTACAGCCTCTTACCAGATACGTATCCAACCTATCCACATACCGATGAACTCTATCTGCCATAGTAGCAACTACATTAGGAGCATACTTTGCCAAGGAGTTAAACTGGAGGATATTCTCCCTCATGCTCATACCCCCTTGGTGGAGATTCAGAAACTGATCTGCCCGGGCCTCTCGGATTTCGTTTGGCAAGTAATGGTCAAGAAAGGACTCTTTGAACTCCTTCCAGGTAGTTGGAGGTGTATCTATACCCTTAGATTGCTTCCAAGCTTCATACCACAATATAGCCACACCCTTCAATCTATATGCTGCCAATCTATAGCTTCTGTACCACTTACATGCATAACATCTAAAGTGTGTTGGATCTGGTCGATGAAGTCTTGCGGATCTTCATTAGAATCTGACCTGGTGAAAGCTGGAGGGTCCAAATTAAGGAAGTCACGTATCCTCGTGCTAGCTGCCCTAGTCGCACCATCTGCACCTACAACTGGGCCTTCTTGTCTTTGGCTTTGGCTAGCAACTATGCGGGTAAATAATTGGACCGCATTTCTCAGATCCTGCATAGTAGCATCGGCAGGTGGTTCTAGGGGAGTTTCACTATGACCTGGTTCATCAGGAGTTGGAGGAGTTGGAGATGTTTGGGACAGAGACTCATCTTGGGCCTCATCTCGTCGTCTCACCCGACTGGGCATACCAATTACCACTTCCATTTCCTTCCCCTTGCCTTTGCTTTTCCTTGTTTCCGGGATGCTTACTGTACAAAATCATTTAGAGGTTAGAAAAAATCAACCTACAACACTTGGCTCTATGGCACGATCTAAAGAATGAAAAGAAAGTGACAACTCCTAAATGCCACGTAGCCTCCTGCAAATAAATGTGGTGCACAACACATCCATATACAAGACTCTACATAGACACGGCTTTGTAGACTCCCTAGGACGACCCGTTCTGATACCATTTCTGTCACGCCCTAAGCCCCATTAAGGCGGACTGGCACCCGTTACCGACAAGGCTCGGAAGAACCAACATATAGCTATACACCTGTTATGAACATTTAAGTGGTTTCCATACTCAATATGTTGTCAAAAGAAAGTAAACTGTACTAATAAACCAAAAGTAAACGCATAAGACTAGGTCGTTGGAGCCCCGATGTCTATAATACACTATTTGACCACACTTTAATTTACATTATCTACAAAGCCTCTAAGTAAGGAACAATATCCATATGGGTCGGGACAGGCCCCGCCTCATGACCAACTATACAATACAAAATACAAGTTCTAAACACACAAGCCCCGAAGCAACCTGGAGCTTAGTAATAGCAGCTGAAAGTCATGTACTCTTACTGGGGAGATCTAGTAACTCCTGTACCTGCAGCATGAAATGCAGGTGCCCTGTAAGGGACGTCAGTACGAGATAATGTACTGAATATGTAAGGTAGGAAATAATATATATGCAATATGAACTCAAATGAAATCACACACTGGTGTGTAAGGATGGCAAGACCACCTTTAGTCATACTGTGGAATCATGTACTTTATGTCTTTTTATTACTGTATCTTTCTTTACTGTATAATCTGTGCACAATATATCATGTAAATGACCAGCTAATCGGTGGTAAATCTGTAATGGGATCGACCCTGGCTAGGGGATTCCTTCACCCCTCGAGTTACCACCCGTAAATGAGATCGACCCTGGCTAGGCGATTCTTCCACCCCTCGGGTTACCACCCATTTATAAGCAACTGTAAGTTATCTTTTATTTACTTTGAGATGGTTCTTTTGGTGGTCATAACCTTTAGAACCGTGGGAATATAGACTGACATATGAACAACCATACAAGATAATACCACAATGAAAAGAGAGATACACAACTAATGAATCGTATCGGAGGTTAGACAACTCATGGACTCTGTTTGGTAAAAAGGAATTCATGTATATTTGGTATCCAAGTACATATGCAGGTTTGACAATAGCTATGTATGGGAACATATGAACATGGTAAAGAGTGGAGACACGGTTAGCAGCCATGTTGGAGTTTGTATGTGCCTTTATGTGCTAAGGAAGATTATAGGTTTCATGCCAAGTAATAGGAAGTCAAGTAGCCTTACATACCTCGCTGTACTATGTCTTTATAACCTCGGAGTAGTATCCTTTTCCTCCAAACACTTATCTACAATATATTAGGTTATAAAACTAGTGTTAGAAGCTAGTAAGCACATCTTAGTAATCCAATTTCACCCAAAAATAATATCCGGGCAGCAAGCTAGGAATTAGCACCCAAAGAGTATTCTTTCAACATTTTCACTTCTAATCGTATTTTCTAATCCACATTCCCATATACATGTCATATCCAGATATTTTTAGTCCCATAATAGCATTACAACAACTCATACAGTACAACATACAACAACTCTAGACAATACGCAAGTAGACAACGCAACATTGCGTCCTTCCGCTACATTTCGACGTCAACCATTCCAAATCCGTTTCAACCTCAACCAAACTGTCCTCAACATATTTACACACAATTACAGTCCTAAAAAAGTCCAAAAATAGTCCCTAAGTAGATGGAAAACATGAGACAACAATTCCAAAAACAATCCACGAATTCTTACTAATGTGCGGAATTAAGACATCGTTTAAGAACTTATTTTTGCGGAAGATAAAAGTGGTCCAGTAGCCTTCTTACATCATTATAGACCCAAGACTTGTTAAAACCATACATATTACTTCATAACTCAGCCAACCAAAAAGATAAAAGTCTCTTATTTAACAAGAAAAGTGAACCACAATGTTTGGAACACATGCTGTCCCAAAATTCCTGCACAATACAACCAACATACTCTTCATGTTTTTCATGGAAATATTACACCAAACCATAGGTATTTTTACTTACCTTGGCCCTCAAGGTTTAGGTTCTCTTCAAGAACCCTAGAGGTGTGCCTTGGCTGCTTTAGAAAATGAGGAGAGAGCAAGAAGAAACTTAGAGAGAAATCTGAAAGTTTGGTTTGAGAAAATGACTAAAAGTTGCTGCTTGTTGCTCCCTTTTATAGGCCACTTTTGGCCGACTTTCTTATGGTTTTTCAACTTTATTTTATTAAGGTTATGGGGCAGCAGATTGGCCTTTTCATTTGGGCCTTATTGGGCTTCAAATGGGATGGGCTTTGTTGCAAACATTTCTCCCTTAAGCCCACTTAGTTTGGGCCCTAGTTTTTAATTGGGTTGTGATTGTAATTTGGCCCTTTTCCTATTCATCTTGGGCTGAAAATGTTGTCCTTTTATGATGGTAAACCATGGGCCCAAATGACATCCTTAACTCAGGGTTTATTCTTTATCGGACTTGAACAAATTCGGTGTTCGGCCTTGTCTCCGTTTACCGAGCTTATTTAAGCTAAGCACGTAGGTGACTCACCTACTAGCTTCCTAAGTCCCACAAGCACCTCAATTATTTTACTTCATTTAAGGTCACACTCTCCTTAACTTGACTTAAAAATTATTTACACTCGGTCATCTTAAGCGTTAGACGTTCATATAGCCCTTTAATCTAAAATTCACGCACTTTTAAAAATATGTGTGGATTTGGCCCTGCCATATCATGTTTCATCTGCGTTGGACTAGTACATGTAAGATGTGGGGTGTTACACTTCTACCCTCTCATTTTCCTGTGGCTGGTATAGGGTTGTTACCATAAGCTTCACCGCATACTTACTCAACAATAATCCAAACATTCTATTGTAAAAATGAGATTCCCCATCTGTAATGATGGCTCGAGGAGTACCAAAATAAGTTAGAATGTTTCTCTTTAGGAATTGCACTACTTCTTTGACATCATTAGTTGGTAAAGCCACTGCGTCAACCCACTTTGAGACATAATTAATAGCTAACAAGATATATTTGTGACCAAAGGAGCTTGTGAATTGTCCCGATGAAATCCATCCCCCATACCTCGAATACTTCTAACACTAAAATTGGGGTCAATGGAAATTCATGTCTTCTTGAGATATTTTTCCTTACAATTGCCACTTTAGGCATGCCTTGGAGAATTTTTGAGCTTTATTATACAAGGTTGGCGAATAATAACCACTTTGCAATACCTTAGATGTAATCTGTATTTTCCCTTGATGTCCTCCTACTACTGATGAATGACATTCTTCCAGAGTAGCCTCCATTGCCGACTCAAGAACGCATCTTCGAATCATATTATCCGGGGACTCTTTGAGGAGATAGGTCTCATCCCAATAGTATTTCTTCATACCATGCAAAAATATTTTCCTCTTGTAAGGATAGGAAAATCTGGAATGATTCCACGAACCAAGTAGTTTGCAAAATCAGCATACTAAGGCTAGCCACCACAGCTAATTTCATCACTAATTCATCATGAAAATTATTAGAGATTACCTCCTCTTCAACCTGAGAGTTTGGTGATTCAAATCTGGATAGATGATCCGCCACTTGATTTTTGTAGTCCTTTCTATCTCTCACCTCAAAATCAATATCTTGCAGCAAAAGCATCCACCAGATAAGCCTTGGTTTAGCATCCTTCTTCGTATAAGATAGCGAAGTGATGCTAGATCAGTGTGAACGAAAACTCTTATTCCTAGGAGATACGCAGCCAATTTTTCAAACGCTTACAATACTACTAACAACTCCTACTCTGTCACTATATAATCTTTCTAGGCTATATTCAAAATTTTGCTAGCATAATACATAAGGTGGAAAATTTTCCCAACTCATTGACCTAGCACTACCCCAAGGGCTATACTACTTGCATCACATATCACCTCAAAAGGTTTAGACCAATCTATAGAAATTATAACTGGAGTTTCAATCAATTTTTATTTGAGAGATTCAAATGACTTCAATCATGCACTGTCCAAAACAAAATTTGACTCTTTTTCTAACAGCTTGCACATGGGGCTAGCAATTTTAGTAAAGTCTTTTATGAACCTTAAAACAATCTAGCATGCCCTAAGAAACTTCACACTCCCTTAACTGAAATTAGGGGAGGAAGCTTTGTAATGACATCAACTTTAGCTTGATCCACTTGTATCCCTTTCCCCGAAATCTTATGGCCTAAAATAGTTCCCTCTTTAACCATGTAGTGACACTTCTCCCAGTTGAGCACTAAGTTTGTTTCAACACATATCTGCGGCACCTTTTCCAAATGACCTAAATACGAATCAAAAGTATCACCCAATACTGATAAATCTTCCATAAATACCTCCATTGAATCTTCAACCATGTTGGCAAAAATAGACAACATACACCTTTGAAATGTAGTTGGGGCATTTTTTTGAAAGCGAATGTACCATAAGGGCAAGTAAAGGTTGTTTTATCTTGATCTTCGAGGGTGATAAATATTTGGTTATATCCGGAGTAACTATCAAGGAAACAGTATTATCCCCTCCCTGCCAATCTTTCCAACATTTGGTCCATGAAGAGAAATGGTAAGCGATCCTTTTTCACTGAAGCATTTAGCTTTCCGTAATCTAAGAAGATTATCCATTTGGGAATTGGCCATATTGACATTATCTACCTATTTTCTTTTGGAACCACAGTCATACCTCCCTTCTTGGGCACATACTAGACTAGACTTACCCAATGTTGCCTGCAATCGGGTATATCACTCCAGTATTTATCCACTTAATAATCTCCTTTTTGACTACATTTTAAATAGGTGGATTAAGCCGACGTTGATGCTCAACACAGGCTTGCAACCCTCAACCATTTTAATTTTGTCGGTGCAGATCTCGAAGGAAAGCCTAAAATGTCAGTAATCATCCAATCAATAGCTTTTATGTATATCTTGAGAACCTTAACAAGAGCTTTAATTTGCTTTTCATGTATCTCTGCTGCTACAATCATTGGATCTCTCCCAAAAAGGCACATTGCAAGTGGTTTGGTAACTCTTTCAACACAAGTGTTGGTGGTTCCTCAATAGACGGCTTTGCTAGCTGTGTTTCACATTTTTTCAAATTTATGTCAAGCTTGGCTGGGTTTCTTGAGTGACTTCCAACCCCCATCATTGAATCCACCACTTCATCATAATCATTCACATCTTTCTTTTCATCAAACAACATAATTTTAGCCATTGTCAGCTCCTGAGTAAGCTACCTCTCCACGATCTTGCACAGGCTCATCCACTACATCAACAATGGTACTTCCTTGAAAGTCATCAGGCCTTCTTAGTGCTTTATGAATATTGAAACTCACCTCTTCATCATTCACCCTAAATTTTAATCTCCCATTTCAACATCCATCAAATCCCTACATGTGGCTAAAAGTGGTCGGCCCAAAATAATAGGCACATCAATATCCATGTCGTAATCCGTAACTACAGAATCAGCTGGGAATATGAGCTTATCTACTCTCACAAAGACATCATATAATATTTTGACCGGTCTTTTGATTGACCAATCTACCATAAGTAGCTTCATGGGTGTTAGGGCCAAGTTATTCACAACAAGTTGTTCAAACACCATCAAAGGCATCAAATTTAAACTATCCCCTAAATCACATAGGGTCCTACCAAACACATATGTTCCAATAGTGCATGGTATTGCAAATGCGCCCATATCATCTCTCTTTGCAGCCACATGTCTCGTTAGAATGACGCTATAGTTGTGCAAAATCTGAATCATTTCACACTCTAGTGCTCTCTTTTTAGTCATAAACTTCTTCTTAAATTGTGCATTTGCTGGTATCTTGTTGAGAGCCTAAACGAATGGAATATTAATTGTCAAGGAAGTGAAGAGGGACAAAAATTTTCAAAACTTAGCTTCGTCGCCCCTCTTCTCCTACTTTTGAGGGAAAGTTGTAGCTCCTATGTATAACTTTTGAGGAATGACTTCCGTTTAAATCATTTGTATTTTAGCCCCTCTTAATCTATCCCTAACTTCAATGCCACACACACCCTCCAACTTACAAATGATGTTGCTTTTATTTACTTTCTTCTCATCACTTCTTTTGCAGTCCTCAATTCTCCCAAATAAAGGGGTATCAGATCTCATGCTAGTTTCAAGAGGTTTGCTACTTTTAGTGGTTATAGCCATGCATATTTGGTCATTGTTTCTTGTTTGGTTGTGCATTTGGCCCGAGAGCACGTCTAAACGAGCTTCCAAAATTTTAATTGAAGTTGGGTGAGACAGCACTATTTGGTTCAATTGGGAGAACCTGACTTTATCTCATTCAGCACATTATTCGAAGCTTCTACTTTGTTAAAAATCCACAAGCATCTCATTCACATATGATTCGTCTAACTTGGCACACTGTTGAGATGAAAGGAATCTATCTTATATCTCATCATAACACTATAGAGATTTGTTCATCCTTCTACCATCAGCCCAACCAACTCCAATGTTTCGACCTTGATTGTCGGGTTATCGTTGAAAGGTCAGATGAGAATGATTCCCATAATGTACACCACTTCTTCATGATCATTCCCACTTGGCTCATGCTCATAGGGCATAATATCTGCAGTTTGTACAATATTAAGGTATTGTGCTTTCATCACATATTGTGTTATGAAATTTAGGTTTTTCACCATTCTTCCTATGACCTCATCTTGCTCTTTCTTCTTAGCCAATCGTTCCTTAGGCATTCCCCTTTTTGTTGATGAAACATAATCCTTATGAGTGCACCAAACCTTGCTTATTTCAGACACTTCATCCAGCAACTCTATGGCCGCTACAAATGTTTGCTACATAAGCCCCATCATACTAACTGATCAGCCACACTCTTGTTGATGACACTTAAGCTTACACCAAAATACTGCAGCAACAAATGACCAGGGATCCCATGAGTTTGGAACTGAAGTAGAAGTTCCCAAAATCGCTGTCAAGCCTAATGTAATGGTTCATCATCAAATCTTCTAAACTTTTCTATGTTCCTCTTCAGCTTACTCTACTTGAAGGTGGGAAGAATCTCTCGAGAAGCTCATCCTTTAATTCTTCTGATGATGCAACTGACATTAGGGGAAGCTCAGCCAACTACTTCACAGCTTCTCTCGCCATAGAAAAAAGGAATAGCCTCAGTCTAATCGCTTCTTATGTGAAACCCCAATACTTGAACGGTGAGCACACATCATAAAGTTCCGAATATGTTCATGGGATTCTCACTTTTTTGTCCTCTGAATAATCAATTAAGCCGAAGTAATTGTAGTATTATATCAGTGATTTTGAATCAACATTTGCCGCTATTAAATGCAATAAGATTACCTATGTGCTGCTTACTTGGACCCATTTGATATTTCAGAGATCGTTTATATCTCCCATGATTTCACCTTGAATGTTTCTTTCGTCTTCCATTTTAACACCTATTTTCAACAACATAAACAACAAGAAAATGGTAGAAACAACTCTAACTACAATAACAAATCTCAACAAATACTTCAGTAATGAACTCCCTAATTCCCCAACAATCACTCCTTTTTTAATGTCACTTGACCCTGCTACCCAAAGGAAACAGGGGCGGTCTTCATCTGCATCATAACCCACTTGAGGGGTTGGGATCAAATCCCATAAGGAATCGTAGTTTAATATAGAAGTGGTTGATTGGATTAAGTAATTGTAGGATTTGAGGAGTTGCAATAATTGAAAGTGAAAATCAAACTATATGATATCTAACAAACAATTTAATCAACAAAAAAGGGAAGATGTTGGGGATGTACAAATATGGAAATCGATTGACCAGCTAGGTCTAAATATTTGACTAAACGGGTTGTTAATGAGTGAATAGGTTAGGTTGCTTGTAGACCATGTTCAGCTATGGCATACAAGTGTTTCATATGATTCAATTTCGAAATCATATGCGGACCACATAAGACATGCTTGGCCTAAGAAGTCTCAGCAAAACCCCTAATACCTTGTCCATTGAATCCTCGATTGTGGACTTCAACTGAAACCCCAACAGGTTTCCAGCCATTATATCCATTCCACACTCTAATCATTTCGGCTAAGGCAACAATTAGAGATCTAAAGTAAACCCCAAATTTGCAACCTTGAAATTATAGAATAAACATGGGAATGGAAATAAATTCACCCAAATCAACTTCAAGTAAGCCAAAATATCAAAGACCCATTAGGTAAATCAAAAACCCATATCAATAGCACACCCCCAATATGGGCTTTTTAGCCACACATGCTAGAAATTAGAGATTTAATACCAAATATAGCAACTGCACTCATAGGAAACAACACTGAATTAAAAAATAGTTGATTATCACCAGCCAATCTACTCAAATTTTGCATCCCCAAAGCTTGAAAACCCTATCAACAATTGTACTCTAAAAAGTTGAAAGTTCAATGTACTACTCTCTCTGTAAAACTAAGAAGAATGATATGTTCTTATATGATATGTACAATGTCCTTTCTAATTTTCTTATATAGTGCACTCAAAAGTGTGATTGTTTGTGCTACGAATAGCCATTCAGCGGTCAAAGCCGACCATCATCGAGCACTCTGGTGATGTGCCGAATGTGCACTTGACCTCCATACTCTGCATCTTCATAAGGCTTCCTCTTTTATAATGTTAGTTGATATTCCTTCACTCTACTAATTTAATTCGGTGATTCATCGAAGTTTCTATCACATCACCTTCTTGTCAAGGTTTTTGGGCTTTAAATATTGCAATTTAGATGCTCGCCTGTGCCATTCTGCAGTGCATCGAATATGATTCACGAAATCGATTCTAACCACTTTCCTGACTTAAGCTTAACCCTTGGTTGGTGTAATGCTAGGTAGTCTCTCTGAGTTTTCGGCAGATTGTTGATTGTGTAGGCGATGCTGCTTTTCTCCGCCTGTTTGCACTTTGGCTCCCTTTCCAAGATTTTTCCAAGTATTGTCCATTTGTGCACTTTTAATCCCATTTCCTGACATAACACATGCATATTCATTAGAGATAGGAAATAATAGCACAATACGGATAATATTTCTTTGCAAGCTAGCCCCAAAATGAGCCCAAAATATGGACTTATCAACCAACTCTAATAGCATCACCCGAAATAGTGTGATCAAGAAAAGCCACCTCTTAACCAAAACACACACTTGCTAAACTTGCAAAAGAGTTGTCTATCCCTCAATTTTGCAACACAGTCCTCAAATAGTCTTCATGGTCCTTTACATCCCGTGTGTATATCAATATACCATCTATGAACACAACCACAAACATTACCAAGTACAGTTTGGAAATCGTGTTCATCAAATCCATTAAAGCGGCAAGAGCATTTGTTAGTCCAAATGACATAACCAAAATTCAAAATGACCACATCGAGTTCTAAATGTTGTCTTTAGGATATCATCTTCTTTCACCCTCAATTGGTGATATCCGTACTGGTAATCAATCTTAGAAAGTAGCTTGGACCTTGTAGTTGATCAAATAGGTCATCGATCCTTGAAAGTGCATAGTTATTTTTGATAGTTACTTTTATTCAATTGCCTATAATCCACACACATCCGAAGTGAACCATCTTTCTTCCTCACAAACAATGCAGGAGCACCCTATGGTGACACGTTAGGCCTTATCAATCCTTTATCAAGCAAATCATTTAGTTGTTCCTTCAATTCTTTCAATTTTGTTGGGGCCATTCAATATGGAGATATAGAAATAGGTTGGGTGTCGGGAAACAAATCAATACCAAAGTCGATTTCCCTTATGACAGGAATACCGAGTAAGTCATCGGAAAAGACACAGGGGAACTCATTTACTTTGGGGACTGAATCAAGAGTAGGAACATGTGACTCAATGTCCACGACTTGTACAAAATGATATAGAACACCTTTGGAAATCATTTTATAGCTTTTATATTTAAAAAACATCCCCTATAACACAGAATTGGTTGCTTTCCATTCAAGGATAGGTTTATTAGGGACTCGAAATATAACCTTATGGGTCCTACAATTAATAGAAGCATAGGATGCATGCAACCAATCCCTACCAAGAATAACATAAAAATCAATCATATCAATCTCAACTGGATCACATGGGAAGAACTTATATAAGATCGAGAGGGGACAATTTTGATAGACTTTCTTTGTAGATTGATTCACCAATAAGAGTATAGACTAAATAAGGTTCTAACAAAACTTCTTTAACATGAAATAAGGAGTAAGAAAAGACATACTAGAACCGGGGTCAAACAAACCATATACATCATGGTCAAAGACTTTTAACATACCATAACCACATCGAGAGCCTCATCAACCTTTTTTCTAGCATGCAGAGCGTAAAATCGATTACCACGTGGACCACCACCTTGAGCTTGGGCACCTAGTTGCACTTTCCCCCTTTGAGCTACTTGACCTTGGGGACACCCTTTCTTACCTTTATGAACAATATTAGGACATTCGGCAATTGTGTGTCCTATCTTTCCACAACCAAAGCATACACCAGAATATCGAAGGCATTCACCAACATAGTTCCTCCAACAAATATGACATCTGTGAGGAATAGCACCACCTATTGCCACATCCCCTTTGAGCCATAGAATTGGCTCCTTTCTCTTTGCCAAACCATTGAGGAGCACCTTTAGAAGACCCTTGTCCTTGTTAGAATCGACCAATACTGGATTTACCATAAGAGAACTCACCATCATAACGAGCCCTCTTGGACTCCCTTGACCTCATCTTTTGCAATTTCTCACTCTCCACTTGTTCGGCATATGTCATAAGTCTAGAAATATCCATTTCCTTAATGAGCATGGCAGCCATGTATTCTATCTTTACCAAGTCAGACACACCCAAATAATTTTTTTCATGTGCGCTCTAGAGTCGACCACTAAGGAATGAGCAAATTTGGACAACTTGGTGAACATAAGGGCATACTTCCTCAAACTCATACCACCTTGCTTCAAGTTCATCAATTCAATCACCTTAGCTTCCCTTAGCGTAAGGGAAGAAATGATCAAGAAAAGTGGCCTTAAACATCTCCCAAACAATAGACCCTTCATCAACTCTTTTGGTCCTCTATTGTGTGAACCAAAACTTAAGCCCCTCCCTTAAGTTTATAAGTCGCCAATTCAGCATTCTCTTTGGAAGACATCCCCATGTCCTCCACTACCTTATACACCTCTTCAATGAACTCTTGTGGATCCTCACCCACCTTCAAACCATGGAACTCCGAGGGATTCATTTTAGAAAAATCCCTTACCCTCGGAGATGGAGTAGGAGTCTTTAGAGAAGGAACAGTTTGAACCAATATGGTGATTGTGGCGTTGAACTCATCATTAGAAACTTGGTCTACTTGAGGGACTTGAGGAACTTGGGGAGCAGGAGGAGCTTGGTTCATGTTAGCATCATTTCCCCTCAGCAATAGATCACGTCATGGAGCCATTTTTGAAAACACTAAGGTACAAGCATTAGGATACCGAAGCTTTGAAGGCATGACATAGAATACAAAAGAAGTGAAGTTTTCCTAAAACGTTTTATAGCCTCCTATTCATGGATGTGGCACACGTCATACTTGTGAAAAGCACTCTACTCAACGTGGCATGTTAGACTCCCTAAGATTCTTTCAAACCATCTACATTGATACCACTTTTGTCACGACCTGAAACTTGGGTCTAGTAGTGACATGGTAAATGAGACACCCGAAAGCATCCCATCCAAGCGTCATGCTCGTCTCATAAGCATTCATAAGGTAATATAAGCATACATTAGAGAATAAGCATGCATAAGTTTATCAAAATAAAAGTCATAGTTCTCATAGAGAATATACATCAATCCATTATGGTCCAAATCATGCCTTTACATCATAGATCTTAACGGGGACTAGTACATAGCTCACTAGCTCACTCTCAACACATACATCAACAGAATGAAAATGATAAAGTCTCAACATAAAAAAACAACATCATAGGGCTTGTTCCCAAAGCATTGGAGCTCACTAACAAGTCCTTAGGATCAAGATCTAAATCTAGCCATGAAATGGAATAGTCGCCTAGTCATTCGTCCCTACATAGTTAGAACATGTAGGCAAAGAAGTATGTGTTATAGCATGGAATGTACTAAGTACGGAGGTATGCCATGAATAAAGGGACATCACAATAATATCAATATGCATAATCATAATCAATAGGATAAGGATACAATATGTACGAGCATGCAAATTTGAAATCATGAGAAGAAGCATCATCAAATCTATTCATAACTTTACATTACATATATGGAAATAAGAACATAACCACCATATAAGACCATGTGGACTATTTTGTAGAATTTTGATGTTCACTCTACGTCAAGCTAAGAGGAGCCCACTTTGCCAACGTAGACTCCATCCCCACCCTATAGACTCTAACCTAGCATAGTGGGAACCATCATTTGACCCCACCCTTTAGGCTTTATCCTAGAATGATGAGGGCCCATCATTTGAGCGTATTGGATTCAATAACACACCTTCAAGGCATAAAAACATGAACATCATTCCTATAGTGGCATATGATTATGGAACTTGAGGATTTATAAGAACCCTTGGAGATAGTCCCTCTTACACAAGTCCACTCAGTGCTAAGTCATTTCACAAGGAAAACATAAATCCTGTATATACATAGCTTTCAACATAGTTCATACTTCACTAAAATCATACTTTTAAAATTCATAAATAGTCACCATAGCTTTCATGAAAACATCATATCGTAAGAATAATCCATCTACTTTGCTTTTATCATAGTGTGGATAGATATTCCCACCATAAACTCATCATAAACATTTGGATTTTCATCACCCCTTTTATCATAGCATCATCACATAACTTTCATAACATCATTATCGTAATTATTTAAAACATGCTTTGTATACTTAAGTTCATAATCATGAAATTCTATTACTTCATCATAGGAGACTAGGGAAATGTGTCAATTCATGGACATTTGTTCAAAATCAGGAAATTGAGTAGGATTCACAGAGAAAACATGCAATTGAGATCAAATCAAATCATTAATAAAGGAACCCACATCAAATTATTAAGTCCTAATCATGCATACCCTAAAACCACATACTTTTGCTTTAAAATCATACACATCATGAAATTCATTGTAATTCATGCATAATTTTTCATAATCATCATATAGGAATCATAATCCACTCATTAGGAATCATAGCGTAAAAGCCAATAAGAATTCATGATGAAATGTTGACAAAAAGAAGGTTTTGAATTGATCTTCATGGATGAATCTAATCCGTGAAAGAAGCCCTACATACTTCAAGTAGAACCTTAGAATTGAAGAATACAATCTGGAAATCCTTAATCAAACCTTCAAGCTTTTGCTTCAACGGAACCTTGACTTGGAGAGAGAAATATTGAAAACCCTTAAGAGAGATTTGGGAATTAAAAGCTTTGAATGATTTAGGATAGGATTTTATAGAGGTTAGGTTGGTTAAGTCAGTAAAGGTAGCCAAAACGACGTATTTTAGGACTTAGATTGATTGAAAATATCAAAAATACCCTTCCTTAAAAACTGTCGGATCCATCCATGAAAGCCCTCCTACAGGTCGTGGATACACCTACGGTTCATACCTTAGCTCGTAGAACTAGGTGTCACAAAAGTTGAGCTACTAGAATTGCACCTTCTAAGTCAGGAACATGCAGCATAACTCGTCACTCCACTTACCGGCCATAGCCTTTTCCGTGGATTGGTTCCACACTTTGAAAATTTTTGGATTCTACACAGCCTCTTCATATGAGATCTCTTGACGGGTTGTGGTTCCTTATATGATATGCCTGGTATCACGTAATTCAACTTTCAGACCTTTTCATAGTTTTTCATTTACCCTAGGCACTATCCACAAGATCACCTATGACTCGTGGTTGCTTCAATAGGCCATAGACTTGGCTCGTAGGGTTAAACCATCAGAAAAATACTTAACTTTCAGTTTTCCATGCCTGAAGACATGGGTGGTGTTACATCACATTACCATGAAACTCTCTATATGTTATCATAAGTCTCATATTATCATAATAATTTCTAAAATATCTAAATTCACAAGATTTAATCTCAATTCAACAATAGGTAAATCATTTACTCAAATTTCAGCATGATGGTATCACATTTCCATTAGAATTCTATCAAATCAGCCTATGTATCATAAAACAATCTAAACCTTACAATTATCACATGTGCATATCCGATAATCAAATCTAGTCCCAAAAGGTCAGCCGAACCTACCCCAATGCCAAAACTGCACTCGGATAAGCTTTCAATCAACTCAAGCCCCAAATGATCATTGGAACAATCAATTGCTATCAAATATGGATACTATGCATTAAGAGATGAATTTTGATACCCATATTTGCATGAATTAGGCTTAGGGGAAAAATGGTAAAAATTAGGGCTAAAGTTCAAAGTTTTCAAAACTAAAAATTGACTTGAAAATCAGGTTTTACATGTAAAAAAGAGTTCATGGGTGAAAATCCCACTAAAATTGAGTTCCAATCGAAGATGAAATCATCATTTAAAGTTTCAAAGCCATAGACCAAAAATCTCCAATTTTTAACATCCAAAATCATGAAATTCAAGGCAAAATTACAATAATATTCATGGAACTTAACCAAAATGATGTTAAAACCACTAACCCAAAAGATTCCCATGAAACTCTTCGTCAAAAATCACCTCAAAAGCTTGGAGTTTTTTAAAATGGAGTAACAATTGGGGTTCTCGAATTTTTAAAAAATTATTCAGTGATACTCTCCGCGAACATGGATGAGGTTCTATGAGCGAGTAGTAGAAAAGGGGGATCACCAACCATTTTTCATGACCCAGGCCTAGGGCCTAGGAGTGATATGGCGAATGAGAACCTAAAATTCCTTAAACAAGCCTCATGGCATCCATATACACATCATCGATATGGAAGCAAATAATTGAACAATAAGTGCATAGTTCTAAGGGGTGGGTAAGTATGACTCATGTTTTGGGGAAGCCACAGGGATAGGGATTTGCATGAATTTACACAATACATAACTCATACGAACAAAGGGGCGAGTAAGTATGACTCACACTATGGAGATAGAAGGGACTTAGGACTTTCCACATTTCCACATCTTATCATGAACATATCATCATAACATCAACAACAGGAGATAGATATGATTGTAGTCTCCAAGAGCAGATATCATAACACATAACAAGACCATACATGGTGTTAACATGGTGTCCAACAATGCTTATAAGTCATAGATTAGGATAGGGGCCAAGACATGTCCCCGGCTCACCCTAAAAGTAAATACAAAAGCGGAAGTAACATAATAGGTGGATAGAAGGAGGGGTCTTATCCTTAGAGTAAAGGACTCACCCGAGCATGTCTCACAATCAAAGCTAGCCATCAATAGGTGGATGAAGATAGTCTCTGGTCCCTAGATGGTTAAATCATGCAGGCAAAAGAATATTCAGTAATACGTTTGACTATACTAAGTATGTGGTCATGCAAATGCTTATGAACAAGTTAACCTGCAACTAATGTTAGGTTACAAAGGCACATATATAGAAAGGAGCATATATAAGAAAGAAAATCAAATCAATATGCCATGAAATCCATGAAGCATGAATGTCAAAATACTTTGTACATAGTGAGGTTGCGACCTCAACCGACATAAGACCAAGTGAACTTTAACTCGAAACTTTGTTGTCTTCCCCATGATGGATAAAGAGGTAACCTACTTGCCGAAGGTAGATCCTGTCATAATCATCCATAAAGGGGCAAAAATATAAACATATGATAGGCACCTAGTTATGACAAATGTGACTTTATCTAAAGACCCCTTGGGTCGAGCCCCACCTCCAATCCTATTTGGTGCTAAGTCAACAACCCATGAGAATATGTATATATATACATGCTTGAAAAAGAGGCATAAAACTTTTCAAATCATATTCATGCATACTTAAGCTTAAACGCCAAACATACTTCATAATCGTGCACATTTGGGATTAAAAGCCAAATTATACTTCATGTCATACTTTCATGAATAGGAATAGCTCCTTGATACTTGTACATAATGGTGAAAACACGCCCATGGGGTTCTTGAGCCATATCATAGACATTATCTGATCACATTCTTGTCATACCTATAATTCTCTTAAAAACATAGTCCTAAACATAATTGGGTCTTAACCCACATCTTAAACTTCATGATAACTCAATGTTCAGGCATGCATATGCCATGAATGAATGTGAGAGTAGCATGAGTACTAAGAGTTGATAGTTAAATCATTGTAATATAGTAAAATCATAGTAAATTCATGAAGAAATCATCAATTAAAGCATACATAAAATTACCCATGCCTAGATTCAACATTTAAAGGGATATGCATATTCAAACCTTCATAATATAAATGCAATTCAACATAATTGGGCTTAAATCACTTTAAAAATATCAATTCAATATAGCTCATATTTCAATTTAATCGAATCAACACTAAGTTAAATGACCCATATTCAAAGTAAGCTTGAAATTGATAAATTAGAAGTAAGAAGTCTTTTAAGTCTCATGATTGAAAGGAATCATGAATCAATCTCATATGCCTTAGCTAACTAGAAGAATTAAAAAGAAAATGATTTGATAAGGAGGCCCTCCTCAAATTCCCAAGTTGAATCTTCAACGACATACTTGAATGGAGTTGTTAGAAGAGAGAAATTTCGAGAGTTCTAAGTGTAATGAATGAAATTGAATAAAGATGAAGAAGTATAGGTCTTGTCAGGGATATAGGATAAGTTAGAAAGTCACAAATGACCCTTAAAAATAACCAAAATTACGAGAAAGACATTAATAAAGCTAGCACCAAAACAAGTCGAGGGTTCTCATCACATGGCACCACGACATGTACAAAGGACCACGGACCATACAAGGGTTCGTGGTAAGGGTCCTCTGACACTTACAAAAAAATTCCGACTAAGGACATTTCCACTAAAGGATTTACGGTCCATACAAAGGTTCACTGATTGTACAATGGTCCATACAAATAACCCCAAGTTTCTAGACGATAATTATATACTTAGAATCATATTTTAGTGAGGGGGCTTTATGAGACACCCTACCACGGCTCGTGGTAGGTTGCATGAGACCCTACCATGGCTAGTTATAGGTTGTACAATCCATACAGGGTGGCCTGGTGGCTACCTCAACCTAATTCTCGGCTTGAAGGCTAGGGAACCTACCAAGAGCCCCTTCCATGGCCAGTGGTGAGGACCACAGCTCGTGGGAGGTTTCATGGAGGGAAACCAAGCCTAAACCTCCTTCTTGAACAGCATGAGTCCATGATCAATGCCAAGGGTCACCCCATGGATGCCCCCACGGCTCGTGGGAGTTTCCCTAGAGGGGCACCTTGGTCATCTCCCTGTTGGGAACATTCATCCTCAAATGAGCTAGAACATGGCTTGAAAGGATTGACTTGAACTTGAAACAATACAATATGGAAACATAATGCATAACTCATTCCTTGAAAATCATTAAATCTCATGTCAAAACATCCTTTAAATCATTTTCATGCACATGTATACATGTCATGTCATGAAGCATAACTATGAAAGAATTAGGACCATTTAGAATAGAAAGAACCAAATACCTTAGGCTTGAGTAGATTGGTAAAGATAGGGATATCGCCTTATCATATCCGTCTTCGCCTCCCATGTAGCACTCTCCATATGTTGATTCCTCCAAAACACTTTAATCGAAGTCACATTCTTGATGCAAAGCCGTTTTACTTGCCTATCCAAAAGTTTGACACGCATTTCTTAATAAGTCAATTTCTCCTCAACCTCAACACCTTCCAAGGGCACAATAGAACTATGATCACAAATCAACTTCCTCACATTGACACATGGAAAACTAGGTGAATAGAACTCATATCCATAGGCAAATCCAATTTATAGGCCACCTTGCTAGTCCACTCGACTATCTCATAAGGACCTACATACCGAGGGCTTGACCTTTCCAAAAATGCATCACACCCTTCATAGGTGAAACCTTCACATACACCCAATCACTAACAAGAAACTTAAGATCTCTCTTTCTAATATCCAAATATGACTTTTGGCGACTTTGAGTTGTCTTCAACCTTTCTCTAATCATCTTCACTTTCTCCATGGCCTCCAACATCAAATCCAGCCCAATCAATGTCATCTCACCCAACTAAAACCATCCTACCATGGATCTACGCCTTCTCCCATATAAAGCCTCAAATGGTGCCACACTAATGCTAGCATGAAAACTATTGTTGTACGCAAACTCGATAAGTGGTAGATGATCATCCCAATTATCCTTCAATTCAAACACATAAGCCCTCAACATGTTTTCCAAAGTTTAAATTATTCTTTTGGCTTTTCCATCAGATTGAAGATGGAAACCGATGCTCAATTTCACCTTGTGCCTAGCCTTCTCTAAAGCAATTTATAAAATTTAGAAGTAAATTGCGTACCACAATCTGATATCATAGACAAAGGCACACCATGCAGTCTAACCAACTCTTGGATATACAACCTTGCATAATCATCGGCATTGAAAGTCGTCTTGACTAGCAGGATATGAGCTGATTTAGTCATCCTATCAACAACAACCCAAATAGAATCGAATTGCTTTCGGGTACAGGGTACACCAACCACGAAGTCCATATTCGTATCTTCCTACTTCCAAGTAGGACTCCTAATATCTTGAGCTAAACCATCAGGCCTTTGATGTTCCACCTTCACTTGTTCATAATCAAGACAATTGGATACAAACTTGGCTACGTCTTTCTTCATACCATGCCACCAATAAACTTCCCTCAAGTCCGGATATATTTTGGTAGATCCCAGATGTATAGAATAATGAAAGTTATGGGATTCACTCATGGTAACTTTTCTAAGACCACTAACATCTAGAACACACAACTGATCTTGATACCGAACCACACCATCTCCCCTTTGGAAGAAAACCTCAACTTTCTTTTTTGCGACCAACTTCTTCAACTAAACTAATGACGGATCCAGGTCTTGTTTTGCCTTGACATCAACAACCTCAGAAGACTCAGTCCCATTCTGAACATGCATGCCACCATCACTAGAGTCAACTAACCTAACACCCAACTTATCCAAGCGATGAACATATTTTACCATTTCTTTCTATCCCTCATCAATATACTCCACACCACTCATAGATAGCCTACTATCAGCATTGGCTACAACATTTGCCTTGCCGGGAGTATTTTGAACTCTCGTGTTAAAATCTTTAAGAAGTTCCAACCACCTTTTTTGCCTCAAGTTAAGATCCCTTTGGGTGAACACAAATTACAAACTCTTGTGATTGGTGAATACGTCGATATGAACTCCATATAAATAATGTCTCAAAACATTCAAAGAAAACACCACCGCTCCAACTCAAGATCATGAGTCAAATAATTTTTTTCATTCACCTTATATTGTCTCGATGCATAAGCTATCACCTTACCATGTTTCATGAGAACCCAACCCAACCTAACTCGAGAGGCATCATAATACACCACAAACCCATCTAAACCATCTAATATACTCAAAACAGTAGCCAATGTAAGTTGATCCTTCAAAGCCTGAAAAATCTTCTCACACTCATCCGACCATATAAACTTGGCCTTCTTTTGACTAATTTAGTCAATAAAGATGCTATGGATAAGAAACCCTCAGCAAACCTTCGATAATAACCAGCCAATCCAAGAAAACTTTGAATATTAGATAGACTCAATGGTCTAGCACAATTCTTCACGGCCTCATTCTTCTTTGGGTCAACCTTAATGCCATCACCAGATACCACATGACCAAGAAAAATAACTTCACCCAACAAAAACTCGCATTTACTAAACTTAGAAAACAACTACTTCTACCTTAAAGTTTGAAGAACCAACCTCACGTGATCCATGTTCTCCTCTCACTTTGTGAATAAATTAGAATATCATTGGTGAAGACAGCCACAAACTATCAAGAAATGGGTTGAAAACTTGATTCATAAGATCCATAAACAAAGCTAGAGTATTAGTCAAACCAAATGACATCACCACAAATTCAAAATTCCCATATCTAGTTCGAAAAGAAGTTTGGAGAATATCACACTCCCCCACCTTCAACTGATGATGACCAAAATGAAGGTCAAAGTTTCAAAAATAGGTATCCTTGAAGTTGATCAAACAAGTCGTCAATCTTTGGAAATAGAAATTTATTCTTGATAGTCACTTTATTCAATTGTCTATAGTCAATTCACATCCGAAGTGACCTGACTTTCTTTCTCACAAATAATATAGGAGAACCCCATGGGCATATACTTGGCTTAATAAAGCCTTTCTCCAGTAGATCTGTCAACTGATCTTTCAACTCTTTCAATTCAACCAGTACAATACAATAAGAAGGAATGGAGATAGGCTGAGTGTCCGTAAGAAGATCTATGTCAAAGTCTACTTCTTTTTCCTGAGGAATACTAGGCGAATCTTTCGGAAAAACATCCAGAAACTCATTAACCACCAGAACTGATTCAAGAGTAGGTGGCTTAGACTTCATATCTCTAACACTCACTATATGATGCACCCTTTAGAAATCATTTTCCGGGCTTTGAGATAGGAAATTAATCGACATTTAAAAGCAGAGTCACTACCCTCCCACTCAAGTATAGGCTCACTAGGAAACTGAAACTTGACCTAGCGAGTTCTACAGTCAATAAAAGTATATGAACCATGCAACCAATCCATCCCTAGAATTATGTTAAAATCAAACATCGCAAGTTCCACAAGATTACATGGAAGGATTTTATGCAAGACAGAGATAAGACAACCGCGACAGACCCTCTGGGCAACCATAGACTCACCCATGGGAGTATAAAGTGAAAAGGACTCCCTTAAGATTTCAAGATTCAATTAAAACTTAACAGCCAAAAGAGGAGTCACAAAAGATAAATTTGCACCTGGATCAAGCAAAGCATAAGAATCAAAATCAAAGACTTTTAACATACCAGCGAATACATCCAGAGTCTCATCTACCTTTTGTCAAGCATGCAAGGCATAGAACGTATTGTTTCTGGGTGCACCACCTTGTGGAACTCTTTGCTGGCCTTGGTCATCTTGAGCCATGTGGCCTTGACCCTTCTTGGAAACTTTAGGACAGGTAGCAATCCTGTGGCCCATATCACCACACCCTAGAAAGCACCTGAATCCTTTAGAAATGCACCTGAGTGACTCATTCCACACTTATCACAACGAGGACGTGTTGACCCACCTCTAACAGGTGCATTGGGAGGAGGCCCTCTACTATAAGCAATCCTTGCATTGGAACCTTCTCCTTGTTGAAAGCGACCATTTTTACCACTACTCCTAGAGTTAGACAACCAACTATCATAAGGGCTCTCTTAGAATCATTCACCCTCCTCTCCTTGAGCTTCTTCCCTTTAATCTGTTCAGCATAAGTCATAAGCCTGGAAATGTCCATATCTCGAATAAGCACAACCGTACGACATTCTTTCATAATCAAATCAGGGATCCCAGAAATAAACTTGTGCATTCTTGCACGGGGGTCTGCCACTAGCATAGGAGCATACATTAAGAGCTTTGTAAATTTGTGGGCATATTCCCTCGCAGTCATACCACCCTAGTTGAGGTTTGTGAATTCTATCGTTTTGGCCTCCCTAAGCTCAAGAGGAAAGAAATGGTCCAGAAAGGCAAACTTAAACTCTTCCCCACCAACCCCATCATTATTAACCCTCTCCATCATCCATTGGTTGTACCATACATAAGCCACATCCTTTAACTGATAGGCACCTAGTTAAGCTTTCTCTTTTTAATTCACCCCCATTATAGTCAACACCTTAGAGAGTTCATCAATGAAGTCTTGAGCATCCTCATCAACTTTTGACCCATAAAAACTCCAAAGGTTTCATCCAGGTAAAATCTCTTACTCTAGCAGCTGGAGTGGAGGCATGAGAAGGAAGATTAGTCCGCCTAGTCACCACTTGGGCGACCATGGCAAAGGCAGTCTGAAATTCATCCTGAGTAACCGGCTCCCTCATGGGCTTTTGAGGGACTCGGTCCTTATTAATCAAGGCCTATCTTTGTAGAGGGGCTCTTCTTGGAGGCATATTCTGTATGGCATCAAAGACATCATAAAAGTTAGAAATTCTTAAGACATGGACCATACCATGACATAAGACATGAAGAAGTTAGACAATTCATTAAACGCCATCATAGCCTCTCACCCATATGCCTAGTGCACTTCACACCTATAAACAAGAATCTACTCAACGTAGCATGTTTGACTCCGAGGATCATTTTAAGACCTTGGTGCTCTGATACCAAGCTTGTCACTACTCAGACCTAGGGCCTAGGAGTTACATGGTGATTGGGAACCCAAGAGTCCCCAAACAAGCCTCATGGTTTCCATATACACATCATCAGTTCGGAAGTGCATAATTGAACAACAAACTCATAGTTCTAAGAGGCGGGTAAGTATGACTCGCGCTATCGGGATGCCATAGGGATAGGGATTTGCATTAATTCATATAACACATAACACATAGGAACTAAGGGGACTTAAGACTTAAGACTTTCCACATTTCCACATCTTGTCATGAACATATCATCATAACATCAACAACATGAGATAGATATAATCATAGTCTCCATAAGCAAATAGCATAACACATAAAAACCCCGTACATGGAGTTTACATGATGTCCAAGAATGCCTCTAAGTCATAAATTAGGATGAAAGTGAATACATGTCCTCGGCTCACCCTCAGAGTAAAGACATAAGTGGAAGTAACATAATAGATAGATAGAATATGGGTCATGTCCTTGGAATAAAGGACTAACCACTAGCAAGTCTCAAAATCCAATTTAATCAGCAAGAGGTGGATGAAGATAGTCTTTGGTCCCAACATAGTTAGATCTTGCAGGCAAAAGAGTATGTGTTAGTACGTTTGAATGTACTAAGTATGCGTGCATGTAAATGTTTATGAACATGTTAACGTGCAACCAATGTTAGACGACAAGGGAAACTATATAGAAAGGTGTGTATACGAAAAAGAATATTATATGCATATGCCATAAAATCCATGATTCATGAATGTCAGAATACTTTGTACATAGTGGGGTTGTGACCTCAACCGACATAAGACCAAGTGAGCTGTAACTTAGAACTTCGTATCCCCACAACAGATAAAGAGGTGACCTACTTGCTAGTGATCAATCCCTTGTCATAATCATCCCATAAAGGGGCATAAAAATGAACCTACGATAGGCACATAGATATGAAAAAGAAAGACTTTATATAAGTACCCCTTGGGTCGAGCACCCATCTCCAATCCTATTCGGTGCTAAGTCAGTAGCCCACGAGAATACGTATACATATACGTGCTTGAAAAAGAGGCATAAGTCTTTTCAAATCATATTTATGCATATTTAGGCATAAAGGCCCAACACACTTCATAATCATGCACACTTGGGCTAAAACCACAAATCATACTCCACGTTATACTTTCATGCATTGGAATAGATCCTTGATACTTTTACATAATGGTGTAAACATACCAATGGGGCTCTTGATCAATATCATAGATATTACGTGATCACATTCTTGTCATACCCATACTTCTATTGAACACATAGTCACAAACATAATTAGGTCTCAACCAGAATCATAAACTTCATGAAAACTCAATGTTTATGCATGTGTATGCCATGAATGAATGAGAGAATAACATGTTTACTAAAGAATACATAGTTAAATCATCATATTATAGTGAAATCACAGTAAATTCATGATGAAATCATCAATTAAAGCATACATGAAATTACCCATGCCTAGATTCAACTTTTAAAAGGACATGCATATTCAAACCTTCATTATATCAATGCAATTAAACATAATAGGGCTGCAATCACTTTAAAAACATCAATTAAATACATCCCATATTTCAATTTTATCGAATCAACACTAATTTACAAGACCCATATTCAAGTTAAGCTTGAAATTGATAAATTAGAAGTAAGAAGTTTTTGGAGTCTTCATGATTGAAAGTAATCATGAATCAATCTCATATAACTTAAATAACTATGAGAATTAAGAAGAAATTGAATTGAGAAGAAGTCCCTCTTTGAATTCCTAAGTTGATTCTTCAATGACACACTTGAAAGGAGTTCTTAGAATAGAGAAATTTCTAGAGTTCTAAGTGTAATGAATGAAATTGAATAAAGACGAAGTAGTATAGGTTTTTTGGTCACAAACGACCCTTAAAATAAGTAATATCACGAGAAATCCATTTATGAAGCGAGCAACAAAAAGTGCCCAGGGGTCTCGTGGCAGGGCACCATGGCTCTTATAAGGGACCATGGACCATACGAAATTCCGTGGTAAGGGTCCTCTACCACTTAGAAAAATTTTCAGATCAAGGATGTTTCCACTGAAGGCTTCACATTCCATACAAAGATTTACTAATCGTACAATGGTCCATATAAATCACCTAAGTTCCAAGATGATAATTTTATCATTAGAATCATATTTTGGGGAGGGGCCTTCAGGAGACACCCCACCACGGTTCATGGTAGGTTGCAAAAGACCCCACCATGGCTCGTGGTGGGCTACACGACCCGTACAGGGTCTCCTAGTGGCTGCCTTTGCGAAATTCTTATCTTGAAGGCTGTGGAACCTACCAAGAGCCCCTTCCATGGCCAGTGGTGAGGACCACGGCACGTGGGAAGTGCCTTGGAGGGCCACCAAGCCTAAAATTCCTTCTTGAGCCACATGAGGCAATGATCATGGCCAAGGGTCACCCACCGGATTCCCCCACCGGCTCGTGGGAGAGTCCTTGGAGGGGCATCTTAGTCACAAACTCTTGAAACTCGATTTGTTAAGAATCATTATGGCCTCTCGAGATTTTTGTCCTTACACCATTAATCCGCGAACACGGATGGGTTGGCACGAATGCGGAGTAGGAAGAAACAACACTCCACGAAATGGACAACTAAGTCCAAACAAGTTTAAAATTCAAAATACTGAAACTGCCCTCAGCAACTCAAAAAATTATGATGAAATAATTTCTAGTGTTAGTTTCACCATCCGGAACTACTGATATAGTCAGATTTTGATCTGGGCTTCCGAACTTCAAATAGTGACCAAAGTCAAACATTAGCTCCAAAAATAACTAAAATTACATTTTTGGGTCCAAAATCTTTGTTTTAACTCCGAATCCAATTCTGTGATTTCTCCTAGACCATATTCAACTTTTTGGAGCTAATAGAATTGACAAATTTCTTATCTGACACTCAAAACTTAGAATGGTACAAAAATTCTCTTTTTTCAACAAGTTAAGCTTCCAAAAATGTAAAAATTCATATTTCTACATTTAAAATACAGTATCTCAGTTCCCATAATACAGATTATTCAAATTGTCCAAAGCAATTTACAAAAGGGCAAAATGGTAATTCTCACAAATAAGCTCAAAATGACCAACTAGCTCATTACAATGTAGAAGATCCTTTTCTCACTCTAAATCATACCTAATATTATTTAAATACTTAGGAATTAATCCTAGCATGCATATAAAACCTAAAATTCATTGGTCCACCTAACTTTTATAAAATCTCATGCCGAAACTCAATCCCTAAGTAAGTTTTTAATTTAACTTCGCACTAGTGGGTTCTTGTGACCTTAGCTCATCTCCAAATCTATTTCCACACTAAGAAATTAACTTTAACACATATGCTAAATTAAGAATCACCGATTTCAATCTTATATCATATGAAGGTTGGCTCAATGTTAGCTAAAATTATTGGGGTGTTATAGTATAGAGATCAAAAGTGGCTTTATTGGTGGCCTAACATGAATAAAGTCATAGCCGAGTTTGTGTCCATGTCACAACCCGAACCTAGGGCCTAGTCGTGATATGGAGAATGTGACACCCAAAAGTATCCCATCTAAGCCTTTTGATCATTTTATAAGCGTACATAAGGTAAAGTAAGCATAACATAAGAGAGCAGCTAGCAGAACATATCAATATCAAGTTATAGTTTCCCTTAGAAAAATTACAGCATCAAAGTCCAATACATGCCTCTACATCATATGATCTTGGTAAGGACGAGAACATTCTACTAACTCACCCTCATGATAGAATAACAATGAAATCATAAAGTTTCAATCATAAAGACATAGAGTGAATATGGCTTGTCCCCCAATGCATAGGAACTCACCAATAATCTTCAAAGCTCAACTCCGAATCTAGCCAAAAATGGAGGATTAGCTTCATCGTCCGTGCCTACATAGTTAGATCATGTTGACAAATAAGTATATGTTAGTACATGGAATGCACTAAGTATGTATGTATGTCGTGCATCAAGGAACATCATAACATAATATCAATATGCATAATCATAATCCATAGATTAAGGACACAATATGTATGAGCAATGCATATTTAAATTCATGAGTAAAAATTTCATCAAAATCTTTCATAATCTTAGCATAGGTATATGGGAATAAGACCATGACTGACAATAAGACCATGCAGACTATTACATGGAATCTCGGCATTTGTTCTACACTAAGCAAAAGAGGAGAAAACTTTGCCAAGGTAGACTCGACTCACCCTATAAGCTCTATCCTAGCATGATGAGAATCACATGTACATAAAAAAAACCTCACCCTTTAGGGTTTATCCTAGCATGGTGTGTAACACATGAACATAAAGTTAAATAGATCCAATAGCTAGCCTTATATGGTGGCACGTAGTTATGAGACTTGAGGATTTGTATAAGGAACTTTGGAGATAGTCCCCCTCCCCCAATCTCATTTGCTGCTAAGTCATATCCCACAGAATACATAATCATGCATATACGTAGCTTCAAAATAATTCATACTTTATTAAAATCATGTTTGTACAGCTTGTAAAATAGTCATCATAACTTCATGAAAATATCTGATATCATAGGAATAGTTCATCTACATAATTTTTCATATAGTGTAGGTATATTCCCCTTCTTAACATCCTAATTGCATCAACTTTTTGGGTCTTAACTCACCCTCATCATCATGTCATCATCATCATCATCATCATTATTAAAATATATTTTTTATACTTGGAATCATATTCATGAAAATCATAGCTTTGTCATAGTAAACTAAGGCCATGTGTGGGTTCATAAGAAATTAAGTTAAAATCATGCAATTAGATAAAAATCATAGAGGAATCATGCAATTGAAATTAATTTGGATCATTAGTAAAGGAACTCACATCGATTCAACAAGTCCTAATCATTACATAGTTGAGATCACATTCATTTATTAGAAATCATGTAATCTTTCACAATTCATGACAAATAGGTATAATCATCATGTAGGAATCTTGATCTAATCATTTGGAATCAAGTCATAAAAATCTGTAGAAATCCATTCTCAAATTTTGAGAAGAAGGGAGAATTGAATTTGGCTTCATGGATGTATCTACTCCATAAATGAAGCCCTACATACCTCAAGTGAGAATCCCTAAAATTAGAGAAGACATTCTAGAAATCCTTTAGCCAAACCTCTAATCCCTAGTTTCAATGAAGAGAATCTTTAGAGAGAGAATTTTTGAATCTTTAGGAGAGGTTTTGAGAGTGAATAAATCAGGAATGGGTTTTATAGGTTTTCAATTGATTAAGTTAGTTAGAAGGGTCAAAATGACATAGTTTAGGAGTCAGAAAGATTAGAAATAATTGAAGAACCCTTCATTTAAAACTGTCAGAGACATTCATGAGACCCTGTTCATGGCTCATAAATCATTCCTGGAGTCGTGTTTTTCCTTTATGGAATACATGTCACAAAATTTGAGCTACTGGAATTTGTATCTTGTTACCGCGATATCTCATCTATGAGTCATAGTTCCATTTATGGATCATAAAATCCTTCCATAGCCTACTTCAAAACATAGGATAATTTCCCATTCTCAAGGTCCCTATTCACGATCACGTCCACAACTCTAGTTCCATTCACGACCCATCCTGTTCTTCGTGGAATAAATTCCAATGACTTGAAAATTTTCCAAATTTTAGGACTCCAACCATGAGACCTTTCTATGACCCATGGTCTAATATATGAGTTGTATATTGGCTCATAAAAATAGTCAGTACAAAAATTTTAACAACTTTTCATTTTCTAGACTTTTCAACATGCAGGGTGTTACCAGCCAAGTGTCAAACTATCAAGAAATGAAGTATGAGCACCAAAGGCAAACATGTTTACTTCAAAGAATGTCTATTCTAGAATGGAAGTGGGGAAGGATAGCTATGGATTTTATTGGTGGTCTTTCTAACACTTTGAGAAAGTATGACTCCTATCGGATTATGGTCGATAGCTAATAAAAGAATCCCACTTTATTCGGGTCATAGTGGATATAATGCTCAGTATTTGGTGAAGATTTATATGAAAGATACAGTAAGGTTGCATGGGGTGCCCCTTTCTATCATCTCAGACTGTGAATCATAGTTTAAGTCAAGGTTTTTGGGAAATTGCATGAAGAGTTGGGTACTCAACTCACTTTCAGCATAGCTTTTTACCTATAGACTAATGGGTAGTGGAAGAAGATGATTCAAGTGTTGGAAGACATGTTAAGAGTATGTGCAATTAATTTTGGAGGCTATTGGTATAAGTTCCTACCAATATGTGAGTTCTCCTATAACAGTAATTACTGCTTTAGCATCGACATGGCACTCGTTAGACCACTTTATAAGCAGGGATGTAGATCTCCCATAAGGTGGTTTGAGGTAAGAAATATGAAACCTTTGGGAGTTGGTCTCATAAATGATGCTAAAGATAAGGTAAGAGGCATCCTAACTAAGTTCATAACATCCGAAAGTCAACTGAAAGAATATTAAGATTGCCAGGTGAAGGGACATGGCATTTTATGCAGGCAAGCAGATTCTTTTGAAGGTGTAACATATAAAAGGTATTATGACATTTAGTAAGAAGGACAATCTTAGTCCTCATTATATTGGTCCATTCAAGATTCTTGATTGTGTAGGTCCAGTGGCTTGTAAGTTGACTCTACCGCCTACCTTATTTTAGATCCATCCAATGTTCCATATATTCATGCTGAAGAAGTACCATGGGGATGGAGATTATATCATTAAGTGAGACTCAATTGTTTTGTATAAGAATCTTCAGTATACGGAAGTACGGATTGTAATCCTTGACCTTAATGTTTGAAAGCTTATAACCAAGTAAATTAAGTTAATGAAGGTTCAATAGAAGTATTTTCTGATTAAGGAAGCAACTTGAAAAATTGAGAAGGACATATGAGTTAAGTAGCCCTAATTACTTGATGATTGAAGTACTACTCTACTTTTATCTTAGCCCAGTCTTCTTATTTTTACCACTAAGGGATGAATGATGGACAAGTTGGAATCTATTGTAATGAATTATCTCCATTGTTATGAATAGACAAATGATCAATGAATTTGGGACAAAACACTCTAGATAATAACTTAGCAATTGTAAACCTAAGCCATACTTGAATGAAAATTAAGTCTAGTGAGGTCTAGGATAACTAGGCAATGGATTGGAGGCATGAATTATGAGTTTTATCTTTTGAATTGATAACTTGGACAATAATGAGTCTGTATGACTTTACAAAATTGAATTTGGGAAAAATACAACTTCTGAAATTGTTCTTGGCGTAAAGGGTTGATTTTAGAATGCCATGATTTGAGGGTATATTCTAAAATATAGGTTTGGGGATGCAAATCTTGATATTTTGTCTTTGTGTAACCCACCACAACGAGATTATTCTTGCTATAGAAGGTCTCCATGGTGAGACAGCCACGGATTTAAGTTAAAAACCTTCTCAAAATAATTTTTATTTTTTCTACTTCATTCTTGAGAAATCAGAAGCAACCTAGGGCTATTTTTTCATTTTTCCACCTACTTCTTTATCAAATGTAAGTTTATCGTTCCCCCAATACTTAGAATTGATGAGAATTCTCTTATAGAAAGGTCTCACCTGAAATTAATGATGGAAAAAAGCTTTAGTAGGGTAAGATGATCATAAAAGTGCCCAAGGATTAGGATTTTGATGTAAACTAGGTATTGTAGGCCATTGTTCATTGATTCTTGTATTTCATGTTTGTTTTTAGACCAAGAATGAGTCAAAGATTTGGAAAAAGGAAAAGCTCAAATTCTTTAAAGATTCTCGAGGCTTGTTTCGAGGTAGGTGATAATTTTAAATTTTCATCTATGCTATATGTGTCTGTTAACTTTATTTCCTACATGTGCATGAACAAAAAAGAGGGAATGAACCTAACAAATGGTTATATGTGATCAATTCCATACTATGAACCTCTTATTTAATTGTGCAAGTGTGTATTATTTGTTGTTATTGTAGTTGTGATTATTGGATCGGTACTATGTCAGTACATATTTGGATTAAGTTCCATACTGGTACATATTTGGATCGAGTACCACATTGAAATGGGTGTCATGTACAAAATAACAGTGTGATATGGGTTCAATGAGAGGACCGTCTAAACTGTTGAATTGAGATTGATTTGATGAAACTATATATTGATCATAAACTGATAACTTGATAATGCATTCCTGTTTAAGTATAGATTACTATATTGTGGTTGCTAGTATATATTTCATTTATTGGAATAGTTGCATGATCCTACTAATACACTATTGTTGTGTGTACTATTATTGCACTTGTTTTTTTCTTTTTTGAATGTAGGACATCTTCAGGTAGCCACTAATAGATCTTAACTAGGGGATTGTTGATTTCTGAATTCAAGGATGAGCCAACTCTTTCGTACTACTATGGATTCATCTAGACTCTTAGTCCACTTTCTTTGGACTCAGACATTTCTTTTTTATATTACTTTGTTTTAGTTCTTTCATGGTTGCATCCTCTTTCTTTACACGGTTGATAGAATTTTTGTACAATAACTTCCAGGTTCTAATGGGGCTAATTCTTCACTATTTTAAATTATTTTGTTTCAGATTGTGGGAGCTCAACTCTTGATTGATATTTAAATATGTTTTTGTATCTTTTGTTGATCTCTAGTTAGTATTCTTGGATGAGTTATAGAAAGATTCTCCCGCCGGAGGATTAAC
This sequence comes from Solanum rostratum, assembly GCA_029948455.1. Lineage (NCBI taxonomy): Eukaryota > Viridiplantae > Streptophyta > Magnoliopsida > Solanales > Solanaceae > Solanum > Solanum rostratum. The sequence continues at coordinate 26,061,999 of CM057053.1, forward strand.
ATGAGTGTCAACCACGATGGGCTAGGGCCGTGACAAAATCAAGATAGAACTAATTAATTTTTTATCCTTATGATTAATATGGCCTTTTGATATGTGAACAATTCTCAATACTATTAATTCTTCTATTCTATGTATGATTTTTCTAAATTTATTTTTAAGTGCATTAATCTGAACAATTAGCAACATAATGAAGTTGATAAATTCATTAATGATTTATAAATTACCATATAAAATAGAAAGTGTCAAGATAATATGGGATGGAGGAAGTACTACTTTATGCAGTTATTTAATAATAAGAGTGGAAATAAAAAATATTTAAAAGTTCTTTTGATTTCATAGATTGGACAAGTAAATTAAAACTGTTTTTAGAATGAAGGTCAAGCAATATTAATAGTGAGGGAACTCTATGTAGTCTATATAAATAAAGAAGTTTTTATTAGTTTTACAAAATGGTTGTCAAATCATCTTTGCTATATGAGGTGGAGTGTTGGCCCGTCAAAAACTCACATATTCGAAAGATATATGTTGCAGAGATGAGGATATTGAGAAAGATGTATGGACATACCAGGCGTGATAAGATTAGAAATAAGATCATTTGGGAGTAGTTAGGGGTGTCCTTTGAGGTAGACAAGATGAGAGAAGCGAGATTGAGATGGTTTGGACATGTGCAGAGAAGAAGTGTCAATGCTCCTGTTAAGAGGTAGAAGAGGTTGGATTTAGGGGTTATGCGGAGGGGTAGAGGTAGACCAAAAAAGTATTCAGGGGAAGTGACTAGATATGATATGGCAAAGCTTCATATCACCGAGGAAATAATCTTATATAGAAAGAAATGGGGGTTGTATATTAGGATAGAAGGTTAATAGGCTAATAGGGGTAGGATGTTCATCCTGCCATAGTGATGAAATACATTAGTAGGACTAGTGACGTCTTTATATATTACGTTGTTACTGTCCATCATTTATGCTTCTACTTTTACTGTATTTATAAAATTATCAATTGATTTTCATCCCGGTTGTTAGTTTATATCTAGTATTTTTCTGCTTTTGGGGCTGATAAATATAAGTTGAAGGTCTTTTGGAAATAGCCTCTCCATCTCTATGAGATAATGGTAATGTCTGCACACATGTTACCCTCCCCATACCCCACTTGTGGGACTTCACTGGGTATGTTGTTATTGTTTTTAATTGGCATAAATGGAGTATTACATAAATCAAATGTTTAAAATAAGTTGAAATTTAAATAAATATTTTTTAAAAAACGACCTTAATTAAATTAATGATTTTGTGATTCCTACATCAAAAATATTTGTATAGTTATTATTCTCTACTATTTTCACTTGTATAAATTGTCAAGACCTGAAATTCAGATATCATGATACTCACTTAAGCCATAAAGGCGAGTTAGCCTAAACCTGGACAATCCAATCCAATAATAAAAGATGAAGATATAAAAGTCTAGGATAGTAGACAAGAATAAGGGAACCAAATCAAAACTATCCCAGAACTGATGTCACATGTGAAAGCCATTAAATAATACTAAAAAGAAAATACAAGTCTTAATGTTCAGTGCTCAAATAGAATATAACATAATAAAGAATCCTCTAGAGTCTACCGAAGAGACAAATAGCTACTTCTCAAGAACTTCAGAAGCTCGATCCTGACACTTTAAAACCTATAAAGGGTGACCGGGCTCACAACCTAAAAATATGTAGCAAGGGGGTGAGCACCAAATAGTACGGTACTCAGCAAATAGAAACTAAACCTGAAGTAAAGCAGTGAAGAACACAAGTACTCGTATCCACCCAACTATATTCTACCCGAACTACACACTAGAACTCGAAAAAGTCTCAACGCAGTATAATATATATATATATATATATATATATATAATCCCTGTATATTCAACTGATTCATAGAGTCAAGTAATACAATAGTCTTCATAACACAGTATCCACATAGTCCATTCTTCACATGTACATGACTCAAGTTTATAGCTTATATCATAATCTGTCAATGGTACAGTTTCAGTAATATGCAAATATCAAAGCAATCAACACACCGCGTATGTTACATACAATAACTTCACGAAAAGAATGATGTGAAATGTAGTGAATGCTATGAAATGTGAACAATCAAATGCAATGTCAAGTATTCATGATGCATGTCTATCCTACTATATACATCTGCTGACTGTATCAAAATGAAATCTATGGGGGACACACATAGACCATATATCCATCAGCACCATTTTCCTTCGGCATTTATTTTCATACCTAGCCGGAACCATTTCTCTTCTACTTTTTTTTCTTTTTTTTTTCTAGCCGAAATCATTTTTATCCTCTCTTTTTCTAGCCGAAATCATTTCCCTTTCGCTTTTCATCATTAATGGAACATCAAGCAATACATGTCATCGTAACAGAATAATTTCTTCACGAGAATAAGAATATGCGAAATTCCCACATGAATCATTTATTCATTAATCAATATCGGATAATCCATAAGTTCACAAGTATTCACAATCCCAAAATCATTTCACAAGTCAAGAAATTTACAACATGTACAATCACCCAATATGAAATCCCATGGTCCAAGCCAACAATCGTATAATTCTATCTCATTTCATGCCACAAATCACCCAAACCCAATCACATACGACAATACAAGGTTCAATCATACTTAACAAACGGTTAGAAGTACACTTGCCTTAATCGATGTCTCAATCAATTCAAATCCATGCCTTTTCCCATTCTATGATACTCCAAATTACCACAATTTAGTCAAATATAGTATCACAATAACATTACGAAACTAATGACAGTAAAATCAAGCAATTAGAGCAAACGGGGCAAAATGGCCCAAAAAACTCATATAAAAAATGAGTCCCAAAATCTGAAAATTTTTACATGAAAATGTTCCCCAAATAATAAGAAATGGTGAAAACCATTTTTAAAAATGCTTGAAATGAGCTCCAATTCATTATTTTTCTATCAATAATCAATATCCACGAAAACCCCAAATTTCCCAACTCAAAACCCAAACTTTGATATTAGAATCATGAATTAATCAATGAAAATCGAAGATATAAGTTAGAGATAGATTACCCAAAAGTCTTATCTTGGAAATTCTCTCAAAAATCAAGCTTAGGAATAAAAATTGGTGGAAAATGATGAAACACATCATTTTAAACAAACTATTTCAGGTCACGAACACACCATGTGAACACAGAGGGCCTTCCATGAACACGGAGGTCAAGCAGTATAACACTCCGCAAACGCAGAGACCACCTATGCGAATGCGGAGGTCAACACGAATAACCCTCCATAAATGTGGGAGTACAAAAGTGACCACCAGATTGCAGTCCATACTAGCAATTCCACATATGAAATGGACCCTCGGGGTTCGTTGGGAACCCGATATAGACAAACCATACATGTAACTCTACCAGAAACGATGTTCAAGACTCAATGGAACACCATCAAAATTTGAGTTTGATGCCTTTTTGGCCAAAAACTTGATTGAAGTCAAAAAAACTAGTTAAAACTCAAAATACACAAACTGCCCTCGAAATCTCTAAAAATTACAATGAGACCATTTCTAGTGGTAGTTTCACCATTTGTAACCACTGGAACTGTCGAAACTCTGATGTTGAGCTTCCAAACTCTAAATGTTCACCTAAGTTAAACTATAGTCCAAATTCAACTAAAATGCAACTTTGGGTCTAAAATCTTCGTTTTAACTCCAAATTTAGTTCTGTCAGTTCTCCTAGACCAAATTCTGAATTCTAAAGTATGTGGAATTGATGGAATTACATTTTGATACTCAAAACTCACGATGGCCTCAAAACACAAAATATCAAGCTTTAAGCCTTTAAAAACTCTTTCTTTAGAAAAACTCCAACTTTTTACAAGGATTTCTAAATCCGACTTTTAGACTCAATCAGAAATGACTGAAGGCAACTTTGAGAAGGGAGAAATGATAATTATGTCAAGAATGCCAAAAATAACCTTCGAGGTCATTACATCATCCACTACTAGAAATACTATTCTTCATTAAACATAAGAGAAGGAACTTAAATAAAGGCTCAAAAAGCTGAGAGTATCGAGCATGCGTATTCGCCTCTATCTTCCATGTAGCCTCACTCATGAGCTTGTGGCACAACTAGACCTTCATAGAAGCTATCTCCTTAGTCCTCAGCTTCCTCACCTGCCAATCCAAAATGCCCACTAGTTACTCCTCATGAGTCAAATCTAGGGTCAACTCAAGTGAATCAATAGAGAACACATTAGATTCATCCAGAATATAACGTTGTAACATAGAGACATGAAACACTAGATGGAATGAATATAGGTTAGGTGACAGGGCAAGTCTGCAAGCCATCTCTTCCACTTTGTCTAGAATCTCTAAAGGACTAATATACCTCAGGTTAAGCTTTCCCTTCTTCCCAAACCTCATAGCACCCTTCAAGGGAGAGACCTTCAACCATACTATGTCACCAACCATGAATACCAAAGGTCAAACCTGCCTATCAGTATAGCTCTTTTGGCAACTCTGAGTTGTTACCAACCTACTCTGAATCAACTGCACCCTCTCTAGATCCTCTCTTAACGTATCTATACCTTTGCTCTCCACTTCTACTAAGCCAAACCATCTGATAGGCGATCTACACCTTTAGCCATACCAAGCCTCAAAGGGAGCCATCTAAACAAATCACCTACCTTGGGCATACAAATACGACCCTCGATCCTCAAAACACCATCAGAATCAAGTACCGGTTACCTAGCTTCACCTCTAGCCACTTTGTCTCAAAATATACACAACTTCTCATCCTTAAACTGCCTCTCACAAATTTGATCTATCAAAGGTCAGCGGGCCTCGATGAAAGTAAGCACTCCACCTCCATCCGAAAGTTGTAATCTCACCAACCCGTTGGCTAACCTCTGAACATCTCTAGCTAGAGACTGCTTCTCAACCTAAATAGCTGCAAGACTCCCCATGATGGAAACCTTCCTACTCAATGCATCAATTACTACATTGGCTTTTCTAAGATGATGGAAAATAGTCAAATCATAGTTTTTTCAAGAGCTTAATCCATCTCCTTTGCCTCAAGTTCAGATTCCTCAAGCTGAAGATACATTGTAAGCTGGGATGGCTAGTAAATACCTCATAATAGATTCCATATAGATAGTGACGCAACAACTTCAATACAAAAACTACTTCAGCCAACTCTAGATCATGAGTGGGATAATTCTTCTCATAAACCTTCAACTTCCTCGAAGCATAGGAAATCACCTTACCTTTTTGCATCAATACTCCACCTAACCCACTCCCAAAGCATCGCAATAAACCATGAAATCAACACCCTCCTCTAGCAATGTCAAGATAGGAGCAATAGTCAATAATAACTGGAGCTTTTGGAAGCTCTCCTCACACTTATTGGACCAATGAAATACAATATTGTTTTTGAATGGGCCTAGTTAGTGGAGCTGCAATAGTAGAGAAGTATTGCGCAAAATAATGTTAATAACTAGCCAAACCCACAAAGCTACGAGTATTTGTAGATGAGGAGGTCTAACCCCGAACAACCTCAATCATTTTTGGACCAACCCAGATGCCATCCTTCGACACCACATGCCCAAAAATGCCACGAAACTCAACCAAAGGTCACACTTGGAGATCTTAGCATACAACTTCTTCTCCCTATGCTTCTAGAACATAATCCTCAGTTGTTTCACATAATCTTCCTTGGTCTTAGAATAAACCAAGATATCATTAATGAATACTATCAAAAGTGAATCTATGTACGGTTGGAACACCCCATTCATCAAACTTTATAAATGCTACAAGGGCATTAGTCAAACCAAAAGACATGATAAGAAACTCATAATGGCCGTATCTGGTCTCAAAGGCTATCTTAGGAATATTAGAAGGCCGAATTTGTAGTTGATGATACCGAAATCTAAAGTCAGTCTTAGAGAACAATGTTGCTCTCTGGAGCTGATAAAGCAAATCATCAATACGAGGTAGTGGGTATTTGTTTCTAGTAGTCACCTTGTTCAGTTATCGATAATTGATATACATCCTCATGGAACCATTCTTTTCCTTCATAAAAAAATTTAGGCATCCCAAAGTGAAATGCTAGGGAGGATAAACCCTTTGCTCAACAAATCTTGGAGTTGCACTTTTGGCTCATTCAACTCAAATGGAGCCATATGATATGGAATGATAGAAATGGGTTTAGTGCCTGGCTCAAAGTTGATAAAGAAATCAATATCCCTGTCTAGAGGGACTCTTGATAGATTGGTGGAAAATACATTTGGAAACTCACAAACCACAAGAATAGAATCTATTAAAGGTGGCATAGCAAACCATCACGAATAAATTCCAAACAAGCCAAACACTCTCTATCAATCAACTTTTAGGGCCGAATATAAGAGATAACCTTACTAGGATTAGAACTCCTCGAACCTATCCAATATACCCTTAGTCTACCTGGCATGGCTAAGTTCACCATCTTGTCATAGCAATCAAGAATACGGTGATACGAGGATAGCCAATCCATACCCAAAATAATATTGAAGTCTACCATATCTAAAATAATCAAGTCAACCCAAGTCTCATAGCATGTCGAAGTTACAAGATAGGATCGGTACACCGGATCCACTAATAAAGGCTCACATACTAGGGTCATAACATGAACAAGCACCAACATACTTTTATATGGAAAATCAAACTAGGATGAGAAATATACAAACACATGTGAATAAGTGAAGCCAGGATCAACTAAAAGAAATGCAGAGCAATGGCAAATCAAAACAATACCTGTGGTAAGAATATCAGAGGTTTTAGCCTCAGGTCCACTTGGAAAAGCATAGCACTACCTCCCTATCTTCCACTGGTCGAAGCTACTCCTCTACCACTAGACTGTGGGGGGGATCAACCGTTCTTTCACCTCTGGTGCGCCACTATTGTCAGAATGTCCTTTGCCCCGACCCCTAGTCTGTGGGGTTGTACCTCAAGATAATGGTGCCCTGACTGGTGTTGTGTTGTATGAATGGTAGGCCCCAGTATGAGTCTGCATGAGACAATATTGAATCAGATGATAAAAAAACCCATACCCATAACATGATCTAAGGTTAGGGAGCTATTGAGAAGGAACATGAGGGATATTGTAGCCATTAAGGTCTGCAAGCCTCTATTGTGAACTGAAGGAACTCTGGCCCAAACTATAAGAATCACGAGGGCTCCATCATTCCTCAAATGTTGATATTGTTGCATGATCCTCATAGCACTAAAATGATCCACCTCCTCTAGCCATACCTCTGCCTCTAGATGAGGCGCTTGAGAATTTACCAAATGTATGAATGTTTTTAGAGTTCCCAAACTCCTCGCGCTGCATGAGCTCTGCCTCCTTGGCGGTACTAACCACCGCTTCAAAAAAATACTCCACCTCTGAACACCCAGAACACTGGCTTCCTGGTGGAATTCATCAAACCCCTCATAAATCAATGAACCCTCTTTGCCTCAGGAGAAATGATAGTTGTAGCATATCAAGCTAACCGGCAGAGACAGATCTTATACTCTAAAACTGTTATAGTACCCTACATCAAACTCTTAAAACCTCAAGTGACTCTCCTCCCTAATGCTTCAAGGGAGGGAACTCTCCTAGAAAGTGTTGGAGAATGTCTCTAAAGTTATCAAAGAAGATCCAACTGGAAAAGACCCCAAAGAAGTCCTTCACCACTCCTTGGCTAGCCCATGGAGCTAGAGTTTAACATACCTAACACCGTGAGTCTATGCTAGCCCAATAGTCTCTAGTAGCTCCCTACAAGTAACCAAAAACTCATGTTCATCCTTAGTCATCCCACCCTGGAACTGAGGTGGGTGAATCTTCCTAGATCTTTTATATCTACGTTGCTCTTCATCGATCAAGGTAAATGCTGGAGCAACCTCAACATTAGGTGTTGTTGATGGCTGCTCCACCTGTACCTAGACATTAGAGGCCTATTATTGATCTGGAAGCTTAGCTCTCACTTGGGTATGAGATGAACTTTGTATGCCAGTTGGGTTACCTTCCTACCTCATAGTCTTTAGCACGCTCAAAATCCTTAGAAATGTATCATGTGGTAGTGGTACTGCAGCATACGCAGGAGGAACTTGATCCTCTCTAGGGTCTATAGCTGGCTTAGGGGAGATACCCCACTCATGCTCTCTGGCCGGTGTTGTTCCTCATCCCCAGCCCCTACCTCAACCTCTAACTCAACCTCTACCCTTAGCTAAGGTCTTAGTAGCAATCTCAGGGGCTACCTCTCCTTGTTTATAGCTATTGTGGATCTAGTCATCATCATCTGTCAAATTGGCACACGACCACTCAACCCTTTAACAAGAACCAATGCACGACATGATTAGAATGAAGTAAAAGAGAATATCCTATTAGTCTTCGTAGCCTCTCTAGGATACGTAACGGACGTCTCCGCATCGATCCTTAAGACTCTACAAGACTGGGTTGTCTATATGTGAGACCTATGTACCTGGGGCACTAATTCAAAATTGTAATAACCTGAAATCCAAGAACGTCGGCACTCACCTAACCCACCAAGGCGAGCCAGCGTAAACCTAAATAGTCAAATTCAATAACAAAAGCGAAAGATAAAATATTCTAAGATAGTAGATAAACATAAAGGAGCAAAACTAAAACCATCCTAGAACTAGTGTCACACGTACAAGACTCTAGATAATAATATTTAAAAGAAAATACAAGTCCCAACGTTCAGTCCCCAAATAAAACATAACATCATAAAGAATCTTTGAGGGTCAGCCGAAGAGACAAGCAGCTACCTCTCAAGAAATCCAGAAGCTCGATCTTCGATCTTGACATTGGAAAACCTATTAAGAGGGATTAGGTTCACAATCTACAAAAATTTAACAATGAGGTGGGCACCAAAAACCATGGTACTTAACAAATAGAAAATCAACCTGATGTAAAGCACTGAAGAACACAAGTACCTCTATCCATCCAAGCACATACCACCGAACTACATACCTACACTCAGAAAGGTTTCAGCACAACATAATATATGTGTGTGTATATACTGTGAGACCCCGTGTTTCTCATCTTCCATTATTGCGTTATATAAGGCACATGTGATTTTTGCTAGCACCTAAGGATAATACCGCTGCAAATAAGTGTTAAGATCAAGGACCTAAAGTTGTAAGCCAAAGGAATACCCTAAATGCACGTTCGGGATTAAAGAAATGAACCGAGTGGCACCTCGCCCTTTTCGGAAGGTTTAAATTAGGTTTCACTTTTTGGATGGGACTAAAAGTGTATAATTTGCTAATAATGAATTACTTTAAGCTATTTTAACAGCACAAAGTTCATACATTAAGTTTTAGAATCAAGAAAGTTGCAATATAAAAGTTGGCCAAAGTTACCGTAAGTTTCTTTATGAAATCCTTCTTAAATTTGGGTCAAATGCATCAGCTCTTATCTCCCAAAATATAAACAATTAGAAGGTCCATGACCTATCAAATTGAAGATCTATGGGTCTAGTTTTCAATGCATAAAACCGCGCATCATACCGACCTCAGAATAAAGATTTATGACCATTTTACCGAGACTGCCCGAGCTGGAAACCAGGTCATGGGTTGTGTCGGGTTGACCCAATTTAATGTAGGCTATTTTGACACTTTAAAGTTCAAAAATGAGCCATTTTCGTCCCAAACCAGTCTGGAACTGAAGAAAAAGCTCCCAAAAGTTCTCTAAGTGATTTAGGTAAGTTTTTCGCGTTTTTACCGCTAAAATATGTCCCCATGCATAGAAATGTGTGTCTTACGCTTTGCAATTATTTCTCCCTCGTATTAGCTGTGTTTGGAGCTGTTTTTGGGCTGTAAAAAAAGTGATGTTCTTGCTGGTATTGTTGTTATGCAGCTGGTGTGTTTAGGTAATAATTCTGGAGCTCTTTTACGGTCATTTTTACGACGTTTTACGGACATTTCCTCGCATAAATGCTCCTTGTCGAATCTGGTCATTAATGCTGAATTTTTTACTGTTTATAGGTGTCTTTAAGCTGTGTATATATTGTCGTTGTGATGCTTAGGATGTAAGGAACAACTTTCGTGAAGGAACTTTTGGCAATCGGACATTCGTTAGAGAGGTATGTTAAAGGCTAAGCTCCGTCTCTCCTTTTAGCACGAAATCTGGGAAGTTTCCCAAAACGTCAAATGTGATATCTTACTGTTCTGTTGCTAGAAAGACCTTCTGTAAAAGGCATTGGGATTGCAGCTGAGTTATATTCACGATGGTATTAGGTTGAAATTATATTTATTCGCTTAAACTGGACATTCAATTTCTATATATCATTTTGTCAGTTTCCCGGCTACCAATTCATATGTTTGAGGCGTTTCTCTTCCTGGTGTAGTGCCATTAAAATAAATGTAGAATGCAAAGGGAATGTAATATTCAAAATCAGTCCTTCTTCCATATAAAAATATAATTGAAGAATTTAACAAGTAACGCGTTGGTTTCCAATATTCTCAAGTGAAATGCTCCTGTCTAAACTACTAAGGCACTTGATCCTGTTTAAATACATTTTTTTACTAATTGACATGGGACCAAATATAATCATTATGTAAAGCACCTTTATGAACATTTTCAAAGTTAAGGCTTCACTCTAAATGTTGGCCATTAAGGCTACTTGAGTTTTGGTTACAGGTGGTATTTCTATTAACCTTTTTACTATGGTTATCTATGATTTTACTTCCTGCCTTACGTACCAGTACATGTTTATTCGTACTGACGTCCTTTTGTCTGGGGACGCTGTATTTTATTTTGTGCGTGCAGGTTCATGTAGGGGTTCTGATTGACCCCTCCACTAGGAGCCCCATTCAGCTATGAGTTGGTAAGATCCACCTCTTCCTGGAGCTTTCACAGGATGTTTACTTTTTGTTGTACAGTTAGGTATGTCGGGGCCCTGTCCCGACAGTGTTATTGATTCTCATAGAGGCTATTGTGGACATGTTATTGTGGGTTAGTCCTTTTGTGTCTTTCAGACTCCAGTCATAAGATTGGTATGTATATATGGTGTGTGCCTGTACCTCTATAGTGCCAGCCTTGTCGGCTAGCTAGTACTTTATCATTTGGGTTTACTTATCTTGATGTACGTGATTTACTGTTGACTAGGTCATGACCTAAAATGTCCAGGCTTAGTCTTTCAGACGTTATGCTGCTCGATTTTCTTCTGGTCCCTAGTTAGTTCTCTAGCATGTTTAGTGGCTTACCCGACCAATAACTATATCGGGTGCCAGTCGCGCCTCCCCTCTCTTTGGGGCGTGACAAACATGGTATCAGAGCAGGTCGTGTCCCAGGGAGTCCACAATGTCCTGTCTAATAGAGTCTTGCTTATGGGTATGTTGTGCACCACACTTATAATTAGGAGGCTACGAGGCATTTAGGGATGGTTTCATTTCTTTTACTGAATAGATCGTGCTATATAGCAAAGCTATAGGAACATATGAAATCTATATCATGTTAAGTTTTTCTTATTTAATGGGTTACATATGCTCAGGAGATGGCACAACATGAGATAAGTATGGATCCAAGATAAGGTACCAATCATGTCTTACTTGGTGAGGAAGATATATTCCCTATTGAGGCACATAGGGAGCTTCCAATGCCCACAGTACCAGATTCACCAGCACCTGTTGGGGCCCAAGGAGATCTAGTACCCCAAGCCCTATTAGAGACTGGGGATCAGGGCATGAAGGAGGCTATTCAGCTACTAACTATGACGGTTTCTATTCATGAGAGACAACTAAAGGTGAGAGCAGACGCCAGAAGGGATAAAATAGAAAGCTCAAAGGTACAAGAGTTTCTTCACTTGGCCCCTCCAGTATTTACAGGGTCCAATCCAACTAAGGATCCACAAGACTTCATCAACCATATGTATAGAGTATTGAGGGTGATGCATGCCTCTATCACCGAGGCAGTGTAGTTGGCTTCTTTTCGACCACGTGATCTTGCCATCTTATGGTACGAGGTGTGGGAGAGATCTAGAGGGCCTGATGCTCCGCCATCATAGTGGGAGGACTTCTCTGAGGCATTTTTAGCCCATTACGTACCACAGGAGGTGCGGGAGGCTCGTGTTGACCAGTTATCAGTTTGACCAGAGGGGTATGAGAGTAAAGGAGTACAAACTTAGGTATAATTCTTTAGCTAGGTATGCACCAGACATTGTACGTACCATGAGTGCTAAAGTTTATCGTTATATGGATGGTTTGGGGGATCATTTGATCAGAGACTGCAAGATAGCCTCTTTACAAGATGGTGTAGATACTTCTCGTATTCAGCGTTTTACTCAGACTATAGAGGATCTTTCTTGTCTAATTTGGGATATCCGTAGGGATAGGGAGAAGAATAAGAGGGCTCGTACTATGGGGTTTTATAGGGAGCCACGGGCTGATTTTAGGCCTCCTTTTCACCGATATCAACCTCTGTCAGCGGGTAGTTCCCCGCTATAGATACAAGACTAGTGATTTGATCATTATATTCAGTTAGGGTCGGGGAAGAGTTTACGCCAGCCTGAGAGCCATCGACAGGTATTCTTGGCAACAATGGGACAACCTACTCCCCCATGTACACAATGCGGCAGGCTTCATGCTAGGCAGTGTAAAAAGGGTTAAGGTGCATGTTACCATTACGGGAAGACAGGATATGTTATTAGCAACTGGCTCTTTAGTCAGTCCATACTATGAATGAATTTATGATAATATTCCCCAATGAGCTTCCCTGGATCCTCCGAAAGGGATTTCAATTTTTCTTTAGATTTTCTCCCTGATATGCAATCTATACCCATTCCTCTCTAAGAAAAATGGATCCTGTAGAGCTAAGAGACTTGAAGGAATAACTGAAGAGCTTGCTTGATAAAAACCTTATTAGGCCAAGCACATCTCCATGGGGTGCTCTAATTCTCTTTGCTTGGAAGGAGATGTGTATCGATTATAGATAGCTAAAAATTCACTATCAAGAATAAGTATTTTTTTATATGGATTGATGGTTTTTTAAAGATTTACTTGTGACCCAGGTACTATCAGCTACGTGTCAGGGATGTTGATATTTGAAAGGCAATATTTAGTATGAGTCAGAAGCTGAGCATGCAAACCACTTGCGAGTTAGACTACAGACTCTCCTAGACAACAAGTTATAAGATGAATTCTCCAAATATGAATTTTGGTTAACTTCTATAGCTTTTCGTGGACATGTTATTACTAGCGATAGTATCAAGGTCAATGGCTAGAAAATTGGAGCAGTAATGGCCTGGCCGAGACCCTTAAATCCGACAAAGGTCCATAGCCTTTTGGGCTTGGCCGGATATTATCGGAGGTTTGTTGAGGGATTCTCCACTACCTATACTGACGAGGTTGGCATATAAAGCAACTAAGTTTTAGTAGATTGAATTATGTGAACAGAGTTTTCAAGAGCTAAAGAAAAGGCTTACCACCGCACCTAGTTTGATTCTTTCGGATGGAACCAAAGGCTACATTGTATATTATGATGCCTTGATAAATGGCCTAGGTTGTGTTCCTATGCAGCATAGTAAAGGTATAGCATATGCTTCCAAACAGTTGCGAAAGCATGAACAAAATTATCTCACCCATGATCTTGAGCTCGTTGCGGTTGTATTTGCCCTAAAGATTTGGCAACATTATCTATATGGAGTTCATGTTGATATTTTTTACCGACCACCAGAGCCTCCAATATTTATTCAAGCAGAAGGAGTTGAACCTATGACAAAGAAGGTGGCTAGAGTTACTAAAAGATTATGATATTGGCATGTTGTACCACCTCGGTAAAGCTAATGTTGTTGCTGATGCACTTAGCCGAAAGTCTATGGGAAGTCTAAGTCATGCGAAAGCTGATAAGGTTGAAATGACAAAAGATTTACGTCAGCTAACTAGTTTGCACGTGCAATTAGCAGATGCGAAAGGTGGAGGTGTGATTGTTAAAAATACAATTTTTGAATCTTCCATTGATACTAAGGTAAGAGACCAACATCATGAGGATCCTAAGCTTATGATACCGAGGGAAAGTGTTCCACAACATCGACATCCTATAATTGAGCTAACTTGAGATGGAATCCTACAGTACCGGGGCCTCTTATGTGTGCCAAAAATCAGAGGGCTCCATGCCAAGATTCATTTTGAGACTTATTATCCTAGATATTCGTCTCAACCTGGGGCAACAAAAAAAGGGATATTGAGACCTACGACAAAGTTATTGGTGGAATGGTGTGAAAAAGATATTCCAAAGATAGTGGCCAATGCCCCAACTACCGGCATATTAAAATAGAACATTAGAGACCTGGAGGCCTAGCTAAGTATACTGATTTTCTGTTATGAAAATTTAGACATGATAAATACGGGCTTCATCACTAGGTTGCCTTATACTTCGTGCAGGTATGACTCTATTTGAGTAATCATTGATAGGTTGATAAAATGTGCTCATTTATTGCCTGTAAGAACGACATATTCATCGTAGGATTATGCTAAGCATTACATTCAAGAGATTATTTGCCTTTATGGAGTTCCATTGTCTATTATCTCTGATCGAGGGGCTCAATTTACTATACATTTTGGAAGTCTTTTCAGAAGGGTCTGGGCACTCAGGTAAATCTCAGCACCGCTTTTCATCCACAAACTGTTGGGGAAAGTAGAGTGTACCGTCCAGACTGTTGAGGATATATTACATGCATGTATGCTGGACTTTAAAGAAAACTGGGATCATCATCTACCTCTTATTGAGTTTGCTTATAAAAATAGCTTCCATGCTAGTATTCAAATGGACCCTTAGGGAGCACTATACGGGCGAAGATGTAGATCACCAATTGATTAGTTTGCAGTTGGGAAGGAAAAAGTTGCTAGACCCTAATCTATTTCAACAAGCAACGAAAAAAAAAGAAACCTATAAGAGATTACCGCAAAGGGCCCAGAATCAGTAGAGGTCTTACACAGATGTTCGACGAGGAAACTTACAGTTTGATGTAGAAGATTGGATCTTCTTAAAGGTATCACCTATAAAGGGAATCATGCGGTTTGGAAAGACAAGAAAGCTCAGTCCTAGATATGTTGGACCTGTTGGACCGTATAAGGTTATTAGAGAAACTAGCAAGGTAACATATGAGTTTAATTTTCCTTTAGAATTGAGGGAAGTCCACCCAGTGTCTCATGTATCTATGTTGCAGAAGTACATATGGAATCCTTCGTGTATAACTCATATTAAGGATACCCCCATTGCTGAAGACTTAACTTGTGATGAGGTACCTGTGGCTGTTTTAGATTGACAAATAAGAAAGCTTTGAAATGAAAAGTGGCCTTCGTGAAAGTGTTGTGGAAGAACAACAATATTGAGGAAATGACTTGTGAAGCCAAAGAATAAATGATGCGGAATCCCCCCAGCTATTTATAACTTATGGAGGTGAAACTTGTATGTTTTGTCGCGGGATAGCTATACAAAGCTTAGTAATTAGAGTTTTTGAAAGTTGATTTATGGTTTGCAATGGTAATAAATGTATCCAAAAAATAACATTTTAGTAGATGATAATGCAACCAAGGGGCTGTCTTGACACATTCGTGGACGAATATTCTTAAGGGGAGGAGACTGTGAGACCCCGTGTTTCTCATCTTCCATTATTTAAATAGTGTGGTGTTATATAAGGCACATGTGATTTTTGCTAGCACCTAAGGATAATACCGCTGCAAATAAGTGTTAATATCAAGGACCTGAAGTTTTAAGCCAAAGGAATACCCTAAATGCACGTTCGGGATTAAAGAAATGAACCGAGTGGCATCTCGCCCTTTTCGGAAGGTTTAAATTAGGTTTCACTTTTCGGATGGGACTAAAAGTGTATAATTTGCTAATAATGGATTTCTTTAAGGAATTTTAACATCACAAAGTTCATACATTAAGCTTTGGAATCAAGAACGTTGCAAGATAAAGGTTGGCCAAAGTTACCGTAAGTTTCTTTATGAAATCCTTCTTAAATTTGGGTCAAATGTATCAGCTCATATCTCCCAAAATATAAGAAATTAAAGGTCCATTACCTATCAAATTGAATATCTATGAGTCTAGCTTGCAATGCACAAAACCACGCATCAAACCGACTTCAGAATAAGGAGTTATGACCGTTTTACCGAGACTGCCTGAGCTGGAAACTGGGTCATGGGTTGGGTCGGGTTGACCCAACTTAATGTCAGCTATTTTGACACTTTAAAGCTCAAAAATGAGCCATTTTCATCCCAAACCAATCTGGAACTGAAGAGAAAGCTCCCAAAAGTTCCCTAAGTGATTTAGGTAAGTTTTCGCATTTTTATCGTTAAAATTCGTCCCCGTGCCTAGAAATGTGTGCCTTACGCTTTGCAATTATTTCTCCCTCGTACTAGCCGTGTTTGGAGCTATTTTTGGGCTGTAAAAAAAAGTGGTGTTCTTTTTGGTATTGTTGGTTTGCAGCTGGTGTATTTAGGTAATAATTCTGGAGCTCTTTTACGGTCATGGTTACGACGTTTTACGAACGTTTCCTCGCGTAAATGCTCCTTGTCGAATCTAGTCATTAATGCTGAATTTTTGACTATTTATAAGTGTCTTTAAGATGTGTATATATAGTTGTTGTGAAGCTTAGGATGTAAGGAACAACTTTCATGAAGGAACTTTTGACAATCGGACGTTCGTTGGAGAGGTATGTTAAGGCTAAGCTCCATCTCCCCTTTTAGCACGAAATCCGGGAAGTTTCCCAAAACGTCAAATGCAATATCTTACTATTCTGTTGCTAGAAAGACCTTTTGTGAAAGGCATTGGGATTGCAGCTGAGTTATATTCACGATGGTATTAGGTTGAAATTCCATTCATTCGCTTAAACTGGACATTCAATTTCTATATATCATTTTGTCTGTTTCCCGGCTACTAATTCATATGTTTGAGGCGTTTCTCTTCTTAGTGTAGTGCCATTAAAATAAATGTAGAATGCAAAGGGAATGTAGTATTCAAAATCAGTCCTTCTTCCATACAAAAATATAATTGAAGAATTTAACAAGTAACGTGTTGGTTTCCAATATTCTCAAGTGAAATGCTCCTGTCTAAACTACTAAGGCACTTGATCTTATTTAAATATATTCTTTTACTAATTGACATGGGACCAAATATAATCATTATGTAAAGCACCTTCATGAACATTTTCAAAGTTAAGGCTTCTCTCTAAATGTTGGGTTAAATTCCCAAATTTGTTAAAAAGACATGTATGATCCCACGAGCCATATGTATATGCAATGACAATGATTATGATGCTATGAGAATAAGTGTACCGATGAGCCAAGATTGGCTAAGTTCTTGCTATGTCTTACCATGCGCATTCAACATTCATATCATACATTGCACGTTATGCATGGACTTCGAGCTATAATCGAAGGTATGGGGCCTATTTGCCCAACTATATATATGTATATGGTACAGATGGCCACAGGTTGGCAGATATGATGCCGGTTAGCTACCGGAAAGGACCACCAGTGCTAGCATTTGGTTGGGTATGTCATGCATTTGCATCTATATATATGTATTCACGACATGCGATACTCGAGCATACCATGCATTTTTTTTATCACTAGGAGATGGCTTATTAGCCATTAAGGCTACTTGAGTTTTGGTTACAGGTGGTATTTCTATTAACCGTTTTACTACGGTTATCTATGATTTTACTTCCTGTGTTACGTACCAGTACATGTTTATTCGTACTGACGTCCCTTTGCCTGGGGATGCTGCATTTTATTTCGTGAGTGCAGACTCATGTAGGGGTTCTGATTTACCCCTCCACTAGGAGCCCTATTCAGCTATGAGTTGGTAAGCTCCACCTCTTCCTAGAGCTTTCACAAGATGTTTACTTTTTGTTGTACAGTTGGGTATGGCGGGGCCCTGTCCCGACAGTGATAGTGATTCTCATAGAGGCTATTGTGGACATGTTATTGTGGGTTGGTCCTTTTGTGTCTTTCAGACTCCAGTCATAAGATTGGCATGTATATATGGTGTGTGCATGTACCTCTGTAGTGCCAGCCTTGTCGGCTAGCTAGTACTTTATCATTTGGGTTTACTTATCTTGATGTACGGGATTAACTCTTGACCAGGTCATGACCTAAAATGTCCAGGCTTAGTCTTTTAGACGTTATGCTGCTCGATTTTCTTCTGGTCCCTAGTTAGTTCTCTAGCATGTTTAGTGGCTTACCCGACCAATAACTGTATCGGGTGCTAGTCGCGCCTCCCCTCTCTTTGGGGCGTGACATATACACACACACATATATGAACACACATGTATATATATGTATTTATATATATATATATATATGTGTGTATGTGTGTGTGTGCGCGCCGTATGTGTATGTGTATGTGTATGTGTATGTGTGTGTGCGTGCGTATATATATACACACACATTATAGAATAATATCCCAGAATATTCAACTGATTTCCAGAATCAAGTAATACAATAGTCTATTGAACATAAGCAGTTATGGTTCTTAACGCAGTATCCATATAGTCCATTCATCACATGTACATGACTCAAATTAAAAACTTATATCACAATCTTTCAATGTTACAGTCTCAATTATATGCAAAGCTAAAAGCATTCATTGCACCATACATGTTACATATAACACCTTCAGGAAAAGAATGATGTGTGATGGAGTGAATGTTATGAAATGTAAACAATGCAATGCAATGTCAAGTAATCATGAGGCATGTCTATCCTATGATATAGATCCAATGACTGTATTAGAACAAAATTCATGGGGGGTCACACATAGACCATGTATCCATCGAAACCATTTTCCTCCGTCATTTACTTTCATGTCTAGCTGGAACCATTTTTCTTTGGCTTTTATTTTTATTTTTTTCTAGCCGAAACGATTTTTCTTCAGGTTATCATTTCTTTTCTTTTCTATCTTTTTCTAGATGGAACTATTTCCTTCGGCTTTTAATCATCAATGGAATATCAAGCAATACATGTAATTATAACACAATAATCACTTTCAAAAGTAAAAGAATGTGTAAGATGTTCACATGAATCGTTTATTCAATAATCAATATAGGATAATCCACAAGTTCACAAGTATTCACAATCCCATAATCATCTCACAAGTCAAAAATTCATAAAATATACAATCACCCAATCCAAAATCCCATGATCAAAGACAAATATTATAATTCTATCTCATTTCATGGAATAAATCACACAAACCCAATAACATAGGAGAATAAGAGGTTCAATCATACTTAACAAAAGGTTAGAAGTTCACTTGCCTCAATCGATGTCTCAATCAACTCAAATTCATGTCTTTTCCCCTTCTAAAGTACTCCAAATCATCACAATCAAGCCAATATAGTATTATAATCACATTATGCAACTAATGACATTAAAATCAAGCAAAAGGATTGTCCGAAAATCTTATTATAACGACCTGACCTAGGGGCCTAGTTATCACATGGCAATTAGATACTCAAAGGCACCTCATACAAGCCATCTAGGCATTTCAAGCATTCATAGGTAATAAACGGAAACATAATCTGGAAAATCATCAGGGAAAGGAGCTATGGGCTTCTTGAAATGAAGCAATATTAAAATAACAACAACAACAACATACCCAGTGAAATCCCACAAGTAGGGTCTGGGGAGGGTAAGATGTACGCAGACCTTACCACTACCACATAGGTAGAGAGGCTATTTCCTGGAAACCCTCGTCACAAAAACCCATCAGCAGAATAAGCTAGATATGATAAACAGGCAAGAAAGAGAAGAACACATGATAATACATAGATACAGGATAGTAAACATATAAAGCCAGATAAATAACATATAAAAGGCAGACAATTACCACTCCTTCCTATCCACCCTATTAGCCTGCTACTCTAATTCTCGACCTCCACTCCTTCCTATCTAAGGTCATGTCCTTGGTGAGATCAAGTTTCACCATATCATGTCTAATCACCTCCCCCCAATACTTCTTTGGTCTACCTCTACCCCTCCGTATAGCTCACAAATCTAGCCTCTCACACCTTCTAACAGGGGCATCGGTACTCCTTCTCTGTACATGTCCAAACCATCGCAGTCTCGCTTCCCTCATCTTGTCAGCTACAGGGGCCACCTCTAGCTTCTCCCGAATGACCTCGTTCCTAATCTTATCACTCCTGGTGTGACCACACATCCATCTTAACATCCTCATTTCTGCGACTTGCATCTTCTGAACATGTATATTTTTTATTGGTGAACACTCCACCCCATACAACAAAGAAGGTCTAACCACCATTCTGTAGAACTTACCTTTGAGTTTAGGTGGTATCTTCTTATCACACAATACTCCAGAGGCCAACCTCCATTTTGTCCAAGCCGCCCCAATACGATGTGTGACATCATCGTCGATATCCCCACTACTCTGGATGATAGACCACAGATACTTAAAGCTTTCCTTCTTGGGGATAAGGTGAGCTGCAAGTCTCACATCAATGTCTGCTTCATCCCTCGTAACACTGAATTTGCAGTCCAAGTATTCTGTTTTGGTCCTGTGCAGTTTGAATCCTTTGGTCTCCAAACCTCCAAGCTATCATTAACTTTGGTCCGGGTCTCATCAATTAGTACTATGTCATCTGCAAACAACATACACCATGGGACTTCCTCCTGGATAGATCAAGTCAGCTCATCCAACACCAAGGCAAATAAAAAGGGGCTCAGCACAGATCCTTGGTGAAGTCCCATCTGAATAGGAAAATATTCAGAGTCTCCTCCCACCGTTCTTACCCGAGTTATGGCCCCGTCGTACATGTCCTTTATCACTCTAATATATGCCATTGGGACGCCTTTCATCTCCAAACACCTCCATAGGACATCCCTCGAGACTTTGTCATAGGGCTTCTCAAGATCAATTGAAGCAATATTAAAAACAAGTGGAAATAACAACATTCATTACTGTGTCTAGATGCATAACAACTACATTATAAGTCGAGATGGGACCAGTAATGGGATGTCTTCATCAAAAGAAAGAAATCCATATAGTAAAATATGGAAAGTAAATGCCTTAGAAGGGCTACAAAATAATGTCTCAAAAAAAGCTAAATACGAGTTAGAAAGAAAAAGTAAAGGAGTCCCGATCTAAAGGCTCACCACTAATACTAAAGCTATTCTCGGATGCTGAATACTAGCCACGAGCCGGTGGAAGAGTACATGTCCCTACATGGTTAAATCATGTAGGCAAATATGCGTTAGTACGTTTGAATGTACTAAGTATGTGAGATGCAATGTACAAATGAAATTGTGATGCAATCATAATTAAACATAACATATAGATATACATGATATTAATAAGTCATGAAACAGGCTTAAACATGCACAAAGAATACACCTCAGAGAAATATGAGACAATGCATATTTAACACACGAATTCAAGACATATCATGGAATCACATAAATTTGTAGGAATAGACCATAACCGATAGTAAGACCATGTGAGCTACTACATGGAATCCAATGAACTTCATCCATTGAGAAAAGATCATTGCACTCCTTCTATTGGGAAAAAGGGAATCTACTTGTCAAGGTAGATACCTAAAACTTAGTAATTCTGCAATTGCATCTTTCATAACTTTGGGGCTTATGTGGATCCAGTAGTAAAGCCTACAAGGCTCCTATGGTGGCACATAGTTTGGGACATTGAGATTTGGCTTCAAAGGATCATGCCTCAACTAACGGGATGGGTCCCAATCTTTAGTCCTCTTGGTGCTAAGTCTTCCCACAAAAATCTCTTAAGAATGTACTCTTAGAATCATAAGTAGCAATGATAGGAGTAGCTTGAACTTAAGAGTCTTTCTTAAACATCCTTTAGGGAAATAATCACTATACACATATTTTTGTAAAACTTAACTCTGAAGCTCTTCATTAAATCCCTATTCATAGTAATAATTCACAAGAACTTTCATCAAAAAATAAGGTGGTCTTATTTGATGCATGGGATAATCATATAGTAGCATAGAAACCATAAAATCATCATAAGCATGCATTAGAAATTAGGAACTTAAAGAAAAGGAAAAATGCATAATAGGGAACTTTATGGGTTAAAAGACACCCATAAATCAACTCACATACCTGAGGAACTAGAGAAAATCGGAATTGAAGTCTTGAAAGAGGAACTTGGGAAATCCTAGCCTTGTTCTTGCCTATCCTTGAGATTCCCTTTTGCCTTAGAGAAATTTAAAAGTGTGGAATGATAGTACATAAGGATTTTAGGCTAATATAGGTCCCTTTCCCGTCCCAAAAATGACATGGTTTTGAAATAGATTTGATGGGAATAACTAAAGTGCCCTTCATTTGAAGCTGTCGAAAGCCATCTACGAGACCCTAACTACAGGTTGTAGATTTGTTTGTGGGCCATAGACTCTTTCGTCTGATAGCTCACCTGAGAATCCTGAAATATGGCCTTTGCTTGATTGGGAACTACGACAAAAAGGATGGGTCGTACTATTTTCTATGTGCCATGGTTGGACTCGTAGAATCCTTCCACACTTAGCCAAATTCTTACCTTGTATCTGACCTCTTTATACGAGACCTTATACGGGCCGTCTGATAAGTTGTGGATTACCTTCCTGAAAACTTCAACTCATGTTTGGAATCTCACTCACGAACCTATCTACGAGCCATAAAATAATCCACAGGCCGTAGACTGTCTCGTGAACCAGGTTCTAAGTGATTTTTCAGGCCAACTTTTCTACACTCAGGGCTTCTAAACTGGGGATCGTTACACTCATACCGAAAATGTGTCTCAAAATCTAAAAATTTTATATGAAGACATTTCCCAAGTAATAAGAAATCTAATGGTGAACAATGTTTTGAAAAGGGGCTTGAAATGAGCCCAAAATCATCATTTTTTCTATCAAAAATCAATGCCCATGAAACCATTAACTTTTTCAATTCAAAATCCAAATTTTGATGTTAAAATCATTAATCAATGAAAATCAAAGATACAAGTTAGAAATACGTTACCTCGAAGCCTTATCTTGATAATCCTTGAAAATTCTCTCACAACCCGAGCTTAGGATATTAAAAATGGTAGAAATGATGAAATATGTCATTTAATTGAACACATTATTTCAGGGTCGTGAACACACTCCGCAAACGCGGAGGACCTTCCGCACAGTGGAGGTCAAGCAGTGTAACACTTCACGAATGCAGAGTTCACCTCCACGAACGTGGAGGTTAAGAGGAATAACCTTTCACGAACCGGAGGACAACCCCGCGAGTGCGATGTACAAAAGTAACTGCACCAGATTGCAGTCCAACCAGCAATTTCACACACAAAATGGACCCCTAAAGCCCATTTGGATCCCGATAGGCACAAACCAGATACGCAACTCTACCAGAAACGACCTTCAAGATTCAATGGAACCATAAGAATTTGAGTTTGAAGCCTTCTTGGCTCGAAAGGCTATAGAACCCGAAGAAACTAGTAAAAACTCAAAATACCCAAACTGCCCTTGGAAACTCTAAAAAATACAACGACACCATTTCTAATGTTCGTTTCACCACCCAAAACCATTGAACCTATCGGAATTCCAATTTGAGCTTCTGAACTCTGAATGGACCAAAGTCAAACTATGCTCTACATTCAACTGAAAATGCAATTTTGGGTCCAAAATCTCTGTTTTAACTCCAAAGTCAATTCTGTCGGTTTTGCTAGAACAAATTCCGCATTCTGAAGATGATGGAATCAACGGAATTGCATTTTTACCCTTGAAACTCAAGATGATCTCAAAACTCAAAATTTCAAACTTTAAGCTTTTAAAAACTCTTTTTTCAGCAAAACTTCAACTTTTTTTGCAACGTTTTCAAAATCGACTTTAAACTCAATCTGAAATGACTCAAGGCAACTTTTGAGAAGGCAAAACGATAATTTGTCAAGAATGTCAAAAATAACCTTTGAGGTCATTACATAAATAAATGTTGGAGTTTTGATTATTATCGATAAATTAATTTCTCATTATGCTAATTTACTTCATTAAAGAATACTATTAGCTTATACACTTAATTAGTATTTCTCTTTTTTTTTTATTCAATAAATAATGTTTACGTTTTTAGGAAAAGTTTATCACATGAATAAAAAAAACATGATTTTTGAAGTAGAAAATAATGATAATAAAGAAGTATAACAGAGATATTAAAAAATTATCTAGAAGAAAAAGGAGAGTTTAATTTTAAGAATAAAATTAAATGGCAAAACCATTTTTACGGAATTTAAATATTAATCTATCTATATGCTATGTTAAAAGCGTGAAGGCCTTTAGAAATATTGTTTGAATTTTTTGCTCATTATTAAAACACCTTTAACCACCTTTTCACTATTTTTCTTAATTTGTTATTTTATCTTTTATTTATTTAGTTTCATGATTTACTTTTGAATTAGAATTTTTTATTTTTACAATTCACTCTTTATTTAGGACTATCTTATATAAATAATTGTCTAGGCAATGAAGTAAAAAGGAAAAATATTATTATTATTTTAATATTTAAGACTTTTAAATTAACTAAAATTTTGATTATCAAATATTTTGTTAATAAAAGAATGTAATATAGCAAATTTGAAAAGAAAAATAGTAATTAAAATTACGTTGAAACATTAAACTACTCCTTTTATATTTAGGAGTCTTTTTAAAATTAAATTTTAATCAATTATTTATTTAACTACTAATTATTCAACTCCAAACTATTACTTTGTTTATTTATAAACTATTAACATATTTCTATATTATAAGTAATTGAATTGATTTTCTCATCTTTGCCTGTTCAAAATAGATTAAACAATTGCATCAAATTAATAATATTTATTTAATTTTATTTTCATAAATATTATATTTATTTTAATGATAAAATACTATTTATATATATTTTTTTAAATTAACGTGACAGATACATACATGCAAAACATGTATACTAAACTAGTCTTCGTAAATACAAGTGTGGCTGAAAAAACATCATAGTGACAAGTCTTGAGGGAGAGGTGCGTGCTTTCACTGCTTCTGTAAGTCCAGTTGAAGTGCCAAACTGGCCAAGGTCTCATCAGCTGCACGCGATGAGAAAACTATTCTCTTTTTTGTTAGAAAATAATTGCTTTTAATATTCCCACACCTGCCCACGACGTGATCATCATTTCTTGCTAGCACGAGCTTTGCCAGCTCTTTCCCCATAAACACCTTCTTACCCTCATGTCAATACATCATTTTCCTTTGATTCTTTCTCAATTTAATATTTCAGTGAGTAAATTTTGTTTATCTGATTAATTTAGGTTTACGGTGAATATATAGGAGGAAAAGTTTAAGGCATTTTTATCAAAATATTTTTAGTAATCAAAGCAAATTTAATATTTCTGATTAAAGATATAAGAATCGAATCATATTTATCATGCTATCTCATAAAGCAAGCAGATTTTTGCATCGACTCTTATGGCAAAGCCTTTGTTGTTTTCTTTAGGAAAGAGGGTTTTATAGAACCATCAATTTTGTCATTTAGAGATGAAATAACTTCATTATAAAAGTAGCTCATATATATGTTTAATGTTATACGAACGACTCACATATACTTTATGGAAGTGAAAAAATTATTTTAAATTCATTTTTTAAAAAAATGTTTAATTAAAAAAACATGTAGGGATATATTTGATCATCCTCATAAATTTTTTTTGTTTTGACTTTATTTATTCAATGACTAATTTGAATTTATTGTTTTGATGGTCAAATTTATTTTCTCACCATCTTGATTGTAAAATCTATCATATGTCCTCAATGTCTTTTTACAGTTATAAAAATAAATGAAAATATATCCAAAAAAGACTAATTTTCAAAAAAAAAAAAACTTACTTTTTTTCCTCTATTTTCATTCACATTTTCTTAATTTCTCATATTTGTACACTAAAGAATGCAAGGAGAAAAATAAAATAACAATGCAAAATTCAAACAATTATAATTGAAAAATTAAACAAGTTCATGTGTGGGAAGAATCATAATATGAATTCTTTTAAAATTAAAAAATAGAAAAAATAAATTTAAAAGTAAATTCCCACTCTGTTAGATTAAAAAGATATATGTAAGTCACTTTATAATGAGAGGAGTATGTATGAGTTATTTTATAATAATAATGAAATATATGAATCATATTTATAATAATGGATGTATTAACACTAAATAATAAAATTGAGAAATATACGAGACCTTTTATCCTTTATTTAATTTGAATAATTAAAATAAGAGGAAATTTCAAAAAGGGATGAGTAAAAATTAATGCCAACTAAGAGGAAGAGGGTATCCAGCTAGCAGCAGGAGGCACAAAATGACCCCTTCCTGAGGCGTCCTAGTTGCCAAAATGCCATGCTCTATTATTCCTCTACACAGCCACTCTGTCTTGTCTGCGCCCACAAACACAATCACTATCCACTCCACACTCCCTACATATTTATTTTCTTTCTTCGGGAATGGTTTGGTAGAATGTATTGGAGTCTCTGTATATTTATTTTTCCTCTATTAAATGATTGTTTGGTAAAATATATTGATATAAATAATACTTGTATTAATTTTTGTATTAATAATATTGTATTTAGTATACTTTTTCATACTATATATAATGAATGCTTGTTATATATTCTATTGTGAATTAAGATGTGTATTACTAATAGTATAATTTCGAGATATTAATGCAATACTTTTAATGCGCGCGTTACAATAGTTAAATATCATGTTACGCTTCAAAATCTCTTTTACATCTTTTCTACTATAAGTGTGACGGATGTCCGTTTAAATAAATACTTTTATGCAATGCATGTTATTATTAATACACCAAATTAAACAATTCATAATAAATAGTCTATGTATAATTAATGTGTTACACTCTATTTGACATTATTCTTACACACTCCATCAAATGATTCCTAGTCCATTTTCATCTCAAACGCTTGAAAATTAAAACTAACCTACATATTTCTTTTAAAGGATTTCCAAATTTCACAAATATAATAGTAGGTTTTGATCGTTCGTTTGTGGATTCAATTCTTTATATTTATATATACTTATTAGTTTTTAGACTACATACTTCTCTCAAATTTGCCAAATTCTATATGACATTAAATTAAATTAATTAGTGATCATATAATTCACTACAAGTAAAGCAACAAAATAATTAGGTACAACATAAAATTTGTTATTAACTATTTAGTTTATCAAGAAAAATTATATTTCGTGTTTAAATGTATGAGCAAAATATTTTTAGTGGGGAAACATACAATTTTGTACCAAAATTTTGTATTAAAATTATTTATAAAGTATCATTGTGAAAAATTTTATGTTACACATTATTTAACGCTAATAATGCATCATTTATGATAAAGTATATTTGAGTTGGGAATCGTTACAATTTCCAAAAAGAAGAAATTTCTTCACTTGAAATAATTTATTACAATAGTATAAAATAGAGTTCATAGTTAACTATCGTAATCTTTTGCTACAGATTTTATATTTATTTTGCGATCATAGTTTTTTTCACTATAATACAATTAATTAGTGAGGAGCATTTTCTCTCCTTTAATCAACTTTTAAATTAATGATAACATAGTTTTATAACAAAATATGCAATATTTAAATAGCGATAGTTTAATATTTTAAGCTGAATAATTTAACTATTTATTACACTTTTTTTAGTTATATATAAAATAATTTTATTGCTCCTATTTAGGATTGCATGTGAGAGAAAGCTCAAAATAGTTTCTTATCTTTTGTTAAGATTTAAGGTCATCCTTGAATTTCCGCAACTCTAATAATTCCTCGTGTTTGTAATATTAGTGCACTTTTTGTCCTTTCCCAAATTTTTGCCTATTTTTTTACATTAATTTTGACCATAATTTTATGTATAAATTTTAGAAATCTCAACCGTTTTCATTTTTTCGAAAATTTTCTTAAAATTGTCTCATTCGAGATACATAGCCATCATCCGATTGATACATAAAGATGCGACTGATTGGTTTAAAAAAAAAGAAAAAAAAATCTAAGATCAATTAAGGAATCCCAAAAATCACATAATCAAATTGTCATTTAAACTCTCACCCATAAGATTGTAATTGACTCTTTTTCAAATCTGTTTCAAAATTCAAATAACATTACCAAAAACCTCCATCAACGAAAAATGCAAAAAATAAAATCAATTA
Organism: Solanum rostratum; assembly: GCA_029948455.1. Taxonomy (NCBI): domain Eukaryota; kingdom Viridiplantae; phylum Streptophyta; class Magnoliopsida; order Solanales; family Solanaceae; genus Solanum; species Solanum rostratum. Next base: position 26,090,259 of record CM057053.1, read on the forward strand.
TTAAGAATTCTCTGCTAATACACAATGAATATTGTTGTTATATTGAGGCATTCTGAAGTTTGGGAGAGTGACGTCAATTATAAAGGATACAAATGTGAAGGAATTATAGTTGGACGAACGATTCCGTTTGCCAATCTCAAAAATTCCATCGTTGCATAGTTGGAAATCTATGAGATGAGGAAAAAATCAACATGTGATACATTATCGAAGGTAATTCATCTCCAATGATTATTAAGAACGACATAGGAGCAAGTATCTACAATGACCTCCGACATTTCTATGATTTTGTTGTTTTTTTGTTGATTTGAGTATGTGTATAATGACCTCAGGGCATTGATGATATGTTGGGACTGTGGGAATGGTTTTAGGTTATTTGGGAGTTATATGGATTATATTTTTGGGTTAGCTGGGAAGTTATAAATGTAAGTTTTCAGGTAAAGTCCTAGTAAATAGCCTCGGAGTTGAATTTTGATGATTCCATCAGCTCCGAAATGATCGAATTAGGCTAGGTGCATGTTCGCTGCAATTATATCATGGATTATAAATTTGACCGTCGAAATCGGTTAGTAGTTAACCCTGTTAATGCCCTCGGGAACTGTGCGTCGAATGAAAATTTTGATAGCACGGTTAGCTTTGGAACATCAATTTTGATCTGGGATGACCCTTCGTTTGATACCGGGGGCTTCCGAATGTGATTTGACCCCATGGGCTTTCTGTTATAGGCTACACATAAAGAAGTGGGATCCTCACTTTATTGTGGAAAGCTCCATTGGAAATTCTGACTGCATCGTTGATCTGAAACGTTGAAATCCATAGAGTTACATAGTTCATTTGTGAAAATTAGAGTCCAAACGCGTCCGAAATTGCGAAGAAGGAAATTGAAAGGTTAATGAAGGGGCGATGACGTGCCACACTACCAGATGGAAGCAACGTGTCAACCATATGTATGTACATATATATGAGGCCTTTCCCATGGAATTATATATATTCACTCTCAACTTCGCACGACATTTTCGAGCTTATTTTTCATTTGATTTGAGTGATTCAAAAAGCTAAGTTGTACGAATTTTTGTGAGGAATGCCATGGTGGTGTTAGAATTTGATTCTAGCACGTATTTCAAGGTAAAATCTTTGCTTTTTCGCTTGTTATATATCGAAAATGAGTGAAAATATTACATTGCGATATCTCGGCCATTTCTCAACGAAATCAAGCTAAATGTGTGTCTAAATTGTTCTATTTTTCGAGAGAAATATTGTGATATTCTTGGATCATGTTAATTTGACATTATTTTGCAGAATTTGACCGAGAAGTTATATAAGAAATGTTTTCTAATAAGAAATGCAACTTCGTTTTTGAGCCGTTTCTCTATCTTTAGGGATCTGTTTTGGGCCGAATTTTTTGGTATGGTGCCAATGTAGGGATCATTTTATCGTGGTTGGCTTGGTATTTTGGACGTGGGCCTAATTAATGCAAGCATTACTAACACAAGTATTATTAATGCATGTATTACTAGTACACTCTATTTGACATTATTCTTACACACTCCACCAAATGATCCCTAGATCATTTTCACCTCACACGCTTGAAGAATAAAACTAACCTACGTATTTCTTTTAAAGGATTACAAAATTTCACAAATATAATAGTAGGTTTTGATCGTTTATTTGTGGATTCGGTTCTTTACATTTAAATATATTTAGTTGTTTTTAGGCTACATACTTCTCTTAAATTTGTCAAATTTGATATGACATTTTTTTAAAATTAATAACTAGTGATCATATAATTCACTACAACAAAAGCTACAAAAATATTAGGCACAATATAAAATTCGTTATTAAGAAAAAATATATTTCATATTTAAATGTATGAGCAAAATATTTTTATTGACGACACATACAATTTTGTACAAAAAATTTGTTCATAGTTTCCTATAAAAAATAATTTTATGTCATTTATAAAGTATCATTTGTGAAAAATATTAAGTTACGCATTATTTTATTGCTATTAATGCATCATTTATGACAAAGTATATTTTCCTGGGGAATAGTTACAATTTTGGACAAGAAGAAATTTCATTACTAGAAATAAATTATAAGGGTGTATTTTTAGGGCTAGGGTAGGGCTACACCGTCAGTCCTGGATAGGGAGTAGTCCCCCGAACCCGAGGAGAAGAGACTAGAGTGTCACGCCCCGGGAGGGTACCCTTAGCATAGCCGGCACTCAGAGACTATTTCTAGCCCCCAAGGGAACCACTTAGCCTCATCACATTCGTTCAATCACATTCTAATAGCAGAAGACATCAATGAATAAGAATACTAAGTAAAGAACAGTTACAATTCAATAATAAAAGAGCCAATGAACAACCAGTCTATCCATCATCTAAGTAAGACTAATGTGAAAGAAACTAGTTAATAATAACATCCAATCACAACTCAACAATCTAGTCTATGAAGCCTCTAGACATCTGACAAAGTGGTACCAATGACAGACCCATGGCTACCACAAAAATAGAATAAAATAAGTCTAACTCAAAGCTAGGAAAGAAACACAATGTCCTCCGAAAGTAGGGGAGGGCTCACTAATCAGCTAGAAGAAAGTAGGTCCTTAACGGGGTGCCTGTTGATGACCTCTAGTATTGTCTCCGCATCATGAAAAGATGCAAGCCCAAATGGACATCAATATTTGAAATGTACGAGTACGTAAAATGGTAGAAAGAAACGTGTAAAGAAAGAATAACGTCAACTCAAGAAGTAGGAAACTCAATCATCATGTCAAGAGTCTAAAGTAAGAATGCACTTTAGACAATGACTACTTATCTATCATCTTTTTTCCATCCACTCAAAGTACTATCAAGGCCTATTTAGGATTTTCTCTAACCGACAACTATCACCTATGAGTGTGTGATGATACAACGAAGCGATGTCATTGCCACATCCATCCAATACTTTGCTGGGGGTATAGGACATCTTATCAATGGATCCAAAATCAGTAACATCAAGTCCTCATTTTGGGACAATAGAAAACATCTAATTTTACGTTTCAATCCTCTCCTACACCAGCTACATAGTTATTGAGTTCGAGTTGGAGTTACTCCTACTCAATTCGGTACTCAATACTCCTACCAAGACCCAATATGCTTATAAGACATCAACCTTATGGTTAACTCATTCATCTAGTCTCATTTGTCATATATCAACTTAACTCATCACATCAACTATCAACCCTTTTGGTTACATCATTTTTAGTTTCAGTTCTTAACTCATTAGGACTCAGTCATGCATCATCTAACTCATGGAATTCAGGAGAACAAATGGAGAATTAAAAGCATTTAGGGATTCCATAGACTTTTTAGGCTCAAATTATGCTCATGCATGCTCACGTAAGTGAAATATGCGCAAATAATAAGAAATCATGCTAGGATCATGTAGTATTGCAAAATAATTTAATTCAAGCAGTTAATTCATAAAAATAGTACTCCATGCAAGATTAATTCATCAAAACCTTCAATAAACATTCATGGGTGACTCAATTTACTCATATCACCATCAATCCGGGTTATGGGGCACATGGAAGAACAAAATCCATTTTTGGTTAGCCTTATATAACTGGATGTTTTGAACCTTAAGGTAGCTATGAAGAATTCCCAAGTTTCTCTTCCAACCCTAGCCCTTTTTCTCTCTTGAAATCTTGGTTCTACATTTGGCAAAGTGATTTAGCGTAAAAGTATTAAAACGACATGTTTAGGGCTTTATCTAGGTGTAAAAATATTAATCCTAGGCTTTGAAAGGGCGGGAAAAGAACAAATAACCTTTCTTAAAAAGCTGACAAAAGTCATCTACGAGTCCATCTGTGGCCCGTAGAAAGTTCCACAGCCCGTATGGACCCTTTCATAAAGTTTTGGCCCAATTTCGGGGTTTTTGGTTGTCACACCACGGGAGGGTACCCAAGACACGGGTGGCACCTAGAGACTATTGCTAGTCCCCAAGCGAACACTCAGCCTCATCACATTCATTCAATCAAACAACTCTACAGATCAACAGAAGTAATTGAAAGTAAATGGGCTCACCTCATCTAATGTATCAAAATAATATATATAATAGAAGAAGGCTAGTAGAGAGAACTAGCTCACAATCTTAACAATTAACATCCAACTCTAGTCTATGAAGCCTCTATCACTAGCCTCTATCACTAATCAAGTGGTGCAAATGACAGACCCATGGCTACCGAAATCAAAATATAAGACGAATCTAGCCCAACTCAAAAGCATGATGAAATAAAGATGGTGAATCCTCTTGAGTAGAAGAGGCTTATCAATTAGCTGAATCTCTTGAATCCTCAACGGTGCGCCTATTGACAATCTCTAATCCTCGTATCTGCATCATAAAATGATGCAACACCGAGTTGCGTTAGAACATTGAATGTACAGTATATAAAATAACTAAGTGAAATAGGAGTACATAGAATAACATGGAACAACATCAACCCAGAAATAAAAAGCACTCAACATGTTAAATGTCCATCTAAAGCAAGAATAAAGAGTAGATAAGTGACCCATTAACCAATCAAACTAATCAATCAAATCAGAATCGTCTCAAAGGAACTAATCTCATCACATATTATCTCATCTCGACTCAGAGTACTCAAGGTAGGAACTTTTTGGGAGTTTCTCTAACCGACAACAATCACCTATGAGCCGATGATGATACAACGAAGCGATTTTGTTGCCGCATCCATCCAGTACCTTGCCAGGGTAAAGGACATGGAATCAGTGGATCCAAAATAAATAACATCAAGTACTCTTTTGGGACAAAGGAAACCTCTAGTTTTATAGTTCAATCCTCTCCTACGCTGGCCATATAGTTATTGAGTTTGAGTTGTACTAAATCTCACTCTTTCCATGCTCGATACTACTCCCAAGAATTAATGCTCATAAGACCTCCATCTCGTAGGGACTTTAGCCCCATCATTGAATAGTATCTCATTGGGACTCTAACCATATTATCAATCAAACTCATAGGGACTTTAGCCGTTCCATCAATCAATCTCAATTAATAGCTCAAGGCTTGGAACAATCGTTAGGGAACAATCGAATAGACCATCATTAGAGTTCATTTGTAGAGACTCATAAAACTATCAAGTTCTATCAATGCATCATCATTCTCTCACCACCATCACAATCACAATCACAATCAACAATCTCACGTCAATGCTCTAGACTTAAACCCTAGCTTCATTCATGCATGCTTTCAAAGTCAACATGTAAGGTTATACAATTTCTCATGAAAACATCCAATTCAAGAAAATAAGTTTATGATGATCATCACATACGGAAATACATGTAATTAGATATAATTTGTGAGAAAATATTCAAGAATTAATTTAAGAAACATGTATGGGGACTCATGGACACTCAACTCCTCTATGACAATCTATGGGGCACATGAGAGGACAATATCATACTTTTAGTTTAGCCTTACATACCTGGGATGAAGCTCTCAACAATCTCTTCAAGGATCTTCTATTGAACTTCTCAATCTCAAGCTCTTCTCCTCTCTCCTCAAGCCCTAGTCTTATTAGAGTATTAGAAAGGGACTTAAAATGGGGGTTTAGACTTTTTTTACGTCAAAGTGATCTAATTAAATCGTATTGAGCTTTTGGAGGGTTTGGGAATTGGCCGAAATTCCCCTCACAAAAGTTAGAAAATTTTCAGCTTTGGAATGTCACGGACTGGTCGCATAAGGTATATTTTTCTTTGAAATATTTTTTGAACGAGTTTTCCCAATTCCGTCGAAAATATTTGAAAGAAAATAAGCGTATGTCCACTACAGAGGCGCGATGCACCTCCGTCGCGCACCGACACTATTTCGATTTTCAGGTCGAAAAATTATCTTTTGATCCGGTCGGTCTAAAAATCAACTAAGACTATTTCCCCACTAAATTTTTGGTGCTAATCATAAATCCAGTCTTGGATTTGCCATACAAGCTTTTTAAGATGTGTTATGCACACTTCTCCCCTCTAGGGGTATTTTGTTAATTTCACCAGGTGTTACATCATCTCTCCCCTTGGGATCATTCGTTCTCGAATGATGAGTAAATGTGAATATCGAGGCACGAATAGAATCAAGACTCATCTCAGCCAATCAAACTCTCGACTCCTCCTCAACCTTAACCAACTCTACTTAGACTCAGGAATAGACAATCAACTCAAGAATAGATTAATCAATTTAGTCAAGAGTAAGAAATTTACCTTCAATGCTCTCATCATTTGGCACGAATAGGTGCAGATATTTGGCTTTTGTCTGTTCCTCACATTATGTTGTATTAGATTTATCATATCTTTGAAACGAACTCATCAATATTCCTCTTCATTCCACTCCACCAATAAACTTCTCTCAAGTCATGGTACATCTTGGTGGAGCTAGGATTGATGGAATATCTAGTGCTATGGGCTTCATCCATGATTCTATCTCAAATGCCATCCACATCTAGAACACACAATCTACTTTGGTATCTCAACACTCTATCTCCCCTTTTGGAGAATACCATCACTTTCTGTTTGTGGACAGCCTACTTCAATTGGAGTATGACAGGGTCTTGGTCTTTCTTTTCTTTCACCTCTGCCACTAAGGATGAAATAGACGCGTTCTAAACATTAACTCCTTCTTTATCATTCTCCTCAAGTTGAACTCCTAATCGAGCCAATCGATGCACTTCTTTAGCCAACTCCTTCTTTCCTTCCTCAACATGGGCTGTGCTACCCATTGATAACATGCTAAGAGCATCAACAACAATATTAGCTTTGCCTGGGTATTAGAGGATGATCATGTCAGAATCCTTAAGCAACTCCAACTATCTCCTCTATCGCAGGTTGAGCTCTATCTGACCGAAGACATACTGCAAGCTTTTGTGGTCAGTGAAAACATCCATATGGACTTCATACAAATAGTGGCGCTAGGTTTTAGGTGCAAACACCTTCGCCGCCAAATCAGGATCATAGGTTGGGTAGTCCCTCTCATAAACCTCAAGTTTCCTGGAAGGATAGGCTATCACCTTTCCCTTCTACATCAACACACAACCCAACCCAACTCTTGACGCATCACAATATATTACAAATTCCTCCGTCCTATTAGGCAAAGTCAGAACAGGTTCAGTAGTCAATCTAGTCTCTAATCCCTGTATCTGCACCATAAAATGATGCAACATCGAGTAGCGTCAGTACGTAGAATGTATGGTATGAAAAATAGCTTAGTGAAATAGGAGCAGGTGGAATAATATGGAACAACATCAACTTAGAAATAGTAAGCAATCAACATGTCAAATGTCCATCTAAAGCAAGAATAAAGGGTAGACAGGTGACCCATCAACCAATCAAGCTGATCAATCAAATCAGATACATCTCAAAGGAACTAATCTCATCACATCTCATCTCATCTCGACTTAGAGTACTTCAAGGTAGGAACTTTCTAGGAGTTTCTCTAACCGACAACCATCACCTATGAGCCGGTGTTGATACAACGAAGAGATGTCATTCCCGCATCCATCCAGTACCTTGCATGGGTAAAGGACATGGCATCAGTGGATCCAAAATAAATAATATCAAGTCCTCTTTTGGGACAAAGGAAACCACCGGTTTTGCGTTTTAATCCTCTCTTATGCTAGCCACGTAGTTATTGAGTTTGAGTTGGACTAACTCTCACTCTTTCGGTGCTCAATACTCCTCCCAAGACTCAATGCTCATAAGACCTCCATCTCAACAAATCTCATAGGGACTTTAACACCGTCATCGATCAGTATCTATGTCACACCCAAAAGAGAGGGGAGGCATGACTGGCACCCGATACTGTTATTGGCCGGGTAAGCCACTAACTATGCTAGTTAACTAAACTAGGGACCAAAGGAAAATAGGGTAGCATAACATCTGAAAGACTAAGCTTGGACATTTTAGATTGTGACCTGGTCAATAACAAATCATGTACATCAAGATAGGTAAACCAAAATGATATAGTACTAGTTAGCCAACAAGGCTGCAACAATAGAGGTACATGCACACACTGTATATACATGCCAATCTGATGACTGGAGACTAAAAGGCACAAAAGAACCAACCCACAATAACTTTTCCACAATAGCCTCTAAGAGAATCACTAACACTGCCGGGACAGGGCCCCGACTATACTCAACTGTACAACAAAAACTAAGCATCCTGTGAAAGCTCTAGGAAGAGGTAGAGCTTACCAACGCACAGTTGTACGGGGCTCCTAGTGGAGGGGTAAATCAGAACCCCAACCTGAACCTGCATGCACGAAATAAAATGCAGTGTCCCCAGGCAAAGGGACGTCCGTACGAATAAATATGTACTGTTATGTAATGCAGGAAGTAAAATCATAGATAACTGTAGTAAGAAGGTTAATAGAAATGCCACTTGTAACCAAAACTCAAGTAGCCTTAATGGCCAATAAGCAACCTCCTAGTGATCAAATATGCATGGTATGTTCGAGTATCGCATGTCGTGAATACATATATATAGATGCAAATGCATGACATACCCAACCAAATGCTAGCAATGGCGGTCCTTTTCGGTAGCTAACCGGCATTATTAGCGACCAACCTGTGGCCATCTATACCATATACACATACACATATATAATCATTTGGGAAAATAGGCCCCATACCTCTGATTATAGCTCAGATTCCATGCATAACCTGCAATTTAAGATATGAATGTTGAATGCACATAGTAGGCCATAGCAAGAACTTAGCCAATCTTGGATCACTGGTACACTTATTCTCATAGCATCATAATCATTGTCATTTAGCCAATCCTGGCTCATTTGTACACTTATTCTCATAACATCATAATCATTGTCATAGCATATACACATGATTCGTGGGATCTTATATGTCCTTTTTAACAAGTTTGGGAACTTAACCCAACATTTAGAGTGAAGCCTTAACTTTGAAAATGTTCATAAAAGTGCTTTACATAATGCTTATACTTGGTCCCATGTCAATTAGTAAAAGAAAGTATTTAAATAGGATCAAGTGCGTTAGTCGTTTAAATAGGAGCATTTCACAAGAGAATATTGGAAACCAACGCATTACTTGTTAAATGCTTTAATTATATTACTGTATGGAAGAAGGATTGATTATGAATATTACATTCTACATTTATTTTAATGGCACTACACCAAGAGAAGAACCACCTCGAACATATGAATAGGTAGCCGGGAAAATCGACAAAATGATATATAGATATTGAATGTCCAGTTTAAGCGAACAAATGGAATTTCAACTTAATACCACCATGAAAAGAACTCAACTGTAATCCCAGTGCCTTTCACTTAAGGTCTTTCTAGCAAAAAATTAGTAAGACATCGCATTTGACGTTTTCGGAAACTTCACGAATTTCGTGCTAAAAGGAGGGACGGAGCTTAGCCTTTACATACCTTTCCAACGAACGTCCAATTGCCAAAATTTTCTTCACCAAAGTTGTTCCTTACGTCCTAAGATTCACAACGACTATATATACGCAGCTTAAAGACACCTATAAATAGTAAAACATTTAGCATTAATGACCAGATTTGGCAAGGAGCATTTACGCGAGGAAATATCCGTAAAACTTTGTAAAAATAACCGTAAAGGAGCCCCAAAATTATTACCTGAACACCCGAGCTGCAAACTAACAATAAACAGCAAGAACACCATTTTTTTACAGTCCAAAAACAGCTCCAAATACAGCTAATAGGAGGAGAAAACAATTGCAAAGTATAAGACACGCATTTCTAGGCACGGGGACAAATTTTAACGGTAATAATGTTAAAAACTTACTCAAATCCCTTTATACCTTGAGGGAACTTTTGTTTCAGTTTATAAACTACTTGGAGACAAAATTGTACTAATTTGAGCTTTAAAAAGCTCAAATTAGTCGACATTAAGGTGGGTCGACCCGACCCAACCCATGACCCGATTTTCTGCTCGGGCATTCTCGGTGAAACTATCATAACATGTTATTCTAAGGTTGGTTTGATTCATGGTTTGGTGCATTGCAAACTAGACTCATAGGTCTTCAATGCTATAGGTCATGGAACTTCTAACTCCTTATAATTTGGGAGATATGGCCAGATACATTTGACCCAAATTTTAGAGGGATTTCTTAAAGAAACTTACAGTATCCTTGGCCAACCTTTATCTTGCAACTTTCTTGATTCCAAAACTTAATGTATGACCTTTGTGCTATTAAAATTACCTTTAAAACAATCCATTTATTAGCAATTTTTACACTTTTAGTCCCATCCAAAAAGTGAAACCTAATTTAAACCTTCCAAAAAGGGCGAGATGCCACTTGGGCCGTTTATTTAACCCCGAATGTGTATTTAGGGAATTCCTTTGACTTGAAACATTAAGTCCTTGATATTACCTCTTATTGCTAGCCTTGTTATCCCTAGGTGCTACCAAAAATCACATACGCCTTATATAACGTCACACTATTTATATAATGGAAGACAAGAAACATCGGGTCTCACAATCTCATAGGGACTCTAACCATATCATCAATCAAACTCATAGAGACTCTAGCCCTTCTATTAATCAATATCAATCAATAGATCAAGGCTTGGAACAATAGTTATGGAACAATCAAATAGACCTTCATTAAATCAACAATCTGACGTCAAGGCTTTAGACTCAACCCCTAGCTTTATTCATGCATGTTTTCAAAGTCAACATGTAAGGTATGCAATTTCTCATGAAAATATCCAATTCAAGAAAATAAGTTTATGATGATCATAACATATGGAAATACATGTTATTAGATTTAATTAGACATAATTTGTGAGAAGACATTCAAGAATCAATTTAAGAAACATGTATGGGAACTCATGGATACTTATCTCCTCTATGATCGTCCATGGAGAAAATGAGAGGACAATCTCATGCTTTTAGTTTAGCCTTACATACCTGGGATGAAGCTCTTAACAATCTCTTCAAAGATCTTCTCTTGAACTCCTCAATCTCAAGCTCTTCTCCTCTCTCCTCAAGCCCTAGTCTTGTTAGTGTATTAGAAAGGGCCTTAGAATGGGGTTTTAGACTCTTTTTACGTCAAAACAATCTAATTAAATTTTGTATTGAGCTTTTGGAGGATACGGGAATTGATCGGAATGCCCCTCACAAAATTTAGAAAATTTTCAGCTTTGGAATGACCTAATCCGTAACGCGGACTGGCCGCGTACAGTGTATTTTTCTCCAAAATGTTTTCTTAATGAGTTTTCCCAATCCCGTCAATTTTTTTTTACAAAATAAGTGTAAGTCTGCTACATAGGCACGACGTGCCTCCGTCAAGCATTGACACTATTTCGGTTTTCGGGTCGAAAAATTATCTTTTGATCTGATCGCTCTAAAAATTGAGTGAGACCATTTCCCCACTCAATTTTTCCTGCTGATCACAAATCCATGATTGAACTCTCCATATGAGCATTGGAAGATGTGATATATGCACATCTTCCCTCTAGGGATAATTTGGTAATTTTATCGAGCATTACATGTTCACTTTTACAAGCCTAACCTATGGCCCGTAAAAGGTTCTCTGACCCGTAGATTGGTCTGTAGAATCTAGGACCAAAAATTGAAGTTTCAGGACTTTTTCACATGAGTTAGTACAAGGGCCGTACTTCATTCTATGACCCGTAAAAGGGTTTCGTAGAACTACTCTACATCTGCCAGTCTCCAGTGAAATGACCATAACTTTTGACTGCGAACTCCAAATGAGGTGAAACTAGTTACGTTGGAAAGCTAATTCAATTTCATTCGGTAGGCCATACAACCTCTAAATCTCTATGGGATAAGAGTTACAATAATTTAGAGTTGATCCTTGCACAATTCAACACTAGAAACTCAATTTATAAAAAAGTTTTGAACTCAACTAAGTATTGGAGATCTCTTATGACCCTAATACACTTTCCACATATCAGAATGAAGCTTGAAACATAGGTACATATGAGGATAGAGTTATCAGATGTCACACAGAGGCCCCGGTTCCATCATAGCTGGAGACACCAGTATCTTAGCTGTTTCTGCAGTTACTCCAGAGGTGCAGCTCCGGGCAACCCTTGGAGCCCTTCAGCAAGGTACAATTCTAGCTCTAGCTCCTCCAATCTAGGCATCAGCAAATCCTGTTGTTCCAAAGGTCCTGGCTCATCCAGAGGAAGCCGTGTAGTTTTAGGACCATCAGCTACTTGGGTACTTTCTGAGACTGGCTTCGTTGAGGTTTTTGAGAGATAAAGAGGAGGATGCACAGGAGTTATTGACAACCTACATGGAGTGATTACAGGCCTTACGGTTGCTTGAGTCTCAAGGTGTTGAGTTTACTACTTTTCAGCTTGATGGCATCGACAGGCAGTGATGGTGGACTTACTGACATACTAGGCCTACAGATGACACATTATTGACTTGGGCCAGGTTCATAGAGGCATTAATCACCAGATTTGTGCCCTAGAATTTCAAAGATCGTAGTCGAGATCAATTTGTATGAATTGAGCTAGTGCAGATGACCGTGTCCCAGTATGAGGTCAGGTTCCAAGAGCTCTCCTGGTATGCCATAACTATTTTTCTTTCTGATGAGGAGTGGATTCATTATTTTGTGCAAGGTTTTAGGCCTCAACTAAGGATAGGCACCCATACATCAGTGGCTTCTGGACGATCATTTCTAGACATTGTTGATCATGCTCGCTCCCTGAAGTAGATTTGTCACGAGGCCAAAGGGGGTAGCGACAAGTGAGCTAGACGCGAGGGAGAGTTCAGTGGCTCCCAAACAAGGTTTCGAGTGCTGAAGGACAGGCCCTCGAGGAGAAGACAGTAGGGCCAGAGCAGTTGGCCATACCAGGTATCTCCACAGGCTTTTGAGAGTGGCCATCATGGCCTAGGTACTTCCAGTAGGGGTGGTTCTTCTTACCCCACCAGGCACAGACAGAGGGAGAGTAATTTGGTTTCTTTAGGGTCGTTTGGGTCATCCTTCGTGGGTAGTCAGGGCTCCAAGATAGGTATATTAAGGTAGTACAACCGTGATCATAGACATATAACTGTATTGGGTTGTTTTGGGTGTGGGGCACCAAATCATTGGCTTAGAGACTATCCAAAGCATAGGACCTTGCTTCCCCATAACCCACAAGGTCAGCTCCTACTCCAGGTGGCATTGGCAGGGGACAGGACCATGGCTACCAGGTTGATCAGTACAAGGACCAATAGAGTTATATATAGGGTTCAAAAGGGCCCGCCAGGGTCGGTAGAGCCAGAGGCGATAGTGATGTTTTAGGGGAGGGGTCGTCAAGGCTAAGTTTATGCCACACTAGCATGGGCTGAGACTGAGGCTTCCGATAAGGCCATCACAGGTATGATTACTATATGCCAAAAACCATCATGAGCCTTATTTGATCTTCGTTCCACGTTCTTTTATATGTTTGTATATAATGTTTCCCACTTGGATGTGACTTTCGAGCCTCAATCCCCTTAGGTTTGGGTATCGGCTGCAGTAGGGGATTCACTTGTGGTAGATCAGGTTTGCAAATGGTGTATGGTTACTGTTCAAGGTTTTGACACCTGGGTTGATTTTATACTACATGATATGCTGGATATCAACCTTATTTTAGGTATGAATTTGTTGGCCTCACATTACGTTGTATTAGATTGTTATGCCAAGACTATCACCTTGGGATACCGGGGATGCCTCCCGTGGTTTTGTATGGGTTCATGAGTTGAGTTTCGACAGGCATTATATCATACATTCTGGCTAAAAGATTGATAGCTGTTGGGTGTTCATTTTATTTAGCTTATGTGCGTGATGTGGCAGCTGAACTTGTATTGTCGAGTCCATGCTGGTTGTATGTAAGTTCCCTGATGTGTTCCCAACAGATTTTCCTAGGTTGCCACCTAAGTGAGAGGTTGATTTTGTGATAGAGGTTGAGTCGAGCACCAAGCCCATATCTATTCCTCTATATTGGATGGTTCCCGCAGAGCTTAAGGAACTTAGTTCACAACTTTAAAAGTTTGCTAGATCGGGGGTGCATATGACCGAGTGTTTCGCCCTAGGGAGCTCTTGTCTTGTTTATGACAAAGAAGGACGCGACTCTCCAAATGTGTATTGACTATTGATAGTTGAATCAGGTGACAGTAATAAACTGTTATTCTCTACCATATATTGATGATTTGTTCGACCAGTTGCATGTGGTCTTAGTGTTTTTTAAGGTTGATCTAAGACCAAGGTACCACCAGTTGAGGATCCGAGCAGATGATGTTCTGAAAACTGCCTTCTGGACCCAGTATGGGCATTACGAGTTCCTAGTTATGCCATTTGGGCTTACTAATGCCCCTGCGGCATATATGGACTTGATGAATCAGGTATTTCGCTGAGTCGAGAGTACATGCCCAACACCTCCGCACTGTGCTACAAACACTATGAGATTACATGTTGTATTTTAAGTTTTCTAAGTGAGAGTTTTGGCCTGAGTCTATGACCTTCTTGGGTCACATGATGTCAGAAGAAGGTATTAATGTGCATTTGGCTAAGCCTGAGGTGATTAGTAGCTGACCTAGGCATATTTCAGTGTTAGAGATTCAGAGTTTTATTGGATTTACAAGGTATTATAGATGGTTTTTTTAGGGGTTTGACTTGATTGACTTGCTAGGGTGTGCCATTTTCGGGGTCCGATGAGTATGAGGCGAGTTTTCTAAGGCTGAAGGAGTTGTCAACTACCAATATTGTTCTGACCCTCCCCGTTGAGTGAGAGAGCTTTGTGGTGTATTGTGATGCCCCTCACATCGGGCTGGATTGTGTATTGATGTAGTGGGGTTGAGTTATTGCTTATGCTTCTCGTTAGTTACAGGCGTATGAGCATAACTACCCCACACATGACCTAGAGTTAGCAGCGATAGTGTTTGCGCTCAATATTTGAAGGCATTATCTATATGGTATGCATTGTGATATTATTATATACCATCGAAGCTTATAGTATATTATGACTCAACGTGACCTGAATTCCTACTAGAGATGTTGGATTACGTTGTTGGCTGACTATGATATTTCTATTTATACCATCCGAGCAAGGAAAACGTAGTTGCAGGTGCCTTCAGTCGGGAGGCGGTGAGTATGGGCAGCGTAGCGCACCTGAAAGTAGAGAAGGGACCGTTGGCTTCGGAAATTCAGTCCCTAGCTAACAAGTTAGTCCGATTGAATAATTCAAACTCTGGTCGGGTATTAGCCTTTATTGGGGCTCAATCTTCCCTGGTTGATTAGATCTGGCTCGACAGTTTGAGGATAAGTTGTTATTTGGTCTTCGGGATAGTGTTGCGAGGTATTGGTGGTTAAGGTACAGTTGATTTAGTTGTAGTTCTTAAATTTTACAGCCAGTTGTGCGTTCCTAGAGTGAAAGATTCGATACAGTTGATTCTATAGGAGGAACATGACTCCTGATACTCTATTCATCCAAGTACAATTATGATGTACCGAGATCTGAGGCACCATTACTGGTGGGATGGTATGAGGAGAGATATTGCAAATTATGTGTCATGTTGTCTCAGCTGCCAGCAGGTAAAGGCTGACCAGTAACTGCCCAGTGGGATAGTTCAACCGTTGCCATTTTGAGTGAAAGTGAGAACATGTGAATATGGACTTCCTTGTGGGGCTACCTCATACTTTCAAGGGTTATGATAGCATTTGGGTGATCGTTAATCGGTTCACTAAGTTTGCACACTTTCTTTCGGTTCGTTCTACCTTCATACCGTGCGGATAGCCCGTATTTACATTCAGGAGATAGTCTGGTTACACGGGCTGCCAATATTTATCATATCTGACCGAGGGTCACATTTTTCTATAAGAGTTGGGCACCCAGGTTGATTTAAGCACAACATTTCACCCCCAGACTAATGGCTAGTCTGAGCGCACTATATATGTTCTGGATGATATGTAACGGGCTTGTGTGTTAGAGTTTGGAGGTCAGTAGGACTAGTTTCTAGCGTTAGATAAGTTTAATTATAATAACATCTACCACACACGCATTCATATGGCCCTATTTGAGGCATAATATGCCAATAGATCAGAGTCGGCACCAAAGTTATGCTGACCATAGACATTGGTCATTGCATTTTGAGGTTGGAGACCGGGTATTCCTGAGAGTGTTGTCCCTAAAGGGGGTCATAAATTCAGGAGAAAAGGTAAGTTGAGTCCCCGATATACTGGGCTTTTTGTGATCTTGAGATAGGTTGAGCCAGTTGCTTATGAATTAGCCCTACCTCCAGCTTACTCTGCTATACACCCTGTGTTCTATGTGTCGATGTTGCGCGAATATATTCCAAATAAGTCACATGTGCTGCATTATGATGTGATTGAGTTAGATGACCATCTGACATTTGTTAAGGGGCTGGTGGCCATTTTAGCCAGAGATACTAGACAGTTGCGCTTCAGGGACATACCGATGGTTAAGGTGCAGTGGCAACACCATTTGGTCGAGGAGGCTACTGGGAGATGGAGGCACTAATGTGGGAGCAACATCCTAGCCTATTTGAACTATCAGGCATGTTTTTACTTTACTTTTACGGATGAAAGTTTTATTAGTGAGGGATGTTGTAATGACCCTCCGGGTCATTTCTATGGTTTTATGGTTTTTTTTGTTGATTCGACCATGTGTATAATGACCCCAAGCTATTGGTGATTTGGTGGGACTGTGGGAATGACTATTAGTTGGCTTATTTAGGAGTTATGTGGATTTTAAAGTTTGTCGGGAAGTTATACCTATAAAATGAGTTTTTAGGTAAAGTCCTAGTAAATGACCTTAGAGTGAAATTCTAACGATTCTATTAGCTCCAAAATGATCGAATTAAGTAAGGGCATGTCTCGTGCAATTATATCATGGATTGTAAATTGAGTCGTTGGAAATGGTTAATAGTTGACCCAATCAATGCCCTCAGGAACTGTGCTTTGAATGAGAATTTTGATAGCATAGTTAACTTCGGAATATCAATTTTTGTCTAGGACAACCCTTTGTTTGATACCAGAGACTTCTATATGTGATTTGACCCCAGTGGGCTTTCCAGTGAAGGTTGCATATAAATAAATGGGACCCTCACTTTATCGTAGGAAGCTTCGTTGGAAATTCTAACTGCACTATTGGATTCGTAATGTCGAAATCCATATGGTTAGATAGTTCATTTGTAAAAATTAGAGTATGAACGAGCCTGAAACAGCGAAAAAGGAAATTGAACAATTAATAAATGGATGATGACATGGCATGCAGACTTGCTGCCATGTGGTGCAATCTGACACTGGCACATGGCAGCAACGAGTCAGCCATATGTATGTACATATATATGAGGCTTTTCCTAAGGAAATATATATATTTTCACTCCTAACTTTGCACTGGATTTTCGAACTCATTTTCCATTTGATTTGAGTGATTCAAAAAGGTAAGTTGTATGGATTTTTGCGAAATGCCGTGGTGGTATCAGATTTTGATTTTGGCACATATTTCTAGGTAAAATCTTCATTTTTTTCTGGTAACATGAGAAAAATTTACATGGTGATATCACGACCATTTCTCAAATGGAATTAAGTGAAATTTGTGTCTAAATTATTGTAATTTCTGAGAAGAACGTTGTAGTGTTCTCGGATCATGTTAATTTCGCTATATTTTTGCAAAATTTGACCGAGAAGTTATATGAGAAATGTTTTCAATAATTAATTTATGGTTATGGTCTGGGGGTGATGTAGGGATCATTTTACGGAGATTGGTTTGGCATTTTAAGTGTGGGCCTCATTTCCCCCATTTTAGTCATTATTAACGTAATTTCACCCATTTCTCAAGATAATGCAGCCAAATTGATTGTGTTAATATTATGAATAATGTTTTCACAGTTGAGCAGGATTGAGAGGCCATACGGAGAGAAAAAGCTCAGCCAAAGTGATTCAGAGCTCGAGACGTCGATAGCCAGGTAGACTACGCTTTCCCAACACTTTAGATTGAGTGAAAGCTTATGCATGCTGAATTGAGATGTGTATGAGATGCTAGTTATGCTCGGTATGCGTAGTATATGTTATTGATGGTTTGTACTCTATTTTGTTGGCTGCGGATGCTATATTTTTAATACATTCTGTGGATATTGAGTATGTGGTGGCCTAATGTCACGACCCGAGACTAGAGTCTAGATGTGACACGGGAAATGGGAACCCGAGAGTCACACAAGCCACGAAGTATCCAAATCCACATCATCAGATCGGAAGTGCAATCAAATAATAAATATATAATACTAAGGGATGGATGAGTAGGACTCACGCTATGGGGGCATCAAGGGGAAAGGGATTTACATGGATTCGCATAACACATAGCATACAAGAACTGAAGGGCGGGTAAGTAGGACTCACGCTATGAGGGCAAACGAGACTTAGGACCTTCATTTTTCCCGCTCCAAATATTCAAACATGAGATATGTCGGAAATTAACCTATAATAGCCATTTCAAGAAGGTAACCTATAACATAAGCTCTGAATACATCACGTAGCATACATATATATAAAAATTTGGAGGAGTCTACAAGATGTCCAACAATGCCTGTAGTCATAAGATAGAACGGGGGCCAAGACATGTCCCAGGCTCACGCTCAAATAAGAAAGTAGACGCAGGATAACATAGATAGAGGAAGCTGGCTTGTCCTTGGAAGATGGGACTCACCACAAGTTCAACTTTCGGAATTTGAGCTACTATTAGTCCAACGGTAGATAATTGTAGCGCTCGGCCCCTACATGGTAAAATCATGTATGCATAGAGTACGTGTTAGTACGTTTGAATGTACTAAGTATGCAGGCATGCAATGCATATAACTTATCAACCTGCATTTCAATGTTAGATGACAAGGGCACATAATATAAGAAGAAGCATATTCCAAGGAAATAGTATACAATATGCCATGAAATTCATGATGCATGAATGCAATGATGTTCATACTTAGCGGGGATGTGACCCCAACTGACATGAGTAAGACCAAGCAACTAGAACTTAGAATCCCGATGAAATCCCCTCACTGGTACAGAGGTGGTCTACTTGCCAAAGGTAAACCATACTTCAAATCTGAGAGTTGCAATTTGATACAATAATACTTGATTAAAAAAAATCATAAAGAATCAAACTTAATAAAGGAAGTTTAGGAATATATAATTCATTTGATGCAATGGAATCTGAAAGTTTGCAACTTGATACAATGAAACTCATTCAATGAAAAAATTAATATACAGAATGAAATTTGATACAAGAGAATTTGTAAGTATGTGTGTTAACTTGATACAAGTGTATCTTAATTTGATACAAGGAAATCTAAGAGACGAGGGAGAACTTAAATAACTTCTACAACTTAAGAAAGTTCTTCGATTTGAGAACTTTTGTGTTTGAACAAGATTTTCTTACTGTGAGCGATCACCTATCTGTCCGAGATCTATACTAAAGAATGGATCAGAAATCATCGTGACACCTCAAATAAACAAGGAAGATGAAGAGAATGAGAATTATCTATATTTGTATGAGGAGAAGGAATATTCAAGATTAAAAAAATTGATTGTAAGGTGTAGAAGAATATGAAAAAGATACGACCGTAGAAGTTAGAATGAAGAACTTGAAGAAGAAAAGAATTGAAAGAAATTAAGTATAACGGAAAGGGGGAAACATTTAATTTTTTTTCCTTATATTTAATTTAAAATAATGAGAAAATTTTGAATGAGAAATTAATTTGGTAAAGATTGATTAGACAACTAAAAAGTAGGGGGATTAAGATGATATTGATTAGATTACTTAAAAATAATAGTGAATTAAGGATAGATTAAAGAGCAATGTAAAATTATATGCTATGTATCCGCAAGTTGGAGAGAGAAAGTAAAAATAAGAGATTCTTATAATTTTTTGAAACAGTAATTATTATTAGATATTATGTTATAATAAGTTGTATAGTGGTGTAATTTTTCTTTTTTTTTAATCAAGTTTCATTGTATCAAGTTATAATCTCTCAGATTTTCTTGCATCAATTTAATCAATGTACTTATAATTTCATTAAATCAAGTATGATTCTCTGTATCATGTTCTTTTTGTTCAGTTAAATTTCATTGTATCAAGTTGAAAATTTCCAGATTCCCTTGTATCGAGTTAATATAAACACTCCTAAATTCCTTGTATCACCTTTGATTCTATATGTCAAGTTCTACTTTTGTTCAAGTCTCATTTATACTTACTCCTTTGTCGTTCTTAATAATTATTGGAGATTAATTACCTTCGATAATGTAGCACATATCGATTTTTTTCTCATCTCGTCGATCTCCAACTATACAACAATGACTTTTTTGAGATTAACAAACGAAATGTTTGTCCAACTATAATTCCTTCACGTTTGTATCCTGTATAATTGACATCACTCTCCTAAACTCTAGAATGCCTCAACATAATAGCAATATTCATTGTGTATCAGCATAGAATTCTCAATAAATGATTTTTGTTTTTTGCATTTTTTGTTGATGGAGTTTTTTGGTAATTTGAATTTTGAAACTGATTTGAAAAAGGGTCTGTTATGATATTATGGGTAAGAGTTTGAATGGCAATTTAGTTTCGTGATTTTTGGGATTTCTTAACTGATCTTCAATTTTTTTTCTTTTTTAAAACCAATCAGTCGCATTATTATGTACCAATCGAATGATGGCTATATATCCCAAATGAAATAATTTTAAGAGATTTTTTGTAATATTGAAAATGCTAGATACTAATCTTACAGTATGGGATTTCTAAAATCTATACAAAAAAAGCATAAAGAGTCAAACTTAATACAAAGTTTTTAGGAATATATAATTTAATTTTATACAAAGGAATCTGAAAGTTTGCAACTTGATACAATGAAACTTGTTCAGCAAAAAACAATTGATATAAAGACTCAAACTTGATATAAGAAAATTATATGTATTTATATTAACTTGATACAAGGAAATCTAAGACTTTCAATTTGATATAATGATACTTGATTCGGAAAAAAAAATAAAGAATCAACTTAATACAAGAATTTTAGGAATATATAATTTAATTTGATACAAAGGAATCTGAAATTTTTCAACTTGATACAATGAAACTTGTTCAATGAAAATAAATTAATATAAAGAATGAAACTTGATACAAGAAAAAATAAGTATGTTTGTTAACTTGATTCAAGGAATGTATGTGAATTTGATACAAGGAAATCCAAGAGATGAGGGAGAACTTGAAGAACTTCTACAACTTGAGGATATTCTTCGATTTGAGAATGTTTGTGCTTGAACAAGATTTTCATATTGAGGACGATCACCTTTCTGTGCAAGATCTATACTAAAGGATGGATCAAAATCCATAGTAACACCTCAAATCAACAAGGAAGATGAAGAGAATGAGAATTATCTATATTTGTATGAGGAGAAGGAATATTCAAGATTAAAAAAATAGATGCCTGTCACACCCCTATTTTTCCCCGCGTATTGTTTTGTAAAATAGAGTTTTTTCCAATTAAAGTGACATTTTGAAAAGGGATTATTTATTTATTTAGAGTCGCCACTTGGAATTGAGTTTTGGTGTTCCAAGTCACCTCTTTTTTTTATCCCTAATCAAAAGGAAATGACTCTTTATTTTATCTTTATCATTATTTTTCTTTTTGGTCTGCGAACCAGAAATTCGAGTAAGGAATTCTATTGACCGAGAGGAAGGTGTTAGGCACCCCTCAAGTCCCATGGTTATAGCATGGTTGCTTTATTAATTTATGTATGGCTTAAACTAATTTTGAAAACATTAAATTTCTTGGTTTTACAAACAATTATTTACTTACCTTCTTCAATTTATCTGAAATTCATTTTTTTTAAAAAAACCATTATATTTTATTGGTTCGTGGTGTATTGATAGCAGCGCATTCCAATCTTGCCACGAATTAATTATCTTTTTGTAGTTTTCGAAAGAAGGTTTATTTAATAAAGTTCGAGTCCTAATATTTGTCTATCATTATTTATCCACCCAATCATTCTCCTAAATACAAGATCCAAAAATTTTTATTTATTTATTTATTTATTCTAGTCATTATGACTTATGAAAAGTATAATTTAAAAAATTTGTATTAATTAATGGATCACTCTAAACTTGTTAATAGTACATTAAAAAAATCATTACTCAAATGAGATCAAAGAAAGTTACAAATTTTGTTTATGTTTTTTTTAAAATAAAAAAAAAAGTGAACACAAATTTATCAGACACAAAATATATTTTTATACAAATTTTGTACATGCAACACTATTATGAACATGTTAATAATTATGACTAATTTTTTATATTTTCATATAAATTTTGTACATGCAACATTAGTATGAACATGTTAAGAATTATGACTAATCCTTTTTTCCTTTTATTTTAGTCATTAAAATGAAAAAAAACATATATTAATTGAAATAAATATTCTACATAATGATTAGTCATTGATTATTTTCATCATTTATTTTTACTAAATTATAAAAGTACACACAAAACCACAAAAAATTAACAATGAAAATAATTTACTCAACATAAAATAAACTATCTAACAATTTTACACTAAATTTAACAATAAAAAAAAATCTAAACAGAAAGTTGATATGAAAGATTTGAACACAATGTCAAAGCATATTAATGAGTCATAAATATACAAAATTTGACAATTTCAATGTATTATGATCATATTAAAGTGGACAAGAGAGATAAGTGTTACCTCTTGTGATGAATGATTTACAAAAAAAAAAGACTGCAATAGGAACCACGAATCTGAAACTCCCAAAAGCAAACCTTAAACTCAACTTTGTTTTTCTTCAATTGTGTTTTATGAGATTTTTTTTTGGTGTGTTTGTAGAATGTGGAGAAGGATAAAGATGGATGATCAAAAAATTGTGTTGTGCCTTGTTTTTTGTACTCTTTGTAGAATGTCAAGAAAGAGGAAAAGAAAAAAACATATGAGTGAAATCATGTGTGTGTGTCGTGTGAGTTAAAATAAGAGGGAGTAAAGGATGTGAAGATGTGGAAAGTGAGGGAGTAGTGGGGGAGGAGTTGGAATTAATGGGTAGTTTTTAAGTTTATTTATTTTCTTTTGTCTTGTTTTAATTTTGAAAGAAGAGAAAGAAAAGAAAAGGAGGAAAAAATATATATTACAAAACTATTTTAAAATTAATAAGATATAGAAAGTTCTAACTAGTTAAAACTAAAATATAATTAAGAAAGTAATAACAATACTAGATTGTTTATTAGAATCAAAATTAAAAAAAATATATATTTTATAAATTTTCTCTTTTTTAGAACAAACTAACATTAAAATATGACTCTATTTTTGTTGTTTTCAACTTATTCTAAATAATATAAAAATATCTAATTTAGACTCAAAACTAAATATTTAAATATTAAAAAGTAAATAACTTAAGTTTGGTAAAAAATTAGGTGCAAACAGGATGCCCCTCTTTGCTTGAGAACATGAAGAGTTTTCAAGCAAAGAAGTTAACGTGTCTAATTTTTGGCCTAACATTATTAAAAGGTAAGGAAAAAGAAGGGGGAAAAGAAAGAGTAAGCAAGAGTGACCGAGCCCTGGTTTTGGGTAGCCTACATATCTCGGGTTATAAGAGAATCAGGTCACATGTAGTTCAAATAGTTGCAGAGATGGATGGATGGATTAGAGAGTTGAGTCTAGTACCATCGAGATTCCGGTTCGTTATTACTATTATTACATTGAAGATAATAACACTAAAAGGAAACGATTCAAGATCTATTCAATTCTACTTGGCTCGACCCTCTTTTCTTTCACGTCTTCCCTTGCATCTTCAGTTATTACCTCGCCTTTTCCTGGCGGGTATCTTGATCTCAAAATCTAATCTTGAAGTTTGTATTTGAGGCTTGAACTTGAAATCTCAATTGAGTTACCGATGCCTCTCCAGAAGAAAGTTAGTACACTATTCGTGTACACTTGTTTCCTGAATTGAAGTTGGGAAGCAGAGTCTTGATATGTTAAGCTTCTACATGAGTCCGAATTGAGTTTTAATGTCATTCTTCACCTCACAAATCGGACAAATGTTAATCTGTTATTGATTTCCAAACTTGTGGTCGCAGAGGACCTGCCTGCAATCAAAGAAAAAAAAACAAAACAAAATTTTTCTGCTCCAGTTTGTGCTAAGAAATATTTTGTGGGTTATTTTGCTTGATTTGAACATAATATTAAACAAAAATAATGCAGTGAGTAAAACAAGGAAAAAAACAAATACTCTATTATTGAATGAAATTAGATTTTATGCTTTATGGAAATAAAAATGGGGGCTATCATGCCCTATGAAAATGTGAACGAATATTATGAGGGTTCGCGCCCTAGGCGAATATTATGAGGGTTCGCACCCTAAGTGATGAGTCATGAAAATACGACTTTTACGACGCTTAAGACATAGAATTATTGTGCGTTCTTAAGTGCTTTTGTTAGTTTAATAGGTGTGTTTTGATACTGTGCAGGAAAATAACGAAGGCTTGGACTACTGAGAGAATTGCAAGGAATGAGTGGAAAATAAGGCCAAGTGAAGGACCATGGAAGGTCTACACGGGCCGTGTCACGCTACATGGTCCGTGTGACCAACCGTGGCACCACACTTGGTGAAAAGAGAAAAAATAGAAGACACACGTCACTCACACGGACAGGCAAACGGACCGTCTACCTCCAGACGGGCCGTGTCGTGTGCCGTGTGAGTGACGTGAACTCAAAGGAGCCTCGTCGAAAATCAAAGAATTGGTACAAGTGGAGCCGCACGGATGGACAAACGGCCCGTCACATGCAACACGGGCCGTGTCACGTCTCGTGAAGACGCAGCAGACAGAGGCAGAAGGACCGTTTGACGGGCTGTCTGGCCTCAGACGGTTCGTGTAATGGGCCGTGTCCGTGCCGAACGCTATTTTTCCTAAACTGTATTGGATTAGTATTACCTGGTATAAATAGTATGTTATTTTATTTCATTAGGACGTTCTTGGTGACGGCAGAAACAATAGAGTAAGAGCAAAAACAATATTTTGACTTTGTAATTCGTTTTATTCGTGATTGTGATCATTGTTCGAAGATTGTAACACGGATTCTTGTTCCTTTAATTGTAAGTCAATCATTATGCTTTCATCCTATTGTTGTGGGCAAATTATTACTAACATGCTAGGCTAAACCCACAACTAGGTTTGTGGGAACCATGACGATTCAATAAGATAATGCAAACTGGGGTAATTCGTGAAAATGATTATTGCATGTATTGTCAAATTCTTCGTTCTAACTTCTCCTTAATGAGTCTATGCATTAGGGTAAGCCTGTATTCGCTACATGCCAGAGAGGGATGTAGTGATTGGGAAAAGAGTTTAACAACGGAAATTCGGGGTTATGAACCTAGTCTAAGTGCCTGAGACTGAAAGGTGAGGGTACTCTGAGATCAAAAACAAAGTTTAGAATTGCATACACTCTGAGATCGAAAAGAGATGAGTGAAATATAACTAGGAAGGACCGAAAGGTGAACTAGGGATTAGCTATGTTGTTGGATCTTGCATGCACCACTAAGAACGAATTTACCAAACCAGTTTAGTTATCGTATTAGATGTCATGGGGAACACAACCCTAGCTTCTCTCTATCTGTTTGAAAACCAGAACAACGTCTTTATTAGTTATATTACACAAGTATTTCAATTAACAAACGCAACCCCCCATTTACTTTACGCATGTTTATCTCGGGAATAGCATTTACATCTAAAAGCTGATACTAATAGATCCATTCTTATGTGTTCCCTGTGGGATCGACCTCAACTCTAGTTGAGTTCTATATTTGACTAACGACCGCTTCACTCTTCTATTCGGAGTGTAAATTTGGGCGTATCGAATTTTGGCGCTGTTGCCGGGGAATGCGGCAAAGAACTAGTCTATTAGTTGCTACTTTCAGTTTGTAAGTCTAGTCCCTAATTTTACTTTGTTTCTTGTTTTTGTCTTTGTAGGGAATCAACATTGCATGCCAAGCACCCGAAGTAAGGGTGAAAGACTTATTCCTTACGATCCCGAGCTTACTAAATCAATTCTCAGAATGAACGCCCAGGACCGCGAAGCAGCAAGGCAGAGGGAGTTGGCAGTGAACCCTGCTGACAGAGTACAGGATGGGTTGGGTATGGATGATCTCGCTGGTAATGTGGTACCACCAGCGGCACCACTTCGCCAGGTACAACTTGTACCACCACAATAACACCAACTCCCGTTGAGACCTCAAGGACCTCAGTACCCACCAGCAGTACATGATGATGATGACGGTGTTGGGACCACTGGGGCAATCGTGTTGCCACCTCTGCCTGCTGGTGTCAAATTCACTATCACTAGCATGATGCTACAGAAGTTGCAGTTGAAGGGGTTGTTCAGTGGAGCTGCCACAGAGGATGCGAATCAACACTTGATGAATTTTTTGGCGACCTGTCAGTCGTCCGAAATTCTAGGAGTTAGTCAACAAGCACTGAGGTTGAGACTATTTCCACTGTCTCTGTCTAGGGAGGCAATAAGGTGGCTAAATGAGCTCTCCCATGACTCCATCCATACATGGGGAGAACTAAAGGAAGCCTTTCTAGAAAGATTCTTCCCTGCTTCACGGCAACTGAAGCTCAAAGATGAGATTGGGTCTCATAAACAAATACCGAATGAAGCACTGTATCAGTCTTGGGAGAGATTCCGACAAAAGCTCAAACAGTGCCCAAACCATCATCTCACTGATGAACACTTGAAGGCAGTCTTCTACAGGTCCTGTAATTTTGTTACTAAGCCAATCATAGATGCGGCTTGTGGAGGGTCACATATGTCTAGGACTTTCTCGGACATAGTGGTCATCCTAGATCAGGTGGCAAAGAACAACAGGGCATGGTACACCAGAGAGGCAGACTGCTCTGGAATGGTTTTTGAGATGAGTGAGGAGTAGCGCAGGAAGGAGGAAGAACGGGACCAGGATATGGCCCATTTGCGGACACAAATAAATTTGTTGCCAAAGAGGTTCCTTGGTGGGGGCATTGAGAAGGTAAAAGCAATGGAAGCACTCCCCAGGTATGATGATCAAGGCAGCGACTATGATGAGGAAGCTCAGTTTTTGGGTAGTCAAGGGGGTTACCGGGGTTTCAACTCTGGTAACCAAGGTTGGAACTACAGTCGTGACAATTACCAAGGGAACTAGCAGAATAGGGATGGCTATAGAAACCGAGACCGCCAAAATGAAGGTGGCGGCAACTCTAGGCTAGAGGACATGATGAAAAAAGTCCTTAGCAAAGTCGAGGCCATAGAGGCTAGGGTGCGAGATGTAAAGGGCGAAATGTCCAATGTTAGGCAGCTGGTAGACTCGCACTCCACCTCGATCAAGCAGCTAGAGCAGCAGCTGGAGTAGCTTTCAGCTTCATTGAATCAGAGGAAAGCTGGGTCACTTCCGAGTGATACGGTGCAAAATCCAAAAAATGATGGCCACTGCATGGCGATCACCACGAGAAGTGGTAAGGTACTTTCTAACCCTGTTGTTGCCAATGATGCAGGTCAGGAGAAAACAGGTGACAAGGTACATAGCCCCATGGAGGGTCGTGTTGACGATGGGGGTGATGAACCTGAGGCAGCATCAGCAGAGCCAGATTCCACCAAGCAGGCAATAGAGATGGACACCTCCAGAAACCCGAGTCTGCCAGCCATCCCAAAATCGAAACCGCCATTCCTCCAAAGGTTGAAAAAGAAGGCGGAGGATGGCAAGTTCCAAAAGTTTCTGTCCATGTTGAAGGAGCTATCTGTGAACATGCCCTTGGTGGAGGCACTTGAACAGATGCCTGGCTATGCCAAGTTCATGAAGGACTTAGTTACTAAGAAGAGGACAGCCACAATTGAGTCAGCCGATAATTTGCACCACTATAGCGCCATCACTACAAGATCCTTGGTCGGAAAGAAGGGAGATCCGGGAGCCTTCACCATCCCGTGCACCATTGGTGCATATGACTTTGTACGGGCCCTTTGTGACCTGGGTGCCAGCATTAACCTGATGCCGCTAGCAGTATAACAGTAGTTGGGCTTGGGAGCCCCCACACCCACGACCATGCGGCTACTGATGGCAGATAGATCAGTGAAGAGGCCCGTAGGGATCCTGTGCGATGTTTTAGTTCGCGTTGGCAGGTTCATCTTCCTTGTCGACTTTGTGATCCTCAACTGTAAAGTGGATTTCGAGGTAACAATCATCCTTGGAAGGCCATTTTTGGCAACTGGCAGGGCACTAGTGGACGTAGAGCGCGGAGAACTCACCTTCCGGTGAAACACCGTAGAGGTGAAATTAAGTGTGTGCGCTGCCATGAAGAGGCCTAAGGAGTTGGCTGTGATGTCTTTCATGGATGATATTGATAACGATGGTTCCTCTAAAGTCTCGTTGGAGGAAAAGATAACTGTCGACACACTGGCGGTAGTGCTTATGAACTTCCCGGGAGATGGTGTTGATGGGTATAAAGACACCATCTATGCATTAAGGGCATGAGTACCAGACCATTTGTCCCTCGTAAGTTGGACCTGGACTTGAAAAATAGGCCAACACCTCCGACAAAACCCTCTATCGAGGAGCCGCCTGCTCTAGAGCTCAAGGAGTTGCCTCAACACCTCCGGTATGCATTTTTGGGTACAAATAACACTCTTCCTATGACTGTGGCTGCAGATCTTCAAGCAAATCAGGTAAAGGCGCTATTGGGGGTCCTCCAAAAGTTCAAGCGAGCTATTAGGTGGACCATTGCAGACATAATTGGCATTCCTCCAGGCATCTGCACTCACAAAATCAAATTGGAGGATGACTGCGTGCCCAACATCGAGCATCAGAGAAGGCTGAATCCACCCATGCAAGAGGTGGTGAAAAAGGAAATCATCAAGTGACTGGATGCTGGGGTGGTATACCCCATCTCGGACAGCAAATGGGTAAGCCCAGTGCAGTGTGTCCCAAAAAGGGAGGGCATGACAGTGGTGGCCAATGACAAAAATGAGCTTGTCCCGCTGAGACCTGTCACTGGATGGAGAGTGTGCATGGACTACAAGAAGTTGAACAGATGGACTCTAAAGGATCACTTCCCCATGCCATTCATGGATCAGATGTTAGACAGGCTAGCTGGGCGTGGTTGGTATTGCTTCCTCGACGGGTGTTCGGGCTACAATCAGATATCTATTGCCCTAAAGGATCAGGAGAAGACTACCTTCACTTGCCCCTATGGCACATTTCCCTTCAAGCAGATGCCATTTGGACTCTGCAATGCCCCAGCCACTTTCCAGCATTGCATGATGTCCATCTTTTCAGACATGGTCGAAGACACCCTCAAGGTATTTATGGATGATTTTTTGGTAGTGGGTGATTCTTTTGATGATTGTCTGCAGAATCTAAGCAAGACACTGCAGCACTGTGAATAGGCCCAGTTGGTCTTAAATTGGGAGAAATGCCATTTCATGGTCAAGGAGGGCATAGTCCTTTGCCATAAGGTGTCAGATAAGGGGATTGAGGTGGACAAGGCAAAGATTGAAGTCATTGAGAGGTTTCCACCTCCTATCTCAGTAAAGGGGGTCCGGAGTTTTCTTGGGTATGCTGGGTTCTATCGCAGGTTTATCAAGGACTTCTCCAAGATTGCACACCCATTGTGCAAACTGTTGGAGAAGGATGTAAAGTTCCAGTTTGATGGGGCGTGCCGGCATGCCTTCGAGACCTTGAAGGAGAAGTTGATCTATGCGACTGTAGTGGTTGCACCAGACTGGGGTGCCCCGTTTGAGGTAATGTGTGACGCAAACGGAGTTGCTGTGGGTGTTGTGCTGGGGCAGAAGCACAACAAGATCTTCCATCCCATTTACTACGCCAGCAAGACACTAAACAAGGCTTAAAGAAATTACACTGTGACTGAGCAGGAGTTGCTAGCTGTGGTGTATGCATTTGATAAGTTTCGAGCATATCTACTGGGCACTAAGGTGATTGTACACACTGACCACGCAGCGCTCCGGTACCTCATGGCCAAGAAGGATGCTAAGCCTAGATTAATCAGATGGGTGCTTTTGCTACAAGAGTTTGATTTCGAGGTCCAGGACCGTGAAGGCACGGAGAACCAAGTGGAAGACCACCTGTCAAGGCTGGAAGACGCGGCCCAAGCCAATGAGTGGTTGAGCATCGCTGATTCATTTCCCAATGAGCAGGTATTAGCTGCTTCTGCGGACTTAATCCCTTGGTATGCTGATTTTGCTAACTTTCTGGTGAGCGATATTATGCCGAAAGGCCTTAACCCTCACCAGAGATAAAGGTTTTTTCATGATGTGCGCAGGTACTTTTGGGATGACCCATACTTTTTCATAACATGCGCAGATGGGGTCATCCAAAGATGCGTCCCAGAGGCAGAAATGTTGAGCATCCTGGAAGCCTGCCACTCCTCCCCAGTGGGGGGGCATCATGGTGGTGCCAGGACAGCCAAAAAGATCCTGCAGTGTGGATACTACTGGCCCACTATCTACTAAGATGCCCATGAGTTGGTGCGAGGATGTGACCAGTGTAAGCGCCAAGGCAACATCTCGAGGCGACAAGAGCTGCTAATGACCCCCATTCTTGAAATTGAATTATTTGATGTATGGGGCATTGATTTCATGGGACCGTTCATGAGCTCTTTTGGGATGAAGTATATCCTTGTGGCAGTGGACTACGTCTCCAAATGGGTGGAGGCTACAGCTTTGCCGAACAATGAGAGCAAAAGCGTGGTATAGTTCCAGAGGCGGAACATTTTTGCCAGGTTTGGGACACCCAAAACTATCATTAGTGATGGGGGCTCCCACTTCAGCAACAAATCCTTTCGGGCTGTACTGGCTAAGTACGGGGTGCGCCAACATAAGGTTGCCACGCCCTATCATCCGCAGACAAGTGGGCAGGTTGAAGTGTCCAACAGGGAAATCAAGGAGATCTTGACAAAGTTTGTGAATGCCACAAGAACGGACTGGGCGCGGAAGCTAGATGATGCATTATGGGCCTACAGGACAACTTACAAGACACCCATCGGTATGTCCCCTTATCAGTTGGTGTTTGGTAAGGCCTGTCATCTGCTGATTGAATTGGAGCACAAGGCGCTCTGGGCTCTTAAGGCTCTGAATATGAAGTGGAAGGAGGCAGCCAACATGAGGATGGATCATCTAAATGAACTGGACGAATTCCGCCTCTAAGCCTACGAGAATGCTGCCCTGTACAAGGACAAAATGAAGTCCTATCATGACAAACGTATTGCACCAAAGAGCTTTGAGGTTGGTGGCAGAGTTCTGCTCTACAACTCCAGGTTGAGGCTGTTCCCAGGAAAGCTAAAATCAAGGTGGTCTGGCCCATACAAGATCGCACAAGTGTTTAATCATAGAGCAGTTGAGTTGGAGACGGATGACGGGCACCATTTCAAGGTCAATGGGCGGCGCGTGAAAAAGTATTTGGGAGCTGCAGATGAAACCTCTATGATTGAGGTTCTCCATCTTGACGAAGTCTGAGTAGTCAAAACAACCACGTCGAGCCGTGACATTAAACCAAGCGCTTAATGGGAGGCAACCCATCAAAAAAAGAGAGAGAGAAATCTATTTATGTTTGCCTTATGCTTTACATTGGCTTGTATTTGTGTCTCAGGGAAGGATGAACATGGCGAAGGGAAGCATGATCAAGCATGCGGGCGAAGGGAGTGACAACATCGACCAACTTCGCACAAAGGGGCATCACATGGGCCATTCACACGGCCCGTCCGCCTATAGACGGACCGTTTACCAGTTCGTTTGGGTGTGCCCCCAAGTAAGTTCGTCCCACCCCCCAAGGCAGACCACACGGCCGCCTACACGGCCCGTGTGCCCTCGAACGGATCGTGTAATGGACCATTTGCACGTGCACCTCGAGAAGTGTTGCGCATGCCGGCACACGGCACGATACACGGACCATGCCACGTAGCACGACCCATTTACCGGTTCGTCTTGGGCCACGTGTGAGTGGGTATTTATACCCTCTTTCCCACTTTCACTTTCACACACTCTCTCTCTCTAAGTCACTCTACATGACCCCTCTTCTCTTCCTCACACCCCAAAATTTTTCTCTTTTCATATACAATTCGTGCAACCCGCTCACGATCCGTAACACTTCCCTTGGGCAATTTTCGAGTCAAAGTTCTACTCTCCTCTCTCAAGTAAGTTTTTGTTTTGGTTTAGTGTGTTCTTTAGTTGTAGCTTGAAATTTGTCGTCTACTTTTGGTCCAATGTGTGATTTTATGTGTGTATTTGGTTCAGTGTGAAGTCTATGACACTATTGGGTACGGATTCTTGAAGATTTGGTGCTAGGTTACCCTAAATCACCATTGTTGACATCTTGAACTCTTGAACATAGGGATTTTGTGCTTTTAGGGTCATAGAATTGGATTAATGATGTATGATGTGCGATAAGTATAAGATAATGGCCGATCTTGGGTTTTGAATGCAATATCTCATGTATGAACGTGGATTCTAGGACGTTGGGGCTGACTAGGGGATGAAGGCCATGTCACGGCACCTTACACGGTCCGTGTGTCATTACACGGGCTGTGTCGTGGGCCGTCCGGACCAAGTCCCCCATCCGCGCCAAGGCACGCCATACGGTCCATTTGCACTGACCGTCTGACCCTACACGGGTCGTGTGGCTCTCCGTCCCAGGCCCCTTGACTTCTGCCATGCCCATGGCCCATCACACGGGCCTTTGCACGAACCATGTACTGTTACACGGCCCGTGTGAGGCCCCCGTGTCAGCATACTATCTTCTTACGTGCTTGACTGTATTAATCCTCGTTGATGCCAATATGCACTCTAGTGCAAAATTCCCTATGATAGACTGGGTGACGTCACTCTTAAGCGATTTTGTCACTTTACTAACACAGGGGAAGTCTGAGTACCCGTTTGTGTGTCGTCCTACGCATTCTGACGTGCCTAACTGTTTATTCCTTGTGGTGTCGTAGGTTAATATAAGCCCCCGTCTAAGATCCCGCCAGCCTAGGGACGAGCATGAGTCACGTCTCCGGGACTCGATCACTGAATCCTCAAGCCAACACCAGGGGAATGACTCAGGTGATGACTCCTCAGGGGGGTCAGCTGTGCAGATCACCGGCAATGTCTCCCCCCACTCCCCTCGCACTACCCGTTCACGTGCAGTGAGACGTCATATAGCTCCCCAGTCTGAGGAGGAGTTTCGGAGGTGGGAGTGGAGGGTGAAGATGCAGGCCCAGAACAGGAGGACGAGGCCGGCACTCCAGACACCGTGGAGCACAATGCTGGGGTGAGGATGACATCCTGATCCTCCATGACAGCGACGACGAGGCTACTCACCAAGTGGTTGCTCGGACTTCTGACCCGGAAACTGCCAAGTGGCTTCTGGTCTTCTTACGCAGACGGTGGAGAGTCCCTGGGGCGAAGGAAACCTATGTGAATGGTATCACTAAAGGCTCCGGGGGGTATCAGGGGAGGCCGATCATTCCGGAGATGCGAGTCCTCATCGACAAACTGGATGCCATCCCGGAGATACATAATGCATTTGAGGCATACCAGTTCGGGTGGATGGCCAGCCCTCCCGGATATTATGGGCCTAATATGATTGCAGAATTCTACTCCAGTTACACCGCCATTTCGCTTGCCTCCATCGAAGGTAACCTGTCCAGAAGAGTACAAAAGCGGCTCGCAGCTAAGCTGTCCCACCGGGACTATGTTATCATTCGGGAAACTCAGGTGGATATTTCGGCAAACACAATCAATAGGTTCTTATTTGGCCCGGACTACCGTGCCCCACCAGATGGGTTATTCATTGCCAGGTATGTGAGCATCACTGATGAGGTCGAATGTTTGACCTCTCTGAACGTGCCACTGAGTTGAAGTGGGTTGTGGAGCAGATTGCGCTCCAAGGAGCTGAGGCAGCTTGGGTGACAAACTCCAAAATTCCCATTACCAAGGCCTCACTCACGTTTGTCGCCAAGTTCTGGTGGTCAGTGGTGCGGGCCCGATTACGACCCACGGTGAATGACAACACACTCCAACTCTCTTATGCTTCGTAGGTAGCGTGCTTGGTAGCCCGATATGGTATTAATGTGGGTTGTATTATCGCCATGGAGATCAAGGACCGCGCCCTATCGGAAAGAGCAGGTATGTCATTCCCATGCCTGATTTGGGCACTCTGCAGGCAGGCCCGTGTCCCCACCACCCACTTCCTGGATAGAAAGATGGCTCCAATGGGCGTAGTGAACATTGCTATGATCAAGGACATAGATAACCCGTTGTACCACAGTAAAGCCCATCGGCCTGGGCTTCCTACAAAGCTTCCTTGGGCTCCTCCTCAGCAACCCTTGTCATTTGAGGAGCACACCACGGCCCCACAGCCCGGCACGGCTTCTGAGCAGCCCGAGGGTAGTGGCACAGCACCCCAGATGCATCAGAGGTACACTTATATCCCCTATGATTTTCTAGCCCGAATGGTAACAGAACTGAGACAGACACGGGCGATTGTCGACCAAATGGTGGTCCGGGTGCCTCAAGTGGTGCAGGCTCATGTTCAGCAGGCTGAAGACCGCCTCCGCGCAGACCTATTGGGCCAAATACAGAGTTTGTAGGAACATGTCAACACTTTGGAGGGCTATTTCCATAGCATGTTTGGAAGTATGTCCGGTGATGAAATGGCGCATTTGGTGCAGACGATCCAGGACATGAAAGAGAATTGCAAAGCTGACAGCCTGGTATAACAGCACGGTGCCAGCTCCGGCTCTACTGCTTGATTCGTTGCTATCACTGTTCACTACCCCGGTGGAGCCGAGCGTAACCGAGGGTTGGGGCGTGCCACTCGTACCAGCTGCTGCCCAGGTACCTCCTCCAGAGGCTTCCGGCACTAAGGATAAAGGTAAGCACTGCAACCACTGCAATAGCCCCCCCGAAGACCCGCAGCGTGAGGAAGCACGGAGACTGCGAAAGGCATTGAGACCCAGCGTCGAGAAGCTGCAGCGCAGGAGGAGCGAGAGCAACTAGCTTATGAGGCTGCTCGGACAGGTGCTTCCGGGAGTGCCGTCGGACCTGATGCTGATTTGCCGACACGGACCCGCAAGTCGGATCGGGCCATGACGACCCGCCTGACACCTAGGGCGTCTCAGGTATGTTACACTCCCATTTTTGCTTTAGTATTTGCCATGGTGCAATAAGGACATTGCACTGTATTTTGCTGGGGGTGGGGCATCCTACCCTAACGAGTTTTTCTTGCCATGTTTCTTTTCTCTAAAGATGTAGTATCTAGTAGAACTGGCATGTTTAGGTTTGTTTTGTTTGTTTCGTTTGTGTAAAGATAAGTGTTTATAAGGGTCTATAGTAACCCCATTTTTTAAAGAAAAATAATCCAAGAAACTTGTGTGTGCATGCATCCCATACTGACTGATTTTGGATCCTTTTAAAGCACGGTGTACATGGTCTAGTTGGCATCTTGAATAATGAAGCATGACTGTGTTGGTTAGTGCTGAATAGTGGGGGATATGTGCCATGTGTGTGGGAGTTTACTTTCTTAAATTCGATTGACGCACTTGTAAGCTAGAACTTGCCTGGTTGGTCCCCCTAAAACAATTGAATGAGTGGATTAGGATAGGATCTTAGGCCATTTTTGTTGAGAAGTCACTAAGCCTGAAACGAATCAACCAAATGAAGTTTCTCCCTTTGAACCAAATGATTGAGCCTTAATAGACCTTTTCTTTCTTATTACCCAATTCACATTCCCAATCTATCTGCAGACCTGTACTCAGGCCCTGGTCCCTTTAAGGACATCGTGAACCTCAACCCAGGCCAAAGGCCTAAGTTGAGGGTGGCTTATACTGGCCCTGGTCCTTGAAAGGACATTGTGAACCTCAACTCAGGCCAAAATCCTAAGTTGAGGGTGGCTATTGTAAGAGAGGCAAAATAATAAGGATAGAAAGGAGTCGAGTAATGAGAAGAAAAGCTGGACTATGATCATATATATAAAAAAAGAGGGGGGGAGGGGGGAGTTTGGGGCGTGTGAATGAATGAACAAAAAAGGTAACCACTCCCATCCGCAAAGTAAATTGGTAAAACGGGGGAAATAAAGAGTTTGGGGGCCGAAAGTAGAGGCTGAGTCAAAGTAGGGTCTTGGAACGAAAATTTAGTCACTTTGATCCTAAATGTACCTCACCCAAGCTCGAGCCTACGTTACAAGCCGCAAAAGCTCTAAAGTGATCCTAAAAAGGTCATTCAAGAGTCAAGGTGGTGAAAATAAAGGCAAGCATATGGTCTATACTTGTGTGTCGGTTGAAAATTTTTTTGAGTGTGAGTGTCTACATTCCAGTCTCTGTACTACATTTATACACTGTGTATGAGACTTCTTTGTAGTGAGGGGCACTATCACCGCACTATTTGGTTGCTATACTAACTGGTTCATCTTTATTCTCGGACTTATTTCGGGCCAACGGGATATGGTGTAGAGCTTAGTTTGATGTGATAAGGGTCTGTTGGGGTGTGAACACATTGCAAGTATACTTTTTGAGCATGAATTTGATGATTAAGGGGTCGCTATTTACTTCTTGATTAAGTGCTTGTCTTTGCGCGTCGTTATGTGTTGTTTTTGGTCATCGCTTGAGGCAAGCAATGGTTCTAAGTTGAGGGTGTTGATGAGTCATGAAAATACGACTTTTACGACGCTTAAGACATATAATTATTGTGCGTTCTTAAGCGCTTTTGTTAGTTTAATAGGTGTGTTTTGATACTGTGTAGGAAAATAACGAAGGCATGGACTTCTGAGGGAATTGCAAGGAATGAGTGGAAAATAAGGCCAAGTGAAGGACCACGGAAGGTCTACACGGGCAGTGTCCCGCTACACAGTCCGTGTGACCAACCGTGGCACCACACTTGGTGAAAAGAGAAAAAATAGAAGACACACGTCACTCACACGGACAGGCAAATGGACCGTCTACCTCCAGATGGGCCGTGTCGTGTGCCGTGTGAGTGACGTGAACTCAAAGGAGCCTCGTCAAAAATCAAAGAATTGGTGCAAGTGGAGCCATACGGATGGACAAACGGCCCGTCACATGCAACACGGTCGTGTCACAGCTCGTGAAGACGCAACAGACAGAGGCAGACAGACCGTTTGACGGGCCGTCTGGCCTCAGACGGTCTGTGTAACAGGCCATGTCCGTGCCAAACGCTATTTTTCCTAAATTGTATTGGATTAGTTTTACCTGGTATAAATAGTATGTTATTTTATTTCATGAGGACGTTCTTGGTGACGGCAGAAACAATAGAGTAAGAGCAAAAACAATATTTTGACTTTGTAATTCGTTTGATTCGTGATTGTGATCATCGTTCGAAGATTGTAACACGGATTCTTGTTCCTTCAATTGTAAGTCAATCATTATGCTTTCATCCTACTGTTGTGGGCAAATTATCACTAACATGCTAGGCTAAACCCACAACTAGGGTTGTGGGAACCATGATGATTCAATAAGATAACGCAAACTGGGGTAATTCGTGTGAATGATTATTGCATGTATTGTCAAATTCTTCATTCTAACTTCTCCTTAATGAGTCGACGCATTAAGGTAAGCCTGTATTCGCTATATGCCTGAGAGGGATGTAGTGATTGGGAAAAGAGTTTAACAACAGAAATTCGGGGTTATGAACCTAGTCTAAGTGCCTGAGACTAAAAGGTGAGGGTACTCTGAGATCAAAAACAAAGTTTAGAATTGCATACACTCTGACACCGAAAGGAGATGAGTGAAATATAACTAGGAAGGACCAAAAGGTGAACTAGGGATTAGCTAAGTTGTTGGATCTTGCATGCACCATTAAGAACAAATTTACCAAACCAGTTTAGTTATCATATTAGATGTCATAGCGGACACAACCCTAGCTTCTCTCTATCTGTTTGAAAACCAGAACAACGTCTTTATTAGTTACATTACACAAGTATTTCAATTAACCAACGCACCCCCCCATTTACTTTATGCATGTTTATCTTGGGAATAGCATTTACATCTGAAAGCTGGTACTAATAGATCCATTCTTACGTGTTCCCTGTGGGATCGACCTCAACTCTAGTTGAGTTCTATATTTGACTAACGACCGCTTTACTCTTCTATTCGGAGTGTAAATTTGGGCGTATCAGTAAGCGAATATTATGATGGTTCGCTCCCTAGGCAAATATTATGAGGGTTCACACCCTAGGCGAATATTATGAGAGTTTGCTCCCTAAGCGAATATTATGAGAGTT
Organism: Solanum rostratum; assembly: GCA_029948455.1. NCBI lineage: Eukaryota > Viridiplantae > Streptophyta > Magnoliopsida > Solanales > Solanaceae > Solanum > Solanum rostratum. The sequence goes on from CM057053.1 coordinate 26,128,580, forward strand.
CTCTCCCTAAGCGAATATTATGAGGGTTCACTCTCTAAGCGAATATTATGAGGGTTCGCGCCCTAAGCGAATATTATGAGGGTTCGCTCCCTAAGCGAATATTATGAGGGTTCGCGCCCTAAGCGAATATTATGAGGGTTCGCTCCCTAAGCGAATATTATGAGGGTTCGCGCCCTAAGAGAATATTATGAGGGTTCGCTCCCTAAGTGAATATTATAAGGGTTCGCGCCATAAACGAATGAATTATTTTTATTTTATTTTACTTTTTTTATAAAATTTTTAAAAATAAGATAAAATAAAATATGTCCCAGTTTTGAAACTGAGAAATTTTGAAACCTTTTTTTTAATCTTTTTATTGGTGAATTTTTTTTATTTATTATTTTTTTTATTTTATCTTTATTTTAAAAAAAAGGGGGGAAAATGCCTCAGTTTCGATTAGGAAAACAAAGGTCTTTTTTACCAATATTTGATATGAATTAACAACAATTTTACTATGCGCATATCGGATCGCACATGAAGATTTGAGAACTTACCTTTGGTGCTCGTCTCTCAGAACTATTTACAGGATTTGCTCGTACCTGTTTAATCAAAGAACGATTTATTAGTTTTTCTAACTAGTGGTTGATTTGCGGCCTTGATGCCGTGGGGTTTGATTTGTCATGCAATCCACTCGGCTTGGAAGATTGACTTTATTGGTGATTGATCAAATTGCTTGAAAGCTCTTAAAAGTGAATCCCTATCTTGTTGGATGCGCACCATGAATGCTTCGATCCAATATTGATTTGTGCATATTTTGTGGATCCTCTTGTTTCAGCAAGCACTCCCTTGCCTTAGTGATCTTTCCCTATGGAGACTTGCCATAATTTTTTTTTTTTTTGAATTTTTCCCTTATCTTAGCTAGTCCACAAATGTGTTTCACCGGTTGTGTATGCCCCTCGCTCTTCAACTGAAAAACTGTTAGTGAATTTTGCAACTTTCTTTTTAACACTTGACAAAAGATTTTGAGAGCAGTGACTCAACACAAGTACGATGGGGTGACATGATGGATCATAACTTTACGAGGAAGGTTATCTCTTGAAGAGGGGACAAGGAAAAGAAAGAAATAAAAGAATCAAATAATTTATATGAACGTGCATACCGATTTTAAGGAATCATGACATGCATTTTGGATCATACGTTTCTATCCATCCAAATAGTCTAAATCTCATAAAACAATGTTATGCCTTTCAATTTAGAGCTGAACTCTCTTTAATTTTCCTTTACCGTCGTCTTATGGTGTTGTAGGGCTCTCATCTATAAGACTCACCTTTGTAAAATCACACATCTGTGACACCACACTTTGAAGCTTCTTGAAGGGTGACTAAAAGGTCGTAGTAAACATGTGAGAAAGGCTTTTAGAAAGATTTACAACTTTGGAACCATTAAAGTATGCCTCGGCTTTGAACACGCCAAAGCGTAATATATATATTTTTTGGTTGGACCGAACCCCAAGATAGGGTTGCCTACGTATCCTTTTAGGAATCAGGTCGCAAGTAGTTCGATCGAGGAGCATTTTTTTTTTTTTGCTTTTTTTTCGCGGCTCCAAAGAGGGAAAATTTCGAAGAGGTAGGTGGTGTTCGAACAGAGGTCATCTCATCTTGGGAACACTAATCATATCGGTGTCGAACTAAAAGTATTAAACATAATATCTTTTGACGGAGTCTGTGTTAACCATTATGTCGGCTATCGTTTCCTCCATATCTGCCAATTGCAAAACTCCTTTTGGTAACACTCGTTTAACGATATAAGGGCCTTGCCAATTTGGGGAAAATTTTCCCTTAGCTTCTTTTTGGTGGGGAAGGATGCGTTTTACAACAAGCTGATCGACCTCGAAATTTCTGGGGCGTACCTTCTTATTATAAGCTCGAGCCATCCTTTGCTGGTACAACTGGCCGAGACAGACTGCCGTCAATCATTTTTCATCTATTTATACTAATTGCTCCAACCTTTTCTTCACCCATTCTGTATCATCAATTTCTGCTTCAACAATGATTCGAAGCGAAGGGATTTCAACTTTAGCAGGTATGACAGCCTCAGTTCCATAGACTAATGAGTAAGGAGTTGCACCGATTGATGTACGGGTGGTTGTGCGATATCCCAAAAGAGCAAAAGGTAATTTCTCATGCCATTGTCTGGATCCTTGGACCATTTTCCTAAGAATCTTCTTGATATTCTTATTTGCTGCTTCTACAGCTGCATTTGCTTTGGGTCGATAAGGGGTTGAATGGTGATGGAAAATTTTAAATTGCTCACAAACCTCCTTCATTTGGTGGCTATTAAGATTTGCCGCATTGTCTGTGACAATGGTCTTCGGCATACCAAAACGACATATGATATTGGAATGGATAAAGTTCACCACTGCTTTCTTGGTGACTGCTTTTAAAGTAACAACTTCTACCCACTTGGTGAAGTAGTCAATGGTGACTAGAATAAATCGGTGCCTGTTAGAAGCTTTTGGCTCGATTGGCCCAATAACGTCTATGCCTCAAGCAACAAAAGGCCAAGGAGCAGACATAAAGTGTAACTCTGAAGGGGGTGAGTGAATCAAGTCACTATGGATTTGACACTGATGACAATTTTGAACGAAACAGAAGCAATCTCTTTCCATGGTCAACCAGTAAAATCCTGCCCGAATAATCTTCTTTGCTAAAACATAACCATTCATATGCGGGCCGCATACCCCCGAATGTACTTCAACCATGATCATTTCTGCTTCTTCAGAACTCACATATCTTAATAAATTCAAGTCTGGGGATCTTTTATATAAAACCTCCCCACTTAGAAGGAAACTACTGGCAAGTCTCCTAATAGTCTTCTTTTGATCTCTATTGGCATGCAGTGGATATTCTCTTTCTTTTAAGAACCGTTTGATATCATGATACCATGGTTCACCATCTGTTTCTGCATCAGTTATATTACAATAACCATGCTCATCCCTGATTTGAATATTTAGGGGATTGATATAGGTGTTTCCTGGGTATGGAAGCATTGAGGCTAAGGTGGCTAAAGCACCAGCAACTCATTGTGGGACCTGGGGATATATCTGAACTCAATGGACTTGAACCTTTTGCTAAGGTTCTCTAAATAGTGCTTGTATGGGATGAGCTTAATTTCTCGAGTTTCCCATTCGCCTTGAGCCCGTCGAACAAGCAAGTCGAAGTCCCCCAAAACCACTAGCTCGTGCACATCTAAATTTATTGCCATATTCAATCCCATAATGCAAGCTTCGTATTCTGCTATATTATTGGTATAAAAGAACCGAAGGCGTGCGGTGGCAGGATAATGGTGTCCAGTTGGTGAAATAAGGACTGCTCCAATTCCCACTCCATTGATGTTGATAGCTCCATCAAAATATAACTACCATATCTGGCTATCCCTTAGCCCTTCTTCCTCAGCAACGTTAACCTCTTCATCTGGGAAGTATATGTCTAATGGCTGGTATTCATCATCAACTAGATTTTCTGTTAGATGGGCAGCCAATGCTTGTGCTTTCATGGCGGTGCGAGTAACGTACACTATGTCAAACTCCATAAGTAAGATCTGCCACTTTGCCAATCTACCCATTGGCATAGGTTTTTGAAAAAATATATTTCAAAGGGTCCATTCGAGATATGAGATAGGTTGTGTATGACAAAAGATAATGCTTCAATTCTTTAGCCACCCAGGTTAAGGCGCAACATGTCCTCTCTAAGAGAGTGTATTTCGCCTCATACTTTGTGAACTTCTTGCTCAAATAATAAATTGCTTGCTCCTTTTTGCCTGTGGCATCATGTTGTCCTAGAACACAACTGAAGGCATTATCTATCACTGAGAGATATAAGAATAAAGGTCTTCCAGGCTCCGGAGGGACTAATACTGGAGGGTGCATTAGATATTCTTTGATCTTGTCAAAAGCTTCTTGACACTCACTCGTCCATTTGATAGCGGCATCCTTTTTCAACAGCTTGAAGATTGGCTCACATGTGATGGTAAGCTGCGCAATGAACCGACTGATATAATTCAGTCTCCCTGGAAGGCTCATGACTTCTGTCTTATTCCTCAGAGAAGGTAATTCTTGAATAGACTTTATCTTGGCAGGATCTAGATCAACGCCTCTTTGACTAACTATGAAACCCAGAAGCTTTCCTGAAGGTACTCCAAATGCGCATTTAGCTGGATTGAGCTTAAAGTTGTACTTTCGTAATCTTTCGAAGAATTTCCTTAAGTCACGTACATGATCTGCTTGTGTTCTAGATTTAATGATGACATCATCGATATATACTTCAACTTCCTTGTGCATCATATCATGGAATATAGTGGTCATAACTCTCATATAAGTTGCCCCTGCATTTTTAAGACCAAATGGCATGACCCTATGACAGTAGGTCCCTCAGGGGGTAGTGAAAGCAGTCTTCTCTGCATCATTTTCATCCATGAGGATTTGGTGATATCCAGCATAACAGTCCATTAAAAGATTGAATCTCATGTTTGGCACAATTATCAACTAGATAGTGAATGTTGGGTAATGGGAAGTTGTCTTTTGGACTCGCTTTGTTTAAATCCCTATAGTCGACGCAAACTCTGTTTTCCCATCTTTCTTTGGCACTGGCACGACATTGGCCAACCACGTAGTGTATTGCACAACTCTAATCACATTTGCATCTAGTTGTTTCATAATTTCCTCTTTAATTTTATCACTCACGTCTGTCTTGAACTTTCTTTGCTTTTGTTGGATAGGTGAGAAATTAGGATATGTGGTAGTTTGTGAACTACCAGATCAACACTCAAACCTGGCATGTCATCGTAGGACCAAGCAAAGACATCTCTATATTCAAATAGAACTTGAATTAGTTCATCTCGGGTCTTTTGTTCGACATGAATACTTATTTTTTTTCTCTCGAGTTTCCTCTCGAGTTCCCAAATTGACTGTCTCAATTTCATTTAAATTGGGCTTAGGTTTATTCTCAAATTGGTCCAATCCCTTTTTAATTTCTCCATATTCTCCATCTTCATCATATTCTTCAAGATCTTGATTTATTGTTTTGAGATCAGACAATTTTTCAGGATCTAGACATAAACTCCGCATGCATGTCATGTTATTAAAGTCGGTATTAACGTAACTGAAATGAAAATAAAAACAAAATCAGAAAAGCGAAGAGACATGATACGCCTTTACTAGGGAAATTGGAACTTCATTAAACTGGATTGAAATGATAAAGGACTAATATGGAATAAGAACAACTAAGACATTTAAATTACAACCCTAAAAATAGTGCAAATGTACGAAAAGATGCAAAATAAACTACCAAAACTCCTTCCTGCTAGGGAGAGGAGTGACTTCCCAATTGTTGAGTTGGACATTGGGGCTGATGAATTGCACAACTGCATGACTGGGGCCCTCGTCCATATGATCCATGTTCACTTCATAAAACATCTCCTTAAGACCTTGACAGATTTCATCTGTATCATTTTGGACAGATGGGTTTGGACTCTCCTCACATTGAGATTTAGTAAAAGACTCAAGAATATGAGGGATCGGCTATGGCAAGCTCCAAGCCTTCTTTTTGTGCTTCTTTGCCCATTTTCTGTCAACTTTAGTTGGTTAGAAACCCAACCCAAATGTTTCTTGATTTCCCATTGGATTGATAGGATCCACCCTTCCTTGCAAAGACAATCCCAGTCCCTTTCCAGGCTCAAAACCGTTCTGTATCATTTGTGCTGCCACCATGAACGAAGTAGAGGAGAGATGAGGATTCGGTATAGACTTCCCTTCCATAAGCTGATTGACCACCACTATCTCGAGGGCCTGATAATTGAGGAATTCATATTCTTTTTTGGCCTCTATGCATGGTGTGGAAGGGTCTCGATGACAATGATTTCTTGTTTGTCATGTTCAAATTTGACCATCTGATGCAAAGTAGATGGTACAGCTCTAGCGATGTGGATCCATGGCCTTCCCAAGAGTAAGTTGTAAGAGGTGTTCATGTCTATCACTGGAAAGGTAATTCCAAACTCCAGCGGCCCAATTGTCACGATCAAGTAAATTTCACCAAGTGTCTTGTTTTGCTCCATAAAATGCTCATACACAGTGTTAGTGCGAATTATGTCAGTGTTAATCTTTAAACTTTGTAATGTGGAAAGAGGACAAATGTCGACACCTGATCCCCCATCAACCAGGACCCTCTTCACATAATGTTCTTCACATTTCACGGTTAGATGTAGAGCCTTGTTGTGCCCAGACCCTTCCAAAGGCAATTCATCATCCGTGAATGTGATTTTATTTACCTAAAATATCCTACTGGCTATCTTTTCCACGTGACTTACCGTGGTATTTTCGGAGACATACGCCTCGTTCAAAATTTTAATCAATACTTGACGATGCTCCTTAGAATGTAGGAGTAATGATAGCAAGGAAATTTAGGCAGGGGTTTTTCTTAACTGATCGATAATAGAATAATCCTGAGCCTTTATCTTTTTCAAGAACTCCTCGGCCTCTTCTTCAGTGATAGGCTTTTTCACCGGCAGCTGACTTTCTTTTGCGTGCTTGGCTCCTCTTAGTTCCTCTGGAACATAACACCGTCCAGAACGAGTCATACCGTCTGCTTCATTAATCTCTTCGGAGATCTCTTTCCCTTTGTATGTCACAATGGTTTTGCTGTAGTTCCATGGGACAGTTTTCATGCTTGTGATCGGGAGTTATTTTGCAAACTTTATTACAACTGGCTCCTCTGTATTTCTTAAACCATCTTGGGTTAAATAGGTACCTGGAAATCCTCCGGGAACATATAGTTTTGACCTATTTAATGGTACTCCTCCTTTTATAGCTCCCGGACATACAATACTGGTTTTCTTAAGCTCTCAGGAGTTGAATTTGCACCTTTCAAAATCAAAGGTCCCCTTTGTATAAATTCTAAGACCATGCTTGACTCTTCCTTTGAGGGCCTACCTTCAATGTTCTCTCTATCTATTAGTTCACCTTTCATATGAGTGCTTATCATTCCAACGACACACTCATTATGGTGAGCAGGAAGTGGATTGTTGGTAACATTTGGTGCTTCCTTATTATGTATCACAATTATTTTGTCATTGATTAGCTTCTCGATGACCCTCTTTAAGGTCCAACAATTTTCGGTGCTATGACCAGGGGCATTAGAGTGATACTCACACATAACTGTTGGATCAAAGCCTCTCATATTTGGGTTAACCTGATAAGGAATGATAGGTTCAACCAGTCTTAATTGCATTAATTTCCGCAATAGGCTAGTGTATGATTCTCCAATTAGGGTGAAAGTTTCCTTTTGACCTTGTTCCTTTGCATAATCTGCCCTTGGATGTGTATTATAAGGTGCCTGGAAGCTCTGTTGTTGGGGCCGAGAGCCTTGTGGGGCAGGTGCCCACCATTTTCGGTGTTGAGGAGGTCGGGCATATGCTTGAGTGTTGAAAACTGCATATGGGGGTGGATAATAGTGTTGAGGTACAACAGGTTGTCCTTGTTGGACTTGCACATGAGGGTAGTTTGTCCTCCTTTGCGTACCTTTTGATCCTAACACCATCATAGACCCTTCTTCCTTCTTCTTTCGGTTCCCAAAACCACCTGATCCACTTTGTATTGCTTTCGTGGTGGCTTTGATAGCTGCTTGACTCACAATTTTTCCCGACATTATGCCATTTTTCACCATTTCTCCAATCTTGATTGCTTCAGCGAAGGGCTTTCCCATTGCGGCAAGCAAGTAGTGAAAGTAGTCAGGTTCTTGGGCCAGGAGAAAAACATCAATCAACTCCTGATCTTTCATTGGTGGCTTGACTCTAGCTGCCTATTCTCTCCATTTTATGGCATATTCCCTGAAACTTTCAGTTGATTTCTTTTTCAAGTTAGCGAGGGAATTGCGATCTGGGATGATGTCAATATTATACTGAAATTGTTGAACAAAATCCTGAGCCATGTCATCCCAAACATGCCAACGAGAAATATTTTGATTAATGAACCATTCTGAGGCCAACCCCGTTAGGCTCTCTCCAAAGTAGGCCATAAGGAGTTCTTCTCTTCCTCCCGCTCTCCTTAGTTGATTACAGTACTTCTTTAAGTGAGCCACGGGGTCACCATGGCCACTACACTTGTCGAATTTTGGGAGCATAAACCCATCGGCAACATCAGGAAACATACACAAGTCCTTGATCGAGACGCTTTTATGTCCTCCTAATCCTTGCATGTTTTTTAAGTTCTGTTCCAGACTTCTCATCTTCTTAGCCATTTCTTCATGTTCTTCATTCTTGATTGTTTTCTCAACTTCTATAGGGGAATTATACTGATGAGTTTGGTAGTAGGCATATGGAATTTTAGTAGTCATTTCAAGGGCATATCCTTGACTAGGATAGACCTTGGACAAAGGATCATCATTGAATTTGGGGACCAATTTGGGCTGAGGGACTGTATTGGTTTGTGTGGCTAGCATGAAAAGTGGATTACTTATCATAGGCGTATTCAGAGGGCGCACAGTGGAAGTCTCAACAGCATTGGATGTGTTAACATATGGGCCAAACCCAGGAGGGTAGAGTGGATCATTCGTTGGGGGCGGCATAGCTGTATTTAGATACTCTTGGATTGAAGGTGGGGGGGCTTGCCCGCTCATCCAAGCTTGGTACATTTTAGCCATTTGTTGAACTATCGAATTTTGGATATCATCATTATCCGACTCTGTTCCGTCTTTGCGGGTCATCTTCTTTTTTCCCTTTGACCTTGTGTTGTATGGATGAGATGCTAGTTTAACCACAAATCAACCACCTTAAAGCTTTCTCTCTTTAACAAAACAACACGTGTTAGGGTTTATAACTTTGCAGATATCAATCACACATTGTATGTTATGCTCCCTAAATTATTTCTATAGTGGATTCCAGACGACTTTCATGCTTCATCCCGGCTTATAGGTGAATTTGTTTTTCTTTAGAGATATTTTGATCGAACCCATTGAGGGTTACCTACGTATCATGTTGAACATGAATCAGATTATTACGTAGTTCATGAAAAAACATTGCTTCTTTTTTTAGTAAAATAAAAGAAAAACATAATTTTAATTAACTAGAAAAACATCTTTTCAATCATGTCCAAAAGGTTCTGAATACAAATAACCCAAAATAAAATGAAGACTTGAAGTTGCGATAGATTTGTTGAAATAAAAGAAAAGAAAGGGAAATAATAATAATGAAAATTCTTTCTTGGAATGTCTTGGATTTTAGTCACTTCTCAGGTCTGAATGAATTCTGAACAATGCTTTCGGCAGGTGTGGTGCCAATTCCCGTGCTTGTCGGCCCAAGGTCTCATCATCTCGATGAAGATAACTGCTATATACATCAATTAGGTCTTCGGCAAGATGAACCACGTGTCCGTTGGCTTTCTCCATGTTGTCATGACAATTACGCAACCAGTTTTGAGTGGTATGGATCTTATGGTTTAAGTTGCATTCTTGTGCCTCAAGCTCTTTTACTTGGTGAAGAAGTCCATTTCTCTCTTCAATCCATTGGTTCCTTTCAATCTCGATCTCTGCCTGGTAAGCCGTGAAATGCCTTGCTATGTTTTTCTCCCGCTCTATAGAGGCTTTCAACTAAGCTTGCAACCTAGACTGTGTCTGTACCATTAGGCCCTTTTCCCTTTTAAATTCTTCTTCTTGTTGCTCCATGGCGCCTGTGGTAATGCCAAGATCCTCATGCAAAGACTGGATGGTGGCTTGGTGCTCCTTTTCTACCCTCTTTCGAATCAATCTTACTCGAGCCTCCAGTGTTGCCTCGTGTTGTGCCAGTTCTTCTCGGACATTCTTCAAAGCATTACTTAAGCCATCAAGAGTGGACTGATAACTCCTCTCAACTTCGAGGAGAGCTTGCTTAATTTTGACCTCGGTTTCAGCTACATAATCTATGGCTCCTCTTGCCGATATTTTTGGCATGGCCTTAAGCGGGGGCTGATCATAAAACTATACTAAGTATGAGTGGTCCACCTCACCTTTGCTACGATTTGTAACTCTGTCTTGGGAGCCCGAGAATATGCGCCCTCCCCAAATCTTGAATATTTCTGACTCCCCAAGAGGAATATCAAGATGGAACTCATACATAAAATCTCGCATGTCTTCACATCGGGGAAGAAACTGTCGTCGACCCAATTGCCTCATGACCCTGAGTGGTGCATAGGGTTGGACACCACGAAGACCCATTAGGACAATGAACGATCGAAAGGAGGACATGTATATTACCTCTTCTGACGGGAACCAGTGATAATTCCATACAATCGTATCGGCAGTTAACTCGTTAAGATACCTTCTCCAAGCTTTGATGCCCTCAGGGAAAACCTGATCTTCAATCCTTTCTTTATGACCACCGATGTAATCATTCCATTCTACTTTGAAGTCTATTGCATAGGGGTGATATTGGATGTGTTCGAGCATCTATATTTGTAACAAGATATTACACCCCTCAAAATAGTCTTCACCATTTTTGCACCTTGTCAAGGCGCGGTAGATGTCAGCTAGAACCATTGGAACAAGGGTAATATTAGGCCTTTTCTTGAAAGCTGGAAGGACAACGACCAAGTTTATGTCAATCCTTCGCCCCCTTCTCGGGAATACCATAGTTCCTAAAAAGGCTACTATAAATGCCTCATAACTGTGCCTCTCCCAAGTCTGGAGGCACCCTTTGTTACAGAGTTGTTTTCCATAGACCTCAAATCCATCTTGTCGGCCATATTTTTTGTAGAGGAAATCTAAATGAACCCAACCCTGCTTTAAACAATCTATCTCCACTTGTTTGATGTGTAACAGTTCTAAGAATCTTCTTGCACCAATATGCTTGGGCATCATAGGTTCTCCTTTGTGAAGGTCCTTGCCCGTACCCATAAATGCTCCGATTTCTTCTAGAGTTGAAGTAAGTTCGAAATCAGTAAAACGAAAGACATTATTCAATGGATCCCAGAATGAGACTAAAGCTTCTATCACATCCCTTCGCGGCTCAACATACAAGAGGCTTCGCAAGTATCCCAAACACTTAAATACCTCTCCCTTTCCATAATTTCCCATATTTTCATACCATGCCTTTAGATATACCGGAGCCTTGTCTAACACCATAAACTGGGGTGGCTGGTCATCTCTAGGTCTCTTATCAGATCTCCATATTGAGCTCATTTTGTCCCTATAGGATGATGGCAAATTAGAATTTATCTTAGTCTTCATTGATAAAAATTGACACTTGTGACATAAAGAAAAATTATTATTGCATTCTTTTTAAAGAGAGAGAACAAAAAAAAACAGAGGACAAACTCGTCGAGAAAACGAAATGGATATGACTTTTCTTTAAGGCATTATATTTTTTTGAAAAAAACAAAACAAAACATGAAAGAAAGAAAAGAAAAAAAAAACTTAAAGTTTACACTGTGTATGAACTGAGAAAAAACCGATGAATTTATTTTATTATTAATTTACTATTATTTAAAAAAATAGATTAGACCTAGGTCTAATGAACTTTATAATTTTAATGAAAAACACCAAACTAGAGTAAAAATCTATTTTTCACTTTAAACTCTATAAAAAAAAATTAATCTCTCTTATATTAAAAAATAAATTTTTTTTAGGTGCATAAAAACTGAAGCTTTTTTTGACTTTCTTAAAGGCGAAAAGATCATTTAGAGTGTTCTGCTTTCTCTTTTTTTTTTTTCTACGAAAGAGTGATTTGAAAAGATAGAAGACAAAAAAAAATGTCTTGTTTTTCAATTCATCTAAAAGCCGGTCAACATTTGATATAGCCCCTCTGATGATGCAACAAGTAGCATAGACAATGTGCATGATAGTCTCAAAATTGGGTACCTGTCTTAGACGGACTCAACCCCAGTGTCGAACCCCACTAAGTCAAATGTTCATGATGCAAACAAAGCGTACCCTAAGACTGGTTCGGCTAGGTTTTAAACCCTAATGTACTTGATATCTAGACTGGCTGTAAAATGAGTGGACAACTCGAGTTTGGGAAGGAACAACTTACCGGTAGCAGGGCTTTCCAGCCTCACTGTCTGGAACTTTCCATCCTAAAATTTTGGGTAACTAATTTCCTTCCCAGGAGTGTAATCACATATCTGGTATCTCAAAGAAAGTTTCGGGAGCATAAATCGCTTCTCCGAACAAAGTGGATTTTCAGAAGACTCAAATGGGTGCGCGAGAAAGAACGATTTATATTTCAAATAATATTGAGGCGGTAAATAAGAAGGCAAATAACACATTAAACCAACAAATACAACATAATAAATAAATAAATAAATAAAGTCATGCATAAATCAATATTCTTCAAGCCTGAATTCTGGTTAGTTCCCAGCAGAGTCGCAACCTGTCATACCCCTATTTTTTCCCGCGTGTTGTTTTGTAAAATAAAGTTTTTTCCAATCAAAGTGACATTTTGAAAAGGGATTATTTATTTATTTAGAGTCGCCACTTGGAATTGAGTTTTGATGTTCCAAGTCACCTCTTTTTTTTTATCCCTAGTCAAAAGGAAATGACTCTTTATTTTATCTTTATTATTATTTTTCTTTTTGGTCTGCGAACCAGAAATTCGGGTAAGGAATTCTATTGACCGAGAGGAAGGTTTTAGGCACCCATCGAGTCCCATGGTTCTAGCATGGTTGCTTTATTGATTTATGTATGGCTTAAACTAATTTTGAAAACATTATATTTCTTGGTTTTACAAAAAATTATTTACTTACCTTCTTCAATTTATCTGAAATTCATTTTTTTTAAAAAAAAATCATTATATTTTATTGGTTCGTGGTGTATTGATAGCAACGCTTTCCAATCTTGCCACAAATTAATTATCTTTTTGTAGTTTTTGAAAGAAGATTTATTTAATAAAGTTCGAGTCCTAATATTTGCCTATCATTATTTATCCACCCAATCATTCTCCTAAATACAAGATCCAAAAAATTTTATTTATTTATTCTAGTAATTATGACTTATGAAAAGTATAATTTAAAAAATTTGTATTAATTAATGGATCACTCTGAACTTGTTAATAGTATTCATTAAAAAAATCATTACTCAAATGAGATGCAAAGAAAGTTACAAATTTTGTTTATGTTCTTTTTTTTAAAAAAACAAAAAAAACTGAACACAAATTTATCAGAAATACAAAATATATTTTTATACAAATTTTGTACATGCAACACTAGTATGAACATGTTAATAATTATGACAAATCATTTATATTTTCATATAAATTTTGTACATGCAACACTAGTATGAACATGTTAGAAATTATGACTAATCCTTTTTTTTCCTTTTATTTTAGTCATTAAAATGAAAAGAAAAAAAACACATATTAATTGAAACAAATATTCTACATAATGATTAGTCATTGATTATTTTCATCATTTATTTTTACTAAATCATAAAAGTACACGCAAAACCACAAAAAATTAACAATGAAAATAATTTACTCAACATAAAATAAACTATCTAACAATTTTACACTAAATTTAACAATAAAAAAAATCTAAACAGAAAGTTGATTTGAAAGATTTGAACACAATGTCAAAGTATATTAATGAGTCATAAACATACAAAATATGACAATTTCAATGTATTATGATCATATTAAAGTGGACAAGAGAGATAAGTGTTACCTCTTGTGATGAATGATTTACAAAAAAAAGAGACTGCAATAGGAACTACGAATCTGAAACTCCCAATAGCAAACCTTAAACTCAACTTTGTTTTTCTTCAATTGTGTTTTATGATATTTTTTTTGGTGTGTTTGTAGAATTTGAAGAAGGATAAAGATGGATGATCAAAAAATTGTGTTGTGTCTTGTTTTTTGTGCTTTTTGTAGAATGTCAAGAAAGAGGAAAAGAAAAAAAAATATGAGTGAAATCATGTGTGTGTGTTGTGTGAGTTAAAATAAGAGGGAGTCAAGGATGTGAAGATGTGGAAAGTGAGGGAGTAGTGGGGGAGGAGTTAGAATTAATGGGTAGTTTTTAAGTTTATGTATTTTCTTTTGTCTTGTTTTTATTTTGAAAGAAGAGAAAGAAAAGAAAAAGAGAAAAAATATATATTACAAAACTATTTTAAATTAATAAGATATAGAAAGTTTTCACTAGTTAAAACTAAAATATAATTAAGAAAGTAATAACAATACTAGATTGTTTATTAGAATCAAAATTAAAAAAAACATATATTTTATAAACTTTCTCTTTTTTTAGAACAAACTAACTTAAAAATATGACTCTATTTTTGTTGTTTTCAACTTATTCTAAATAAGATAAAAATATCTAATTTAGACTCAAAACTAAATATTTAAATATTAAAAAGTAAATAACTTAAGTTTGGTAAAAAAATTAGGTGCTAACAATACTAAGGTGCAAAAGAAGATGAAAAGGTATGACCATATAAGCTAGGATGAAGACTTGAATAAGAAAAAAATTGGAAGGAATTAGGTCTAACGGAAAAGGGGAAAACGATTTAGTTCTTTTTCTTATAGTCTAATTTTGAAATAATGAAAAAATTGAATGAGAAATTAATTGGGAAAAGATTGATTAGACAACTGAAAAGTAGGGGATTAGGATAATATTGATTAGACTACTTAAAAACATAAGTCAATTTAGGATAAATTAAAGAGGAGTATAAAATTGCATGCTATGTATCTGCAAGTTGGAGAGAGAAAGTAAAAATAAGGGATTTCTATAATATTCTCAAGCGGTAGTGATTATTAAAAATTATGGTAAAATAGGTTATGTAATTTTTCCTTAAAAATTTTAGATTTTTGTTACCTATAAAGAGTGTTTAAAACTATTTTTCAGTTGTCTAGAAAGAGATCAAAATAGTTTCTTATCTTTTGGCTAAACCTAAAGTCATTTTTGAGTTTTCACATGAAATTTTAATAGTCCTTTATATTTGTAATATTGATGCGCTTTTAGTTCTCTGCCAAATTGTTACCTATTTTTAATATTGATTTTTCCATAAGTTTATATATGGAATGTTTAGTTTTATATATATAATCTCCATGTGAGAAACGGTGAGAAGAAGAACATCTTGTTTTGTCTAGTAGAAATATTATTGTACCTAAAATCGAGAGGTTTATCACTTCGATTTCATGTACAATAGTATAAAATTTTCTTTTGTTGCAACATCATATCTTCGGGTTGTTCTAGTTTAGTTGCAATAATATTTCTATTGAATAAAATAAGGTGCTCGCTCTTATTCTCATCTTTATTCACATGGAATTATTAATTCTTCCAAATATATGAAAAGTCGATGGAATATTTCATATATAAAATTAGAAAAAATTATATAACCACACAACCTATTTTACCATGATTTTTAATAATCACTACCATATGAAAAATTATAGAAATCCCTTATTTTTATTTTCTTTCTCCAAGCTGCAGACATATAGCATATAATTTTACACTCCTCTTTAATTTATCCTAAATTCACTCCTATTTTTAAGTGGTCTTATCAACTTAATCCTAACCCCTACTTTTCAGTTATCTAATCAATCTTTTCCAAATTGGTTCTCATTCTAATTTTTCTCATTATTTCAAATTAAACTATAAGAAAGAAAAACTAAAACATTTCCCCATTCTATTAGATCTAATTTCTTCTTATTCTTTTCTTCTTCAAGTTCTTCATCCCAACTTCTATGATCGTATTTTTTTCCATCTTCTTCTGCACCGTATAGTCCACTTTTTTTAATTTTGAATATTCCTTCTCCTCATACAAAAATAGATAATTCTCATTCTCTTCATCTTCCTTGTTGATTTGTGGTGTTACTATGGATTCTTATCCATCCTTTAGTATAGATCTCGCACAGATAGGTGATTGTCCTCAATAAGAAAATTATGTTCAAACACAAAAGTTCTCAAATCAAAGAACTTTCTTAAGTTGTAGAAGTTCTTCAAGTTCTCCCTTGTCCCTCAGATTTCTTTGTATCAAATTAACATAGAATCTTTCTATCATGTTAACAGTCATACTTATAATTTTCTTGTATCAACTTTCATTCTTTATATTAATTTTTTTATTGATCAAGTTTTATTGTATAAAGTTGCGAACTTTCAGATTCCTTTGTATCAAATTAAATTATATATTCCTAAAATTCTTGTATTAAGTTTTATTCTTCGTGTTTCTTTTTAATCAAGTATCATTGTGTCAAATTGCAACTCTCGGATTTTTTTATATCAAATTAACATACATACATATAATTTTCTTGTATCAAGTTTATTTCTTTATATCAATTTTTTTAGTTGGAAAAATATTATTGTATCAAGTTGCAAACTTTCAGAACCCTTTGTATTAAATTAAATTATATATTCCTAAAATCCTTGTATTAAGTTTGACTCTTCATGTTATATTTTTTTTTCAGAATCAAGATTCATTGTATCAAGTTATAATCTCGCAATTTTTCTTGCATCAATTTAATTAATATACTTATAATTTCATTGTATCAAGTATGATTCTCTATATCATGTTTTTTTGTGGAACCAAATTTCATCGTATCAAGTTGAAAATTTTTGGATTCCCTTGTATAAAGTTAACGTATATACTCCTAAATTCCTTGTATCAGCTTTGAATCTACATGTCAAGTTCTATTTCATGGTCTTTATTCTATTATATGAAACCCATGAAGTTCAATGGCTATTTTTCTAAGAAAATATTTGCATATTTAAAATATGATGTTAATTCCATGATGTGTTTCGATATGATCAAGGTTGGGTGATTTCAATGTTCCTTTTTAAAGAAACTTTCAAAGACTTATGTGATTTATTATTGTTCCATGCATAACTAAACCCACCTTGTTTTCAATGAATGTTTCTTATGAATTGTGACTATGATTAGGGCAATAATAAAGATATGCAAAGTTAAGTTTTGCCAAGAGATACATATGATGATCATTGCCCTAAACGATGTTTAAGAATGATTATTAAGTTCGAGATGCTTGTACGACTGCTACTTATGATCCTAAGAGTATGTTTTAAAGATTTTCGTGGGATGACTTAGCATCGAAAGGACTAAAGATTGAGATTCATTCCGTTTGTTGAGGCATGACCCCTTGAAGCCAAATATCAATATCCCTAACTATGTGCCATCATAGAAGCCTTATAGGTTAGGCTAATAGAATCATTTTTGCCAAAAGTTATGAAAGATGCAATTGCAAGGTTATTAAGTTTAGACATCTACATTGGCAAGTAGATTCCCTTTTTCCCAATGGAAGAGTGCATTGGCTCTTTCCCAATGGAAGGAGTTCATTGGATTCCAGATAGTAGCTCACATGGTCTTAATGTCGGTTATGATCCATTCCCACAAGTTTTTTTTGTGATCCTAAAATGTGTCTTCACTTTATGTGTTTTCTTATGATTGTTTCATATTGATCTGAGCCTTATTCCTTGTGCATGTTTAAACCTATCTCATGACTCTTTTATCTTATGTATATCTATGTCATGACCCAAAATTGGATCGTAACTATTAAAAGATAAAGTAAAGCAGAAACAACTCATTTAACACAAGAAATCCCCCAAAGCTTGGAGTCATGAGTACAAACGCATCTAATATAGTACTGAAGTGTAAATACAACTCTCTTGGCATAAGGTACAAGTTGTCTCATAGAAAAATATTTGATACGAAGTCCTAAAACGAACTAAAGAAAATCCCAAAAATCCACAATGACTCAAAGTTTGAGCCTCATTGGTAGGATCAAGATGGATGTAGAAAAGTCCAACTAAGAGTAAATCAGCTAACTGTGTGGGTCCCTGTGCTCGATTTGCACGGAGGAAACTGAGTAGGGGTAAGCACATCGAAGTGTACCCAGTAGAATCAATGAACTGGGTAAGAGGAATCGAACAAGTATGTAATAACGAAGAATCCTATCACCTGCATCAAAAGGGTTAGTATACAATACAATATGATTTTGAATAATAATAAGTATGCATATATGCAATGGCATCACAGATTATGTATGAAGTGAAATGTCGACTATCGCGGGGCTGATGTACACAACTATCAAGATGAATCTACAAGATAAAACCCAAGGGTGTCGTGGCCATGTATATGTAATCACGACTATCGCAGGGCCATGGTACACATCTATCAAGCTATATTACGAGACAGAACCCGAGGGCTGATCAGGCCATGTACTGAAATATCACAAGACGTCATAGGTCGTAAGATAAAATACCTCAAAGCGTCACAGGCCTCAAGAGGAAGTGTCTCAAGGCGTTACCGGCCCTAAGTAGAGTATATATAATATAAAGTATGTGCATGCCAATGCCACATTATAAGTAAGAAATCGTATGCATGCCAATGCAATATAGGAGTATAAGATTTGTGCATACCAATGCAACTAGTCAATACAAGATATGTGCATACCAATGCAACTAGTCAATGTTAGATATGTGCATAAAAAATGCAACAAGTCAATATAAGATATGTCCATACCAATGCAACAATGGAGTATAAGAGTTGTCTTACCAATGCAACTAGTCAATATAAGATATGTGTATACCAATGCAACTAGTCAATGTTAGATATGTGCATACCAATGTAACAAGTCAATATAATATATGTTTATACCAACGCAATGATGAAGTATAAGAGCTGTGCATACCAAATGAAACTAGTCAATTCAAGATCTCTATAACAACCATTACATCAACTAGGCTATACCACTTATGCAATCATTATCACAGGGCCATCCTTACCTAATATCATTGCTAACTCATCAATAAACAAGTTGTCTGTGAAACAGGTTCTACAAGAACCCCCTAAATAAGCTCATAACTCTCAAATTTATCGCATTCATCATCAATTAGTCACGACATTATCCAAAAGCTATCTCAAGTCTCATACTATCACAACGATATCCAGATTATCTCAAATCTCAAGATTTCATCTGAATCATCAATAGGATCGCCTTATACCTAATACTTGACATAGCCAATGTCATATTTCCATCAAATTCAGTTATGTCATATTATTGGCTCATAATTCAATCTACATCTCATAATTATCATACAATTATGCTACAATAATTTAAATCATGTCCCAGAAAGGTTCGCTGAACCTACCTCGACGCTAAATTGCACTCGAACAAGCTTCCAACCAACCTAAGCCTCTAAATTATCCCTGGATCGCTTGACAACTATCAAAATCAGATACTATGCATCAATAAGTGTATTATGATACACATATTGGCATGATTTAGGCTTAGGGGTAAAATGGTCAAAATAGGGCTAAATTTTGATATTTTAAAATCAAGAAATTAAATTTAAAATCAGGTTCTACATGAAAAATGGAGTCTGCGGGTGAAAGGTCCACTAAAATTGAGTTCACATCGAACGAGAAATCACCATTTAAAGTTTTGAAATCATACTAAAAAAATCCCCAATTTCAGACATTCAAAATCATGAATATTCAAGATAAAACTTATGGAAAATAATTAAAATAGTATTAGAATTGCTTACAAAAAATATTTCTTAGAAAATTTCTCTTTGAAATCGCCTCAAAAGCTCTGAGGGTTCAAAAATGGAGTAAAAATGGTGTTCCACAGTTTTAACACTGCCCAGGTATTAAATACACTCCACGAACACGGGTGGAGAACCAGGTCTACCTCTGCAAATGCGGACCCCTGAGCCCAAACATGGAGAGGAACCAAGTTCACTTCCACGAACTTAGAGAGTAGAAAGGGGTTGCACCAAAAACTTGCACCAACAATACACATATTTTGTAAAACTTCCAAATAGGCTTTCAGAGCTAATCCGAAATTAGAATTTCACAAACAATATATGTACCTATCTAGAAACAGCGATCTGAACTCAACAGAATTCTTAGAAATTGATTTCGAGGTCTCCACGACACATATACCAATGCAAGTTAAATAAACTAATTTAAAACTCAAAATACCAAAATTGCCGATGGGAACTCTAAAAAGTATGATGAGACCATTTCTAGTGTTAGTTTCAACCATCTGGAACTACTCGAATTGTCGGAATTCTGATCTGAGCTTTCCAACTCCAAATGTTAACCAAAGTCAAACTTTGGATATGAAAATGACTAAAATAACAACTTTGGGCCTAGAAACTTCATTTGAACTCCAAATTCAGTTCCGCAACTTCCTGTAGTTCAATTTTGACAATCCGGAACTAATGAAATCAACGGATCTCTGACCTAACCTTTGAAACTCATAGTGACACAAAAACACATCTTTTTCTATAACTTAAGCCTCTCAAATTTGTCAAAATTCATATTTTTAGCCTTCAAAACTCAGGATTCTAATTCAAACCATTCAGAAAATTCAAAATAAATAACGAAAGGGTAAAATAGTATGTTTCACATAAAATGCCAAAAATGCCCAGCCAAGTCATTACGTCATTCACCACTAAATGGAATGTTCGTCTTCGAACATAAGGAAAAGAGGAGTACTTGAAGCCTCCAAAGGCTGGGATATCTAGCCCGCATGTCAGACTCCAACTCCCAAGTAGCCTCATCAATAGAATGGTGCCACCAGTGAACCTTCACAGAAGGCATATCTTTGGATCTCAATCTCTGGACCTGCCCGTCAAATATAGCTATAGGTTCCTCCTCAGAGGACAAATCTAGACCCAACTGAATATAATCATAAGAAATCACTTGGAACTCTTCTAGAATGTGGCGACGGAGCATAGAAACATGAAAAATAGAATGTACATAAGATAATCTCGATGGTAAAACCAACTCGTAGGTTACCTCACAAATTCCCCTCAAAATCTCAAACAGGCCAATGAATTTGGGTCTAAGCTTTCCCTTTTCCTAAATGTCATCACATCCTTCATGGGTGAAATTTTTAGCCAAACACTGTCACCAATAAAGAACTCAAAAGGCCTAACTCTCTTATCAGCATAACTCTTTTGGTGACTTCTGGTAGTCTGAATCAGGGTCCACGGCATCCTGAAGCAAATCAACACCCAACACCTCGGCTGAACCTAAATCGCACCATCCGATTGGTGATCTATGCCTCGGGCCATACAAGGCTTCAAACGGTGCCATCTGGATACTGGAATGGTAACTATTGTTATATGCAAACTCTGCTGATGGTAAGTGTTGGTCCCATCAGGCCCCAAAACACAAGCCCTAAGCATGTCCTCCAACACCTGAATAGTGCATTCTGACTGACCATTAGTCTGAGGGTGAAAAGCTGAACTCCAATCCACTCTAGTACCCAACCCACGCTGTAGAGCCCGCCAAAAGTGAGAATCAAACACACTCCCTCTGTTTAATACTATAGACACTAGAATACCATGCAAATCTGATAATGTCCTTGATATATAACCTATCCAAATGCTCCACATTATAGCTGGTCCTTATCGGTAAGAAGTGTGCTGACTTGGTCAATCAATAATGACCACCCAAACTGAATCAAACTTGCCCAAGGCCATGAGCAAACCTATAACAAAATCCATAGTCACTCTCTCCCACTTCCACTCAGGAATGGGCATCCTTTGCATCGATCCACCAGGCTTTTGATGCTTTTACTTCACCTGTTGACAATTCAAACACCTTGCCACGAACTCGGTTATATCTCTCTTCATACTAAACCACCAATAATGCTGCTTAAGATCATGATACATCTTAGCTACACCTAGATGAATGGAATATCTATAACAATAGGCCTCCTCTAGTATCAATCTCACCAAATCTCCCACCTTTGGTACACAAACTCTACCATAAACCCTCAAAACACCATAAGAATCAATAATAGCCACCTTGGCTTCACCTTTCAATAGCTTGTCCCAAATCAAGCACAATTTAGGATCCTCATACTGATGAGCACTAATCTAATAAGACAAGGAGGATGTAGCCTCAATAATGGCCAAAATACTCCAAGGAGGAGAAATATCCAAACGAACCATCTGTCTAGCAAGCGACTGAACCTCCGAAGCTAAGGGTCTCTCCTTAGCCCTCAAGAATGTCAAACTCCCCATACTAGCAGCCTTCTGGCTCAAAGCATTTTCCACTATATTGGCTTTCTGGGGGTGATGTAGAATAGAGATTTCATAGTCCTTGAGCAACTCCAACCACCTACGCTGTCTCATGTTCAGATCAGGTAGAGAAAATTTGTACTTGAGACTTTGGGGATCGGTAAAGATCTCATAATGTACCCCATAAAGATAATGTCTCCACAACTTCAACACAACACAACCGCAGCCAACTCCAAATCATGGGTAGGTAAGTTCCTCTCATGCACCTTCAGTTGTCTAGAAGCATAGACAATCACCTTCGCCTTTGTAGCAACGCACCACCCGGACCCATACTTGAAGCATCACAATATACCACAAATGGAACTCTGTCCTCTTGTAAAGAAAGAATAGGTAATGAAGTCAACAAATACTTGAGCTTTTGGAAGCTCACCTCGCAATCATCCGACCATTGAAATGCCATAGCCTTTTGAGTCAATCTAGTCAACGTGTTGCTATAGGTGAGAATCCCTAAACAAAACGCCAATAATACCATACTAAACCAAGGAAACTCTTAATCTCAATCACGAAAGTAGGCCTGGCCCACTTACGAACATTAGCTTCCTTGGTTGGATCAGCCATAATACCCTCTTTTGACACAACATGGCCAAGAAATGCAACGTACTCTAGCCAAAACTCACACTTTGAGAACTTAATATACAACTTCTCTTCCTTTAATCTCTAATGTACAGTCTTCAAGTGTTGAATATGATCTGCCTCACTCTTAGAATAAACCAAGACATCATCTATGAACACAATCACAAAGATGTCTAAATAAGGCTTAAAGACTCAGTTCATCAACTCCATGAAGGCAGCCGGGGCATTAGTCAACTCGAATGACATAACCATGAACTTATAATTCCCATAACATGTCCTAAAGCTGTTTTTGGGATATCAGACTCCCAAACTCTCAATTGATGTTAACCAAACCTCAAGTCAATCTTGGAGAATATTGAGGCACCCTGGAAATGGTCAAAAATATCATAGATGTGAGGCAAAGGTGGCACAACCCGGACCTAGGGCCTAAAAGTGACGCGGTGCATGGGAACCCGAGAGTCCCCAAACAAGCCTCAAAGTATCCAAATCCACATCATCAGATTGGAAGCGCATTCAAATAGTAAACACATAGTTCTAAGGGATGGGAAAGTAGGACTCATGCTATGGGGATATCAAGGGAAAGGGATGTACATGGATTCACATAGCACATAGCACATAAGAACTAAGAGGCGAGTAGGTATGACTCACTCTATAGGGGGAATACAGGGCTTAAGATCTTCTACATTTCCACATCAAACATACATACATATCATAATTTCCATAATCAATCCATGATAGCCATATCCAATAGATAACTGAAATCATAAGCTTCAAATACAATACATGACATGTAGAATCTACGAGAGTCTACAAGATATCCGACAATGCCTCTAGTCATAAGATGGGACGAGTGCCAAGACATGTCCTGGGCTCACCCTCAATTAAGAAAATAAATAGAAAATAACATGGGTAGAAGAAAGGTGGTTTGTCCTTGGAAGATAAGACTCATCACAATATCAACTCTCTAAATTCGAGCTACCCATCAAGCAGTGGATGATCATAACACACGATCCCTACATGGTAAAATCATATAGGCATAGAGTATGCGTTAGTACGTTTGAATGTACGTAGTATGTAGGCATGCAATGCATATGACTTATTAACCTGCATTTCAATGTTAGATGACAAGGGCACATAAGATACTAAAAATCATATATCCAAGGAAGAAGTATACAATATGCCATGAAATTCGTGATGTATGAATGAAATGATATTCATGTACAGCGGAGATGTGGCCTTAACAGACATGAGTAAGACCAAGCGAGCTAGTACTTGGAATCCTGATGAAATCCCCTCACAGGTACAATGGTGGTCTACTTGCCAAAGGTATACCATACTTCACCTTACGGGAACATATCCCATTTCATATGAAGAAACCCCCTTACAGGAACATATGTCATTTCGAAAAGGATTTTCATATCATAACATAATACCTCACCTTACGGGAACATATCCCATTTCGTATGAAGAAATCTTTCTTACGGGAACATATCCCATTTCGGATAGGATTCTTATAACATATGCTAGGCACATAGTTCGAGGAAAGGGAGAGGACCCTTGGAGATAGCCTTGACACCCCCAATCCATCGGTATTAAATCAACATCCCATGAAAATACATATAGTATATATATATACATACTTTCAAAAAGGCAATAGTCATTTCAAATCCGATCAATGCACATTTAGGCTCAAATGCCAAATCATAGCTTGTAGTTATAATATTCATGCAT
The DNA here is from genome assembly GCA_029948455.1 of Solanum rostratum. Classification (NCBI taxonomy): domain Eukaryota; kingdom Viridiplantae; phylum Streptophyta; class Magnoliopsida; order Solanales; family Solanaceae; genus Solanum; species Solanum rostratum. The sequence goes on from CM057053.1 coordinate 26,152,926, forward strand.
AGGATTAGCTCGATTACAAATACAGAATGGTGCAAGCACCCAAAATGCTCAAAGAACCATAATCATAAGACATTTATGTGATCACATTCTTGTAATAGTCATAATCTTATCAAAATCATTTCATAAAACATGATTGGGCTTAACCCACTTCATAATTTCCATAAAAACCAGTGTCCATGAATGCAAATGTCATGAATGATGTGTGAATAGCATGGGTGCTTGAGATTCAATCTAAAATCAATAATATAATGTGAAATCGAAGTAAATACATAATTAAATCCACACTTAAATTATAATATAGATCACCCAGGCATAAATCAAGCTTTAAAGGGGACATACATATTCATAACTTATTACCTCAATGTAAATCATCATAATAGGGCTTAAAATAACTTAAAATCATGAATAAAGTACAGCCCATACATAAATTGAATTTTAATAGAATCAAATAATGAGAACCCACATTTAAAGTAAGCTTAATTTCATGTAAATCAATTGAAAAAAGTTTGGGTCTCTCGGTTTAAAGGGACCAAGAATCAATCCCACATACCTTGATTAGAAAGATGAATTTGAGAAGAATTTAGCTTGAAGTTGAAACCCCAATTGAATCCCTAGCTTGAGTCTTGAGAGAAGAACTTAGAGAGGATCTCTAGGAATTGATTTAGAGTGAGAGTGTTTCTAATCAGAATGAATTAAAATGAAAGGATATCAGTTGATTTAGGGGTCTAGGATAGGAGAAAAGGTCATAAAACACCCTTAGAATAACCCAAAATTACGTATGAGCCATTAATGACACGGAATTAAAAATCCGCATAGATTTCCTACACAAATGGGTTTTACGAAAACAGGAATAGCTTCTTGATCCGACCTCAGAATGAGGTGAAACCAAATGCATTGGAAAAATAATTCAAAGAGCTTAAATTTGATAGGTCGTGGGCTACCCAGTTCCTTTTGTACTATGAGATCGGACCATTTAAAGTTGGCCCTTCTATCGGTACTTGTGAAAAACTTAGCCAATGAAATTCCTTTTAACTTGACTGGATATAGGAGACCCATGATGGCCTTAAACAACATAATTAAGCTTGAATTGAAGGCTTGAAAGTGAACTTAGCTTGTAACTGAAGGTCGTATACTTAGAATTTTTCAATGAAGTCACCTTCACGGGAGCCACACGGGCTGTGACACTGCCCGTATGTCATGCCCCAAAAAGAGGGGTGGTGCAACTGGCACCTGATACCGTTATTGGCCAGGTAAGCCACTAAATATGCTAGTTAGCTAAACTAGGGACCAGAAGAAAATCGGGCAGCATAATGTTTAGAAAAAAAACTAAGTCGGGACCGTTTAGGTCATGACCTCGTCAACAACAAATCATGTACATCAAGATAAGTAAACCAAAACGATAAAGCACTAGCTAGCCGACAAGTCTGTCGCAATAGAGGTACAGGGTCACACTATATATACATGTCAATCTTATGACTGGAGACTGAAAGGCACAAAAGGACCAACCCACAATAACATGTCCACAATAACCTCTAAGAGAACCACGAATACTGTCGGGACAAGGCACTGACTATACCCAACTGTACAACAAAAAGTAAGCATCCTGTGAAATCTCCAGGAAGAGGTGGAGCTTACCAACTCACAGCTGAACTGGGCTCCTAGTAGAGGGGTCGATCAGAGTCCCTACCTGAACCTGCACGCACGAAATAAAATGCAGCGTCCCCTGGAAATGGGACATCAGTACAAATAAACATGTAATGGCATGTAAGGCAGAATGTGAAAAATCATAGACAACAGTAGTAAAAAGGGTATTAAAAATACCACCTGTAACCAAAACTTAAGTAACATTAATGGCCAATAATAAATTTTCTAGTGATTAAATATGCATGGTATGCTCAAGTATCGCATGTCGTTAATACATATATATAGATGCAAATGCATGACATACCCAACCAAATGCTAGCAATGGTGGTCTTTTTTGGTAGCTAACGGGCATCATATTTGCCAACCTGTGGCAATATGTACCATATATATATATATACAATCATTTGGGCAAATTGGCCTCATACCTTCGATCATAGCTCGAAGTCCATGCATAACGTGCAATGTATGGTATGAATATTAAGTGCACATAGTAGGCCATAGCAAGAACTTAGCTAATCTTGGCTTATTGGTACACCTATTCTCATAACATCATAATCATTGTCATTTAGTCAATCTTGTCTCATTGGTACACTTATACTCATAACATTATAATCGTTGTCATAGCATATACACATGACTTGTGGGATCCTATATGTCTTTTTAACAAGTTTGGGAACTTAACCCTACATTTAGAGTGTAGCTTTAACTTTGAAAATGTTGATAAAAGTTCTTTACATAATTCTTATACTTGGTCCCATGTCAATTAGTAAAGGAAAGTATTTAAACAAAATTAAGTGCCCTAGTAGTTTAAATAGGAGCATTGCGCTAGAGATACTGGGAAATCAACGCGGTACTTGTTAAGTGCCTTAATTATATTTTTTTATGGAAGAAGGACTGATTATGAATATTACATCCCTTCATAGTCTACATTTATTTTGGTAGCACTAAACTAAAAAGAGAAACACCTCGAACATATAAATAGGTAGGCGGGAAAACAAACAAAATGATATATAGATATTGAATGTCCAGTTTAAGTGAACGAATGGAATTTCAACCTAATACCACCATGAAAGTAACTCAGCTGCAATCTCAATGCCTTTCACAGAAGGTCTTTCTAGCAACAAAATATTAAGACATCGCATTTGATATTTTGGGAAACTTCTCGGATTTCGTGCTAAAAGGAGGGACAAAGCTTAGCCTTAACATACCTCTCTAATGAAAGTCGAATTGCCAAAAGTTTCTTCACAAAAGTCATTCCATACGTCCTAAACTTCACAAAGACTATATACACACAGCTTAAAGGCACCTATAAATAGTAAAAAAATTAGAATTAATGACCAGAGGAAATATCCATAAAACTTCGTAGAAATGATCGTAAAAGAGCCCAAAATTTTGACATGAACATACCATCTGCAAACCAACAATACCTGTAAGAACACCACTTTTTTTACAACCCCAAACACAGTTAATACGAGGGGAAAGCAATTGCAACGCGTAAGGCACACATTTCTAGGCACACAGACAAATTTTAATGGTAAAAATGCGAAAAACTTACTCAAATCCTTCTGGAACCTTGAGGGAACTTTTCCTTCAGTTTATAACATGTTTGGGGATGAAATGGCACTGATTTGAGCTTGAAAAAGCTCAAATTAGCCGATATTAAGTTTGGTCGATCCTTAGGTTCTATCCAAAGTCATATATGTCTTATATGACACGCCACCCTATATATATATATATATATATATATATATATATATATATATATGGAAGACAAGGAACACCGAGTTTCACAGTCTCCACCCCTTAAGATAATTCGTCCGCGAATGTGTCTAGACAACATCTTAGTTGCACTACTAGCTCTTGAAATGTGACTTTTGAGGATATACCTTTTACTCCTCCAATCCATAAATCAACATTGAAAAATAATCTAATTATAAGCTCTGTATATCTATCTAGTGACGACCTATATAAAGTATGCTCCCAACTCATTAAAATTTAAGTTACTATAGAGAGATGACTGCCAACGTTTAAAATATGAACCACCTTAATTTGTAAATTGCTGGGGGTGCTTCTTCATCATTTCCTCATCTGCTTCCCAAGTCATTTCCTCAATATTATTGTTCCACTATAATACTTTCATGGAGGCCACTTCTTTATTCCGAAGCTTTCTCACTTGTCAGCCTAAAATAGTCACTGGCACCTCATCATAAGACAGGTCTTCATCAATGTGGATATCTTCAATGTAGGTAATACACGAAGGATTTCCAGTGCACTTCTGCAATATCGATACATGAAACACCGGATGGACTGCCCTAATTCTGAAGGCAAATCAAGCTCGTATGTGACCTTGCCAATCTTTTGAATAATCTTATACGGTCGAACATATATAGGACTGAGCTTTCCTATCTTTCCAAACTGCATGATTACCTTCATAGATGATGCCTTCAAGAAGACCCAATCTTCTACTTCAAATTCTAAGTCTTGTCGTCGAACATCTGTATAAGACTTTTGCCGACTCTGGGCTGTTTGTAATCGGTCTCTAATAAGTCTTACTTTGTCCATTGCTTGCTGAACTAGATTAAGGCCTAGCAGTTTTGCCTTCCCAACCGATCGACGACCTACATCTTCGCCCATATAGTGCTTCATAAGGCGCCATTTGGATACTAGCTTGGAAGCAATTATTATAAGCAAACTTAACAAGAGGTAGATGATCATCCCAGCTTCTTTTAAATTCTAGCACACAGGCACGTAACATATCCTCGATTGTCTGGATGGTACACGCTGCTTGCCCATTAGTTTGTGGATGAAAAGCGGTGTTGAGATTCACCTGAGTACCCAGACCCTTTTGAAAAGACTTCCAAAAATGTGCGGTAAATTAAGCCCCTCGATCAGATATAATAAATAATGGAAATCCATGAAGGCGAACAATCTCTTGAATGTAAAGATTAGCATAATCCTCCGCAGAATACGTCATTCTTACTGGCAAGAAATGAGCAGATTTTGTCAACCTATCAATGATTACCCAAATAGAGTCATACCTGCATGGAGTACGAGGCAAACCAGTGATGAAGACCATATTTATCATGTCCCATTTCCATAGTGGAAGCTCAATATACTGAGTTAGGCCTCCAGGTCTCTGATGTTCTGCTTTAACTTGCTGACAATTGGGACATTGGGCTATCATCACTGCAATATCCTTTTTCATGCCATTCTACAAATAGATTTGTTGAAGGACTTGAAACATTTTTGTTGCTCTAGGGTGGGTTGAATATCTAGAATAATGGGCCTAAAAAAGAATGCTGGCACAAAGTCCTTCAAAATCTGGCAAACATAAGCGGCCTTGGTACCTAAGGAATCCTTCTCCAGTCAGCTCAAATGAAGGATGTTGTTGTTGTGAAATGCTCTCCCTCAGTGTCCTAAGCTCAGGATCCTCACGCTGTCGCTCTTTTACTTCATTAACAATGGAAGATTTTGCTATATTTTGAACAATTACACCTCCATACTCTGTATCTACCAATCGCACCTGCAAACTAGCTAGCTGGCATATGTCTTTTGTCATTTCAACCTTATCAGTTTCAACATGGCTTAGACTTCCCATGTACTTTTGGTTAAGTGCATCAGCAACAACATTAGCTTTACTAGGATAGTACAAAATGTCAACATCATAATCTTTTAGTAATTCTAGCCACCTCCTTTGTCATGGGTTCAACTCCTTCTGCTTAAATAAACATTGAAGGCTCTGGTGGTCGATAAAAATATCAACATGAACTCCATACAGATAATGTCGCCAACTCTTTAGGGCAAATAAAATCGCAGCGAGCTCAAGATCATGGGTAGGATAATTTTGTTCATGCTTTCTCAACTGTCTAGAAGGATATGCAATAAGTCTACCGTGATGCATAAGAACACAACCTAGGCCAATTCTCAAGGAATCACAATATACAACGTAGCCTTTGTTTCCATCCAGAAGAGCCAAGATAGGTGCAGTGGTAAGCCTTTTCTTTAACTTTTGAAAACTCTGCTCACATGCTTCAGTCCATCAAAACTTAGCTGATTTATGTGTCAATCTCGTTAGTGGTGCAAAGATAGAGGAGAATCCCTCAACAAACCTCCTATAATATCCTGCCAAGCCTAAAAAGCTACGGACCTCGTTCAGATTCAATGGTCTCGGCTAGGCCATTACTGCTTCAATCTTCTAGCCATCCATCTTGATACCATCTCCTATAATAACATGGCCAAGAAAAGTTACAGACGTTAACCAAAACACACATTTAGAGAATTTAGCATATAACCTATTGTCCTATAGAGTTTATAATATAGTTCGCAAGTGATATGCATGCTCAGCTTCTGACCGTTAATATATTAAGATGTTTTCAATAAACATGATCACAAATTCATCCAAGAATGGTTCAAAGACTCGATTCATCAGGTCCATAAAAGTTGCTGGGGTATTTATAAGCCCAAAAGACATGACAAGGAACTCAAAATGTCCATACCTCATCCTAAATGTTGTCTTTGGAATATCAACATCCCTGACTCGCTACTGGTGGTACCCGGATCTCAAGTCAATCTTTCGAAAGAATTTGGCACCCGGCAACTGGTTGAATAAGTCATCAATCCGCGAACCTATTCTTGATAGTGACTTTTTTTAGTTGTCTGTAATTACTACACATCTGTAAGGAGCCATCTTTCTTTCAATCAAAGAGCACCAGAGCACCCCATGGACATGTACTTGGCCTAATAAAGCCTTTATCAAGTAAGTCCTTTAGTTGTTCCTTCAATTCCCTTAGCTTTGCAGAAGCCATTCTGTAGGGAGGAATGGATATAGGCTGCTTGTTCGGGAGAAAATCTATAGCAAAATCAATTTTCCCTTTCAGGGGGAATCCCTGGAAGCTCATTGGGGAATACCATCAGGAATTCATTCACAATAGGGACTGACTGAAGGGTCATCGACTCCTTATCAATATCCCTAGTATGAATAAAATGGTTTATGCAACCTTTAGCGATCAGCTTCCGAGCCCTAAGGTATGAAATAAACTTACCTTTGGGCGAGGCAACATTGCCTTTCCATTCAATGATCGGCTCACCTTGAAAATGGAAGTGGACTAGCTTTGCTCAACAATCAATATTAGCATAACAAGCTGCCAACCAATCCATACCCATAAAAACATCAAAATCTAGCATAATCAATTCAATTAAATAAGCAGAGGTTGGACGTTCATTAATTAACACTGTACAACATCGATTAACATGACTAGCTATAATTGAGTCACCAATTGGCATAGATACCCTAACTAACCCCGGCAATAATTCAGGTCTCATATCAAGCTTACCAGCAATGAATGGAGTAATATATGAAAATATAGAGCTAGGATCTATCAGTGCATAAACAACATAAAATGTACCATCAATATACCTGTGATCATATCCGGAGATACCTTTGAATCATATTGGCCTGTGAGTGCATAAAAATGATTCTTTCCACTAGTAGAACCTGAACTGTCTCCTCTACCTCTCCCCTTACCATGACCCCGAGTAGACTATGTATCTGGTAGGGGAGCACGTACTGGGGATGAAGAGGCTGGAGTGGATCTTGAAGGTGAGTTGTTGTACCTCTACCTAACCCCGGGCACTGGCTAATATAATGTCATGTCTGCCCATAATGGTAACATGCACTTGAACCCTTTCTACACTAACCATTATGAAGCTTACTACATTTTGCACATGGAGGAGTAGGTTGTCTCATTGGTTCAATGTGTTCCTATCAGCTCTTTGGCTGGCGTGAACTCTACCCGGACCTGACTAAATATAGCGATCAAATCGCTAGCCATGTATCTATGGCGGGGAACTACCCACTGATGGAGGTGGATATCGGTGAAAAGGAGGCCTAAAATCACCCCATGGCTCCCTATAAGACCCCATAGTACGAGCCCTCTTATTCTTCTCCCTATCTCTACGGGTATCCCAAATCCGATAAGAAAGATCCTCTGTAGTCTGAGCAAAAGCCTAAATACAGGAAATATTTACCTCATCCTGTAAAGAGACTATCTTGCAATCTCTGATCAAATGATCACCCAAACCATCCACATAACGATGAACTCTGGAACTCACGGTACGTACAATATCTGGTGCATACCTTGCCAAAGAATTAAATCTAAGGCTATACTCCCTTACACTCATATCCCCTACCTTAAACTGATAAACTGGTCAAGACGAGCCTACCCACCTCCCGTGGTAAGTAATGGGCTAAAAATAACTTAGAGGAGTCCTCCCACTCTGCTGGCGGAGCATCAGTCCCTCTGGATCTCTCCCAAGCTTCATACCACAAGATGGCGACATCACGTAGTCGAAAAGAAGCTAACTTCACTACCTTGATGACAGAGGCATGCATCACCCCTAATACTCTATACAGATGGTCTATGAAGTTCTGTGGATCCTTAGTGGGATTGGACTCTGTGAATATTGGAGGGGCCAAGTGAAGAAACACTCATACCTTTGAGCTTTTTATTTGATCCCTTTCGATGTCTGCTCTCGCCTCTAGTGGTCTCTCATGAATAGAAACCATCCTAATCAATAGCTGAACAACCTCTCTCATACCCTGCTCCCCAGTCTCTGGTAGGATTAGGGGTATTGGATCTCCGTGGCCCTCAACAGGTGCTGGTGAGTCTGGTACTATGGATACTGGAGGCTCTCTGCATGCCTTAACAGGGAGTATCTGCTTGACCTGGTAAAGAACAACTAACCTTCTCTCGGACCCATATCTACCCCATGTTGTGTCATCCCCTGAATATAGACAGCTTGACAAATAAAACAAACCACAAAGCAGGATTAAGAATTCATATGTCCCTATAACTTTGCTCTATAGCACGATCTATTAAGTGAAAGAAAGTAACAAATCCTAAATGCCTCATAGCCTTTCAATTATAAGTGTGGTGCACAACATACCCATAAGCAAGACTCTACTCAACACGGCATTGTGGATTCCCTAGGACAAGACTTGCTCTGATAATATGTTTGTCATGGCTCAAACATAGGGGAGGTGCGACTAGCAACTGATACCATTATTGGCTGGGTAAGCCACTAAGCATGCTACTTAAGTAAACTAGGGACCAGAAGAAAATCGGGAAGCCTAATGTTTAGAAAAAAAACTAAGTCGGGACCGTTTAGGACATGACCTAGTCAACAACAAATCAACTAAATCAAGATGAGTAAACCAAAATGATAAAGTACTAGCTAGCTGACAAGGCTGCCACAACAGAGATACAGGCACACACTATATATACATACCATTCTTATGACTGGAGACTGAAAGGCACAAAAGAACTAACCCACAATAACATGTCCATAATAGCCTCTAAGAAAACTACTAATATTGTCGGACAGGGCCCCCACTATACCCAACTGTACAACAAAAAGTAAGCATCCTATGAAATCTCCAGGAAGAGGTGGAGCATACCAACTCATAGCTGAACTGGGCTCCTAGTGGAGGGGTTGATCGGGTCCCTACCTGAACCTGCATGCACGAAATGAAATGCAGTGTCCCTAGGCAATGTGACGTCAGTACAAATAAACATGTACCAGTATGCAAGGAAAAATGTGAAACCATAGATAACAGTAGTAAAAAAGGTAATAGAAATACCACCTCTAACCAAAACTTAAGCAACCTTAATGGCCAATAATCAATTTCCTAGTGATCAATTATGCATGGCATGCTCGAGTATCCCATGTCGTTTATACATATATATAGATGCAAATGCATGACATACCCAACCAAATGCTAGCAATGGTGGTCCTTTTTGGTAGCTAACCGGCATCATGTTTGCCAACCTGTGGCCATCTGTACCCCATATATATATATATATATATATATATATATATATATATATATATATATATATATATATATATATATATATATATATATATATATTCATTTGGGAAAATAGGCCCCATACCTTCGATTATAGCTCGAAGTCCATGCATAATGTGCAATGTATGATATGAGTATTAAATGCACATAGTAGGCCATAGCAAGAACTTAGCCAATCTTGGCTTGTTGCTACACTCATAACATCATAATCATTGTCATTTAGCCAATCTTGGCTCATTGGTACACTTATACTCATAGCATCATAATCGTTTTCATAACATATACACATGACTTGTGGGATCTTATATGTCTTTTTAACAAGTTTGGGAACTTAACCCTACATTTAGAGAAGCTTTAATTTTGAAAATATTCATAAAGGTGCTTTATATAATGCTCATACTTGGTCCCATGTCAATTAGTAAAGGAAAGTATTTAAGCAAAATTAAGTGCCTTAGTAGTTTAAATAGGAGCATTGCGCTAGAGATTATGGGAAATCAACGCGTTACTTGTCAAGTGCCTCAATTTTATTTTTTGTATGGAAGAAGAATTGATTATGAATACTACATTCCCTTTGTAGTCCACATTTATTTTGATAGCACTAAACTAAAAAGAGAAACACCTCGAACATATGAATAGGTAGGTGAAAAACAGAAAAAATGATATATAGATATTGAATGTCCAGTTTAAGGGAACGAATGGAATTTCAACCTAATACCATCATGAAAGTAACTCAGCTGCAATCCCAATGCATTTCACAGAAGGTCTTTCTAGCAACAAAATAGTAAGACATCGCATTTGACGGTTTGGGAAATTTCCCAGATTTCGTGTTAAAAATAGGGGACGGAGCTTAGCATTAGCATACCTCTCCAATGAACGTCCAATTTCGAAAAGTTTCTTCACGGAAGTTGTTCCTTACGTCCTAAGCTTCACAACGACTATATATACACTACTTAAAGACACCTATAAACAGTAAAAAAGAATTGCATTAATGACCAGATTCGGCAAGAAGCATTTACGCGAGGAAATATCCGTAAAGCTTCGTAAAATTGTTCGTAAAACTATATACGTAAAACTTTGTAAAAATGACCGTAAAAGAGTCCAAAAATTAATACCTGAACACACCGGCTGCAAACCAATAATACCAACAAGAACACCACTTTTTTACAGCCCAAAACACAGCTAATACGAGGGGAAAACAATTGCAAACCATAAGACACGCATTTCTAGGCATACAGACAAATTTTTACGGCAAATATGCAAAAAACTTAGTCAAATCCCTTCGGCACCTTGAGGGAACGTTTCCTTCAGTTTATAAGCTGTTTGGGGACGAAATGGCACTAATTTGAGCTTTAAAAAGCTCAAATTAGCCGACATTAAGTTTGGTCGACCCGACCCTACCAACGACCCGATTTCCTGCTCGTGAAGTCTTGGTAAAACTGTCATAACTTGTTATTCTGAGGTCAGTTTGATGCACGGGTTTGTGCATTGCAAACTAGACTCATAGTTCTTCAATTTGATGGGTCATGCACCTTCTAACTCCTTACGTTTTGGGAAATATGTCCTGTTACATTTAACCAAATTTAAGAAGGATTTCTTAAATAAACTTACTGTAACTTTGGCCAACCTTTATCCCGCAACTTTCTTGATTCCAAAACTTAATGTATGACCTTTGTGCTATTAAAATAACTCAAAAAATCCATTATTAGCAAATTATAAACTTTTAGTCCCATCCGAAAAGTGAAACCTAATTTAAACTTTCCAAAAAGGGCGAGGTGCCACTCAGGTCATTTCTTTAATCGTGGATATGTATTTAGGGTATTCCTTTGGCTTAAAACTTTAGGTCCTTGATATTACCACTTATTGGAAGCCTTATTATCCTTAGGTTCTATCCAATGTCATATATGTCTTATATGACATGCCACTATATATATATATGGAAGATGAGGAACACAAGATTTCACACCATACCCCTCTCCTTAGAAAACTTCCACGATTAAGTTACGAGATGGTGATTCCATACTTAGCAAAATTGCACTCTGGAAGCCTTACGGGTTGCCATACGGGCTGTGACACCTCACACGAGCCGTCTTCCGGCCGTGTAACCATACTTGGTTCCAAAATAGTGAGATTTCATGCCAAGGCCACCACACGGTCCGTGAAGTGTCACACAGACCGTGAGGGGTCCAAGTGTGGTGCGCCTTATTTTAAAACACCACGTTCAAGGTCCAAATGTCCTCTGTAGGCCATGGGCCACTCCATGGAGGCTCCACACGGACCTTGAGGACTCCCATGAAGTGTCACCTTGGTCCAAAACGTTTTTTGAAACCAAATTTTCATGCTTCATTGAGGTCATACAAATTTTGGGTCCTTATATCATCTCCCTCTTGGGAACATTTGTCGTCGAATGTGGTAGAACAAGGCTTGAAAGGCTTGACTGAGAAATGTAACATCTGAACACAAGGTAGAATGCATATCTCATCATTTGAAAATCATAAAGCCTTTAAAACCCATATTAAAATTTATTCAACTCATTCAAAATATCATAAAAATCATTTTCGTGCACATATATACATGTCGTGTCATGAAACTTATGAGTGAAAGAATTAGGACCATTGAGAATAGGAAGGACCTAATACCATAGGGTTGAGTAGATTGGAATGGATAGATGTATCGTCGCATCATATTTGATTCCACTCCCCAAGTGTTGATTCCTCTAAAGTACCTTCATTGAAGCCACATCCTTGTTACATAGCCGCTTCACTTGTCCATCTAAAATCTCCAGCGGAACTTCTTCAAAAGACAAGTTCTTCTCAACCTCAACACCTTTTAAAAACACAATAGTACAAGGATCACCAACCAACTTCCTTAACATAGACACGTGGAAATACCTGATGAATAGAACTCAAATACGGAGGCAAATCCAACCTACAAGCCACATTCCCAATTTGCTCAACAATCTCATAAGGACAAACATACTGGGGGCTTAGCTTTCCCTCCTTCCCGAAACACACCACACCCTTCATAGGTGAGACCTTCATAAGCACCCAATAATTAATACAAAACTCAAGATCCATCTTTCAAATATCCAAATAACTTCAAACCACCTTCAACCTTTCCCTAATCAACTTCACCTTCCCCATAGCCTCCAATACTAAATTTGTGCCAATCAATGCCATTTCCCTTAACTCAAACCACCCCATCGAAGATCTACACATTTTACTCTGTAAAGCCCCAAACAGAGTCATACCAATGCTAGCATGAAGGAAATTGTAGTAAGAAAACTCAAGAAGTGGTAGATGATCACCCTAATTACCTCTGAATTCCAACACACAAGCCCTCAACATATCCTCCAAAGTTAATATTGTCCTCTCGGTTTGTCCATTGGTTTGAGGATAAAAGGTGGTGCTCAACTTTATCTTAGTACCAAGTCCTCCTTGAGATGACCTCCAAAAGAGAGAAGTAAATTGAGTACCACGATCCGATATGATAGACCTAGACACACCATGCAACCTCACCAATTCTTGTATGTACAACATTGCATAATCTTCGGTGCTAAAAGTAGTCTTGACTGGTAGGAAATGAGCCAACTTAGTCATCCGGTCAACGATAACCCAAACGTAGTCAAATTACCTTCGGTCCATGGCAAACCAACCATAAAATCCATATATACATTCTCCCACTCCAAAGTAGGGATCAATGTCTTGAGGCACACTACCGGGCCTTTGGTGCTCTACCTTCACTTGTTGGCAACTCGAGCACTCGGGTAAGAACTCGGCTATGTCCTTCTTCATACCACACCACAAATACACCTCCTTCAAATCCCAACACATCTTAGTAGATCCCAGTTGAATCAAATAATGAGTTATGGGCTCCACTCAAGATCATTTATCCCTAAGCTCACTCATATCCGGAGCACAAACTGCTCTTGATACCAAAGTGCACCATCTCCCCCTTGGGAGGAAATCTCTATCTTAGTGGCAACTAAGCCCTTCAACCCAACCAATGACGGGTCTAAGTCTTGCTTAGCCTTAACATCAACAACCACAAAAGATTCGGCCCCATTTTGAACATGAACCTCAACATTATTAGAGTCAGTCAACCTAACACCCAATCTAGCCAAACGGTGAAAATTTTTTGTCGACTCTTTCTCCCCTTCATCATCATGAGCCACACTTCCCAAAGATAGCCTACTAAGAGCATCGGCTATAATATTTGCCTCGCCAAATTTACATTGTACACTCATGTCATAGCCCCTGAGGAGTTCCAACCCTCTACTTACTCTCAAGTTAAGATCCCTTTGAGTGAACACATATTTCAAACTTTTGTGGTTGGTGAAGACGTCAACATGCACCCCATACAAATAGTGTCTCTGAATCTTCAAGGCAAACACTGCCACCGCTAACTCAAGGTCATGAGTCAGGTAGTTATACTCATTCATCTCCGATTACCTTGATGTATAGGTTATCACCTCAATATGTAGCATAAGTACACAACCCATCCCAAACCTAGAAGCATCACCATACACCACCAATCCATCCAAGCCATTTGGCAAAGTCAAAAAAGAGACCGATGTAAGCCGACCTTTCGAAGTCTGAGAACTCACCTCATACTCATCCGACCATACAAACATGGCCTTCTTTCAAGTCAACTTGATCAATGGAGATGCAATAGATGAGAAACCTTCAACAAACCTTCCATCATAACCAGCCAACTCAAGAAAACTTTGAATATCCAAAGGAGCAAACATGTCAAACAATGCACATCCTTCACCAACTCCTTTTTTAACCTCATCTATAAGATTGGTACAACATCTTCCTTTCCTGGATTGCATTACGAGCTCAAAGTAACTCTCTCTACTCAATAAGGAGGGATGCAGATAAAAAATCTTAAGATATGCTACCATGGCACGATAAGAATTATGAAACGTGAAACATTTTCTAAAATGCCTAGTAGCCTTTTACCCATAGATGTGGTGCGCTTCACACCTATGAATAAGACTCTACGTGACACGGTGTGCTGGACTTCGAGGACCATTTATGAACCTAGTGCTTTGATACCATCTTTGTCACGACCAGGACCTAGGGCCTAGAAGTGACACAACGAATGGGAACCCGAGGATCCCTAAACAAGCCTCAAAGTATCCAAATCCACGTCATTGATTCGGAAGTGCATTAAAATAGTAAACACATAGTTCTAAGGGATGGGAAAGTAGGACTCACGTTATGGGGATATCGAAGGGAAAAGGATGTGCATGGATTCACGTAGCACATAGCACATAAGAACTAACAGGCAGATAAGTGTGACTAACTCTATGGGGGAAATACGGGGCTTAGGAATTTCTACATTTCCACATCAAACATACATACATATCATAATTTCCATAATCAATCCATGATAGCAATATCCAATAGATAACTCAAATCATAAGCTTCTAATACAACATATAACATATAGAATCTACGAGATTCTACAAGATGTCTAATAATGTCTCTAGTCATAAGATGGGACGAGGGCCAAGACATGTCCCGAGCTCACCCTCAATTAAGAAGATAAACAGAAAACAACATAGGTAGAAGGAAGGTGGTTTGTCCTTGGAAGATAAGACTCACCATAATATCAACTCTCTTAATTCGAGCTACTCGTCAAGTTGTGGATGATGGTAACACAATGTCCCTGCTTGGTAAAATCATGTATGGACAGAGTATACATTAGTGCGTTTGAATGTACTAAGTATGCGAGCATACAATGCATATGACTTATCAACCTGCATTTCAATGTTAGATGACAAGGGCACATAATATAAAAATAATCATATATCCAAGCAAGAAGTATACAATATGCCTTGAAATTTATGGTGCATGAATGAAATGATATTCATATATAGCGGGGATGTGACCTTAACCGAGATGAGTAAGACCAAGCGAGCTAGTACATGGAATGCCGAGGAAATCCCCTCACCGGTACAGAGGTGGTCTACTTGCCAAAGGTAAACCATACTTCACCTTATAGGAGCATATCCCATTTCATATGAAGTAACCCCCTTATGGGAACATATCCCATTTCGGAAGGGATTTTCATATCATAACATAATACCTCGCCTTACGGGAACATATCCCATTTCGTATAAAGCAACCTTCCTTATGGGTACATATCCCATTTTGGATAGAATTCTCATAGCAAATGCAAGGCACATAGTTCGAGAAAAGGGAGAGGACCCTTGGGGATAGCCTTGACGCCCCTAATCTATCGGTGCTAAGCCAATATCCCACAAGAATATATATAGTATATATATATATATATATATATATACACACACTTTCAAAAAGGCTATAGTCATTTCAAATCTGATCAATCAAATGATTCCCGTGTTACTGCTCACTTCGGGAGTAAATGAGAATGTCATCAATCAAGACCACCACAAAACTGTCAAGAAGTGGCTTGAACACCCAATTCATTAGGTCCGTGAACACAGCCGGAGCATTGGTCAAGCCAAATGACATTACCACAACCTCAAAGTGCCCATACCTTGTCCAAAAGGCTATCAATCATCCACCTCTTGACAGGTAGCTTGAATTCTGAGAGTTGATATTGTGGTGAGTCCTATTTCCCAAGGACAAACCACTTTCATTCTACTTATGTCGTTTTTTGTTTATCTTATTAATTGAGGGTGAGCCCGGAAAAAGTCTTGGCCCCCATCCCATCTTATGATTAGAGGCATTTTTGGACATCTTGTAGACTCTCGTAAATTTTGTGTGTTATGTGTTGTATTTGAAACTTATGATTTTGGTTATCTATTGGATATGGCTATCATGGATTGATTATAGGAATTATGATGTGTATGTATTCTTGATGTGGAAATGTGGAAGATCCTAAGTCTTGTGTTGCCCCAATAGCATGAGTCCTACTTTCCCATCCCTTAGAACTATATATATAAGGACCCGGATTCTCGAACGACTTTATCAAACTTTATAATGTCGCCCCATGAGAACAATATTGACCAAGTGTCACTTATTGGGAGGCCCACACGGTTCGTGTAAGGTCACATGGACCGTGTGGCCTCCAGTGAAAGGGTACTTGGCCATAATTTTGATTATGGGTACTTGACAAGGAGTTTCGGTCTAAGGCACGTCACACCAGAACCCCACACGGACTGTATAGTGCTTCACAGGCCATGTGGTGAGCCATGTGATGGCCTTGCACCAGGAAAACCAAGAAACAAGACCAAGTGTTGGTTACACGGTCACCCACACGGGCCGTGTGGTGTGTCATGGGCCATGTGGCCTATCGTATAACTCGCGATGCAAAAATTTTCTATGTATGGAATCACCATCTCGTAACATTGCATGATAGAATTTTTCTAAGTATCATTTCATGGTCTTTAACACGACCCGTGTAGTGTCAGACAGGCCATGTGACCATCCGTGTGAACTTCCTCCGCATTGAAAATTCTAAGTATCAGATCTTCAAGCTCAAGCTATGTTTCACTTTAAAGCCTTCAATTCAAGCTAATTTATGTTAATTAAGTCCATCATAGGTCTCCTGCGTTAAGTCAAGTTCGAAGGAATTCCATTGGCTTAGTTTTTCATAAGTACCGATAGAAGGGTCGACTTTAAATGGTCATAACTCTTAGCACAAAAGGAACTGGGTGGCCCAAGACCTATAAAATTGAAGCTCTTTGAATTATTTTTCCAATGCATCTGGTTTCACCTCATTCTGAATTTAAAGTTATGCCCTTTTTCGTAGAATCTATCTGGGCTAGACGGGAAGCCTTCACGGACCGTGAAGCCAACCGTGTCAAGTTCAGTTCAAAATTTAAAGGGGCATTTTATTGAGGTATTTTGATATTTTGACCCATCCCCAAGGCTTTTAACACCTTTTAACCCCTTCCCCAACCACCACCTTTATATTCCTAAACTTCTCCTACGCTAATTCTAAACCCTCATTCAAGACAAACACTTAGTTTCTAGAATTAGACTCTCGAAATTCTCTCCAAGTCTCATCTTCAAGATTCGAGCTAGGAATCAATGGAGGAGCCGAATTCAAGCTAAATCCTTCTCAAACTCATCTTCCTAATCAGGGTATGTGGGATTGATTCTTGGTCCATTTTAACCTAGAAGACCCAAACTCTTTTCAATTTATTTTCATGATATTAAGCTTATTTTAAATGTGGGTTTTCATTATTTGATCTTATTAAATTCAATTGATGTATTGACTGTACTTTATTCATGATTTTAACTTTTTAAGCCCTATGATGATGATTTACATTGAGATTATGAAGTTATGAATATGCATGTCCCCTTTAAAGCTTGATTTATGCATGGGTAATCTATATTATGATTTAAGTGTGCATTTAATTATGGATTATTTCAATGAGATTCAATCTAAAATCAACAATATAATTCAAAGAGCTTCAATTTGATAGGTCGTGGGCCACCCAGTCCCTTTTGTGGTAAGAGATATGCCTATTTAAAGTTGACCATTCTATCGGTACTTGTGAAAAACATAGCCATTGAAATTCCTTTGAACTTGACTTGATGTAGAAGACTCATGGTGGCCTTAAACAACATGATTAACTTAAATTGAAGTCTTGAAAGTGAACTTAGCTTGAACTTGAAGGTTCCATACTTAGAATTTTTCAACGAATTCACCTTTACGAGAGGCCACACGGGTCGTGTAGTATCACATAGGCCGTGACACTTCCCATACCCCTCTCCTTAGAAAAATTCCACGATTAAGTTATGAGAAGGTGATTCCAGACTTAGAAAAATTCCACTCTAGAAGCCTTACGGGTTTCCATAAGGACCATGACACCCCACACGAGTTGTGTGCTTGGCCGTGTGACCATACTTGGTCCCAAAACTGTGGGATTTAATGCCAAGGTCATCACACAGCCCATCACACGGTCCGTGAAGTGTCACACAGATTGTAAGGCGTCCAAGTGTGGTGTGCCTTAGTTTAAAAAACCACGTTTGAGGGCCAAACATCCTCCATAGGCCAAGGGCCACTCTATGGAGGCTCCACACGGGCCGTGTGACCTCATACGAATCATGAGGGTTCCCATGATGTGTCACCTCGGTCCAAAACCTTTTTGAAACTGAAGTTTCATGCTTCATTGAGGTCGTACAAATTCTGGGTCCTTACAATAGGATATTTATTTTTGATAGTCACTTTGTTAAGTTGGTAATAGTCAATAGTCATATGCATAGTGCCATCCTTCTTCTTCATAAATAGTATAGGAACACCCTAGGGAAATACACTCGGATGAATAAATCCCTTCATCTGAAAATCTTCCAGTTGTTCCTTCAACTCTTTTAATTCAGTTGGAGTCATCCGATAAGGGGTAATAGATATAGATTTAGTGCCTGGCTCGACTTCAATAGCAAAGTCAATATCATGATCTTGAGGAACACCAAGAAAATTAGTTAGAATACATCCATAAACTCTCTAGCAACCCTGGTGGTCTCCAATGATGGAGGCGCCTTAGAAGCAACCTGAACATGAACTAAATATGTCAAACACCCCTTCCCCATCATCCAAAAAATCTGCATATAAGAAATAACACCCTTAGGATAAATGCTAGGTGCTCCAGTCCATATCAACTAAGGCAAGTTGGGGCAAGATAGTGTTATGACCTTTGCATAACAGTCAAAAATAGCATGATAAGGCGACAACTAATCCATGCCCAATATCACATTGAAATTAACAGAATCTAATAATATCAAATCAGCAGTGGTATTTCTCCTCATAAAAGTCACAAAACACAACCCTGATACACCTGATTCACCACTAAAGATACACCTACTGGGGTAGAAACACAAATAGGCTCGGCATGTGGCTCACATATAATATCAATATCATAAGCAAAATAGGCTGACAAATATGAATAAGTAGAGCCTGGATCAAATAAAACTTAAGCTTAATTGTGGCACACTGGGACCATACCTGTGATAGCTGCATCAGAGACCTCTATCTTGGCTCTATTTGGAACAACATAACAAACTCTATGGACACCACCAACTTGTGCGCCTCCACGGGTACTACCTCTTACTATACCAGAACCTCCTCTGGCCCCACCTCTCATAGCCCAATGTGTTTCCCTGGGTACCAGTGCTGGAGCTAGACGGGCTGGATGAGAACCTAAAGTCTAAGTATGAGGTACACGGTAAGGACAATGATGAGCCAAGTGTCCAATCTCATCATAATGATAAAAAGCCCTGGTCTCATGTTTCTGAGATGACAAAGTTGGAGGTGCACGATATGGACAATGTCTAGCCAAATGCCCTACCTCACCACAACCATAACAAATCTTATTCTCCTGCCACTAACAATGTTTTCCCTAGAACTCTTTGCCTCGGGGTGGGGGTCTACTAAACTGAACATGTTGTTAGAACCTCTTCCTGCCACCCTGCCTGTAGTGTTCAATACTCCCACACATGTGGTCGTAGTCCAACACACTCTGGGAAGAGCCATATGCTAGATCCAATAAAGATGAAGAAGGGTTACTCAACACCGTAGGAGCTGGTGTATTTGGAACAATGATGGTCGGAGAAACTCTCTCAAGCCTAGCCAATATACGAAGAAGTAGCTTCCGGACTAAAGGTGTAGCATCAGGGGCTGGAGATGATGGAATAGAGTCTGTACGCCTACTCTGACTCATACTCAGGCTTTGAAAAAGCCGATCTAATCTTTTCTTTGGGCCGAGCCACCATCTAGCAAGTCCTCGACCCCTGGCTCTATCACGAACCCTATCTCAACCTCAAGTGGGATCCAAATCACCTTCCTCGGGCTCTCCCACAGATCGAGGAGATTCGGTAATTGACATATACGCAAAAAAAAGTAGGTTAGACACTTTCTAAGTTTGTAGTATAGGAAACACACGAATAGAAGCAAGATGTAAAATTATTTCCTATCAAGTATCTCGTAGCCTCCTGAAGATTGG
The DNA here is from genome assembly GCA_029948455.1 of Solanum rostratum. Classification (NCBI taxonomy): domain Eukaryota; kingdom Viridiplantae; phylum Streptophyta; class Magnoliopsida; order Solanales; family Solanaceae; genus Solanum; species Solanum rostratum. The sequence goes on from CM057053.1 coordinate 26,173,379, forward strand.
TGTGGACATCTACACACCGATCCGCGAGACCCTACTAGACACCTTGCTCTTGAATGATGAGCCTAATGAATCTGGCTCGGTTATCAAACTTGTCATGACAAAAAATCATATCACAACTAAAGAAAGATAAAGTAATGCAAAAACAACTCATTTAACACAAGAAATCTTCCAAAACCTGGAGTCATGAGTACAAGAGCATCTAATATAGTACTGAAGTGTAAATACAACTGTCTTAGCATAAGGTACAAGTTTTCTCATAGAATATTATTTGATACAGAGTCAAAAAACAGAAAGGAAATTCCAAAGACCAGCGATGACTTGAAGTCTGAGTCTTACTGGTAAGATCAGGATGGATGTAGAAAAGTCCAACAAAGAGTGAATTGACTACCTTGTGTGGGACCCTATGCTCGATCTGCAGGGAGGAAACAAAGTAGAGGTGAGCACACAAAAGTTTGCTTAGTAGGTTCAATGGACTGGTTTAGAAAAGTCAAACAAGTGTGTAATATCAAAGAATATTGTCACCTGCATCATAAGGCTTAGTACACAATACAGTATGATCCTGAATAATAATAAGTATAGATGATGAACCAAATCTATGATGCAATGCAATGCTATGCAAATATGTAATGGCATCGCACGCCATGTACGAAGTGAATATTGATCATCGCGGGGCTGATATACAGATCTATAGAGATGAATCTCCTAAATAGAACCCGAGGGCATCATGGACCATGTACGCATAATCACAACTATCACAGGGTTGAGGCACACATCTGTCGAGCTGTGCTATGAGACAAAACTTGAGGGCTGATTCAACCATGTACTGAAATATCTCAAGACGTCGCAAGCCTTAAGATAAAATACCTCAAAGCATCATAGGCCTCAAGACGAAGTGTCTCAAGGCATTGCGTGCCCCAAGTAGAGTAGATATAATATAAAGTATGTGCATGCCATTTTCATAATATAAGAAACTATGTGCATGCAAGTGCAAAAAAGGAGTAAAAGATATGTGCATACCGATGCAACTAGTCAATAAGAGATATGTGCATACCAATGCTACTAGTCAATGTTAGATATGTGCATACCAATGCAATAAGTCAATATAAGATATGTGCATACCAATGCAACAATGGAGTATAAGAGTTGTGCATACCAATGCAACTCGTCAATACAAGATATGTGCATACCAATGCAACTAGTCAATGTTAGATATGTTCATACTAATGCAACAGGTCAATATAAGATATGTGCATACCAATGCAACAATTAAGTATAAGAGTTGTGCATACCAATGCAACTAGTTAGTACAAGATCGGTGCAACAATCATTACATCAACTGGGCTATACCATGTATGCTAATCATTATCACATGGCCATCCTTATCTCATATCATGGCTAACTCATCAATAAACAAGATGTTTGTGAAATAGGCCCCACAAGAATACCCCAAATAATCTCATAACTCTCAAATTCATCGTATTCATCATCAATTAGTTAGAACATTATCCAAAAGCTATCTCAAGTCTGAAATTATCATGTCGATATCCAAATTATCTCAAATCTCAAGATTTCATTTCAATTAATCAATAGGATCATTATTTATTCAATAGTCGACATAACCAAATTCATCGCATTCATCATCAATTAGTCAGAACATTATCCAAAAACTATCTCAAGTCTGAAATTATCATGACGATATCTAAATTATCTCAAATCTCAAAATTTCATTTCAATTAATCAATAGGATCATCATTTACTTAATAGTCGACATAACTAATGTCCTATTCCCATCAAATTCAATCATATAATATTATTGGCTCATAATTCAATCTACATCTCACAATTATTACACAATCATGCTCAATAACTCAAATCCAGTCCTAGAAAGGTTAGCTGAACCTACCTCAATGTCAAAATCGCACTTAGACAATGTTCCAACCAACTCAAGCCTCCAAATAATCCCCAGATCGCTCAAAAACTATCAAAATTAAATAGTTACGCATCAAGAGATGCAATTTTATATCCATATTTGCATGATTTAGGCTTAGGGGTAAAATGGTCAAAAATAAGGCTAAAACTTGAAGTTTCTGAATCTGAAAATTGACTTTAAAATCTGGTTCTACATGAAAAATAGAGTCCGTGGATGAAAATTCTACTAAAATCGAGTTTAAAAATTGCCAATTTTTTACATTCAAAATCATGAAATTTAAGACTAAATCATGATAAAACTTATGAAAAATTATTAAAATAGTGTTAGAATCACTTACCCAAAATATTTCTTTGAAGATCTCTCTTCAAAATCTCCCCAAAAGCTTTAAGGGTTCAAAAATGGAGTAAAAATGGTATTCCACGATTTTAACAATGCTCAGGTATTAAATACACTCCATGAATGCAGGTGGAGAACCAGGTCCACCTCTTCCAATGCGGACCCTTGAGCATGAACATGGAGAGCAACCAAGTTCACTTCCGCGAACACAAAGTGTAAAAAGGGGTTGCACCAGAAACTTGCACCAGCAATACACAGATTTTACAAAACCTCAAAATAGCATTCAGAACTAATCCGAAATTAGAATTTCACAAATCATATATGTATCCATACCAGAAACAGTGATCTGGACTCAACGGAATTATCAAAAATTGATTCTGAGGTCTTCACATCACATTTAACAATGCTAGTCAAATAAACTAAATTAAAACTCAAAATATCAAAATTGCCCTCGGCAACTCCAAAAAGTATGATGAGATTATTTCTAGAGTTACTTTCACCATCCTAGACTATTTGAACTATCAAAATTCCGATCTGGGCTCTCGAACTCTTAATGTTGGCCAAAGTCAAACTTTTGTTCCGAAAATGACTAAAATCACAACTTTGGGCCTAAAAATCTTATTTTAACTCCAAATTCAGTACCGCAACTTCTTGAAGTTCACATTAGACATTTGGAACTAATGGAATCATCGGATCCCTGATCCGATCTCCAAAAATCAGATTAACATGAAAACTCACTTTTCCAATAACTTAAGCCTCTTGAAAATGCCAAAATTCATATTTTTCAACTTTTAAAACTCAAACTTCTAATTCTTACCATTCAAATAATTCAAAATAGGCCCAAACCAACTTACGAAAGGGTAAAATAGTAATTTTCACAGAAAATACCAAAAATGACTAACTAGGTCATTATAATCTGTATGTTATGTTTAATTATGATGACATTACAATTTCATACATGCATTGCATCTCATATATTTAGTACATAAAATGTACTAATGTATAATTTCCTGCATGATTTAAACATGTAGGGGCAGGTACTACTCCACCAGCTCGTGGCTAGTAGTTGGTGTTCGAGACTAGCTTATTATTGTGGTGAGCCCTTAGTTTGGGACTCAACCCATTTTTCACCCTGTTTTATACTTTTGTTTTAGATGATGTATTCATAGCCCTTCTGAGGCATTACTTTTTATGTTGACTATTTATTGTTTCTTTCTACTTGATGAAAACCGATCGTGTCGGTTCCATTCGATATGTATTAGTGGTATGCTTATGGATAGTATGATGATATTTATCTTCACGTCTTTTTAATGTTTCTTCATTGTATAAAATGACCTATAGTCCCTTTCACTCATGTTTTCCGTAGAAAGTTTCATTTTAATGCCTATGAATGCTTAAGATTCTTAGATGGCTTGGGTGAGGTGCCTTCGGATGTCGCATTCTCCATATCACGACTAGGTCCTTAGGTTGGGTTGTTGCACTCTCTCTCCTTCTCTCTCTGTCACAACTCGGACCTAGGGTCTAGGAGTGACATGGCGAATAAGAGTCCCCAAAAAAGCCTCAAAGTATCCATATTCACAACATCGGTTCGGAAGCGCATAATGAAGTAGTAAACACGTAGTACTAAGGGACGGAAAAGTATGGCTCACACTATGGGGATGTCATAGGGATGGGGATTTGCATGGATTCACATAGCGCATGGCACATAGTAACTAAGGTGTAGTAAGCATGAATCATGTTGTAGAATCAAATGGGACTTAGGACTTTCTACAATTTTTCATCACCTCATATCATATCATCATATCGTCAACATTCAACAGATAACCATAAATAAAATCTGCATAAACAAATAGCATGATATAGCACAAATCCGTACAAGAGTCTACATATTGTCTAACAATGTCTCTAAGTCAAAGAATAGGATGGGGGCCCAGACATGTCACGGGCTCACCCTCAAAGTAAATAAAACATAACCGGAAGCAACATAATAGGTAGATGGATGATATCTTCTCCTTGGATGATAAGATTCACCATAACAACTTTCACAATACGAATTAGCTGTCAAAATATGGAGTAATATAATCTCCGATCCGTACGTGGTTAGATCACATAGGTAAAAAGTGTGTGTTAGTACGTTTGAATGTACTAAGTATGTAGGCATGCAATGCATATGAACTCATTAAACCTGCATTACATATTAGATGACAAAGGCTCATATAGATAGAAAGAAGTATATAAGCAAAGAAGTGTAATATATCAATATACCATGAAATTCCATGACGCATGCAATGCCATAATACTTCAACATAGAGGGGATGAGACCTCAACCGACATATAAGACATAGCGAACTACAACTTGGAATCCCGATTTTCACCCTACATCAGAAGATAGGGCGATCTACTTGCCAAAGGTAGACCTTACTTCTCTTTACGGGCACCCCTATTTCAGAGAATAACCTTCCGCATGGGCACCCTCATTTCGGATAGGATTTTTATTCATCACATACTTCTCCTTATGGGCACCCCCATTTTGGAGAATTTACCTTCCTTACGGGCACCCCCTATTTCAGATAGGATTTTCATTCATTATAACATAGTTGTAACCATACCTTATAGGCACCCCATTTCGGTAAAAAAGCTACCACAAACATATACCTATGGTTGGCACATAGTTATGGGACTTGGGTACTAGACCCTTGGAGATAGCCTCCTTCCCACAAGTTCGCTCGGTGTTAAGTCATTGTCCTACAAGAATAGGTATACATATACATGCTTTCAAAAGAGGCACAAGTCATTTCAAATAATGTCAATGCATACTTGGGCTAAAAGCCAAATATTCTTCATAATAATTCATACTTGGGCTAAAGAGCAAAATCAAACTTCAAATCAAACCTTCATGCATAGGAATAACTCATTTATATATATCAAAGTGGTGCGAACACCTGGAGTTGTTCAAAGAGCCATATCATAGACATTTATATGATCACATTCATGTCATAACCAAACTTTTATCAAAATCATATTCATAGACATAATTGGGTCATAGCCCACTTCATAAACTTCATAAAACTAGTGCTCATGTATGCAAATTCCATGAATAATGTGAGAATAGCATGGAAAATAAAGATTCAAACTCAAATTAACAATACGATATGAAATTCAAGTAAATTCATAAGTCAATCCACATTTAAATCACAATTCAGATTACTCATGCTTAGATAAAACTTTAAAGGTGCAATATATTCATAATATTCATGCAATTCAACATATTAGGGCTTAAATCACTTTAAAACATCAATTAAACATAGTCCATATCTCAATTGAATAAAATAAATAAGAATTTAAAAGGACCTTATCCAAAGTAAGCTTAATTTCATAAGTCAAGGAGTAAAAAGAGTTTCGGTCTTCATGGTGGAATGAGACCATGAATCAATCCTACATACTTTAGCTAATTAAGAAGATTCAAGAAGAAATTGGCTGAAGAAGAAGACCCTTCCTTAAGCTCCTAGTTAATCCTCCAATGACTCACTTGAAAGGAGTTCTTTAGATGAGAGAATTTGAATATTCTAAAGGTGAGGAATGAATTTGAATAAGTATAGAGTAGTATTGGTCTTTTAAAGGGTTTAAAATATGTTAGAAAGTCATAAACGTCCCTTAGAAGTAGCCAAAATTGCGGGAAAGCCATTAATAAAACGAGCTCCAAAATGTTTCTAGTTGTCCAGTGAAGAAGCTCCACGGTCCATGCAAAGAACCACGGATTGTGCAAATCACCCATAGAGATCTCCTTAGCCAAAAAAGAACACAACACGAATGGACTTAATGAAAACGGGCATAACTTCTTGTTACGAACTCAGTATTAGGTGAAACTGAATGCGTTGGAAAGCTAATTCAAAGAGCTTCAATTTGGTAGATTGTAGGCCATAAAGTTCATTTGTGCTAAGAGATATAATCATTTAAAGTTGACCTTTCTATCAGTTCATGTGAGAAGCTTAGCCAATAGAATATATTTGAACTTGGCTTGATGTAGAAGACCCATGATGACCCTAAAATAAATAAATAAGCTTGGATTGAAGGCTTGCAAGTGAATTTAGCTCAAACTTGAATGTTCCATAGGAATCCTCTGATTAGAGATTGAAAAGAGGATTTGGAAAGTGTTTGAGCGAGTGAATGAGAAGCTAAGTGCTAGAATAAGAATGAATAGTAATGAAGGAGTATAAACTGATTTAAGAAAACTCCGTCAAAGAGTCTCACAGCTCATGTGAAGCCACATGGCTCGTGTGAGGGCCCCCTAAGAGGGTCCTCAGAAAATTCCTCACGCTGAGGGTGATTCCACTAAAAGTGAAATGGTTTGTAAGAGGCTTCATGAGTCGTTTGGGCGTCCGTATGAAAGTACCAAGTTTCGAGATGGTGATTTCACATTTAGAAAATTAGTTTGGGATGAGAACTTCACGAGCGCCCCTATCTACGGTTCATGGAGTGCCACACAACCCGTGCAGGGTCCATGTGGTGCCAATTTTGGCCTGAAAGGCTGGGGCATTTTCCAAGGGCCACCAAGCTTCGAATCCATTCTTAAGCCGCCCTAAGTCATACTCAAGCATCTCCCATGGCTCACATTGTAATTATTTAAAATTTATTAAATATAAATTTTAAAATGATTTGAATTATATTAAATTCAGCAATATATTAGTCCAAATAAATATTATAGACTAATATATTTGGGTTAATCATTTGAGTCCAATAAATACGGATTTAATAAAAACTCATATTAATTGATTTGGGATACAATAAAAGAGTCCAAAGTAATAAGCCCAATATTATTTCATCCAAGAAGCGCCTACCTTGGCGCCATGTGTCAAATGATGTGGCACACCAAGTCAAACAAAGAAGCGCCCGTGTTACGCCAAGTCAAACAAAGAATCTAATAATATCATGCCATGTGTCAAAATGACAAGCCCATTTTATTAAAGCCCAATATTGTCGTGTCACTTAAATCTGATTGGCTGAAGGGAAGTCTTTCATATTATAATTCCTTTATTCTACAATTATAAATAGTGGTATTCATAATTTAAAGAGGGAGGAAGAATTCTAACAAAGAAGCTAGAGAGAGCTCGTGGATCAAATGCCACTCTACAAGTTTAAGAATTTAAACATTCAAGTTATGGAAAAAGCTTAAAAGCTCTTGAACTCAAGATCAAACTTAAGAACAAATTTAATTTTCAAGAACAAGATCAAGAACAAATTCAAATTTTGAGATCGAGTTCAAGAACAAATTTCAGATTCAAGAGCACTTGAATTTATACTTGAAAAGACGAATCAGAGATTCATCGAGATTATAATACTCGCATATTTAAATCAAATACTATATTTGTTGCGATATTTTCATTCTTGATTATTATTTTTCTATACAAATTTTATCATCTACAAATTCTGGCATATCTAGTGGAACAATCTCTACCTCTCATCTCAACTTTTCAAGCATCAAAGAACATTTAAATGGCCTCCAAAAAGATTAATTCCTGACCAACTTTCTCCAACGCTACTGACTCCAAGTTCTCTGCTGAAGTGGAGGGAATTCTTGTTGTTACCTTTGGGCATTTTGGTGTTGTTAAGAGGAGCAAGGCTACCATTCTAGGACAAAAAACACTTCATGTGTCGTCCACATCAATTCCTGTCTTTGGGTCTTCAACTCCAAGAGGAGTACGATCCTCTACAAATGTTAGGAATGGAGAAAGCAATATTACTGAAAAGATAGAAAAGACTTTAGCTTCACTTGAGCTTCCTGGTTCCAAGAACTCTATCTTGAAGAAAGGCTCACGTGATATGAGCCCTTTGAAGGTTAACTCGCACGAAAGTCCATCATCATTGGTTATTCAAGCAATGGTAACGAATGTTTCATCCATGGAGGAGCAACTTATGAATCTATCAAAGATGATTGAAGGATTGACCTAGCATGTGCAAAGTCAAGAATCTCGCATCGATAAGTTGATGGATAAGATGGGTGGTTTACTAGGTGCAGAATCTAGCCATGCACCTGGAAAAGGCATTGACGTTCAAGAGACTGAAAAATTTATGAAGCAAGCATCACGTATCAAGGAGAGGCCAATCTCCTCTGAGGGGATCTTGATCGGTTAAAGGAGTTCATGGAAGGGACCATTAAAGACAAGTATGAAGTCTCCACCAAGTCTTCCCATACATATGCTAAGCCTTACACTACAAGGATTTATAGCCTCAAAATGTCTGTTGGTTATCAACCCTCTAAATTTCAGCAATTCGAAGGCAGAGGAAATCCAAACCAGTATATTGCACACTTCATGGAGACATGTAATAATGCTGGAACCTATGGAGACTATCTCGTCAAACAATTCGTCCGCTCCTTGAAAGGAAATGCCTTTGACTGGTACACAGACCTTGAGCCTCATTCCGTTGACAGTTGGAAGCAATTGGAGCATGAGTTTCTTAATTGCTTCTATAGCACAAAGCACACAGTGAGCATGGTAGAACTGACAAATACTTCCCAAAAGAAGGATGAACCTGTCATCGACTTTATAAATCGATGGAGGAACGCGATCCTTAATTGCAAAGATAGACTTAACGAAGCTTCTTCTATAGAAATGTGTATCCAAGGGATGCACTGGGGGCTTCTATACATCCTATAGGGGATCAAACCAAAGTCTTTTGAAGATCTGGCGACTCGTGCTCATGATATGAAGTTAAGCATATCTTCTGCCGGAAAGGATGGAATGCTGGTTCACGATCCTCGCAAAGGAAAGGACAAACAGGAACCCAAGAAATGGAGCAAATTTGTGCCCAGAAATTACAACAAAGAATCTATGAATGTAAATATGTGCCTGTGAAGTTTACTGCGAAGGAGAATAGGAAAAACAGTGTAAAGAGGACTTTTCAAGAGCATTTAAATGGAAAGCTAACCCTGTGAAAGATGCAAGAAGAGGAATACCCTTTTCTAGATTTTGATTTTCCTGAAATTTTTGAGGAATCGCATGAGCTAAAGCTCATTGAGTTGCTAGGGATGAAACAACCCAATGAAGCTAGAAAAACTGATAACCCAAATTATTGCAAGTATCATAGACTCGTAAGTCACCCTCTTGAAAAGTGGTTTGTCTTCAAAGACAAGGTTATGCAATTGGTTAATGAAAAGAAGATTGTCCTTGATGATGGAAAGGCAAGCTCTAATCAAATCTCTATCATGTTCGGCTCGCTTGACCCAGTCCAAGTATGTACGCCTGAAGAAGAAGGGCCATTAGAGAAACAAAAATCCCAAGTCAGTATAGATGATGATGAAGGTTGGATTCTCGTGACTAGGCGGAGACGCAACAAGACAAGTCCACGAAAATAATCACTTGGACAACCGACTAGACAAAGGGTAGTAAAGAGAGCGAAGAAGCAGAAGTTGGTCAGGCGTCTAAGGTGGCCGAAGATGGAATTGTATCACCACCAGAAACTGCGACGTCCTATGACCTTGGGGAAATTCTTACCAAGTTGGTTATGTGTAGAGACCACTCAAGACAATGTTGAGGCATCATGTTTCAGTGCTGACCAGGGAGAAACAATGAATGAAACTTCATCAAAGGTATCCCTTGCTAACAAAGATGAAGTGGTGGGACAAATCCCATCAAAGGCATATCTGCTATCTTCTGAAAAGTATGTAGGACCCTCTTTTCAAGAAGTACATGCATGTGACACAAAAATCACATTTACGAATGATAACCTTCTATTTGGTGAAACTCTACACAATCGTCCTTTGTATATGCTGGGCCACGTGCTAGAGAAGAGGATTTATAGAATTTTAATAGACAAAGGGCCTGGGGTCAACATTCTACCCATCCATACGTTGAAAGAGCTTGGCATCACAACTGAAGAGCTTAGCGAAAGCCATTTGTTGATACAAGGATTCAATCAAGGGGGGCAGAGGTCTATAGGCTCGATTAAGCTAGATATTCACATGGGCGATTTGCAATCAAGTGCATGTATGCATGTGATTGATGCAAAGACCTTATATAATATATTACTGGGAAGGCCTTGGGTGCATGAGAACAAAATTGTCTCGTCTTACTATCAATGTCTGAAGTACCTCGAAGATGGAATTGAAAGGAAAATTGTTGCTGACAATAATCCGTTCACTGAAGTAGAGTCACATTTTGCTGATGCAAAGTTCTACTTAAAGAGTTATTTCATGAAAGGGGAAAGGCTTGAGGGTGTCAAACCGACCAAGTCTGATTGGCTTAAAGGCGAAGCAACCAATGCGACCATTGGAAGGGCCAAAGTTGATACTAGAGATCCTAATACTTGTCCAAATAAGAGGAAGACTATGCCCTCAAAAAGAAAGTCATATCCTATACTCTTTTATATTCCAAAGGTGAAGAAAGAGCAGGGGCCAATTATCTGATGTACAAAGGAATGTACTAGGAGGTTGACGCTTCCTATCAAACAGATAGATGCAATCAACTTGTCTTCAAAGCTTTTGGGAAATTTTGTGGCTCAAAATCCTCCACAAGATACATCATCCCCACAAAACATACAGAAGGATTTGATCCAAATGCTTACAAGTTACTTGGAAAGTTTGGATACAACCCTGATGAGCCTTATAGGCTAGGGAGACTCCCATCGAAGGGAACAACTAGGCGAGAACGTGGAGGTTTAGGCTATAGCCGACCACCACCGGTGCACATCTCCATAAGAAGGGAAAGCAATAACTATATCACTACAAAAGATGAGCGTGCTTCTTCTAATACACGACCTTCTGTCTTTGATCTACTTGGAAAACCTGCTGCAAGAACTTTTGTGTTTGAGAGGTTAGGTCCATTGAAGAAGAAGAAGAAGAATAACAAGCATCGAAGAAGTTACCTAAGAGTAACAACGCTTCTTTCACCTATGATCCCAAAGGATTTCAAAAGCATAGTTCCTTCCAAGATGAAACGACGAGTGGAACTCGTAGTTTCATGTAAAGAGATACTAAAGGGGAAGGCTCACATTGTGGCTTACAACAAAGAGCGCTAGGAAGATGAAGAAAGCATAAGCTTCTCATGTCATGTTGCAACTCAGACTGAGAATGATATCTTGTATCAATTGGGAACTGATGAAGAGTTTGAAGGAATTGTTTGGTGCCATCATATATCTATTAATGATAATGATCTGCAGGAAGAGGAGGACACTAGAGATGCTCCACCAAAATTTGAAGAGAGAGTGAAGACCATGATCGATCCCTTAAAAGAAGTTAACCTTGGCACTGATGAAGACCAAAGACGAACTTACTTGAGTGGTTTCTTAGAAGTTGATGAAGAAGTGGCTTATATGAATACACTCAAAGAATACATGGATGTCTTTACTAAGAGCTATAAAGAAATATCTGGTTTGGATCCCAAGATTGTGTTCCATCAATTAGTAGTCAGGCACGACGCTCATCCTGTTAATCAGGCTCAAAGATGTTTTAAGACGGACTTGGTTCCATTGATCGAGAAAGAAGTTAACAAACTCATTGAGGTGGGCTTTATTCGTGAAGTTAAATACCCCACATGGATTTCAAGCATTGTTCCTGTAAGGAAGAAGAATGGCCAAATTTGAGTTTGTGTTGACTTTAGAGATCTCAACAATGCATGCCCAAAAGACGAATTCCTGCCACCCATCCCAGAGCTGATGATTGATGCTACAACATGTTATAAGGAAATGTCATTCATGGATGTTCTTTTGGCTATAACCAAATTCGTGTGTCACCAAACGATGAAGAACTCACAGTGTTTCGTATGCCTAAAGGCATTTATTGCTACAAGGTGATGCCTTTTGGTTTGAAGAATGATGGTGCCACATATCAAAGGGCTATGCAAAATATATTTGATGATTTACTCCACAAAAATGTTGAGTGTTATGTTGATGACTTGGTGATGAAGTCAAAAAGAAGGAGCGACCATTTGAGAGACTTGAGAATGGTATTTGAGTTGCTTCGAAGATATCAACCGAGGATGAATTCACTAAAGTGTGTCTTTGGGGTTGCTTTTGAAAAGTTTCTTGGCTTTATCGTGCAACATCGAGGGATTGAGATTGATCAAGCTAAGGTCGATGCAATGTTGAAGATGCCCGAGACTCGAAACATTCATGAGTTAAAAAGTCCCCAGGAAAAATTAGCCTACTTGAGGAAGTTCATCTCGAATCTAGCTAGAAGATGCCAACCATTCTGTCATCTCATGAAGGAAGGTGTCTGTTTCAAGTGGGATCTAACATGTAGTAAAGCCTTTGAAAGTATCAACGCATATCTAGAGAAACCTCCGGTCTTAGCAACCCCTATACCTGGAAAGCCACTGATACTTTATATTGCGGCACAAGAAAGGTCCGTGGGAACCTATGAGCCCGAGTTGCGCTCATATCACTGTTATGCCCAAAAGTTTATAGGATGGCTTGAAAATGTGACCCTCCAACATGTGCAAAGGAAAGAAAATAAAACAGTTGATGCCTTGGCTGCTCTAGCCTCAACTCTGACTCTTTCTGATCAGACGCAAGTTACAATCTGCCAAAACTGGGTAGTACCATCATTGGATGAAGACAAGCATATGGAGAATAAGCTTGAGCATATTTTCGCAGTTTCTGAAGCCAACAAAGAGGACTGACGACAAGCTATCATCCACTACTTATGTTTTGGGATACTCCAAGAAGATGCTAAAAGAATAACTTTCATTATCAGGTGCCTTGTTTCCTCTACTATAAGGACACATTGTATAGGAAATCTTTTGAGGGCATGCTCTTGTGGTGTTTGGGGGAGGAAGAAGCGACTTAAGCTTTGCAAGAGGCACATTTAGGAGTGTGTGGATCACATCAGTTTGGGCCAAAGCTCCACTTTCACATAAAAAGAATGGGATATTATTGGCCAACCATGGTAAAAGATTGCTTAGATTATGCTCGAAGGTGCAGAGCATGTCAATTCCATGCAAAATTCATAGATCAATCGCCTGAAGTTTTACACCTGACTATTGCATCTTGGCCATTCGATGCTTGGGGACTGGATGTTGTTGGACCACTGCCAAAATCTTCTAGTGGGCACTTGTACATCTTGGCTGCGACATATTACTTCTCAAAATGGGCCGAAGATGTAGTCCTTAAAGAAGTCCAGCAGGAGAATGTTGCAAACTTTATTCAAGTAAACACTGTCTACCGATTTGGCATCCCATGATACATAATAACGGATAATGGCAAGTCGTTTGATAACAAGTTAATAAATAAAATATGCGATCTCTTTGCCTTCAAGCAGCGATAATCTTTTGCGTATCATGCCACCGCCAATGGCCTATCCGAAGCATTTAATAAGAATCTGTGTAATCTTTTGAAGAAAGTGTTTCTAAGTCCAAACGAGACTGGCATGAAAGAATGGAAGAAGACCTGTGGGCATATAGGACGACATATTGCACCGACTCAAGCAACCCATATATTCACTTGCTTTTGGAGTTGAAGTGGTCCTGCCACTTGAGTGTCAAATACCGCCTTGAGACTGGTTATCCAAGAAGGGCTCACTGAGGATGCAAATGCTCGACTACATCTTGCTGAATTAGAAGCACTTGATGAAAAGAGGTTAGAAGCCCAACATAATCTTGAATGTTATCAAGCTCATTTGTCTCGTGCTTTCAATAAAAAGGTTCGCTCGAGATGTTTTCAAGTTGGAGACCAAGTTCTCACAGTAAGAAGGCCCATTATCACTTCACATAAGTCTAGGGGCAAATTCACCTCAAAGTCGGATGGACCATATGTAGTGCAAGAAGTATACTCAAATGGTGCTTACAAGCTTGTCAGTGCAGATGGCATAAGGATCGACCCTATAAATGAAAAATTCCTTAAGAGGTACTATCCTTGAGAAAAATTATGCTCCTTGAAATTTTGGTATAAAAATGCATGATACTCCTGGCCCGCAAGAGTATAAACTGTGTACGGCACCCTAGAAAAAACACTCCCTCAGAACTATGTTGTGACTTGATCATCTTTATTGAGGTACGTAGGCGCTTGAAATTATATTCTAAGTTCAGTTGCATGAGTATTAAAAAAGTCATATGTCCCTACTTGATTCCTTATGGGGGCAAAGCCCTATGGAATGTGAGCTCCTTCAATAACATGCTTGAGACTTTCAGATTTGGTCAAGTTAGCGAATCAAAGTCTTTAACTTCTTTAAGTATATAGGTTGAAGCTTTCGAACTCTTCGATTTTACAAGTTGAAGTCTTCGATTCTCCAAGTATAAAAATCAAAGTCTTCAAATTCTTCAAGTGTGTAAGGTGGAGTCTTCAAATTCTTCAAGTTTACAAGTTGAAGTCCTTGATTCTCCAAGCATGTAAATCAAAGTCTTCAAATTCTTCAAGTATACAAGTTGAAGTTTTGTTTTGAATTCTTCAAGTTTGCAATTTAAAGTCTTTGATTCTCCAAGAATGCAAATCAAAGTCACCAATTTTTAAGTATGGAAGTTGAAGTTTTCAAATTCTTCAAGTATACAAGTTGAAGTTTTCGAATTTAATTAAGTATGTAAACTGAAGTCTTTGATTCTCCAAATATGCAAACCAAAGTGTTCAATTCCTTCAAGTATGCAAGTTGAAGTTTTCAAATTTTTCAAGTATACAAGTTGAAGTCTTTAATTCTCTAAGTATGTAAATCAAAGTCTTCAAATTCTTCAAGTATACAAGTTGAAATCTTCGAATTCTTTGAGTTTGTTAGTTGAAGTGTTCAAATCCTCCAAGTATGCATGTTAAAGCATTTATACTTTTCAAGTTTTTAAGTTAAAGTATGCAAATTCTTCAAGTGCGTGATTTGAGGTTTTAAACTAATCAAATGTGCATATTAAAGACTTTAACTTCTGGAAATCTCTAATTTTAAGTCTTCAAATTTTCTCCTTCTTAAAGTTGAAGTTTCACATTAACCATATTTATAAGTAGAATTCTTTAAAGTTGTTGAGCCTGAAAGTTAAAGCTTTCAAAGCCTTGACCTTTAAATTCACCTTTCCTAAGGCAAAAATGAGTAACTATCTCTTTGTATCGTAAGGATACCCTCAAATTGTCTTTCCTGGGATAAAGACGAGTATCCATCCCTTTATGCCACAAGAATCTCTCCAAATTTTCATGCCTTAAGGTGGACAAAAATTGTCCCTTTGCACCTTAACGTGGTCTTTTTGCGGGCTTATCTTTAAAAGGATCTCTAAATTTCCAGGCCTTTAAGTGGACAAAATTTGTCCCTTTACACCTTAAGCTGGCCTTTTCGTGGACTTATCCTTAAAAGGATCTCCAAATTTCCATGCCTTAAGGTGGACAAAATTTGTCCCTTTTTACCTTAAGCTGGCCTTTTCGTGCACTTCTCCTTAAAAGGATCTCCAAATTTACATGCCTTATGGAAGACAAAAATTGTCCCTTTGCACCTTAAAATGGCCTCTTCACAAGCATTTGGAATATTATAAAGCCTCGAGTTGGCTCATGTTTAAATATTTGGAACATGGTAAAGCCTCGAATTGGTGATCCCTTATGTTTAAACATTTAGAACAACATAAAGCCTCATATTGGTGGTCTCCTATGTTTAAACATTTAGAACAGCGTAAAGTCTCGCGTTTTTAGTCCCCTATGTTTAAATATTTAGAACAGTGTAAAGCCTCACGTCGTTCGTCCCCTATGTTTAAATAATTAGAACAGCGTAAAGCCTCGTGTTGTTGGTCCCCTATATATAAGCATTTAGAACAGCATAAAGTCTCGCGTTGTTGGTCCCCTATGTTTAAACATTTAGAACAACGTAAAGTCTCGCGTTGTTGGTCCCCTATGTTTAAACATTTAGAACAGCATAAAGCCTTGTGTTGTTGGTCCCGTATGTTTAAATATTTAGAACAGTGTAAAGTTTCGGATTGTTAGTCCCCTATGTTTAAACATTTAGAATAGCGTAAAGCCTCGTGTTGTTGGTCCTCTATGTTTAAACATTTAGAACAGCGTAAAGCCCCATGTTGTTGGTCCCTATGTTTAACCATTTAGAACAACGTAAAGCCTCGTGTTGTTGGTCCCCTATGTTTAAACATTTGAAATAGTGTAAAGCCTCGAATTAGTGATCTCAAAGAGGGGACATAGAACACATCCCTTCACACCTCGAGATCAAATTCTTGCTTTATAGATCCGCAAAATGCAAATATTTCTCCCTTTGACCTAAAAAAAAGGGCGGGCGGATAAAAAAAAGAAGTGAAAAAGAGTCATACCTCAACAAAGACGTTTGGGGTTGGACTTCAGTTTTGATTGAAAAAATATGAAGAAGTACACTCCTATTTATAGGATGTTGTTCAAGAAGAAAAAGGGAAAAAAAGAAGGAAAGAATGAAAGGAGGGGAAAAAAAGAAGAAAGAGGAAAAAAATGATGGTACATGTAAGTACCAAAAAAAAGAAAAGAAAAAAAGGGGGCATTGGTCTTGAACGACCAAGAAAAGAAAAAAAAAGAAAAAAAGAAAGTAAGAAAGAAAGAAAGAGGAGAAGAAGAAAAGGGAAGGAAAAAAAGGAAAGAAAACTCAAACTTTCCCTTTTTTTTTCAAATAAATTAAAGTTGGGAATAATTTTCTTTTCTACATAAGATTATAATAATAAGGTTATAATATTATGGCAATACTTCTTTATAATATTATAATAATAATTATTATAATATTAAATTAATACTTCAAATCTAGTCATCAAATGATAAAATATAAATTTTAAAATGATTTGAATTATATTAAATTCATGAATATATTAGTTTAAATAAATATTATGGACTAATACAATTGGGTTAATCATTTGAGACCAATAAATACAGATTTAATTAAAACTCATGTTAATTGATTTGAGCTACAATAAAAGAGTCCAAATTAATAAGCCCAACATTATTTCATCCAAGAAGCGTCCATCTTGACGCCATGTGTCAAATGATGTGGCACGCCAAGTCAAACAAAGAAGCGTCCATCTTGGCGTGTCAAATGATGTGGCATGCCAAGTCTAACAAAGAATCCAATAAAATCATGTCATGCGACAAAATAACAAACTCATTTCATTAAAGCCCAATATGTCATGTCATTTAAATCTAATTTGCTTAAGGGAAGTCTTTCTTATTATAATTCCTCTATTCTACAATTATAAATAGAGATCTTCATAATTCAAAGAGAGAGGAAGAATTCTAACAAAGACGCTAGAAAGAGCTCGTGAATCAAACACCACAGATTTCTCTACAAGTTTAAGAATTCAAACATTCAAGTTCAAGAACAAGCTTAAAAGTTCTTATCTCAAGAACAAATTCAAGTTTCAAGAACATGATCGAGAACAAATTCAAATTTCGAGATCGAGTTCAAGAACAAATTTCAGATTTAAGATCAAGCTCAAGAGCACTTGAATTTATACTTGAAAAGGCGAATCAGAGGATTCATAGAGATTGTAACACTCGCATATTGAAATTAAATACTAGGATTGTTGCAATATTTTCGTTCTTGATTATTATTATCCCGATACGAATTTTATCGTCTACACACATATATCCGAAAGCATGATTTTACCAATTCAAAGTCTCATAAAATTCGAGTCCTTACAAACTCTCTCTCTATTCTTTTAGAATTTCTTGATAAATTCTTTATTTAGTGTGATTCTATATTTCTCTTTTTGAGGTATTAAATCAATATAACAATTAGCATCAAAACTCACACTATTCGTCATACCCTGGATTATCTCTTCACATCACGGATGAAATAAATCTAAAGCATGAGACAGAAAAGGCGAACGAACAGCTTGGGAGCTTTCACTACTATCATTTTCACTATCTTCATGACTCAATTTAACAAACTGCTTACATAGCTTGTTGCTGTCATAATTCTCAATAATCCCTAATGCCTGGAATAGGTGATATCGGTCTATACATGGATGAAACATAATAACTATTTATCCAAATTGCAAGTAAGATACAGGACACTAGAAAATTTGTGTTTTAACCAATACTCACATGCCTCAACTCAATAGCTGGTGGTGACGTCAAAAGAATATGAAAAATCGACTAAACTAACCGAATCAAATCATATCGTACTAATTTTTATCATTTCTCAATAAAATTGTGAACTTTTATTTAAGTCTGTAACCATTCCGAATAATTAGGATGGTCCTTTTAATTTATGAAAAAAACCCAAAAAATTCCAAACCAAACCAAATAAATTTACATAGATATAATTTATATATTAATATGTTAAATTTAATATCTAAATATATTTTATGAAACATTTAAATATAAATATAACCTAGTTCCTAGACCTCTAACGATTGGACGATTTTGGGTCTTTGCCCTTTAATTAGTCTTTAATTAGGTAGATTTCAAATTAAAAGACACTATAATAGAAACTTCATCAAACAAATATGACAAAATCCATGCAAATATTCCTATATTAAAATTTTAGATCAAATAATATGGCAAGAAGATTTTACATTCTTGATTTTTTGGTGAATAAAAGTGTTTTTTCAAAAGCATATTTGCAAAAAAATATTTTAATAATAGTGCATTTTAAAGTGATACTGTAAAAATAAAAAAAATTCAAAAATTAACTAAACCTTACCAATACCAAAGAGAAACCTATTGATTAGCAAAGACTGAGCTAATGGCGAAGGGACTATTCAAGGCAAGGGGGGCCTTTATACCCTATATACGATATTTCGCAATGGAAAAAAAGATTGATTAAGTAAATGTTGGAGAATCATTAGTTACTAGAAAAATATCTTACTAAGATGAACCCCCATATTATGAGGATCAATGCTCCACTAGGTTGGAATTTCATCCCCTCCTCTTACATCAGCCTCAACTAAAAATTAAAGCTGACATCTATTACTAGGCCATTAATAACTTTAGCAACTTCGATCAAATCGGATTGATTTTTAGCTTCTATGATGTTAACGCCACTGTTAGATAGTTTTGTGTGTGTATATATAACCATTCATGAGAATATATAATATAAAGGTCATAGAAAACATAACCTAAGAAAATCCATTAGAAAGGCTTTTAGATGAAGAAGTTAATGTATCTACCGTTGGATAAATAGAAAAGATAAAAATAGTTTAACATACCAGTATAGTGATTTAAAATAACGAAATAGTAATAGACGATTTCTAGAATATTGTAGAAACTACAAACCCAAATCACAAAAATACAACTAAAATCGAGAGAAGAAGGTGGATATTTTTACGGGTAGAAAGTGACAACCATAATGAATTGACTATGACGATGACTTTTATCAACACCGACACTCAAATTCCTTAATTGTTATTGCCAAGGCTTCAATGATCAACCTCTGACACATTTTGATTTTGATATTTGACTGATACTCAAAACCCAACACTATATTATTCAATTATATTTTCTTTCAACTGAAAGAATGCAAAAGGTGTTGAAATGTTTTGGACTTAAATAATTGTATGAAATTGATATACAACATGAGTATTTACAATCAACCACCTTTAGTCTAAAACAGGCTATACATTTAGCATTGGACATGTGCATTTAATATGTATGAAAATTGATGTTGTTTCACTATTTATTGTATGGAATAAATATAGGGGATTTTTCATAAATGGCAAATTTAAAATACATAAAGGCCTAAAATAGCTAATGTTTATGAAATTACCTTTTCTAACTTTGGCTATAGCAAATCCAATGTATAAGTCGGAATTTATGGTAATATATAAAATGAAAATGCCAAAAGTTTGTTCATTAAATAGGAGACTTTTTAGGTATTTTATATGGAAAACGGTTCCATAAATAAAGGAAGTAAAATGCCAAATATAATTCCTTTTCCTAATTGAACTCTTTTTTTAAAAATAAAAGATGATGTTTCCATTCTAAATAAAAAATAGATTTCCTTTCCTAGACTATTTTGTCCAAAAAAAAAAAGACTCATCTAGTTCATTGCAGACAAATTTCCAAACGAAAAAAATGTAAGTTTTCTGTGACATATCATATGTATGAGTTCCAGCAAAGTATATACAATCTCTAAATTTGGCCAGTAATATATACATCAAGTTATGCATTTTGGCTTATGTATATGGGCTTAAATTAGACATGTACAAAAAGTGTATAATCATACATAATTTCTTATTTCTTGTAGTTAGGACATTGGCAAACAGTCCCTGTGTGTATACAACTAGTGTGTATAAGATCTATTAAATTTTATATAATTCTAGTAATTGTATAATTATAAAGAAATACACAGATCAATTTATACATGCATATCATTAAAGTGTATAAAATGTTCATGAGCTTATACAGGTGTGCTTACTTGTAATAAATTTATAAATTTATACACTTATACTTTTTTTAAAAGTTACATGGACCAGGTTTGTATAAGTTTTCCTTCATAATAATTTTGATAATGTATAAATTAAAAGTGGGATAAATGATGCAGATCCGAAAAAAATATACAATTGGGGGAAATATATATTATATTGAAATGATGGATTCCATGAATGTATATACATTACCCTTAGATTTTGAACTTGACCCTGCAATATTCTCAATTTCTTGAGTTAATCCGAGTGAAAATGATGCCGGTTCTTCCATTTTTTAACATGCACAATGCATACCTCTTGTTATCCTTTTTAGAGGAAGACTCCTTCACCATTGTGTGTGGAAGATGAGTTCAAAACAAATCTCACTAGTAATTTTCTCCCAAAAACACAGCAAAAAAGTAATTTTTTCCGTTTTGCAATTCGTCTGCAAGAAACTAGGATGGATCTTTTTTTTTTGGGACAAAGTCACACTAGGAAATAAAATCTATTTTTTATTTAGAATGGAAACATCATCTTATTTTTAGAAGAAGAGTTCAATTAGGAAAAGAAATTATATTTGTCTTTTTTACTTCCTTTATTTATGGAACTGTTTGTGTATATTGGAGAGATAGTGAGAGAGGAAAATTTTTAGGTTTTATACCTGGGGAATTGTGGGGTCCACAACTTTTATAGCAAAAAAAAATTATGAAATTGCCATAAATGTAATAATATTAAAATGCAGTTAAGATATGATATTTATAGTTATATGTTTGCTTAATTATGTAATATTTCCATAAATATATGATATAGTATTCAGACTGATTTACTTAACCTTTTCTATACAAGGTCATAAACAAACATATATTCGTATATGTAATGGATATATACTATGGTATACAAAATGGTTTACTTAATATCTCTTTATATCAGGTTATAAACAAACATATATTATTTAGTATATATCATGTATAAAATGTGATATATAAATTGATTTATTTAGATATGTTTATATTAGATTTTACATATACATGTTTAGTATATGCTTTGAGTATATATTCTAGTAAATACAAACTGGTTTACTTAATGAAGTGAATTCAATCAAATAATGAAATTTTAATGAAGTTTGAAAAAATTTAAAAGAAAATGAGGGTATGTTTTATAGGATTTATGAATGAATATTCAAAAGAGAGAATAGGAGAATGCAAAAATCTAGGAGAAATTTATGGAATTATAAATATCATGAAAAAATTAGGCGGAATGACCTAATAGGCCCTTATACTTGGTCCCGTTTGTCACCTAGGACCTTATACTTAGAATTTTGCCAACTAAACCCTTGTACCCACTCAAAAGGTACATTTTTAACACTTTTTTCTGACCTGGCAGCCTAAGTGGCATACCAGGTCATGTGCGTGAGATTCACTCCATTTTGGATCGTGAAGGGTTTGTAAAAACCCCTTTAACAGCCATCTTCTTCCCCAAATGCCAAATATTATAAATCACCATTTCTTCTTCTAAAAAATTTTCAATTTTCTTCTTGTTTTTGTCTCTCCAAATGAAATTTCTTCTTGTTGACCATAATTTCTTCTTGAAAATTTATTTTTTCTGCATAAGTGGGTTTTGCTCTTGCTCTTGTTTCAAAAAAAATCATCCATTTTGTTTCTCTAACACAATGGATAACTGTACTACCCATTCTACTTCAGCTCATTACTACAGAGTTTTACATAAATGATTTTTTTTTTCTTGATTTGGATTTAATCTGACCTGGAAAAGACAAGTGTTTTTGGTAATTTGGAGTTGGATTTTTGGTGGTTTTGTTTCTTGAGTTGAATTGGAGCTGAATTGATATAAAAATTATGTGGCAAATCTGATTTTGTTCAGATTTTGGGAATGCAGAGAGATGAGAAGCAAATCCCTGTTTCACTTCTTATTAGATCCATCTATCTTTTTTTTTCAAAAATCGAACACCCTTTTCGATCTTGCTTTAGAAAAGTTGCTGAAAATCACGATTTGGTTTCAATGGCGCCAGAAGAAAAATGTGCTGTTTTGTATGGTAAATATGAGCTCGGGAGAATCTTGGGTCAAAGTACCAGGCGGCTGTGTTACTCTCATCTCTGGTTTTTTGGGGCTGAAGAAGAAGGGGTTGGTAGGGAAAAATGAGAATTTTGATTTTTTGATAAAAAATATTCTTGTAAAAATAAAAAATGATGTGGCAAATCTGATCTGACATGGAGTGTGACATCAGCACGATTGAGAGACACGATAAGTTGGAGGGGTTTAAAATGTACCTTTTGAGTGGGTACAAGGGTTTAGTTGGCAAAGTTCTAAGTATAAGATCCTAGATGACAAACAGGACCAAGTATAAGGGCCTATTAGGTCATTCCGCCAAAAAATTATTGACAATCTATATGAAGGAGAAAACATTTATCATGCCTTTTTTTTTAATTCAAAGCAAAGAATATCAGAGACAAGGACTTAGGAGAAATTTATGGAATAAATACTAAGAAAAATTGATACGGTATTTGAAGGAGGAAAAATAATTTATCTTTTGTTTCTTTTTTTTTTTATATAAAATAATTTGTATATCTTATGACAAAATTGGGTAGCTAAAATAATGATTTTTTTTTTGAACTAATAAAATAGTTTGTTATGAAGAAATAAAACAATTTGTTGGTTTATGATAAAGTTGGGTATGCTGGTTTTGATTTTGTCCAATAGGAACAGGGTGCATAAGAAAATAATTAAAAAAATATTTACACCTAAGCATAAGACAAATCTAAGCATCAATTGTCACTTTAAAATAGAAAGAAAAAAACAAAATAAATAAAAAAAACTTTATTTTGTAAAAAAAAAAAAACTTAAATAAATAAGGCAAATGTTAGTTTAAGGGCAAAAATGAACTAGAAAAATGAGTGACAGATCCTTTAGTAAAATAGACTAATGAAGGATATATTTTTCTAGAAAAATAATGCTACTAAGCAAATATATACTATTTAATTATTTATCATCACTACAATTTAAATTATGTATCACTCGTTCCTATAGTTTAACTGCGATAGCTAGTGGCATGTTAGGAATTTATATAACTATGTTTTGATATTGTAGAAATTCAGAATTTATTTGTACAATTGTATATGCTTCTTGTAACTTGTATATAATTATCATATTGGCACATTTGATTTGTACAAGTTCTGAAAATTTCTTAACATATATAAATACAGAATTTGTATGCACTTGCAGTATTTATATATAATAGCAAATTACAGAAATAGATTTGTATATTAGAAGTGAATTATACAAATGGTTATGTAAATTATATAAATTTAAAGAGTTGCTATAGCTACAACTATGAAATGTAATTATCTAAATTATAAATATTTTGACCTATTAAATTTTAGGACTAAATTATTTATGAAATTCTACTTTATTTAAACCTTTTAATATGATTCAGAGACATTTTTCTTTTTGCAAGTTTTCTTATTTTTTCTATACTATCAATCTATAAAAATTAAAGTCAAGAAATAATGGAACTAATACTGTAGGTTAAACAAAATATTTTTTTTTCACTAATTATATGAACCAAAATTACCCAAGAGCTAAATTGCTTCTCAAGAAAATTGGAAGACGCTTTTTTCATTAAGATAGTCAAACCACTGGGTATCACTTCAGTTCAAACTTCTTTATTGACAAAATCATTCTTGCGGCATTGTAGGAGTGAGGATAGTAAAAATCCTAATCATTTATAGACGGTGCAATATATATAAATTAAGAAGGCAAATTAAAAATAATTAATTAGGGGGAGACTTCCACCAATATGACGTGCTTCCAATCACAGCCCATTTTTACAAGTAGATTATGTCTCCAAGAATAGCAAAATAAAATATAAATTCCCTCTATTTATTTTGAGTTAAAGAGTGCTTGTCACATCTTCTGTTGGATCCAACTACTTTAATTTAATTTTGTTGGCATTTTTCATTTAACGTTATTTATTTTCTTGGAACTAATCAATGTTCAACATGTATTATTAAAAAATATTCAGAACAAAAATTTTTATAGAAAAAAAAAATATTTGTAGAACAAAAATTTTTTGTAAACCAAACACTTCTGTAGAAGTAATAAGCACAAAAGTTCTAGCAAGGTTTCAAAACTAGTAATGAACATAAAATTTGAAAGAAAAAATAGAAACAAAATTGACAAGAAGAAAATTGAGCCCATTGAATGCATAATATTTTCTTAAGAAAATTATTCCCTTCCAGTACTCGGAGTTAATGGAATATATCCTCTCATGATAGAACAATCTTATTCACCAGCGTATAACCTAAAAGCACAGTGTCAACAAATCACTCAAAGGTAGTAAAACACATTGGTAATTTATTTGTGCAGAATAGGAAAAAGTTCAGAAAAATTTATTGTTGAAAAATGAGAGAAAAATTCCTTATATATAGACAACAAAGGGTAGTGTCAACAAAGGCTTGTTAAGCCTTGTCGGAATGGTTACAACCTTTTGAAAAAGACACAATTCTTCACAAAAGTCACAATCTTTTAGAAAAGTTGCAAAATCTAAGAAAAGTCACAACTCTTCATTCAGTGACACCTTTTAAAACTCAACAATGCCCCTCTTCTCTCATGAACGGGGAATAACTCTACGAAAAGAAAAGAGGCAAGTGTGTACTTTTCAAATAAGGATTAATTACATCTGGATAAGTAGATTTTCTTTGAACTTTCTGTAGTGGAGATATGTCGAATATACTTGGTCAATTGTAGATTTGATATCTTCGAAATCAAGCATTGGTGTATACCTAGATAACCACATGTCATACAATCAATCCTTTACCATCTATGATTCTCACGGTTATGTTCATTTCAACCATATACACCTCCTGATTTCATTAGTTTATAGATAATGGATTTTTACAATCATCCTCTTTGAAGAGACTTACACTTCATGCTCACATAAATAATTTCTAATAGTGTTATAGCATAGAATACTATTCGGTCAAATCCTTCCGACCTAAAAATCATTTAAAAAACTTTCAGTTTTATTAACTCATTAGAAAAACTTAATGTCACTAAATATTATCTTCATTACGGGAATGAATTGTTATATTTGACACTGTTGAACTGCCAGTCACAATTATATTTGATCTCCTTGAACCTAGATCTTGGAATCTCTAGTCTACTAGGTAGAGTTACCACGATGATGACTTGTTCTAAGCTTTAATTTCATTCTCTTAGATGATCTTCCAATCTACTGTCTAGTTAGGTCATTTTATAGGCGGATCCAACATATTATCTTTTGAATTCATATAATCAAGTGTGATAATTTCATCAGAGAGTAATTCTCTAATGATATTCTCATGAACTAAGTTAGACGCTAGGTGTGACACGACGATTAGGATTCCCGAGGAAACTCCAACTTAGCCATCTTAACATATCAAGCATAATAAGGTAAGTAAATCAACACTAGAAAGCAAAATGATAGGGTGAGCCTCAAAATAAAATTTAAAGATAAAGGAAAGCTTAGGCCCGAACAAATGGACTTACACATATTTGTTTAACATGCCTCTACTTTCATAAATAAAAGTCATAGAACAAGCTATTAGTTCATCCAATCAAAAGAAAAGAGATGGTCTCCAAGTAACAACATTGTCTAATGCTATCAAGAAAATATAAACCAAATAGGTAACCCCCGAAGCATGGAGACTCACTAATCAAATGAACAAGTCTTCTATCTAGCCACGAGTGTGTGTTGGATGATTGCCAAGATCTACGTATAACACAATATGGGAAAAAAGTATGTGCGAGTACTTGAAATGTACCAACTATGTGAGCAATGAAATGCATGGCATAAAATCGATAATGCAATGATCAATGTTAGAATATATAATAAGCCAATTATTCGAAGAAAAGTTGTAAGTGATGATCAAGGTCAATTTCTTTTGAAATCATAATGAAATTTTAGGAAAGCTTGTACAATGAATGTATAGGGTAATCATAAGTCATAGTAAGTATGCATCAAAGCTTGTGAACTTCATAAGTCAGTAAGAATCTTAAGTCATAGTAAGAGTTATAAATCATAAGTGAGGATCATAATATATGGTGAGATAGAACATAAATGACATATAACCATGTGAGCCAAGCATGGAGTTTCGATGTTTACCCAAACACAAAAAAAAAAAGGGAGTCTACTTGCCAAGGTAAACTTTAATGTCTAAATGGATCCACTTAGCCATGGGGTGAATCAGGTACACGTCTCTAGTTCTTAGACTTGGGTATTCACCACCAAGTCATGAGATTTGGGTACTCACCTCTTAAAAAAATTAGGTATTCACCTCTAATCTGTTTACCTATGGTAGCAGGAAGTTTAGGGACACAAATACTCACCCCTAGTTCACTCGATGCTAGTTGACACTCTTACAAGAATAATATATCATAACTCATAAGGTCATGTCATGTGGGAGGGAATGTCTAATCCTCAACCCCTTGTAATCATAAAGCCATAATCTTAGAATATCTCCTTAATTCTTAACTAGGTGGGAGATCTTCCACCATCATTCATAAGCATAAATCATAAATTAGGTGAGAGATCGTTCACCATCATTCATAAGAATAAGTCATAGATTATGTAAGAGATCCTTCACCATCATTTGTAAAACATAAATCATTTCATAAGCCTTCATTCCACATAGGAAACATCATTTGAATCTTAGTTCATTATTTTTGGAAAGGTATGCATAAGGTCTTTATAGATCATGATCACAGTTCATAATAAAATTATAGGTAAGGTATATGCTCAATGGAAATAACTTAAAATTATAAAATTAAATTGAAAGCAAGCATAATTATATAATTTGAATAAGTTCATTCTTAGTTAAGAAGAACCATATCAATTGAAATAATAATTAAAGGAATCCATATTTAATTTCACGAATTAAAGATCAACTAGGAGAAGTATTACATGTAAAATCATAAAATTACACATTCTATGTTAATTCATACATAATTCATGCAAAATAATATTAATTGAATATAAGTGAAATTACCCATAGTAAAGGTCACGAACCCTAAATAGCTTGTAGCAGAATTCACTTGAAAATTATCACTTTCGTGCAATTAACATCAGTTTATGTTGAAACAAGACAAAAATCACAATGTAAATATTTCGTGCAATTAACATCATGCTCTGATACCAAATTTTTCATGACCCAAGCCCAGGGCCTAGTCGTAATATGATGAATAAGACGCCCGTAGACATCTCATTCAAGCCATCTTAACATATTAAACATTCATAGGTATAAACTTATACATATTATAGAATTTAAAATGGGACAGTGTCTAAGGGATATTATTTAAGTAAAAGAGGCATCTCAAAACATATGCCAATGTCCATAAGCATACAATCTAGAATATGAGTTAATGAAAATCAGTAAATGGTTGGTTTTTGTCAAATAGAAAAGATTCTAAATTTCAACATAGAAAGAAAAACCCTCTAGTTTGAAAAATACAAAAAATACACGTCGTTTCCAAAAGTACATAGCATGAAAGGAAATAGGCGGAGACTTGAACTAAGAGCTCACCACAACAAATTAGTCGTGAAGCGTCGATAGACCTAGCCATGGGACTGAGGAGGGGGGGGGGACCAGTCCTTACATGGTAACATCATATAAGCAAATATGCGTTAGTACTTCTGAAATTTACTTATTATGTTAGATGCAATGCAAGTATGAAACTATAATAGCATCATTCATAATTTGATAAATTTAATAAATGGAGTGGTAGAGGAACATTTATATGAACTTAAGCATCTATAAGGAATAATATTCAATATGAAGTAAAAATAATGCATAAATGAAACACAATAATATTCAATATGAAGTAAAAATAATGCATAAATGAAACACATGCGATGGAACAAAGATAACAATATTATACTTTGTGGGAATGGACCGTAACCGACACATAAAATAATGTGATCTAGTACATGGAATCAAACATATCCCCTTACGTTTACATGTTGATACCATTTTCGGGTGGAACTCTATCACATAGAATGTATAGGCCTATGTGAATCCTCTAGCCTAGCCTATAAGGGCTCTTATGGTGGCACAATGTTCATAGGATAGAGGGTTGATTCTATGATTTTCTTACTAAACCCCACCATAATGCCTCAGTCGGTACTAAGTTACCCCACATAATTCTTTTAAATATAACTTATTCAATAATTAACACTTAGAATCATAAGTAGCAATATCGAAGAGTAGCTCGAACTTAGGAACCAGCAAGTGAAAATTCTCTTTATATCTTGGGGACCATCGTAAACATCACTTAAAGCATTGTTAACATGCTTATATTTTTGACAAAACATCAATTTAAGACCTCTCTTTTATGTGCTATTAACCATCATATATCACACAAGGATGGACTTTGAATTTAGTGGGCCAAATCATTAGTTGAGAAAAACTCATACATTGTAAGAGTCATACATGGGCATGCAAGTAATATGCTTATTTAAAACATACATTGATAACCCACTCATCTTCATTCAAACCTAAATTATTAGGGTCAATACCATCATCTCATAGCTATTACAACACATGACAAAACATTATATAGTGGCCTTAAGGCAAAATACATCATACTATATCAAGAAATCAATTAGCATGAATGGTAGTATTCATAGAAATAACGTAAAAGGTAAAACTATTGAAGGGCTTTTTGGGTTAAAGGTACTCATAAATAAACTCACATATCTTTAGTGTAGCCTAAAATGAAGGAACTTGCTATTATGGAGTAGGATCCTTGAATTCCTAGCCCTCCTTGTGTTGTTCATGGAGAGAATGATTGCCTTAGGATTTGAGGAAGTGAAAGAATGAAAAAGGAATGGAAATCTTAGGACTTTAAGGTGTTCTTAGGGGCCTAAAGGGTCATAAAATGACACAGTTTAGAACAAAAATTAATGGAAAGGACAAAAATGCACTTCACTAAATCTATCAGACATGAACCATGAGATCTCAATCATGAGCCATGGATTGAACCATTCGTCGTGGTTCATATTGTCCTGTTCTCCTTTTCCAATCTTCAAAAAATGATTACCAACCCTTCGAACCATGACATCTTTCCGTGGGTCGTACTTCTATCCATGATCCATGGATGGCCTCATGAAATGCTTCCGCACTTGATAAAATTTCCATTCTCAGAAACTCCATTCACGAAGGCTAACCATTGACCATAAGTAGGACTACGGGCCATTTTGTTGGTCATAAGTTACCTTTTAGAAACTCCAAATTTTCTTCATGTCTGGAACTCATCGTACGGCTCGATCTGTGGGTCATGTTATTCAGGCCCCACATGTTAAAGGGTGTGAAACGGCCTAAGAAAGGGGATTTGGAAATTTTCCAAGTACTAGTGGGTTTTACAAAAGGGCCTATAGGCCGTAAGTGGCTTTATGAGCTGTAACTTATGCTCGTAGAATATTGGCCAGGCATGGTAAAAATACTAATTTCTAAAGTTAAGTATACAAGATACCTAACAGCCCGTGGATTGATTGACGGACCAAAAGTCCGGTCGTAGAATGAGATTTAGTAAAAGTGTTTGAGGGTCCAAATTATTATCAGAGGAAACCCCCTTTCCTATGACTCGTAGACTGGACCATTACCCGTAATGGAGGTTTTATGGTCCAATCCAACAGAAATTTAAAGGGGTAAATTCAATGTTTTCTATTATTTAATGCCTATAAAATGTCATATTAACCCCCAAATGACCCCTTTTTCAGCCCTATAAAACCCTAATTCACTGTATTCCACTTCATTTTCAAATTTTCCGAAGTCCCACTTCTCAAAAATACTTCCCAAGTTCTTTAAAGCTTTCAACAGAAGAAAGAAAGCTAGGGTTTCAGATTCCTCACCTCTAAAGTAAGTTTTTACTGCATTAAACCACCGAGATATGTGAGTTTTATTGTGGAAAAGTTTGCTCCACAAGTTCAACCATTCTTCTTCCTCATCTTTTTTAAATTTATGGATATTATGGATGTTTTTATGAACTCCTTTATATGATAACATTATGAAAAGATTTATGTTGTTTTATCTTCGTACATGATTATGCATTGAAAATTCATGTGAAATTTATGAATTTTTATAAGAGTTTGATGGACCCTAGCTATGTGTTGTGATGCTTTTAATGGGTTACTTTGAATAAGGCTCAAGTGACTTTATTCTATTCCTTTCATGTCATCTACTTTTGAATTGCATGGTTTTAAACTTATCCACATGTAACCACCATGATTTTATTAAAGATGTATGCCAACCTTCTATGATGTTGACAACCTTATGGAAAAATATATGAATTATGAATGAATTTTAAGGGCTATTATGCATTCTATGAGATATGATAATATTGTGAAAAGTTATTAAAGCCCTATTTTGATATTATGAAATTTTTATTTTGATGAGATACACTACAAAAATATTATGATAATATGGTGCTTTGCATATTATGGCTATAAGTATGATTTGGACATTCCTTGGTATTGTGACCTAGCACCGAGAGGACCTTGGTAGATAACCATTGTCCCTTAACTATGTTGCCACCATGACCTTTTCAATTAGCTAATGGATCCATATACCTTATGTTGCATGATTGACCAAAAAGGTGGCGTTCCCATATGATACATGTCAATTAAATACCAAAAAGGGTGGTGTTTTCGTAAAATTGTTATCGTAAGTTAACCAAAAAGGATAGTATTCCCGTAAGGTGTTTATGAAACACTTCCCAAAATGGGAGTTCCCATAAGGCGAGTGTTTGGTTTACCTTGGCAAAGTAGCCCACTCCTAGTTTGGTGTGGAGTGAACATCGGCATTCGAAGTGGTAGCTTTCTTGGTCTTACTTGTCGATTATCGTCCCTTCCAATCTATGTATGATATGTTATATGATTTGATGATTCCTCATGCATATTTCTTTAAATGCATTGATCATTCACAACATATTGAGCTAATACCCATTGATTATAATTATACAATTTGTTTAATTATGGCTTATGTTCTTTGTTGCATTGCACCTCGTATACTTAGTATATTCCAAGTATTAATTCATACTTTTTCCTACATGATTTAACCATGTAGGGACCGGAGCTCCTATTCATCCTCTTCCCCCACGTGGCTAGACAATTTGGTTGAAGATCTCTTTTGGTAAGTCCTCTACATTTGGGGACAATAGCCATTTCCTTTCATGCTTATTAAGACTTGTTTATTGATGAACATTTATCTTTTGAGGGTAAGCCCGGCAGATGTCTTGGCCCTTGTTCCATTTAATATTAGAGGAGTTGTTGGATGTATAGATTTATGTAATGAGCAAGACTCTTATTATGCTATGTATTATGAAAGACTCCCTTAGTCCTTAGTTCCTCTTATGTGTTGAATACTTGTGGTATGGATGAGATGGAAGTCCTAAGTCCCTATTTGCCCCCATGATATGAGTCATACTTAACCGTCCCATAGACTTTATTTGCTATGTGATCTATGCTAATCCCCTTCCCTACAACATCCCCATAACGTGAGTTCAAAGTCCCGTTTCCCCTAGAAATTATGTGTTATTTTCTTTAATTCTTGCATTCGCAACAAAGGTGTGCTACACATGCTTAAGAGGCTTATTTGCTTTAATCTATTCGCCATGTTACGCCTAGACCCTAGGCTTGGGTTATGATAGTGTTTCCTTCCATGGGCTCTAGGTCTCTTCATGGATCCTTTTACACTTAGAAATATTCTAACATTCTGAAGCCGTTATTTACGAGCTTGGTCTACGGCTCATGGTATGAACCACGGGCCATGAATTGGACTCGTGAAATGAGTCCTAAATATTTCAAGCCTAACTTTTCTCCACTTTTGGACTTTTAACCTAAGTAGGGGTGTCAAAAGAATATAAAAAACCCACTGAATCGACTCAACCTAACCATACCGAACTGATTATTATCATTTTCAATAAAATCGTGGACTTTATTTAAGTCTAGAATCGTCCCGAATAATTGAGATGGTCTTTTTACTTTATAAAAAATAAAAAATTTCCCAAAGCGAATAGCATAAGTTTACATGTATGTAAGTATATTTTGTATATTAACATGTTAAATTTAATATATGAATATATTTTATAAATTATTTTTAATATAAATATAACCTAGGTCCTAGGCCTCTGTTGATTGGATGATTTTATGTCTTTACCCTTTAATTAAGGAGATTTTAAATTAAAAGATACCATAATAGAAACTGCACCAAATAATATGTCAAAATCTATGCAAATATTCCTATATAAATTTTTAGATCTAATAATACGGAAAGAAGATTTTATATTCTTGATTTTTTGGTGAATTAGAGTATTTCTTCAAATTCTTATTTGCGAAAATATATTTTAATGATAGTGCATTTTAAAGTGACATTGTAAAAATTAAAAAATAAAAATTAATCGAACTATATCATTATTGATGAGAAATTAATATAATTGAGATGATTTTAAAAAAATTAAATTTTTTGTTATACATCATACAATACCCGAAAAGTTTGAATGGAATGATATTAAAAAAATAACTGACCGAATGGTCCCATTGATGCCCCTAAACCTGAGGGTCCTTACAACGTGCATATTTATGAAGTAGGTTTGACTGACGTTTTATGTGCAATTATGGAAGTATGTTACTTATGAATTTAAAATGATGTTCCTTGTTAATGATTTGGAAATTTTCTTGAAAATGATATTTCACTTGTATTATTATATTCTTGATGAGAAGCTATATGTTTGTTTTATTCTTATCATTCTAGCATGATTCACATTAGGGATATGTGTTACCAAGAGAGAATATTGTAACGCCCCAGAAGTAGTCAATAATTTGGGTGCTGGACTAGAACCGCAAGCCCTTTTTAATGGGTCTTAGTGTGTTTCACGGATAGTAGAAGCTGGGTCGTAGATGGACAGTGAAGTAAAGAAAAAATTTCTAAGTTAAGTAAGGTTTTACAAGTTGTCTTATAGGTCATAGTATTGTTTACAACTCATAGTATGAGGTCATAAATACCGTCTTGGAAGTTCCAACTTTGGTTATATATTTGGGGGGAACATGAGAGGTGTTATGGCTCGTGGTGTCTTTTATGGATAGCAAATAGTGTTTGTGGTTTTGCGACCAGAGTGAATGGGTTTTGGATCTTTGTTTACGAACAATATGATGGGCCAAAATTTGAATTACGGACCATAGAAGGTTCCTGTAGAATGAAGATCAGAAGGTGGAATAATATATATAACCTTGATTCTATAAGACCCAAAGTACGGGTCATACTTTTGTTTTGGCTCGTATTTGGGGTTTGCAGTTTAGTCTAGCCCATTTAATGAAGGGGTTATGGTAAATGTTCATCCATTTTATTCCTATGTTTTGTTGTTATAAGCCTACATCATCCCTAAAATATGTTTATACTACCCCTGTATCCTTCATTCCCAAATTATTCACCTCAAAATTCTAACTCTCCCAAGTTCCCTCTTCCTTAAGTTCAAGAGAATACCAAACCTAGGGTAACATTCCTCTTCTAAAATCAAGGTTCTTCCATAGATTTTTCGCAAAGGTTTGTTATTTCATTCGTGGGTTCTTTTTACCCATGGAGACCCACAACATTTTCTATTGAATTCCTTAATTCGAATTATTCAATTCTTCATGTGTTCTCATATTACGACTCCAAATGTTTATATTATGATTCTATTGATGTTAGTTAGTATATACTATTATGAAATAGTATTTAATTCCATGGAAAAGATGTTATGTCTTGAATCCCTATATTATGGAAGAGTCATGCCCAAAGTCTCACTAAGGCGGACTAACGCCTGTTGCCGACAAGGCTCGGGAGAACCAACTTGTAACCATGCACTCTCGATGAACATTATAAGGGGTTTCCACATTCAGCATGCGTTCAGGAAAGTAGACAATAATACCAAGCAAAAAGGAAATACACATAAATAGGCCGTTGGAGCCCCAATGTCTAAAGTACGAGACATGACCACACTTTACATAGTCTGAAAAGCCTGTAGATAAGGAACACTATAGGTTGGGATGGCCCCCGCCTCATCACTAACTACTATACAATAAAGAATATAATCTATAGACACACAAAGCCTAGAAACAGCCTGGAGTTCACTAATAGTAGCTGGATATTGTGTACTCCTACTAGGGAGATCTACTAGCTCCTGTACCTGCTTTGGGAAATGTAGGTCCCCATAAGGGATGTTAGTACGAGATAATGTACTGAATATGTAAGGCAATAAGTACTATATAGTAAATAAGAATTCAAATGAAATGTTGTAAGGATAAGAGACCGCCTTTAGTCATATTGAGGAATCATGTACTTTATGTCCTTTTTGTTATTTTACCTTTCTTTACTTTATAATCTGTGTACACTATATAATACAAATGACCATCTTATCAGTGGTAAATCAATATCAGAATCAACCCATGCTAGGCTTTCCTTTCACCCTAGGATAACCCTCATAATATTGAATCGACCCATGCTAGGTGATTCTTCCACTCCTAGGATACCACTCATCAACAAGCAACTTAACTATATCTTTTATTTACTTTTGAGATGATTCTTTTGGTGATTATAACATTTTGAGCTGTACGACTATAGAAATAATAAGTGACATGTAAACAATCATATAATGCAATGTCACAATGAAAAGATTAGATTTTATAGCTAATGAGATACGTTGGAGATGAAATAACACGAACTTTATTTAGTTAAAATGGGAACTCAAGTATCTAGGTATAAGCATGTATGCAGATTTGACAATGACTATATGCGGGAACATATGCACATGTTAAATAGTGGAGACATGGTTATTGGTTATGTCAGTTTGTAAGTGCCTCTATGTGCCAAGGAAGAAGCTAGATTTCATGCCAAATTATATGAAATCGAATAGCCTTACATACCTTGTTGTACCACCTCGTTATTACCTTGAAGTAACCTCCTTTTTTCCAAATACTTATCTGCAATAGAGTAGGTTATAAAACTAGAATTAGCAGCTAATAAACTCATCTTAGAAGTCCGATGTCATAAAAATATAATGCTCGGCCAGCAAGCCCATAATTATCAACCCAAAGGCGTTTTTCTGATTTTTTTTCTAAGCATATTAACCTAATACACACCTCCATTTACATGATATATCTAGCTTTTTATAGTTCCATAATATGCTTACAATAGCTCACAAGGTACAACACATACAAATTCCACACAACACACAGTTAGGTAGCATCGCACTACGTCCTTTCTCTATATTTCATTGGCAACAATCCACGCCTATTCCAACTTCAACAAAATAGTTGTCAAAATTTTTACATACCAAACTAATCCTAAATCAGTACAAAATAGATGGAGGATCAATCAGCCCACAATTTATACTAATATTACATTTAGGATAACACACTAAAACTCGGTTGTTTATGTAAAACAAAATAGTGCAACAACCTTACTTTATAATTTCTGACCTAAACCTCATTAAAAACATCAACCACCCTTCATAATCAAGCTAACCAAGAAGAAAAAAGTCTCTAAATAAATAAGAAAAGTGAGCAGTAACCTTTTGAACACATGTTGTCCAATATTTCACACAAGCACAACCTACATCTCTTGTTTTTCATCGAAATATTACACTAAATACACAGGTATTCTTACTTACCTTAACCTCCAAGGAGTAGGGCTTCTTAAAGAACCACAAAGGTTTGTCATGGCTGCTTTGTTAAGTCAAGAGAGAGCAAGGAGAAAAACTTTGAAAATTTTGATTTTTTTCCAATGTTGAATGACTTGAAGGAGCCGCTTTTAAGACCTTTTAATGCGCCACTCTTGGCCGGTTTTCTCCTCTATTTTAAGCCTTATTTTATCAAGTGAGTGATGTACCTATTTTTCCATTTCACTTGGGCCTTATTGGGTTTCAATTTGGTGGGACTTGGCTGCCCATTTTTGTATTTTCCTTTGAATTAGTTTGGGCCTAAATCATCAAATGTGTTGTGAATGTACTTGGGCCCATTTTCTATTCATTCTATGCTGCAGACATTGTCCCTTTATAAGGATAAACCATGGGCTAAAATTACACCCTAAACTTGGGCTTTATTCATTATTGGACTTGGACAAATTTGGTGTTGGGCCTCGTCTCCGTTTCCTTTTCTTTTTACTTAATTTTGAGCTTCCAGTGAGTTCACTTCTGTATAAATTAATCTTCCCCATCTACCTAACCCATTAAAGCTAAACACATAGGTGACTCACCTACTAGCTTCCTAAGGCCCCATAAGCACCTCTCTTCTTTTACTTCATTTAAGGCTGCGATCTCCTTAACTTAACTTAAAACTTATATACACTCGATCATCTTAAGCGTTAGACATACATATAGCCCTCTAATTTTAAATGCAAGCACTTTTAAAAATTTGTGCTCATTTGACCAAGCCATATCATGTCCCATATACATAGGACTAGTACACATAAGATGTGGAGTGTTACTTCCTCCCCTCACATAGGAACTTTCATCCCCTTGTTAACATAGCTGGATAGCTTAGACAAGTTTAACCCTTCATTTAAACAAACTTTTGACAAGATAGTAAACATTCAAACATACATACCTATCAATGCCCCAATCCTACATCTGGGACTTTTTCTTTAGCTTCAAATAGATGAGGTTACTTAAATTTCATCGCTTCCTCTTCTGCCTATGTTATATCTTCTACTTGTTGGTTCCTCCAAAGTACCTTTACTGAAGCTATTTCTTTATTTCATAGCTTCTTAACTTGATGATCTAGAACATAAATATGTACCTATTCGCAGGTGAGATCTTCTAAAACCTGCACATATTCAATAGGAGTTATACGATATGGGTAACCTATGCAATTTCGAAGCATTGAGAAATGAAACACTAGATGAACCATTGAAAGCTCTTGGGGTAGCTCTAACTTATATGAAACTTCCTTGAATCTCTTAATAATTTTATATGGCCCTATGTATTATGGGCTTAATTTTCACTTATTTCCAAATATCATAACCTTTCATTGGGGATACCTTCAAGAAAACCCAATCTCCTACTGATAATTCCAATCCTCTCCTCCTAGCATCCACATATGATTTGTGATGACTTTGGGCTGATTCTAGCTATTGTCGTATTACCTTAACTTTTTCTATGGATTGTTGAAATAGATCTGGCCCAAGTAATGTGGTTTCACCCACTTCAAACCATCTAATTAGGGACCTATATTTCCTTACATACAAAGCTTC
This sequence comes from Solanum rostratum, assembly GCA_029948455.1. Classification (NCBI taxonomy): domain Eukaryota; kingdom Viridiplantae; phylum Streptophyta; class Magnoliopsida; order Solanales; family Solanaceae; genus Solanum; species Solanum rostratum. The sequence goes on from CM057053.1 coordinate 26,211,181, forward strand.
ATAAGGTTCTCTCTTGATCGTTGAATGGTAGCTATTATTATAGGAAAATTTAATTAGTGGCAAATGGTCCACCCTGCTACCCTTGAAGTACATTGGAGAAGCTCACAATATATCTTCATGTATTTTTATGGTGTGTTCTACTTGACCATCTATTTAAGGGTGGAAAGTTGTACTCAAATTCACTTGTGTTCCTAAACTACTTTGGAAGGACTTCCAAAACTTTGCAGTGAATAGAGCTCCCAGATTAGATGTGATTAGGACCCCATGTAGCCTAACTATCTTCTTGAGGTAAAATGTTACATATTCTTTAGCTGTATAATCATTCTTAACTGGTAAGAAGTCTATTGACTTTTTGAGTCCATCGGCTATTCCCCATATGGAGTGAAACTTATGAAACAAGCAAGAAAACCCAGTAACAAAATCCATATTGATCATATCCCACTTCCACGCTGGAAGCTTTATACATTGCATATAACCTCTCGGCTTTTAGTGCTCCACTTTGACTTATTGACTATTTGGACATTGAGTCACAAATTCTTCAAGGTCCTTTTTAATGCCTCCCCACCAAAACATTCATTTAAGGTCATGATACATCTTAGTTGATTCTGGATGGATGGAATATCTTGAATGATGGCATTTTTCCATCATCCTCTTTCTTAGTCCATTAATATCAAACACACTGATGTGCTACAAAAATACAACACTTTTGATGGTTAAAACAAAGGATTTTGTTGTGTTCTCGATGTGACTTTAGTTGTTTTTATGTATTTTTGTGTTTAGATTTGCAGGAATATAGGTTGGTCATGATTTGGGGAAAAATTGCAGAAGTTGCTGATTTTTGCTACTGTAAGAGACCTTCTACGAGTTGTAAAGGTATTTCGTGAGGATTTTTAGTAAGAGGACAAGTTTCAAAAGTTAGTTTTATGAACATACAGATGAGTCATGGATCATCGCATGAGTCATAAAAGACTGAGGATTAGAGAAATCGACTTGCAAGAAAGTAATCAGACTAAACTCCCTTTATAGGTCGTAAACCACTTTACAAGTTGTGAAGGGGTGTCATAGAAGAGAAGTCCAAAATTTTAGCAGCTGATTATCAGACCTCGACTATGAGTCATAAAGTGCTTTTGTGGAGTTTGCTGACCAGTTTTCCTAATTTGTTTAGGATCTTTTTAACTTATTACAAATAGGTTTTTCGTGTTATTTTTCAAGGGTAGATGACAAGTGTATAAAAGTTTATGTTTAGGTTAGCGTTGAGGAAACTCATTATTCTTAGAGAGAATATTGTTAGAGAGTCTTTGAAAACATTCATGACATAATTCAATCTTCAAGCTTGTGATTTTCAGTGACATTGGATTTGCGTGTTTTTAATTTAGTTGTGTAAGTGTTTAATTATGTCTTCTAAGTTCATATCTCTTCATCTACACAAAGCATGAGTAGCTAAATCCACAACTAGGGTTATGGGAACTATAAAGAACTGACAAAGTACAACTGGATAAGTCACGATTCTTGGAAGGTGTATATGTATGTATTAACTAACTCTCTTCATTTTGCATGTTTTCTGATGGTGGCCAACATTAGAACCTGCCTAGTGTTACTGACTGGACCAAGGTAGTAATGAATAGGAAAAGAGATTAATTAACAGGATTCAATTGATGTGTTCTCGTCTAATCAACCAAACTAGGCCAAGGGGAGGTTATACTGGTACTTATAGGTAATGTTAGTAATGCACACTATGGAGATGGGCAAGTCTCATAGTGAAATGTGCCTCTTACCTTTGACCAAAGAATTTGGTGAACATAAATTACCATCCTACATGCTATACACTAGACAAGAATTAGGTTATTGGATGATACTGAGTTGGAGAATCATGGGGAACACAGTACCCTAGTTACTCTCCATTAATGATATTTCTCTCTTGATCATTAGTTACTTTATTTTTCTCATTGATTTTTGCATAACACCCACCCCCTTGGGGAATTGAGTTAGTTAACTACTCGGATTGCTTGTTGGTGAATTTGCCTTGAGTCTACGTATTCCCTGTGGATTCAACCCAAACCTTGGTTAGGTTCTATATCTTGACAAAGATCGCTTTATCCTCTATAAAGGAGGTGTAACTTGGGAGACAAACAAGATTTTGGCACCATTGCTGGGAAACACGTCTGGACTTAGTAAATTCATTAGTAATTCGAGTGTTAATATATCGTTCCCTTTATATTACTTTTGTTTGTTGTTTTTGTTTATTTTCATGGTGTAGGAGCAATCTATGCCCAACGCGGAGTTAAGGCAATCTTTTAACTCCATTTGATCTAGAGATCCACAGAATGATAAGAAGGATGGCCCAAGATAATGCCAACAACACAACAAACACAACTCTTAATCGTAACAAAACTGATAATGATGGGAATGAGAACCCACCTCCTTTGGAGGACATTCCATAGCCTCTGGACTTCAACGCCAATGCTTACTAGTGGACACTATACTGGTTGAATCCCATGGCTATGGATCTGACTGGACCTATTTTGTTGCCACCACTATTGGCAGACACAAAAATCACAGTCTTGAGTGAGTTACTTCACATGCTGCAAAATTGTGGGCTATTCTAGGGCTTACTGTCAGAGGATCCGCATAGCCACTTACACAATGTAGCATTTGTTTATAAGAGTGTGATGGGAGCACAAAATTTATCTATGGATGCTATGGGACTTCACGTCTTCCCATTGTCACTCATAGGCAATATTGCATTATGGCTATCTAAGCTCCCATAGAGCTCGGTTTCCAGTTTGGCGGACTTGCAGGAGGCCTTTTTGGAGAGGTACTTCCCTAGATCGAAGAAGCTCAAGTTAAAAGAATAGATCAACAACTTTGAGCAACTTCCTGGTGATTCGATAAGCACAACATGGGAGCGTTTTATTAAATGTCTGAGGAGCATGTGTGACCACAAGATAGTGGATGACACCTTGGTGGAGATCTTCTACCCTGATCTTGATGAGAACAATCAAGTTTGTGCTGACACCATCATGGAGGGTATGTTTCGAGATCAACCATTTGCAAAGATTGTTAAACGTATGGAAAGAGTTGTCAAAACAAACCGTGATTGGGGGCAGAGGGATAGAGCTTCCACGAAGACTTCATATGCAGTCAATGTGGTTCTAGAGCAAGCCAGAATCAATGAGGAGATCATGAAACAACTTGCTCAGATTTGCATAGGCATAGACGTGATGATGAAGCAGAACAAAGAGAGAGTAAATACAGTGGTTCATCAACCTCCACGTGCACCCATGTATGAGAAGCCATACTATGAGGAGGACACATGCTTTGTTAGTTACCAGATGGGGGGTTTTTGGACAAACGCCCAAGGGTCCAATAAGGACTATTAGCGCAAAGGTCGGAACTTTAGCAGAGATGAAGCTTATAGATACAACCATAGTCATTACTATGATAGAAATAGGGGTCCAGATGCAGATTGGGGTCATAGAGAAGGCTTCAGGAATGGTTCTTATATGACACCACACAATCATGATGCAGGTGCAAGCAATTCCAGAATTGAGGAGATGTTTGATATCCTATTAAAGAAGGATGAGACATAGGATAAGACCCTAAAGGCAATGAAAATAGAGATCTCTAGCATTAATCAAAAGAGAGAGTCTCAGTTTGTGGCTATCAATCAACTGCAACAACAGGTCGGTCAAGTGTCGACTCAGTTGAATCAGCGTCAGAGGGGTACACTGCCTAGCAATACAGTGCAAAATCCTAAGAATGACAGGTAGTGTATGGAGGTTACTACTCGAGGTGGAAAGAGCATCATTGATCCTACCATGGTGGTCGAAGAGGAAGATGTTCGTGAGGAGAAGGTTGAAGCTAAGGATGCAGAAGAAAGAGATGATCGTCGCAAGGATTGGGTGAATGAAGCAGTTGAAGTGCCACACAGGTTTAAGCCCGTCCCCAAGCCTCCTCCTCCCTTCCCTTTGAACTTCAAAAGAGGCAGGAGGAAGACTAGTTCAAGCACTTTCTCTCCATGCTAAAACATCTCTCTATCAACATCCCCCTCATCGAGGCTTTGGAGAAGATGTCGGGCTACGTGAAGTATATGAAGGACTTGGTCACCAAAAAGTGCATTGCGAGTCAGGAGCTTTATAAATATCTTCAACATTACAGTGGTGTCTTTACGAAGTTCTTGGTTCAGAAAAGAGAAGATCCAAGTGCTCTCTCCATACCCTGTAGACTTTGTGATCTTAGATTGCGAAGTTGACTTCGATGTCCCAGTATTCTTGGGGAGACCATTCCTAGCCACTGAGTGAGCCCTAATTGATATGGAAGTATGTCAACTCAAGTTTAGATTAAATGACGAAGAAGTTTTCTTCTATATCCGTCAGTTGATGAAGCATCCAAATGAGTTGAAGAGTGAAGTCTAAGTGATTGACGAAGTCTGAGTAACCAATGTGTCCAAGTCCTGCCGCGATAATAAATCAGGTGCTACTTGGGAGGCAACCCAAGGTTTTTTGATTTAATAGCATAGTTATAGGCTTACTTTCAGTTTTTGGACTCATAGGTAATTTATTTTCTTGCATTTTCTTGTAATTATGGACGATGAGTTGGTTCCATATGGGGTAATAGAGTATTTTATGAAGAGTATGCAGGTACAAGACTAAGTCAGTTAGTTTGGCTGTGAATAACATCAAGTTGAGTCTCTACGACTCGATCTGTAGGTCGTAAAACACTTTACGGCCCATAACTCATCTCTTAGACATTCTAGTAAGTAGAAAATCATGCACTCCCATGCATGAACAGCCTTTTTGATCCATAGACCAAACTACAGGTCGTAAATGGGGCTCGTGGAACCCAAGTAACTTTCCTAAATATTTTGCTAAGTGTTGGGGTGTCCATGAACAACTCTATAAGCAATAAAACACTTTACAACTCGTAGATTGATCCGTATAACCAAGCCCTAAAAATTTAGGTTTGGATGTTCTACAAAACCATGATTTACAAGCCGTAAAACCCTCTACAACCCGTAATCGGTGTTGTCGGGTTTTCGTAGTGTCCAGGCCCATTAACCTTCAGTTAACCTAGTCAATATATAAATATAGGGGTCAAATTATTTTGACCCCAATATAACCTAAAATTACAAGATTGACCCCACCGAACCCCTCCCCTTGTTTTTTCGATCACCACCGGCCATCGTGCACTCCTTTTTCGGCAAAAATCCCGGCAGCCTAGGGTTTAAAGCCTAGTCACCTCCTTTATCTTCTTCAATCTACCCTCAATTATTTATATTTTTTTGGTTAAATTAAAACCTTTAATTTGCCTTGTCTTTAATGATTAAGTTGACAATTACGAGGGTACGGTGTTTAGACACAAAATCCATGTTTGAATTTAATTTATGTTAGTTGAAATTAGGTTACCCATGTTTGAATTATTGATTAAGTCCTAAATCGGGTACTTTGGCCCTGTGAAAATGTTTTGGATAGTTGTCGTGCATATTAAGTCATTCACCTTATGTAATTGAATGGTTGTGTTTGTGAATTAGTGGGATATCGATGCTTGATCTTGTTGAAATCAACCATGGGTGGTCAGAATTATATGATAAACCATGTTTAATAACTTTCAATGGGGTGTATGTGTATAATACATGCGGGAGTAATGTTTGTAGTATTGTAATCATGTGAGTGCGTTCGTTTTTGCTTCACGCTGATAAGTAGTTCATTGATAAAGTCTTTTGGGGTCCGTGTGATGAACTCACAAACTCAGGTGACTGAATTTTCTAGTGCACGAGTGGCTTTTATGACTCGTGGTGTGATCCACAAGTCGTAATTGCCCCTTGTGCATAATTCAAGAAACATGAAGTTTTCAAGTATCAATCAAACGAGACCTTCTATGAGTCATATATCATTTTACGGCTTATAGATCCCTGCCTGAATTTAATTATTCACTGAATCTTCTACGACCTCAGTCGATGACTCGTAACTTCTTTACGAGTCGTACCTTTTCTCATAAATTTCTTTACGTATCATACCTTGTCTCGTAGACTTTTTTCAAATAACTAAACTTGTTTTAAACCACTGGTTATTAAAGGCTCTTTACGACTTGTAGAACCCACTACAAGACATAAAGTTGCCTTCGTACAACCTATCTGCAACTGAACTCATATGAATTTTGCATTTTAGATCTTAATTTGTGGATTAACCACGATGCAAATATGTTGATATTTTAGGTACCATGGCCCCCAAAGCAAAATGTGATGCGATTCTAGCCCTACGGGGAAGGCTCTGGAATGAACCTTTGGATGCTGAGCATTTAGAAACAGAGCAGACTCCTCAGCTGAGTGGTTCACTAGTGGTCCTAGATATCTAATCGGACCCTGACGCTGCTCGACCACAGACAAGAGCTAGGTAGACTCAGGCTTCGGTTGCTCGCACTCCCTAGCTTGAAGAGGGAGGTAGTAATGGGAGCAGCACATCACAGATGACTCTATTAAGTAAGGAGTCCAGTTCTGAGGAGTGCTCTGAGGATAGATGAGAGATAGAGTCTTCAAGCACACCATCATCATCATCATCTGTACTGGATACCCTCACTAACCCGTGATGAGTCAAGGTCATGGAGGCGATCTACAGAAAGGGTTTGCAGCCAAAAGAGCGGGGCAAGTCTACCCGCTCCATCTATGAGGATCCTCGAGTTATAGTAGATGGACTTAGTCGTGTCCCCAATGTCAAGGAAATGATGATTTGGTACGGGCTTTAGTGGCTGACAAAGTCTCTTGGATGGTACTCCCCAACTATGGTGAGGTAATTCTATGCATCCTACACAGCCACCATCTAGCTCACTCTTCCCAAGGAGAAGAAACCTCTCACTCAACCCAGGCTGAAAGAGATGCAAGTGAGGGGTTGGTGGGTAGATATTTCAAAGAAGATGATCCATCGTATGTTATTTATTCCTGAGTCTCGAGCCCTTAGATCCACCGTAGTGTTTTACTACAGAGTGAGAAAGATGAGGGACCCATTAGTGATAAAGGATCTTGAGCAATGATCCACATTGATGAGATAGGTGGTGGGTTTATTGCAGAGCAGGATCCGGAACCTGCTTGGGTCACCACTCACTCGAAGCCTATTGTCAAGGCTTTGCTCAACTTCCCTGCCAAATTTTGGTGGGCTATTGTTCGTTCATGCATCCAACCAACGCTTGCTAATAACACTTTGATGGTGCAGCGTGCAGTTTTGGTTTCCAACATCTTAGTTGGCTATGATATTGATTGGGCCCACGTCACCCCCAAGCAGATACATGAGGCCACACTTAAGAGTGTCACCTCCTTCCCTTTCCCGTGCTTGATCTACATGCTCTGTTTAAAGTCTAGGGTAAAGATACTACACCAGCTAGACCGGATGATTAAGACCCAACAAACTTTAGAGCCTAGCCTGATCAAGGCTAATGAGAACTCGATGGCACTCCGACGGGCACAACCCACACCTATGCCAGAGATGTACGCCCAACAAAACCCCCTGAGGGTTCTGAGATTGATATCACCACTGCTGTTGGTGCTACTATTGAGGAGAGGTCCTTGCAGCATGAGAAAGTTGAGGAGAAAGGGACCACTATTGTTGCTCCTACACCAGAGGCCACTACTTCACAACCTACCATCGCGAGCATGATCTACGTGTCTGCATCTTCTATTCAGGCCTTGGCGCAGAGGTTATCACATGCTGAGTGCCAGTTAACTCAGGTCATTCAGCAAATCAGGCCGTGGCTCCGCCAGACTATTGCAGTCGTAGAGGGTTGGAGTTAGGCATTCACTATCTCCACCATCCAGTATCATATTGCTATAGTAGATTCCAACATTGATGCCTTTGAGGAGAGGTTGCAGAGAAAATTGAGCGAGGCCCGACCTTCAGATATATCAGCCTTATAGACGAAGATCCAACAACTTCGGGCTGACATGATTGCAACACTCACGACACCTGTTACACTTCCAGCGACTACACCTCAAGTGTTGGTGGTGGATTTATTTGTTTCTAATGAGCCTAACCAACCTTCTTGCAGGAAGAGCCCCTCATATAGGGTGATGAGTTAGATTATAGGAACGTACGTGTAAAGCTTACAGAGGAGAAGGAGCTCGAGCTTGTCTTAAAAATATCGAGACATGAGGAGGTGATGTGATGAGCTCGAGAGGAGGAAAAGTTGAAGGGTGCTGGTCTTTGTGGAATATGGACGACTGCTGAGTAGAATGTCCCGGAGGAGGAGAGTGGCCAGACTCAGCCACACACGGGCTCTTAGGCACCAAAGTATGTATGTTTGACCCCTTATGTTCTATTTTGTTTTGATTCTTTGCATTAGGGACAATGCACATCTTTTTTGATGGGGGTGTGGGTGGTTATAGGTCTTATTGAAGTCTAAGTAGCTTGTGGTCCATAACGACCCCAAATTTTGACACGGGGTTTTCTTGCCCGTGTTCTTTTTCCTTGCAGATATTTAATTTCTGTTAAACCGGCATGTTTAGGATGTTTAAATAGTATGTGTACCATATGGTACAAATACTTGTGGCGTATAACATGTTTTTGAGTTTTTTTTGACAAAAATTGTACCCACCAAAATATTTTATTAGTAGGTGGTAGTAACCATGCATGTTTAGGTGATTGACAATATCTATTTTGATAAGTAAGGGTAGATTGAGAGAAGAAGCATGATCTAAGAGACTTTTTGCTGAGAATGTATGCAATGCCATGTGAGTGTGAGCCTTATTTGCTAAATTCATGTATTTTGTGCTAATTCAGAACTTTCCCTGTTACTCTTAGTTAGATTGTAGATTACTTGGATTAGGAAAGGATCTTAGGACATTGTTCTTAAATAGTCTACTTTAGCCTAAAAATGACCAACCAAATTGATGATATATCCATTGTTTCTAATGTTTGAGCCTAACATGTACCTATTCTTTAAAACACCTAATTAACCTATCCTTGTCTAGTGAAAAGTCTTGAATTTGGCCCTGGTCCTTACTTGAATATTTTGTACCTTGACTAAGGCAAAAAGCCTAAGTTGAGGGTGGCTACAAAAAATGGCCCTAGTTATGAGGATTGATAGTGTGCACCTCAACATAGGCCAAAAGCCTACGTTGAAGGTCGCTAGTATAAGGGTAAAGCACAAAAATAAGGGAGGTGAGTTAGGGATACAAAGAAAAAGGAGAAAAATCATGTATTGGGTGCCAAAAAAATGAAAGAGTCCTTAATTGAGAGTTAAAAAGAAAAAGGAAATATGAAAATAAGGCAAAAGGCTGCAAAATGATAATCAAAGCACCCAAAAAAGCTTGAACGAGGAAAAATGGAGAATAAGGTAAAAAAACAGAGTTGGTAGGACAAAATGGAAGAAGAACGAAGTTTCACGGAGGGCCTTTAGTCACTATTTTTCGAAAATATCATACCAAAGCCCCCTGACCCTATGTTAGAAGCCTAGAAAGTCCTAGAGTGATCCTAGTCCAATCAGTTGAAGGTCCGAGTCATGAATATAGGGGAAAGCCTATGGTACTAGTCATTATACATGAATGTCTGTTGTGAGGGTGAGTGAGTTTGCAAAGTCCCAATTCTAAAACATGGTAATATCATTGAGTGTCAAATATGAGACTTCTTTCTATGAGGGCACTTACATTAAATTATTAGTATTAGACTTGTTCAATGATTGTAGATTGTTGATAACGCCTTGCGCGTTATAGTTGTGTTGTCACACGCACTAATTTGCATTGGTTTGATAAGTAACTATCTAATATTGTTTTAAAGAGATTGTGTCGGTGTCTGAGTTCGAGATGCATGTGATGTATGCCATTTAATTGAGGCTTGTGTGTTATTGTATTGTGTATATAGATTGAGTCCGTTGCTTAAGGATAAGCAACAATTTTTAGTTGAGCTTGTTGATGTGCTACCAAAATACAAAACTTTTGATGCTTACAACTTAGGATTTTGGGTGTTCATGATGTGACTTTAGTTTTTTTATATGTTTTTGTGTTTAGATTTGCAGGAATACAGGTTGGCCATGATTTGGGAAAAAATTGCAGAAGGTGTTGGTTTTTACTTTTGTATGAAACCTTCTACGTGTCGTAGAGCATTCTACGAGTCGTAAAGGTATTTCATGAGGAATTCCATTGAGGGGCCAAGTTTCAAAAGTTAATTCTATGAACATGCAGATGAGCCATGGATCATTGTAGAGTCGTAGAAGACCTTTCATGCCCTGAGGATCAGAGAAGTGGACAAACAAGAAATTTATTAGACAAAACCCCCTTTATGGGTTGTAAACCACTTTACAAGTTGTAAAGGGGTGTCATAGAAGAGAAGTTTAAAATTCAAGCAGGTGATTATGAGATCCCCAACTACAAGTCGTAGAGGTAAATACGAGTCATAAAGTGCTTTCATGGATTTTGCCAACCAGTTTTCCTAATTTGTTTAGGATTTGTTTTTACTTATTATAAATAGGTTTTTAGGTTTTGTTTTCAACGGGGGATGACTAGTGAACGAAAAGTATAGCTTAGTTTAGGTTAGTGTTGAGAGAACTCATTATTCTTAGAGAGAAGATTGTGAGAGTGTCTTTGAAAACAGTTGTCGTATAATTCAACCTTCAAGCTTGTGATTTTCATTGACATTGGATTTGCGTGTTCTTAATTCAGTTATATACATGTTTAATTATGTCTTCTAAATTCATAATCTCTTCATCTACACAAAGCATGAGTAGCTAAATCCACAACTAGGGTTGTGGGAAGCATGAAAAAGTGACAAAGTAAAATCGGACAATTCACGATTCTGGGAAGGTGTATATGCATATATTAATTAACTCTCTTCATTTTGCATGTCTTCTAATAGTGGATAACATTAAACTTTGCCTAGTGTTACTGACTAGACCAAGGTAGTAATGAATAAGAAAAGAGATTAATTAACAAGATTCGATTGATGTGTTCTCGTCTAATCAACAAAATTTGGCCAAGGGGAGGTTGTACTGGGACATATAGGTAATGGTTAGTAATGCACACTATGGGGATTTCCCAATTTGAATAGTGAAATTTGCCTCTCACCTTTGACCAAAGGTCTTGGTGAACCTAAATTACCATCTTGAATGCTATACACTAGAAAAGAATTAGGTTATCCGGTGATACTGAGTTGGGAAATTACGGGGAACACAATACCATACTTTCTCTCTATTATTGATCTTTCTCTCGTGATCATTAGTTAGTTTATTTTTCTCATTGGTTTTTGCAACCCCTTCCCAATGGGGACTTGAGTTGATTAACTACTCAGATTGCTTGTTGGTAAATTTGCCTTGAGTCTACGTATTCCTTGTTGGTTCAACCCTAATCTTGGTTAGGTTGTATATCTTGACAACAACTATTTTATCGTCTAAAAGAGGTTTAACTTACACACACATAATCAATTTTTGCAATAAAGTACTCCATTTTGTGTAAATTCAAAGCCCTTCATCGTACCATACTTACCTTCTCCTTAAGTCAACATAGAATAAGATCCTTGACCCGCTTTTATTTCACCTCCATTACTAATGAAAACTCTGTAGCATTATGCACAACAACCCCTTCCTCTGGGTTATCAAGAAGGCAAACTCCCAAACTGGCTAGTCGATATAGATTCATAGCCACTCCTTGACTTACCATAGTCTGATCACTAATCTTCAAGACTATTTTACGACTCAAAGCGTTGGCTACCATGTTTGCTTTCCCTAGATGGTATAGTATATCAACATCATAATCCTTTATTAGCTCTAACTATCTCCGTTGCCTTAAATTTAGGTCTCTCTGCTTAAAGATGCACTGCAGGCTTTTATGATCAGTATATATATCAACATGAACCCCATACAAATAGTGGCACCATATTTTTAAAGCAAACATAACTGTTGCTAGCTCAAGGTCATGTGTTGGGTAGTTTTTCTCATGTGGTCATAATTGTCTCGAGGCATAAGCGATTACTCTACCATGCTGTGTTAGTACACATCCTAAGCAAACTCTTGAAGCATCATAATACACTGCATACCCCTTTGTGCCTTCTTGAAGTACTAGCACAGGCGCAAAACTTAGCCTACTTTTCAACTTTTGGAAACTCCTTTCACATGCATCATTCCACTAGAACATGGCCATCTTGGGTGTCAACATAGGTAGAGGTGCATAAATAGAAGAAATTACTTCAACAAACCTTCTATAATAACCTGCTAACCCTAGGAAGCTTTGAACTTCTGTGTTGCTGGCCTTGACCAATCTTTTACGGCCTCTATATTTCGTGAATCAACCTTTATTCCTTCATTGAACAAAATATGACCTAAGAATGCCACTAATTTTAACAAAAATTCACATTTGGAAAACTTGATGTACAACTACCGATAATGAAGAATTTGTAATTCACGTCGTAACTGATTTTCGTGGTCCTCTTCTGATCTTGAATATACATAAATATCATCTATAAATACTATCACGAATACCTCCAAGAATTTCTTGAATACCCTATCCATTAAATCTATAAAAACTGTTTGTGCATTTGTTATCCCAAATGACATAAGAAGAAATTCAAAGTGACTATAGCGTGTTTTGAAAGTTGTCTTAGGTATATCTTTCTCCTTCAACCTCACTTGGTGATAACCTGATCTCAAATCAATTTTTGAAAAGCATTTGGAACCCTGTAACTTATCAAATAAATCATCGATCCAAGGGATGGGATATTTGTTCTTAATTGTTGCCTAATTCAATTGTTGGCAGTCGATACACAACCCAAGGTGCAATCCTTTATACGTACAAATAACACTGGTGCACCCCAAGAGGACACACTAGGCCTTATAAAACCCTTTTCCAGCAAGTCTTTTAATTTCTCCTTTAATCCACGTTATTCTGTTGGGGCCATTCTATATGGAGGGATAGAGATAGGTTGAGTGCTTAGAAGGAAGTCAATACAAAACTATACTTCTCGATCTGGAGGTAAACCTAGAAGCTCACAGGAAACACATCAACAAATTTATTCACTATTGGAACAATTTGAAGAGTTGGTGATTCGGCCTCTAAGAATCCTCCCCTAACGAAATAACATATATATCCATTGGTTACCATCTTTCTTGCTATAAAATAAGAGATAAACTTACCCTATTGTGCCCCAACATTGCCTTCCCATTCAAGGACCACCTTATTTTGGAAAATGGATAAAATAAGAGATAAACTTACCCTATTGTGCCCCAACATTGCCTTCCCATTCAAGGACCACCTTATTTTGGAAAATGGAAGTACGCTCTCTTAGTTCAGCAATTCACGATGGCATAGAAAGAGGCTAACCAATCTCTACCTGTTATAACATCAAATTCTACCATCTCTATCTTAGTAAGGTCAGGCAATGTGTCACGGTCACAAATAGTTACTACACAGATGTAATAGACCCTTCTAGCTATAATAGATTCACCAGTTGGTGTAGACAGTTCAAATGATTTGTTCAATAATTTAGTTATTGTTTTAAGCTTCCCAACAACTAGTGGCGTGGTGTATGATAGTGTAGAACCAGGGTCAATTAATGCATTCACATTATATGAAAAGATGGGCAAGGTACCTTTAACCACATTAGGTGAAGCTTCCGAATTTCACCTACTCCCTAGAGCATAGGTGCAATTTTAGACTCCACTAGAGCTAGCTTCCCCTCTAACACCTCTACCACAACCTATAGGAGCTTGCTGACCTCTACCTCATGGATGCACTAATGATAATGATGCAACAACTGATCTAGCAGGTAGTGCTATATCACTCATATGTCTTCTTAGGAAATCTCTAATCATATGTCCTGTCACACCACACAAATAACAAGCATCTATCCTAATGAGACATGGACTTAAAATGACTTCTCCCATAGAGCTTGCAAGGTTACCTAGGAGGCATTTATTGGCTCGCCGAATATCCTGTTGTCCGCGCACCTTGGCCTTCACTCTTTTGCCCAAACAGATTACTTCTAGACCCTTGAAGTTGTAGTAGAGCACTAGTTGTAGAGTAGGAGGATGATGGCCTAGGTGGTCTATTAGAAAATCGAGGCCTAAACTCACCTTGGGAAGGTCTCGTTAAATTATTCAATTAGATAATAATTGAATAATTTAAGAATAATTGAATTATTTTTTCAAGGCCCTTATGGACTGCCCCCTTTCTAGCTCTTGTGTCCTTCTTATTTGCCCCTGATCCTCCAGTTTTGTGCAAAAGCTTGCATTACTATATCTATGTCTTTATGAAAGAAGCAATGGTACAATCTATAACAAGATATGAATCTAATCTATCCATGTAATGATGAAATCTCTTCTTCATGTTAACAACTACATTAGGAGCATACCTGGTCAGGGAATTAAATTGAAGACTATGCCCCCTCACATTTATATTCCCTTGGTAGAGATTCAAGAACTGGTCTGCACAGGCCTCTCAGATCTCTAATGGCAAGTAATGGTCAAGAAATGCCTCTTTAAACTCTTTACAAGTAGTTGGAGGTGAATCTGTACCCTTAGATTGCTTCCAAGCTTCATACCATAGTATAGCCACACCCTTCAATCTATATGTTGCTAGCTCAACAACCTTTTTACCACTCACATGCATAATATCCAAAGTGCATTCGATCTAATCGATAAAGTCTTGTGGATATTCATTAGGATCTGACCCAGTGAAGGATGGAGGGTCCAAATTAAGGAAGTCATGTATCTTTGTGCTAGCTGCAATATCTACACCACCTACACCTGTAATTGGGCCTTCGTGTCTTTGACCTTAGCCAGCAACTATACGAGTCAACAGTTGAACTACATTGCTCACATCCTGCACGGAGGCATCGGTAGGTGGTTCTGGGAGAATCTCACTATTTCCTGTTTCATTAGGAGTAGGAGGAGTCAGAGAAGTTTGAAAGGGATTCATATTGAGCGTCATTTTGTTGTCTCAATGGACTACGTATACCGACTACCACTATTACTTCCTTCCTTTTGCCTTTTCTTTTCCTTTTTTCTAGCATACTTGCAGTACAAAACAATTTAGAGGTTATACATGATCCACCTACAACATTTGTCTCTATGACACGATCTAAAGAATGAAAAGAAAACTTCTAAATGCCATGAAGGGTCTTAGAAATGTGGTGCACAACACATCCATAAGCAAGACGCTACATAGACATGGCTTTGTAGACTTCCTAGGATAACCCGCTTTGATACCACTTTTGCCATGCCCAAAGTTCAATTAAGGCACAGTGTTACCCATTTCCGAGAACCAACTTGTGACCATGCACTCTCTATGAATATTATAAGGGGTTTCCACATTCAACACGCTTTCGGGAAAGTAGACAACAATAACAAACCAAATGAAAATGCACATTTCTAGGTCGTTAGAGCCACAATGTCTAAATTACGAGACATTACAACACTTTACTTTTCATAGTCTACAAAGATTCTAGGTAGGGAACACTTTCTGATAAGGGTCAGGATAGGCCCTACCTCATGACTAAATACTACACAATACAAAAATATAATCTCTAGACATACAAAGCCCCGAAGTTACTTGGAGCTCAGTAGTATATTAATATCATGTACTCCTATTGAGGATATCTACTAGCTCCTGTACCTGCCGCATGAAATGCAAGGCCCCCGCAAGGGAAATCAGTACGAGATAATGTACATAATATGTAAGGTAAGAAATACTATATAGTAAATAAAAACACAAATGAAATCACGTACTGGTGCAAGGATAAGAGACCAACTTTAGTCATATTGTAGAATCATTTACTTTACGTCCTTTTTTTTACTTTACCTTCCTTTACTTTATAATCTGTGCATAATATATAATACAAATGACCTGCTGATCAGTGGTAAATATATAGGGATAGACCCACGCTAGGCTTTCCTTTCACCCCTGGGATATCCCCCTCTAATTTGGAATCGACCCATGCTAGGTGATTCTTCAACCCTTGGGATACCACCCATCAATAAGAAACTTTCGCTTTATCTTTTATTTGCTTTTAGGATGATTCTTTTGATGCTCATAACATTTTGAGTTGTAGGACTATAGAAATAATAAGTGACATCTAAACAATCATGTAAGACAATTTCACAATGAAAGATGTAGTTTTCACAGCTAATGAAATATGTAGGAGATGAAATAACACATGGACTTTATTTAGTTAAAAAGAGAACTCATATATTTGGTATCAAAAACATGTCTGCAGATTTGACAATGACTATATGTGGGAATATATGCACATGTTAAAGAGTGGAGACACGTTACTCATTATGTTGGAGTTTGTGAGTGCATCTATATGCAAAGAAAAAAGCTATATTTCATGTCAAATTATATCGAAATCGAATAGCCTTACATACCTTGCTGTACCACCTCGTTATTACCTTGAACTAACCTCCTTTTCCCTTAAATATTTATCTACAATAGAGTAGGTGATACAACTAGTAGCTAATAAATATGTCTTGGCAGTGTGATCTCATAAAAGTATTAACACTCGGGCAGCAAGCTCGTAAATATCAACCAGAGGCGTATTTCCAATTTTTCCTTTTCTAAGCACATTGGCCTAATACACACCTTCATTTACATCGCATATCCAACCTTTCGTAGTCCCATAATATGCTTACAATAGCTCTCAAGTTACAGCGCATAACATTCCACATAACACACAAGTAGCCATCTTTCTCTATATTTCGATGGCAAATGTCCACACTTATTCCAACATCAACCAAACAGTTCTTAAAATTTTTACATACCAAACCAGTCCTAAAATAGTCCCAAAATAGTCCCCAAATCAATGGACAATGTGAGACCATAGTCCTCAATGAACCAGCCACCAGTAACATATTTAGGATAACACACTAAAACTCGGTTGTATAAGTAAAACAAAATAGTGCAGCAACCTTAAATTACAATTTATGACCTAAAGCTTGTTAAAAATATCAACCTCCCTTAATAATCAAGACAACCAAGAAGAGAAAAGTCTCTAAATAATTAAGGAAAGAGAAGCAGAAACTTTTGGAACATATGCTATCCAATATTTATAGAAGCACAACCAGCTTACTTCTCTTGTTTTTCATGGAAAAATTACACTAAATACATAGGTATTCTTACTTACCTTAAACTCCAAGGAGTAGGTCGTCTCAAATAACCCTAAAGGTTTATTGTAACT
Source organism: Solanum rostratum (assembly GCA_029948455.1). NCBI lineage: Eukaryota > Viridiplantae > Streptophyta > Magnoliopsida > Solanales > Solanaceae > Solanum > Solanum rostratum. The sequence goes on from CM057053.1 coordinate 26,228,325, forward strand.
ACTTTGTAAAGACAAGAGAGAGCATGGAGAAAAACTTCAAAGAATCTGATTTTTTTCCAATGTTGAATGACTTGAAGGAGCTATTTTAAAGCCCTTTTAAATGGCCACGCTTGGCTGACTTTCTCCTCTATTTTAATCCTTATTTTATCAAGTGAGTGATGTACCTATTTTTCCTTTCACTCGGGCCTTATTGAGTTTCATTTTGGTGGTCCTTGGCAGCCTATTTTTATTTTCCCTTCACTTAGTTTGGGCCCAAATAGTCAAATGGGTTGTGACTGTACTTGGGCCCTTTTTCTATTTATCTTGGGCTGCAAATATTTTCCCTTTATAATGCTAAACCATGGGCTAAAATTAAACCCTTAACTTGTGCTTTATTCATTATTAGACTTGGACATTTGGTATTGGGCCTTCTCTCCATTTCCTTTTCTTTTTACTTAATATTGAATTTCAAGAGATTTCACTTCTACATGTATTAATCTTCCCCGTGTATCTAACCTATTTAAGTGAAGACCATAGGTGACACCTGCTAGCTTCTTAAGGTCCCAAGAGCACCTCATTTCTTTTACTTCGTTTAAGGTAGCGGTCTCCTTAACATAAAACTTATATACACCCAATCATCTTAAGTGTTAGACGTACATATAGCCCTCTAATATGAAATGCAAGCACTTTTAAAATTTTTTGCTCATTTGACCAAGACATATCATGTCCCACATATATAGGACTAGTACCTATAAAATATGAGGCCTTACAGGAAGTAAGAACTTTAGAGATATTGGATGGGTTTCCTAAATATGATTCTAAATTTAGGGATTCTACCACCTAAATGTATAAAAAACTGTAAACTAAGTTGGTTTACTTGAAATTCCGTAATTTATTTGAGGTCTATTTATATGCTAATAGGGGGTTTTGAAGATTATCATACAGGTTCCTAAAAATATTTCTCAAATCGATGAATTCTACTACTCGTATACCTGAATAGCTAGTCCATGAGTTCATGACTATTTATGATTTTTCCTTCCCTACAGGATCTTGGGTTATGAAGTTGATGAACGGTTATTTGGTTTTAGCTAAATCTATATGTCCTTTATTGTTATTGTATATGAATCAAGTCTAAATCACATGAATTTCATGAATTAATATATTGGCTTATGTATTTTATTGATTTCAACTGATGGGTTTGTGAATCAATTTATGGACTACCTCATGTGCGGGTTGTTTGTCATGGATACATATGAGTATTCATATTTTTTTCAAGTTTCATTATCTTAAAGCTAATTTACATGATTTATTTAATTGCATCATGAAATTCCCATGACATGGCATGCTCCAAGGATGGTATTCAAATCAAGAATGAAGCAATAATTGAAATGTGAGTTTTCTCACCTAACTATCATTATGAGATGATGATAGCCCACTGGTAAAGGTAAAGACAAGACTTAGGAGCTATCCTTATGATGATGATAAATGCTCTAAATGCTTATAGGATGGGTTGGTTGAACACCTCTCCATATTAAATGACTTTATGATTCATGTTTATGATTATTATGCAAGAGGTTTACTTAGGCTCGAGTGGACCTTGGGACGAATGGAAAAGCTCTTAATTAGAAGAGGCCTGAGACTATTAGTAGAATGTTATTGTCCCATAACTATGTGCCACAATAGGAAATAGGGATCACCTGCTAATAGAGTTTTATTTTTACACCACCCATTAGTATAGATTTGCACATTAGTTAGCTACAGTGGGTCCACTTAGGCATCTTAAGAGGTGACCTTGGTAAGTGATCTCCCTTTTTTTTATGTAGGGTGCACATCAGGACTGCATGGTTTAGCTCACATTGTTTGCTTCCATGAAAGGTTGTTCTCACATATGTTTATAGTACCTTGTTACTACTAATGGTATTTCTCACAAAGGTATATCATTTTCTCTTTAAGTATGCAACGAGTTCTTCATTTTGATTACTAATGTCTTTTCATAGTATGATGGACCTTCTGTTAGACTAATGCATTGTTTTCCCAAAGGTATTACTATTTTACTTGTGCCTAACAACCTACATTTCTCATTATTCTAAGTTTAAGTGATCTATCATGCATTCAAACAAGTATATGTTCCTTACTTTCCACATGTATTATCTTATGTTTAATGGCTTAAGTGATGTCTTAAATGATCGAATTGTACACTAGCTCATGACATGTACCCCACTGCATTGCATATCCACGTACTAGGAAATTTAATTTACTAAAGCATACTTTTGCCTACGTGATTTAACAATGTTGGGTATAGTGCTCCTCCTCTACGTGGCTTGCTTTGGATCATTGAAGACGAGAGTTGGTGAGTCCTCTAGTTTGGGGACAATATCCTAGTTTCTATTATGATTGATGTTTTAAGGCCTTTAAAGTATATACCTCTATTTCTTTTGCTACATTTTACTTGTGGGCGAGGTTGAACATGTCTTAGCCCCTGTGAAATCTAAGTTAGAGGTATTTTTGGACAAAGTACTAAGAATCTATGTTTTAAGTTTCCTTTATAGATTTTATGTTCATTCTTCCTTAACCCTGCTCCCATTTAAAGTTTGCTTTTATTTATGTTCAGTCCCTATGAAATGCTTAATGTATGCTAAGAGGATTAGGTGAGTGATGTCACGAAAACTAAACCTCTTTTTTTATAATATAAGCGGTCATTGTCAAAATATGTAACGTAATCGAGGTTAGGGTTGATCCCACAGGGAATGTGGTCTTGACCTAGGGTAATTACGAGCAAGTGGAATGAATTAACCTACTTATCTCCCAAAAGGGGGGTGGGTTTATAATTACTGGGAATAAACCTAAACTACAAGCACGTGTTCTGAAATCAATGAGAGAAGTAACTAGAGTATTGTGTTCCCCATGAATTCTTAACTTAGTATCACCAGATATTCGTAGCCTTTTCTCGTATGTAGCATGCAGAATGGTAAGTTATGTTTACCAAACCCTTTGATTTAGGTGACAGGTCAATTTCGCAATGTGATTTGATCCATCCCCGTAGAGTGACATTACTAACCCTTACCTTTTGTTCCAGTACAACCCCCCATTGATCTAGTTTCGTTGATTAGACAAGAGGGATCATATCGAATTCTATTAATTAATCTATTTTCAGATGCATTACTATTTTTATCTACTTAGTAAGAATTAGTATGGTTTTGACATTGGCTACTGTTAGAAATTAGGATGGTTTTGACGTTGGCTACTGTTAGAAAGCATACATAATGAAGAGAATTAATTAATACAAGCATGCACACTTTTCAAAAATTAAGAATTATCTGATTTCCCCATATTAGTTCTTCATGGTCCCCACAACCCTAGATGTGGATTTAGCTATGCAAAGTCATTGTATATGAAAGAATCATATTATGGACTATCATAGTTAAACACATACAATGATGAAATTTAGAGCAAGAAATTCGAAATTCTCTGCAAAAAATCATAATGTAATGTTTTCAAGGTAAAAATCACAAAAGATGAAGTCTCAAAAGTGTTTCTCTGTCCTCTCATCCGTCTCTCTGCTAAAAAGACCTAAAAAACCTATTTATAATAAGTAAAATACAAATAAAAAATGAAATATGAAAACTTTATTTGGAAGCTTCTAAAGATTGGGTTATAGATCATATCTGGAACCATGACCCGTACTTGGGCTTCATACTCACCATCTTTCAAAAACTGACTTCAAATCCATGAGACTTTCCTACGAGCATTCTTTAGACTTATGGCTCATAGAGGGGTTCTTCTGATATGCATTCTGAAACTCCTCAAACTCTAATCCTCCGGGCACAAAACCATTCCACGACTCATATAAACTTCTTTGACTCATTTGACTATTCTTTGATGCAACATCTAAAACTTGGCCCTTCACTGGATATCACTCATGAAACCTCTCTACGGCTCATAGAAGTAACCACAGCAAATAGAGTGGCTCGTAAGTCCTCAAAATGTGCAAATCCTCAGAACTTTGCCCAAAATCATGCCCAATCCTATAATCCGGCAAAATAAAGATAAAAAACACACCAAACCCACTAACATCACTTTGAGAACACATAAAATTCAAAATTTTAAGCATAAAAAGTGTTGTATTTTGAAAGCACATCAACACCCTCAACTTAAAATTGTTGCTTGTGATCAAGCGACACACTCAATCTACATAAGCAGTATAACAACACACAAACCTCAATCTAAACACATACGTGATCTCTAAATCAATCGTTGATACCCAAACTAACTCATTAATTCTTATTAGATAGTCATCAAACAAACCAATGCAGATCAATATATGTTACTATGATAAGTAAGGTAACCACATATAAGGAACAATCATTGAAATAAATCAAATCAATAGTGTAACTCAAGTGCCCTCATAAAAAGAAGTCTAATATCTCACTCATGGTAGTATATTTAAATTTGATGCTCGGAACTACACAAATTCACCCACACTTCCGACAAATATTCAAACGCTATTCGAATACCATATGCTTGCCGCTATACTCACAACTATAACCTTCTACTACTTGGACTAGGATCACTATAAGACTTTCTTGGCTTGTAACGTAGGCGTAGGGAGCTTTAATGTGATATTTTAGGAATATAGTGACTAATGGCTCTCTTTGACACTGCCTTAATCTACACTTTTTCCCTACCAACACTATTATTTTCAACACATTCTTCCCTTTTTGTATTTCAAACCATTTTGGGTGCCTTACTCACACTTTTAAGCTCATTGCTATTTTTTTCACATTCTTTTTCTTTTTAGCTCATTATTTAGGCATCTATTCATTTTTCTTGTACCAATATTACATTTCCCCCCTTTTTCATGTATAACTAGCTTCCACCCCATTTAGTGTGATTTCTCCGTACACTAGCCTCCCTCAACATAGACTTTTGGCTTGAGTTGAGGTGCACGATATCCAACCTATGAACCAGTGCCACTTTTGGTAGCCACTCTCAACTTAGGCTTTTTGCCTCAGTCAAGGTGCACAATATTCAAGGAAGGACCAAGGCCAAACAAAGTATTTCACATAAAAAAAAGCTTGCTTACTTAGGTATTTACAAAGAAAAGGGTACATTTAAAGTTCAAACATTAGGACCAAGGGATACATCAAGCATTTTGTTGGTTATTTAGTCTAAATCGGCTAATATGAACAACAGTCTAAGATCCTATCCTAACGAACTAACCTGCAGTCTTAGTCAGATTAACGAGGAAAGTTCTGAATTGAAACACAGTATAAGAATTATGCAAAGAAGATCACACATACTTGGAACTAATTACACTATCCAAATAGACTCTCAGATCATGCTTTTAATCACAATTAAACCTCACTTATCAGCACAAGCATTGTCAATCACTGATTTCACAAGGTTGTTATCAACAGAACCTAACAATTTTTTTTGGTGGGTATCATTTTTCAATAAAACTATTATATGCCATAGACTTTAATACTTTATAGTACTAATGCTACTTACACATCCTAAATATTCCAGTTCAATAAAAATAAATGCACTTAGGGAAAGAACCCAAACGAGAAACCCCTCGAACTCAAAATTTAAGTTAGTTATAGGCCATGGTTAATTAGACTTCACTGATGCCTATAACTACCAACACACCATCAAAAGGACTTTGCATTGTCCTCAATGCAACAAAATATAATTAAATCAAAGCATAGGGGTCAAAAAAAGCATACTTGGGTGCCTAAAAGCTAGCCTCCATCTTGGGTTGCCTCCAAAGTAGCACCGGATTTAGTGTCATGGCATGACTTAGATAACATGGGTGCTCAGACTTCCCCAACTGACCATGCTTCCACTGTCCGCACTTCCTCAACATTGCCAAGGTATAATTTGACTCTCTGGCCATTTACTTTGAATGTTGTGCCGTTTCTCTTTTCCAGCTCTACAGCCCCATGGTTGACAACATTCAAAACTTTGAAAGGCCCCAACCATCAGGGCTTAAGTTTCACAAGGAACATCTTCAATATAGAGTTGTATAACAAGATAAAATCTCCTGGCGAAAACTGGCGATTCTTAATACGAAGGTCATGCTGGAGCTTTATCCTTTACTTATATAGGGATGAGCTCTCATACGCCTTCAAATGGAACTCACCAAGGACGTTGAGTTGGCTCAACCTTGAATTTGTCCTATCACCCCAATCCAGATTCAACTTTGTGAGTGCCCAAATCAGTTTTTGCTCAAGCTCTACCGGTAAGTTACAAGCATTTCCAAAGATAAGTTGGTAAGAAAACATACCTATGGGAGTCCTAAATGCAGTCTGATATGCCCATAATGCATTATCAAGATTTTTGCATTTAGTCAGTTTGGTTTCCATGCACAGTCCTTGACAAAATCTGTTTGATCTCCTTGTTGGGCGCCTCAAGTTGCCCTCTCGTCTGTGGATGGCAAGGTGTTACCACTCGATGCATTACCACATATTTTTCAAGAAGAGCTTTGAAAAAACTATTGTATAAATAGGAACCTCCATCGCTGATGATTGCCTGAGGGGTACTAATCTTTAAGAAAATGTTTCCTTTTAGTTACATTGTTACACTCTTGCCTTCATTATTGGGAAGCACCACCGTCTCCACCCATTTTGACGTATAGTGTACATCTATTAGAATATACTTGTAACCATGAGAGCTAATAGGCCCATGAAATCTATCCCCGCAAAATCAAAAAAATCGATCACCATAATGGGGTTTAGAGGGAGCTCGTGCTTGCGAGAAACACCACCTTCTCTATGGTATACATCACAAGCCCTCGCATAGTGATGTGTATCATTGTCAATGGTTGGTCTATAGTAGCCGCACTGCAAGGTCTTATGTGTTTTCCTAATTCCACTATAATGACTGCCCACCAATGATGAATAATAAACCTCTATAATGCTCATCATTTCCACCGCAGGAACACTGCGATGAATAACCCTATCTGTGCATATGCAAAACAAATACGAATCATCCTAGAAAAATTTCCTTTCATCAGACATAAACTTGTAGCTTTGGTGAGTAGTCATGTCCAGTAGCAGAATATCACTAAACAAATAGTTTGCATAATCTGCAAACCATGGTATCAAGTCATGAGATACTGCTAAGACCCTTTCATTAGGGAATAAATCATCAATCTCCACCCCATCATCGAACATTGCCATGGCCTCGTCCTCTAATATGGATAGGTGGTTTGCAACTTGATTTTTTAGTCCCCTTTCTGTTAATCACATCAAAGTAAAACTCTTGAAGAAGTAGTACCCTTCAAATTAATCTGGGTTTCGCATCTTTCATCACTATCAAGTACTGCAATGTTGAGTGGTAAGTATGTACAATGACTTTGGTTCCCAAAAGATAAAACCTGAACTTCTCGAATGGTAAGACCACTGGAAGTAACTCCTGCTCTGTGATAGTGTAAATATTTGGGCTTTATTTAGGGCTTTTCTAGTGTAATAGATGGGATGTAAAATCTTATCTTTGTGCTTCCGACCACCACAATATGTGCAACCCCGCTTGCATCACACATAATCTCGAAAGGCTTTGACCAATCTGAAGCAACTATGATGGGTTCTGATATCAACCCTTTGGAAACTTTTAGGCATGTATCATCAAACACGAACTTTGAGTCCCTCTCAAATAGCTTGCACAAAGGCTGTGTAATCTTTGAGAAGTCCTTTATAAAACGCCTATGAAAACCTGCATAGCCTAGGAAACTTATCATACCTTTAACAGAGATGGGTGGAGGAAGCTTCTCAATCACCTCTGCTTTGGATCTATCTACCTTGATTCCTTTAATGGAGATTTTGTGCCCCAACACAATGCCTTCACCAGGAAGTAATATTTCTCCAAATTAAGAACCAAATGGCATTCTTTACATCTCTGAAGAATTACATGCAAATGCTTCAAGTGATCTTCGAATGAGTCTCCAACAACAATAAAGTCATCCATGAGTACCTCAATAGTGTCTTCCACCATGTCTGAGAAAATGGACATCATGTATCTCTAGAATGTCTCTTGTGCATTACACAACCTAAATGACATCTTTTTAAATGCAAAGGTGCCATAGGGATATGTGAAAGTTGTTTTCTCTTGGTCTTCTAGAGCAATAGAGATCTCATTGTAGCCCGAGTAACCATTAATAAAGAAATACAAGCCTTTTCCTGCCAAACGATCTAGCATCTGGTCCATGAATGGCATAGGGAAGTGGTTTTTTTCAGTTAATGCACTGAGCGTCCTACAGTCAATGCAAACTGTCCAACTAGTGACTGGTAGCTTGGGAATCAACTCGTTGTTAGCATTTGGGACCACGGTAGCATGCTGATCAACTCCCTTCTTTGGAACACACTAGTCCGGGCTAACCCACTCACTTTTAGCAATTAGATGTATTACACCTGTGTCCAATCATTTAATGATTTCTTTGTGCACGGCCTAATACATAGGTAGGTTGAGGCACCTTTATTGTTCAATACTTTGTTTGCAGTCTTTGACCAGTTGAATCATGTGAGTGCACACTCAAGGTGGGATGGCAATGATGTCAGCAGTGCTCCACCCAATAGCCTTTTCAAATTGCCTGAGTACCAAGATCAACATGCTCACCCATTCATCATTAAGATGTACAACAACAATGATAGGAAAAGTATTGTTAGTACCCAAAAAGACATATTTCAAATGGGCTAGAAGAGCCGTCAATTCCATAACTGGTGACTTCTCGTCTAGTAGGTGGTGACTCTTTATTTTTTAAGTCTAATTTAAGTTTAGCTTTATGCCTAGTGAAAGCAGATACTCCCAGGGCTTTTACTGTTATATCATAGTCTGGGATGCCATCACTCTCGAAATTCATTAGCACTGCTTCCAGTTTTTCAACACCAACGAAAAAGACTACTTTTAGATCATCAATCTTCTTTGTGTGCTAGCATACATTGAAGAGGACCTCATCATTACTCAATATGAACTTAAGTTAACCCAATTCCATGTCAACTATTTCTCGCCTAGTGGCTAGGAAGAGCCCTTCCCAAGATGATTGGGACTTCAAAGTCAACCTCACAATAAAGAATCATGAAGTGTGCGGGGAAGATAAATTTTTCCACGGTGATAGGAACATCGTACAATATCTTTAATGGCTTCTTCACTGTCCTGCCAGCCACCAACAACCGTATATTTTTTTGAGTAGGGGCTCCCAAGCCTAACTTCTTGAAGACTGCAAGAGGCATTAAATTGATGCTGGTGCCTAGGTCACACAATGCCTTTGCAGATTTCAAAGGTGCAGGGTATGGTGCATGCTCTGGGATCTTCTTACTGCAATGCTGAAGCTCATGAGGGAGCTAAAGTCCTTTTTTTCTTCACTAAGTCCTTTATAAACTTTGCATACCCGGGCATGTTCTCCAATGACTCAATGAGAGTATGTTGATGGAAAGCTACTTCAATATGAAGTTGAAGTGCTGAAACTTACCTTCCTCCTCCTTCTTTTTGTGTCTCCGAGGGAAAAGAGGGGGAGGTCTAGGTATAGGTTTCAACTTGCATCACTATTGCATCACTCACCGCATCTTTGGCGCTAGCATCTCTGGTCTCTATATCCTTACTATTAACCATCACTTTGCGAGCCTCATCATCATCAACAGGCATCAGTAAATGAATGGTCTGCTTTCCACCCCCTGTCATTACTGCCATATGCTGCCCCTCAGTCTTTGAAATTTGCACTATATTGCTAGGGAATGTACCTTTCTGACACAGGTTAAACTGCGTCAACATCTGATCAAAGTGTTGCTCTAGCTTCATGATAGCAACAAAATAAGACTCGATTATTTGATTAATGCTGGAGATGTCATATTTCTTCCCTTAACAATCTCACCCTTAGCCTCAGCCTTCATTGACAGTCTATTGAATATCTCCTCAATTCTAGAATTAGTAGTGCAAGAGTCACGATTGTGTGTTGGCACATATGGACTATTTTTGTAACCATCTCTGCGTCCTCAATCAACAACTCTATTCTGGCCCCTATTCTTGTCATAGTAGCCTCCTCCATTATTATATCTGAAAGCGCCATCTTTGCTGAAGTTTCAACTTTGGTTTCATTGACCTTGACGACAACAGTCCTGGTTGGATCCTTGGGCATTGGTCCGGAAAACCCTTATCAAATCAGTGACAAAGCAAGTGTCCTACTCATAGTAGGGCTCCTCACACATGGGTGCTTCTAGAGGCTAATGATATACTGCATTCACGTACTCATGATTTTGCTTCATCAACAATCAGACATTAGTACTAATCCGAGCCAACTATTGCATCATATCTTCATTTATTTTGCCACCTCAGAATTAGGACTAACTAAGAAGGAGCTCTTAGTCATCGAGTTCTCTATCGCCCCCATGCACTGTTCATTTTGACCACCGTCTCTAACCGCTCAGCTATAACTGGAAATGGACAATCTAAAAATAAGCCTCCCATGATAGTGTTAGTGACATCTTAGATATTTTCATCTAGGCCTCGATAGATGATTTTTCACCAAGGCATCATCAACGATCTTGTAGTCAGGGAAACTTCTCAAGCACTTTGTAAGCCTCTCCCACGTATTTCTGATCGAATCACAAGGCAATTGCTAAAAGTTATTGGTTCGATCCTTTAACTTCAGTTTCTTTGACCTAGGAAAGAACCTCTTCTAAAATGCCTTCTACATTTCCGCCCAGCTAGTGATTAAACTTTGTGGAATATTAGGTAAATATAGTGTAACTTTACTCATAAGAGAAAATGGGAAAACACGGAGCCAAATGGCACAAATTCTGACCCCCCGTCATACTATTGCAGATGAAGAAAACATTTTGTAGATGGTTATACGGATCCTCTGATGGTAAGCCTACGAACTGCCCTTTATTTTACAGCATTTAAAGTAACCACTTATCTCCACGAAATTGGGGGGAAGGCTTTGCAACTTTAGGGAATAAACCTAAACTAGAATCAAGTGTTGTGAAATCTGTCAAAGAAGTAACTACGGTATTGTGGTCCCCATGAATTCCTAATTTAACATCACGAGATTATCATAACCTTTTCTCGTGTATAGTATGCTAAATGGTAAGCTAAGTTTACTAAACCCTTTGATCCAGGAGATAGGTAAACTTCACAACATGATGTAATCCATACCCGTCGTGTGACATTACTAGCCCTTGCCTTTTTTTAAAGTAAAACCTCCCCTTGATCAAATTTTGTTGATTAGACAAAAGGGATCACATCAAATCCTGTTAATTAATCACTTTTCCTATTCATTACTACCTTGACCCAGTCAGTAAGAATTAAGCGGGTTCTAACGTTGGCCAGCGTTAAAAAGTATCCATAACGAAGAGAATTAATTGATACAATCATGTACACTTTTTAATAATTATGAGTTATCCAATTTTACCTTTGTAATCTTCATGGTTCCCACAATACTAGTTATAGATTTAGCTATGCATAATCAATTCAGATGAAAGATTCATAATATGGATGAGATAGTCTTAAAGTAGCTCAAAATGATAAGAAGATAAAGATAGGATGTGATAAGTTCTCCCCCGAGGTATGAGGACTCACCACAAACTCCAAATTGGGTTCTAGAGCAAGACACGAAGATCAGATGTAGAGAAATTGTCCATTCCTATATTTTTACATAATGAAGGCAAAGAAGCATGGATTAGTACGTATGAATATACAAAGTGTGTAGGAAATGCAAAGAATAACATATTATGTGGTGAAAATGACCAATGTAAATAGCATGATAAGAAAGGTATTTAAAATTAAACATGAGGATGGTTAATGCTCAAGTAAATCAGAAAGAGTATCATGTTAATGCAAAGACTATTAACAATCATGTAATGAATTAGAAAAATAAGGAAACTATACATATATAGGATAACAACTCTAGCCGAATAATAAGACCGTGGAAGCTATTCCATGAAATCCTAATGTCTACCTATACATCAGAGAAAATAGAGTTTACAACCCAAGGTAACATCCTACCCACCTAAGCAAGTGTCATAAACATGTGGTATATGTGTATCCACTAGCTAGGCCATATTGTTAAACAATTCTAAAGTGGCAATATACATATGGAATTAGAGATTGCTACAAAGGACCTCTGAGATCAAGTATCCTCCCCAAAGTTCTGTTGGTGTAAAGTTGAAATCCCACAGAATACATATCATAAAAGTCATACTTACCACAAATTCATAAGGTTGTCATAAAATACTATTCATAGTTTTCATAAGTTTATCATATAGGAAAGGTGATTTCCTAAACTACCAATTGAAATCATAGAAACTTTTTCATAGAATAGTTCATTTTCATGTGATTCATGTAATATGAGTGGATGCCTTTTATTTTTATGAATCCCACCTAGATTATGAGTGTCATTTGGGCCTTAGGTCTCCCTTTTCATAAATTTCTTGAAGACTTGTAATTCTATAATCATGACTTAGGATGAAAATTAGGGCTAAAGCATGGTTCTCAATTAATTGATGTAAAATTATTTAGTACAGATATATTCATGTATAATCATGTGAACTATCTTGATTAAATCAAAATTGAGAGAACATATATGAAATTTCATAAACTCAAGATGACATGAAAGCGAATTCAATTGTAAATAATGTATTTCGTGTAATTGTTAACAAGTCGTGCATAGTTGAGTAAATAATCAAAACAAGAATCATAATTAATGCAATTTGAATTGAGACATGAAAACTTATAAAATAAATACATATAACTTGATGATAAAGAAAGTTCTTTGGATTCCATGTATAAAGGGACTCATGGATGACTACTCACATACCTTGGATGAAATTACTGTGAGAAGGCTGGAAACTAAATGGTAGACCTTGAAATGCCAACTTGATTCTTCAATGGGAGCTTCAGGATGAAGAAACTCGAGAGAATTTGTGTATTTTGAGTCTTCGACAAGAATGAGATGTAATTTGGAAGGTTGGGATAGTCATTAGGTAGTTATAGAACCAAAATGACATAGTTTAGGGATTAGGAAGATAGGAAATATAAGAAATACCCCTTAGTAAATTCTATCAAGTTATAGACCTATGTTGTCAAGAACCAACCCTAGGCCCTAGTAATAACACGACGAATGAGACACTCGTAGGCACCTCATCAAAGCCATCTTAGTATATTAGGAATTCATAGGTATAAATTCATACATATAGAGGAAACAAAGTAGGATAGGGCCTAAGGGGCATCATTCAAATAAAGAGGAAACATCTCAAGCATACATCATTAACCAGAACCATATCTAACTAAGCATGGGTTGATACGAACTGGTGCACGATTCAATTTCCCTCAAATATAAAAAATGCTAAACTAAGTGAAAAAGTAAAAGCCTCTACTTTTATAACCTAGAATATACATCATGTCTGAATAGTACATAGCAAGAAAGAAAATACGTAAAGTCCCACACTAAGGGCTCACACAAAAAACTAGTCTCCAAATGCCGATATATCACCACGTCTTGGAGGAAGAGGAGCATCAGTCCCTATATGGTGACATCATGTAGGCAAAATATAAGATCATATGAGCTACTTTGTGGGATGGACAGTAACCGACATATAAGACCATATGAGCTACTATATGGAATCCAACAAAACCCCTTAAATTGGAAGGGAAGGACCACTTGCCCGGTGGAACTCCGTCATAGCATGCATAATCATATAATATAATTGGCTTATTTGGATCCACTTGCCTAGCCTATAAGGGCTCCTATGGTGGCACATAGTTAATGGGGAAAAGGGTTGCTTCTAGGGTTCCCTTATCGAACCCCACCTCAATGCCTCATTCGGTGCTATGTCATCCCACGAAATATTTTTAAATATATTCTTAGTCAAATAATGATACTTAGAATCATAAGTAGAAATTTCAAATAGTAGCTCATAAACTTCAAAACTACCAAGTGAGAATTGTTCTTTCACATTGGGGATTATGATAAACATCACTAAGGGAATTATTTGCATGCTTATATCTTTGATAAAACATCAACTTAAAACATCTCTTTTGTGACCTATTAATCATCACCATATCATGCAATGATTGTCCTAAACTTAGTGGCCTCAATCATTTACTTGAAAACTCATAAATCAAGAGAGTCATGCATGAACATGGGAAAAATACTCTTATTAAAAACACGCATCAACACCCTATGCATCATCATTAAAACCCTAATCATTAGGGTCATTATCATCAACCTAAAACTCATGGAACTACTTAGAAAAACATTTCATAATAACATTAAATACAAAATACATCATGAAATTGTAATTTAAATCATTGGAATGCATGGTAGTAGTTTAAAGAACTTAAGAAAAGGTAAAAAGCTTTAAGTAAGGACTTTGTCGGTGCAAGTAACTAAGAAATAAATTCACATACCTTGGTTGGATTTTAAGAAGAAGGAACTTGAAGCCTTTAGGAAGAATCTTGAAGCCCTAGACTTTTACCTTGCCTTCTAACGAGAGTAATTGCCTTAGAAAGTTTGAGATTATGGGAGAATGAAAGGAATGAACACACCCCTAGGGGTTTTAGTTATGATTAGGAGCCTAAATAATCACACAAATGATGTAGTTTAAGTCTTAGATTCGCAAATGTATGAAAATGCCCTTCATTAAAACAACCAGAGACAAACCATGAGATCCCGATTATGGGCCGTGGACTAAACCACATGTTGTGGTTCAAGTTATCCTATTCTCATTTTCCTATCTTCATAGTTTAGTTTCCAACCCACCAAACCACGATACTGAACCACGGGCTGTGAATTGATCAATGAGTCATGAATCACCTCATGAAATCACTACACAGTCCAATTTCCATTTCACAGGGCCCCATCTACGAATGTAGACTACAGACCACAAACCGTAAATAGGGCTATAGGTTATCCTATTTGTCACAGTTTCCTTTCCAAAATCTTCAAATTTCCTTCATCTTATAGAACCTATACTATGACCTATTCAATGGTCCGTGTTTCCTTCCATTTGCCTTAAAATAGTCCTCGTGAACCTTTCAACACTTAGTGGAATTCCAACTTCTAAAGCCCCCTATTCACAAGCTTGGTCTATAACTCATGGATTGAATCACACACTATGGACTAGGCTCGTGAAATGAGTCATAAACCTCTCCAGCCTATATTTTTTGCACTTTCTAGACTTCTAACATGAGGGTCCTTACAATATCTCCCCTTTGGGAACATTCTTCTCCTAATGTACTTAATTGTAGGCTCTAAAGGGTTTTTTATCAACTACCTACCTAACATGCATGCAAAACTGCAATGCAAACATCCTTTCAAGAATATTCCAAAGTCCATACTTATAATACGTCTAAAATAGTCCATTAACATGAAAATAAGTGCATGCATAATGTAATAATTGAAATTTAAGAATTGAAGGTTTTGGACAAGAATGACTTAATACCTTAGGCTCGACTGGAGTGGAAAAGATACAGGTAATACTTCATCATGTCTGCTTCCACTTCCCATGTTTCACCTTCAACTTGTCCATACCTCCAAAGAACTTTAACAAATGCAACTTTCTTGTTAGTCTCTTTACTTACAAGTCTAAGATTTTAACCAATAGCTCTTCATAAAGTAAATTTTATCTAGTGTTCACCTCTTCTAATAGGACTATAGAATTTTCATCACCCATGAACTTTCTCAACATTGATATATGAAAAATCGGATTAATAAAGGTTATTTCCATACGTAACACCAACGTCTAGGCCACATTCCCAACTCGTCTCCCCACATAGTTAGGCCTTACATAAGTAGGGCTCAATTTTCCTTTTTGCCAAATCAAATCACCCCTTTCATGGGAGACACCTTCAAATAGACCATATCGCAGGTGTTGAAATTAAGATCTCTTCTCCTCACATTGGAGTAGGAATTTCACTAACTTTGAGCCATGATACGTCGAAACTTACACTCCAAAAGGAAGAGTAAAGTGGTCGTTGGTCCAATATAGAACTCAACTAGAGTTGAGGTCGATCCCACAGGGAACATGTAAGAATGAATCTATTAGCACCGGCTTTCAGAGGTAAATTCTATTCCCAAGATAAAGTTGCATAACGTAAATAGGGGGTTACATTGTTCAATTTAAATTCCTATTGTAAAGTAACTAATAAGGACGTTTATACTGGGTTTCAAACAAGTAATGAGAAGCTAGGGTTATTTTTCCCCATGACGTCTAATACAGTAACTAAACTTGCTTGGTATACTCGTTCGTAATTGTGCATACAAGATCAAACAAATTAGCTAATACCTAGTTCACCTTTCGGTCCTTCCTAACTATATTTCACTCATCTTCTTTCGGTCTCAGAGTGTATGTACTTTCAACCTTTATTCTTGATCATAGAATACCCTCACCTTTCGGTCTCAGGTACTTAAACTAGGTTAAAAACCCCGAATTTCTGTTGTAGAACTCTTTTCCTAACCCCGAATTTCTGTTGTAGAACTCTTTTCCTAATCACTATATCCTTCTGGGGCATGTAACAAATACTGGCTTGCCCTAATGCGTCGACTCATTAGGGAGAAGTTAAAGCAAAGAATTCTACATGAATGCAACGATCAATCCCTCGAATTTACCCCGGTTTGTGGTATCTTATTGAATTGTCATGGTTCCCAAAATCGTAGTTATGAGTTTAGCCTAGCATGTTCAATACAACTTGCCCACAATAGTCTAATGAAATCATAGTAATTGACTTACGATTGAAAGAACGATGAATCCGTGTTACAATCTTCGAAGAGATGATCACAATCCACCAATCTAATGTAATATAAAGTCAAAAGATTGTTCTCTCTTTTGTTTTCTCACTCCAGCATTCAAGAACCACCAAAACGGAATAAAATAAATATATATATACAAGGAAAAACTAATCCAATTAAAAATAGAAAAAATAGACTTCGGCATGGGTATGGGTCGTTACATGGTCCGTGTGAGTCCAGACGGACCGTCACAGGGTCCGTAAGTATTCCCTTCTGGTTTCTCACGGACACTGACACGGCCCGTGTTGTGTTTTATGGTCCGTTTAACGGTCTGTGAGTCTTCACTTGCACAATTTCCCTTATTTTCGATGATGATCCTTCTAGTTCACGTCAACTTCACAGCATATGGCATGACCAGTGGAAGCTTTGACGGTCCGTTTATCGGTCTGTGCGTCTTCACTTGGCACGATTTCTCTTAATTTTGACGATGAACCTTCTACTTCATGTCAACTTCACGGAACATGGCACGACCCTAGTAGCTTAGACAGTACGTGCGAGTCACTCGTACATCTTGACTTGGACGTTTCATGCCCGTGTGAGGTCACGGTTGGTCACACGGTCCGTGTACCGTGACATGGTCCGTGAAGACCTCCGTGGTCCCTCACTTGGCTCAATTTTGGCTTCACTTCGTTGGGCCCTTTACTCACCCTCCCACGGTCCATGCGATGTTACACGACCCGTGAGAGGTTTCGTATATCACCACTTCACCGAATTTTCATTCTTTTTCTCATAATTTCTCCGTCAGTCCATGCCTTTGTCATTTTCCTGCAAAGTACCAAAACACGCACATCAAACCAACTTATTTTCTTGAGAATGTGCAAAAATCATTCGCTTAAAGCGTCATAAGAGTCGTATTTTTACGACTTATCAACACCCTCAACTTAGAACATTTGCTTGTCCTCAAGCAATGACAACACATATGAACAACTCATAAATACAAGTGCCTCATTAGTCTTATGGGTAACCCTTTCATTTTATGATGTATGCTTAAAAACCATGCCCTACATATACTTACACCCCACACTGACCTGCACAGATTCAGGTAGGCAGCCCGCATGTATAGTCAGCCTCCATATGATCCGGGACAAAGATGAACCGGTTGTATAAGCGGCCAATTAGTGCAAAGCTAGTGCCCTCACTACAAAGAAGTCTCACACACAGTGTATATATGCAATAAAGAGACTGGAATGTCGACACTTGCACTCAGAACAAAGCTTTCCACCGACACACAAGTATGGACTATACACTTGCCCTTATTTTCACCACCGTACTCTCGAATGACCTTTTTAGGATCACTTTAGGACTTTTACAGATTGTAATGTTGGCTCGGGCTTGGATGAGGTAAATTTAGGATCAAAGTGATTACTTTTACCTTCCCAGACACTGCTTTGACTCAGGCTCTACTCTTCGGCCTCCAAACCTTTTATTGCTCCTATCTTTCCAACTTTCTATGCAGTTGGGAGTGATCTCACTATTTTTTTTTATTTTAGTCACACCCCCAAACTTCCCTTTTCCTCTCATCACTTGACTCTTTCCCATACTTACTTTCCTAATTTTCTTACGATAGCCACCCTCAACTTAGGATTTTGGCCTGAGTTAAGGTTCACAATGTCTTTTTAATGGACTAGGGCTAGTGTAAGTCACCCTCAACTTAGGCTTTTGCCCTAAGTTGAGGTTCACAATGTCCTTAGAGAGCAGGGCCAAAGTAAAGATCTGCAGATAGGTTGGGAAGGTGAGTTGGGGGTTAGAAAGAAAAGGTCCATTAAGGCTCAACTTTTGGTTCAAAGGGAGCAATTTCATTTGCTTGGTTGATTTCAGGCTAAGTGACTTCACAACAAAAATGGCCTAAGATCCTGTCATAATACAATCATTCTATTGTTTTAGTGGGATTAACGAGGCAAGTTCTAGCACACAAGTACGCCGCTGGATTTTTCACAAACACGCTCACACACATGGCACATCCCTTACGCCAATTGGAGCAAATCAACCTAGTCACACTTTATTCATCAATGATCCAACCATACTATGCATAACATGCCTTCCCTAGGATGGGATGCATGCACATACAAGCCTTTTACAATATTATTAATGCTAAAATCAGAACAGGTTCCCCTACACAAATGTAAGCACATGTATTTACAAAAACATAACACATTATGACCTAAACATGCCATTTTTACTAGATAATACACCTTCAGAGAAAAGAAACATGATAAGAAAATCTCCTCAGGGTTCAGGATGCCCCACCACCTTCAAAAATACTGTGCAATGCCCTCATTGCACCATAATTAACACTAAAGCAAACAAATGGGAGTAGAACATACCTGGGACGCCCTAGGCGTCAGTCGGGCCATCGTGGTCAGATCCACCAGGTGGATACGTATCAGCAACATTTGTGCCTGGTCCGACGGTGCTCCCGGAGGCTCCTGTCCAAGCAACCTCATATGCTAGCCCCTCTCACTCTTCCTGTTTTGTAGCTGCTCGGTGCTGGGCTCTCATGGCCTTGCCCAATTTCTGTTTTTTCTCTCTTTGCGAATCCTCCAGAGGACTGCTGCGATGGTTGTGGTGCTTCCCTTTATCCTTTCTTTTGGGTGCTTCTGAGGGTTGCACCTGGACAACAGCTGGCACGAGCGAAACGCCCCATACATCTTCTAGACTCGGCTCCACCCGGGCAGTGAAAAGTGACATCAAAGAATCTAGAGATAGAGCCAGAGCCAACACCGTGATGTTATACTGGGCTGTCAGCTTGACGATTTTAGCCTTCATATCCTGCACTGTCTGTACCAAATTTGACATCTCATCGCCGGACATACTTCCAAACATGCTATGGAAGTATCCCTCCAAGGTGTTGACCTGTTCTTGCAAGCTGCTGATTTGGCCTAGTAATTCTGTGCGGAGATGATCTTCGGCCTGCTGAACGTGAGACTGCACCACCTGAGGCAGCCGTGCCACTATCTGGTCAACAATCGCCCGTGTTTGTCGCTGGTCTGTCACCACTCGGGCTAAAAGTTCATACGGGTAATAAGCGTACTCTTGTTGCATCTGGGGGGTTGCACCACTACCCCCGGGCTGCTCAAAAGCCATACCTGACTTTGGGGAAGTGGTGTGCTCCTCAAATGACAAGGGCTGTTGTGGAGGTGCCCGAGGAAGCGGTGCAGGCAGTCCAAGCCGACGTGCTTTACTGTGGAACAACGAGTTGTATCTTTGATCATAGCAATGTTGACCATGCCCGTAAGAGCCTTCTTCTGATCTAGGAAATGTGTGTGTTAGGGACACGGGCCTGCCTGCAAAGCGCCCGAATCAGGCATGGAAAGGACATACCTGCTCTGTCTGATAGGGCTCGGTCCATTATCTCCATGGCAACGACCCGACCTACATTGATGCCATACCGTGCGACAGGCACGCTACCAACGAAGCATGAGAAGGTTGGAGCATATTGTCATTAGCGGTGGGTCGTAGTCGGGCCCGCACCACCGACCACCAGAACTTTGCGACAAAAGCGAGTGATGCCTTGGTAATAGGAATCTTGGGGTTGGACACCCAAGCTGCCTCAGCTCCTTGCACAACGATCCGCTCTGCAACCCACTTTAACTGAGTGGCCCGTGAAGTGGGGTCAGACATTTGGACCTTATCAGTGATGTGCACGTACTTAGCAATGAATAATCCATTCGGTGGAGCATGATAGTCTGGCCCAAATAGGAACCTGTTGATTGTATCAGCTGAAATATCTACCTTCGTCTCACGAATTGTGACATAGTCCCATGGGTACAATTTATAGGCCAGTCGCTTTTTCACTCTCTTGGACTGATTACCAACGATAGAGACTAGTAGGTTGGTAGCATAGCATGAGTAGAATTCAGCAATCATGTCTGGCCCATAATAGCCGGGTGGGCTCGCTATCCACCCAAACTGGTAGGCCTATCTGGAATCCCATCCAGTTTATCAGTTAGGACCCGCATCTTAGGGATGAAGGGCCTCCGTTGGTAACCCTCGTAGCCTTTAGTAAGGCCATTTACATAAATTTCCTTAGCACAGGGGACTGTCCAACGTCTGCACAGGAACACGGGAAGCCACCTTGCAGTTTCAGGGTCAGATGTTTGAGCAACCGCCTGATATGTGGCTTCATCATCGTTGTCTCTAAGGATCAGGATGTCCTCATCATCCCCTGCATTGTGCTCGGCTGTTTCCGGGGTGCCTGCCTCTTCCTCCTGTTCCGGGGCCTCATCTTCTCTTTCGACTCCCACCTCAGGAACCCTCTCCGCAGACTGGGGAGCTATATGTTAGCCAGCTGCACAAGCTTTTGTAGTACGAGGGGAGTGAGGGGAGACATTGCCGGGAAACTACACATCGGACCCTCCCGAGGAGTCATCACCTGAGTCACTCTCCTGGTGCTAACTAGTAGAATTAGTGATGGAATTCCGGAGATGTGACTCATGCTCGTCCCTAGGTTAGCGTGATCTTAGACAGGGACCCATTTTTACCTGCGAATACCACAAAGAATAAAACAGTTAGTTATGTTGAAATATGCTGGACAACACACAAACGGGTAAAACAGTTAGTTATGTTGAAATATGCTGGACAACACACAAACGGGTACTCAGACTTTCCCTATGTTATCAAAGTGACAAAAACCCTTAAGAGTGGCATCACCCAGTCTATAATGGGGAGTTTTGCACTAGAGTGCATATAGGAATTAACGAGGATCGAAGCACATTAGGTGCAGAGTAATCTGAAACGGAATGCCTCACATGGGCCTTGTACCATTACACGGTTCGTGATATGGCCCGTGTGAGTGTACTTGGGGGTTGGAGCTGTGCTGAGCTGCGCTAAGTGACTTGACATGGATCGCCATATAGCCTGTGTAAAGTAACACGGTCTATGAGGATGGTCCATGAGAGGTGCTCCATTTCGGGGATAACAAGTGATTCCACACGGACCGCCACACGGCCCGTGTAGAATGACATGGTCCGTATGCTGTATCATGAAACCGCTCGTCACCCCCAGTCAGTCCCCAGGCCTAGAAACCCACATTCATTCATGAAATTTGGCATCTGGCACACAAGATCGACCAATATACTTTCTTACCGCACACAAGACATCATTAATTTAACTCTAGAAACCCTAACATTACAAAACTCCTATGTGCAAGAATCAAAGGTTCAACAATGGTGATTTAAGTCAACCCGACACCAAATCTTCAAGAATCTGTACACTACAGTGTCATATAACATGCAATGAACAAAGGGGAAAATAAAGGTTCACACATAGACTAAAAACTAGAGAAAGATTTAAATTAAAAAGAGAAAAGAAAAGACAAATAAAGAAAACTTACTTGACAAGAGAGAGGTGCGGTTAGAACAAGAAAATTGCCCAAGTGAAGTGCTATGGATCGTGCGGGTATTTCACAAATCGTGGAAGAAGAGATAGAAAATTTTTATAGGGGTGACAAAGGGTAAAGCGGGGTGAGAGGCGTTAAAAGAGAGTGAAACAAAAAAAATTAAAAAGTGGGAAAGAGGGTATAAATACTCGACCACACACGTCATAAGACGGTTCGGTAAATGGTTCATGTCGTAGGACACGACCCGTTAACTTTACCGTGTGAGACACCTTTGAATCGTGGGCACTTACCTGGGCCAAACGGCAAACGGCTTAAACGGTCCATCTAAATTAACACGGGCCGTTTAGGTTGTCGTGTGTCTTTCCTTGGACAATAACCTAGACGCTTGGGTAAATGGTCCATGTCACATGACACAGTCCATGGAACCTACCGTGTGCTTAGCCTCTGAATCCTGAAACAGTTACCTGGGGCCACACGCCCCACGGACCGTTAAACGGTCTGTATGGCGGCACATGGGCCGTTAGTCCTCCGTGTGACTCTCCTTTGACAAGTGGTTATTGTGCATTTTTTTCACCCCCTGCACCCGCACGTAAGCCTGCACCTCTCTTCACAGTGCTCATCCTTCCCTGGGCCAAAAATAAAAAACAATGCAATGCATAACATCAAATATACACACTTTTTTTTAATTGGTTGCCTCCCATTAAGCGCTTGGTTTAACATCACGGCTCGACGTGGTTGTGGTGACTACTCAAACTTCGTCAAGATGTAAGACCTCAATCACAGAGGTTTAATCTGCAGCACCCAAATACTTTTTCACTCGCTGCCCATTAACTTTGAAACGGTGCCCTTCGTCCTTTTCCAACTCGACTGCACCATGTGAGAATACCTGAGCGATCTTGTACGGGCCAGACCACCTCGATTTCAGCTTTCCTGGAAACAACCTCAACCTTGAGTTGTATAGCAGAACCTTGTCACCAATAGCGAAACTCCTCGATGCAATAAGCTTGTCATGATGGGACTTCATCTTGTCCTTGTATAGTGCTGCACTCTCATAGTCCTAGAGGCGAAATTCATCCAGTTCATTTAACTGATCTAGCCTCGTATTGGCAGCCTCATTCCACTTCATGTTCAGGGCCTTAGGAGCCCAGAGCAGCTTGTGCTCCAATTCCACTGGCAGATGACAGGCCTTACCAAACACCAATTGATATGGGGACATACCAATGGGTGTCTTGTAAGCCGTTCTGTAGTTGTGCATCGTCTAGCTTCCGCACCCAGTTCGTTCTTGTGGCATTCACAGACTCGGTCAGGATCTCCTTGATTTCCCTGTTGGACACTTCAACCTGCCCACATGTCTGCGAATGGTAAGGTGTGGCGACCTTGTGTTGTAGCACCCCGTACTTAGCGAGGACATCCCGGAAGGATTTGTTGCAGAAGTGGGAGCCCCCATCATTAATGATAGTTCTGGGTGTCCCAAACTTAGAGAAAATGTTCCGCCTCAGAAACTGTACTATTCTTTTACTCTCATTGTTCGGCAACGCTATTGCCTCCACCGATTTGGAGACGTAGTCCACTGCCACCAAGATGTACTTCATCCCAAAAGAGCTCACGAACGGACCCATGAAATCAATGCCCCATACATCGAACAATTCAATTTCAAGGATAGAGGTCATTTGTAGCTCTTGACGCCTCGAAATGTTGCCTTGGCGCTGACACTGATCACACCCGCGCACCATGTCATGGGCATCTTTGTAGATGGTGGGCCAATAGTATCCATATTGCAGGATCTTTTTCGCTGTCGTTGCACTACCATGATGCCCCCCACTGGGGAAGTGTGGCAGGCTTTTGGGATGCTCAACATCTCTACCTTCGGTATGCACCGCCTGATGACCCTATCTGCGCATGTTCAAAACAAGTATGGGTCATCCCAAAAGTACCTACGAACATCATGAAGAAACTTTTTTCTTTGGTGAGGGTTAAGGCCCTCAGGCATAATATCGCTTACCAGAAAGTTAGCAAAATCAGCAAACCAAGGGATTAAGTAAGAAGAAACTGCCAATACCTGCTCATCGGGAAATGAATCATCGATACTCAACCAATCTTTAGCTCTGGCCTCATCTTCCAGCCTTGACAAGTGGTCTGCCACTTGGTTCTCCATGCCTTTTTGGTCTTGCACCTCAAAGTCGAACTCTTGCAGCAAGAGAACCCATCGGATTAGCCTTGGCTTCGCGTCCTTCTTGGCCATGAGATATCGTAGTGCTGCGTGGTCAGTATGCACAATCACCTTTGTTCCCAATAGATATGCCCAAAACTTGTCAAACGCGAACACCACAGCCAGCAACTCCTTCTTAGTCACAGTGTAATTCCTTTGAGTGTCCTTCAAGGTCTTGCTGGCATAATAGATAGGATGAAAGATCTTTTTGCGCTTCTGCCCCAGCACAACACCCACAACAACTCCGCTCGCGTCACACATCACCTGAAATGGGGCACCCTAGTTTGGTGCAACTACTACGGGCGCAAAAATCAACTTCTGCTTCAAAGTCACGAAGGCATGCCAACACACATCATTAAACTGAAACTTCACATATTTCTGCAACAGCTTGCATAATGGGTGTGCAATCTTGGAGAAGTCCTTGATAAACCTGTAGTAGAAGCCCACATGCCCAAGAAAACTTCGAACCCCATTCACTGAAATGGGAGGTAGCAACTTCTCAATGACCTCAATCTTCACCTTATCCACCTCAATGCCTTTATCGGAAACCTTGTGGCCAAGGAATATTCCCTCCTTGGCCATGAAATGGCATTTTTCCCAATTTAACACCAACTGAGCCTCTTCAATGCGTTGAAGTGCCCTGCAAATATTCAACACACAGTCATGAAGGAGTTACCCACCACAGAAAAATCATCCATAAATACCTCGAGGGTGTCTTCAAACATGTCTGAAAAGATGGACATCACACAATGCTGGAAAGTGGTCGGGGCATTGCAGAGCCCAAATGGCATCCGCCTGAAGGCAAACGTCCCATAGGGGTAAGTAAAGGTAGTCTTCTCCAGATCCTCCAAGGCGATGGATAGCTAGTTGTAACCTGAATACCTATCTAGGGAGCAATACTACCCTCGACCTGCTAACCTGTCAAGCATCTGATCCAATGAAGGGCATGGGGAAGTAATCCTTCAAAGTCCATCTGTTCAGCTTCGTGTAATCCATGCACACTCGCCACCCTATGACATGTCTCAAAAGGACAAACTCGTTCTTGTTATTAGCCACCACTGTCATGCCCCCCTTCTTTGGGACACACTGTACTAGGCTCACCCATTTGCTGTCCGAGATGGGGTATACCACCCCAACATCTAGCCACTTGATAATCTCCTTTTTCACTACCTCTTGCATGGGTGGATTAAGCCTTCTCTGATGCTTGATGCTGGGCACGCAATCATCCTCCAACTTGATTTTGTGAGTGTAGATTCCTTGAGGAATTTCAATGATGTCAGCAATGGTCCAACCAATAGCTCTCTTGAACTTTTGGAGGACCCCCAAGAGTGCCTTCACCTGGTTCTCCTGAAGATCTGTGGCCACAATTATAGGAAGAGTGTCATTGTCACCCAAGAACGCATGCCTTAGGTGCTGGGGCAGCTCCTTGAGCTCCACAGCAGGAGGCTCCTCGACAGATGGTTTTGTTGGTGGTGTTGGCCTATTTTTCAAGTCCAAGTCTAGCTTTCGGGGAACAAATGGTCTGGTTCCCATGCCCTGTAATGCATATACTGTGTCATTGTACCCATCGACACCATCTCCTGGAAAGTTCATCAGCACTGCAGCCAGTGTGTCTACGGTCATCTTTTCCTCTAGCGGAATCTCTGAGAAACAGTCGTCGTCTACATCCATGACAGATATCACAGACAACTCCTTAGGCCTTTTCATGGCAGCGTACACACTGAATTTTACCTTCTCGGTGTTCAATCGGAAGGTGAGTTCTCCATGCTCTACATCCACTAGTGCCCTGCCAGTTGCCAGAAATGGTCTTCCGAGGATGATGGGCACCTTGAAATCCAACTTACAATCAAGGATCACAAAAACTGCAGGGAAGATGAACCTGCCAACCCGAACTAATACGTCGCACAGAATCCCCACGGGCTTCTTCACTGATCTATCTTCCATTAGTAACCGCATGGTAGTGGGTGTGGGGGCTTCCAAACCCAATTGCTGATACACTGCTAGTGGCATTAAATTAATACTGGCACCCAGGTAACAGAGGGCCCATGCAAAATCATAGGCTCCAATAGTACACGGGATGGTGAAGGCTCCTAGATCTCCCTTCTTCTCAACCAAGGACCTTGTAGCAATGGCGCTACAGTGGTGTAGATTGTCAACTGGCTCAATGGTGGCTGTCCTCTTCTTTGTGTCTAAGTCTTTCATGAACTTAGCGTAGCTTGGCATCCGGTCAAGTGCTTCCACCAAAGGTATGTTCACGGACAACTCCTTCAACATAGACAAAAACTTTTGAAACTTGCCATCCTCCGCCTTCTTTTTCAACCTTTGTGGGAATGGTGGTCGTGGCTTCGGGATGGCTGGCAGGCTTGGAGTAGTGAGAGTATCCACATCTATTGCCTGTTTGGCATCCTCTGGCTCTACTAGTGCTGCATCAATCTAATTATCTGCATCATCCACAAGCACCCCCATGGGGCTAGGCATCTTACCAACTGTTTTATCCTGACCTGCATCATTAGAAACAACAGAGTTAAAAAGTACCTTACCACTTCTCATGGTGATCGCCATGCAGTGGCTATCATTCTTCGGGTTCTGCACAGTATCACTGGGAAGTGACCCAGCCTTCCTTTGATTTAGTGAAGCTGAAAGTTTCCCCAGTTGCTGCTCTAGTTTCTTGATCGAGGTGGAGTGCGAGTGTACCAATTTCCTCACATTGGACATTTCTCCTTTCACATCTCGCACCCCTGCCTCAGTGGCCTCCACCTTGTTAAGAACCTTTGCCATTATCTCCTCAAGCCTTGAGTTGCCGCCACCCTTATTTTGGCGTTCTCGATTTCTATAGCAATCTCTTTTCTGCCAGTTCCCTTGGTAGTTATCACAACCATAGTTTTGACCTTGGATACAAGAGTTAAAACCCAGGTAACCCCCTGACTGCCCAAGAACTGAGCTTCTTCATCATAGTCGCCGCCTTGGTCATCATACCTAGGGATTGCGTCCATTGCTTTCACCTTCTCAGTACCTCCACCAAGGAACCTCTTGGACAACAAGTCTATCCGTTTCCGCATATGGGCCATGCCTTGATCCCGCTCTTCCTCCTTTTTTCGTTGCTCCATACTCATCTGAAAGACCATCCCAGAGCAGTCTGCATCTCCGGTGTACCATGCCCTGTTGTTCTTTGCCACCTGATCCAAGATCACCACTATGTCCGGGAACGTTCTAGACATATACGACCCTCCACAAGATGCATCTATGGTTCTAGACATGTACGACCCTCCACAAGTTGCATCTATGATTGGCTTGGTGACAAAGTTGCAGGACCTGTAAAAGACTGCCTTTAAGTGTTCATCAGTGAGATGATGGTTTGGGCACTGCTTGAGTTTCTATCGGAATCTCTCCCAAGACTGGTACAGTGCTTCATTCGACATTTGCTTGTGAGATTCGATCTCATCTTTGAGCTTCAGTTGCCTTAAAGCAGGGAAGAACCTCTCTTAGAAGGCCTCCTTTAGTTCTCTCCACGAATGGATGGAATCATGGGGGATCTCATTCAGCCACCTTATCGCCTCACCAGACAGAAAATGGAAATAATCTGAACCGCAGTGCTTGTTGACTGATTCTTGGGATCTCAGATGACTGGCAGGTCGCCAAGAAATTCATCAGATGCTGATTTGCATCCTCGATGGCCGCTTAGCTGAAGTATCCCTTTAACTGCAGCATTTGCAGCATTGTGCTAGTGATAGTGAACTTGACACCAGCAGGTAGAGGTGGCAGCACTATTGCCCCAGTGGTCCTAGCACCCTCATTATCATCGTTTACTACTGGGGGGTACTGAGGTCCTTGAGGTCTCAATGGGGGTTAGTGTTGCTATGGTGATACAAGTGGCACCTGTCGAAATGGTGCCGCTGGTGGTATCACATTACTGGCGAGATCATTCTCACCCAGCTCGTCGTGTCATCTGTCAGCAGGGTTCACTGTTAACTCCCTCTACCTTGCTGGTTCACGGTCCTGGACATTTATTCTACGAACTTACTTAGTGAGTTCGGGGTTGTAGGGAATAAGTGCTTCACCCTTACTTCGGGTGATTGGCATGCAATGCTGGTTTCCTACAAAGACAAAAACAAGAAATAAAAGTAAAATTAGGGACTAGACTTACAAATTGAAAGTAGAACCTAATAGACTATTTCTTCGCCGTATTCCCAAGCAACGACGCCAAAATTAGATAAGCCCAAACTTAGACTCCAAAAGGAAGAGTAAAGTGGTCGTTGGTCAAATATAGAACTCAACCAAAGTTGAGGTCGATCCAACCGGGAACGCATAAGAATGAATCTATTAGCACCGACTTTCAGATGTAAATTTTAATCCCAAGATAAAGTTGCATAACGTAAATAGGTGGTTACGTTGTTCAATTTAAATTCCTATTATAAAGTGACTAATAAGGACGTTGATACCGGGTTTCAAACAAGTAATGATGAGCTAGGGTTGTGTTCTCCATGACGTCTAATACGATAACTAAACTGGCTCGGTAAACTCGTTCGTGATTGTGCATACAAGATCGAACAAATTAGCTAATACCTAGTTCACCTTTCGGTCCTTCCTAGCTATATTTCACTCATCTCCTTTAGGTCTTAGAGTGAATGTACTTTCAGCCTTTGCTCTCGATCTCAGAAGACCCTTACCTTTCGGTCTCAGGTACTTAGACTAGGTTAAAAACCCCAAATTTCTGTTGTAGAACTCTTTTCCTAATCACTACATCCCTCTCGGGCATGTAACAAATATGGGCTTGCCCTAATGTGTCGACTCATTAGGGAGAAGTTAAAGTGAAGAATTCTACAATGAATGCAACGATCAATCCCTCGAATTTACCCTAGTTTGTGTTATCTTATTGAATTATCATAGTTCCCACAACCCTAGTTGTGGGTTTGGCATAGCATGTTCAATACAACTGCCCAAATAGGGTAATGAAATCATAGTAATTGACTTACGTTTGAAAGAACGATGAATCTGTGTTTCAATCTTCAAAGAGATGATGACAATCCACCAATCTAATGTAAAACAAAATCAAAATATTGTTCTCTCTTTTGCTTTCTAACTCCAGCGTTCACCAACCACCAAAATGGAATAAAATAAATCTATATATACAAGGAAAAACTAATCCAATTAAAATAGGGAAAATAGACTTCGGCATAGATACTTGTCGTTACACGGTCCGTGTTAGTCCAGACGGACCGTCACACGGTCCGTAGGTATTCCCTTCTGGTTTCTCACGGACACTAACACGGCCCGTATTGTGTTTCACGGTCCGTTTAATGGTCCGTGTGTCTTCACATGCACAATTTCCCTTATTTTCAATGATGATCCTTCTAGTTCACGTCAACTTCACGGCATATGGCACGACCCGTGGCAGCTGACGGTCCGTTTATCAGTCCGTGCGTCTTCACTTGGCACAATTTCTTTTATTTTCAATGGTGAACCTTCTACTTCACGTCAACTTCACGATACATGGCACGGCCCGTGGTAGCTTTGATGGTCCGTGTGAGCCACTCGTACATCTTGCCTTGGAAGTTTCATGCCCGTGTGAGGTCACGGTTGGTCACATGGTCCGTGTACCGTGACACGGTCCTTGAAGACCTCTGTGGTCCCTCACTTGGCTCAATTTTGGCTTTAGTTTGTTGGGCCCTTCACTCACCCTCTCACGGTCCGTGTGATGTTACACAACCCGTGAGAGGTTCCGTATGTCACCACTTCACCAAATTTTCTTTCTTTTCCTCACAATTTCTCTGTCAGTCCATGCCTTTGTCATTTTCCTTCAAAGTACCAAAACACACACATAAAACCAACACATTTGCTTGAGAACGTGCAAAAATCTTTCACTTAAATCATTATAAGAGTCGTATTTCTATGACTCATCAAGATGTTTTCAATTTTTCCCTTATGAGTCACACCTTTTCCATAGTGTCCATGACTAGGTTGGACCTAGAAAGGCCATCTTATTAATTACAAACAACCTAATAGGTGTGTCATAGCCCAAGCATAGGGCCTAGGTGTGACACGACGATTGGGGAACCTGAAAGGACCTGAAATAACCCTCTAAGAATAAGTAACACATCCTTGGTTGTGAAAGCATAAGAAAACATCAAACATTTAAGTCTAAGGGAAATGGGGCTTTGGATTCAAGGTATAGGAATGAAAAAGGGAATGACTTTCCTCCATCAAATAGAAAGCAAAGACTAAGGGAAGGGTAAGTATGACTCAAGCTATAGGGAAAGTTGGGGCTTAGGACTTCCATCACATTCAATATTGAACAACACATAAAAGGGATAGGGACTAAAGTGAGTGATCTATAATTACAAAAGCATTATAATAGCAATACATTGCACACTATAAAACAACACCTCTTACATGTGTGGAACGGGGCCAAGACATCTCCCGAGAACAGCATTAAAAGTATATTTCCATAAATAAACAAGTCTTAGCAGAGCATGAAAAAATTGTTGTTGTCCCTTGAATAGAGGACTCACCAATAGCAATCTTCAAGCAAGCTGACTAGCCAAAAGGTGGACGATGGATTGGAGCTCTGGTCCCTACTTGGTTAGATCATGTACGCAAAAGTATACGTTAGTACTTTGACTGTACTAAGTATGCAGAATTCAATGCAACAATAAAGTTGTAATCCATAATATACAAGATTCATAATCGTCTACAAAGGAAATCAGTTCGATGTGACATGAATGTAAATGACTTAGTGAAATCATCCATTGAGGGAAATCAAAATGTCATAACCTTGACATGTACATATGTGGGAAATAGACCTTTACCACCATATAAGACCATGCAAACTACTACATATTATCTCGATGTTGCCTCCATACCGAAAAAGGAGTAGTATACTTTCCAAGGCACACTATGCCTCAACTTACGAGATATTATTCATTTCGGAGAGTGCAATACATGAACATTACGAGAACATACCCATTTCAGTCATTAAACATAAAATATAGCCATTTGTGGATCCACTAGTTAATAAATAAATCCTACAGTGGCATGTAGTTAAGGGACAACGGATGTCCTCTCAGTGCTAAGTCTAGTCCCCCAGAATACATGATCATAAACATACATATATCATACATAAGCTCAAAAATCAAGTGCCATGGAAAAAGTAGCTCATTAAAACCACAATCATAATAGGAAAGGCTTCATAATTATCTTAATATTCAAAGCACTTTCATGGAATCATAATATACTTATTAGCCCTAAATATTCATAATAATCATAAACTTCCATGCCATAGAGTAGAATATTTCATCAACTTCATCATGTAACTTTAGTTCAATCAAGATAGGTTCATGAATGAGGACTTAGAAATAATGAAATGGAAGAGTAACATATAAACAAGATAAATCATGTCCATTCAAATATAGCCTAGCAACCAATCATAAAGGAAGCAATAACTCGCTCAGAGCATATTGAAACCCTTATTAAAATCAAAAGTTTCTCATGGAATTTCAATGTATAATAGCGCACATAGGATGAATATCATAATATACTTCATAATATCATCATATGGAAAAGCTCATGAACTCATGCATGACTTGTAATTTAGTGGAGAAGAAGGATGATTTGGATTTGTGGAGGGAAGGCTGCACAAATAAAAATTCACATACCTTGTTGTGATTTGAGTGATGGAAATCTTCGTTAGAAATGGAGAAAATTGAAAACCCTAGCTTGGACTTTTTTCTAGAATGCCGTGGGGAGCATGGGACTGTGTTGGAGGAGTTAGACTTGGCGAATTTGAGAATGGGTTGAAATGAAGTGAATAAGGGTTGTATAATGCTAGAAAGGGTTAATTTTCAGGCTTAAATGATGTAGCATGAGCATTAATTATTAACAAAAAAGTCGAAAATAACCTTCGTTAAAAGCCTGAGGGACTACACAACAAGACCTCAATTATAGGTTGTGGTCTATTCTACGAGTCATGTGAAAGTTATCTTATCTGACTAGTTTTCTGACTACCTTTAAAATATTCTCTGGAACATAAGCCATGATACCACTTACTACCCATGAATTGTTCCATGGACCGTCTAGTTATTCGTGCTTCGAACTTTAGAAGACCACATTTTCTATCATGTTAGGCTTTCATTCAACGAGCATATCTACGTCTTATGGAATCATCTATGGCTCATGAACACCCATGTGCATGGGTGATTCCCCCATTTTAGGGTATTAGAAATGCACCCCTAGAACCACAAAACCTAAGCACAACTCGTATTCCCTTTCATGGGTCATAAACCCATTCGTGAATTCCACATATAGTTGGTGAAATTCCCAAATTCTCATTTCACCAGCACTTTTCATACCTAATAAAATGTGGGGCTTTACAATATCTCCCCTTGGGAACATTCATCCCCTAATGTGCCAAGCACAAGTTCTAGGGAATAGGAAACATGGATCATATATAAAATGCAACAAATGGAATCATCAAAATTTCAAAATCACAATTAAAATAATATTTATAATGCAACCTTATAAGCACATTAATGCATGGATGACATGAAAATGACATGCAAGGAAATGAAGATTCTGAAGTAGAAAAAAATTTGGGACCTTAAGCTTGATTAGAGTGGAAGAGGTAGGGGTATCGTTTCTTCATGTCCATTTCCACTTCCACGTGGAACTTTTAACTTTTTGATTTGTCCATTTGAGTTTAACGAACGCGACATACTTGTTTCTCAACTGCTTCACTTACCTATCCAAGATTTCCATAAACACTTTCTTATAGATCAAATTCTCTACAATGTTCATCATCTCTAAGGGCATAACAGAATTAGGGTCTCCAACACACTTCCTCAATATGGAAGTATGGATAACTAGATGAACCATCCTCATCTCAGTAGGCAACTCAAACTCATACGTAGCTTTATCGACCTGTCTCATAATCTAGTAAGGCCCTATATACCTAGGGGTCAACTTTCTTTCTGGCCAAAATGATATATGCCCTTCATTGGCGAACCTTTCAAGCACATCCAATCATCAATTTCAAATTCAAGATATCTCCACCTTGTGTTGGTGTAAGACTTTTGCCTACTTTGAGCTGCCTTCACTCTTTCCTTTGTAACTCTTACTTTCTCTAAATCATCTAATTACTAATCTAGACCCATCATAGTCATTTCCCCACTTCAAATCACCCTACTAGGGATCTATATCGCCTTGTAAACAAGGCTTCAGACGATGCCATTTTGATGCTAGAATGATAGCTATTATTATAAGATAACTCAATGAGGGGAAAATGCTCATCTCAACTACCTTTGAACTCCAACACCCATAAGCCCTAAACATATAATCAAGGGTTTGAATTGTCCTTTCGACTTGACCATCCATTTTCAAGTGAAATGCCATGCTAAGCTTGACTTAAGTACCAAGACCTCTTTTGAAGTATTTCCAAAAATGAGAAGTAAATTGGGCACCACTGTACGAAAAATACACAATGGAACCCCATGAAATCTTACCAACCTATATATATACAACTTAGCTTAATCCTTGGTACCATAGGTTGTTTTAATTGCTAGAAAATGAGCTAACTTCGTCATCCTATCAACAACAACCCATATGGAGTCAAAATGCTTCTTGGTTCTTCTCAAACTAACCATAAAATCTATGTTGACCTCTTCGCACTTCCATGTGGGGATCTCAATGTCTTGTGATAGGCCACCGTTCCTTTAATGTTTAGTATTGACTTGTTGGCAATTACGACATTCGGCTACAAATCTTGCAATGTCCTTTTCATACCACCCCACTAATACATTTCTCTCAAATTTCTACACATCATGGTAGAACCATGTTGAATGGAATAGAATGAATTATGGGCATCTTTTTAAGTCGAGTCCCTCAATACTTCAACATTTGGTAAACACAACCTACCTTGGTATCTAAGGACACCATCTCTTCCTTAGGAGAACGTCTCTACCCTGCCCTCTTTTACCAATGCTTTCAATTCAACTGATGAGAGGTGGAGGTCTTGCTCTGATTTGACCTCTTTAACCAATGAGGATTTAAAACCATCAAGGATTGCCATGCCTCTATCTTCGACCACATCCACCCCAACCCCCAACATTGCCAATCTATGGAAACTTTGTCCCACTCCTTCTTTCCATCGTCAATGTGAGCTACACTATTCAAAATAACATGTTTAGAGCATCGGCTACAACATTTGCTTTGCTCGGATGATAATTCAAGCTCATGTCATAATCTTTGAGGAGTTCAACCACCTTGTTTGCTTTGTATTGAGATATCTTTGGGTGGACACATATTGTAGACTCTTTTGATCGACTATTACATCCGTATGAACCTCATACAAATAGTGATATAACATTTTTAAAGAAAACATCACGGCCGCTAGCTCAAGTTAATGAGTAAGATAATTGCGCTCACACACATTTAGTTGTCAAGAGTCATAGGCAATGTCCTTGCCACCTTTCATCAACACACACCCAATCCTAGTTTTGAAATATCACAATAAACGACAAATCCTTCTAACATTCTGGTTAGGTCAAGATGGTCCAGAGGTAAACTTATCTTTCAAAGTTTGGAAGCTCTTCCCACATTCGTTGATTCATATGAATTTTAACTTTTTTTGTGTCAACATTGTCAAAGGGGATGCAATTTAAGAAAGGATATCAATAAATCTCTAGTAGTACCCCACTACGCCCAAGAAACTCATAATTTCCATCGTGGGCAAGGGCCTAGGCTAATTTCTCATCATTTCCATCTTTTTGGTTCAACTTTGCTGCCTTCATCCGACACCACATGCCATAGGAATGCAACTTCTTTCAACCGAAATCCACAGTTGTTGAACTTAAAAAAAAAACCTTTCTTTCTATAATATTTTTAAGAACACTCTGAAGTGCTTCATGTGCTCTTCTTTACTCTAGGAATAAATCAAGATATCATCAATGAATACTACAATGAACATGTCAAGGTAGGGTTTAAAGACCCTATTCACGAGATCCATAAATATCACCAAAGCATTAGTTAGATTAAAATAATATCACCACAAACACAAAATGCACATACCATGTTCGTAAACACATCTCGGGGATGTCACACTCCCTGACTATCATTTAATGGTATCTAGAAGGAAGATCATTTTTTGAGAAGTGACTAGCCCCTTGCAATTGATCGAATAGGTCATTTATCTAGGTGTAGGGGATATTTGTTCTTTATGGTGACATTGTTGAGTTGCTGATAATCGATGCACATTCCATGTGAGCCATCCTTCTTCCTCACAAAAAATACCGACGCACCCCAAGGTGGCCATCTAGGTCTAATAAAACCTTTCTTCAACAAGTCATTTAGTTGATCTTTTCTCTTTTAATACCTCCATGGTCATATAGTATGGAGAAATAGAGATATGTTTGTTTTCGAGGAGGAGGTCTATACCAAATTCTATCTGCCCCTCAGGTGGAACATTAGGGACCTCATTGGTAAAGACATTAAAAACTCATTCACCACTAGAATTGACTCAACAGAAAGGACTTTAGACTTGACATTCCTAAACCTTATAAAATGATAAATGCAACCCTTAGAAATAAATTTTTGAGCCTTAAGACAAGAGATGAACTTACCTTTGAACACTGTGTGATGACCTTCTTACTTAAGGACGAGTTCATTAAGAAGTTGGAACCTATCTTTGTGGATTCTACAATCAATGTAAGCATGATATGCATAAAATCAATCCTTCCTGAGAAAATGTAAAAATCCGCCATGTCAAGTTCAGAAAAATCACAAGGCAAGATCTTATAAAATAAAGACACAAGGTGACCCCTATGGACGTTTTAACAACAATAGACTCACCAACAGGGGTAGACATGACAAAAGTCTCATATAACCTTTCGGGGAAAATATCAAACTTATTAGTAATGAATGGGGAAATGAAACACAAAGTGGAACCTAGATCCATTAAACCATACAAATCACAATCTTAAACCTAACATACCAGTGATGACATCAGTTGTTAGATCTACCCCTTGTCTCCTTTGTAGTGATAGGGAGCACCTCCATGTATGCCTCCTTGTGCCCCTTGACCTCCATGGGCATCATGTCCTTAAGGATTACCATCCCTTCTTTTGATTGAAGTATTTGGAAAATTGAAATGTTGGTGGCCTGACTTACCACACCTAAAGCATCCGCCGCACTCTCTCAAGCATTTTCCACTGTGGTTCTTCCCACTTTTAAAATATATGAAATGTCGACTCATCATTACCACCATGAACTCTAGGGTTTAGCCTCATGACATTGAAGAACCTTCTATTTGAAGTGTTTGACGACCTTTGATGTTAGAATTTTGAACCTTGTTGAAAATAGTCACCCTTGGCACCTTGGAAACTTCCCTCAAAACGATCCCCATTCGACTCTCTTATTTTCCTCAACCTAAGCTTCTCTTCCTCAAGTTGTTTGGCATGCTTCATGAGATGATATATATCCATATCCCCTATGAGAATTGCGGCACAATATTCTTTATTGATTAAGTCAGACACATTTGGCACAAACTTGTACATTATTGACCGAGGGTTGGCAACCAACTGAGAAACATACTTGGTGAGGTTGTTGAATACTTCTTCACACTCATGGATTCTTGACTGAGGTTCATAAAATCCATCATCATTTTTTCCCTTAGATCAATTGAAATGAAGCGATCAAGGGAAACGACTTTTGAATTCTCCCAAGAAATGGGCTCATCATCTACCCTCTCAATCTTCCATTAGTTCTACCATATTTGAGCTAGTCCCTTGAGTTGATAGGCCGCTAATTCCTCCTTCTCTTCCAAGCTTACCCCTATAATGGCCAAGACCTTGTACACTTCATTAATAAATTCTAGCGTGTCTTCTTCCACCTTTAAGCCATAAAACTCTCAGGTGTTCAGCCATTTAAATTCCTATCCCTTGAGACGGGAGTGCGAGCATGTGGACCTTCGGCTCCTTGGTTCATTTGGTTTGTCATGGATTATGCAAAAAAGCAATGATATTCCAAAATTTTCCATGCATGACCCCTTCTTCTTAGTGAAGTTGAGGGGTCAAAGGGGTTTGATCCTCATCTAGAATAGGTTCCCTTGGTGGCATTCTCCTTAGCAGCATTATCTAAAAACGAAAAGACCAAGTCCTTAGGAGATTATTTCCTAAATATATCATAGCCTCCCATTCATAGTCGTGGAACGCTTCACAACCATGAACAAAACACTACTAGATGTGATGTGTTGGATTATCGAGTACAATTTACCAACCAAGTGCAATGATATCAAGTTTGTCAGAACTCAATCCTAGGGTCTAGGTGTTACACGACGATTAAAGAACTTGAAAGGGACCTCAAAGAATTCTCTAAGTATAAGCAGCATGTCCTTTCTTGCAAAAGCAAAAGCAAACATCAAGCATTTAACTCTAAGGGAATGGGGCTTTGGACTCAAGCTATGGCGATGTAAAAGAAAATAAGGCTTTCCACCATCAAATATCAAACAAAGACTAAGGGGAGGGTAAGTATGACTTAAACTATGGGGAAAGTAGGGGCTTGGTACTTCCATCACTTTTAACATTTAACAACACATAAAAAGGATAGGGAGTAAAGGAAGTCTTTCATAATTATATAAGCTTCATAATATTTGTGTACTTCAATCTAATGACACCTCTAACATGAGTAAAACATGGGCGAAGACATCTCCCCGACTCACCCTCAAAATTAAATATCCATAAATAAACAAGTCTTAACAAAGCATGAAAGGAAAGTGGTTATTGTCCTCGAAATTGAGGACACACCACTAACAATCTTCAAGCAATTCGACTAGCCACGAGGTGTATGATAGCTAGGAGCTTCGGTCCCTACATAGACAGATCATGTAGGCAAAAGTATGCATTAGTACATTGGATGTACTATGTATGCGGAATTCAATACAACAATGAAATCATAACCCATAATATATAAGATGTATAATCATGTATAGGGGAAATTAGTTTGACATGATATGAATGGTAAATGTTTTAGTGAAATCAGGCATGGAGGGAAGCCAAAATATCATAACCTTGACATGTACATACGTGTAAAATATACCTTAACGAACATATAAGACTAGACGAGCTACTACCTGGCTTTGCCTCCGCACCTGAAAAGAAGTAGTACACTTGCCAAGGTAGACTATACTTCACCTTAGGGATCTTATCCATTTCAATGAGTGCTACACATGAACCTTACCGGAACATATCCATTTTGATGATTAAACATAATGTGGAGCTATTTGTGGATCCACTAGCTAATACATAAATCCTATGACAACACGTATCTAAGGGACAATGAAAATCTACCAAGGTCCTCTTGGTGCTACGTCTAGTCTCATGGAATGCATGATCATATACAAAAATATATCATACATAAGATAACAAATCAAATGACATGGAAAGAGTATCTCATTAAAACATAATCATCATAGGAAGGGCTTCATAATTTTTATAATATTCACTACACTTTCGTACTATCATAACATACTTATTAGCCCTCAATATTCGTAATAGTCATAAACGTGCCTATCACAGAGTAGAAAATTTCATCAACTTCATCATGTAACCTTGGTTAAATCAAGGTGGGTTCATGCATGAGTAGAAATCATGAAATGGAGGAGTATGCATTCACATGATAAATCATGAAAATTTTGAAAAACTTCTAGCAATCCACCATAAGTAAGAGAAAAAAAGCTTAGTTAGGGCATATTGAAACCCTTATTTAAATCATAAGTTTCTCATGGCATTTCAATGTATAATCGCACACAAAGGAGAATATAATAAAATACTTCACAATATCATCACATGGAAAACTCATAAAATTCATAAATCATACATGACATGTAATTAAGTGGAGAAAAGGGATGATTGAGCTTTATGGAGGGTAGGCTCAATAAATCAAAATCCACATACCTTTTTGTGATTTGTGTGATCAAAATCTTGTTAGAAAACATGGAAAATCTGAAACCCTAGCTTGGACACTTCTGTAGATTGACTTGGGGAACTTGGGAGTGTTTTGGAGGAGTTGGAGTTAGGCGAATTTGAGTTGGACTTAGGGTTGTATAAGGCTGGAAAGGGCTCATTTTGGGTTTTAAATGATGTAGCATAGTCATAAGTTATTATGAATCGTCAAAAATACCCTTCTTTAAAAGCCTATAGGACTAGACCACGAGATCCTGATTAATGGTTGTTGTCCTATCTATGAAGCGTGGAAAAAGGTGTCACGTCCTGTTTATTTTTTGACTCCTTCTAAAATCTTCTCTAGAACTCAACCCACAACACTACTTACAGCCTGTAAATTTCTCTACTGACCATCTTGTTTTCTAGGCTTCAAACCTAATAAAACCTTCCTTTCCATCATGTTAGGTAGCCATTCCACGAGCATGACTATGGCTCATGGAATCATCTATGACTCACCTACAGGTACAGCCAACTACCGGTTGATGAGCGCTTGAGTTCTCTTCTTAAGTTTCATTCCGTTCCATCACGACTTACGCCTTTTAGTAGCAACACTTCCGTTGTATGTATTGTCCGGAAGAGGAGGACTCATTGATTATTCGTTCGCCGGAACCAGAAGTGAAAATTTTGGTAGATAGGGATCCCGTAAAAACTTCTTTCGAGGAATGGGCCAGACCGGGTCATTTCTCAAGCACAATACCTAAAGGACCCGATACTACGACTTAGATCTGGAACCTACATGCTGATGCTCACGATTTCGATAGCCATACCAGTGATTTGGAAGAGATCTTTCGAAAAGTATTTAGTGCACATTTCGGTCAACTCTCCATCATCTTTCTTTGGCTGAGCGGCATGTATTTCCACGGTGCTCGTTTTCGAATTATGAAGCGTGGCTAAGTGATCCATCTCGTATTTCTCAAAAAGGTGATTCGATTGATGGGATTTGGTATGAGATCGATGATCTCGATGAGATTGATATTCCAATCTTTCTTCTTAGAACATATTGATTTGACCCCATAAGCGGGACCAAGCATGTTGCCGCCAGAAGCAGAACCCCGTATTCTTCTAGAGAATCTCCTTATTGTTCCAGAGCCACTAGAAAAAGATTCTTTAACAAGAAAGTATTTGGTTCAGATGTAGGATACCTATCCAGAAGTTTTCGCAACTCAATCATAGATGATGGCTCTATGCGTGCTCAAAGGCACAAAACTTCTATTTCGAAACTATTTCAAGCAAATGTACATTCCCCCCTTTTTGTCGACAGAATAACCCCTCTCCGTTTTCTTTTGATATCTCTGAACTGATTAAACCAATTTTTCGAAATTGGACAGGTAAAGGAGGAGAATTCAAGATTTTAACGTCTAGATAAGAACAAACAAAACGAGAAGAGAAAAAAGAAAAGGACAAAGAAGAGGAGAATAAAAAAAAGGAAGAAACACGGATAGCAATCGCAGAAGCCTGGGATAGCATTATTTTTGCACAAATGATAAGAGGTTACATGTTAATAACTCAATCAATTCTTCAAAAATATATTATATTACCTTCATTGATAATATCCAAAAATATCGGGCGTGTGTTATTCTTGTAACTTCCTGAACGGTCTGAAGATTTTCAGGAATGGAATAGAGAAATGCAGATTAAATGTACTTATAATGGTGTTCAATTATCAGAAATAGAATTTCCCAAAAATTGGTTGGTAGATGGGATTCAGATCAAAATTTTATTTCCTTTTTGTCTAAAACCTTGGCATATATCTAAAATGTACCCCTCCCGCGGAGAGCTCATGAAAAAGAAAAACAAAAAGATGATTTTTGTTTTTAGACAACTCTCTCTAAGGAACTCGGCAATATAGCCCCGTAACTTCGGGAGAAAGGGTGCCTCCTCACAAAGGGGGTCGCAGTGACCAGGCCCGGGCGACTGTTTACCAAAAATACAAGTCTCCGCAAAGTCGTAAGACCATGTATGGGGGCTGACGCCTGCCCAGTGGGGGAAGGTCAAGGAAGTTGGTGACCTGATGATAGGGGAGCCGGCGATCGAAGCCCCGATGAACGGCAACCGTGACTATAACGATCCTAAGGTAGCGAAATTCCTTGTCGGAAGTACAACAAGAAAAGGTAATCTTCTTTTTCTGTATTCAACCAAGAAAAACCCCTCCACCTGGATTCGAATCCTAATACGTTTTTGTATTCCTTAGAATTTCTTTTTCCTGTTCCTAGTGGTATCAAAACGCCGGTATGTCTGGATATCTTATCTGTCTCTCCAGGAAAATGGGTATCTCTAGAAAAGATTTTCAGTTTAATTCATTTTTTTTCTCTCCACCCAGACCAACCCACTGACT
The DNA here is from genome assembly GCA_029948455.1 of Solanum rostratum. Lineage (NCBI taxonomy): Eukaryota > Viridiplantae > Streptophyta > Magnoliopsida > Solanales > Solanaceae > Solanum > Solanum rostratum. The sequence goes on from CM057053.1 coordinate 26,269,953, forward strand.
CGGCTTCTTAGATTTAAGGTGATTTGTGTATCGACCCCAACGATACTATTGTTCCGTACCATTATGGAAGAAGATCCGGGCAAGATATGCACCTCTTCAGGAATGAAAAAATCGATCTACTTTCAGCTTTTGTTTCATTTCTTTTGGAACAAGCACAAACACTTTTTGACTATGGATCTACTACCAGAAATTCAATGCGTAATCTCAGCATCAGTCCCATAGGTTTGATCCTGTAGAATTTGACCCATTTTCTCATTGAACGAAAGGTAAGGAGGTCAACCTCTTTCAAATATACAACATGGATTCTGGTAATGTAGTTGGACTCTCATGTCGATCCGAATGAATCATCCTTTCCACGGAGGTAAATCTTTGCCTGCTAGGCAAGAGGAGAGCAAGTTCCAAATTCTTTCTCTGTAGGACATATTTTTTCTTTCAAAAACCTCCTGTTGTGGAAATCCATCTATGGTAATAGACAAAAAAAACTCCATACAGTTGGATCTTTTGAACCCGCTTCAAGTTATCATGAAAATTCATGAATCTTGGGGTAAACAATCTCTATTGCTTATGTTCACTTTTTTCACCATTTGATTCTTGTACATAGGAAATGAGACTCAACTTTTATATATATCGTAGAATGAAGTACCACATGGGTGGATATATATATGAATCCAAATCTGCCGAATCACTCATGTTATGATCTTCTACATCCTGAGTCTTCCCGTTCCGTCATCTGGCTTATGTTCTTCACATAGCATTCAGACCGAATGATTCTATGAAATTACGTCGATACTTCCACATATTATGGTTAACGTAGGTGACATCTCTATTTTTCCCCCGAGAAATCTTTAGAATTCCCACTGCTTAACTTTCAATTCGCCTCTGACCATCAAATGAAATGTGAACAACCCGTCCTCCTCTCTTTGAAACCGTCCTCCTCTCTTTGAAAGGAGGGGCGCTTCCGGTGCTGTCGTTGGAAAAACCCATTGTCGGACTTGATTAATCGCCCTTTGTTGTTCAAACTGAATCGTTTCGTTTTTGTAATTTTCTAATTGTTCCAAAGTCTTATAACTTGAATTAATCAAATTCAATTTTTCTCGTTCTATCTTAGAGTAACAATTCACTCGAAATTGCTCGGCTTCGGTTTCTACTGGTCCGAGAGGATGATCAGCCACACTGGGACTGAGACACAGCCCAGACTCCTACGGGAGGCAGCAGTGGGGAATTTTCCATAATGGGCGAAAGCCTGACGGAGCAATGCCGCATGGAATATTTGGTTTGATACCCTGCTACTAGTTCTTCTTCTGCTTCTGGTAAATCAAAAGGTAATCTTTCACACTCGGCGAGAGACGAAATTAGAAAAATGATAAATCCGATGGGTTGATGCCACAAATTCCACCCCCAAAAACCATATTTTGACTGCGCTTCCACTATATCAACTGTCTTGAACTGTTAGATAATCATAGTCATAATGATGCATCTCTTCTGAGACCGGGACCTTTTATCATGACTTCTGCTCGTTGCCCCCCGAGCCAAGTGGAGCACGCATGAAGTAGTCAAATGCTTCTTCTATTCTTTTCCCTGGTGCAGCTGGGCCATCCTGGACTTGAACCCGAGACCTTGCCCGTATGGAAGCCCACGTGCATAGGTGGTTCCCCAAACATAGGCTACTAGAAATAAACCCCAGACTCACAAAACCTAAGCATGGCCTATATTCCCTTTTTATGGGCCGTATAACTGTTACGATAAAATATCTGGGTATGATGGCACTCACCTAAGCCAGCAAGGTGAGTAAGTCCAAAACCTAAATAAGTCAACATAATGATAAAAACAGAAGATAAACATTCTAAATGAGATAGATTAGCATTGGAAATCAAGGCTACAGCCTTCCCAGAACTGGTGTCACATATACAAGTCTCTAAATACAGAATACACAAATAAAATACATGTATCCATGTCTGGTTCATGAATAGAATAAAACATAAAAGGTAAAAATCTTCGAAAAGCTATTGAAGGGACAAGCAGCTATCTTTCGATAGATCCAAATCTCGATCTTGTAAATTAGAAAGATATTAAAGAGGACTGGCCTTACAAACTAAACAAATATGACATGGGATCAGCTCTGAACCATAGGCATTGGGCCCCTCTTGTTGGAGGGTATGAAAGTGTCTAAAAAAAAAGTCTAGAAAAGTTTCTAAGTGTAAGTGGTTTCACGAAGGGGTATACAACTCGTGAAATTGAATATACATCGTACCTAGGTTTCGTGGGTCCTATGGGTGCAATTTCTGTAGGTCATGTTTTGAGGGTAATCAGTGCATGAGGGTTAGCATGACTTGTATTATAAATTACACAAGCCATTACAAGTAATTACACGAGCCGTTACTTGTATAAGTTACAGATTGTAATTTGTTCCACGACTCGTTACTTGTGCTCGTGGAATGAAGGGCAAAATTTAAGGCAAAATGGCCTTCTGAAATTTGGAGTATAAATTATTAGCATGACTTGTGGATTGAATGATGGGCCATAAGTTATTTCATGGTTTGAGTTTCAAAGAAGGTTCCTAAGGGTCCAAAGTGTTAACGAGATTAGACCCCTTTTCAAGACCTATAGACAGGATCACGATCTGTAATCGAGGTCTCGTGGTCTGGTTCGAAAACTTTAATGAAGCAGCATTTTCAATATTTCCTTATATTCTAAGCCTATGCTACATCATTTAAGCCCCTAATTAAGGTATTTTAAGCCCCATACAACCCTAAACTACTCCATTCTCCTTTGTTAAAAAATAACCTAAATTCTAAACTCCTCCCAATTACTCCAAAGCATCCTCAAGAATCTCAAGTAGAAAATGGAAGCTAGGGTTATAGATTCTCCTCATTTTCCAACAAGATCTCCATCTCCAATCATACCAAGGTATATGGATTTTGATTTATGGAGATCTGTCCTCAAAAAAGCTCAACCAACCCTCTTCTTCAACTATTTTCAAGTAATGGGTTAATTATGGTAGTAGCATGAACTCTTTTATATGATGATATTATGAAGTAATTTATGGTATTGTACCGTTTTACATTATTTTGATATGACATTCCGTGTGAAATATTCGATTTACATGTGGGTTAAATGATACCCTAACCAAGTTTTACTTTGTTTATGGTGGGCTACTTTTAATAATTCCCAGATGACTCTATTTTTACTTTTTCCATGGTATTTACTCTCCAAATTGCATGATTTTAAGCATATGTAAATACACCCATCATGTTTTGATCAAGTTATGAGTCAAGCTTCTTATGTTGGTGACAACTTTATGTCAAGATATGTAAATTATGAATGTTATGAATCTCGAAGCGCTATTATGCATGCTATGAGATTTGAGAATATCTTAAAAGTTATGAATGATATGAAACCCTATCTTTGATACTATGAAGCTTTAGTTTTGATTAGATACTCTATTATAATATTATGATATTATAAGACTTTGTATACTATGACTATAAATATGCATTGAATATTCTATGGAATTGTGACCAAGCTTCGAGCGGACATTAGTAGATAACCATTGTCCCTTAGCTATGTTTCCGCCATAGATTTGTGATCAGCTAATGGATCCGTATAGCTCCTTTTGTGTGATTGGCCAAAAAGTTGGTGTTCCCATAAGAAACCTATTCTATGTTGACCGAAAAGAGTGTTATTCCCATAAGGCATTTATTATATAATCTTCGAAATATGGTAAGTCTCGCAAGGTGAACTATTTGGTTTACCTTTGCAAAGTAGACCACTCCTTGTCCCATGTGGAGTGAATATTTGGATTCAAAGTAGTAACTCTCTTGATCTTATTTTATCAATTATGGCCCCTTCCCATCTATGTGTGATATGTTATGTGACTTGATGACTCTTCATGCATGTTTTGACTAAGCATTAATCATCTCTGTTATATTGAGTCCATATTCATTAATTATTTATGCATATTGTTTAATTATGCTTATGTTCCTTGTTGCATTGAACTTCGCATACTGAGTACATTTCAAGTACTAACACATAGTTTTTGCCTATATGATCTAACCTTGTAGAGGGCAGAGCTCCTATTCATCCTCCTCCATGTTGCTAGGCAGATCGACTGAAGATTGTTATTAGTGAGTCCTCAATTTTGGGTATGATATCTACTTACTTTCATTCTTTATTAAGACTTATCTACTTATGTATATTTATCTTTTGAGGGTGACCTAAACAGATGTCTTGGTCCTTGTTCCACTTATGTTAGAGGTGTTGTTGGACATGGAGATGTATGTTATGAGCTTGACTCCTATTATATTTATGTTACTATCAAAGACATCCCTTAGTCCCTATTCCCTTCTACGTGTTGAGCTCGATGCTGTGATGAGATGAAAGTCATTAGTCCCTATTGCCTCCATAGCATGAGTCATAATTTCTTGCTCCTTAGTCCTTATTTGCTATGTGTCCATGTTAATCCTCTTCCACATAAAATTCCCATAACTTGATTCCTATGTCCCGTTTCCCCTAGAATTATGTTTTTGTTGTTTAACTATGCTTCCATAACAAAGGATGTGCCATGTATGCTTAGGAAGCTATTTTGGGGTTCCTTCGGGTTCCCCATTCGTCATGTTACGCTTAGGCCCTAGGCTTTGGTTGTGACAACTTCTCTGCAATATTGTGGATGTTTTCTTATTATTCGGCTTTAGAGATTGGTTGAGACTATTTCCATTTTCCCTATCTAGAGTAGTCGTGAGATGGTTTGCAGAATTAATGCATGCTTTTATGACATCTTGGGAGGAACCTTTAGATACATTCTTTGAAAGATTCTTTCCTCCCTCAAAGATGGTGAAACTCCAGGGAAGTATTGAGAATTTCAAGCAGATTTAAGGTGAACCACTTGATGAAATATGTTTGAGAGGTTTTGAAAATTCCTATTACAATGGCAAAATTACAAAGTTTCGAACCATCTTCTTTCGAAAATCTTGTAGGTGAGTTTATATGTTTTGAATAAAGGTATAGCTGATCCGTTGGTAAGAGGAGGCATCATGAAACAAATACTTGCTGCTACCTCGGGGTTGCTTAATGATATGACCAAGATAAATAGAGTTTTGTATACATGAGATGACCTGGTTTCATCTACTCAAAGGGGACCATCCAAGGAGTAATTAGCCAAAGATCAAGTGAGAGATAAGAATATGGCCAAAATGATAACTCAGTTAGATCTCTTCACTAAACACATGATGGGTAGTGGTTGGAAAAGTGTGAGTGCTATTAGTGTTGCTGGTGATATATCGTTTGATAGTGTGCTTTATGCTTGTTATTACAGTGAGGAGGTCCACTATATGGGAAATCAAGTATTGGGTTCTTGGCCTGTCTTTCCAAGGCCAACCTAGAATCAAGGTTAGAACAACGGGAATCGTTGGAGGGGTAGAAATTAGAAAGATCAATCTAGAGGTTGGATCGGAAGGGAAGGTGAGAGAAATCGCTAGATTCCACCCCATGATAGGGTGAAGCCTACGAAGAAGGTTGTGAATTTGGAAATCTTCATAACCGAAGAGATGTGACTATAATTTTAAACAATGTTTAAGCTTCAAACAAGGTGTTGAAAGAGATGAAATCCGATTTTTCATAGTTGAACAAAACCATGACTAACATTAAGCATCTATAAAGTATTTGGAGACACAACTAGTTGTGATATCAGCCAATCTAAGTCAATATCCAAAAGGTGGCCTACCTAGCAACACAATAGACAACCCCAAAAGAGAAATACAATAGTGCATGAGCCTTTACAACATGTAGTGGCAAAGTTGTTTAAGCTATTGTACCTAAACCTAATTTTGAGATAGCTTATGGTGTCAATGCCTATTTGTTTCGAATTGCTAAAGAATAGAATGTGGAAGAATGTGTGGTGATTATGAATGAAGATGGTGATGAAGCTATGAATAAAGGAAGTGATTCTCTCAGTAATCTCAAGAGTAGTAAAAATGTAAAAGTTGGGGGTGTGTAAGTAATGCTAAAATTGAAACCCCCCTCCCAAAAAAAATGCTAAGTCATCTTTGAAGTTTAATGATCCTTAGATGAAGATTAATCTTACTTTTTCTCAAAGGATAAAATAGGAGGAAGACACCATGTTTCCGAAGTTCCTATCCATGTTCAACTCTCATTCTGTCAATATCCCATTAGTAGAAGCTCTTGTAAAAATGTTAGGGTATGTAATGCTTATGAAGGAATTGATGACCAAGAAGAGAACCTTCCAAAGGAAAACAATTGAGGTATCACACAGTTAAAGTGAGATTGTTACCAATAACTTGATAGTAAAGAAGGATTAGTACGGGGTGTCTACCATTCCATATACCATTGGAGCCTATAACATTGGCAAGGTATTGTGTGATCTCTATTCTGACATAAATCTTATTCCATTTGCCATCTTTAAAGAGTTGGGATTGGATACCCCCTCACCGTCGACTATGAGATTATTTATAGCGGACCAATCTATCTAAAGAATGGTAGAAATTTTGCATGATGTCTTGGTGAAGGGTCATAAGTGTATCTTGCCAGCTATTTGTTTAATTATTGATTGTGAAGTGGATGTGGATGTGCCCACCATCCTTAGTAGACCATTCATGGCTACCGAGAGGGCATTGTTGGATGTTGAAAGAGGACATTTAAATTTTTTAGTGATAGAGGAGGAGGTAGTGTTCAACATTTGCAAATCTATGAAGCAGGCGAAAAACTCCAAGTGGTATGAGCGAGTGATCGATCTTGGGTTACATGAAGCCAGAAGGACTATGTCATTCCATGATGTCATCTATGGCACTGCTTGGGAGGCAACCTAAGGATGATTGGTAAGTTATCTTTTAAATAATGGGTGCTAGTCGTGGAGATTTGAGAAATGGAGGATTTGAGGTTGAAGCAAAAGGGTGGTATGATGTTCCAAAAAGGCTGATTGCCAAGTTGAAATGGCAATTGCTAGTTCGACAACCTTTTGAGTTAGTTGATGAATATTGAAGTTCCATCAGATTAGGCGATCAAAGTTGCAATTTGATGGATTGCCAAATTGTATAGGCGATAACAAATTCCATCACTTTTTGATGATGAAGAAAAAGTTTAAAATCTATAAGAAAAAGTATTCGGCGGATCAATGAATATGTTCGGCAGAGTAATTCGGCATCGCGAGATCTTGCACTTGACAAACTTAAGTGCTTTTCAAATTCTTCAATCTTTCACTCTTCATATTCTATCCTTTTAAATTAATAAGCAAGTCAGGATCCCAGTAGCTTTCCTTTTTGCATTCTTCTTTTGATTATGTGGATTTCATCAACAAAAATCTTACTTTGCGATTAACATTGTTAATATATCATCATTGAGGCATGTTCTTTGCCCTTGTTTTTTACTTTTGAGCTAGTATTGGTTGATAAGGTCTTGAGTAGGGTTTTGAAAGAATGAGAATCACAGTGTATTGTTGGAAGCTTGTTGGACATTTTATGGGTTATGTGTTTTTATGATTGGAGAACCTTAAGTCCTGATTGTACTTGTTTTGTTTGGGTTATTTATTCTATTGATGATATGTGAAATTGATTGGGTATATGCTATTCTTTTAAGTTTTATTTGATGCATGTCTCACGTAATTATTGTATGAGATGGTAAATTGTCCAAATTTGGTCATGATGGCTTCCTTAGTAGCTTTTGTTGGGATATTGCCATGAAGTTCTTGATCATAATTGCTAATGCTTGCTTTTTGAGTTTGTTGGCTTTGTGGGATTGGGTAAAATTGGTGTAACCCCCAAATTTGATTAAACAACTTCAACATGCCCCATGATAGAGTAGGTGACATCTTTCTTAAGGAAAAAGTCGTCATTTGATCAAATTTGTAGACACGGTAAGCATGTTTAGATGAACCCACAAGCATGTATGATGTTGTGTCTGTGGGGTAGTGTGTGAGAATTTCCCTCATTGTTGTGTAATGTGATTGAAGTTTTGCATGAGGGAATGTTAGCCTTGCAAGTTAATTTCAGAAATGGTCACTATGACTACTAAAGTTGACTCGGTGATGCAATGACTTGTCATACACATCACTTTTTCTGCCTGGTTTTTGATGCTTAGTTCTATCACTATCAGCAATGGTATTTTCAACCACCAAATGTGATAGTAATTTGAAGAGTGAAAACTGTGAAAAAAGGTGACAGTCTATTTGACCGCCGAAACAGTTCAGCGGGAAAATTGACAAGTTTGCAATGCATGTCTCACTGATTCTTATTTCTTATTCCTTTTTCCATAAAATTGATTCTCGTAGATACTTTAGCGTGTTTGTTTTGCAGGTATGGCTAGATCAGAAGAGGCAATTAAACGTGGAGGATCTAAGACAAGTCAGGAAGTCATCATAGCCCTGATCGAACTGAGAAAAGACAACAACGACCCTGTAGAGAAGAATGGGAAAAGGGAAAGAAAAAGATGGTAGATCAATGGGATCCTTAAAGTAATTATGAGGGGTCCCTTTGCCTAAGCTGGACCAGTTCAGAAAATGACCAAGTAGGGTCCAAAAGCCCCACTCATAAGCCTCCATTTTTGGGGCTGAGTCTCAAAAGGCATCAAATTGAGGCAAAGTCCAAGGCTCTCGATGATCCTCCCCTCCAGACTTCATAGATTATTTAGGAGACATTATCCCCAAGACCTTGAGCAGATTGAAAGCAGTGGGGCTCAGAGCCGTACTGCAGGAGACAAGAATTTCTATTGATGGGTTTATTGATAGGTACCCTGAGGTGTGGGACACTTTACGGTTTCATCATTTCGAATGCTTCGTCAAACCTTGGGATCCCTATTTACAAGATGGTTCTATGAATTTTACAAGGAATATGCAAAGTTTAGTCCAAAAAGTAGGGACGAGAATATAATTTATCCAAAGCAAGTTGACAGTGTTGAGGCGAAAGGTGTGTCTTTCCCTTCCAGCGAGATGGACATAAACGACTTCTATAAGTGCACCTATCGACTCCACTACAACTTGGATGATATGATCAAGAAAGAAACCTTGGATGACCTGAAAGCTTGGTTGGCCCCTATGATTGGCATACCAACTCCTTCTGGACGGAGAGACAAGCTAGCATTGAAAAAAAGAGATGAATGGTCTCGTAAGGAGTTCGGGTTTATCAACAACAACCTTATGCCATCCCAAAAAAAGTCATTCTTCGACATTCTAAAGTAGCATTAGTTGGATGCATAATGGACCACCAGAAGTTGAATTTGGAATCTATTATTGCCCCTGAGATCATCGTTAGGGAAAATCAGCTCTAGACTTCACTCCCATTTCCTAGCCATATTACTACATTATGTACAAGAGCCAAAGTTCCATTCGATAAAAAAACCAATGTTGAGATCACTCTATCGGCCTCCACTGACTTCCGGCTGATTGAGGCAAAGTTTCAAAGGAATGAAGAGGATCGGGCCAAGAAGAAGCTAGTCGACACTACACCGGTGGTTGATGTTGAGACTTTCAAGTTTGGCCCAATAGAGCCAACACTCAAGGAAGTTGTTGATATGTTGTCAAAATACAACACTTTTGATTCTCAAAACTTAGAATCTTTTGTGTTATTAAAGTGATGTTAGTAGATTTGGTGTGTCTTTATGTTTGTTTTATAGGATTACAGGTTGTCATGATTTTTGAGCTAAGTGTGTAGATATTGCAAAATTTTCTATTCTATGACCCTTTTACGAGCTATGGAGGTTTCCACGGGCCATAGAGTAGGTTTCGTAGCAAAATCTTGTGAAAGGGACATTTTTCGAAGTTAAACCTACAAAAATGCTTATGAGGCATAAAACATTGTATGAGTCGTAGATTGGTATTGTACCCTAAGGATAAAAAGGTAGGGAGTTGCTGAAACGTCATCAGACGAAACCCTCCATGGGCCTTAGAACTATATACAACCCGTAGATAGGTCTCTTAGAAGTCAACCCCAGATTTGCAGATGGAATCCACGAAGCCTCGATTACAGGGCCGTAGAAGTTTACACGGCCCGTAAAGATGCCCGTAGAGCCCGTCGACCCAGTTCTTCTATTTTGATTTTGCTTTGTATTTTAAATACTATAAATAGGGTTTTAGGTTATTTTTTGTAACAAACAATAGAGAGTTAGTAGGAATGAGTGTGAAACATTGTGAGACACTTGGGAAACCATATTTTGCATTCTTAATTCATAGTTTTGAATTTTATTGAAGAGCTTGGATTTCTTATTCTTAATTTTATTTTGTAAGTGCTTAATTAGGCTATTCATTGATGATTGGAGCATCTACACTAAATATGAGTAGCTAAATCCACAATAAGGGTTGTGGGAACCATGAAGAATTAACAAGGTAAACCTGGAACATTCGTAATTCTTGGAAAGTGTGCATGCATGTACTAATTAATTCTCTTTGTTTTGATTGATTTTTTACAGTGGCAAACATTAGAACTCATCTAGTTTAATTGACTAGATCAAGGTAGTAATGAATAGAAAAATAGATGAATTAACAGGATTCGATTGATGTTTCTCATCTTATCAACAAAACTGGATCAAGGGGAGGTTATACTTGAATAATAGGTAAAGTTTAGTCATGTCATACTCCTGAATCAAAGGGTCTAGTAAACTTAACTTACCGTTTTGCATGCTACCCACTAAAAAAAGATTCGATTATCTAGTAATATCAAGTTAGGGAATCATGGGAAATACAATACCCTAGTTACTCTTCCTACTAATTTCACAGACTTGTCTTAGTCTATGATTTCTTTCTATAGTTTTACAACCAGCCCCCCTTTTGGGGAATAAATAGGTTAATCATATCAAATTTCTTTAAATTACTCTAAGTCTACCATATTCCTTGTGGGTTCGACCTTGACCTTGGTTAGGTTATATATCTTGACGATGGCTGCTTTAACCTTCAAAAAGGAGCTATAGCTTGGTTGACATCAAGATTTTGGTGCCGTTGTCAAGGAATATGGCAAGACTTGTGTATATTTGAGTAATTCGAGAATTAATACTTATTTCCCTCATTTTATATTTTTTTTGTTTTGGTTTTTGTTTCAATATGCAGGTGTTGTTTATGCACATTACTTGAAGTCTCATTCCCTTGACTCCGTTTAACCCAGAGATCCAGAGAACACTAAGAAAAATAGCCTAAGACAACACGAACAACACCATGAAAGTAGTACTGAACCATAATAAGAATGATAATAGCCCACCTCTGCTTGAGGATATTCATCCACAGACACAAGACCTTAAGGTTGAAGCTCATACATAGAATCAATATCAGCCTAAACCTTTTGCTATGGATATCATTTGAGCTATTGGGTCACTTCAAAAGTTGTAGAATCGCGGGTTGTTCGCTAGCCTACCATCAAAGGATCCGCATAGCCATCTAAACAATGTTGTCTTTGTCTGCAATAGTGTAATGGAAAACCAAAATCTATTTATGGATGTTTGTGGACTTCATGTATTCCCATTGTCTCTAATAGAAAATGCAGTGCTATTGCTATCCAAGCTCTCACAAAGCTCGATAACAAGCTAGGATGAATTGTTGAAGGCCTTTTTGCAAAGGGTCTTTCTGAGATCAAAGAAGCTGAAGTTGAAAGACAAATCCTACAACTTCGAGCAACATCCTGGTGACTTGATATGTACTAAGTAGGGGAGGTTCACAAAGTGTCTAAGAAGTGTCCCTGATAACAAAATCACTAATGATGCCTTAGGGGAGATCTTCTACTGAGTCGTGGATGAGAAAAGCCAAGCATGTGCTGATACCAATATGGGTAGCTTGTTTTTCGATCAACCATTTTCAAGGGTTGCTAAGAAATTGAAAAATGTTGTGAAGAAGAATCGTGCATGGGGAACTAGGGATAGTTCGCTAACAAAGAGCTCATGTAAAATCATTACTAGTTTGGCAAAAGCAAAAAAAATTAAGAGCTGATGCAAGAGCTTGCTCGAATTAGTACCAATGTAGAGTTATTGATGAAGAAGAACCGGAATGGGTGAATGCTGTTGCTCCTCATCCTTCATGAGTGCCCTTGTACGAGGATCCTTACTATGAGGAGGACACTTGCTTCATCACTGATCAAATGGGGGCTTTCCAGACCAATGCCCAAGGGTCCAATCAGGACTATTAGTGTCAAGGTGAAGGAAACCAAGGTCAGAACTATAATAGAGATGGTGCCTTTAGAGACAATAATGGTCGAGGTTACTCTGTCTAAACTAGGGGCCAGGATAGAGATGCAGATTAGGGTCGCAGAGATGGTTACAAGAATGCTCCATATGTGCCACCACATAATTGAGATTCGGGTGCTGGTAACTCTACAGTCGAGGAGATATTAGATCATATGTTGAAGAACACTGACACAAAGGATGTGACCTTGAGGGAGATGAAGTCTGACATCTCCAACATTAATCAGATGATCGTGTCTTATTTTGTTGCTATCAAATAGCTAGAGAAATAGTTTGGTCAAATATCAACTCAACTCAACCAACAATAGAAAGGTACATTGCCCAGTGATACAGTTCAAAATCCAAAGAATGAGGGGTAGTGTATGACGATGACTACTCGTGGTAACAAGCACACTATTGATCCTCCAATGCTAGTTGATGATGATGATATTCATATGGAGATAGTTGAGGTCAAATATGCGTAGAGTGGAGATGATCATGTCGATGATAGGGTGAGTGATGCTGCAGTGACACCAAAAAAGTTGAAGCCCATTCCTAGACCTCCTCCTCCCTTCCCTCAAAGAATTAAAAATTAAGAAGGAGAAAGGTAAATTCAAAAACATCTTCTCCATCCTGAAACAACTCTCCATCAACATTCCTCTCATTTAGGCATTAGAGATGATGCTGGGGTATGCAAAGTTCATGAAGGACTTGGTAACAATGAAGCGGACTATAAGCCAAGAGCTTTCTCAAGAGTATCAACATTGCAGTGCGATTGCTATATAGTCCTTGGTGCAAAAGCGAGAAGATCCTGGCTTATTCACTATACCCTGTACTATTAGAGATGCGGAGTTCGTCAGGGCATTATGTGATCTCGGTGCTAGCATAAATCTGATACCCCTTGCGGTCTTCAGGAAGCTAGGATTAGGAGCCCCTATTCTAACGACCATGTGATTGTTGATGGCTGACCACATGGTCAAGAAGCCTATATGGATACTCTATGACATCCTTATCAAAGTAGATAAGTTCAATTCCCCACAAATTTTGTGATCCTTGATTACGAAGTCAACTTTGAAGTTCCAATCATCTTGGTAAGGTCCTTTCTAGCCACTGGGCGAGTTCTTGTGGATATGGAATTCGGCCAGCTCATGTTTCGATTGAATGATGAAGACGTTGTCTTCAATATCTTTCAATCGATGAAGAGGCAACATGACATGAAGATAGATGTTTTGACACTTGGTGAGGACTTAGTAACAAAGTTGTCTAAGACATGTCGCGATAATAAATCAGGCGCTACTTAGTAGGCAACCCCACATATTTGATGTAATAGTGGTAGTTTTATTTTATTATTAGCTTTCAGACCTGTAGGTAGTTTAATTTTACTATTTTGGTTGTAATGTTTTGACATTGGGCTGTTGCATATTGGGTAACACAGCGTTTTGTGAAGAATATGTAGGTACAAGACAAAGTCAACTAGTTTTGGCTGAATAGGCAACAAGAAGTGCTTCTACAACTTGTTCTATTTGACATGTTCAAGCTATGACCCGTACATTGACTTTTAAAACACTTCCAGTGAGCAATGTTTTGTGCACTTCAGTCCATGAACCAAATTTACAGCCTATAGATAAAACTATGGGAAGGGAAAGGGGCTCATGGACCCCAGATAAGTTTCCAACTTTTGACTAAGTGTTGAAGGTTTCCACGACTTACTCTACGAGTCGTATTTTATTATATGGCCTAGATCCTGGTCTATAAAACACATCTCCCAAAACTAGGGTTTGGGCAGTCTATGAGATAGGGTTCTACGAGCCGTAGAATTCTCTACGACTCACAATTGGGATTTTATAGAAGCCTAGGCTAAATTATTTCAACCGATCGAGTCAAAGTATAAATAAGGGATCAAATAATTTTGACCCCCACTTTTAAATAAAATTGCACAGAATACCTGATCCCTCTACCCTAGCATTTTCCCATCACCATCTAACCATCACTCCATTTTCCAGCACGATTTTTGGCCGCCTTTGGCAAACTAGGGTTTTCCATCCTTGGGCCTTCTCTTTCAATTTCCTCGTCATTTCGCTCAAATAGGGAAGTCCTTGGCCGTAAATCCTAGTTCAACTGAAATACATGTTCTTATGATCATAATTCATTGATAAGTATGGTGGTCTAATTTTTATCTAATTGAGTCTGTGGTTTCCCTTGTATATGCTTAGGGTTTAAGTGTGAATAATATGTTGCCAATGCTTGAATAGTGTTAAATGCCAGAAATGCGTCTGTGGCCGTGTTTTGTGTGTTTGAATGATGGTATTTGAAAACTATGTTGGCATATGTCATTTGAAGTGAATAGACTCCATTGCTTGAGAAACAATACGTGATCAAATGTTTGTGACTTGATGTTTAAACATTCAAACAAGGTTAGTTTGCCTTATAAACATGTAAAATGAGATTCGATGGGGTCATGTGGGATCATTGCATGTGCAATGTTGGGAGTTCGTAAAATCATGTGGGGTGCAGAATGTATTGATTCAGTGCTGATTTTAAATGCTTATATTAAAATTATTTTAGGGACCCATTTAATAGACTTGGAAACAAAAATTTCTTGATATTTCATATAACCAGTGACTTGTACGGCTCGTGAAATCTTCCACGAGCTCTAGTTTCCCCTGGTATGAAACTACAAAAACTTTACATTTCTGGGATTCTATTAGATGAGAACTTCTATGGGTCGTAGTGGTATGATTGGGAGAAATGTCCGCAGGGCCCTGCCTATATAAATTAAACACTGGAACATATCCACGACTCACTCTATGACTCGTGGATTATTCTGCGTAGTACCTGGTCTTGGTAATGCAAATCCAATAGCTAAATTTAATGCACTTTTCTTTCTATGAAGGCCTTTTATGACTCGTAGTTTTCACTACGTCCCATAAAAGAGCTTTCGTAGACCAATTTGCACTCAATTCAAATATTTTTTTATTTTTCATTCCTATACTCATGGGGCAAATTTTGTTTGCTAAATGTGTACATTTCAGGTACTATTGCCCTATAACCTAGGAGATATGAGATTCGAACCATCCAATGGCACCTATGAGATGAGCCCTCGGAGGATCTGGGCACCTCTGAGGCTAGTGGATCACTAAAGGAGATTGGTGTCTAGCCTAACTTGGACATTGCGTGGCCATAGACACAGGCTGCCAGTAGACATGGAGGGCCACCCAGACTCTGGCTATTGTTGTCCACTCCTCACAATCTGAAGAGGGATACGACAAGGATAAAAACTTTATTCAGATAGCCCCCTCTAAAGAGAAATTTGAGTCGGGATTCAACGTTAAGTTGGTGGAGAGAGTCCTCCACAACACCTTATGCATTACCCTCACCTACGGATGCTTTATCTAGCGTGTAGTGCATTGAGTATTTTGCAAGCCACCTACTAGGTGGGCATACTAAAGGACGAGCATGGCCGACTAGTTCATTCTATTTTTAGGAGCCCTACGTTATTACTTCGGGGTATGACCGTATGCTTGGCCTTTATGACACTATCACCAGATACAGGCTCCAGTGGTTTGTAGGACCCTCGGGAAAGTACACTCAAGCCATGGTTCGGGAATTCTTTGCATCATATGTCGCCACCTTGGCTCTCTTCCCAAGGGAAAGAAACCCCTCACTCAGCCCTGCCGACACATAAATAGGTAAGTGGTCGATAGGTGGATATATTAGAGACTACTATTCACCGGATATTATTTGGACTAGAGTTCCTAGCACCAGGTCTACAACAAAATTTGATAGGAGATTAAGGCAGACTCGGGATAAGGCCCTTGGCCGCAGGGCTAATTGGATGAGATTGTTTGCCGACCAGATCACAGAGCAAGGCCCGGATCCTGAGTAGATAGCTAGTTCATCAGAGCCTATAGTGAAGGCTTCACTCAGCTTTACTGACAAAATTTTGCGGGCTATGGTGAGATCACAGATTTAGCAGACACTTACTAATAATACATTAACGCTGGATCATACAATATTAGCTGCCAGCATCTTGGCTGGCTATGAGAATGTCTGGGCCTGCCTTATTTTGGAATCAGATCCATTAGGCGGCTATGAAGAGGTCCACCTCTATTCCCTTCCCTTTCCTGATCTATAGTCTCTGTATAGAGTCAGGGGTTTGGGACACTACATATCTTGGACTCATTGATGGAGGTTAAGCAGACCCTAGAAGCCATCTTGATAAAGGATGATGATAATTTGGTGGTCCTCTAGTGAGCACCATGCTCTCCTATTCAGATGCAAGAGATGTTTGCTATGGTTCCACTGCTTGAGCCTTTATCCACCACCACCACTACTGCTGCTCCCACATCTGAGAGGCCCCCACAGATTGAGGCTGACATGGAGAGGGGGCTCACTACTACTACTAATCCAAGCCCAGAGGTCGTGCCCATACTGACAACCCCCGCTGGCATGGTCCCTTTGTCATGGGATTATATTCTTGCCATGGCATAGAGGTAGGCCTGCACTATGTCACAGCTGACCTAGTTATTATAGCAGATTCGGCCTTGGGTCCGCCAGGACATTTCAGAGGCTGAGGATCGTATGTAGGTGTTCATGGTGACCGCTATTTAGGAGAGACTTACACCTTTGGACAGTTGTATAGATGCATTTGAGTGGCACATAAATCTTAGCCTTAGCTCAGCATAACCTATAGATATGACGACCATTCTAACGAAAATCCAACAACTCTGTGCCAAGATTGATGAAGCATTAGTAGCACAAGTTGTGTTCCCACCAGCCGGTCCTACAGAACCAGTGGTCGATTAATTTGTTTTAGAGGATACATCACTCACTTCACTTGGAAAGAGGCCCCACATTGATGATCCTGATACGATGAGATTTCAGCAGGGGTTGTCAGAGGAGCAGGAGCATGAGCTTGTCAGGATATGCTCAATCTAGGATGCGACCATGCGGCAAGCTCATGTGCTTAAGAGAATGAGAGGTTTTAGACCCCCCAAACATGCTCCTACTATTGAGGAGGCCACATGGAAGGTTGAGGGTGGCCAGACTCAGCCTGAGACTGGTGTTTAGGCGCTCAAGTATGTTTCTTTTTTACCCTTGTGCTTTACTATTTTATTTTGTGCATTGAGGACAATGCAAAATCTTTTTTGATAGTGTGTAGGTAGTTATAGGCGTAAGTGAAATTTGAGTAACCTTCGCCTATAACAATCTAAAATGCTGAATCTTAAAGGTTTTTGGGCATGTGTTCTTTTTCTCCAAGGATATTTACTTTCTGTAAAACTGATATGTATAGGATGTGTAGGTAGTATTAGTAGCATATAGTACTAATGTCTATGGCATATGTTTATTTTTGTGTGACAAATGATACCCATTAAAAAATTTTGTTAGGTAATCTTGATAAAACCATGCACGTGTGATTGTTTGACAGTGATTGTTCCTATACGTAAGGTTAAATTGTGACAAAAAGCATGATTTGGGAGTCTTTGTTAATAAAGCAATCAGTGTTATGTGTGTGTGATCTTTCATTGCTAAATTCACATGTTGTGTTTCAATTCAAAACATACCCTATTACTCTGACTTAGATGGTAAATTAGTTGGTTAGGAAATGATCTTAGGCCATTGTTTATATTAGTGCACTAAGCCTAAATAACCAACCAAATGTGTAATATATCCCTTGATCCCAATGTTTGAGCCTTCCATGTACCTCTTTCTTTGTAGAAACCAAAGTTACCTAACCTTGTTAAAAGTAAAATCTTTAAACTGGCCCTGGTCCTTCCTTGAATATTATGCACCTTGACTGAGGCAAAAAGCTTAAGTGGAGGATTGCTACCGAAAGTGGCCCTGGTTCATAGGTTGGATATTGTGCAACTCGATTTAGGCCAAAATCCTAACTTGAGGGTGGATGGTGTAAGGGTACAAAAACAAAATGAGGTGGAAACTAGTGATACATTGAAAAGGGATAAAAATATGTTATGGGTGAAAGCAAAATGAGTAGATTCCTAATCAACGAGCTAAAATGAAAAATCATGTTAAAACAAAAGGCAAAAAGCAAAAACATTGAGAGTAAGGCACCCAGAAAATCTTGAAATAGGAAAAGGGAGAATGAAGCAAAAGATGACAGTGTTAATAGATCCAAAGTTTAGAAAAATGTAGTATCAAGGAGGGTCTTTAGTCATTATGTTCCCAAAACATCACATCAAAGCCCCTTGAGCCTACATTACAAGCCAAAAAAGTCCTAAAGTGATCCTACTCCAAACAGTGGAAGGTCATAGTCATGAGCACAAGGGCAAGCTGATGGTATTGAGCATGGCATAGCTTTTTCGAGAGTAAGTGATTTTGTGTAGTCCTAAGCATTGAATCAGGGAATATCATCACACGTGGAATATGGGACTTCTGTGATGGAACTTTTATTGCACTATAGATATTAGACTTATTCAGTGATTGTTTCTTAGTGATTATTGTCTTGCTTGTCATAGTTACACTGTCGAATGTGTTGATCTATATTGTTTTGCTAGATAGCTATCTAATATGCTTTTATAAGTGGTGTGGGTATTGTGCTTGAGTTTGATCTGATTTATGCCATTAGACTGAGGTTCGTGTGTTACTGTATTGCTTGTGTAGATTGAGTCTGTTGCTTAAGGACAAGCAACAATTTTAAGTTGAAGGTGTTGATGTCCTGCTAAAAGACAACACTTTTCATGCTTAAAACTTGGAACTTTGTGTGTTTTCAGTGTGATTTTAGCAGATTGTATGTGTTTTTATGTTTGTTTTGTAGGATTACAGGGTTGGCAGGATTGTTTTACCTAAGTATGCAGAAAGTGAAGTATTTTGCTACTCTCCGACACCCTTTATGAGTTGTGAAAGTTACCACGGGTAGTAGAGTAGGTTTCGAATCAAATTCCAGTAAAGGGGAGATTTTCTAAAGTTGAAACTACGAACCATAAAATGTTGTACGAGTTAAAGATTGGTGTTGTACCCTGAGATCATAAAGTGGAAAGTTGTTGAAAAGTTATCAGACAAAACCCTCCATAGGCTGTAAACTTTATACGGCCTATAAATAGGTCTTGTAAAAGTAAACCCTAGATTTACTGATGGAATCCATGAGGCCCTGATTACGGACCGTAAAACTTTATTTGACCTTTAGAGATGACCATAGAGCTTGCCGACCCAGTTCTACTATTTTATTTTAGCTTTGTATTTAAATACTATAAATAGGTTTTTAGGTTATTTTTTGTACGAAACAATAAAGAGTCTGTAGGAATCAGTGAGAAACATTGTGAGACACTTAGAAAGAAATATTTTTTCTTCTTAATTCATACTTGTGATTTCATTGAAGATCTTAGATTTTTTGTTCTTAATTTCATTATATATGTGCTTAATTATGCTATTTGATATCATGATTCTTGCATCCACATCGAATACGCATAGCTAAATCAACAAATAGTGTTGTGGTGAAGAACTAAGAAGGTAAAATTGAATAATTTGTAATTCTTGGAAAGTGTGCATCCATGTATTAATTAATTCTATTTGTTTTGATTGCTTTTTAATGGTGTCCAATGTTAAAACTCGACTAGTGTTACTGACTAGAACAAGGTAGTAATAAATATAAAAAGCGATTAATGAACATGGTTCCATTGATGTTTCTTATCTTATCAACTAAACATGATCAATGGGAGGTTGTATTGGAATAATAAGTAAGGTTTAGTAATGTCACACAGCGGAGATGGATCAGATCACGTAGTTAAATTAATCTCTTGCCTAGATCAAAGTGTTTGGTAACCTTAACTTACTGTTCTGCATGCTACACACTAAAAAAGGATTCAATTATCTGGTAATATCGAGTTAGAGAATCTTCTGAAACACAATACTCTAGTTAATCTTCTTTCTGATTTCACACACTTTTCTTAGTCTAGGATTTCTTTCTATAGTTTTAAACAAGCCCCTCCCCGTAGGGAGATAAGTAGGTTAATCATTTCTAATTTCTTAAAATTACTCTAAGTTGACCATATTCCCTGTGGGTTCGGCCCTTACCTTGGTTACGTTGTATATCTTCACAACAACTACTTTGGTGACATCACCTATATCTTCTCCCATGCCCTCATTGCCTTCTTCTTCTACTCCATTCCCTTTTACTGCTACACAGACTGAACCTCAGGCTATAGAGGACCAACCTCTGATTACAAGATCTACCATGGCCGGTTCGCCAAAGCAGCTGACATCCAAGCCACTCTGGTTGAGTCTTCTATGCCTAAGATGATTTAGAGGGCCATAGACCTTGCATTAGCCCCATGAATGTAGTCTTAAAAGAAACAAATGAAGTTTTTGGAGGAACGAATGTTGGGGATGGATAGGCTAGATACTTTTTAGGATAATCACGTGGCATAGTGGAGGAAACTTTCTAAAAGAGTGACCATTATGGAGAAAAGAAGGGGTGGTAGAGATAACTCGTCGCCTAGAAAAGTTGACATAGATTTTCTGAAAAAGGAGGTGGCATCTTTGAAGTCTATAGACATTAGTTCAACATGGGATTCATTGGAAATACCATCTGGCGTAGAAATGTTACCCATGAAGCTACTATAGGAGTTAATGTTCTAGGTGAGAGGATTGAAGGAATTAATGTACCAGACTCCCCAAAGACTAATGAATAGGCCTTAGGAGTTTAGCCATGCCCGTCAGAGCTTGATGAGTTGAGATGGCTAGAGAAGAAAATTCTAGCCAATGTGACTAATGAGTCCCTTCAGGGCACATTCATAATTGGTATGTCCAGGGAAAATGAGCCAGAGCCTATTAGGTTTAAAATTTACATAGAGAGTGCACTACAGGATCATAGAATTGATGCCCCTATGACTCTTCTTCAGCTCCAGCACCATCACCACAATAGGGTTGATGTGTTTAGGGGGATTCTAATTCTCACTCCTTATTATACATAATTGATATTGTTCTTACACATTGAAAACAATATTTTATTTTTAGGAGGGGTCAGCAATTGGAGTCTTGTTGATTCTTGATGATGTGAGGATTACTAACTATTTTTTGTTGTTATTGTGATTATTTTGTTCAGATAGTGCTTGTTATAGTTTTTGTTGATGGGAATTTGAGATGATTATTATTTTTCGCTTGTAAATATTATTATATTTTTTGTTATAATAGATAGTACTTTCTTTTTAATTTTATTTTCATTTTGTATAGATGGTTTTGGATGGTTTTGATGATGACTGTGAGTTATTATTTGCAAAACCGTGCATATGTGAAAAGTCGTTGCAAAAGCATTTTATCATGTCTCTAGTCCTTAATCATGCAAGTATTGACAGTCGCTATCTTTGATTCCTATAGTGACATGGACGAGAAGAATATACTAACTTACCAATTAGTCTATCTCTTGTAAAAAAGATAATCCATTCATGGATTGTTGCATCTTGAGTTGACTACGTGAGTATTTGAGGTTGGATATGCAATGATTATAAAATTGCATGTGAATGTTTTCTAGCCATTGTTTGGATTTAGGATATCTTTCCATGTGCGGTGAGGAAATTGTTGAAAAGCATGTGAGTAATACCAAGAACTTGCCTGGTTTATTTTGAGGTGTAACTTGGACGATTTCAGATTAGGAGATGACCTTAGGCCTTCTTTGGTTTCTCTTGAATCCACCGTGCCCATATAAACCTCCATTGACATTGATCTATCCCTAGTGAACCCCTTTTTAGCAGTAAACCTTTCTTTGGCAACCATGTACCCTTGACCATTTTTTGGAAGATAATCCATTTTTGTTCTTTAGCATTCCCTCCCTGGGCTTCAATTAACAAATGTAGTAGCCCAAAGCCAAAGTTGGTGGTTTTGGTAGAAGAGTGGTGTCTCCTATTTAAAAGTTCTGGAAAAGAAAATTAAAAAAATGAGAGGATTCCTTGCATGATGAGAAAAAGAAAAAGAAGAAAAATGCTTGAAAAATGAATAAAAAAAAAGAAGTTTCTTGAAGAACGAGGACCCTCCAAAAATTGTTGAAGAATGATTGCATAGGGAACACCTAGGAGTGAAATTCAACGTGAAAAGATGTCCCGTGGAAAATAAAAATGAAAGTGGATCAAAGGATAAATTGAAAATAAAGAGTGTATTTAAAGTTCAAGTAGGGATGAGTGATTATTATCCATATTCTATCTGACCCATCCTTATCTCTACAATACAACCCGAACAAAGTCCTTCGTAATCTTAATTCTAATGAAGTCGAGCCAACACCAATTGAGAATAAGGGCAAGCCTATGGGTAGATTCTTACATGCCATTTCTCATTTGTGAGAGTGAGTGTTGAATGGTTCCTTGGATTAACATATTAATATTGTGTATAAGGATCTTCTTTGTTTTGAGGTCAAATGGTGATGTTTTTACATAGTGAATAGTGATGGCACTGGAAATTGAGAGCGTAACCTTGTCTCGAGAACTCTTTAATCGCCTCTAAAGGATTCAAAATTATGTAAGTGGTTTGTGGAAGCTCTGAAGATTGAGAATAAGGAGGGGGGATCGTTTATACTTCTCCCTATGGCCCTATTTCCAAGCAATAAGTGTTGGAAAGATTGGTATTTGAGTTGCTTGATGGCAAGCAAAAGTTTAAGTTGGGGTGTTGATGAGTCCATATTTTGGACTCATTTGGTGTGTAAAAAGTGAATAAACGTTCTCCCCAATATGCTAATGTGTGTCATATACTCATTAACCATTATATTTTGTACAAGAAATGAGGATAAAAGTGCATGGAATGGTAATACTCAAACACAAGGCAAAGGAGCAAAAATGCCAATAAAGGAGGTCAAAAGTGAATCGCCAACATGCAATTCAGGCCACCTAATGTTGTAGTGTTCAAACATTGATAAGCGGAGCAAAAGAATGATGTAGGTGTAGGTTCAATATATTGTCGAAAAAGATTGGTGGTGAACAATGGAATTACCAAAAGTTGTAGAAACTAGAACTTTCAATTGGTAAATTAAAAGGCAGTCAACTACACATTTAGCGAATCTCCCTAGTGCTCAGAGATGGTCAACCTTGTAAAGACCCTACCTAGGGCCTAGTTATTGCAAGGTGAATGAGATACTCGAAGGAGCCTCTCCCACGCCATCCTTAATATCTTAAGCATTCTTAGGCATAAAATGAAACATTTTTGGAATAACAATAGTGAAAAGGATATACGGGAAAACATTATGACAATGAAGCAACATTAAAAAAAAACATTAAAATTTATCCATAATGCATATCGGCTAAAGAATAGGTGGAAGAACTGCTAAGGGTTGGTTTCCATCAAATAGAAAAAGACTCCTTACAAAGGAAACATAGAATTAAAAAGCCTCAAAAGGAGCAACATATACATCAATGTCTCAAAAGAAAATGCAAGATAGAATAGAAAATGGTAAAGTCCTAACCTAAGAGTTCACCAAATAAAAATACTAGTCTTGAACGTCGTAAGACTAACCATAAGCCAGTGTAGGTGTACCTCTCCCTCCATGGTTAAATCATGCAAGAAAAATATACGTTAGTATGTTGGAATGTACTAAGTATGTGAGATATAATGCTAGAATGAAATTGTAATGCCATATTCTTAAGTATATGTATATATATGTATACACACACATATATATACGCACGCACACACATACACACATATATATATAGATGGTAAATGACGTAAATAGGAGCTTAGACACACAAAAGAAATATCTCTCAATATGAAAAAGAGTGAATACATTAAATATCACATGCAATGGAATCATACCATAGAATCATAAACATGTGAGAGTAGATCTTAACCGACATATAAGACCATCTGAGTTACTACATCGAGTCCAATATAACCGCCTTTGTTGGCACGAGGAAACCACTTTCTAGGGGGAACTCCGTCATATTGCATGCATCTTTATATTACATAACTAGCTTACGTAGATCCACTAGCCTAGCCTACAAAGGCTCCTATGGTGGCACATAGCTAGGGACAGTGAGATTCAGCTCTAATAGGTCATGCCTCAACTAAAGAAAATAGCCCCAATCTCAAGTCCTCTGAGTGTAAGTCATCCCATGAAATCTTTAAAACATGTGTTAAGTCAACCCATAACACTTAGAATTATAAGTAGAATCATAGGTGTAGCTCGTACTTAAGGAACCACCAAGTAAGTATTGTCCTTTCATTTTAGAGACCTTCTCCAAATTTTTATAGGATAATAGTAAACATGCTTATATCTTTGACAAATAATAACTTTAATACTAAGCTTTAATTCCCTAATCATCATCACGAGTCATGCAAACTTGACGTGAAACTAGGCAGGCTAAGCTTTTATATTGAAACAATCATAAATCACAAACCATACATAAATCATGAAAATATACTCATTTAAAACATGTATAACAACCCACACTTCCTCATTAACAAAACTCATCATTGACGTCATCATCATTAACTAAAATACATGTAATACTTAGTAAAAACACCATATATCATTGAGATCATTTAATAACATAATGTATCATAAAATCATCATTAACATGCATATTAACTTGAAGGAAATTAAAGAAAAGCTAAAATATATTACGAAGGACTTTGTGGGTGAAAGGAGACCCACAAATTAAACTCACATACATCAATAAGTCTCCAAGAAGAAATCCTTGAATCCTTTAGGAAGAACATGAAACACTAGCCTTGTCTTGACCTTTCGAGAGAGAGTATTGTCTTGCCTTAGATTGCTAGAATGAGGGAATATGATAATGACTAAGGAATCTAGGACTTAGGATTTGGTTTAGGACCCTTTGAATCCCAATAATGACAGAGTGTAGGAATAGGATTTTTAGAAATGACAGAACTTCCCTTCATTTAATCAGCCAGAACAAAAATATGAAGCCTGATTATGTGTCATGGTTTGAACAATATACCTTTGCCCTATCCGTCCTGTTAACCTCTCAAAACATTAGAAACTCTTTTGCTGACCCAAAACCAAAAACCCCATTCTATGGACCATCCTTTGACCTACTAACTGTGGTTGGACTCATTGAGTCCTTCCACACTTAGCCAATTTTCTTACTTTACTAGTCCTCATTCACGAAGGGCAACTAAGGGTGTATATAGTCCTATGAACCGTGTTGTAAATTGCAAGTCACTTCCCAAAAAAAGATTTTAAATTTCCTTCATGCTTGAAACTCTCATCTACAACCATATCTATGATCTTTCACTCTTCCTACGGGCCATCATTGGGTACATAGGTTATCCCATACTTGGAAACTTTTCTCCTTTCCTGAAGTTCATGTTTATGAACTACCTACAGGCCCTAACTCCGCCAACAGGCCATGCATGAGCCTCATAAAATGACCCCGAGTTCTATTTTTAGTCCAATGTTTTTTTTCTCTCTTAGACTCCTAAACTATCGATCATTACAATAAATCCTTCTTTGGAATATTTGACCCGAATGTAGTAAACATTAGGCTCGGAGGAGTTAATCATAAAATTTAAAACATGCACATACAAAACATGTCTGAAAATAGTCAATAAGCATAAAAAAAGTGTATACATAATGAAAAACTAAAATGCGAAGAAGTCAGATGTTTTATAGAAAACTTCTTAATATCTTAGAGTTGTGTGGAGTTGAATAGATATGGATAATTCTTCACCATATTCGCTTCTGCTTCCCATGTAGGTCCCTCAACTGGTTGATTCCTCTAAAGCACTTTGATGGATGCAACGTCCTTGTTCTTTAGCTTT
The DNA here is from genome assembly GCA_029948455.1 of Solanum rostratum. Lineage (NCBI taxonomy): Eukaryota > Viridiplantae > Streptophyta > Magnoliopsida > Solanales > Solanaceae > Solanum > Solanum rostratum. The sequence continues at coordinate 26,295,819 of CM057053.1, forward strand.
TTCACTTACCAGTCTAGAATATCAATCAATACCTCTTCGTAGCTCAAGTCCACTTCAATGTTCATATCATGCATGGGAACTATGGAGCTTGGATCACCTATGAACTTTCTCAATATTGACACATGGAAAATCAAATGGATCAAATCACTCGGTAGGTCCAACTCATATGCCACCTTTCCCACTCTCCTCTCTGCTTTGTAAGGCCTTACATACCTAGGGCTCAATTTCCTTTTTTACCGAACCAAATCACACCTTTCATCTGAGACATTTTCAAGTAGGCATAATCACCAACATGAAGCTCAAGATACCTTCTCCTTACATTAGAGTAGGACTTTTGCCAGCCTTGGACTAGTTGAAACTTCTCCCTTATGCTTTTAATTTTCTCTGTAGCATTCATGACTAGGTCAGGTCTTAGCAATGCCATCTCACCGAGATCAAACTAGTAAATGGGTGACCTACACCACCTACCATAAAATCCCTCAAATGGTGGCATCACAAATGCTTGGATGATAACTATTGTTGTAGGCAAACTCGATAAGTGGAAAAAGCTCATCCCAACTCCCTTTAAATTCCAACATACAAGCTCTTAACATATCTTCCAACATGCAAATAGTCCTTTCGGCTTGTCTGTTTGTTTGGGGATGAAAATCGGTACTCCACTTCACCCTAGTACCAAATCCTTTTTGGAAATATATCCAAAAATGAGAGATGAATTGGACACCAAGATTAGACATGACAGACAATGGAATCCCCTGCAACCTCTCCAATTCTCATATATGCAAATGGGCATAATCTTCAGGACTAAATGTAGTCTTGACTAGTACTGGTATGAAATGAGATGAGTTTGACATGCTATTCAGTATTACCCATATGGAGTCAAAATGCTTTTTGTTCTTTGGCAATCGCATTACAAAGTTCATATTGATTTTTCCACTTCCAAGTAGGAAAGTCAATATCTTGTTCTAAGCCACTAGGCTTATTGTGCTCAACTTTGACTTGTTATAAATTGGCACACTATGACATGAATTGGGCAATGTCCTTCCCCATTTCATTCCACCAGTACATCTCCCTCAAGTCTCTATACATCTTTTTAGTACCTGATGATGAATAAGAATAATTGTGTGCCTCTTGCATTATTAACTCCCTCAACTCACTATTATTGGGTACACAAAACCTCTCTTGATATCGGATTACACCATCTCCACCTAGTGAGAAAAACTCTATCTTTCCTTCCTTCACCAAGGCTTTTGACTCCAATAAATCAAGAGCAAGGACTTGTTTATACTTAACCTTCTCAATCAAAGTATATTCAGACCCATAAAGCACAATTGCACCACCATCCCCGGATTCCTTCAACCATATTCCTAACCTAGGCATATGGACCTCTTTGGACAATTCCCTTTTCCATCATCTTTAATTTGAGACTTACTATCCATGAAAACTCTGTTGAGAGAGTTGGCTACTACATTGGCTTTCCCCAGGTGATACTTCACCATCATGTCATAATCTTTGAAGAGCTCTAACAACCTTTCTTGCCTCAAGTTGAGATCCTTTTGGGTGAACACATGTTGAAGGCTCTTGTGCTCGAAGAAGAACCCTATATAAGTAATGTCACCAAATAATCAAGGCAGAAACTACCTCCACAAGATCAAGACCATGGGTTGGGTAATTCTTCTCATGCACATTCAATTATCTCGAAGAATAAGCTATCACCATACCATTTTGCATCAGGACACACTCCAACCCTATCCTTGATGTGTCATAATAAACAACAAACACATGATTTCCTTCCGATAATGTCAATATTGAAGTCAAAGTTAGTCGATCCTTCAAAGTTTGGGAGGTTTCTTTACACTCGTCCGTCCACACAAGTTTCACCTTCTTTTGAGCGGACTTGGTTAGTAGGGATAAAATAGAGGAATAATCTTGCATAAACCTTATAAAATATCTGGCTAGGCCTAAGAAACTCCTGATGCCTGTAAGAACCAATAGCCTTGGCAAATTTTTCATTGCTTGGCTCTTCTTTAGATCAACCTTGATATCATCACGTGATAGCACATGCCCAAGGAATTCAACCTCATCTAGCCAAAACTCACACTTGTCGAACATCACATAAAACCTTTTCTCTCTTAGGGTTTGGAACACCACCTTTAAATGTTCCATATGCTCTTCTTTACTTTGAGAGTAGTTTAAAATGTCATGAATGAACACCACTACTAACATGTCAAGGAAGGTCTTAAACACTTTATTCACAAGGTCAAAAAATATAGTTAGGGCATTAGTGAGGCCAAAGGACATTACTATAAACTTGAAGTGACCACACCTAGTCCGGAACATTGTCATAGGATTGTCACTTTTCCTCACCCTCAATTGGTGATACTCGAATCTCAAGTCAACTTTTGAGAAATGTGTAGCCCTTTGAAATTATTAAAAAAAGTCAGCTATCCTCGAGAGTGGGTATGTAACGCTTCTTAGAATTACCAAAATACCACTAGAGAGAGGGTTTTTGCGTAATGCATCTTCCAATGCTCATATGGAAAATCCAAGGCCGGATTAGTGATCAACACAAATAATTGAGTTAGACAACGATCTCAGTCGATTTTTAGAGCGACTCGATCAAAAGATAAGTTTTTGAACTGAAGTGCAAAATAGTGTTGGTACGAGATAGGAGTGCGTCGCGCCTTCATCACAGTCCAACACTTTTATTTTTCTAAAAATATTCCGCGGGACTGAGAAATCTCATTCAGAAATTTTTTCTTAAAACATGGAATACGAGACCAGTCCACATCGAGAACTAGGTATTCTCCAAGTTAAAAATTTCTAAATTATTTTGAGAGGCATTCCAGTCATTTCCCCACCCCTCCTAAACACTATACATGATCTAATAAGGTCATTTTGATGTAAAAAGGGTCTAAAACCCTTATTCTAAGTCCTACTCCGATATTCTAATAAGGCTGGCGCTTGAGGAGAGAACAAAAAAGCTTCAGTTTGATAGATTCGAGAAAAAAATCCTTGACTTGCTTGATTGTAGTTGCATCCCAGGTATGTAAGGCTAAACTAAAAGCATGGGTATGTTCTCTCATGTGCCCCAAAGATGGTTATAAATGAGTTGATGGTTCAAGAGTCTACATGCATGAACCCTTGATGGTTTTTCTTAAAATTTTATTTGAGTTACATGTTTTTCCATGTTGATGATCATCATACTATTTGTTTTCTTAAATTGAATATTTTCATGAGAATTTGCATAACCCTACATGACTAATTTGAAAAGCATGCATAATGAACTCAAGAATTGAGTCTAGAGCCTTGAGTTGAGATGGTTGATTGTGATGAGAGGATGATAATGAGTTGATAGAATTTGATTGTCTTATAAGTCTCTACAAATGAACTCTACCAATGTGTCTATTGAATATCTTCCTAATGATGTATTCTAAACCTTCATTCATTGATGAGATTGATTGAGGAGAGGGTTAAAATCCCTATGAGTTGAATGATAATGGGGTTCGAGTCCCTACGAGATATCGATCATTGACGGGGTTTGAGCCTCTATGAGATTTGTTGAGATGTAGGTTTTATGAGCATTGAGTCATGAGATGATTATCGAGCACCAAAAATGTGAGAATTTGTCCAACTTGAACTCGTCAAACTATGTCACCAAATGTAGGTAAGACATAGAACAATCATATATATTTTTGTTCCCTCGAGAGTAACAGTCATTGAAAACACTAAGGACTTATTGAGTTTTGACTCCATAGTGGGTGAGCTGATATGATTTTTGAGCATTCCCTACATGGCATGTTTGGAACGGCTGTGGAAACATCAGCGTGATTGTTGCACATTCATTGGCTCATATGTGATTATTGTCGGATAAGAGAAACTCCTATAAATTTTCTACCTTGAGCATTAAAGGCCATGTGGATTGGCTCAGAACATTGAGATTCCAAAATGGAAAAAGGAGACGATTAATATGGACTTTATTACTTGTTTACCAAGGTCTCGAAAGAAACATAATTTGATATGGGTGATTGTGGATAGGATGACAAAATCTGCTCACTTTTTGGAAGTTAAGACAACAAATACTGTGGAGTACACCAAGTTGTACATCCAAGAGATTATGAGGTTGCATGGGGTTCCCTTGTCCATTATCTCAGGCGAAGGAGCTCAATTTACCTCCCTAATTCTGGAGATCATTCCAAAAATGATTGGATACTAAGGTGAACCTGAGCACAACCTTTTATCCACAAACAAATGGTCAAGCAGAGTGTACAATCCAAACATTAGAGGACATGTTTAGGGCTTGTGTTCTTTATTTCAAAGTGAATTTGGATGATTACCTAACATTGATTGAATTTGCATATAGCCATAGTTATCATACAAGCATTCAAATAGCTCTCTATGAACCCTTGTATGGGAGGAGATGTAGATCACCAATTGGGTGGTTTGAAGTTGGAGAAGCGGAGTTGATTGGGACTGATCTTTTCCACCAATCAATGGAGAAGGTCTAGGTCATTAGAGAGAGGTTAAAGACTGCTGAGAGTCACCAAAATTTCTTATACCAACGTGAGGAGAACAGATTTAGAGTTCGAGGTTGATGATTGGGTGTATTCAAAAGTGTCACCTATGAAGTGCATTCTAAGATTTGGGATGAAAGGGAAGTTGAGTCAATGCTATGTGGGACCATATCAAATTGTATACAGGATTGGGAAGGTTGCTTACGAGTTAGAGTTTTCTTCCGAGTTAGATGGAGTCCATCTGGTATTCCATGTGTCAATGTTGTAGAAATGCTTAGGAGATCCCACCTTGGTGATCCCTGTGGATATCATTGGTGCGAATGATAGCCTATCTTACAAAGGGGTTCCGGTTCAAATCCTTGATCATCAGATTCGTAAGTTGAGGAACAAAGAGATAGCCTTAGTCAAAGTCCTATGGAGAAATCAATTCATTGAGGAAGCCACATAGGAAGCTGAGGAAGAGATGAAGGCTAAATATCTGCACATATTCGTGCCAAATGATGAGAGTGTTGAAGGTAAAATTTCTTACCCTTCACTAAATTGATGTATTCATTCTTGATGTGCCCTCCTATTCTGAAGTCGAGAGTTTTCTTGATTGAGGTGTGTGTTGAGATAAGTTTTGAGCCTATTTATGCCTTGATATCCACCTACGCTTCATTCGAGGATGAATGATCCCACCGGGTAGATGATGTTACACCCAGTAAAATTACCAAATTACCCCTAGAGGGAGGGTATTTGCATAATGCATCCTTCAATGATAGTATGGCAAATCCAAACCTGAATTTGTTATAAGCAAGAAAAATTAAGTGGAAAAATGATCTCGGTCAAGTTTTAAAGAGATCCGATCAAAAGATAATTTTTCGATCCGAAGTGCAAAAGAGTGTTGGTATGCGACAGGAGCGCATTGCGCCTCCATCACGGACAAAGAACTTATATTTTTCTTAAGATTTTCTACGGGATTGAGAAACTCTCTCATAAACGTTTTCTAAAAATCCATAGTACGTGACCAGTCTGCGTCGCGGACTGGGTCTTCTCCGATAGGAAATTTTCTAAATTATTTTAAGGGGCATTCTAGTGGATTCCCAACCCTTCCTAAACTTAGTACACGATCTAATACATTCATTTTGATGTAAAAAGTTATAAAACCCCCATTCTAAATCCTATTCCAATATTCTACTAAGGCTAGGGCTTGAGGAGAGAACAAAAGAGCTTGAGTTTGAAAGATTCAATAAGAAATCCTTGACGTGCTTGATTGATAACAGCATCCCAGACATGTAATACTAAACTAAAATCATGGGATTATTCTCTCATGTGCCCCATATGTGGTCATGGATGAGTTGATGGTTCAAGAGTCTACATGCATGAACCCTTGATGTTTTCTTAAAATTTTATTTGAATTACATTCTTTCTATGTTGATCATCATGATACTCTTTCTTTTCTGGAATTGAACATTTTCATGAGAATTGGCATAACCCTACATGACTAATTTGAAAAGCATGCATAATGAATTTGAGAATTTAGTCTAGAGCCTTGAGTTGAGATCATTGATTGTGATGAGAGGTTGATGAGGAGTTGATAGAATTTGATTGTCTTACGAGTCTCTATAAATGAACTCTACCGTTGTTTCTATTGAATTGCTTCCTAATGATTTGTTCTAATCTTGAGTCATCGATGAGATTGATTGAGAAGAGGGTTAAAGTCCCTATGAATTGAATGATGATGGGGTTCAAGTCCCTACGAGATACCGATCATTGACAGGGTTCGAGTCCCTATGAGATTTGTTGAGATGGAGGTTTTATGAGTATTGAATTATGGGAGTAGTATCGATCACCAAAAGTGTGAGACTTAGTCCAACTTGACCGCGTCAAACTAGTTGCCAAATGTAGGTAAGGTATACAACCATCACATATATTATGGTTCCCTCGAGAGTAACATTCTCTAAAACAATAGAGGACTCATTGAGTTTTCACTCCATATTAGGTGAGGTGATATGGTTTTTCAGCGTTCCCTACCTAGCAAGTTCGGAAAATCTATGGCAACTTCAGTGTGATTGTTATATATTTATTGGCTCATTAGTGATCGTTGTCGGATAAGAAAAACTCCCATAAATTTCCTATTTTGAGTACTCCAAGTCGAGATGAGATGAAAGGAGGTGAGCTCCTCTGAGATGAGATGAGATGCGATGATACGAGGTGAGCTCCTTTGAGATGAGTCAGATTATTAATGAGTTTGGTTAGTTGATGTGTCACATCTCCACTCTTTATTCTTTCATAGATAGAAATTTAACGATTTGATGTTATTTGATGATTCCGTTTAGTTGATGTTATTTCCTTATTATTCTACCTATTCCTGTTTCACTCAGCTATTTTATATACCAGTACATTCCAAGTACGGATGTCCCCTCTGGACTGCATCATTTTATGAAGCAGAGATAGGTACTAGAGATCATCAATAGGCATCCCGTCGAAGATCTGAGACTCGCAACTGACTTGGTGAACCTCTGCAAATCCAGAGTATCCACTATGATTATTTCATCTCAATTTAGCATTAGATTTTGGATTATTTCTTTTCTTTTCATTTCGGTAGCCTTGGGTCTGTCATTGGCACCACATGATTAGTGATGGAGGCTTCATAGATGATGGTCGAACATTGTATATGGAGATTGTGCGCTAGTTCTTTCTACCAGCAGGTATTATTATCTATTTACCTTGAGACTTTAGATGAGATGTGCCCATTTACTTACTTATACGTTCCGTTGTTCTATAGAGTTTATCGATTTAGTGATGAGATGAGGCTAAGTCGTTCGCTTTGGGATTAGTAATAGTCTTAGAGTGTCGGCCACGCCAAGGGTCCCCTCCCGGGGCATGAAAGCTACTTGTTCTTGATGGTGACCTTGCCGAGTTGTCGATAATCTATATACAAATGGAGTGACCCATCTTTCGTTCATACAAACAACACTGGAACACCCCATAGAGACCGGCTAGGTCTAATGAAACCCTTCTCCAACAAATCCTTCAATTACTCCTTTAGTTCTTTTAGCTCCATGAAAACCATTCTATAAGAGGGATTACGATAGTTTGAGTGTCTGATAGGAGATCTAGTCCAAAGTACATTTCCCTTTTAGGAGGAACACCTAATAACTAATTCAAAAAGACATTGAGAAACTCATTAACAATGGGGAACAACTAAAAGGAATAAACTTTAGAGGTGACATCTTTGACTCTCACTAAATGATAAATGCTTACCTTGGAGATCATTTTTGATGTACTGCTAAAATACAACACTTTTGATGCTTAGTACTTGGAATTTTGTATGTTCTCAATGCGATGTTAGTTGGTTTAATGTGTTTTGTGTTTATATTTCTGGGATTATTGGTTGGCCTTGATTTTGGGAAAAAAGTGCAGAAGTTGCTAATTTTTGTAGTTATACGAGACCCTTTACGGCCCATAGATTGTTCTACGGGTCGTATGGTGGTTTCGTGAACAATTCCAGGGAGGGGTTAACTTTTAAAGTTTACTTTAAAAACATGAAGATGACTCGTAGAAGGTTTTACGAGTCATAGTTGATGGTTCATGACATGAGGATCAGAGGTTGGGACTTTCGAATATTCATTAGACGAAACCCCCTTTTCTGGGTCAGAAATCACTTTACGTGTCGTAAAGGGGTGTCGTAGAGTTAAACTTCAAATTTCCAGTAACTGAGTACAAGACCGCGATTACGGGCCGCGGAATGCAATATCGCCCATACCCCTTTCGTATGGTGCGACGACCAGTTATCTGATTTCACTTAGGATTTGTAGTTTACTTATTAAAAAGGTTTTGAAGGTTATCTTTCAAGGGAGTCTATAGTTTTTTCTATGTTTTCATCTAGTACTATAGAAAAAGATAAGAAAATTGTGTGATCAATTAAGAGAGTCTTAGAGAACACTTGTGTTTCAATTTCATCTTTAAGCTTGTGGTTCTTATTGGAGTTGGATTTGCTTGTCCTTAATTGTATCATGTAAGTGTTAACATATGTTTTCTCAATCCATAATTCTTGCATATATAAAAAGCATGAGTAGCTAGATATACAACTAGAGTTGTGGGAACCATGAAGAACTAACTAAGTAAAATCGGATAATTCATAATTCTCAAAAGGTGTATATGCATGTATCAATCAACTCTCTTCGTTTTGCATGTTTTGTAATGGAGGCCTGCAATAGAACCCGCCTATTGTTACTGACTTGACCAAGGTAGTAATGAATACGAAATGAGATTAATTAACAGGATTCAATCGAAGTATCCTCGTCTAATCAACCAAACTGGGCTAAGGGGAGGTTATACTTGGAATAACAGGTAAGGGTTAGTAATTCACACTATGGAGATTTGCCAAGTCGCATAGTGAAATTCACCTCTCACCTTTTACTAAAGGGCTTGGTGAATATGAGTTACTACCCTGCATGCTATACACTAGAAAAGAATTAGGTTATCTAGTGATACTGAGTTGGGGAATTATGGGGAACACAATATCCCTAGTTTCTCTCCATATTAACTTTTCCCTTATGTCAGTCAGTTTATTTGTAGTTTTTATTGATTATTGCAAGAAACCCCCCCCCCCCCCCGTGGGAAGTAACTCGGTTAACTATTCGAATTGCGATCAGTAAATTCTCTTGACTCTACGTATTCCCTGTGGGTTTAACCCTAACCTCTGTTAGGTTCTATTTCTTGACAGCAACCGTTGTATCCTCTATAAAGGAGGTGTATCTTGGGTGACATTAGGGTTTTGGCGCTGTTGCAAGGTAATACGACTTGACCTAGTGAATTCATAAGTAATTAGGTTGTTAATCTTAGTTTCCTTCATTTACTTTTGTTTGTTGTTTTTGTTCTTTTTTCAAGGTGTAAGTGTAGTTTATGCCCAACAACCAGAGTCAAGGCAATCCTTTAACTCCGTTAAACCGAGAGATCCATATAACATTGAGGAGAATGGCCCAAGAAAACACCAATGACGCGACTAATGCAGCTCTAAACAAGAACAATAATGATGATTTGGAGAATAAAAACCATCTCCTCTAGAGGACATTTCCCCTCATCCTCAGGATTTAAATGCCAATGCTTACTAGTGGAATCAATATAGGCTAAATCCTATGGCTATGAAGGTTACTGGAGCTATTGTGTTTCCATCACTACTGGAAGACACAAAGTTCACAATCTCGAGTGGGTTACTTCAAATGCTGCGAAACCGTGGGCTATTTGCGGGCTTACCATTGGAAGATCCTTAGAGCCACCTACAAAATGTGTCATTCATCTACAAGAGTGTAATAAGAACAAATCTTTCTATGGATGCTGTGGGACTTCGGGTCTTCCCATTGTCTCTTACATGTAATATAACATTATGGCTATTTGAGCTCCCATAGAGATCGATCACCAGTTCGATAGACTTGAAAAATGCCTTTTTGGAGAGGTACTTCCCTAGATCAAAGAAGCTCAAGTTTAAGGACAAGATCAAGTATTTTTAACAACTTCATGGGGATTCAATTAGTACTACGCAAGAATAGTTCACAAAATATTTTAGGAGTGTCCCAAACCATAAGATAGTTGACGATGCCTTGGTAGAGATCTTCTAACGTGCCCTTTATGAGAATAGTCGGGCCTGTGCTAACACTATCATGGGGGTATGTTGTTAGCTCAGCCATTTGCAAGGATCGCAAAGTGAATGGAAAGAGTGGTCAAGACTAATCGTACATGGGGGAAGAGAGATCGAGCATCTAGTAATAGTTCTTGCGTTGTTAGTGTGGGTTCGAAACAAGCCAAAATCAATGTACAAATCATGCAACAACTTTCCTAGATTTGCACAGGTATGGAGGTGATGACGAAGAAAAACCAAGAGAAAGTGAATGCAGTGGTTCATTAACCGCCATGTGCGACCATACTATGATTAGGACACGTGTTTTGTTGCTGATTCGATGGGTGGTTTTTGGATCGACGCCCAAAGGTCCAATTAGGACTATTAGTGCCAAGGTCAAGGAAACCAAGTTCAAAATTTAACAGTGATGGAGCTTACATGGACAGGCGCGGAGGTTACTAAGACAAAAACAAGGGTCCAGAGAGAGATGCAGATTGGAGCTACAGAGATGGCTTCATAAATGGTCCTTATATGCCCCCACATAACTGCGATGCAGTTTCAATAAGTTCCAGATTTGAGGTCGCCTGTTGAAGAAAGCTGAGACACAGGATAAGACTCTAAGGGGCATGAAATCAAAGAATTCTAGTATAAATCGGAAGATTGAGTCTCACCCTTTGGCTATTAAACAACTTGAACAATAGTTAGGTCAAGTATAAACTCAACGTAATCAACATCAGAAGGGTACACTGCTTGCAACACATTTTAGAATCCTAGAAATGAAGGGTTGTGTATGGCGATTGCTACTTGGGTTGGCATGAGAACCATTCATTCTCCTGTGCTAACAGATGAGGAAGATGAAGAAGATGATCATGGCAAGGATGGGATGAGTGAAGCTGTTGATGCGCAATAAAAGTTGAAGCCCATTCCGAGGCCTCCTCTTCGCTTCTCTCAAGGAATCAAACAGAGGAAGGAGGAAGAAATATTCAAGCACTTTTGCTCTATACATAAATAGTTCTTTATCAACATCCCTCTCATTAAGGCATTGGAAAATATGCCAGGGTATACAAAGTACACGAGGGACCTAGTCAATAAGAAACACATTGTGAGTCAGGAGCTCTCCCAAGAACTTCAACATTACAGTGCTATTGCTACGAGGTCCTTGGCTCTGAAGCGAGGAGATCCCGGCGCATTCACCATACCCTGCACTATTTGAGATGTAGAGTTCGCAAGAGCACTATGTTATCTAGGTGCCAGCATTAACTTAATGCCCCTTACAGTCTACATAAAGCTTGGATTGGGAGCCTCTACTCCAACGAGTATGCTGTTATTGATGCTGGATCACACTGTAAGATTTCCTCTTGGGATACTGTACGAGGTGCTGGTATAAGCTGTGAAGTTCATATTCCTCACAAACTATGTGATCCTAGATTGCAAAGTCCACTTTGGTGTCCCAATTATCTTTTGAAGACCATTTCTATCTAGTGTGTAAGCACTAGTGGATAGGGAAGCTGATCAACTCAAGTTTAGCTTGAACGATGAAGAAGTCATCTTAAATATCTATCAATACATGAAACCTCCAAATGATCTAACAAATGAAAACTGGGCTATTGGTGAAGTCTGAGTAACTAGATCAGGCACTACTTGGGAGGCAACCGAAGATCCTTGATGTAGTAGTATAGTTGTAGGTTTATTTTAAGCTTTCAGACTATTAGGTAGTTTATTTCGTTTTATATTTTGATTGTAATTTTGGATATTGGGATTGTCACATATAGGGTAACACTGTGTCCTGTGAAGAATATGAAGGTATAGGGCTAGTAGCCATTTCTGACTGAAAAGAGAAACAAATGAGTCTCCATGACTGGCTCTACGTGTCGTAAAGCACTTTACGTCCCGTACACCATCCCGTAAGGATTCCCTATGAGCAAAAATCTGTGCATTCCAGTCCACGAGCTAACTTTACAATCCGTAGATCAATCAAAAGGCTGTGAATAGGGCTCATGGAACCCAATTCCCTAAAAATATTCAAGTGTGTAGGGTTCTACAACCAACTTTATAAGATGTAAACAACTTTACGACACATAGACCGGTTCGTGTAACCTATTCCTCAAACATAGGGTTTTGATGTTCTACAACCATTTTCTACGAGTTGTAAAATACTCTACGACCCATAATCGGAGTTTCGTACAGTCCATGCCCATTAACTTTTCAATTGCCCTAGTTAAGGTATAAATAATGGGGTCAAATTATTTTGGCCCCATTCTTAACCTAAATTATTAAATAACCCAACAAAACCCCCTTCATGAATCCCACCATCGACGACAGCCATACACATATTTTTCAATGAGTTTCCTGTTACCTAGGGTTTAGGGCCTAGACACCTCCTTCATTTTATTCTACTCAATATCACATCTATGTAGGCTTTTGGTTACTTCAAAATCTTTAATTTTCCATGTTTGGTATTATTGAATTGGACTATGTGTGGGGATTGGTGGTTTAGCCATGAAATCCATGTTTGAATGATATTGTTTAATTGAACTTGGGTTATCAATGTATGAATGATTGTCTAAATCTAGAATTATATACTTATGCCTTGTTCGAATGTTCTAAGTTGTTTATAACTATTGGTTTACTCACCACCTGTGATTAAATTATTTCGTTTGTGAATGGGCTGGTGATGACGTAGGTGCATAATCTTGTTAAAACCAATCATAAGTGGTCGGAATTGTAAGGTAAATATTCTTAAGCACTATCGATGATGTATATATGTGTGGAAAATATTAGGGGTAATGGTTGTCGTTTGGGAATCATGTGGGTGTGTGCATTTTTTCTTCAATGCTGATAGGATAAATGTTGAAAAAGTCGTATAAGGACTGTGGTGATGGATTTGGAATCTCACCTAAGTGAGATTCTTGTCTACGAGTGGCTTTTATGACCCGTGGAACATTCCACGAGTTATAATTACCTCTCGTAGATGAGTCCAGAAACCTAGAGTTTCAAAGAAACCATCAGATGAGACATTCTATGAGTTGTCGAATAGTTTGCGGCTCGTAGATAGGTCTCGTTGACCCCGTAATAAGTTCAGACATTGGAATTTTATAAAACTAAGTCTATGACTCGTAAACCATTTTACGAGTGGTACCTGGTCCTATAGACTTCTCTAGTGTCCAAATATTATTGTGACCACTGTTTCACGAGAGCTCTCTATGTCTTGTAGTATCCGCTACAGCCTGTAAAGATACTTTTGTAGACCCTTCTGCAACTCAATTTGAAATATTTTTTCAATTTTTTTATCTGTAGGGCTAACTAAGGTGCATAAATGTTCATTTTTCAGGTAACCAAAAGAGATGGGATCAGGGCCTTACAGAGGAGGCTCAGAGATGACCATTCAAATGATGAGCAGGTCCTTACTCTGAGCCAATTAGTAGAAGAGGTTGGAGTTACTCCTGACCCAGAGATAAATTGACCACAAACTTGAGCTTCTTCCAGGGATGGGCAAACTCAGGCTCTCATTGTTCACACTCCCCAGATTGATGAGGGATGCGATGGCGGGAGCGATTCTATATAGTTAAGTCTATCCAGAGAGAAGTCCATCTCTACAGCAGGCTCTGAGGATGACTCCGAAAGAACATCTTACGCATTACGTCGATCATTACCTCTAGATACCCTTGTTAGCAGGTGGGGCATCGAGGGCATGCAGCAGATATATGTTGAGGGAATGCTGCAAACAGAATGGGAAAATCCAGCTGGATCCATCTATAAGGAGCTCCTAGTCATCTCAGACAGACTCGATAGTGTACTCGGTCTCCAGGACACGATTACTCGGTACAGATTCGAGTGGCTCACACGTTCACTTGGAAGATACTTCTCAACCATGGTTAAGGAGTATTATGCTTGTTATGGGGCCATTGTTTTGAGAACTCTTCCCAAGGGGAAAAACCCCTCGCCCATCCCAGACTGACCAAGACGAGAGTGAGGGGCCGACGAGTAGATACATCAAAGGCCACCATCCATCGAATATTGTCCACTATAGAGTTTAACTACTGGGTGGGGTAGATGAGGGGCCCCCTATTTATGAGAGATCTAGAGCGATGAGCCACTTTGATGAGATGGGTGGCTAGTTTTATTGCTGGGCAAGGTCTACAACCTACATGGGTCGCTACTCACTCGGAGACTATCGTCAACGCTTCGCTCAGTTTCCCGGCCAAGTTCTGGTTGGTGGTTATTCATTGACATATTCAACCTATACTAGCTAATAATACATTAACGCTCGAGTGTGCGATTTTTTTTGCCAGTATCTTAGCTGGCTATAATATTGATTAGACCCGTGTTAAAGCCAAGCAGATTTATGAGGCTTCACTGAAAAGGTCCACCTGCATCCCATTCTCGTGACTGATATATAGGCTTTGTCTAGAGTTGAGGGTGGAGATATTGGACAACCGAGACTAGTTTATTGAGGCCTAACATACATTAGATCCTAACATTATCAAGGATAAAGTGAACCTGGTGGCACTCCAGCGAGCATAACCTCAACCTATGCTTGAGATGTTCGCCCTAGCGCCACCACCTAGTGGTTCACAAACTACCACCACCACTTCTACAGCTACTGGGGAGACGCTCCCACAGTGCGAGGCAAATAAATAGAAGGGTGCTACTACTTCTATTCCTGCACCACTGGCCGTGTCATCTCATTCTACTTCTACGGGCATGGTATAGGTGTCTGCTGCAGCTATACAAGCCTTAGCGTAGAGATCATCACATGCTGAATCGCAGTTGACTATTCTTGTTCATTGGATTAGGCGATAGGTCCGCGATGCCATTCCAGATTTAGTGGGTCGGATGCAGGCATTTGATGTCGTGCAAGTTACACCTCCTTTTTAGTGGATAAAGAGGTCGTTATCAACAAATAGAACATAACCAAGGTTTAGGGCCGAACGCACAGGGAATACATAGATTCAAGGCAAATTCCCCAGCAAGCAATTTGAGTAGATAATCAACTCAATTCCCCAAAAGGGGGGTTTTTATGAAAATCAATGAGAAAAATTAGCTACCTAACTAGTGCGAGAGAAAGATCAATAAAGGAGAGCAACCAGGGTATTGTGTTCCCCCATGATTCCCCCACTCTGTATGATTGGATAACCTAATTCATGTCTAGTTTATAGCATGCAGCAATAATTTGAGTTCACCAAGACCTTTGGTCAAACATTTGAGGCGAATTTCCCTATGCGACTTGGCCCATCTCTATAGTGTGCATTGCTAACAATTACCTGTAGGTCCCAACATAACCTCCCCTTGCCCTAGTTTGGTTGATTAGATGAGAACACATCAATTGAATCCTGTTAATTAATCTATATTCATTAATACCTTTGTCTAGTCAGTAATACTATCTGGATTCTAATGGTTGCCACCATCAGAAAACATTTGAAACAAAGAGAATTAATTAACACATGTATAGACACCTTCCAAAAATCGTGAATTATCTTGTTTTACTTAGTTAGTTCTTCATGGTTCCCACAACCATAGTTGTGGATTTAGCTACTCATGCTTTGTATAGATGAAGAAATTATGAATTGAGAAGACATAACTAAACACTTACACAACTTAATTATGAACAAGTAAATTCGACATTTTGAATCAGACCACAAGTGTTTTCAAAGACTCCATCACAATTTTCTCTCCAAGAATATTGAGTTCTCTGAGCACTAACGTAAAACTAAGCTAATCTATTGTAAACTGGTCATCTCCTCCTGCAAAATTAACCTAAAAGACCTATTTATAATAATTAAGAACAACTTCTAAACAAATTAGGAAAACTGGTTGGCAACCTCCACGAAAACACCTTATGGCCCGTATTGAAGTTCATTGCCCGTAATTGGGGTCTTGTACATTGTTTCCAGAAAACTGAACTTCTCTTTATGGCACCCTTTTACAACTCATAGAATGGTTATGACCTGTAAATGGTTACAAATCTGCAGCAACTTTTTAACATTCCCCAAAATCATTGGACAACAACTAATCCTACAAACATAGACATAAAAACACATAAAAGTAATTGAGAACACCCAAAATCCTAAGTTTTAAGCATCAAAAGTGTTTTATTTTTGCAGCACATCAACACCCTCAACTTGAAATTATTACTTGTCCTAAAGAAACTGAGTCAATCTATATAGACAATACAGTCACACATGGACCTCAACTCAATGGCATACATCGCATACATCTCAGACTTAGATACCTACACCAACTCTTCAAAATGCTATTAGATAGCTATTTAGCAAACAAATGCAAACTGTTGCATATGACAACAAAACTATGACTCACAATGTATTATCAATAATCCACAATCACTAACAAGTCTAATGCTAATAATGCAATGCAAGTGCCTTCACAGAAAAAAGTTCCAAATTTGACACTCAATGATATTTCCATGTTTTTCATTGGGACTGAACAAACTCATTCACTCTCACAACAGATATTCATGCATATTGATCAATACGATAAGCTTGCTTGTATACTTATGACTCAGACCTTCAACTAATTGGATTACGATCACTATAGGACTTTTTAGGCTTGTAATGTAGGCTCGAGCGTCCTTGGTATGCTATTTTGGAAAAATAGTGACTAAAGGTCCTCCTTGAAACATCTTTTTTCTACACATTCGCCCTACCAACTCTACTATTTTCACCTTATTCTCCTTTTTTCCTCGTTCAAGCTTTTCTGGGTGCCTTTTTTTCCAGCTATTTGCCTTATTTTTACACTTTATTTTACTTTTTTAATCCAAATTAAGGCGTCTTTCATTTTTCTTGCACCCAATACATGCATTTTTCTCCTTTTCCTTTGTATTCCGAACTTACTTCCCTTATTTTTGTGTTTTACCCTTACACTAGCCAACTTCACCTTAGGCTTTTGGCCTGTGTTAAGGTTTACACTATCTATCCAGACAACCAGGGCCACTTTTGTTAGCCAGCCTCAACTTAGGAATTTTGCCTTAGTCAAGGTACTCATGTTAAAAGAAGGACCAGAGCCAAATTAAGGATTTTTCACTAGATAAGGTTGAGATAATCAGGTGTTTTGAAGGAATAGGTACATGTCCGCCTCAAACATTAGGAACAAGGGATACATCATCGATTTGGTTGGTTATGTTTAGGCTAAAGTGGACTATTTAAGAACAATGATCTAAGATGTAATACCTAGTAAAATTACCAAAATAACCCTATAGTGAGGGTATGCGCATAAAACATCTTCCAATACTCGTGTAGCAAATCAAAGGACGAATTTATGATTAGAACGAAAAATTGAGTGGAAAAATGGTCTCGACTGATTTTTAGAGTGACCCGATCAAAAGATAAATTCGACCGGAAGCGCAAAACAATGTTAGCGTGCGAAAGGAGCACGTCACAGCTCCATCGGTGGACCAGTACTTATATTTATTTTGAAACTTTTTGAGGTGATTGAGAAACCTCGTTCAAAGTTTTTTTTTTGAAAATACACAATGCGTGACTTATTCACGTCGCGGACTGCGCCTTTTTCGAGCTAAAAATTTCTAAATTTTTTTAGGGGCATTCCGGTCTATTCCCAACCCCTCTTAAACCCTATACAAGATCTTATAAGGTCATTTTGATGTAAAAAAAGGTCTAAAACCCCCTATTCTAAGTCCTATTCCATAATCAAACAAAGCTACGACTTGAGGAAAGAGGAGAATAGATTGAATTTGAGACATTTGAGAAGAAATCTTTGGCGTGACTAGTTAACAGCTTCATCCCAAGTATGTAAGGCTAAACTAAAAGCATGGGATTGTTCTCTCATGTGTCCTATAGATAGTCATCGATAAGTTGATGGTTCAAGAGTATATCTACATGAACCCTTGAAGGTTTTTCTTAAAATTTTATTTGAAATTACATATTTTTAGATGTTGATGATCATCATACTATTTGTTATCTTAAATTTGAACATTTTCATGAAAATTGGCATAAACCTACATGATTAATTTGAAAAGCATGCATAATGAACTTAAGAATTGAGTCAAGGGCCTTATGTTAAGATTGTTGATTGTGATGAGAGAGTGATGATGCGGTGATAGAATTTTATTGCCTTACGAGTCTTTATAAATGATCTCTAATGATGTTTCTCTTCTATTGATTCCTAATGATTGTTCTAATCTTGAGTCATTGATAAGATTGATTAATGAGAGGATTGAAGTCCCTATGAGTTGAATGATGACAAGGTTCGAGTCCCTAGCAGATATCGATTTATGATGGGGTTCGAGTCTATATTAAATTGGGTGAGATGGACGTTTTATGAGCATGATGTAATGGGAGGAGTATCGAGCACCAAAAGAGTGAGAGTTAGTCTGAATTGAGCTTATCAAACTACGTCACCACATGTATGGTAGCCTTAGAACCATCACATATTATGGTCTCCTCGTGAGTAACAGTCCTTGAAAGCAATAGCGGACCTGTTAAGTACTAACTCCATATTAGGTGAGTTGATATTTTTTGAATTCGTTCCGTACCTTGCAAGTTTTGAATGGCTATGGCAATATCAGCCTAACTATTGTACATTCACTTGCTCATATGTGATTGTTGTCGGATAAGAAAAACTCCCAGAAAGTTACTACGTTGAGTACTCTGAGTTGAGATAAGATAAGATAAGATGAAATGAGAGGAGGTGAGCTCCTTTGAGATGAGTCTGAGAAGATTAAATGAGTTGAGTTATTGATGGGTCACTTGTCTACTCTTTATTCTTACATAGATAGACATTTAACGATTTAATGTTATTTGATGATTATTTTTAGTTGATGTCGTTTCCATATTATTCCACTTGTTTTTGTTTTACTTAGCTATTTTACATACCACTACAATCCAAGCACTAATGTCCCTTTTGGACTGCAACATTTTACGATGTAGAGGCATGTACTAGAGATTATCAACAGGCACTCCATTGAAGATCCGAAATTCTCAGTTGATTGGTGAGCCTCCCATACTCCGGAGGATCCACTATTATTATTTTATCTTCCATTAAATTTACATTGGACTATTCTTTTACCTTGATTTGGGTAGCCATGGGTCTGTCAGTTGAACCACATTATTAGTGATAGAGGCTTCATAGATGATTGTTGAATATTGATATTGAGATCGTGAGCTAGTTCCTTTCTACTAGCCTTTATTGCTACCTATCATTTTTAGACTTTAGATGAGATGTGCCCATTTACTACTTCTAAATTCTGCTATTCAGTAGAGTTATATGATTGAATGAATGTGATGAGGCTAAGTGGTTCGCTTTGGGACTAGCAATAGTCTCTAGGTGTCGGCCATGCCAAGGGTACCCTCTCGAGGCGTGACAAACTTGGTATCGGAGCACAGTGTTCAAGTGTCTTAGTTAGTCGATGAAGCTGTGACTAGTCTAGTCTTGTTTATGGGTATTTTTTCGACAACACTTCATAAGCAGGAGGCTATATGACATTAGGAGTTGCTACACTTCTTTCTCATTCCAAATTCGTGCGATAGTGTTACTCTATGAAATGTCTCTTCTAATTCGTGCATTATGCGTTTACAGACTTGTGACCATGTTTCCAAGAAGCACTGGTAATATTAATGAGAGTCCAGTCATACAGAATGCTAACCAACCCGAGCCCTATAACTAGGATGGACCCATAGGCCCAACCATTCCTGCCGTGCATCCAGATCCAGGCTGTGACAAAACTAGTTGCTAGACAGGGAGCAGGTAGGTAGCGTGTCCTAAATACATTCGGAGTCCGTAAGTCCTTGGGGATGAGCCCGCCTGGGTTGAGAGGGGTCGAGAAGGAATAGGATCAGGAGTCACTTTCAAGAAGATCCTCATAACTTTAGAGCACAAAAATCTAAGTCACAGGCTAGTGTGGTTCGAGGTCCCTGAGGCAAGCCACATTATGGCATGTGTGGCAAGTTTCACTTGGGAAAATGTCCTGAAGGGAGCGATAAATGTTACAAGTGTGGCGAAGAAGGTCACTTCTAAAGGGATTTTCCTAAGTGGGCCAAAAGAGCCCAAGCTTCTACCCCAACACCCACAGTTAGGGAAGATCAGGAAAGTTCTCCAGATGTCGTGATGGGTATGACTCGAGCCTTTACATGCTTTGATATTATCCATGAGAAAGAAACTTATGTCTCTAAAGATTTTAATGTTACCACCTAAGAGTAAGATGTGAGGTCTGATACCACCCTAAGTAGAGCTGTTATTCAAGAGCTAGTGTAAGGGCCTGGATTTTTGAAAGACTTTATCGGACTTCATAAATGTTATCCCGTGAGAAAATTTGACCAAGTGTCAAATCATGGGAGGGCCACACGGCTACTGAGTGGTCACATAGACCTTGTGGCCTCTAATGAAGGGTTACTTGGCCACAATTTTGATTACGGGGAATCGATAAGGAGTTTTGGGCTAAGGCACATCACACCGGAACCCTACACGGGCCGTGTGATGTTTCACGGAATGTGTCGTGTGCCATGTGATAGCTTTATACCTCATAAACCAAGGAACATGCTAAGTATTGGCACACAACCACCCACATGGCCTGTTTGGTGTGTCACGGGCCGTGTGGCCTACCGTATAGCTCCTCATGTGAAATATTTATAACTACAAAATCGCTGCCTCGTAACTTTTTTGTGCAAGATTTTTTCTAAGTATTATTTCACGACCCGTGTAATGTTACACAGGCTGTGGCCGTCCTTTGAACTTTCTTCGCGTTGAAAATTCTATGTGTTGAACATTGTGAAAAATTGCCTAAGTATCATCTCACGGGCAATGTTCGTGGCCTGAGAGGTGCCTCATGGACCATGTTAGTGCCAGTGAGGCCATGACGACCCAATTTTCATTCGTTTCACTAATGGCTTTTACATAAAGCTGATTTATTGCAAATATGTTTTATGACCTTTTCACCTATCATATACCCCTAAATCAACTAATATCTTTTCATTTTAATTCATTCTCATTGGAAATACTGTCACTCTAAAATCAATTCCTCAAAATCCTCTCTGAGCTCTTCTCTTAAGACCCAAGCTAGGATTCAATTGGGGTTTCATCTTAAAGCTAAACTCTCTTCTAGTCCATCTTCCTAATCAAGGAATGTGGGATTGATTCTTGGTCCCTTTCAAACAAGAAGACCCAAACTTTTTTCAATTGATTTTCTTAAATTTGCTTACTTTGAATATGGGTTTTGAGATGTATGATTTTATAAATTCAATTGAAGTATGGGAGGTGCTTTATTAATGATTTTAAGTTGATTTAAGCCCCTATATTATAGTTTGCATTGAGATTAGGAAATTATGAATGTTAATGTCCCCTTTAAAGCTTGATTTATGCATAGGTGATCTATATTATGATTTAAATGTGAATTTAATTATGGATTTACTTCAATTTTATAGTGTATTGTTGATTTTAGATTGAATCTATATTACTCATGCTATTCTAACATCAATAATTGCATTTGCACTCATGAACATTGGTTTTTATGAATATTTTGAAATGGGTTAAGCCTAATTGTGATTTTAATAAGATTATCGGTTATGACAAGAATGTGATCACATACATGTCTTATGATTATGGCTATTTGAGTGTTTTGGGTACTTGCACCTTTCCGTATATGTAGATGCGCTATTCCTTTCATGAGTATCATGATTATGATTTATGGTTTGGCATTTGAGCCTAAATGTGCATTGAACGGTTTTGAAATGAATATTGTATCTCTTGAAAGAATGTATATGTATAAGTATTAATGTGGAATGTTTTGACTTAGCATCGATAGATTGGGTGTCCTCTTCCTTTACTCGAACTAAGTGCCAACATAGGAATGCAAGCCATTACCAAAAAGACTAGGTTGTAAGGAACGGTTATTCATTTATTTTGGACATGATGTCATTTTGGAAATCCTTCTAAAAAGCTTGGTCGTAAGTAAGGTGACCATCCCCCAAATAGTGTGGTCGTAAGGTATGATGTAGATTACCTTTGGCAAGTAATCTTCTCCTACCAATGGGAGGTCTCTATCGGACTAATTCATGTGATAGCTCACATGAGTTTGATTTATCGGTTATAGTCCATCCCAACTATATATATGAGCCTTATTGCATTTCATGCATCATGAATTTCATGGCATATTGCATACTACTCTTCTTTGGATATATAATTGGTTCCATATTATGTGCCCTTGCCATCTAATATTGAAACGCAAGTTTGATAAGTCATATGCATTGCATGCCTGCAGACTTAGTACATACAAATGTACTAACACATATTTTATGCCTACATGATTTTACCATGTAGGAGCTGAGCCTTACGATCATCCACCATTCGATGGATAGATGAGTCCGGAGAGTTGATATTGTGGTAATTTCCATCTTCCCAGGACAAACCCCTTCCTTCTTGTTTGAGGGTGAGCCCACGACATGTCTTGGCCCCCATCCCATCTTAGGACTCAAGGCATTTTTGGACATCTTGTAGACTCTCGTAGATTCTATATCTTATATGTTGTAACTGAAGCTTATGATTTCGGGTATCTATTGGATATGGCTATGATGGATTGATTACGGGAATTATGATATGTGTGTATGTTTAATGGGAATGTGGAAGAACCTAAGCCCCATATTGCCCCCCTAGAGTGAGTCCTACTTACCCGCCCATTAGTTCTTATGTGCTATGTGCTATATGTTATGTGAATCCATGTAAACCCTTTTTTCTTTGATATCCCTATAGTGTGAATCATGTTTTCTCATCCCTTTTAACTATGTGTTTACTATTTAAATGCACTTCCGAACCGATGATGTGATTTTCGATACTTTGAGGCTTGATTAGGGACTCTTGGGATCCTATTCACCGTGTCACTTCTAGGCCCTACGTCTGGGTCATGACACCTAGAATGATGACGATAGAAAGGAAAGGACAATATAGTGAGAGTGATAGTTGATTAAGGCTTGTAATTATAATTATATACACATTAGGTAAGTAATGAGATGACGCCTGAGTCGATTGCCATAAGCTTGATGAAAGAGTGGTGAGTACCCTATGATTGTCATGATAGGGTATAAAGGGGGAGTTAGTGTTAGAATGTGTTAGAGTGGGCACATAACTAGAAATAGTTCTATGTTGATGTATTATGATATTGTACTATGAGGGTGAGACATAGATGTTGAATTGAAGGACAGAGTACTTTCAATGTGATAGATCCACACTAGGCTTATAATTCTGATGAAAGAGCCCCACCAGATGTATATAGTTATGAGCTTAACCAGGTAAGGGGTATGGTGAGTGGGGGAATGGTACTTGAGTTGTGAAGAGGGGATGTGTTGAGTGAATACTTTCTATGAGATTTTAGTTGGCTTATGCTCAGAAATGTACCTAGTAATTATAGGATTGGTGATATATTGGAGAGGTGTGTGATAGATGACATGGTAGAACTAGACTCTAAGCTTTAATTTTAAGAAGTAATGGTAGAAAGGATACAACATTGTACGAGAGATAGTCTTAGTTGGTGATTCGCCCTAAAAGGTTTGCCATAGTGTGCGTTTGAGATTAAGGTGTTAGCTGCAAGAAGTGTGATGTTATGAGTATGACATAGGTGCGTTTAGATGCAACTAGAGAATTGAGGACGAAACATTTGATAGGAGAGGTTAGATTGTAAGAGTTTTGGGAAGTGGTTACTTACACCGTTAGAGCAGCAAATATAGAGAGACTTCCCTAAAAATAGGAGGAAGCTAAGAGTGGTATCTTTGAAGATAGTATTAGTGGCTATTTTGTGTATGCAACTATAGTGTAATAAAAGGAGTTTGAGATGGCTATTCTTATTGATAGTGATTCCTCGACCGTGTGGAGGTATACGTTTATATCCTAGTAGAGGAAATAGATTTGCAAAACTGGAGAGGTGGCCCTTGAGCATAGGGGGATACGATGATGTGATAGACCTGAGTAGATCTTGAGTTTTCAATGCTGATAAGTTGATTAGGATGAGGCGTCAATTCCTTGCGATCTTGTATATTCCTTATACTTCGGTGCTGATAGTACTCTATTCCCGTCTAGTATATAAATGTCATCCCTAATGCCCAGTTCCGTGTACCACTTGTTGATTGTCCATCATGTTGAGCCATAAGGGTGAAAAACGATTAATCCATTCATTAATTTTGATCTTATCCCATGGATCGGAGAGTTTCTAATCGTATATTGAGTGAGATGTGACCGGAGTTTTACACTGCATATAGTTCTGTAAACCTAGAATGAGTCTCGATAGACGAGGGAGATTGTACTTCATTATGAACATTTTCAAGTAAGATTGTTTGATTGAATTGTGCTAATGATTTTCGTTCCATATTTTTTGAGTGATCCTATTTTCCAAGTCACGATAGAAATGCTGATTAGAATAAAGGAGTGAAGGTACCTCATTCTGATGTCATCTTACGCATGCCTGACCTTCGGTATTTTATGGCATTCTTTATGGTAGGATGTAAAAGTATCAAGTTTTAGATGTAGAATTGTGCTTATTTGGCATGAGGAGGTAGTAGTTGGGGTTTCACAAAAAGGAGAGATGACGAGTCCCTCTCGGCCTAAGTAATGATGCTGATAGTAGTAGACAGAGAATAAGGGACGATGAGGAGTGGTGTTGTACTTGTGTCATGTAGGAATAGAAATTTGGAGGAGGGGAGGGATGAGATATTACGATATAAAATAGACAGGTAAGATTAAATTAGAGTGTATCTAGATAAGAAAATGTTGGTGTATCTTTGAGTGAGAGTTCATTGAATGTCGAAGGTAGAAGTGCTTAGTAGGCTTGAAATTTCTTAGAAATAGCTGAAGTTGTTAGGTTGATAGGCTTAAATGCGTGGTAGTTATTATGAGTATTAATAATAGACTATTGCTGACTTCGTGACAAGGGTTTCAAGTAAGGATAGTGGGGTAATAAATAGGACTAGTGATCTTTTAGGGAAAGTCCCTGTGAGAGTATAGTCTTGAGTATTGAGGGTTAGCCTTGTATGGATATGATCATCTTAACAATAGAACCATGAGGCTCAGAAGAGGCTTGAATGGAATAAGAGGATGTGGAGAGGTAGGGGGTTGAATAGGAGTTATAAGTTTAAGTTGAGGCAGTGGAGTGCCATGAAAGAAAGCACAATTGAGGTGGAGAGCTGAGCTTCAGAATGCCGGCAGAGTCTTGTATATCACTATTGGCCCCTTTCTCAATTAGAGTCGATGACTTCCTTCATGAGTTAAAAAGACTAATTGGCAAAGTGTTTAAATGACTCGAATTGATTAAGTTTTGACGTTTTATCCGTGCCTGAAGATGAGAATGCCGAAGGTAATGTTCTTACCCTTGATTAAATTGATAATCTATTCTTGACGTGACTGTCTATTCTTAAGTCTAAGTAGTATTGATTGAGGTTGAGGAAGAGTCGAGAATTTGATTGATTGATTTGAGTATTTAGATGAGTTTTGAGTCTATACATTCCTTGATATCCACCTATACTCATCATTTGAGGACGAATGATCCCAAGGGGGAGATGATGTAGCATCGGGTAAAATTCCAAAAATACCCCTAGAGTGAGGATGTGCACATAACATATCTTCTAATACTTTTATGGCGAATTCGAGGCTAGATTTATGATTATCACGAAAAATTAAGTGGGGGAATGGTCTCGACCAACTTTTAGAGCAACCCGATCGAAAGATGATTTTTCGATCCGAAGCGCAAAAGAGTGTTGGTGCGCGACAGGAGTGCGCCGCGCTTCCATAGTAGACAAGCACTTATATTTCTTTTGAAATTTTATGACGGGATTGAGAATACTCACTCAAAAACCATTTTTGAAAATACGCAGTGCGCGACTAGTCCGCGTCGCAGGCTGGGCCTTTTCCGAGCTAAAATTTTCTAAATTTATTCGAGGGGCATTCCGATCTATTCCAAACCCCTCCTAAATCCTATAAATGATCTAATAAGGTAGTTTGATGTAAAAAGGGTTTAGAAGCCCCATTCGAAGTCCTATTCCACAATCTAACAAGGCTAGGGCTTGATGAAAGAGGAGAAGAGCTTGAATTTGAGAGACTTGAGAAGAAATCCTTGGCGTGACTAGTTGATAGCTTCATCCAGGTATTTAAGACTAAGGTAAAATCATGGGATTGTTCTCTCATGTGTCCCATAGATGGTCATAGATGTGTTGATGGTTCAAGAGTCTACATATATGAACCCTTGATGGTTTTCCTTAATATTTTATATGCAATTACATATGTTTCCATGTTGATGATCATCATACTATATGTTTTCTTAAATTGAACGTTGTCATGAGAATTTGCATAACTCTTAATGAATAATTTGAAACACATGCATAATAAACTTGAGAATTGAGGCTAGGGCCATGCGTTGAGATTGTTGATTGTGATGAAAGAATGATGATGAGTTGATAGAATTTTATTTCCTTACGAGTCTCTATAAATGAACTCTAACGATGTGTCTATTTGATTAATTCCTAATGATTGTTCTAATCTTGAGTCATCGATGAGATTGATGGATGAGAGGGTTAAAGTCCCAATGAGTTTAATGATGACAGGGATCGAGTCCCTATTAGATACCAATCGATGATGGGGTTCAAGTCCCTATGAACTTGATGAGATGGAGGTTTTACAAGAATTGATTCATGGGAGGAGTATCTATCACCGAAAGAGTGAGCGTTAGTCTTACTTGAACTCATCAAACTACGTTGCCAAACATAGGTGAGGCTTAGAACCCTCATATATTATGGTTCCCTCATGAGTAACAACCCCTGAAAGCAATAGTAGACCTGTTGAGCATTGACTCCATATTGGGTGAGCCAATATGGTTTCGATTTATTCCTGACCTAGAAAGTTTTGGAATACCTGTGGCAATATCAGGTTGACTACAGTACATTCACTGGCTCATAAGTAATTATTGTCGGATAAGAGAAACTCCCAGAAAGTTCCTACCTTGAGTACTTTGAGTTGAGATGAGATGAGAGGAGGTGAGCTCCTTTGAGATGACTCTGAGATGATTGATGAGTTGAGTTGTTGACGGGTCACTTGTCTACTCTTTATTCTTGCATAGATAGAGATTTGTCGATTTGATGTTATTTGATGATTATTTTAATTTGATGTTGTTTCCATATTATTCTGCCTGTTTCTATTTCACTTAGCTATTTTATATACCAGTAGATTCCATGTACGGATGTCCCTTTTGGACTGCATAATTTTACGATGCAGAGGCATATACATGAGATCGTCAACAGGCGCTCCATTGAAGATCTGAGATTCTAAGCTAATTGGTGAGCCTCCCATACTATGGAGTATCCACTATTATTATTTTATCTTGCTTTATATTTAGATCTTTCCTAATCCAACTAATCTATAATCTAACATAGAGTAACTGGGAAAGTTCTGAATTAGCACAAAACACCTGAATTTATCAAATAAAGCTCACACTCACATGACACTTACATTATCAATGAAAGACAGTCAGATCATGCTTCTCATCTAAATTTACCCTTACTTATAAGAATAGACATATTCAATCACCTAAACACGCATGGTTACTATCTAACTACTAATCGAAATTTTTGGTGTGCACCATTTTTTTAAACAAAACACAAAAACATGCTATATGCAATAAGTAGTGGTACTATATGCTACACAAATTATCTAAGCATCCTAAAGTTGTCGGTTCAACAATAATTGAATATCCACATGGAAAAATAACACAAGCAAAAAAACCCACTAGGATAAATAATTTGAGTAGTTATGGACCATAAGCTACTCAAACTTCATTGAGGTCCATAACTACCCACATCCAATCAAAAAGGATGTGCATTGTCCCCCATGCACAAAAATTTAAAAAATAGATCACAAGGGGTTAAAGAACATACTTGTGCGCGTAGGCGCCAGTGTTCCTTGGGTTGCCTCCCAAGTTTTAAATTCGGGTACTCTCAATTCGTTTAAATCTTAAAAAGTAAAATTGACAGAATAAAAAAAATACAAAAAGACAATATAAAAGAGAAAATAAGAAGTTACACTATTAGGTCCAGACCTTCCACTTCTTCTTCTACCTTGAGCTGATGAGTTGTACTCCTAATTTCTTTTCCAATTTTCTATTATGCTCAAAGGGTGGTGTTATAAAAATAAGGGAAGCAAACAATAGGGATCGCATATTATACTTCTTGGCCTTTAAGTGAGGAATGTAATTTTTTGATCTGTGCCTAATAAATTCAGGATATAACAATATTTTTCCTTATCCTAACATTCGTCTATATACTCAGATTGTTTGATTGATATCTCATCATCCTTATACAATGTAGAAAAATGATTGGAATGAGGTCTAATGCATTCTAATTCATGAATTATATTATTATTTACATTATCATGTTTGCACACTTTAGAGTTTTTTAAATATAATATTATCTACTTCTTCCCATAACTCTCATGTACTTTTCTCAATAGTGACAACATCAATAATAGTAGGATCAAGAAGTTGACCCTCAAATTTTAGCTCTTTAAATCCGCTTAAAAGCTTTTTTTTCCTCCTCACACAGTTCATAACTATTTTATTGAGCGTCAAACATATCAATGTTTACGCTTAACTCACTACTTAAAATGTGGACATGCAATCCAAATCTATGAAATTCTGACAAAAGCACATAGTTGTCTAAGTCGAGATTTTCTAATATTTCGAAGAAGTACACATTGCGATTAATAAAATTATGTATAACCACTCCCATCCCAATACTACATTCATCCAACATTTCTTCAACGGAGGGTGTCATATTAATAAAGAAAAAATAGAAGAAGAACAAAAACAAAAAAAACAATAAACATAAAATGTGGAAAACAAGGATTAACACTCAAATTACTAATGCATTAACTCTCTAGTTGTATTCCCTGGCAATGGTGCAAAATTCTTGATGTCACCCAACTTACACCTCAATTTTAGAGTATAAATTGGTCGTTTTCAAGAAATAGAACCTAACAAAAGTTGGGGTCAAACCCACAGTGGATACATAGACTCAAGGCAAATTCACCAACAAGTAATCTGAGTAGTTAATAAACTCAATTCCACAAAAGGAGGGGGGGGGGTTGCAAAAACCACATAGAAAAATAAGCTTACTAACTGGCACGATAGAAACATCAATAAAGGAGAGCAACTAGGTTATTGTGTTCCCCATGATTCCCCAACTAAGTATCACTCTTGTCTAGTATATAGCATGTACGACGGTAATTTAAGTTCACCACGTCCTTTTGTAAAAGTGGAGAGATGAATTTTACTATGTGACTTGGCCCATCTACATAGTGTGCATTACAAACCATTGCATATAAGTGCCAGAACAACATATCCTTGGCCCAGTTTGGTTGATTAGACGAGAATACGTAAATCAAATCTTCTTGATTTAGCACAAAACACACATCATATCTTCTTTATTTAGCACCCTCTAGGGGCGTGACATAAGATCCTTTCCTCATCCAACTAATCTACAATCTAACTTAGAGTAACTGGGCAAGTTCTGAATTAGCTCAAAACACATAAATTTATCAAATAAATCTCACACTCACATGACACTTACATTATCAGCAAAAGACTCTCAGATCATGCTTCTCATCACAATTTACCCTTACTTATCAGGATATTTTCAATCACCTAAACATGCATGGTTACAATCTAACTACTATTCAAAAATTTTTGTGGGTACCATTTATTCAAAAAAAAACACAAAAGCATGCTATATGCCACAAGTATTGCTATTTTACATTACACCTATTATCTAAACATCCTACACATGTTGGTTCAACGAAAATTAAATATCCACACGGAAAAAAAACGTAGGCAACAAAACCCCGGGATAAAAATTACTGTAGTTATGGACCATAAGCTACTCAAACTTCACTGAGGCTTATAACTACTCACACCCCATCGAAAAAATGTGCATTGTCCCCATTGCACAAAATCAAAATAAAATAGATCATAAGGGGCCAAAAAACTTACTTGGGCGCGTAAGCGCCAGTGTTCCTCGGCTTGCCTCCCAAGTTTCAAATTTGGGTATTCAGACTTCCCTTAAATCTTCAAAAAATAAAATTCACAGAAAAAAAAAATGAAAGGACTATATAAAAAAATAAAGTAATAAGTTACACTACTTGGAGGAGACCTTCCACTTCTTGTTCTACCTTGAACTTATGAGTTGTACCCCTAAAGTTTTTTTCAATCTTCTACTATGCTCAAAGGGTGGTGGTATAAAAATATGTAAAGCAAACAATAGAGATCGCATGTTGTTTTTCTTTGCCTTTAAATGAGGAATGTAATTTTTCTTATTTGCGCGCAGTAAATTCAAGAATATAACTATATTTTTCCTCCTCCTTACATTCGCCTATATGCTTAGATGATTCGATTGATATCTTATCATCTAAACAAAATATAGAAAAATGACTGGAATGAGGTCCAATGCATCCTAATTCTAGAATTATATTATTATTTACATCATCAAGTTTACACACACTAGAGGTTTTACAGATAATATTATCTACTTCAGATAACAACCGTGTACTTTTCTCAAATGTGACAACATCAATTATAGTATGATTAGGAAGTTGACCCTCCAATTTTAGCTCTTCAAGTTGGCCTAAAAGCATTTATCTTCCTCACACAATTCATAACTAGCGTGTTGAGCATCAAACATATCAACTTTTACGCTCAACTCACTACTTAAAATGTGGACATCCAAGCCAAATTGATGAGCATCTGAAAAAAGCACATATTTGTCTAAGTCAAGATTTTCTATTATATTCAAGAAGTACACATTGCAATTCAAAAAATTATCTACAACCCCTCTCATCCCAATACCACAGCCATCAAATATTTCTTACACATATGGTGTCATATTAATAAAAAAAAATAGATAAAGAACAAAAACAAGAACAAAAATAAAAAATAAAATGTGGAAAATAAGGATTAACACTTGAATTACTAATGAATTCACTATGTCTTGTCGTATTTCCTGGCAACGGCGCAAAAATCTTGATGTCACCCAAGTTACACCTCCCTTTTAGAGGTTAAAGCGGTCGTTGTCAAGATTTATAATCTAGCAAACATTAGGGTCAAACCTACAAAGAATACGTACACTTAAGGAAAATTCACCGACAAACAATATGATTAATTAGTCAACCCAATTCCCCAAAAGGGAGGGTTTTGCGAAAATCAATGAGAATAATAAGCTAACTTACTAGCACGAATGAAAGATTAATAAAGGATAGCAACTAGAGTATTGTGTTCTCTATGATTCCCCATGACCTTGCCAAATGGTTCAGAAGGGTTTGTGGTGTATTGCAATGCCTCACGGATCGGATCGGGTTGTGTGGTTATGCACAATGGTAAGGTGATAGAGTATGCATCAAGACAGTTAAAAGTGCATGAACGAAACTATCCCACACACGACCTTGAAATGGCAGCGGTAGTTTTTGCTTTGAAAATTTGGAGGCATTATTTGTACGGGGTCCATGTTGATGTATTCACCGATAATAAGAGTTTGCAATATGTTTTCACCCAAAGGGATCTTACCTCAGGCAAAGGAGGTGGTTGGAGTTTCTAAAGGATTACAACATCAGTATGTTTTATATTTCGGAAAGCCAATGTTGTAGCCGACACTCTTAGCAGGTTGTCTATAGGAAGTGTGGCACATGTTGAAAATGGGACAAAAGAGTTGGCAAGGGATGTTCACTAGTTGGCTAGGTTGGGTGTCAAGTTGACTGATTTCTGCGAGGGTGGTATTCGGGTTCAAAGTGGGGTAAAATCTTCTGTGGTGAATGAGGTGAAAGCTAAAGAAGATCTATATCGGTTGTTATGTGGGTTGAAGAAGTTTGTTGCTGCAAAAGAGAATGAGGCTTTCTCCCAAGGGGGAGATAGTGTACTTCAGTACCAAGACCGACTTTGTGTTCCTGACGTGGATGACCTTAGAAAGGTGATTATGAGTGAGGCTTAGAACTCTCGTTACACTATTCACCTAGGGTCTACTAAGATGTACCAATATCTAAGGGAGGTGTATTGGTAGCATGGTATGAAGAGTGACATTGCCAAGTTCATGTCTGAATGCCAAAGTTGTCAGCAGGTAAAGGTTGAACACCAAAGGCCGGGTGGTTTGGCCCAAGACCTTGAAATTTCCATATGGAAGTTGGAGGATGTTAATATGGACTTTGTGGTTGGATTGCGTCGAACCCGAAGGCAATTCGACTCCATTTCGGTAGTTGCGGATCTGATGACGAAATTGGCTCACTTTCTACTTGTCAAGCTACCTAAAGTGTCGAGGACTACACAAGGTTGTATGTTCAAGAGTTGGTGAAGTTGCATGGTGTACCTAGATCAATCATATCAGATCATGGTACTCAATTCACTTCCCACTTTTGGAAATCTTTTATGAAGGACCTTGGGACAAAAATTACGTTGAGTTCCGCTTTCAATCCTCAAACCGAAGGCCAAGCATAAAGGACTATTCAAACCTTGGAGGGTATGTTGAGGAAATGCGTGTTGGAGTTTAAGAGGAATTAGGATGATCATCTTTTGCTCATCGAGTTTGCTTATAATAATAGCTTCCATGCTATCAATGGTATGGCACTGTTTCAAGCCTTGTATAGAAGGAGGTGTAGATCCCTGGTGGGGTGGTTTGAACTGGGTTAGATGGCCTTAGTTTGCTCGGATTTGGTGTTGGATGCTATGGAGAAGGTAAAAGTGATAAGGGAGAGATTGAAGGAAGCCCAAAGTCATCAAAAGTACTATTCGGGTAGTAGGAGAAGGGACCTCGACTTTCATGCCGGGGATCAAGTTTATGTGAAAGTCTCTCCAATAAAGGGTGTGATGCGTTTTGGACTAAAGGGCAAGCTAAGCCCCCAGTATGTTGGTCCTTATGTAATTGTTGAGCGGATTGGAGGTGTGGCTTACAAGTTAGAGTTACCTCCGAATTTGGGTTCCATTCATCCGGTCTTCCATGCGTCCATGTTGAGAAAATTAGTAGGTGATCCTAGCACCATTGTGCCTTTGGAGGGGATTGAGGTCGAGGAAAACTTGACTTATGAGGAGGTGCAGGTGGAAATCTTGGATAGGAAGGTAAAACGACTTCGAAACAAGGATGTGGCATCGGTAAAGGTACTTTGGAGAAATCAACTAGTGGAAAGTGCTACTAGGGAGGCGGAGCTAGACATGATGAAACGATATCCCCCCCCCCATCTTTTGCAATCTACTCAAGCCTAAGGTACTAGGAATCTTCCTAATTTATTGTGTCATTTTCTTGCCCTCTTGAATCTCATGACATTATATGCATATGTGTGCACAAAAAGGCTTTCCTTTCCTTACAAATGGGTTGAATACAATTTTCACATGAGTTTGGTCTTCAACTATAATTTAAATTGTGTCAAGACAAGCTTTGCGTAGACACCTTGTAATTCGAGTTGGGTTGTGCATTGTGTCTTATGTCGGAACTATCTTGCCTAAACTCTAACTTGTCAAGCTTGTTCTTGCACATTCGGGGACGAATGTTTCCAAGGGAGAGATGATGAATCGCCCCGGATCATTGACGTCACTTGAGGTGCCCAAAACTTGCCCAGAAAATTTTGCCAGGCATCACCTCACAGGGAGCCTACATGGCCCGTGTGAAGCCACACAGACCGTGTGGTCTCCGGTGGGGTGACACCCGGGAGAGTGGAGGGTAAACGGGTGCCTACACGGCCCGTGTGAATCCATACAGACCGTGTGGCCTCCCATATGGTAGACTACGTAGGGCCGTCTTCACACGGACCAAGTCACGGCCCGTGTGACTTTAAACGGTCCGTGTGGCCTTCTAGTTAAAGGTGCAGTGTGAAGGGCTACCTGCACATGGGCGGGGTCACGGTCCATGTGACCCAGGTGGTCCATTTACTGGTCCGTATAGTTACACTTAGTCCGGAAAATCTTGCCTCCGAGAATTTTAAGTCCAGGGTCACGACACAATAAACGGTCCGTGTGACACTACACGGACCGTGTACCGTACCGTATTCCTAGACGGACCAATTTCAGGTCCTCTTTATTAATGGCATTTTTGAAATATTGGTTATTCATAACAAAAATTTTGTTATTTCCACCCATCCTAAACTCCCTATATAAGCTGAACACCCTCTTATTTCAGCCATTTTCTCTAATTTTCACACCTCTCACTAAGAATTGCTCCTTCAAAGCTCTCCAACTTTCTCTCTAGGATCATTCAAGCTAAGGCTCTCAATTTGAAGTCCATTCCTCTTAGTGGTGTCTTCAATCAGGTATGTGGGTCATGATTCTTGGTCTCTTTCAACAAAGAAGACCCAAGTTCTTCTCAAACTATTTATGAAATTATCTACTTAAAATGTGAATTTTGACTACTTAATCTTGGTTTCTTGAACAATGCATGTGCTATTTATGACTCCAAATTTTTAGTATGTTAAGTTTATTATGATGAGCTACTTGGATTATGAAACTATGAACATGCATGTCCCTTTAAAGATGTTATTATACATGGATAATATTTACTACCATTTTTTATTAATTTTATTATGGATTTCGTAGTCTTTACATTTTATTTCTATATTTTAGCTATTCTCTAAATTACCCATGCTATCCCTACATTGTGCATTGCATCATACTCATGACATGGATACATGGAAATCTTGGAAATGTGGGATTAAGTCCAACTTCATTTTTGAAAAGAATTGTGATATTATTTTTTTTAGTAAGACATGGGATAGGACTAGAAGTGATCATCGGTATGTCAATGATTTATGGCTCTTGGAGCATCTTGAGTGTTTACACCATCTTGTATCTCGGCTATTTGAGCATCTTGGGTGCTTGCACCTTGTTGTACTTGTAGATAAGCTATTCCTTGCATGAATCATGTGATCTTGACCTTGTGATTTGGCAATTGAGCCTACTTGTGCATTTAACGTTGAAATGGACATTCGACACTCTTGAAAGCATATGTGTATATATATAACTATTCTTGTGGGATGTGGTTACTTAGCACCGATGGATTGAGGGCATTAGAGATATCTCCAAGGTCCCTCTCGCTCTCCTCGAACTATGTGCCAACATAGGAGCCATTACCAAAATGACCGAGTCGTAAGGAATGGCTACTTGTTTATTATGTCTTGATAAGATTCTTGTAAACCGTTCCAAAATGGGGTTGCCCGTATGAAAGTTGGCCATCAATCGAAATGGGGTTGCCCGTAAGGTATGATGCAGATTACCTGTTGCAAGTAATCTTCTCCCTATCGGTGGGAGGTCCCAATCAGTCCAATTCATGTAATAGATCGCATGAATTTGGTAAATCGGTTATAGTCCATCCCCGCTATATGTGTATAGCAGCATTATCGCATTTGCATGCATTACACATTCTATGCCATCTTGTATATTAAATTCCTTCACTTATATGATCCTTGTATATTATGAGCCCTTGTCATCTAACATCGATATGCAGGTCCGATAAATCATATGTATTACATACCCGCATACTTAGTACATTCCAACGTACTAACGCATACTCTATGCCGACATGATTTTACTATGTAGGAATTGAGCAGTTTGAGTACCAGCCGCAGGACGAATAGTCCTTTTGGAAGATATTTCTATGGTGAGCCCCGTCTTCCAAGGGAGAGCTTTTGCTTCTAGTGTTTTTAAGTGTATATATATTTTTTTTTAGGGTGAGCCCGGAGCTTGTCCTGGCCCCCGTTCTTTGACTAGAGACATATGTTGGGTGCTTTGCACCAAACTTTTTATTTTGCTTAACTCATAATTAATGCGCGCGCGCGCGCTCTCTCTCTCTCTCTTTTGTTTAATTTAGGCTTTTTATATTAAAGTATTTGTCTTTCAAAAGCACTTGAACAAAAACTCGTAGTTTCTGAAAATTTTGAGGCTTGTTTGGGGACTTTCGAGCCACCATTCGTTGTGTCACACCAAGGCCCCGACCCCGGGTCATGACAAAAGGTGGTATTAGAGCCCTAGGTTTTAATGGTCCTCGGAGCCCAACATGCCGCGTTGAGTAGAGTCCTATTCATGGTGTAAAGTGAACATACCTATGAGTGGGAGGCTACGAAAATGTATTAGGAAATTCCTCCTTTCTTTATGTCTTGTATCGTGCTGTGGCTAGTTTATGAATTTCCTCACTTATTAGTGTCGTTGATCCCTTTTATGTAAATGCCTCGAAGAAGACCTACACTACCTTAGCTAGCTCTGGCTGCCGAAGATCAGGCCCCTCACGAGCCTATGAAGGAGCCTATTTCAAATGGTGAATTCTGTACTGCTTTCGTCATGCTTGCACAAGTGGTGACTGCTCAGGCAATGCAAGCCGATTTCCCACGGGACCCTACACCCGCTTCTATTGTGAGGAACTTCACCCGGATGAATCCCCCAGAGTTCTATGGGTTAAGGGATGACGAGGATGCTCAGGAGTTCATTGATGAACTCTAAAAATTTCTGAACATTATGGGGGTCTCTTCTAAGGAAAATATAGATTGGCTGCTTACTTGAAGGATGAAGCTCAGGTATGGTGTACACAGTAGGCTATGGAGAGGGTCTGTGATGGTGATGTTAAATAGGGAGAGCTCAACTCTGCCTTCCTCGACCTCTTCTTTCCACTTGAGTTGAGGAAGGCCAAAATGGCCGACTTTACTAACCTTTGGTAGGGGAGTATGAGTGTGAGGGACTATTCCCTCAAGTTTAGAAAGCTTTCCAATATGCTCCGTCCCTGGTGGCTGATCCCCGTGCGCGGATGCACTAATTTGTTTCGGGTATTTCTGACTCGTTGGTGAAAAAATGTCAAACTACTATGCTAATTGGGACATGGATATTTCCAGGCTCACAGTGTATGCTGAGCAGATTGAAGAGGAGAAAGTCAAGGAGAAAAGGGCACACGATCCTAAGAGAGCCCGCTTTGATGGTAGGTTCTCCGGTGCTAAGAATATTGGTTTTGGTTGCTTCAAGTAGGGGCAAGGTTCGGGAGCTCGGGTGGCTAATGCTCGGGCATCCCCCTGGGGTACCAATAGGTGGCAAACTAGGTTATATCTTGTGTGACAGGTCTGCGAAGCCCCACACAGGTGCCTGCCGAAGGGAATTGGGGCTTTGCTTCAGATGTGGAAGTAAGGTCAATAAAGTCACTCATTGCCCGAGGAATGTGCGCGGAGGTCAAGGTTAGGTAGCAAAAGGTAGGCATTGTCAGCAGAGAGGTCCTCAGGGTGCTGCCCCGAGGAACAATAGGTTCTATGCACTCCATACTCGCCAAGAGGTCGAGGAGACTCCAGATGTCGTGAGTGGTATGTTAAAAGTCTTTGATTTTGATGCTTATATTTTGCTTGACCCAAGTGCAAACTTGTCTTTCGTGACTCCGCTGTTGGTTGTTATGTTCGGTCTGAAACCCCACATCTTAAGAGAGCCTTTCTCGGTCTACACCCCCATGGGTGAATCTATTGTTGCTCATAGAGTCTATCACGGGTGCCCTGTTGCTGTGTTGCATAAAATCTTTCCATGTAATCTTTTGGAACTCGAGATGTTTGATTTTGATGTGATTCTCGGGATGGATTGGCTGCATGCATCTTATGCCTTCATAGATTGTAGAACCCGGAAAGTCCAGTTCCAACCTCCCGGTGAGCCAGTTCTTGAATAGAAGGGTAGTGATTCCTCTGTTAATGGTAGGTTTATTTCCTACCTCAAGGCGCGGAAAATGATTTCTAAGGGGTGCATATACCATATGGTGGGTGTTAGGGATGCAGATTCTGAGGTTCCTACTCTTGAGTTAGTCTCTGTGGTGAATGCATTTTCGGATGTGTTCCCCGAGGACTTACCGGGCATTCCTCCGAATAGAGAGATAGACTTCGGCATAGATCTTCTTCCAGATACTCAGCCTATTTCTATCCCTCTGTATCGGATGGCCCTTGCAGATTTGAAAGAGTTAAAGGAGTAGTTGAGGGAGCTATTAGAGAAGGGTTTTATTCGGGCCAGTACATCACCGTGGGGTGCTCCCATGTTGTTTGTAAAGAAGAAGGACGGGTCTCTCCATATGTGTATTGATTGCAGGCAGCTGAATAAGGTGACCGTTGAGAACGACTACCCGTTGCCGAGGATTTATAATTTGTTTGACCAGCTTCAAGGTGCCACTCACTTCTCAAAAATTGATCTCAGTTCCGGGTATCATCAGTTGAAGGTTAGGGAGTGTGATATCCCCAAAACAGTTTTTTGGATGAGGTATGGGCATTTTGAATTTGTGGTGATGTCATTTGGCCAAACTAATGCTCCGACCGCATTTGTGGACTTGATGAACACAGTGTTTAAACCTTTCCTGGATGGCTTCATGGTGGTTTTTATTAACGATATTCTCATTTACTCCAGAAGTGAACAGTAGCACGGGAATCATTTGAGGATGGCCCTCCAAACTCTGAGGGAAACGAAACTGTATGCCAAGTTTAACACGGGTGAATTCTGGTTAGGCGAATTGGCTTTCCTCAGGCATGTCGTGTCCGAAGATGGTATCAAGGTGGATCCGAAGAAAACAGAGGATGTGAAAAATTGGCCTAGACCGTTGACTCCTTCGAATATCCGTAGTTTTCTTGGGTTGGTTGGGTACTACAGAAGGTTCGTGGAAAGTTTTCTCATCTATTGCATCTCCTTTGACCAAGTTGACCCAGAAGAAGGCTAAATTTATATGGCCGGATGAATGCGAGATAAATTTTCCAACCTTAAAGGATCGGCTTACATCAGCTCCTGTCTTGACCTTGCCAAATGGTTCAGAAGGATTTGTGGTGTATTGTGATGCTTCGCGGATCGGATTGGGTTGTGTGCTTATTCAGAATGGTAAGATGATAGCGTATGCATCAAGACAGTTGAAAGTGCATGAACAAAACTATCCCACACACGACCTTGAAATGGCAGTGGTGGTTTTTGCTTTGAAAATTTGGAGGCATTATTTGTACGGGGTCCATCTGGATGTATTCACCGATCATAAGAGTTTTCAATATGTTTTCACCCAGAGGGATCTTAACCTCAGGCAAAGGAGGTGGTTGGAGTTTCTAAAGGATTACGACATTAGTGTGTTGTATCATCTGCGCAAGGACAATGTTGTAGCCGACGCTCTCAGCAAGTTGTCTATGGGAAATGTGGCACATGTTGAAAATGGGAAAAAGGAGTTGGCAAGGGATGTTCACCGGTTGGCTAGGTTGGGTGTCAGGTTGACTAATTCCAGCGAGGGTGGTATTCGGGTTCAGAATGGGGCAGAATCTTCTTTGGTGAATGAGGTGAAAGCTAAACAAGATCAAGATCAGTGGTTATGTGAGTTGAAGAAGTTGGTTGCTGCAAAGGGGATTGAGGCATTCTCCCAAGGGGGAGATAGTGTTCTTCAGTAGCAAGACCGGCTTTGTGTTCCTGACATGGATGACCTTAGGATGGTGATTATGAGTGAGGCTCATAACTCTTGTTACTCTATTCACCCGAGGTCTACTAAGATGTATTGGGATCTAAGAGGGGTGTATTAGTGGCATGGTATGAGGAGGGACATTGCCATGTTCGTGCCTGAATGCCCGAGTTGTCATCAGATGAAGGTTGAACACCAAAGGCCGAGTGGTTTGGCCCAAAATATTGAAATTCCCACATGGAAGTGAGAGAATTTGAATATGGACTTTGTGGTTGGATTGCCTCGGACCCGAAGGCAATTCGACTCCATTTGGGTTGTTGTGGATCGGATGACGAAATCGACTCACTTTCTACCGGTCAAGACTACCTACAGTGCCGAGGACTACACAAGGTTGTATATGCAAGAGTTGGTGAGGTTGCATGGTGTACCTAGATCCATCATATCGAATTGTGGTACTCAATTCACTTTCCACTTTTGGAAATCTTTTCTGAAGGGCCTTGGGACAAAAATTAAGTTGAGTTCCGCTTTCCATCCTCAAACCGATGGCAAAGAGGAGAAGACTATTCAAATCTTTGATGATGTGTGGAGGTCATGTGTGTTGGAGTTTAAAGGGAATTGGGATGATCATCCTCTGCTCATCGAGTTTTCTTATAATAATAGCTTCCATGCTAGCATTGGCATGGCGCCGTTTGAAGCCTTGTGTGGAAGGAGGTGTAGATCCCTGGTGGGGTGGTTTGAATTGGGTGAGATGGCTTTAGTTTGCCCGGATTTGGTGTTGGATGCTATGGAGAAGGTAAACGTTATTAGGAAGAGATTGAAGGCAGCCCAAATTAGTCAAAAGTCTTATTCGGATAGTAAGAGAAGGGACCTCGAATTTCATATCGGGGATTGGGTTTATGTGAAAGTCTCTCCTATGAAGGGTATGATGCGTTTCGGCAAAAAGGGCAAGCTAAGCCCCCAGTATGTTGGTCCTTATGAAATTTTTGAGCGGATAGGAGGTGTGGCTTACAAGTTGGAGTTACCTCTGGATTTGGGTTCTATTAATCCGGTCTTCCATGTGTCCATGTTTAGACAATTTATAGGTTATCCTAGCACCATTGTGCCTTTGGAGGGGATTGAGGTAGAGGAAAACTTGACTTATGAAGAGGTACCGGTGGCAATATTAGATAGGCAGGTAAAACGACATTGCAACAGGGATGTGGCTTCGGTAAAGGTACTTTGGAGAAATCAACTAGTGGAAAGTGCTACTTGGGAGGCGGAGCTGGACACGATAAAAAGGTACCCTTCATCTTTTCCAATCTACTCAAGCCTAAGGTACTAGGAATCTTCCTTATCTATTGTGTCATTTTCTTGCCCTCTTGAGACTCATGGCATGATATGCTTATGTGTACACAAAAAGGCTTTCCTTTCCTTACTAATGGTTTTAATACAATTTTTACATGATTTTAGTCTTGAACTATAATTTGAATTGTGGTATGACAAGCTCTGTGTACAAACCTTGTAATTCGAGTCAGGTTGTGAATTGTGTTTTGTGTCAGAACTATCTTGCCTAAACTTTAACTTTTCAAGCCTTATTCTTGCACATTCAGGGACGAATGTTCCCAAGGGGGTGATGATTAAGGCCCCAGATCATTGACGTGACTTGAGGTCCCCAAAACTTGCCTAGAAAATTTTACCAGGGATCACCTCATAGGGAGCCTACACGGTCCGTGACCATGTGGTCTACCGTGGAGTGACACCCATGAGAGTGGAGGGTAAACGGGTGCCTACACAGCCCGTTTGAAGCTATACTTTCACGCCCTAAGCCCCATTAAGGTGGACTGGCACCCGTTGCCGACAAGGCTCGGGAGAACCAACATATAGCTATACACCTGCTATGAACATTTAAGAGGTTTCCATACTCAATATGCTGTCAAAAGAAAGTAAACTGTACTAACAAACCAAAAGTCAATGCATAAGACTAGGCCGTTGGAGCCACGATGTCTATAATACACTATTTGACCACACTTTAATTTACATTGTCTACAAAGCCTCTAAATAAGGAACAATATCTATATGAGTCGGGACAGGCCCCGCCTCATGACCAACTATACAATACAAAATACAAGTTCTAAATACACAAGCCCCGAAGCAACCTGGAGCTTAGTAATAGCAGCTGAAAGTCCTATACTCTTACTGGGGAGATCTAGTAGCTCCTGTACCTGCAGCATGAAATGCAGGTCCCCCGTAAGGGACGTCAGTACGAGATAATGTACCGAATATGTAAGGCAGGAAATACTGTATATGCAATAAGAACTCAAATGAAATCACACACACTGGTGTGTAAGGATGATAAGACCACCTTTAGTCATACTGTGGAGTCATGTACTTTATGTCTTTTTTATTACTGTATCTTTCTTTACTGTATAATCTGTGCACAATATATCATGTAAATGACCAGCTGATCAGTGGTAAAATCTGTAATGGGATCGACCCTGGCTAGGTGATTCCTTCAACCCTTGGGCTACCACCCGTAAATGAGATCGACCCTGGCTAGGTGATTCTTCCACCCCTCGGGCTACCACCCATTTATAAGCAACTGTAAGTTATCTTTTATTTACTTTGAGATGGTTCTTTTGGTGGTCATAACCTTTAGAACTGTAGGAATATAGACATGTGACATATGAACAACCATACAAGGTAATACCACAATGGAAAGAGAGATACACAACTAATGAACTGTATCGGAGATTAAACAACACATAGACTTTGTATGGTAAGAAGGAACTCATGTATATTTAGTATTCAAGTACATATGCAGGTTGACAATGACTATGTATGTGTACATATGAACATGGTGAAAAGTGGGGACACGGTTAGCAGCCATGTCGGAGTTTGTACGTGCCTTTATGTGCTAAGGAAGATTATAGATTTCATGCCATGTAATAGGAAATCAAGTAGCCTTACATACCTCATTGTACTATTCGTTATTACCTCGGAGTAGTATCCTTTTCCTCCAAACACTTATCTACAATATATTAGGTGATAAAACTAGTGTTAGAAGCTAGTAAGCACATCTTAGAAATCCAATTTCACCCAAAAATAATATCCGGGCAGCAAGCTCGGAATTAGCACCCGAAGAGTGTTTTTTCAACATTTCCACTCCTAATCGTATTTTCTAATACATATTCCCATATACATGTCATATCCAGCTATTTTAGTCCCATAACAACATTACAACAACTCATATAGTACATCATATAACAACTCTACACAACATTGCGTCCTTCCGCTACACTTCGACGTCAACCATTCCAAATCTGTTTCAACCTCAACCAAACTGTCCTCAACATATTTACACACAATTACAGTCCTAAAAAAGTCCAAAAATACTCCCTAAGTAGATGGAAAACATGAGACAACAATTCCCAAAAACAGTCCACGAATTTTTACTAATGAGTGAAATTAAGACATCATTTAAGAACTTTTTTTTTTTTGCGGAAGCTAAAAGTGGTCCAGCAGCCTCTTCACATCATTCCAGACCCAAGACTTCTTAAAAACATACATATTACTTCATAACCCAGCCAACCAACAAGATAAAAGTCTCTTATTTAACAAGAAAAGTGAACCACAATATTTGGAACACATGCTGTCCCAAAATTCCTGCACAATACAACCAACATACTCTTCATGTTTTTCATGGAAAAATTATACCAAACCATGGGTATTTTATCTTACCTTAACCCTCAAGTGTTAGGTTCTCTTCAAGAACCCTAGAAGTGTGTCTTGGCTGCTTTAGAAAATGAGGAGAGAGCAAGAAGAAACTTAGAGAGAAAATCTGAAATTTGGCTTGAGAAAATGGCTAAAAGTTGCTGCTTGTTGCTCCCTTTTATAGGCCACTTTTGGCCGACTTTCTTTTGGGTTTTCAACCTTATTTTATTAAGGTTATGGGGCAGCAGCTTGGCCTTTTCATTTGGGCCTTATTGGGCTTCAAATGGGATGGGCTTTGTTGCAAACATTCCTCCCTTAAGCCCACTTAGTTTGGGCCCTAGTTTTGAATTGGATTGTAATTGTAATTTGGCCCTTTTCCTATCCATCTTGGGCTGCCAATGTTGTCCTTTTATGATGCTAAACCATGGGCGCAAATGACATCCTTAACTCGGGGTTTATTCTTTATCGGACTTGAATAAATTCGGTGTTGGGCCTTGTCTCCGTTTACCGAGCTTATTTAAGCTATGCATGTAGGTGACTCACCTACTAGCTTCCTAAGCCACACAAGCACCTTATTTAAGCTATGCATGTAGGTGACTCACCTACTAGCTTCCTAAGCCACACAAGCACCTCAATTATTTACTTCATTTAAGGTCACACTCTTCTTAACTTGACTTAAAAATTATTTACGCTCGTTCATCTTAAGCATTAGACGTACATATAGCCCTTTAATCTAAAATTCACGCACTTTTGAAATGTGTGCGGATTTGACCCCGCCATATCATGTTTCATTTGTGTTGGACTAGTATATGTAAGATGTGGGGTGTTACATCCTCCCCCCCTTAGGAACATTCGTCCCCGAATGTAAGCATAATTGAATAGGTTAAACAAGTTTGAACTTCCGTGTAAACAGACTTTTGAAAACATAATAAGAATTCATGTTCACGTACCTACTACTCCTTTAACTC
This sequence comes from Solanum rostratum, assembly GCA_029948455.1. NCBI lineage: Eukaryota > Viridiplantae > Streptophyta > Magnoliopsida > Solanales > Solanaceae > Solanum > Solanum rostratum. Next base: position 26,339,974 of record CM057053.1, read on the forward strand.
TGTATCTTGGACTTCCTCTTTAGCATCAAATAAATAAGGATATTTAGACCTCATTACTTCCTCAGCCTCCCACGTTATCTCTTCTACCTGTTGGTTCCTCCAAAGCACTTTCACTGAAGGTATTTCCTTATTCCTTAGCTTTCTAACTTGACGATCTAGAATAGCAATAGGTACCTCTTCATAGGTGAGATCTTCCGTAACCTGCATATCTTCAATAGGAGTAATACGAGATGGATCACCTATGCATTTTCGAAGCATTGAGACATGAAAAACTGGATGAACCATAGAAAGCTCCTGGGGTAGCTCTAATTCATATGCAACCTGTCCAAACCTTTTAATAATCTTATATGGCCCTATGTAACGTGGGCTTAGTTTCCCTTTCTTACCAAATCTCATAACACCTTTCATTGGAGACACCTTTAAGAATACCCAATCTCCTACTGAGAACTCCAGTCCTCTTCTTCTAGCATCTGCATATGATTTGTGACGACTTTGGGCTGTTTCTAGCCGTTGACGTATTACTTTGACTTTTTCCATGGCTTGTTGGACTAGATCTGGACCAAGCAAGGTGGTTTCACCCACTTCAAACCATCCTATTGGTGATCTACATTTCCTTCCATACAAAGCTTTATACGGTGCCATCTTGATGCTTGAATGGTAGCTATTATTATAGAAAAATTCAATAAGTAGCAAATGGTCCACCCAACTACCTTTGAAGTCCAATGCACACGCCCGCAACATATCTTCAAGCGTTTGAATGGTATGGTCTGCTTGACCATCTATCTGCGGGTGGAAAGCCGTACTCAAATTCACTTATGTCCCTAAGCTCCTTTGGAAGGATTTCCAAAACTTTGCGGTGAATTGAGCTCCTCGATCAGATATAATGGACATTGGGACCCCATGTAGTCTAACTATCTCCTTAAGATATAGCTTTGCATACTCTTCAGCCGTATAGTCACTCTTAACTGGAAAGAAGTGTGCTGACTCTGTAAGTCTATCAACGATTACCTATATGGAGTCAAACTTCTGAAATGAGCGAGGCAACCTAGTAACAAAATCCATATTAATCATATCCCACTTCCATGTTGGAAGCTCTATACATTGCATATAACCTCCCGGCTTTTAGTGCTCTACCTTAACTTGTTGGCAATTTGGACATTGAGCCACAAATTCTGCAAGGTCCTTTTTCATGCCTTCCCACCAAAACATTCCCTTCAGGTCATGATACATCTTAGTTGATCCTGGATGGATAGAATATCTTGAATGATGGGCTTCTTCAATTATTCTCCTTCTTAGTCCATTTATATTAGGAACACACAATCTATTTTGACAGTAAAGTACTCCGTTTTGGGTAAGTTCAAAGCCCTTCATTATGCCTTGACTCACCTTCTCCTTAAGTCGCCGTAGAATAGGATCTTTGAACTGTTTTTCTCTTACCTCTGTTGCCAATGAAGACTCTGCAGCATTATGCACAACAACCCTTTCCTTTGGAGTTTCAATCAGGCGTACCCCCAAATTAGCTAGTTGACGTAGATCCTTAGTGACTCCTTGACTTACGACGGTCTGATCATCAATATTCACAATTGCCTTGCGTCTCAAAGCATCGGCTACCACATTTGCTTTCCCTGGATGGTATAGTATATCAACATCGTAATCCTTTATTAGCTCCAGCCACCTCCGCTGCCTTAAATTTAGGTCTTTCTGTTTAAATATGTACTATAAACTCTTATGATCAGTATATATGTCAACATGAACCCCATACAAATAATGGCGCCATATTTTCAAGGCAAACACAACAGCTGCTAGTTCAAGGTCATGTGTCGGGTAGTTTTTCTCATGTGGCCGAAGTTGTCTCGAGGCATAAGCAATTACCCTACCATGTTGTGTCAGTACACACCCTAAGCCAAACCCCGAAGCATCACAATACACCGCATACCCCTCTGTGCCTTCTGGAAGCACTAATACAGGTGCAGAAGTTAGCCTGCTTTTCAACTCTTGAAAGCTCCTTTCACATGCATCATTCCATTGAAATTTGGTCGCCTTATGTGTCAACTTTGTTAGAGGTGCAGAAATAGAAGAAAAACCTTCAACAAATCTTCTGTAATAACCTGCCAACCCTAAGACGCTTCGAACTTCTGTGGGTGTTGTTGGCCTTGGCCAATCTTTCACAGCCTCTATCTTTTGTGAATCAGCCCTTATTCCTTCATCAGATACAATATGACCCAAGAATGCCACTGATTTCAACCAAAATTCACATTTGGAAAACTTGGCATACAATTGCCAATCACGAAGAACTTGTAATACCTGTCGTAAGTGATTTGCATGTTCTTCCTCTTATCTTGAATACACCAAAATGTCATCTATAAATACTATCACAAAGACGTCCAAGAATGGCTTGAATACCCTGTTCATTAAGTCCATAAAAACCGCTAGTGCATTTGTCAGCCCAAATGACATAACAAGAAATTCAAAGTGACCATAGCGTGTCCTGAAGGCTGTCTTGGGTATATCTTTCTCCTTCACCCTCACTTGGTGATACCCTGACCTCAAGTCAATTTTCGAAAAGCATTTGGCACCCTGTAACTGATCAAACAAATCGTCAATCCTGGGGAGGGGGTATTTGTTTTTAATTGTCACCTTATTCAATTGCCGGTAATCAGTACACATTCTCAGGGTGCCATCCTTTTTACGTACAAATAACACTGGTGCACCCCAAGGGGATACACTAGCTCTTATAAAACCCTTCTCTAGCAAATCTTTTAATTGCTCCTTTAATTCACGTAACTCTGCCGGGGCCATTCTATATGGAGGGATAGAAATAGGTTGAGTGTCTGGGAGTAAATCAATGCCAAAATCTATTTCTCGTTCTGGAGGTAAACCTGGAAGCTCTTCGGGAAACACATCAGCAAATTCATTCACTACCGGAACAGATTGAAGAGTTGGTGATTCAGCCTCCATATCCCTTACTCTAACTAGATGACATATATACCCCTTTGACATCATCTTCCTTGCCTTAAAATAGGAAATAAACTTACCCTTTGGTGCCCCAACATTACCTTCCCATTCAAGGACTGCCTCATTTGGAAAGTGGAAATACACCTTCTTAGTTCGGCAATCCACGGTAGCATAGCAAGAAGCTAACCAATCCATACCCATTATAACATCGAATTCCACCATATCTAACTCAACAAGGTCAGCCAGTGTGTCATGGTCACAAACAGTTACGACACAGTCATAATAGACCCTTCTAGCTATAATAGATTCACCGGTTGGCGTAGACACTTCAAATGGCTCATTCAATAATTTAGGTGTTCTTTTAAGCTTCCCAGCCACTAGTGGTGTGATATATGATAATGTAGAACCAGGGTCAATTAATGCATACACATTATGTGAAAAGATGGACAATGTACCTGTGACCACATCGGGTGAAGCTTCTAAATTCTGCCGATTCCCCAGAGCATAAGTGCGATTCTGGGCTCCGCTGGGGCTAGCTGCTCCTCTACCACCTCTACCACAGCCTATAGGTTTTTGTTGACCCCTACTAAAGGGAGGAACTGACGATGATGATGCAACAGCTGACCCAACAGGTTGTGCTATATCACCCATACGTCTTCTGGGCAATCTCTTATCATATGCCCAGGTACACCACATCAATAACAGGCATCTGTCCCCACACGACATATACCTGAATGACTCCTCCCACATTATTTGCAAGACTGCCTAGGAGGAATCTGCTGGCTGGCCGAATATCCTATTGTCCGTGCACCTTGTCCCTCACTTCTTTGATTAAACTGATTACCTCTAGGCCCTTGAAGTTGCGGTGGAGCACTAACTGCATAATAGGAGGATGATGGTCTAGGTGGTTTACCAGGAAATCGGGGCCTAACATCACCTTGGGATGGTACAAACTGCCGTGTAGATCTGGCCCTCTTGGATTGGCCTCTTTCTATCTCTTGTGTCCTTCTCCTTTGCCTCTGATCCTCTAGTTTTTGTGCAAATGCTTGCATCCTTGCTATATCCATGTCTTTATTCAATGAAGCAATGATACAGTCTCTTACCAGATATGTATCCAACCTATCCACATACCGATGAACTCTATCCGCCATAGTAGCAACTACATTAGGAGCATACCTGGCTAAGGAGTTAAACTGGAGGCTATACTCCCTCACGCTCATACCCCCTTGGTGGAGATTCAGAAACTGATCTGCCCGGGCCTCTCGGATCTCATATGGCAAGTAGTGGTCAAGAAAGGCCTCTTTGAACTCCTTCCAGGTAGTTGGAGGTGCATCTATACCTTTAGATTGCTTCCAAGCTTCATACCACAATATAGCCACACCCTTCAATCTATATGCTGCCAGTTCTACAGCTGTTGTACCACTTACATGCATAATATCTAAAGTGCGCTGGATCTGGTCGATGAAGTCTTGCGGATCTTCATTAGGATCTGACCCGGTGAAAGCTTGAGGGTCCAAATTAAGGAAGTCCCGTATCCTCGTGCTAGCTGCCCTATTCGCACCATCTGCACCTACAACTGGGACTTCTTGTCTTTGGCTTTGGCTAGCAACTATGCGGGTCAATAATTAGACCGCATTTCTCAGATCCTGCACAGCAGCATCGGCAGGTGGTTTTGAGGGAGTTTCACTACGACCTGGTTCATCAGGAGCTGGAGGAGTTGGAGATGTTTGGGACAGAGACTCATCTTGGGCCTCATCTCGTCGTCTCACCCGACTGGGCATACCAATTACCACTTCCACCTCCTTCCCCTTGCCTTTGCTTTTCCTTGTTTCAGGCATACTTACTGTACAAAATGATTTAGAGGTTAGAAATAATCAACCTACAACACTTGGCTCTATGGCACGATCTAAAGAATGGAAAGAAAGTGACAACTCCTAAATGCCACGTAGCCTCCTTCTTATAAATGTGGTGCACAACACATCCATAAACAAGACTCTACATAGACACGGCTTTGTAGACTCCCTAGGACGACCCGCTCTGATACCACTTCTGTCACGCCCTAAGCCCCATTAAGGCGGACTGGCACCCGTTGCCGACAAGGCTCGGGAGAACCAACATATAGCTATACACCTGCTATGAACATTTAAGAGGTTTCCATACTCAATATGCTGTCAAAAGATAGTAAACTGTACTAACAAACCAAAAGTCAATGCATAAGACTAGGCCGTTGGAGCCACGATGTCTATAATACACTATTTGACCACACTTTAATTTACATTGTCTACAAAGCCTCTAAATAAGGAACAATATCTATATGAGTCGGGACAGGCGCCGCCTCGTGACCAACTATACAATACAAAATACAAGTTCTAAATACACAAGCCCCGAAGCAACCTGGAGCTTAGTAATAGCAGCTGAAAGTCCTATACTCTTACTGGGGAGATCTAGTAGCTCCTGTACCTGCAGCATGAAATGCAGGTCCCCCGTAAGGGACGTCAGTACGAGATAATGTACTGAATATGTAAGGCAGGAAATACTGTATATGCAATAAGAACTCAAATGAAATCACACACACTGGTGTGTAAGGATGATAAGACCACCTTTAGTCATACTGTGGAGTCATGTACTTTATGTCTTTTTTATTACTGTATCTTTCTTTACTGTATAATCTGTGCACAATATATCATGTAAATGACCAGCTGATCAGTGGTAAAATCTGTAATGGGATCGACCCTGGCTAGGTGATTCCTTCACCCCTCGGGCTACCACCCGTAAATGAGATCGACCCTGGCTAGGTGATTCTTCCACCCCTCAGGCTACCACCCATTTATAAGCAACTGTAAGTTATCTTTTATTTACTTTGAGATGGTTCTTTTGGTGGTCATAACCTTTAGAACTGTAGGAATATAGACATGTGACATATGAACAACCATACAAGGTAATACCAGAATGAAAGAGAGATACACAACTAATGAACCGTATCGGAGATTAAACAACACATAGACTTTGTATGGTAAGAAGGAACTCATGTATATTTAGTATTCAGGTACATATGCAGGTTGACAATGACTATGTATGGGTACATATGAATATGGTGAAAAGTGGGGACACGGTTAGCAGCCATGTCAGAGTTTGTACGTGCCTTTATGTGCTAAGGAAGATTATAGATTTTATGCCAAGTAATAGGAAATCAAGTAGCCTTACATACCTTGTTGTACTATGTCGTTATTACCTCGGAGTAGTATCCTTTTCCTCCAAACACTTATCTACAATATATTAGGTGATAAAACTAGTGTTAGAAGCTAGTAAGCACATCTTAGAAATCCAATTTCACCCAAAAATAATATCAGGGCAACAAGCTCGGAATTAGCACCCAAAGAGTATTCTTTCAACATTTCCACTCCTAATCGTATTTTTAATACATATTCCCATATACATGTCATATCAAGCTATTTTAGTCCCATAAAAGCATTACAACAACTCATATAGTACATCATACAACAACTCTACACAACATTGCGTCCTTCCGCTACACTTCGATGTCAACCATTCCAAATCCGTTTCAACCTCAACCAAACTGTCCTCAACATATTTACACACAATTACAGTCCTAAAACAGTCCAAAAATAGTCCCTAAGTAGATGGAAAACATGAGACAACAATTCCCAAAAACAGTCCACGAATTCTTACTAATGAGCGGAATTAAGACATCATTTAAGAACTTTTTTTTTTGCGGAAGCTAAAAGTGGTCCAGCAGCCTCCTCACATCATTCCAGACCCAAGACTTCTTAAAAACATACATATTAGTTCATAACACAGCCAACCAACAAGATAAAAGTCTCTTATTTAACAAGAATAGTGAACCACAATATTTGGAACACATGCTGTCCCAAAATTCCTGCACAATACAACCAACATACTCTTCATGTTTTTCATGGAAATATTATACCAAACCATGGGTATTTTATCTTACCTTAACCCTCAAGGATTAGGTTCTCTTCAAGAACCCTAGAAGTGTGTCTTGGCTGCTTTAGAAAATGAGGAGAGAGCAAGAAGAAACTTAGAGAGAAAATCTGAAATTTGGCTTGAGAAAATGGCTAAAAGTTGCTGCTTGGTGCTCCCTTTTATAGGACACTTTTGGCCGACTTTCTTCTGGGTTTTCAACCTTATTTTATTAAGGTTATGGGGCAGCAGCTTGGCCTTTTCATTTTGGCCTTATTGGGCTTCAAATGGGATGGGCTTTGTTGCAAACATTCCTCCCTTAAGCCCACTTAGTTTGGGCCCTAGTTTTGAATTGGATTGTAATTGTAATTTGGCCCTTTTCCTATCCATCTTGGGCTGCCAATGTTGTCCTTTTATGATGCTAAACCATGGGCCCAAATGACATCCTTAACTCGGGGTTTATTCTTTATCGGACTTGAATAAATTCGGTGTTGGGCCTTGTCTCCGTTTACCGAGCTTATTTAAGCTAAGCATGTAGGTGACTCACCTACTAGATTCCTAAGCCACACAAGCACCTCAATTATTTACTTCATTTAAGGTCACACTCTTCTTAACTTGACTTAAAAATTATTTACGCTCGGTCATCTTAAGCATTAGACGTACATATAGCCCTTTAATCTAAAATTCACGCACTTTTAAAATGTGTGCGGATTTTACCCCGCCATATCACGTTTCATCTGTGTTGGACTAGTACATGTAAGATGTGGGGTGTTACACACATGGACCATGTGGGCCCCCGTATGGTTGATTGCGTAGGGCCGTCTTCACACGGACCAAGTCACAGCCCGTGTGACTTTAGACGGTTCATGTTGCCTTCCGTTTAAAGGTGCAGTGTGAAGGGCTACCTTTACATGGGCGAGGTCACAGTCCGTGTGACCCCAGGTGGTCTGTTTACTTGTCCATATAGTGATACTTAGTCCGGAAAATCTTGCCTCCGAGAATTTTAAGTCCAGGATCACGGCACAGTAAACGGTCTATGTGACGCTACATGGACCGTGTACCATACCATATGCCCCAGATGGACCAATTTCAGGTCCGTTTCATTAATGGAATTTTAGAAATATTGGTTATTCCCAACGAAAATTTTGTCATTTCCACCCATCCTAAGCTCCCTATATAATCTAAACACCCTCTCATTTCAGCCATTTTCTCTCATTTTCACACCTCTTACGAAGAATTGCTCCTTCAAAGCTCTCCAACTTTCTCTCTAGAATCATTCAAGCTAAGGCTCTCAATTTGAAGTTCATTCCTCTTAATGTCTTCTTCAATCAGGTATGTGGGTCTTGATTCTTTGTCTCTTTCAACGAAGAAGACCCAAGATCTTCTCAAACTATTTTATGAAATCGTCTACTTAAAATGTGAATTTTGACTGCTTAATCTTGGTTACTTGAGCAATACATGTGCTATTTATAACTCTGAATTTTTAGTATGTTAAGTTTATTATGATGAGCTACTTGGATTATGAAACTATAAACATGCATGTCCCTTTAAAGATGTTATTATGCATGGGTAATATTTACTACTATTTTCTATTAATTTTATTATGGATTTCCTAGTCTTTACATTTTATTGCTATGTTTTAGCTATTCTCTAAATTACCCATGCCATCCCTACATTGTGTATTGCATCATACTCATGACATGGATACATGAAAATCTTTGAAATGTGGGATTAAGTCCAACTTCGCTTTTGAAAAGAATTGTGATATGATTTTTTTTGTAAGACATGGGTTATGACAAGAAGGTGATCACCGGTATGTCTATGATTTATGGCTCTTGGAGCATCTTTCGTGTTTACACCATCTTGTATCTTGGCTCTTTGAGCATCTTGGGTGCTTGCACCATCTTGTACTTATAGATGAGCTATTCCTTGCATGAATCATGTGATCTTGACCTTGTGATTTGGCAATTGACCCTACTTATGCATATTACGTTGAAATAGACATTCGACTCTCTTGAAAGCATATGTATATATATATAAGTATTCTTGTGGGATGTGTTATATTAGCACCGATGGATTGGAGCCATTACTGAAATATCCGGGTCGTAAGGAATCGCTATTTGTTTATTATGTCTTGATAAGATTCTTGTAAACCCTTCTGAAATGGGGTTGCCCGTAAGGATGGTGGCCATCCATCGAAATGGGGTTTCTCGTAAGGTGTGATGTTGATTACCTTTGGCAAGTAATCTTCTCCCTACCGTTGGGAGATCCCAATCGGTCCAATTCATGTAATAGCTCGCACAGATTTGGTTTGTCAGTTATTGTCCATCCCCGCTATATATGTATAGGCGCATTATCGTATTTGCACGCATCACGCATTCCATGGCATCTTGTGTATTAAATTCCTTCGCTTATATGATCCTTGTATATTATGTGCCCTTGTCATCTAACATCGATATGCAGGTCCGGTAAGTCATATGCATTGCATACCCGCATACTTAGTACATTCCAACGTACTAACGCATTCTCTATGCCTACATGAGTTTAACATGTAGGAACCGAGCAGTTTTAGTACTAGCCCTTGACGAATAGTCCTTCTTGAAGATATTTCTGTGGTGAGCCCCGTCTTCTGAGGGCATGCTTTTTCTTCTAGTTTTTCTATGTCTATATATATTTTGTTAAGGGTGAGCCCGGAGCTTGTCCTGGCCCCCGTTCTTCGAGCAGAGGCATATGTTGGGTGTTTTGTACGAACCTTGTTATTTTGTTTAACTCATAATCAATGCTCGCTCTCTCTCTCTCCCTCTCTCTTTTTTATTTGATTTAGGCTTTCGATATTAAAGTACTTGTCTTTAAAAAGCTCTTGAACAAAACCTCGTAGTTTCTGAAAATTCTAAGGCTTGTTTCGGGACTTTCGGGCCCACATTCGTTGTGTCACACCAAGGCCCTGACCCCGGTCATGACAAAAGGTGGTATCAGAGCCCTAGGTTTTAATGGTCCTCGGAGCCCAACATGCTACATTAAGTAGAGTCCTATTCATGGGTGTGAAGTGCACCCTACCTAACAGCGGGAGGCTACAAAGATGTATTAGGAAATTCCTCCGTTCTTTGTGTCTTGTATCGTGCTGTCGCTAGTTCATGAATTTCCTTACTTATTAATGTCATTGATCCCTTTTCAGTAAATGCCTCGACGAAGACCTACATTACCTAGGCCAGCTCCAGCTGCCGAAGATCAGGCCCCTCACGAGCCTATGAAGGAGCCTATTTCAAATGGTGAATTTCGTACTGCTTTCACCATGCTTGCATAGGTGGTGACTGCTAAGGCAAGGCAAGCCAATTTGCCACGGGACCCTACACCCGCTTCTATTGTGAAGGACTTCACCTGGATGAATCCCCCGGAGTTCTACGGGTCAAGGGCCGATGAGGTTGCTCAAGAGTTCATTGATGAACTCTAAAAAATATTGAACATTATGGGGGTCTCTTTTGAGGAAAATGCTGAATTAGCTGCTTAGCAGTTGAAGGATATAACTAAGGTATGGTATACAAAGTTAGCTATGGAGAGGGTTTGCGATGGTGATGTTAAATGGGGAGAGTTCATACCTTCCTCGACCGCTTCTTTCCACTTGAGCTGAGGGAGGCCAAAATGACCGATTTTAATAACCTTAGGCAGGGGAGTATGAGTGTGAGGAACTATTCCCTCAAGTTTACTAAGCTTTCCAAATATGCTCCGTCCCTGGTGGCTGATCCCCGTGCACGGATGCAAAAATTTATTTCGGATAGTTCTAACTTATTGGTGAAAGAATGTCGAACTACTATGCTAATTGGGGACATGGATATTGCCCTACTCACAGTGTATGATGAGCAGATTGAAGGGGAGAAACTCAGGGAGAAAAGGGCACACGATCCAATGAGAGCCCGCTCTGATGGTAGGTTATCCGGTGCTAAGAATGTTGGTTTTGGTCGCTTACAGCAAGGGCAAGGATCGGGAGCTCGGGTGGCTAATGCTCGGGCACCCCCTCCCGGGGTACCAATAGATAGCGGACCAGGTTATATCTTGTGTGACAGGTGTGCGAAGCCTTACACAAGTGCCTGCCGAAGGGAATGGGACTTTGCTTCGGATGTAGAAATAAGGACCATAAAGTTGCTGATTGTCCGAGGAATATTTGCGAAGTCCAATGTCAGGTAGCCGAAGGTGGGCAGGGTCAACAGAGAGGTCCTCAGGGTGCTTCCCCAAGGAACAACGGGTTCTATCCACTCCATGCACACCAGGAGGTCGAGGAGGCTCCAGATGTCGTGAGTGGTATGTTTAAAGTCTTTGATTTTGATGCTTATGTTTTGCTTGACCCAGGTGCAAACTTGTCTTTCGTGACTCCGCTGTTGGCTGTTAAGTTCAGTCTGAAACCCCAGATTTTAAGAGAGACTATCTCGATCTACACCCCCGTGGGTGAATCTATTTTTACTCATAGAGTCTATCACGGGTGCCCTGCTGTTGTGTTGCATAAATTCTTTCCATGTGATCTTGTGGAACTCGAGATGTTTTATTTTGATGTGAATCTCAGGATCGATTGGCTGCATGCATCTTATGCCTCCATAGATTGTAGAACCCGAAAAGTCCAATTCCAACCTCCTGGTGAGCTAGTTTTTGAATGGAAGGGTAGTGATTCCTCTGTTAAAGGTAGGTTTCTTTCCTACCTCAAGGCATGGAAAATGATTTCTAAGGGGTGCATCTACCATTTGGTGTGGGGTCAGGGATGCAGATTCTGAGGTGCCTACTCTCGAGTCAGTCCCAGTGGTGAATGAATTCTCGAATGTGTTCCTCGAGGACTTACGGGCATTCTTTCGGATAGGGAGATAGACTACGACATAGATCTTTTTCCAGATACTCAGCTTATTTCTATCCTTCTGTATCGGATGGCCCCTGTAGAATTGAAAGAGTTAAAGGAGCAGTTGAAGGACCTATCAGAGAAGTGTTTTATTCTGCCGAATACATCACCATGGGGTGCTCCCGTATTGTTTGTAAGGAAAAAGGACAGGTCTCTCTGTATGTGCATTAATTACAAGCAGCTGAATAAGGTGACCGTTAAGAACAAGTACCCATTGCCGAGGATTGATGATTCGATTGACCAGCTTCAAGGTGCCACTCACTTCTAAAAAATTGATATCCGTTTCGGGTATCATCAGTTGAAGGTTAGGGAGTGATATCCCCAAAACAACTTCTCAAACAAGGTATGAGCATTTTGAATTTGTGGTGAAGTCATTTGGCCTAACTCATGCTCCGGCCGCATTTATGGACTTGACGAACAGAGTGTTTAAACCATTCTTGGATAGCTTCGTGGTGATCTTTATTTACGATATTCTCCTTTACTCCTGAAGTGAACAGGAGCTCGAGAATCATTTGAGGATGGCCCTCCAAACTCTAAGGGAGAAGAAATTGTATGCCAAGTTTAGCAAGTATGAGTTCTAGTTGGCAAACTGGCTTTCCTCGGGCATGTGGTGTCCGGAGATGGTGTCAAGGTGGACCCGAGGAAAACAGAGGCTATGAAAAATTGACCTAGACCATAGACTCCTTCGGATATCTGCAGTTTTCTCAGGTTGGCTGGGTACTACAGCAGGTTCGTGGAAGGTTTCTCATCTATTGCATCTCCTTTAACCAAGTTGATCCAGAAGCAGGCTAAATATATATGGTCAGATGAATGCGAGAGAAGTTTTCAAACCTTAAAGGATAGATTTACATCAGCTCCCATTTTAACCTTGCCAAATGGTTCAGAAGGGTTTGTGGTGTATTGCTATGCCTCGCGGATCGGATTGGGTCTTGTGCTTATGCATAATGGTAAGGTGATAGTGTATGCATCAAGACAGTTGAAAGTGCATGAACGAAACTATCCCACACATAACCTTGAAATGGCAGCGGTGGTTTTTACTTTGAAAATCTGGAGGCATAATTTGTACGGGTCCATGTTGATGTATTCACCGATCATAAGAGTTTGCAATATGTTTTCACCTAGAGGGATCTCAACCTCAGGCAAAGGACTTGGTTGGAGTTTCTAAAGGATTACGACATCAGTGTGTTGTATCATCCGGGCAAGGCCAATGTTGTAGCCGACGCTCTCAGCAGGTTGTTTATGAAAAGTGTGGCGCATATTGAAAATTGGTAAAAAGAGTTGGCAAGAGATGTTCATCGGTTTTCTAGGTTGGTTGTCAGGTTGACTGATTCTAGTGAGGGTGGTATTCAGGTTTAGAATGGGGCAGAATCTTCAGTGGTGAATAAGGTGAAAGCTAAATAAGAACTAGATCCGTCATTTTGTGAGTTGAAGAAGTTTGTTGCTGCAAAGGAGATTGAGGCTTTCTCCCAAGAGGGAGATAGTGTACTTCGTTACCAAGACCGGCTTTGTGTTCCCGATGTGGATGACCTTAGAAAGGTGATTAGGAGTGAGGCTCATAATTCTCATTACTCTATTCACCCGTGGTCTACTAAGATGTACCGGGATCTAAGAGAGGTGTATTGGTGGCATGGTATGAAGAGGGACATTGCCAAGTTCGTGGCTGAATGCCCGAGTTGTCAGCAGGTGAAGGTTGAACACCAAAGCCCGGGAGCTTTGGCCCAAGACATTGAAATTCCCACATTAAAGTGGGAGGATGTGAATATGGACTTTGTGGTTGGATTGCCTCGGACTTGAAGAGAATTCGACTCCATTTGGGTTGTTGTGGATCGGATGACGAAATCGGCTCACTTTCTACCGGTAAAGACTACCTATAGTGCCGAGTACTACACAAGGTTATATATTCAAGAGTTGGTGAGGTTGCGTGGCACTCAATTAACTTCCTACTTTTTGAAATCTTTTATGAAGGACCTTGGAACCAAAATTAAGTTGAGTTCCGCTTTCCATCCTCAAACCAATGGCCAAACGGAGAGGACTACTCAAACCATGGAGGATATGTTGAGGGAATGTGTGTTCGAGTTTAAAGGGAATTGGGATGATCATCTTCCGCTCATCGAGTTTTCTTATAATAAATAGCTTCCATGCCAGCATTGGCATGGCGACGTTTGAAGCCTTGTTTCGAAGGAGGTGTAGATCCCCAGTGAGGTGGTTTGAACTGGGTGACCTGGCTTTAGTTTGTACGGATTTCTTGTTGGATGCTATGGAGAAGGTAAAAGTGATTAGGGAGAGATTGAAGGCGGCCCAAATTAGTCAAAAGTCTTATTCTGATAGTAGGAGAAGGGACCTCGAATTTCATGTCAGGGATTGGGTTTATGTGAAAGTCTCTCCTATAAAGGGTGTGATGCGTTTCGGCAAAAAGGGCAAGCTAAGCCCCCGGTATGTGGGTCCTTATGAAATTGTTTAGCAGATAGGAGGTGTGGCTTACAAGTTGGAGTTACCTCCAGATTTGGGTTCCATTCATCCGGTCTTCCATGTGTCCATGTTGAGAAAATTAGTGGGTAATCCTAGCACCATTGTGGCTTTGGAGGGGATTGAGGTCGAGGAAAACTTGACTTACGAGGAGATGTTGGTGGCAATCTTGGATAGGCAGGTAAAGCGACTTCGCAACAAGGATGTGGCTTCGGTAAATGTACTTTGGAGAAATCAACTAGTGGAAACTGCTACTTGGGAGGCGGAGCTGGACATAATGAAACGATACACCCCATGTTTTCCAATCTACTCAAGCCTAAAGGTACTAGGAATTTTCCTTATCTATTGTGTCATTTTCTTCCTCTCTTGAGTCTCATGACATGATATGCATATATGTACACAATAAGGCTTTCCTTTCCTAACAAATGGGTTAAATACAATTTTGACATGAGTTTGGTCTTGAACTATAATTTGAATTGTGGCATGAAAATCTTTATTTACACACCTTGGAATTCGAGTCGGGTTGTTGCATTGTGTGGAGGGTAAATGGGTGCCTACACGGCTCATGTGAAGCCCCACGGACCGTGTGGCCTCTCGTATGGTGGACTGCGTAGGGCCATCTTCACACAGACCAAGTCATAGCCTGTGCGACTTTAGAGGTCCGTGTGGCCTTCCGTTTAAAGGTGCAGTGTGAACAGCTACCTGCAAACGGGCGGGGTCATGGTGCATGTGACCCCAGGCAGTCCGTTTACTAGTTCGTGTAGTGACACTTAGTCCGAAAAATCTTGCCTCCGAGAATTTTAAGTCAAGGGTCACGGCACAGTAAACGGCCCGTGTGACACTACTCGGACTGTGTACCGTACCGTATGCCCCAGATAGACCAATTTCAGGTCCGTTTCATTAATGGCATTTTTGAAATATTTGTTATTCCCAACGAACATTTTATCATTTCCACCCATCCTAAGCTCCCTATATAAGTTGAACACCCTCCCATTTCAGACATTTTCTCTTATTTTTACACTTCTCACTACGAATTGCTCCTTCTAAGCTCTCCAACTTTCTCTCTAGGATCATTCAAGCTAAGGGTCTCAATTTGAAGTCCATTCCTCTTAGTGTTGTCTTCAATTAGGTATGTGGGTCTTGATTCTTGGTGTCTTTCAACCAAGAAGACCCAAGTTCTTCTATAACTTTTTATGAAATTATCTTCTTAAAATGTGAATTTTGACTACTTGATCTTGGTTACTTGAACAATGCATGAGCTATTTATGACTCCGAATTTTAAGTATGTTAAGTTTATTATGATGAGCTACTTGGATTATGAAACTATGAACATGCATGTCCATTTAAACATGTTATTATGCATGGGTAATATTTACTACCATTTTCTATTAATTTTATCATGGATTTCCTAGTCTTTACATTTTATTGTTATATTTTAGTTATTCTCTAAATTACCCATGCCATCCCTACATTTTGCATTGCATTATACTCATGACATGGATACATGGAAATCTTGGAAATGTGGGATTAAGTCCAACTTCATTTTTGAAAAAATTGTGATATGATTTTTTTTTTGGTAAGACATGGGATATGAGAAGAAGGTGATCACCGGTATGTCTATGATTTATGGCTCTTGGAGCATCTTGGGTGTTTACACCATCTTGTATCTTGGCTCTTTGAGCATGTTGGGTGCTTGCACCATCTTGTACTTGTACATGAGCTATTCCTTGCATGAATCGTGTCATCTTGACCTTGTGATTTGGCAATTGAGCCTACTTGTGCATTTAACATTGAAATGGACATTCGACTCTCTTAAAAGCATATGTATAAATACATACATATATATATATATATATATATATATATATATATATATATATAAGTATTCTTGTGGGATGTGTTGACTTAGCACCGATGGATTGGAGGCGTTAGGGATATCCCCAAGGTCCCTCTCCCTCTCCTCAAACTATGTGCAGACATAGGAGCCATTACCGAAATAAGCGGGTCGTAAGGGATGGATATTTGTTTATTATGTCTTGATAAGATTCTTGTAAACCCTTCCGAAATGGGGTTGCCCGTAAGGAAGGTGGCCATCCACCAAAATGGGGTTGTCCGTAAGGTGTGATGTAGATTACCTTTGGCAAGTAATCTTCTCCCTACAGGTGGGAGGTCCTAATCGGTCCTAATCATGTAATAGCTCGCATGGATTTTGTTTGTCGGTTATAGTCCATCCCCGCTATATGTTTATAGGAATATTATCGCATTTGCACGCATCACGCATTCCATGGCATCTTGTATATTAAATTGCCTCACTTATATGATCCTTATATATTATGTGCCCTTATCATCTAACATTGATATGCCGGTCCAGTAAGTCATATGCATTGCATACCCGCATACTTAGTACATTCTAACGTACTAATGCATACTCTACGCCTACATGATTTGACCATGTAGTACCCGAGAAGTTTGAGTATGAGCCGCACGACGAATAGTCCTTCTTAAAGATATTTCTGTGGTGAGCCTCGTCTTCCGAGGGCGAGCTTTTGCTTGTAATGTTTCTATCTATATACATATTTTGTTGAGGGTGAGCCCGGAGCTTGTCCTGGCCCCCATTCTTCGACTAGAGGCATATGTTGGGTATTTTGTACGAACCTTGTTATTTTTCTTAACGCATAATCAATGCTCTCTCTCTCTCTTGTTTGATTTATGCTTTCGATACTAAAATACTTGTCTTTAAAAAGCTTTTGAACCAAACGTCGTTGTTTCTAAAAATTTTTAGGCTTGTTTGGGGACTTTCAGGCCCCCATTCGCTGTGTCACCAAGGCCCCGACCCTGGGTCGTGACATCAGTAACACTAATGTTGGCTACCATCAGAAAACATGCAAAATGAAGAGAGCTAATTAATATATGCATACACATATTCCAAGAAATGTGAATTATGCAATTTTACATTGTCAGTTCTTCATGGTTCCCATAACTCTAGTTGTGGATTTAGCTACTTATGCTTTGTGTAGATAAAGTGATTATTAAATTTAGAAGACATAATTAAACACTTACACAACTGAAGTAAGACCAAGAAAATCCAAGGTCAATGAAAATCACAAGCTAGAAGATCGAATTAAACCACAATTGTTTTCAAAGACTCTCTCACAATTTTCTTTCTATGAATATAGAGTTCTTTGAGCACTAACCTAAAACTAAGCTAATATGTTGTAAACCAGTTGTCTCCTCTTGAAAAATAACCTGAAAGACCTATTTATAATAATTAAAAACAAGTTCTACAAAAATTAGGAAAATTGGTCAGAAACCTTTACGAATTCACTTTACGGCCTATATCGAAGTTAACGGCCCGTAATCGGGGCCTCATACATTGTTGCTAGAAAATTGAACTTCTCCTTTATGATACCCCTTACGACTTGTAGAATGGTTTATGACATGCAAAGGGGGCTTCGTCTGATGAACTTCAAAAATTCTTCATTTTCTAATTCGTAGGGCATGAAACCTCTTCTAAGATTCATTCATTAATTTATGGCTCATCTGCATGCTCGTAGAAGTAACTTTAAAAACTTGGCCCCTCATTGGAAAAGGGGGCTTCGTTTGATGAACTTCAAAAAGTCTTCATTTTCTGATCTGTAGGGCATGAAACCTCTCCTAAGATTCATGCATTAATTTACGGCTCATCTGCATGCTCGTAGAAGTAACTTTAAAAACTTGGCCCCTCATTGGAATTCCTCATGAAACCACCTTACAGCTCGTAGAATGGTCTACAGCCCGTAAGGTATCCAGTATAACAGTAAATCTGCAGCAAATTTATAACTTTCCCCAAAATCGTTGGCCAACCTATAATCCTGCAAACATAGACACAAAAAAGCATAAAAACAACTAACGTCGCATTGAGGACACTCAAAATCCAAAGTTTTATGCACAAAAAATGTTGTATTTTTGCACCAAATCAGCATTTGCAGCCACTACTATTTAGGACAGAATCTCTAAAATAGATGCTCGTGTTGACCCGTTAGAGAAGAGGGTACAGCGGAGATAGAGTGAGGCCTAGCCATTAGACTTTTCAGCTATTCAGATGGAGATCTTTGAGGTCTGAGATAACATGACAGCAGCACTCGCAACACCAGTTGCACTAGTAGTAAATATACCTCTGGTGTCGGTGTTTGATCTATTTGCTCCTAAAAATCCCATTCAATCATCCCACAGGAAGAGACTCCATATAGAGGATGATGATTTAGATGAGATACGCTTAAGTGTGAGGCTTACAGAGGAGGAGGAGCTTAAGCTTGTCTTGAAAATATCGAGACAGAAGGAGGGGAGATGATAGGCTCTGAAGCATGAGCGTATGAAGAGTACCGGCCCCTCCGGATAGGGTACTACTGATCAGATTATCCCGCAGGAGGAGGGTAGCTAGACTTAGCCACACACAGGAGCTTAGGTGCCCAACTATGTTGTTTAACCCTAATATGTTTTACATTGCTATGATTTTATGCATTGGGGACGATACACATCTTTTTTGATGGGGTGTGGGTAGTTATAGTCCTCAATGAATTATGAGTAGCTTTGATCCATAACCAACCTAAATTATTTATCCCAGGTTTTTCTTGCTTGTGTTTTTTTCCCTATGGATATTTAATTTCTATTGAACCGGCATGTTTTGGATGTTTAGAGAGTATTTGTAGAAAATAGTACCAATACTTGTGGCACAAAGCATGTTTGTTGTGTTTTGTTTGAAAAATAGTGCCTACCAAAAATTTATTTTGATTAGTAGTTAGATAACAACTATGTTTGTTTAGGTTTGTGACAATATTTGTTCTGATAAGTGAGGAGAAATTAGTATAAGAAGCATGATCTTAGAATCTTTTGTTGATGACGTATTTAATGTCAGGCAAGTTACACCTCCTTTTTAGAGGATAAAGAGGTCGTTGTCAAGAAATAGAACCTAACGAAAGTTAGGATCGAACTCATAAGGAATACGTAGACTCAAGAAAAATTCACCAACATGCAATCCGAGTAGTTAATCAATACAATTCCCCAAAGGGGGGGTTGAAGAAATCAAATATAAAAAAAATAACTAATTATCACGACAGAAAGATCAATAAAAGAGAGCAACTAGGGTATTGTGTTACCTATGATTCCCAAATTCAGTATCACCGGATAACCTAATTCTCGTCTTGTATATATCATGCAGGATGGTAATTTAAGTTCATCAAGCCCTTTATTCAAAGTTGAGAGACGAATTTCACTATGCGACTTGGCCCATCTCCATAGTTTGCATTACTAACCATTACCAATGAGTCCTAGTTCAACCTCTCTTTGGCCAAGTTTGCTTGATTACACGAGAACACATCAATCAAATCCAATTAATTCATCTCTTTTCCTATTCATTACTACCTTGGATTAGTTAGTAACAGTTGGCGGGTTCTAATGGTGGCTACCATCAGAAAACATGTAAAACAAAGAGAGTTAATTAATACATGCATATACACCTTCTAATAATCATGAATTGTCCAGTTTTACTTTGTTAGTTCTTCATGTTTCCCACAATCCTAGTTATGGATTTAGCTACTCATGCTTTGTGTAGATGAAGAGGTTATGAAGTTAGAAGATATAACTAAACACTTACACAACTGAATTAAGAACAATAAAATCCAATGTAAATGAAAATAACAAGCTTGATGATTGAATTAAACCACACATGTTTCCAAAGACTCTCTCGCAAGTATCTCTCTATGAATATTGAGTTCTGTGAGCATTAACCTAAAACTAAGCTAAACGTACGTGAACTTGTGAGAACTTATGAACAAATAACCTAAAAGACCATTTATAACAATTAAAATTCAAATCCTAAACTACTTAGGAGAATTGACCGGCACACTCTACGAATGACTTTATGGAATCAGGGTCTCGTACATTTTTGCTGAAAAATGAGATTTCTCCTTTAAGACGCCCCTTTCAGACTTATAAAGTGGTTTACGACCCGTAAAGGGGGTCTCTTCTGATGAACTTCAACAATTTTTCTTTCTCTGGCCCTCATGGCACGAAATCTCTTCTACGACTCGTACATTAATTTACGACTCATATGTATGTTCATAGATGTGACTTTAGAAACATGGCCCCTCACTAGAATTCCTCATGAACCCACCTTACATCTCGTATAACAACCAATCTGCAATGACTTTGTATCTTTCAACAAAATCATTAGCCAACCTATAATCCTGCAAACACAGACACAAAAGCACATAAAAGCAACTAAAGAAACATTCAGAACATACAAAATCCTAAGTTGTAAGCATCAAAAGTATTTTATTTTTGTAATACATGAACACCCTAAACCTAAAATTGTTGCATGTCCTTAGGTGGTGAACTCAATCTATATAGACAATATAGTCACACATAGACCTCAACTCAATGGCATACATCACATACATCTCTGACTCAGATACCCATACCAACTTTTCAAAATAGGATTAGTTAGCTATTTTTAAAACCAAAGCAACATGGTGCATGTGGCAACGAAACTATGACATGCAAGGTACTATCAATAATCCACAATCACTGAACAAGTCTAATGCTAATAATGTTATGCAAGTACCCTCACAGAAAAATGTCTCATATCTGACACTCAATGATATTTCAATGTTTTAACACAGTCCTCACGCACTCTTCTAATAAATATACATGCATAAGGACTATTACCAGAGGATTGCCCCTATACTCATGAGTCGGACCTTCAACTAATTGGATTGGGATCACTCTAGGACTTACTAGGATTGTAACGTGGGCTAAAGGGGCTTTGGTACTATATTTTGGAAAAATAGTTACTAAAGTCCCTCCATAACACTTCATTTTTCTACACTTTTTCCCTACCAACTCTATCATTTTCACCTTATTCTGCCTTTTCCTCTTTCAAGTTTTCTGGGTGCTTTCTTTTTATTTTTCAGCTTTTTGTTGTTTTTACACTTCATATTTTCTTTTTAGATGTCAGTTAAGGCATCTTTCATTTTTCCTACACCCAATACGTGATTTTTCTTTTCTTTTTTGTATTCCTAACTCACCTCCCTTATTTTTGTGCTTTATCCTTACACTATCCACCCTCAACTTAGGCTTTTGTCCTGTATTTAGGTGCACACTATCCATCGTTAGAACCAAGGCCACTTTTTGTAGCCACCCTCAACTTAGGCTTTTCGCCTCAGTTAAGGTACACAATGTTTAATAAAGGACTAGGGCCAAATTAAGGATTTTTCACTAGATAAAGCTTGGTTAATCATGTGTTTTTAAAGAATAAGCACATGTTAAGCTCAACCATTAGGATCAAGGGACATATAATCGATTCGGTTGGTTATTTTTATGCTAACATGGACTATTTAAGAACAATTGCCTAAGATCTTTTCCTAATCCAACAAATCCACAATCTAACTTTGAGTAACCGGGCAAGTTTTGAATTAGCACAAAACACGTGAATTTATCAAACAAAGCTCACACTCACATGGTACTGCAGATGTTATCAACAAAAGAATTTCAAATCACGCTTCTTATCTCAATATATCCTTACTTATTAGATAATATATTGTCAAACACCAAAACATTCATGGTTGCCATCTAATTACTAATCAAAAGTTTTGGTGGGTACCATTTTTTTAAAGAAAACACAAAAACATGTTATGTGCCACAAGTATTGCTAGTATATGTTACACCTATTATATAAAAAATATACACATGTTGGTTCAATAGAAATTAAATATCCACACGGAAAAAGAACACAGGCAACAAAAATCCGCGATAAATAATTTTGGTAGTTACGAAACATAAGGTACTCAAACTTCACTGAGGCCTATAACTGCTCACACCCCATTGAGAAAGATGTGCATGGTACCCAATGCACAAAATCAAAATAAAATATATCATAAGGGGATCAAAAAACATACCTGGGCGCCTAAGCGCCAGTATTCCTTGCGTTGCCTCTCGAGTTCCAAATTTGGATATTCAGACTTCTCCTAAATCTTCAAAAATAAAATTGACACAAAAACAAATAAACAAAAGGTCTATAAAAAAGAAAATAAGAACTTCCACCTTGAACTTATGAATTGTACTCCTAATTTCTTTTCCAATTTTCTATTATGTTCAAAGGGTGGTCGTATAAAAAAAGGGATGTAAACAATAGAGGTCACATGTTGTACTTTTGTCCTGTAAGTGAGGAATGTAATTTTTTGATTTGTGCCCAATAAATTCAAGAATATAACTATATTTTTCCTCCACCTTGCATTCGTGTATATGCTTAGATGCTTCGATTAATACCTCATAATCTAAACATAATATAGAAAAATGATTTAAATAAGGTCCAATGCATCCTAATTCATCAATTATATTATTATTTACATCCCCATGTTTAGACACACAGGAGTTTATAAAGAAAATATTATTTACCTTTTCACATAACTCTCGTGTACTTTTCTCAAGAATAACAACATTAATAATAGTTTGATCAAGAAGTTGACCCTCTAATTTTAGCACTTCAAGTTGCCTTATAAGCATATTTTCTTCCTCACACAATTCAAAATTAGCTTGTAGATTATAAGACATATCAACTTTTATGCTTAACTCACCACTTAAAATATGGACATCCAAGCCAAATTGATGAACATCTAACAAAAGAACATAGTTGTCTAAATCGAGATTTTCTAATATTTTCAAGAAGTACACATTGTGATTCAAAAAATTATGTACAACCCCTCTAATTCCAATACTATAATCATCCAATATTTCTTAAACATAGGTTTTCATATTAATAAGGAAAAAATAGAGAAAGAAAAAAAACAAAAACAAAACATAAAATGTGGGAAATAAAAATTGACACTCAAATTACTAATGAATTCACTAAGACTAGTCGTATTCCCTGGCAGTGGCACCAAAATCTTGATGTCACCCAAGTTACAACTCCTTTATAAAGGATGAAGCGGCCGCTATCAAGAAATATAACCTAACCAAGGTTAGGGTCGAACTCACAGGGAATACACAGGCTTAAGACAAATCTACCAACATATAATTCGAGTTGTTAATCAACTCAATTCCCCAAAGGGGGGCTTGCGAAAATCAATGAGAAAAATAAACTAACTGACTATCAGGAGAGAAATATTAATAAAGTAGAGAAACTCGGACATTGTGTTTCCCATGATTCCCCAACTCAATATCACCAGATAACCTAATTCTTATCTAGTGTATTGCATGGAAGACGGTAATTTAAGTTCACCAAGCCCTTTAGTCAATGGTGAGAGGCGAATTTCACTATGTGATTTAAAAAAATGTAAAAAAAAACCTAGAAAAGCTTGAAAATAGGAAGAAGGGAGAATAAGTCAAAAATAACAAAGTTGGTAGGGCAAAAGTGTAGAAAACCGCAGTGTTATGGAGGGCCTTTGGTTACTATGTTCCCATAATATCTTACCAAAGCCCCTTGAGCCTACGTTACAAGCCTAGAAAGTCCTAAAGTGATCCTAGTCTTTAGTTGAAAGTCTTAATCATCAGTATAGGGGCAAGCCTTTGGTATCATGCATGAATATCTTTTGTGAGCGTGAGTGATTTGGCATAGTCTTAAGTTTATACATGAAAACATTATTGAGTATCAGATATGGGACTTCTTTCTTTGATGGCACTTGCATAGCATTAAAGGCACTGGATTTGTTAAGTGGTTGTGGATTGTTGACACTACCTCGCTTGTCATAGTTGTGTTCTCACATGCACCGGTTTGTATTAGTTTTCTAGATAGCTATCTGATCCTATTTTGAATAGTTAGCGTGGGTAACTTAGCTTGTGATTTATGTGATGTATGACATGGGGTTGAGGTTTGTGTGTTACAATATTATCTATCTAGATTCAGCCCGTCGCTTGCGGATAAGCAACAATTTTAAGTTGAGGGTGTTGATGTGCTGCTGAAATACAACATTTTACACGCTTAAAACTTGTAATCTTATTTTTTATCAGTGCGAAGTTAGTTGGTTTTATGTGGTTTTGTGTTTATATTACTGGGAATACACGTTGGCCCTGATTTTGGGTATTTAAGTGCAGAAGTTGCTAATTTTTGCTGTTATACGAGACATTTTATGAGCCGTAGATCGTTTTACGGGCCGTAGAGTGGTTTCGTGAACAAATCCTTTGAGGGGCTATTTTTTGAAGCTTACTCTACGAACATGTAGACAAGGCATAGAAGAGTTTACTAGTCGTAGATGATGGTTCATGGACTGAGGATTTGAGATTGGGATTTCTGAAGTTTATCAAAGAAACCCCCTCTTAAAGGTCGTAATCACTTTAAGAGTCATAAAGGGGTGTCATAGAGTTGAAGTCCAAATTTCCAGTAGTTGAGTACAGGACCCCGACTATGGGTCGTAGAATGCAATAGGGGCCCGTAAACCCCTTTTGTATGGCGTGTCGATCAGTTATCATATTTTAGTTTGGACTTGTATTTTAGTTATTATAATTAGGTTTCTTAGGTTATTCTTAAAGGGAGTCGATAGGTTTTGCTAAGTTTTCATCTAGTACTACAGAAAAAGAGAGACAATTGTGAGACCAATTTGGAGTGTCTTTAAGAACAATTATGTTTGAATTTCAACTTTAAGATTGTGGTTTTTATTGAAGTCGGATTTATTTGTTATTAATGCTATTGTGTAAGTGTTCAATTATGTTTTCTCAATCCATAATTCTTTCATCTACAAAAAATATGCGTACAAAAATCCACAACTCGGGTTGCGGGAACCATGAAGAACTAACAAAGTAAAACCAGATAATTCATAATTCTTGAAAGGTGTATATGCATGTATTAATTAACTCTCTTCATTTTACATGTTTCCTATTGGTGGCCGAGATTAGAACCCGTCTAGTGTTACTAACTGGAGAAAGGCAGTAATGAATATATAAAGAGATTAATTAACAGGATTTGATTGATGTGTTCTCGTCTAATCAACCAAACTAGGCCAAGGGAAGGTTGTACTGAGACTAACAAGTAAGAGTTAGTAATTCACACTATGGAGATGGACTAAGTCGCATAGTGAAATTCACCTCTCACCTTTGACCAAAGGGCTTAGTGAACATAAATTATCGTCCGCATGCTATACACTAAGAAATATTTGGTTATCCGGTGATACTGAGTTGTGGAATCATGGGGAACACTACAAGAAAAAAGACTTTTAATGACCATTTCTCAACAAAGGGATATGAATGTGGTCGTTATAAATAGACTTATAGTGACCAAATTATTTTTCGATCGGTATAAATATACTTATAGTCACAAAATATTTTTACGGTTGTAATAAATATACTTATAGCGACCTAATTTTTTTCAGTCGTTATAAATATACTTAAAGCGACCAATTTTTTATCAGTGTTATAAATGCACTTATAGTGACCAAATCTTTTTCTGGTCATTAAAGACGAATTACAATCCAACATTAACGAGGGACAAATTTGATTGTTAAAAAACATAACATCCGGTAAAACATATTAGTTAGTGTAAAAATATGTTTTAACTAATATGAGTGTAAAGAAATCCGACCAAATCATGTTATAAGTATAACAAGTGGCGTTTTGTTAATCAGTCTGATAAAAATGCACCATCTTCTATAATTTTATTTATTTTATAAAAAGAAATTTAATAAAAAGAAAAAAATATTAATGTATTATTTTCTAATAACTCAATCCGTCGTTCTAATTGCAGTCAATTATATAAAATTTTGAAATATTTATAAAAGTATTTAGTTACAATCTTTTTGGCACAATTTGTTTTAACTTAATATTTTCTTGATATAGTTTCGATATATGTTTTTGTTTTGAGAGGCAATTTATTCATCTTTACTTGACATTTGTAAAGATGCAAGATGATATAGGTCAAAACAAAAAAGTGTAATGAAACAAAAAATTAAAGATAGAAGTAATAATATCTAATATATAATTATGCGCTTATGAGATTAATTTAAGGTAGAAATATTATATAAATTTGGTGATAAGTAACTTTCTCAAGAGGATAGATGTTTTTCCACTTGCAAATTTCCTCGATCAAGAGACTTAAGAATCAGTATCTAGTAATAATATTTCTTCTAATAAAAATAATATATATTGTGTCAATTCTTTTTATTATTGGTTATGAAACTAACTGGTGTATATAAAGAAAAATCATTCATTTTAGTAAGAACAGTGTAACATGAAATTTTACAAAGAGAAAATTTAAAAGATTTACATGACATATAATCAACAAATAATTAATTAACAAATTATAATTTTTTATTATTAAAAAAATTTAAGATGATATAATTTATTTGTGTCTTATAATAAGTTTAACGATATTGAATTACTTATATTAGGTGAATGTCATTAGTATAAAAAGTGAAACTAAAAAAAGTTGGGGGTTTTATCGATGAAGCAATGTGCAAAAAGTCAATAACTGAAGGTGCAAAATACAAAAGAAACAACTTTATGTCTAGAACTAGAAAACTCAACTTTCTTTTTTTTTTTTTGCTTGTGAGAATAGAAACAAATTTTACATTTCATTGTGCTTAATCTTTGATTTTGCGAAAAAAGAAAAAAAGAAGATAATAGTTATTATGAGTATTATTAATTACTTTACATGAACTTCTTATATTTGTATTTTGACCGATCATGCAGTTTTAAGAACTCATCCTTTAGAAAAAGTGTAAAGAAATATAAGCAACAGAAAATTTTGAAGCAAAGGAAGAATGCATTTCATATTTCAGAAATTGTTTAAAGAGATTCTATTTTTTCTTTTACTCAGAATTTGTTTGTCTATACTTTTGTAACTTTATGAAATATCATTTTTTATAGCAAACTATTAAATTTTATACGAATATAATCAATTTGTATGTTTTCATATGTGCATGTATTGTATATCCATATGCAGTTTGCACTTTTGCTAATTTGATTTGATGTTATAATTAAGGTTTTAATAACTACAACTGAAGGAAGCCTTGGAGTAACTGGTAAAGATGTTATCATGTGACCCGAAGGTCACGAGTTCAAACCTTGGTAACATTATCAAGTAGAAATGCAAGGTCATGCTACCTTGCAATAGATCCTTGTGGTTGGACCCTTCCGTAAAAGTGCACCGGGCATGCCTTTTGTTTAATAACTAGAATATTAATTGGTGAACGAAATATTTGGTTGCTGAAAAAAAAGTATAATGATCGGACTTTTGTCGTTGTTAAAGATTTTTTAACAACCAAATTTAATTCGGTCTTAAACTTTAAACAGTGGGATTTAATTCAGTCATTAACTTTTAACGACGAAGCTTCTAAGGACCAGCGACGACAGGATTATTACCGGTCATTATTAACTAATAACGACCGAATATATACTTTTAGTGACCAAATTTTACCTCGTTAAAGACCAATTTTTTGTAGTGGAACACAATACCCTAGATTCTCTCCATATTGACTTCTCTTTAATGTTAGTTTATTTGTAGTTTTTATCGATTCTTGCAAGAACCCCAACCCCTTCTGGGAAGTAAGTCGATCTACTATTTTAATTGCGATCAGTGAATTCTCTTGAGTATACATATTCCGTGTGGGTTCGACCTTAACCTTTGTTAGGTTCTATTTATTGACAGCGGCCGCTTTATCCTCTAAAAAGGAGGTGTAACTTGGGCGATATCTATTTTCTAGGCATTGAAGAAAGAAACAAAACAACCCCTACATGAAGAGTTGCTACCCTAGAACTCAAGAGCATAGGAAGCATGTAACCAATCCATTCCAAGTATTACATCAAAGTCAACCATGAAAACTCAATTAGATCACAAGAGACAATTTTATGCAAGACGGAGATAGGACAATTTCTATAGAATCTTTTGAAAAAGATGGACTCTCATACAACTTTACTTACCTCATAGGGATCATGAAGGACTTCAGGACACGCGTGAAATTTATTAGCAAAAAACAAAGTTACAAATGACAAACTCTCGCTAGAATCTAATAAGGCATGTGCATAAAAATTAAAAACTATCCACATACCGGTGACAACATCCGGAGCTACTTTGACCTCTTGGTGGCAACGGAGAGCATAGATCCGGTTGGTCCTTTAGGCACCTTGAACATGCCCAACTTGTCCTTGCAGCCTTGGACCACCAGTTCTACAACCCTTTGCATGATTTCGAGCTTCGTACACTTGAAGCAATAATTTGATCCAGCTAAGCGCTCTCCCTTGTGGAGCCTTCCACACTTATGGAAACTCGGGCTTTGGGGCTTAGGAGCAACCCTTTTGTCTTCGGTGGTCCGAAAAGGAGGGGTGTTTGTAGACCTTTGTCCACCTTACTTTCGTCCACCTTCGAACTTGTGACTCCCACTTCTTTTGTGGAAATAGTTCCCACCATCAACCTAAGCCCTCTTGGAAACCCTTGATCTCTCCCTTAGCTTTTCCTTTATTATTTGCTTTGCATAAGTCATCAATCAGGAGATTTACATCTCCTTCACTAGCATGGTAATCTTACATTCTTAGGATAACAAGTAAAATACGTTACAGATAAACTTGCTTATATGGGCCCTTGGATCCACAACCATGAACGGATCATACTTGGAGAGCATAGTAAATTTGAGGGCATAC
Organism: Solanum rostratum; assembly: GCA_029948455.1. Lineage (NCBI taxonomy): Eukaryota > Viridiplantae > Streptophyta > Magnoliopsida > Solanales > Solanaceae > Solanum > Solanum rostratum. Next base: position 26,368,817 of record CM057053.1, read on the forward strand.
TCCCTCACACTCATGGACCCTTACTTGAGTTTGATGAATTCTTGGACTTTAGCCTCCATAAGCTCAATCGGAAAAAACTAGTCTAAGAAGGCACAATTGAACTCTCTTTATCCAAAGGGACCCATTTCTTGACCCCTCTCATCCACCCATTGATTGTAAAAGAATTTGGCTACCCCATTTAATTGGTAGACCACCAACTTAGCTTTCTCCTCCGAAGATATACCCATGATCTCTACAACATGGTAGGCTTCCTCAATGAAATCTATGGGGTCTTCCTCTATCTTGGAACCATGAAACTCTGGAGGGTTCATACTCATGAAGTCTCTCACATGAGTGGCTAGAGGAGGACCTTGGGGAGGAACGATAATCTCCCAGTTAGCTTGGTTGGCTAATGCTTCGGCCAACATAGTGTAGGCTGCACGGAACTCTGTATTAGACAATGCATCATCTTCTTGCAGTGGAGGGCCTTATTGTTCGAGATTGTCTCTTCGATGTGGAGCTCTTCTTGATGGTATGATCTAGAAATAAAAAGGATGTCATCATTAGTTATAGGGAAAAATATTAGATGACTTTAAAGGCACGATTTAAAAAACATAGAAGTGAAGACTTTCCTAAACCATTTCACAGCCTCTAACTGAAGATAATGGTGCACTTCACAACCTTGAATAAGATTCTACTCAATGGGGTATGCATGGACATCTAAGGAACATTTCAAAATGTCATGCTCTGATACCAAGTTTTGTAATGACTCGACCTAGGGCCTAGTCATCATACGAAAATTGAGATAACTGATGGCACCTCACCCAAGCCATCCTTAATATCATAAGTATTCAGAAGCGTAAAATGAAAAGTTTGTGGAATATCAATGGGGAAAAGGGTCTATGGGACCATATTATGAAAATGAAGAATCATTAAAAAGTTAAACATTAACATTTGTCCATAACACATACCGACTAAAACATAGGTGGATAGAACTAGTAATGGTCGATTTCCATCAAATAGAAAAGACTCCATACAAAGGAAACATAGAATGTAAAAGCCACAAAAAGGAAACACATCAACGTCTGGAAAGAAAATGCATGATAGAATAGAATATGAGAGAGTCTCAAACTAAGAACTCACAACAATACTAGTACTAATGTTGAATGCCATAAAACTAGCCACAAGCCGGTGGAGGAGTACTTGTCCCTACATGTTTAAATTATGCAGTCAAAATAAGCATTAATACGTCATAATATACTAAGTATGTGAGATGCAATGCAATAATGAAATTATAATGCCATCATTCATAGTTAAAACATAAAAATATATATATATATATCTATATATATATATATATATATATATATATATATATATATATATATATAGGATGGTAAATGATGTAAATATGAGCTTAAACATGCATAAGAAGTATCGCTTAATATGAACAAGAGTTAATGGAAAAAGGATCGCATGTTATGGAATCATATTATAAAATCATACACTTGTGGGAGTAGACCTTAATGGACATAAAAGACCATGTGAGCTACAACATGGAATCTCACATAGCCCTCTTCGTTGGCACGGGGAGACCACATGCTGGGTGGAACTCTGTCACTTTGTATGCATTTTATATAATATAAATGGATTATGTGGATCTACTAGCACAACCTACAAGGGCTCCTATGGTGGCACTTAGTTAGAGGCGATGAGATTCATCTCAAATGGACAAGGTCTCAATTAATTGAATGATCCCCTAATCTAAGTGATCTCGGTGCGAAGTCATCCCATAAGTACTTTAAAACATGTGTTTACTCAATCCATGACACTTAGAATAATAAGTAGCAATCATATCAGTAGCTCGAATTTATGGAACCACCAAGTGAGGATCGTTCTTTCATCTTGGGGACCTTCTTAATCATCTTTAAGAGCAATAGTAAAAATGCTTATATCTTTGACAAATCATGATTTTAAAACATAGATTTAATGCCTCTCTACTTCTATACGAGGTAGTGGGAAGGTCTGCATACATTTCTACCCTCCCTAGATCCTACTTGTGGGATTTCATTGGGTATGTTGTTGTTGTTGTTGTAATTCCCTAATCATTATCTTAAATCATGGAAAATTGACTTGAAATTGGTTGGGCTAAGCTTTTAAATTGGAACAATCATAAATCACAAACTATGCATAAATCATGAAAATATACTCATTTAAAATGTGTTAAAATATCTGACACTTCATCATGAACAAAACTCATCATCGAGTTCATCTTAATTAACTTAAATACACGTAAATACTTAGTAGAATCATCATATGACATTATTGAGATTATTTAATAACATAATGTATCATAAAATCATTAGTAACATTCATATTAACTTGAAGGAACTTAAAAAAAATATAAAATACATTAGGAAGGACTTTGTTAGTGAAAGGAGACCCAAAAACCTAACTCACATACCTCAATTAGTCTCCAAGAAGAAAAGATTGAATCCTTAAGGAAGAACTTTAATACCTAGCCTTGACTTGACCTTTATAGAGAGAGTATTTTCTTGCCTTAGGTTTTGAGAATGGAAAAATGGAAGAATAGTGAAGGGTTCTAGGATCTACGGTCTAGTTTAGGCCCCTTTGAATTCCAAAAATGAAATAGTATTGAAATAGGATTTACAAAAATGACAAAATCACCCTTCATTAAACTTGCTGGAATAAAACTACAAAAGCCCAATAACGGGTTGTGGTTTGAACAACGGACCGCAGTCTTCTCCATCCTATTAACCTTTTCAAAACACTAGAAATTGTTTTGCTGACCCAAAACCAAAAAACACTTTCTATGAACCGTCCATTGGCCTCTGTGTCACGACCAAGGTATAGGGCCTAGAAGTGACACGGCGAATGGGAACCCAAGAGTCCCCAAACAAGCCTTATCGAGGTCCACATCATCGATTCTGAAGTAGATTCAAATAGCAAACACATAATTCTAAGGGGTCGGAAAGTAGGACTCACGCTATGGGATAACAAAGGGGAAGGGGTTTACATGGATCTACATAACACATAGCACATAGGAACTAAGGGGCGGGTAGCCATATCTCACTCTATGGGGCAATACGGGGCTTAGGACCTTTCCACATTTCCACACAAAACATGCATATAAACAAATACAAAATTTCATAATCAATCCACATGAATACATAAACCATATATCTCGCATAGCATAAAGATCCATGAGAGTCTACAAAATGTCCAACAATGCCTCTAATAGAGATGGAACGGGGGCCAGGATATGCTCTAGGCCCACCCTAAAAAAGGAATCTAGAATAACATAGGTAGAGGGAAGGTAGCTTGTCCTTTGAGGATGGGACTCACCACAAATACTCAATCCAGATCGGACTAATCGTCTAACGGTTAATAATAGTAGTGCTTGGCCCATACATGGTAAAAATCATGTGGGCATAGAGTATGCGTTAGTAAATTTGGATGTACTATGTATGCGGACATACAATGCATATGACTTATCAAACCTACACGCAAATGTTTAATGACAAGGGCACATAATATAGAAGGAATTATATAATGTGCAAGATGCCATGAAATTCATGATGTATGAACGCAGTGATGCTCATATATAATGAGGATGTGACCTCAACCAACATGTGTAAGAACAAGCGAGCTACAACTTGGAATCCTGATGAAATCCCTCACCAGTACAAGTGGTCTACTTGTCAAAGGTAAACCATACTTCACCTTATGGGAACTAGTTCCATTTCATATGAAGCAACCTCCTTACAGGAACCATTCCCACTTCAGAAAGGAATTCATATCAAATTATCATAATACTTCAACTTACGAGAACCCATCCCATTTCGTATAAAACAACCTTCCTTAAGGGAACCTGTCCCATTTTGGATAGGATTCTCACAACCTATGCTAGGCACATAGTTCGAGAAAAGGGAGAGGGCCCTTGGGATAGCCCTGACGCTCCCAATCCATCGGTGCTAAGTCGGCATCCCATGAGAATACATATGGTATATATATATATATATATATATATATATATACTTTCAAAAGGCAATAGTCATTTCTAATTCGATCAATGCATATTTAGGCTCAAATGCAAAATCATAGCTTGTATTAGCAATATTCATGCATAGGACTTGCTCAATTACAAAAACGGAATGGTGCAAGCACCAAAATTCTCAAAAGCCATAACCATTGACGTGTATGTGATCACATTCTTGTCATAACCAATATCTTATATAAATGATTTCATAAATCATAATTGGGCTTAACCCACGTTATTCTTTCCATAAAGACCATTGTTCATGAATGCAAATGCAATGCGTGATGTAAAAATAGCATGGGTAATATAGATTCAAGCTAAAATCAATATTATAATATGTAATTAAAGTAAGTCCATGATTAAATCAATATCCAAATCATAATATAAATCATCCATGCATAAATCAAGCTTTAAAGGGGTCATGCATGTTCATAACTTCATAACTTCAATGTAAATCATCATAATAGGGATTAAAGTAAACTAAAATCATAGATGAAGTACACCTCATACATCGATTGGATTTAATAAGATCAAATAATGAAACCCGCATTTATAGTAAACTAAAATTCATGTAAATCAATTTAAAATAGTTTGGGTCTCCTAGCTTGAAAGGGACCGAAATTCAATCCCACATCCCTTGATTGAAGAGATGAAATTTAGAAGAACCTAGCTTGAAGTTGAACTCCAATTAAGCCCTAGCTTTGAGTCTTGAGAGGAGAGAGTAGAGAGTTTTTAGGAGTGATCTTTTGAGGGGAAGAGGTTTCAAAGAGAATGAATTAATAGGGGGAGAGACATAATCTGAATTTAGGGGTTTTGGAGAGGAAAAAGGTCACAACTAATGATTAAAACAAACCGTAATTACATAAAAGCTACTAATGAAATGGGTAGAAAGTGAACCGTCAGGACCGCATAGGCTCCTACATGGTCCGTGAGCCGGCACACGGACCATGAACAGTGCCCTTGAGATGGTACTTAGACAGATTTCGCGGTGCCAACACATAGAATTTCTCCAAGGTTAAGAGGTTCTATACGGGCAACCATATGGTTCATCCCAAAAGCCATAAAACATCACCTTGAAAATTTCGTACGAAAACGTTACGTGATGGTTATTTCATACTTAGAAAATTTTCAAGTTGCGAGCCCCACGGTGGGCTACACGGCTCGTGACATGCCACATAGCCCGTGTGGGTGGCCGTGTGCCCACACATTCCCTGAGAATTCCTGTCACGTCTACGCCATCAAAATCTTTGCCAAGTACCCCTCCATTGGAGGCCACACGGTCCGTGTTGCTTCACACGGGCCATGTGGGCCTTCCATGGAGCGACACTTGGTAAAGTTTTGTTTGAGGAAACACTAAGAGGCCCGATAAATCCGTTCAAGAATCCGGGTCCTTACACTATGATCCGAGGTTGGACTCATAGAGTCCTCCCTCATATAGTCAATTCCTTTACTTTACCAGTCCTCATTCATAAAGGTCATCTACTGATTGTACATAGGCCTACGAATCGTGTTGTTAATTTTAAGACACTTCCTAAAAAACTCTAAATTTCCTTCATGCTTGAGACTATCATCTATGACCATATCTATGATCCATCACTCTTTATACGAACCATCATGGGTACGTGATTAGCCCATACTTGAAAATGTTTTATCTTTCTTGATATTAATGTTTAAGGACCGACCTATGGGCCATAACTCTACCTTTGGGCTTTACTACACTCTTTGACTCTTAAACTTGCTGGTTGTTTTAGACCTCAACTGCCGAATGGTGCAAACATGTGTTTAGTCAAGAAAATAACCACGAGTATAAACAGAAAACGTACATTATCTTACACATATTCTAATATTTTAGAGTACCATATTGGGAGAGAATAGAAAGTACAGAGAAGGTTCTTGGATAACAAGTACAAGGGCTTTGATTTCAAAGCTTTAAGAGGAGAAATCTAGGGAATAAGAGAGGAAGTTCCAACTTTTCTCTTTGTAATTTTCCTTACTCACATATATGGCTACTAACATTGGTATATAGTCCTTACTTTTAAGCATGTGTAGCTAAAACCCCAATTTGAGGTTGTGCATTTGATATGGACACCTGAATTTTAGCTGAGTCCATTATATTTTGAATGTTTGATGTTAATTTGAGTAACTTCATACTTGTTATGATGTATAACTTATAATCTTAAGGTCACAAACTCTAGGATATTTTAGATCTCATAATTTGAGTGAGTAAAGTGCGCAACGAGTGTGATAGCCAGAAACCTTTTTGGGATTTCAGTTGAAGGCTACAAAATTCATTTCAATGGCTAAAGTTGTAAAATATTTTCTTATAATTTCTCATGCCAAGCGTATCCTTAAGTTATTCGCATGTGAAGCCATAACAAGTTCATTTGAAACACTGTTGTTTTCTTAATCGAAGTAGTGGTTACTAGCAGTTCTAGCTTACTCGTGTGTTATTACTCAAACATTCAAGTATTTAAAATCATTTAGTTAGCTCTTCCCCTATATTTGCACACCCGCGACACCTCTCTCTATTGGTTGTTTATACCTAATCTCATAATTCTTTGTAGTTGAACGCTAGTTTAATGTTACATGCAACCCCTTATGCTAACACTACAATTGCCTAATTCAACTAAAGACTTCATTACTCTAAAATAATTTCACTAGCGTTTGACCTAAACTCGATAGTCGGATAAAATATGCTGATAACGATTATCCACATTGTCCAAAAGTAAGGTATCTTTGAAAGTCATCAACACCGACCATGTTTGACTAAAGTTATGTAACAAGATTCTTATGTTGATGAATCTCTTATTGAAAAATATGCAAGTTATGAATGTTATGGGCTAATAAGTAGCTTATGAATTCATGAGAATGTTATGAAAGTTATGAATGATATGAATCTCTTTCTTTGATGATATGATCTATAGATTTTTATTAGCTATTGTATGATGATATTATGAGACTATACATATTATTACGATGATTATGACTTATGTATTCCATGCAATATTGACCTAGCACTGAGAGGACCTTGGTAGTCTCCTATTATCACTAAACTATGTGCCACCATACATTTTCATTATTGAATCCCTAAATAGGATTGCACCTACCGAAGAGCCCATGTCATAAGGTAAGGATATCTTTTAACTCCTAATGAAAAGGTCATGTCGTAAGGTATAGATATTTTGTAACTCCTGCCGTGAGGTAAGGACCTGTTGTGACACCTACCAAAAAGGCGATGCCATAAGGTAAGAACATTTGGTACCTCTCTCTGAAAAGGCTATGTCGTAAGGTTAGTGTATGGTTTACCTTGAAAAAGTAAACCACTCCTTTTCCATTATGGAGTGAACATTGGAATTCCATGTAGTAACTCACATGGTCTTATATATCGATTATCGTCCCTTCCCACATAAGTACATTAGGCTATATGATTTGGCTATCTTCTTGCATGTTTAGACTAATGCACTTACCATTCATGTCACATTGAAATTATATCCGTTGATTATGACTATGCATCTTTTCTAGTTATAGAGTATGTCCTCTTGTTGCATTGCACCCCGCATACATAGTATATTCCAAGTACTAAAGCATACTTCTTGCCTACATAATCTAACAGTGTAGGGATTGAAGCTCCTACTTATCCACCTCCTTGTTGCTAGTACGTCGGGTTGAAGAATACTATTGGCGAGTCCGCCATTTTGGGGACAACAACCACTCTCTTTCATGCCTATGTTAAGGCTTGTCTATTTTTGAATATTTAATTTTGAGGGAAAGCCCAAAAGATGTCTTGATCCTCGTTCCTCTCACGCTTAGAGGAGTTGTTGAATTATATGGATAATTTTTATGCCACTTATGTATTTATGAAAACTTCCTATAGCCTCTATCCCTTGTATGTATTCATTGAATATTGGTGGCATGAGAAGATCTTCCTATGTCCCTATTTCCCCATGGTTTAAGTCCTACTTACCCTCACCTTAGTCTTTGTTCATGATAGATTGAGGAAATTCGTATTCCATTTTTATCCCCATAGCTTGAGTCAAAGCCCCGACTTCCTTTAAATTTGAATTGTTAATGTTTGACTTATGCTTTTGCAACTAAGGATATGCTTACTTATTCTTAGAGGCTTATTTATGGGTTCCTTTAGGATTCCTATTCACTGTGTGATGTCACTCATCCCTGCTACTTAAAGGAAGCAAGGGTCGTTGTCATTAGCATAATAACCCCATTAAGAGGTTGGGGTCTAATCCTACAGAGAATCGTAGTTCAGAAATAGAAGTGGTTCATTAGATTAAGCAATTGTAGGATCTGCAGGGGTGCATTATTTGAAAGCAAGATTCAAACTACACACTTTCTAATTAAAAAATTAATCCGCAAATTAGGGATGATGTTTGGGATGCAGAAATAAAGGAATGATCTACTTGCTTCATCAAAATATTTGACTAGATAAGTTGATAATGAGTGAATATGCTGGGTTGCTTGTAACCTATGTTTAGGTTGACACATGGGCGTTTCATATGATTCAACTATGATGTCATATGCAGAATATCAATGACACACTTGGCCTAAGATGTCTGAGAAAAACCCTTATTACCTTGGCCATAGAATCCATAGTTATGGACTTTCACTGAAACACAAAAAGGATTCCACCCATTAAATCCATTCCACACTTTGATTATTCTAGCTAAGGCAACAATTATAGATATAATGTAAACCGAAAGTTTGTAACCTTGAAATTATAGATTAAACATAGGAATGGATATAAATTTTCTCAAATCAACTGCAAATAAGTCGAAATATTAAATATCCAATAAATAAATTAAGAATCCATATCAATAACACACCCCTAACATAGGGGTTTTAGCCACACGTGCTAGAAATTATAGATTCAAGACCAAACATAGCAGCTGAAGCCATGGGTAAAAAGATTTAATACATAATAGTTGATTATCACCAGCCAATCTACTCATGTTTTGCTTCCCTAAGTCTTCAAAACCCTAATAACCCTTGTACTCTAAGGAAGGAATGTTCTATATACTACTCTCTCAATAAAGCTAAGAAGAATGATATGATATGTACAATATCCTTTAGAATTTGCATAAATAGTCGTGCAAAAGTGGGAAAGTTTTTGCTATGATTTGCCATTCCACAATCTAGGCTGACTATCACAGAGCACTCTGGCGATGCGATGACTGTGCACTTGATTGCTTTCCTCTTCATCTTCTTAAGGTTTTCTCCTATGCCACATTGGGCGATGTTTCTTCATTACTCTAATACAATTTGGTGTCACGACCATGTCCTGGTCATAATGGCACCTGCTGGTCCTATCTACAGGAAAGCTAATTCCCTAACCCAAGGATACATGTCTTAGCTCTCTAGTCCAAACCAGATCGATACAACAATAATATATACGACGAAACCTACCTAGAACTTGGAAGTCAACTGTATAGAGGTACAGTAGATACAAGGACATATTGTATACATATATAAATAATCATAATAATATTCGAAGCTTGGAACGCACCTACAAATACAGGCCGATGTGTGGATGCAAAAGATGGACATCAATAGGAAGGAGACAGGGAAAAAATCAAAGGTGTTGTTATTTATTAAAAGTCCCCAAAGCGCTCCCAAAGTTCCCCAACATAGCTATCATGGTCCGTACCTTGACCTATACCATAGATGATGTAGAAGTAGGGGTGAGTACAAGAAAAGGCACCCAATAGGCATCATCAGACAATCTAGTGAAATAGTAAACATATATAAAGACCTAATATAAAAGGAACTGCAGCAGTGTAGAGAAACAAACTCAGATCAAGGCATAGGCATGTTTGGATAAACTCAAATAACCACTTAGAGTACCAAGGAGATTAACAGTGATAACTGATCCAACCCAAGTGATAAACATCGATACCACTAATGAAAACATCGTAGGTTCATACGAAAACGGCCCCCAATTGTGGCATAGTGTTGTACACAAGTGCAAGGCCTTCGTACCTATGATTGTATTCTAACAGGGACCCCGTAAGCCCAGAAGGAAAACTCTCGTGATGTCGCCTAAGTTACAGCTCTGTTTTAGAGGATAAAGTGCCCGTTGTCAACAAATAGAAACTTACAAAGGTTAGGTTGAACCCACAGGAAATACATAGACTCAAGAGAATTCAATGATTGCAAATCGAATAGTAAACCGACTTACTTCCCCAAGGGGGGGAGGGTTCTTGTAATAATCGATGAAAAATATAACTAAACTAACTAACACAAGAGAAAAATCAATATGGGGAGAAACTATGGTATTGTGTTCCCTACAATTCCCCAACTCAGTATCACCACATAACCTAACTCTTTTCAAGTGTATAACATACACGATGACAAGTTATGTATACCAAACCCTTTGGTAAAAGATGAAAGGTGAATTTCACTACACGACTTGGCCCATCTCCATAGTGTGTATTACTAAACCTTACTAATTAGTCCAGTACAACCTCCCCTAGGCCTAGTTTTGTGGATTAGACAAGAACACATTGATCTAATCTTATTAATTAATCCCTTTTCCTATTCATTACTACCTTGGTCAAGTCAGTAACACTAGGAGGGTTCTAATGTTGGCCACCGTCAGAAAACATGCAAAAGGAAGAGAGTTAATCAATACATGCATATACAGCTTTCATGAATTATGAATTATCCAATTTTACTTTGTTAGTTTTTCATGGTTTCCACAACCCTAGTTTTTGATTAAGCTACTCATTCTTTGTGTAGATGCAAGAATTATGGATTGGGAAAATAGAATTGAACACTTACACAATAGAATTAAGAACAGAAAAATCCAACTTCAATTAGAATCACAAGCTTAAGGATGAAATTCAAACACATTGTTCTCAAAGACTCTTTAATATGTTCTCACAATTTTCTCTCTCTAATTACTGAGTTCTTTAAGTACTAGGTGAAAACATAGCAAAACTTATGAAAACATACAAAAAATGACCTTAAAACCCATTTATAATAAGTAAAATATAAGTTCTAACTTAAACAGGATAACTTGTCGGCACGCCATACAAAAAGGGTTTATGGGTCATATTCCATTCCACGAACCGTAATCGGGGTCTCATACTCCGCTCTGGAAAATAACGCTTCAACTCTACAACACCCCTCTATGACTCATAAAGTCGTTTACCACCCGTAAAGGGGGTTCAACTAATGAATCTTTGAAAGTCACAATATTTGATCCTCAGGGTAAGAACAATCTTCTACCACTCGTAAAACCTTTTATGGCTTGTCTGCATGTTTGTAGAATACACTTCAGAGAACAGCCCCTCCCTAGAACTTTCATGAAACCACCCAACGATTTTTAGGTTGATCTACATCCTGTAAAGGGTCTCGTATAACAGCAAAAATCAGCAACTTTTGTACTTTTTCCCAGAATCAAGGCCAACTTGTAATCATTCAAATATAAACACAAAAACACATAAAACCAACTAACATCGCATTGAGAATACACAAAATTCAAAGTCTTAAGCATCAAAAGTATTGTATTTTGGAAGCAGACCAACACCAGCAACATAAAATTGTTGCTTTTCCTCAAGCTATAGACTCAATCTATATAGATAATACAACAACACACAAACCTCAACCCTATGGCCTACATCACTTAAATCTCAAACCCCGTTACCCAGACCAACTTTTCAAAAAAGGATTAGATAGCTATCTAACGAACCAATACAACGTGGTGCATGTGACAACACAACTATGACAAGCGAGGTGGTACCAACAATCCACAATAACAGAACAAGTCTAGTACTAACAATGCGATGCTAGTGCCCTTACCGAAAGAAGTCTCATATCTAACATTAAATGATGTTTTCATGTATAAACATAGGACTATGCAAAATCACTCCCTCTCACAAAAGGTATTCATGCATCAACCCTAATACCATAGGCTTTCCCTTATACGTATGATTAGGATTTTCAAATAACGGATCTAGGATCACATTAGGACTTTCTAGGCTTGTAACGTAGGCTTAGGGAGCTCTGGTACGACATTATAGGAACATAGTGACTTAAGGCCCTCCTTGACACTGCATTTTTCTACACTTTTGCCATACCAACTCCGTTATTTTCTCCTTATCCTACCTTTTACCTATTTTCATGCTTTTCTTTGTGCTTTCTTTTCATTTTTCAGCTTTCTACCTTATTTTAACATTTTATTTTGCTTTTTATCTCGAAACTAACGCATCACATGTTTTTCTTGTGTCCAGTACATGATTTCATTATATCACTGATTCACTCTCTCATTTTTATCTTTCACACTTACACTAGCAAACCTCAACTTAGGCTTTAGACTATGTTGATGAGCACTAAATCCGTCCTCAGAACTGGGCCAAGTTTTGGTAGCCACCCTCAACTTAGGCTTTTTGTCTTAGTCAAGGTGGACAATGTTGAAGGAACGACCAAGGCCAATCATAGGATTTTAAACCTTAGAAGGCTAGGTTAATCAGGTATTTTCAAAGAGTAGGTACATGTTAGGCTCAAACATTACGGACAAGTGATGTATTGCAATTTTTGTAGGTCATTTAACACTAAGTGGACTATTAAGAACAATGGCCTAAGATCCTTTACTAATCCAATTAATCTACCATCTAATTTAGAGTAACAGGGCAAGTTCTGATTTAGGACAAAATAATGAATCTAACAAATTAAGCTCACACCCACGTGACACTGTGTACATCATCAACAAAAGACTCACATTATGTTTCTTATCTCAATTCATCCTCACATATCAAAACAAATATTATCACATATCTAAAAATACATGTTGTATATCGAACTAATAATAAAAATCAAGTTTTTGTGTGTATTATTTTTCAAACAAAACATAACAAACATGCTATATACCTCAAGTACTTGTAGTATATGCTATAAATACTATCTAAACAACCATAACATACCGGTTCAACGGAAATTAAATCTTCACGGGGAAAAAGAACTCAAGCAAGAAAACCCCGAGATAAAAAATTGGGGTACTTATGGACCCAAGCTACTCAGACTTCACTGAGGCCCGTAACTACACCATCAAAAAAGATGTGCGTTGTCCCTAATGCAAAAAATCAAAGCAAAACAGCACATATAGGGGTCAAAAAACATACCTGGACACCTTAGTGCTAAGGTCAACCTTAGGTTGCTTCGCAAGCAGTGCCTAGTTTAATAACGCAGCATGACCTGGACAAACTGGTTACTTAGACTTCACCAATCTCCTAGACTTCATTCTTCAAATCATCTCGATGCTTCATGTACTAATAAATATTAAAGATGACTTAGTTTTAATTCAATCTAAACTTGAGTTAACCAGCTTCCATATCTAATAGTGCTCACCCGGTTGCTAGGAATGGTCTTCCCAAGATGATTGAGACATCGAAGTCGACTTTTCTATCTATCATCATAAACTCTTTGGGGGAATATGAACTTCTCAACTTTGACCAGCACTTTATATAGTATCGCCACAGTCTTCTTAACCGTGTGATCCACAACAACAATTGCATACTCATCGGAGTAGGGGCTCCCAATCCAAGCTTCTTGTAGACTACAAGGGGTAGGTAATTCAGGCATCTAGATCATATAGTGCCCATGTGAACTCCACATCTCCAAAAGTGGTGAAAGCACCGGGAGCTTGTCGCTTCTGAGCTAAGGACCTCATAGTAATAGCACCGTAATGTTGATGCTCTTGGGAGAGCTCTTGACTCACAGTGTGGTTTTTCAGTGACCAGGTCCTTTATATACTTCACATACCCTGGCATCTTCCCTGATGCATCAATTGTAGGGATATTGATAGAGAGATTTTTAATCATGGAGAGAAAGTCCTTAAATTTGCCGTCCTCCTCCATTTTTTTATTCTTTGAGGGAGGGGAGGAGGAGGCCTCAGAATGGGATTCAACTTTTGTAGCACATCAGTAGCTTCGCTCACCCAATCCTTGCCACGATCATCTCCTTTCTCCATATCCTTGGTGGCATCCATCTCCTTTTGAATATTTTCCTCATCATATAGCATGGGAGGATCAATGGTGCTTTTTCCACCTCGAGTAGTAACTGCCATAAACTGCCCTTCATTCTTCAGATAATAAACTATGTTGCTAGGCAGTGTACCCCTTTAATGGTTATTAAAGTGAGTCGATAAATGACCAAACTGTTGTTCAAGCTATTTAATAGCCATAGAATGAGACTCAATTTTCTGATTAATGCTAGAAATCTTATATCTCTTGCCCGTTATAGTCTCATCATGTGTCTCCGCATTCTTCAACAGGCGATCAACTTTCTTCTCAATTCTAGAATGGCTTGCACCTGCATCACGGTAATGCAATGGCATATCAGGACAATTTCTGAAGCCTTCTTTGCGACCCTAATTTGCAATCCTCTCTAGACCCCTATTCCTATCATAATATCCTCCACAGTTATCCATGTAAGCTCCATTTTCATTAATGTTTTGACCTTAGTGCCAATACTCTTGATTGGACTTTTGGGCGTTGGTCCAGAAACGCCCCGTCTGATCAGCAACAAAACACGTGTCCTAGTCACAATATGGCTTATCATATATTGGTGTACATGGAGGTTGATGAACCACTGCATTTACTCGCTCTTGGTTCTGCTTCATCATTACCTCCATACTTGTGCGAATCGGGGCAAGCTCTTGCAGGATTTCTTCATTGATTCTAGCTTGCTCTGAACCTACACCGATAGCACATGAACTTTTAGTGAATGCTCTGTCTCTCTACCCCCATGCACGATTAGTGTTGACCACTTGTTCCATTCGCTACACGATCCTTGCAAATGGACGATATATGAACATGTCCCCATGATAGTGCCAGCACAACCCTAACTGTTCTCATCAAGGGCATGGTAGAAGATGTCCACCAAGGCATCATCAACTATCTTGTGGTCTGGGATACTCCTTAAATATTTGGTGAACCGCTCCCACATAGTACTAATTGAATCACCAGGAAGTTGCTCAAAACTATTGATTTTGTCCTTTAACTTGGGCTTCATCGATATGGGGAAGTACCTCTATGAAAAGTCCTTGTGCAAGTCTGCCCAACTGGTGATCAAACTCTGCAGGATCTCAGATATCCATAATGTTACATTTCCCGTAAGAAAGAATAGGAAGACACAAAGTCCCATATTATCCATAGACAGATTTTGTTCCCATTACACATTTCCAGACGAATGCAATATTGTGTAGGTTGCTATGAGGATCATCTGATGGTAAGACCTCAAATAGCCCATGGTTCTAGAGCATCTAAATGTAACCCACTCGATACTGTGAATTATGTGTCTATCGGTAGTGGTGGAAACATAATAGCTCCAGTTACAGGCATAGCCATAGGATTTCGCTAGTATTGATTCCACTGGTAAGCATTGGCATTGAAATCCTGAGGCTATGGAGTAATGTCCTCAAAAGGAGGTGTGTGGTTATTCTCAGCATCCTCATTGTTGTTCCTGTACAAAGCTACATTAGCTGCGTTATTAGTGTTGTCTTGGGCCATTCTCCTCAACATTCTATGGATCTCTGGGTGAAATGAAATTAAGGGATTTCCTTAACTCCGGGTGTTGGGCGTACACTACACACATACCTTATAAAAACAAAAACAACTACAAAAAGTAAAATAAAGGAAGTAAAGATTAACACAAGAATTACTTATGAATTCACTATGCTTAGTCGTATTCCCGGGCAACGACCACAAAATCTTTATGCCACGCAAGTTACACCTCCTTTTTAGAGGATAAAGCGGTCACTGTCAACAAATAGAACTTTTCTAACAAAGGTTAGGCTCGAACCCACAGAGAATATGTAGAATCAAAAGAATTCAACAATCACAATTTGAATGGTTAACCGACTTACATCCCTAAGGGGGCTCTTGCAATAATCGATGAAAAATATAACTCACATCACTAACACAGGAGAGAAGTCAAAATGACGATAAACTAGGGTATTGTGTTACCCATGATTTCCCAACTCAGTGTCACCAAATAACTTAACTCTTTTCTAGTGTATAGCATGAACGACGGTAAGATATGTTCACCAAGTCCTTTGATCAAAGCTGAGAGGTGAATTTCACTATGCGACTTGGCTCATCTACATAGTGTGCCTACCTATATGTCTCAGTACACCCCTCCCCCCGGCCCAGTTTAGATGAGTAGAGGAGAACACATTATGTCAATTTAACTCTTTTCCTATTCATTACTACCTTTTTCCAATCAGTAACACTAGATGTGTTCTAATGTTGGAAGCCGTCAGAAAACATGTAAAACATATAGAGTTAATTAATACAAGTATATACATCTTATAAGAATTATGAATTATCTAGTTTTGCTTTGTTAGTTTTTCATGGTTCCCACAACCCTCGTTTTGGATTTAGCTACTCATTCTTGGTGTAGATGCAAGAATTAAAGATTGAGAAAACATAATTGAACACTTACACAATAAAATTATGAACAAGCAAATCCAACTTCAATAAGAATCACAAGCTTAAAGATGAAATTCAAACATAAGTGTTCTCAAAGACTCTCCAATATGATCTCAAAATGTTGTCTCTCTAATTATTGAGTTATCTTAGTACTAGCCAATACATAGCAAAACTTATCAAAACAGACGAAAAAAACCTACAAACCTATTTATAATAAGTAAAATAGAAGTCCTAATTGAAATAGGATAACGGTTGGCACGCCATCCAAAAGGGGTTTACGGATCGTATTGCATTCCACGGCCTGTAATTAGGGTCTCGTACTACAATGCTTGAAAATAGGACTTCAACTCTACAACTCGTAAAGTGGTTTATGACCCGTAAAAGGGGTTTTGTTTGATGAACTCCAGAAATTCACAATCTCTAATCCTCAGGGCACAAACCATCTTCTATGACTCATAAAACCTTCTATGTCTAGTCTGCATGTTCATAGAATAAACATCAAAAAAACGCCCCTCTCTAGAATTGTTTATGAAACCACCCTACAGTCCGTCTAATGATCTACGACCCAAAAAGGGTCTCGTATAATAGCAAAAATCAGCAACTTTTGCACTTTTTCCTCAAATCAAGGTGAACCCACAATCCTGCAAATATAAACACAAAAACACATAAAACCAACAAACATCGCATTGAAAACTCACGAAATTCTTAGTTTTAAGAGTCAAAAGTGTTGTGTTTTAGCAGCATATCACCGCGCACAATAACCATTATGACATGTCATGAAAGAATCTCTCAAAACCATCACAGAATACCATAGAACCATCTTAGAGACCATCTCTCCACACCATCAGAACAAGGGTCAGCTGTACGTGGGTTTAAGGCCCTAGTGTCTAAGTGTGAATGCCTTTGTGCCCCCATATGCACAATCCGGGTGTGAACAGGTGAGTGGATCCACAGGCAAACAATCGGGCCCCCGACCACAACATCACAATGGTAATCGAGTCCCCGTCCCATTAGAAGTAATGTCACATGCGGACTTGAAACCCTAATATCACCTGGGGTATTTCACCCCTGGGTCTTTCGACTTGGCTTCTAGTTAGGTAGTCAGCCAGGGCAAAGTGGTCTGAACGGCGGGATGTATCCTCCGCTGTAGAAAGAATCCCCCAAGCATACTAGTAGTTTGTCATCATCAGACTATCAATCATGGGGCCTAGACCCAAAGACCATCAATCATGGGGTCCTCGACGCAAAACTCAGTTGGTGCTCAGTCCTTAAAATCAGCATCCGCCACTTGGAATCACAGTCGCGGCCTGCGCGACGTAAGTACACGAAGAGCGTCACCTAGGACCCAGATTCTACAGTTGTGACTATTGATGCTTAATAGTGATGGGAACCTTCATCTGGGATGAGACATCAGTAGTTACTCACACAAGTATATCTAGATTCAGAACTAAAAAGCCATGTCGTGCCCAGAGTGAACGTAAGTGAGGACAAGCATATCGTGCCCTGAGTGAACATATGCGATGAACTCATAACCTAGGTATCCCATATTCTCAATCCAACCCACATAACAGTAACTACCACCTCTCAGTATAATAAGTACCCTAGCATTAGATGGGGAGAACCAATATACAAAACTATCAGCAATACATCGAAGTGTATAGAGACATATATATACATATTGTATATCCCTGTAGAATAATGCCCAACAAAGTGCAAGTATACCATAACCTCATCAATCCCATTGCCTAAGGAAAATACTGACAATCACGTTACATCATAAGTACTCAGGACGACCAAACCCTGCAGAGTCAAATCTATACCAAAATTAGGCCACCGTATGACAAATAATCAATACACAGTCCCCTGGTCAGCATCCTTATAGCAATAGCCTACACACTCTCATACAAGTACAAGTCGAGTCCTTATGCATGTTTGTCATAAGAACTAGTTCATATTTGTCCCTTACCAAGCCCTTTTATGTGTAAGCTAAGTCATAGGACAACAATAGTATAACCCCAGCCAAGGCCCACGAGGCTAGACAATGAGAGGGATGCCACCTACCCCCAATCATATTGCAGCCTAGCTCGTATAATGATACCGCCTACACTTGGCTAGCAGTGTCCCAATACAATATCTAAATCGTGAGTGGCTTAGTGTTAACGCATCTTGTATTACAGGTCCCAAGGCTCCTTTAGGGGTAGATGTTTGACCGTCCCCAAAACATGGTATATCTCTCTAGTCACTAATAACTGGCACAATTACATAACAACCAATAGCATGATATAGGATCGTATAAACCACAAGGCAACATAGAGTCATATGTAATAAGGAAATTCTTCAAGAAGTATTAAGTAAAAATATAGATAATCGTAGCCACATCATGCATATACATACAAACTAGATATAGATACTAGATTCAGCGAAAAGGGTAGCACTTAATCACAGGTTAACCTCAATAGCTAGTATATTCCTATAGCCTCAGACCGCACACATATACAAGCAAGAGGCAAGCTCAATGTATATGCCTGTCACATGTTCATAGCTCCAACCAACCTCTTTCAGGCCCTTCTGTAGTTATATTATGTAAGAACACAAGTAATACCACAACTACGACCAACACAACCCTCAATACAACAACTACTATCCCATAACATTAAATATACACAACAAACAGATCACATCCATCTGTATACAACATATACTCCAACACTTATTCCATAAACAATGCATTTCCATACATTCCAACTGAAATATGCAAACATTTCAGCTCGGTCTAGAGTTTAGAGAATGCCAAACATACCTAGCATTCGACATCTCTTGCTTCGAGTCAATCCAATCATGTTTTCCCCTTTAAATTGATTCTCTATACTACTCAACTGTTCAAACATAAGTTACAAGATTATTACAACAGATTTAGCGATAAAATCCCAAGACATGGGTGAAATAACATCAATTACGACTAAGATGGGTAAAATTAAGGTCCACGCTCAAAATGAAAAACCATTCACTAAAAAATAACCACCACATCACCTTAAGTCCATAGCAAGAAATCAAGCCCAAAACAGATCTCAGAAGACAGAGAAACGGCTAAAAAATGAAGTTACCTTTCTTATTAAAAACAATTCTTACATAAGCTCTTGGTCAAATTGCACAAAAATACATCCAAATTAGTAAGACCCAAGCATACAAGAATGTTCCTCTTGTAAAATAGAACAACTGAGATACAAATTTTACTTAATTCCGTTAAAAAATGACAGAGATATCACCGTGTACGTTTTCCCTAATTTCGATATATAATAAGCAAAATAAACATGGATTTTACCTACACACACATGCCTAAATAGAATTCTGACTTTAGCATAATGTTCTTTGCAAAAAACAAAGTCATGTAGCCGTTTGAATCACTCATATCAGATGAAAAATGAGCTCGAAATGCGGTACAAAGTTGAGAAGGAAAATATATATATATACATATATATATATATATGTTTGTGTGTGTGTGCATGTGTGAGACTAATTTACTTGAAGAGGTGCATTATATTTAGATGTGACTACTGACAGCTAATTTTCCACGTGGCAGCCCTCAGAGTTGCCACATGTGTCTTCCCTCTTTCCATTAATCCTTCAATCTCTTTTTCCTCTTTTTGAGCTCGTTCGGACTCTGGTTTCTGTAATCGAACTAAGTAACCGTATGGAATTTGACATTCCTAACTCAATAGTCTGGCTGGAATTTCCAATAGAGCTTCCTACAATAATGTGAGTCCCACTTCTTTATATGCAACTTTTAGCGGAAAGCCCCCCGAGGGTCAAATCACATCCTGATTCCTCCGGTATCAAAAAAGGGCCACCCTAGACAAAAATTGACATTCCCGAGCTAACCGCACTATCAAAATTCTCATCCGGGGTATAGTTCCTAAGAGAAATTACTAGGTTAGCTATTAATTAGTTCTAGCGGCCAAATATGCAATCCATGATACAATTGTACCGGACATGCTCCTAGCCTTATTCGACCATTCTGGAGCTAATAGAATTTTCAGAATTTCATTCCAAGTTCTTTTATTAGGACTTTACTTAAAAACTCATTTTACGGGCATAACATCCCGGTTAAGTCAAAAATCCATATAATTTTTTAATAACCCCACCAATAATCATCCTAATAGTCTCAGAGTCACTGTACACATACTCCAAAAAACATAATAACAACAACACCATAGAAATGAACTGGAGGGTCATCACAACATCTCCTACTAATAAGACTTTCATCCGGCGAAAGTACTAGTACAGGCATACCTGTAGACTCTAATCTACACCATGAGTATATATGTCATAAGTACTCTATAATAAGCTAGTTCCACCCTCCCTATTGAGAAATCCCACCACCCATCTGTATATAAAAACGAGTCAGTCTGGAAATTCAACAATGAAGTCAGTAGATGTGACTATTGATAGCTAACTGTAAGAATTTTCCACGTGGCAGCCCCCAGAGATGCCACATGTGTCTTCCCTCTTTCCATTAATCCTTCAATCTCTTTTTCCTCTTTTTGAGCTTGTTCGGACTCTAGTTTCCGCAAACGAACTATGTAATTGTATGGATTTTGACATTCCGAACTCAATAGTCGTGTCGGAATTTCCAACAGAGCTTCCTACAATAATGTGAGTCCCACTTCTTTATATGCAATTTTTTGCGGAAAGCCCCCCGAGGGTCAAACCACATCCAGATTCCTCCAGTATCAAAAGAAGGGCTGCCCTAGACAAAAATTGACATTCCGAAGCTAACCGCACTATCAAAATTCTCATCCGTGGTACAGTTCCTAAGAGCATTGACTAGGTTAGCTATTAATCAGTTCTAGCGGCCAAATATGCAATCCATGATACAAATGTACCTGACATGATCCTAGCCTTATTCAACCATTCTGGAGCTAATAGAATTTTCAGAATTTCATTCCAAGTTCTTTTATTAGGACTTTACTTAAAAACTTATTTTACGGGCATAACATCCTGGTTAAGTTAAAAATCCATATAATTTTTTAATAACCCGACCAATAATCATCCCAATAGTCTCAAAGTCATTGTACATATACTCCAATAAACATAATAACAACAACATCATAAAAATGAACTGGAGGGTCATCACAATATCTCCCACTAATAAGACTTTCATCCGGCAAAAGTACGAGCACAGGCATACCTGTAGGCTCCAATCTACACCATGAGTATATATGTCATAAGCACTCTATAATAAGCTAGTTCCACCCTCACTATTGAGAAATCCCACCACCCATCTGTATATATCAGTGAGTCAGTGTAGAAATTCAACAATGCAGTCTCAAAAATCAACTATTTGTCCCATCCTGCTTATCCAACGTACAAGTCTTGAGGATTAATTGCAGGCATACCTATCCATGTTACATCACCAGATATCTGGACAATCATAGGTTGTCATAAATGTACTTGGGGTTTACAATTATGGCTTTTACTCTATTCCTTGCTTCCTTATATAATCGAATCCTATAATCAACCACAAATGGCCCACAAGCTAACCAAATAATTGTGGACAATAACTAATATGCTCTCATTCGAACGTAGGACCAAAACCCGCTTCCCTTTCTATGCAGTCCACCTGTTATCGCGACAAAACACTCATTAATGCAGCAAATACCCAATAGGCTACCCACTCAAAAGTCTTGTACTTCCCTTTACCCCAGATAACTGTATCTCACTTCTCAAGCATAGTCCTCAGTACTTATTACCATTCATGCCCTCCTCTTGTATCATCTAACAATTAACCCATGTTAAGAGTCACAACAACTTCTACCGGTGTTTATAAGTCACCAAATACTTACTATACAACATAATAGACAACCTGACAGATACCATGAACTACTCATAATGGCCATAAAAGATCGGGGTACAACCCCCTTAGAATATTTCCCACCAAATTCTCCCTTAACAATATTTGGCCATCATTTAACAAAACAAAAACATTCTATAGTACATGTAACTCATCTGTGATACACCGGCGCACCATCAGTACACAAAGAATAGGATATATAGTAGAACAAGATAGAGGTAGATCCAACTCAAATACAATTTGTCCATCCCAGTTTGAAACCTCAATAAGGCTGACATATCGGGCCCAAGCTCGCCTCACTTTTCGACCAGCATGACTTCTCTCAGCGGTGACACCCTCAAAACCACTCTATCCCAAATATCAATTGTGCTAATTGGTTTTCATGGTCAGTATAACCTCGATTTATGATTTTGAACTGTCTTTAATCTATCTTGTACACTCTGAACCTTTGCTAAGGTACCCTGTAACAAGTCTATACCATACGTGCCCTGCGATGTAGGCTTAAACCAGCCAAGTAGAGTATGACATCAGCAACCATTAAATAGAAACGAGGTGATGCACCCCTAGGAAAATATCAAAACTTAGGCCATCTGACAATATCACTGGACCCACGTATCATAATATTGAAGAATCATAGTACCTAATCCCCCACTAATAAAAGGAACCATCCATACCTCAATATCTGACTCGGGATAAAAGAGGCTCAGATCTTATACTCAAACAAAAGATCAATGGAGCAACACACCTAACACTATATAACCCAAGTATGAGGTAATCTTGCAAAATGATAAATATTTCCACTGACAAGCATATCGATAAATACGAACAACACAGTCTTAGTCGGCTAACAATCATAAGAAGTCCACTGAGCAGAGTCGCTGACAGCTCAGCTGGTAATGCAACAGTATCTAATATAAAAATAGAAAGTCCAACTAAGCATTAAGGCATAATATCTAACTCACAATCCAGTAACTGCAGAATTAGAAGAATCGTATATCAACTAAACAATCATAGGGAATTGTGACTATGGAGGCAAAAGGTGTAGCAAAGGGAATCACTCACAATCGGTTTCTCAAATACTATATATGCCAGTATCAAAATACCCAGCTAGTAGGCAGGCGCCACAATAGTCATAAGTTTTAATCACAAGGTTTGGCTTACATTCAACTATCAATAAGTTATAATCGCAACATAGGGCGACAACTACTAAAATTCCCACTAGGTACACATACTAATAAACATAAAAAACCCAACATGTCGAAGTAGTAGGCAAATAATCAAATACAAATATCTGGAAGGCACCAATGTCTAACCTTACCTTAATCTCAACTTATCTCGCCTTCAAGATCGTCGTTGACGTACGTATATACATATACAGAACTATATCCCCAACAACATCTCTCATAGCGCAATACATAGCCCCGCACCAGTCAAGTATTAATCACAAAGTCGGCTTTTGAGGCCCTTCTACATTGTCACTGCCTACAAGCTTCCCTATCCGATTCTCACAACTTGAGGGCATCTAGCCTCTACTCAACGGCGTCTGAGGGCCTCTCCCTATCTAGGACTGAAAACATAACACTTCCCCTGCCCGGAGTCTGGCCTCTGCGCGACATCCATGCAGAGGGACGAATGAAGCAAAATCTCATAAATTGAAAAACCATTGATAAGACATACAACAAGAATCAATAACAAAGGAAAGTTCATAAGCATCTTGTAGCCTCCCGGAGATAAGCCACAGATGTCTCCGCACCCATCCACAGGACTCTACTAGCAGTCGCTCTGTACAGTTGAGACCAGTGAACCTATAGCTCTGATACCACCTTGTCATGACATGGTCCTGGTCATGATGGATCCTCCTAGTCCCACCTATAGGCAAGTCGATTTCCCAACCCAAGGGTACCTGTCCTAGCTCTCTAGTCCAAACAACTTTGATATAACAATAATAAATATGCTGAAACCTACCCAGAATGTGGAAATCAACTGTACGGAGCTACAATAGACACAAGGACATATTGTATACATATATAAAAAATCATAATAACATATAAAATCAAGAGTGCACCTACAAATGCCAAACGTTACTGTACCAGATTGACGTTTGGATGCAAACGACGGCCATCAACAAGAAGGAGACTGCAAAAAAATGAGAGCTGCCACTGCTCACCAAAAGTCTCCTAAATGCTCCCAAAGTTGCCCAACTCACCTATCATGTCATGTACCTGGACCTCCACAATAGGAAGATGCAAAAGTAGGGGTGTATACCAGAAAAGGCACCGAGTAGGAATCATAGGCCGATCGAGTCAAACAACAAACATAAATAAAGCCCAAATATGAAATGAACTGTAGTATTATAGCAAACAAAAATCAGATCAAGTTATTTGCATGTCTGGAAACCCTCAAACCATCAATGAGCCATCTAAGGAGATGAGCGATGATAACTGAACCAACCCAAGTGATAAACATCGATACCACTAACAAAAATTGCGTAGGCTCATACCACAATAACCCCCAACTGAGGCATAGTATTGTACACGGGTGCAAGCCCCTGGTATCTATGCATGTACGCTACCTAGGCCCTCGTTAGCGCAAAAGGTACACCCGTACACAGTAATCATTCCGCCAGATAATCACAGAATACCTCAGAAACATTACAGAATCCATAGAACCATCATATACCCCAGCTCTGCGTATCATCAGAATAAGGGTTAGTTGTACGTTGGCGTAAGGCCCTAGTATATAAGGTTGAATGCCCTATGATCCCCCATAAGCTCCACAGGTACACCCACATACAATAATAATGTGAAAAGGTGAGTGTTTCCATGGGTAAATAATCGAGCCCTCAGCCCTCAATATTATAACAGTAACAAGGTCACCGACCGATTAGAAATAGTGTCAAACGGGGACTCGAACCCTAAGTATCACCCGAGGACTCCAACCCCTGGGTCTTCCAACCTGGCCTCTGGTCCGACAGTCAGCCAAGGCTAAGTGGTCTGTCAATAAATATAACGGTGGGATATATCCCCTGCTTGAGAAAAAAACCCCTAGCATACTAGTAGTGTGTCATCATCAAAGTATTAATCATGCGGCCCAACCCCATAGACCATCAGTCATAGTGTCCTCTACCAAGAACTCCGATAACACTCAGTCCTCAGAATCTGCATCTGCCACCTGGCATCATAGTCAATTCCACCGAGACACAAGTCTACGGGGAGCGTTACCCTAGATTTGGACTTTATAAACCTGAGAATCATGTCTCAATGGTGATAAGGAGCATTATCTGGGACGAGATATTAATAGTCACTAAGTCAATTAGTATATCTGCATCTATAACTCCAAAGTCATGTCGTGGCCAGTGTGAGCATAGGTGAAACCAATAATATCGTGCCCAGAGTGAATATAGGCGACGACATCACAACCCATGCATCCTACTATCACAATCCAACGTATACAACAGTAACTACCACCTCTCATAGGTATAACACATACCCCGACATCACATATAGAGAACTAGTATATAGCAACTATCAACAGTACATCAAGGTGCTTAGAAATATATATAAATATATATATACATATATATATAGAGAGAGAGATAGATATATCACATGTCATCGTAGCATATGCCTATCAAAGGCCAAGTACACCATAATCTCATCAATCCCCAGTGCCCAGTAAAAACATGGACAATCACGTTTCATCATAAGTACTTAGGACAACCAAACCCAGCAGAGTCATATCTATACAAGAACCAAGCCACCGTATTACATATAATCAACACACATTCCCCCTGGTTAGCATCTTTATAGCAACAGGCTATACACTCTTATAAAGGTACAAGTCAAGTCCGCACACATGTCTGTCCGAGGAACTAGCTCTTGTCCAGCCCTTACCAAACCTTCTTATCTGTAAAATAACTCATAGGGCATTGATGATGTAACCAAGAGAAGGCCCAAGAGATTAGACAATAAGAGGGATGCCACCTATCCCGAATCATATCGCAGCCCAGCTTCTACAAGGATACAACAAACACCTTGCTAATAGGGTGCCACGCCCACCTCTAACCTAGCAATGGCTCAGTGTTAATGCATCTCATATTACAGGTCACAAGGCTCTTATAGGGGTGCAACTATGACTGTCCCCAGAACATTGTTTGTCTTTCCAGTCACTAACCGGTGGCACAGGTGCATAACAACCTACAACATTATATAGGATCATATAAACCACAGGGCAACATAAAGTCATATGTAATCAGGAAATTTTCCTAGAAGCACTAAGAAAAAATATAGATAACCATAGCCATAACATTCATATACATGCCAACAAGATATAGATACTAGATTCAAGGCACATGGTAGCATGTAATCGCAAGTCAACCTCAATATCTAGTGTATTCCTATAGCATCAGACCATACACGCATACAAGCAAGAATCAAGCTCAATGCATATACCTCTCATATGTTCATAACTCCAACAAACCCCTTTCAAGCCTTCTCATAGACATATAATGTAAGTACTCAGGTAATACCGCAGCAACAGCCAACAGAACTCTCAATACAATAACTACTGTCCCATAACATTATTTATACATAACACACGAATAACATCCACCCGTATACAATATATATTCCACAACTCAATCCATACATAGTACATTTTCATACATTCAAACTCAATTATGTAAACATTTTAGCTCAATCAAGGGTTTAGAGAAATCCTAGCATACCCAACATCCGATGTCTCTTGCTCTAAGTAAATCCAACAAAGCTTTTCGCCAACTACTTTCTTCTTAATGATGCTTAGTTGTTTTCAAATAAGCCGCACGATCATTACGACATATTTGGTAGTAAAATCTCAAGAAACGGGTGAAATTACATTAATTACCACTAAAATGGAGAAACTAGGGCCCACGCACAAAATGTAGAACAAATCCATGAAAAATAATCCCCACATCACCCCGAGTCCATAGCCTGAAATTGAGCCCAAAATAATCCCAGAAGATAGAGAAATAGCTCAAAATTGAAGTGGCATTTCTTATCGGAAACGTTTCTTACATAACTTCTCGGTTAAATTACACATAAATACAACCAAATTAATTAGATCCAAGTGTACCACAATGTGTGTCTTGAAAAATAGAACAACTTAGACACAAAGTTTACTTAATTCGGTTAAAAAATGACCGAGATTTTACCGTGTAAAGTTTTTCACCAGTTTTGATATATAATTAGCAAAAGAAATAGGAACTTTACCTCAACACATGTGCCAAAATAAAATTCTAAATTCATCATGATGTTCCCAGTAAAATAACTGAGTCACATAGTCTTTATATATATATATATGTATATAAATATATATATATATATATATATATATATATATATATATATATATATATATATATATATATATATATAAATATATATATATATAAAAAACTAATTTCCTTGTGTCACAACCCGGGGTTAGGGCCTAGATGTGACACGGCGAATGGGAACCCGAGAGTCCCCAAATAAGCCTCAAGTATCTATATTCACATCATCGGTTCAAGAAAAGCATTAAAACTCATGGACGTTTACATATATAGGTAGTCGAATGGGAGTTTCTCACAAATCATTTCAACAATACGAAATCAAAATACCAGCCATAACCAAGAGAACTCAAAAAAGTTTTCACTGTATCCAACAATGCCACTTGTCAAGGACGGGGGCTAGGACAAACTATGGTCTCACCTCAATAGACAATAACCTCATAAAAATAGCATAAAAGAAAGGTAGTTGGTTCGTCCTCAAAAGACGGGACTCACCACAACAAATCTCCGGGATTGGACTATTCCTCAACATGTTGGTACTCAAAGTGCTCGGCTTCTTCATGGTAAAATCATGTAGACGTTGAGTATGCGTTAGTACGTTTTAATGTACTAAGTATGCGGGCATGGAATGCATATGACTTACCAAACTTGCGTTTCAATGTTAGACAACAAATAAAAATAATATAGAAGAATTATATATTCAATAGATAAATATATACAAGATGCCATGAAAATAATGATGCATGAAATGCGATAATGCTTATACATATTAGGGATGGACTATAACTGACATATCAAACTCTGCGAACTATTACATGAATTAGACCAATTGGGACCTCCCACTGGTAGGGAGAAGATTACTTGCAAAAAGTAATCTACATCATACCGTACAGACACACAACTTCGGTGGATGGTCACCTTCCTTACGGACCCATCATTGCAGAAGGATTTGCAGCCTTTTTTCATATTTATATCAGATTGTCATATACGTAGAACCATTTCTCATAACCCAGTCAGTTCGATAATGGTGAACGTTCCTATGTTGGCACATTGTTCAAGGAAAGGAAGAGGGCCATTGGGGATAGCCCTAACACCCCCAATCCACCAGTACCAGATAATAACATCCCACTTGAATACTTATGTATATATGTGCCTTCAGGAAATGAAATGTTCACCTCAGACTATTCAATGCACATTTAGGCTCAAATGCCGAATCATAGTTCATACTTGTACATATTCATGCAGGGAATAGCTCATTCATATATGTGTGATGGTGCAAGCATCCACGTTGCTCAATGAGACTGAAATATAGACATACCGGTGATCACTTTTTTGTCATAAACCAATATCTTATCAAATCATACCACCAAATAGTTAGGTTAAACCCACTTAATAATTTCCATATATCAATGTTCATGAGTGCAATGCAACCAAGATGTTAGTATTGGCATGGGTAACATAGATTAAAGTTGAAAACCAATACCACAATATAAACTTTAGAAAACCATAATTAAATCCACATGTAAATCATAGTGTAAGTCACCCATGCATAAATCAACCTTAAAAGGGAAATGCATGTTCATACTTTATAACACAATGTAGATCATCATAATATGAATAAAAAATGAATTGAAATCATAGGTGAAATACAACCCATGCACTGATTATATTTGATAAAATCAAATAATGCAAATCTCATATTTAAAGTGACTAAAATTCATGAATCAAGTGAAAGGAATTTTGGGTCTTCTTTATTGAAAGGGACGAAATATCAATACCACATACCTTGATTAAGTAGCTGGTTTTGAGGGATGAATTAGGCTTGAACTGGACACCAATGGAACCCTAGCTTGATCCTTGAGAGAGGAGCGTAGAGAGAAGTAGGGAGGTGCTCTTCTGAGGGGTAGAAAGTTTTAGGAGAATGAATTAAAAGGGTAGGGGTTTCAGCTGAATTAGGGGTTTAGGATAGGTAAAGGGTCACAATTCTTAATTAAAATAAACCGAAATTCCACAAACGCCATTAATGAAATGGACTAAAATTAGTCATCTCAGGCTAACACGGTCTACCACACGGTCCGTGAAACGTCACATGGACCGTGCACAGTGACTTGATCCCCTGCTTAGACTCTCACAGCGCTAAGTGGTGTCATAAGGATGGCTACACGGTCCGTGTGACTTCACAGGGGTTGTGACACCAACCGTGCAACGGTATCTGAAATAATTTTTGTACGATAAAGTTACGAGATGGTACTTCCATACTTAGAATAATATTTACGTAGTGACTTACACGGAGAGCAACAAGGGCCGTGTAACATCACACGGACCATGTGAGTGTCCTTGTGCCTTCACTTTGCGACAGTTCCCTTCTATACCAAAGTTGTACCAACCATGACCTAGACCTAGTGCCTCTTCACAGGAGGCCACATTGACTGTATCACTTCACACTGGCTATGTAGGCTCCTCCGTGGAAGGGTGCTTGGCAGTTCACCTAGAAAAACTCCAGGATACTTGGGCAATGCTACTCGAAAAATCTAGGTCTTTACATCATCTCCCCCTTGGGAACATTCGTCCCCGATTGTGCAAAAACAAGGCTCGACTTAGAGCATAAAATACCCAACATAATATAAAATGCATAGTTCATTATCAAAAATCATATCAAAGCATTATTCAAAACCATTGTACAAGACCGTTAAGCTTATAGCAAAATCGTATTCAAGTTACTCAAAACATTATAAAAACCATTTTAGTGCACATGTATGTCATGTCATGTCATGAGACTCAAGAGGGAAAGAAATGGAACCATTTGACATGGAAGAATCCTAATACCTTAGGATTGCGTAGATTGGAAAAGATGAGGGTATCGCTTCACCATGTCGAGCTCCGCCTACCAAGTAGCACACTCCACTTTTTGATTTCCCCAAAGCACCTTCACCGAAGCCACATCCTTGTTACGAAGCCTCTTTACTTCCATATCAAAGATTTCCACCGAAACTTCCACATAAGACAAGTTCTCTTCCACCTCAATTCCTTCTAAAGGCACAATGGGGTTAGGATCACCAATAAGCTTCCTCAACATAGACACATGGAAGGCCAGGTGAATGGAAATCAAATCCGGAGGTAACTCCAACTTATAATCCACACCTCTAATTCGCTCAACAATCTCATAAGGGCCAACATACCGGGGTTAGCTTGCCCTTCTTACATAAACGCATCACACCCTTCATAGGTGAAACCTTCACAAACACCTAATCATTGACATGAAATTCAAGATCCCTTCTCCTAACATCTGAATAAGACTTTTGACGGCTTTGGGCCATTTTCAACCTTTCCCTAATCACCTTTAGCTAATCCATGGCCTCCATCACAAAATCTAGACAAATTAAAGCCATCTCTCCCAACTTAAACCACCACACTGGTGATCTACATCTTCTCCCATACAAAGCTTCAAACAGTACCATACCAATACCAGCATGGAAGCTATTATTATAAGAAAACTCAATTAGTGGAAGATGATCATTCTGATTTCCTTTAAACTCCAAAACACAAGCCCTTAGCATATCCTCCAAGGTTTGAATAGTCCTCTCCGCTTGGCTATCAGTTTGAGGTTGAAAAGCAATGCTCAACTTAATATTAGTTCAAGTCGCTTCTGAAAAGACCTCCAAAAGAGGAAAGTAAATTGGGTACCACGATCCAATATAATAGAACTAGGTACACCATGCAACCTCACCAACTCTTGGATAAACAACCTTACGTAATCTTCGGTGCTGAAAGTAGCTTTGACTGGTAGGAAATAAGCTCACTTCGTTATTCGATCCACAACAACCCAAATGGAATCAAATTTCCTTTGGATCTGGGGCAACCCAACTACAACATCTATGTTCACATCTTCCTATTTCCATGTGGGAATCTCAATGTCTTGGGCCAAGCTACAAGGCCTTTGGTGCTTTACCTTCACCTGTTGACAACTTGGGCATTCAGATATCAACTCAGCAATTTCATTCTTTGTACCACGCAACCAATACACTTCTTTCAAATCCCGATACATCTTGGTAGACCCTGGGTGTATAGAATAGTGAGAGTTGTGAGCCTCACTCATAATCACCCTTCTAAGATCATCTACATCTGGAACACAAAGCCGGTTTTGGTACCGGAGTACCCCACCTCCCCTTTAGGAGAACACCTCGATCTCTTTTTTAGCCACCAACTTCTTCAATTCAAGTAACGATGGATCTACATCTTGCTTGGCCTTTACATCACTTACAACAAAAGATTCCGCCCTGCTTTGAACATGAATATCACCATCGCTCGAATCAGCCAACCTGATACCCAACCTAGCTAACCGGTGGACATCGCTTGCCAACTCCTTCGTTTCTTCCCAACATGCGCCATACTCCCCATAGACAACTTGCTAAGAGCATTGGCCACAACATTGGCCTTGCCCGGATGATATAGATCACTCATGTCGAAGTCCTTTAAAAACTCCAACCACCTCCTTTGCCTTAAATTGAGATCCCTATGAGTGAATACATATTGCAAACTCTTGTGATTGGTGAACACATCAACATGCACCCCATACAAGTAATGTCTCCAAATCTTCAAAGTAAAAACCACCGCTGCCAATTCAAGGTTGTATGTGGGGTAATTACGTTCATGCACCTTCAGCTGCCTTGATACATATGCTATTTGCTTACTATTTTGCATAAGTACACAACCCAATCTAATCTGCGAGGCAATGCAATAAATAACAAATCCCTCTAACACATTAGGTAAAGTTAAGATAGGAGCCGATGTAGGCCGATCCTTCAAAGCTTGAAAATTATTCTCGCATTCATCTAACCATGCAAACTTAGCCTGCTTTTGGGTCAACTTTGAAAATAGAGATGCAATAGATGAGAACCCGTAAACAAACCTTCTTTAATACCTGGTAAACCCTAGGAAACTGCGAATATCTAAAGGAGTCAATGGTTTGGGCCAATTCTTCACAGCCTCGGTTTTCATCGGATCCCCCTTGATACAATCACCTGACACCACATGACCAAGGAAAGCCACTTCTCCCAACAAAAATTCACACTTGCTAAACTTGGAACATAATTTCTTCTCTCTCAAAGTATAGAGGACCATCCTCAAGTGATCCTCGTGCTCTTGCTCACTTCTAGAGTAAATGAGAATGTCATCAATGAAGACCACCACAAAACTATTAAGAAATGGCTTAAACACCCGATTCATTAGGTCCATAAACACGGTCAAGGCATTGGTTAGGCCAAACAACATCTCCACAAACTCAAAGTGCCTATACCTTCTCCGAAAAACTGTATTGGGGATATCACACTCCCTAACCTTCAACTAATGATACCCGGAACGAAGATCAATCTTTGAGAAATGAGTAGCCCCCGAAGCTGGTCAAACAAGTCATCACTCCTGGACAATGGGTACTTATTCTTAACAGTTGCCTTATTTAGTTGCTTATAATCAATGCAGATCCAGAGAGAACCGTCCTTCTTTCTTAAAAACAACACTGGAGCACCCCACGGTGATATACTAAGTCGGATGAAACCTTTCTTCAACTAATCCTTTAATTGCTCCTTTAATACTTTTTATTCTGCCAGCGCCATATGATAAAGAGGAATGGAGATAGGCTGAGTATCCGGAAGAATATTCATCTACCTCTCTTTCAGTAGGTATACTCGATAAGTCTTCAGGGAATACATCTGAAATCTCATTCACCATGGGGACCGACTCAAGAGTAGGCACTTCGGACTCCATATCCTTGACCCTCACAATATGATAAATGCACCCCTTAGAAATCATTCTCCGTGCCTAGAGGTAGAAAATAAACCGACCTCTAACAGAGGAGTCACCACCCTTCCATTTGATTACGGGGTCAGCGAGAGGTTTGAACTTGGACCTTCTGAGTTCTACAATCTATTGAGCCACATGACGCATGCAACAAATCCATCCCAAGAATTACGTCAAAATCGAACATCTCAAGTTCCACAAGATCACACAGAAAACTTTTGTGCAACACAGAAACAGGGTAACCATGATAGACTCTATGTGCAACAACAGATTCGCCCATCGGAGTATAAACTGAGAAAGGGTACCTCAAAACCTTAGGACTCAAAAAAAATTTAACAGCCAATAGAGGAGTCACAAAAGATAAATTTGCACTCGGATCAAGCAAAACATAAGCATCGAAATAAAAAACTTTCAACATACTGGTCACCAAATTTGGAGATTCCTCAACATCCTTGCGGGCATGGAGTGCGTAGAACTGATTGTTCCATGAGGCAACACCTTAGGGAGCTCTCTGTTAGCCTTTCCCGCCTTGAGCAACCATACCTTGGCCTTTACGGGCATTTCTAGGACAATTAACATCTTTATGATTCACCACATCTGAAGCAAACATCCAAATCTATCGAGCGGACTCCCGTGTGGGGCTTCCCACACCTGTCACACAACGAATACCCCTAACCGCCATAAATTGGTGCTCTAGGAGGAGGCACCCAATCATTAGTGGACTATGTACTAGAACCTTGACCTTGTTCGAAGCGACTGAAACCACCACTTCAAGAACTAGAGAATCCAACATCAAAATGGGTCCTCTTGGAATCGTGGACTCTTTTTCCTTGAGTTTCTCCCCTTCGATCTATTCAACATACACCATGAGTTTGGCAATGTTCATTTCCCGTATAAGCATAGTTGTACGTCATTCCTTCACAAGCAAATTAGAGATAATCGAAATAAACTTGTGCATCCTGGCACGAGGGTCAACCACTAGTGAAGGAGCATACTTGGAAAGCTTCATGAACTTGAGAGCATATTCCCTCGCACTCATACTACCTTGTTTGAGATTGATAACCTGGGTCATTTTGGCCTCTCTAAGCTCAAGTAAAAAGAAACGATCAAGGAAGGCAAATTTGAACTCTTCCCAGTTGACATCACCACCACAAACCCTTTCCAAAGACCATTGGGTATAGCACACCTGAGCCATATCCTTCAGCTGATAGGCAGCCAACTCAACCTTCTCTTTAGAATAGACACCCATGATGTTCAGTATCTTTGTAAGCTCATCAATGAACTCCTGAGCATCCTCACAAGCCTTTGACCCATAGAACTCTAGAGGATTCAACAACAACAACAACAATAAAATACCTAGTGAAATCCCACAAGTGAGGTCTGGGGAGGGTAGAATGTACGCAGACCTTACTACTACCTCATAGCGGTAGAGAGGTTGTTTCCTTGGAAATTTTGTCACAAAAACCCTGAGCAGAATAAGCTAGATATGATAAACATGAAAAAAAAGAAGTAAATAAGGGACAATTAACATACAAAAGGCAGATATATAGCATATAAAAGGCGTACAATCAACAACTCCTTCCTATCTAACCTAGCCTGCTACTCTAATTCGCAATCTCCACTTCTTCCTATCTAAAGTCAAATCCTCGATGAGATCAAGTTTCACCAGAACTTGCCTAATCACCTCCCTCCAATACTTCTTTAGTCTACCTCTACCCATTCGTGTAACTCCCAAATCAAGCCTCTCACACCTCCTAACAGGGGCATCGGTACTCCTTCTCCGCACATATCTGAACCATCGTAGTCTCGCTTCCCTAATCTTGTCTGCTACAGGTGCCACCTCTAGCTTCTCCCGAATGGCCTCATACCTAATCTTATCACTCCTGGTGCGACCGCACATCCATCGTAACATCCTCATTTTTGTGACCTGCATCTTCTGCACATGGGCATTTTTTATTGGCCAACACTCCACGTCATACAACAAAGAAGGTCTAACCACCATTTTGTAGAACTTACCTTTGAGTTTAGGTGGTATCTTCTTATCACACAATACTCCATAGGCCGGCCTCCATTTTGTCCAAGCCGCCCCAATACGGTGTGTGACATCATCATCGATATGCCCACTACTCTAGATGATAGACCCTAGATACCTAAAGCTTTCTTTCTTGGGAATAGGGTGAGCGGCAAGTCTCACATCAATGACTGATTCATCCCTCGCCACACTAAATTTGCATTCCATGTATTCAGTTTTGGTCCTGCTCAGTTTGAATCCTTTGGACTCAAAAGTGTGTCTCCAAACCTCAAACCTATTATTAACTTTTGTCCGGGTCTCATCAATCAGTACTATGTCATCTGCAAACAACATACACCATGGGACCTCCTTCTGGATGGATCGCGTTAGCACATCCATCACCAACGCAAACAGAAAAGGGCTCAACACAGATCCTTGATGAAGTCCCATCTTAACAGGAAATTATTCTGAATCTCCCCCCACCGTTCTTACCCGGGTTTTTGCTCCGTCGTACATATCCTTTATCACTCTAATCTATGCCATCTGGACGCCTTTCACCTCCAAACACCTCCATAGGTTATCTCTCGGGGCATTTTCATATGCCTTCTCAAGATCAATGAACACCATATAAAGGTCCTTCTTTCTTTCCCTATATTTCTCCACTAATCTCCGAACAAGGTAAATTGCTTAAGTAGTCGACCGCCCTGGCATGAATCCAAACTAGTTTTCTGAAATAGAAACTAGTTTTCTCACCCTCATCTCCACCACTCTCTCCCATGCCTTCATAGTATGACTTAACAACTTGATACCCCTGTAATTATTGCAGTTTTGAATATCACCCTTGTGCATGTATAGTGGAACCATTGTACTCCTCCTCCATTCATCCGACATCTTGGCAGTTTTCATGATAGCATTGAACAGTCTAGTCAACCACTCTATGCTATCCTTGACCTTGTTCTTCCAAAAATCTACTAGAATCTCACAGGTCCGATTGCCCTCCCTCTCCTCATCATACTAATCGCCCTTCTAACCTCCTCAACTCTTGACCGCCTGCAATAACCAAAATCTCGATGACTCTAGGAATGAGCCAACTTACCCAGTTTAATATCACTATCTTCTTTTTCGTTTAAGAGTTTATGAAAGTAAGCTTGCCACCTTTGTTTAATGGAAGTCACATCCACTAACACCTCACCCTCCTCATCCTTGATGCACTTCACTTGATCCAAGTCTCGAGCTTTCCTTTCTCTCTCTTTAGGAAGTCTATACATCCTCTTGTCTGCGCATTTATCACTTACCTTCTCATATAGATGCTCAAACGTTGTTGTCTTAGCACTCATCACCGCCATCTTTGCATCTGACTTAGTCGTCTTATAAATCTCCTTAAGCCTTTGTTTTTCATTCTCATCCCTGCACTCCAACCACTTCGTATAGGCCACCTTCTTAGCTTTCACTTTGCCTTGAACTTCTTCATTCCACAACAATCACCCTGACGTCCACCGAAGGGTCCTCTAGACACCCCTAGTATCTCAGAAGCTACTTTTCTAATGCAACCAACAGTATTGTCCCACATATTATTCATATCTCCGTCACTACTCCAAGCCTCTGAGTTTCTCAGCTTTTCTTCCATCTCATGAGAAAGGGCAGGAATCAGACCTCCCCATCTAATCTTCGGTTGGGCATGGACAATCTTCCTCTCCTTTTCTCTCTTGATCTCGAAATCCATTACTAGAAGCCTATGTTGAGTGGAAATACTTTCACTCGAAATAACTTTGCAATTCTTACAAAGGCTTGTATCACTCTTCCGTAGAACTAGGTAATCAATTTGAGTTTTAGCTACTGCGCTCTGGAAGGTTATCAAGTGATTTTTCCTCTTCTGGAAACATAAGTTAGCAATAACTAACTAAAAGGCTTTGGCAAAATCCAAGAGAGACATTCCACTCCTATTCCTTTCCCCAAAACAAAAGCCTCCATGGACATCTTCAAACCCGCTACCGGTAGCCCCAATATGTCCATTAAAGTCTCCCCTAAAGAAAAGTTTTTCCGTCACTGGTATGCCCCTCACCATCTCATCCAAGTCGTCCCAAAAGAGCCTTTTGACTTCCTCGTCTAGACCCACTTGAGGCGCATAGGCACTAACTACCGTCATTATGTGCTAACCCACCACAAGTTTAATAGACATCATCCTATCATTAAATCTCCTAACCTCCACCACATACTCCCTAAGGCCCTCGTCTTCTAGTATACCTACACCATTTCTATCCCTAGAACCACCTGAGTACCATAGCTTGAACACATCTACATCCCGAGCTTTGGTCCTTGCCCATCTAGTCTCCTGAACACACGCTATATTAATTTGTCTCCTCTTAGGACACTTTACTAGCTCTATGGATTTCCTTGTAAGTGTGCCTATATTCCACGATCCTACTCTTAATTTAGATAAGCTTGTGCCTTTCTTACCACCCCTACCTCTTACCCCCGACCCCAACCGACAACATGACCCTACTCCACCATCAGTTCCGGACGCCACCAACTACGAAAAACTTTCACTAAGCCGCCCACAAAATCGCTAGGGACTCAATCAAGAACAAGTACTATACTGACAAACAAATAAACCAACAACTCTACAACTATATCCAAAACACAAAGTTAGCAACTCCCTGGAATAGCTCATTCATATATGTGTGACGGTGCAAGCACCCCTGTTGCTCAGTGAGCCTGAATTATAGACATATCGGTGATCACCTTTTTGTCATAACTAATATCTTACCAAATCATATCTTCTAATAGTTGAGTTTAACCAACTTCATAATTTCCATATATCAATGTTCATGAGTACAATGCAATGCATGATGTGAGGATTGGTATGGGTAACATAGATTTAAGTTTAAAATCAATACCACAATACAAAATTGAGAAAAACTATAATCAAATCCACATGTAAATCGTTGCGTAAGTCACCCATGCATAAATCATCCTTTAAAGGGACGTGGATGTTTATACTTTATAACTCAATGTAAATCATCATAATAGTAACAAAAAATGAATTGAAATCATAGGTAAAATACCGCCCATGCACTGATTAAATTTAATAAAATCAAATAATGCAAATCTCATATTTAATGTGATTACAATTCATGAATCAAGGGAAAGGAATTTTGGGTGTTCTTGGTTGAAAAAGACCAAAAATCAAACCCACATACCTAAATTGAGGAGTTGAATTTGAGGGATGAATTAGGCTTGAATTGGACTCCATTGGAACCCTAGCTTGATCCTTGAGAGAGGAGTGTAGAAAGAAGTGGGAAGGTGCTCTTGTATGGAGTAGGATGTTGTAGGAGAATGAATTAAGAGAGGAGGGGTTTCAGTAGAATTAGGGGTTTAGGATAGGTAAAAGGTCACAAAGGTGCTCTTGTATGGGGTAGGATATTGTAGGAGAATGAATTAAGAGGGGAGGGGTTTCAGTAGAATTAGGGGTTTAGGATAGGTAAAAGGTCACAATTCTTAATTTAAATAAACCGAAATTACATAAAGGCCATTAAATGAAACGAACTTAAATTAGTTCTTTCAGGAACACACGGTTTACCACACGGGTCGTGAATTGTCACAAGGACTATGCAAAGTGACCATGATCCCCTACTTAGACTCTCACGGAGGAAAATTCCACAGAGCTAAGTGTCGTCACACAGATGGCTACACGGTCCGTGACATCAACCGTGTAATAGTACTTGAAATAATTTTTTCACCATAAAGTTACAAAATGATACTTTCATACTTAGAATAATTTTTACGTTGTGAGTTACACAGAGAGCCACATGGGTCGTGTCATATCACATGGACCGTGTGAGTATCCGTGTGCCTTTACTTGGCAACAGTTCTCTTCTAGTTGTCCCAACCGTCAACTGGACCTAGTAGCTCTTCA
The DNA here is from genome assembly GCA_029948455.1 of Solanum rostratum. Classification (NCBI taxonomy): domain Eukaryota; kingdom Viridiplantae; phylum Streptophyta; class Magnoliopsida; order Solanales; family Solanaceae; genus Solanum; species Solanum rostratum. Next base: position 26,408,181 of record CM057053.1, read on the forward strand.
CGGGAGGCCACACGGACCGTATGGCTTCACATGGGCCATGGAGGCTCCTCTGTGGAGGGGTGCCTAGCAGTTTACCTTGGAAAATTCCAGGACACCTCGTTAATGCCACTCGAAAAATCTAGGTCTTTATACCTGGAAGAGGTACATTATATATGGATAAGATTGCTAACAGCTCACTGCCACATGGTAGTGTAAGATTTCACCAATTTGCAACCCCCAGAGTTGCCACATGTCTCTTCCCTTTTTCCATTAATCCTTCAATGTCTTTATTATCATTTTAAGATCATCTGGACTTTGATATCCTCAAACAAACTATGTAACCCTATGGATTTCGATGTTCCAAGCCCAATGATGTGGTTGGAATTTCCATTAGAGCTTGCTATAAAAACGTTAGGGTCCCACTTCTTTATACACAACTTTTAACGGAAAGCCCCCGGGGTTAAAATCACATCCAGACGTCCATGATATAAAATGAAGGATCACCCTAGACCAGAAACCACATTATGGAGCTAGCCACACTATAAAATTCTCATATGGAGCACGATTCTCTAGAGCATTTATTGGGTTAAACATTGATCGATTATGGCGGCCAAATTTGAAATCCATGATACAATTGCACCGGACATGCTCTTAACCTAACTCGAACATTCCAGAACTAATGGAATAATCAAAATTCCATTAAGAGGTGGTTTACTAGGACTTTACTCAAAAACTCATTTTACAGATATAACTTCCAGAATAACTCAAATATCCACATAACTCCCGAATAACCTGACAAATAATCATCCTAATTGTCCCAAGTTCACTATCCGCATGCTCCAGTAAACATAATAACAAAAAAACCCTAGAAATGATCCAAAGGATCATTACATTTGATTATTTACCTAAGTCCTTATCTCATCGCCCTCTTGTCAAGGTTTTAGGGCATTGAGTACTACAACTTTAGGCAGTCTCGTGAACCATTCCACGGTTCACCAAATATGTTTTGCGATATCGAATTTGATTGTATTTCTTAATTAAGCTTGAATCTTGGTAATTGCAATGATAGATGGTGGCTTTGAGTGTTCATCGGATAAGTTAATATATAGGTGATACCGCTTTTCTTTGACTTTTGGCACTTTCGCTCCCTTTCTATGTTTTGTCGAGTATTGTCCATTTATGCTCTTTTAATCCTATTTCCTGAAATAACACATGCATATTCGTAAGAGATTAGAAATAAAAGCACACTAAGGATAATATCTCATTCAAAATTCTCCCTAAAATGAGTCCAAGATATGAACTCATCAGCACCCCTAACTTAATCCTTTGCTTTCTCTAAAGCAAATCAAACATCAATTCATAAATCTTAGAGCTTGCAAACAGGGCAACAGGGGGAAACACATATATTTCCACCCTTTTCATCCCTTATCGAACATCCACAAACCACTTACGTGATTTTGAAGCCACAAGAGATGACTAAGGAGTAATCAAAACATGGTTATGCTCAAAATTGCTAATGTAGTTGTTAATCACTGCCTAAAGGAATTGCCATTTGCCCTCACGCCAAAGACGATCCTGAACACTTAAGATTATGACATTAGATTAAAAGGATCTCTTCAACTCTCACTCTCCTAATTGAGTAATGGCATGCAATTGTGAACCCATAGGCTTGCCTTTATTCTCAATTGGAGTTCACTTAACTTTCTTTTGGACTAAGATCCCGAAGGACTTTGTCACGACTATAATGTAGGGTTATGGTTCGGTAGGATAGCGTGTAACACTATGTGTGTTCTATATGTTAGTCCTATCTATATGACACTTGGCATAGGCTTATAGTATAGGTGAGGGACTAAGTTTTTTCCTAAGAGGGGTGATAACTTTAATTAAATCAAGAGTTGTTGTGATATCACACATGTTTCAGCGGGTATGATCAAAAGTTAAACACGAATAATGCATTTAAATCTGAGACAATAAGATGCTATTTGAGTTGAAAGTCTTTTAAAGTGAGGTATTAAGACACAATATGTGGGATTAACATTCAAAAAATGAGGTAAGATAACGAGCTACTTGCTTGACTTTTTGAAGCAAGTAGGTGCATTACCTACTTAGACTTTTGACCAGCATGGAGGTCCAAGTAGGTCCACCACCTACTAAGACTTTTTGGCTATCTTATAGAACCCAAGCTCACTAAGAATTTACTTGGAAATTCTGCCCCAACTCAAGCAAAGGAAAAAGAGAAAAATGGGCAACTAAGCCCCAATAAGTTGAGATCCATGAAGGCCCAAGCTAAAAGGCCAAGTAGTTGCATCACCTACTTGGCAAATTATGGCCGAAAATTGAGGAGAAATTCGGCCAAAGTTGGTCCCTAAAAAAGGGAATGTAAAAACCTCTTTTAAGCCAGCTTTCACAACAGAAAAATCTGATTCCTAAGGTTCTCTTTCTCCCCTCCTTTATCTTCATATAGTAGCCATAAAAGCCCTTAAGGTTCTAGAGTATTATACCTCATCTCAAGATAGGATTGAAGGAGGGTTCATCCCTTGGAAAATAAAAGTTAAGAGAGTAAGAGTTCCCAGCAAGTAAGGTAAGTTCCTGCACTTTTATCCCTCTTTTGTTCTTGAGTTAATTTGGGAATTTTATATGTGTCAACGATGTTAAAGTGGTCATTTTTACATGATGTGATCCCGTGGGAAGGTTTGTTGTTGGTTTGTGCATGTTGGGACAGGCATCAAGGGGAGTCCCCATTAACTTCAACTGTGAGCTCATTTTAGAACTTAAAGTATAATGTTAGTAGAAACTTATGAGAAAATGCTTGGATACAATAAGTTCCCATTGTTCTTGTGACATGCTGATATTTAGAGGCTGTTTCATATGAGAGATGATAAGAGTGTGACCACAAATGCAATTAAAGTTGAAGGAACACTCTTAGTTATGTAATTGCGGGGTTGTTGCCCGGGTATAACTCGTGGGTGTGAGTGAGTTGCCTACATATGTTTACTCACTGCTAATACTAGTTTCATCACCTACTCAATTGTAGATAAATATTTGGAAAAAGGGGAGGATGCATTGCAGTGATAACGAGGTGGCACGACAAGGTATGTAAGGCTATCCAATTCAATATTCTTTTGCATCAAATCTAACACTCGCATCACTATCGTCTAGTAAGCTTCTCAAATGTTATTCCATTAGTGGCAGCATTGTTTATTATTATTTTTACTCTTCCAAGCACTAGCATAAGGAGACTTCATTCGTTCATAAAGACAATTATGTCCTTTATACTCATGAGTAGTACATCAATGTCACATTTGACTCTTATATTATGTTACTACCTTAAATGATGATTGTCCTATGTTATGTTATTGGTACATAGTTTTAAAGCTTAAAAATCAGCATGACCACCAAAGTAGCAATCTCAATGTATTAAAGAAGGACTCGAAGCAATGTTCATAGTTCGTGGGTGGCAGCCCGGGGGAAAAAGCCTAGCATAGGTCAATCTCACTTGTGCATAAGGTTGGCAGCCCAGGGGTGAGAGCCTAGCATGGGTCGACCCCAATTTGTACAGTTATGAGGACAGATTCCCAGGGGTTAAAATGTGTAGCATGGGTCACCCTCTTTTACCATTGATTAGCTGCTCATTCATATTACATACCTAAAAGGAAATTATAAATTACTGACGAGTAAAGAAAAGAATGTCATGTACATAACTCCACAAGTATAACAAAGGTGGTCATTTTTTATGGCATGTTAATTTAGGGATTTCTACTTGATTTCACTTGAGTTCTCATTTTACATATGTTATTACCTTACAAATTCAGTATATCATTTCATGCTGACATCCCTTTTGGGGGATGCTACAATTCATATTGCAAGTGCAGGTACCCTAGCTAGTAGACATTTAATTTAGGCATACCCGACACTCAGTTGCTTTTGGTGAGCTCCAAGTTGATCCTGGGCTTTACTAAGCCTGTAGTATATGTATTTTTGTGTTATGTTATAGTTTAAAGTAAGATGGGGCCTTAACTGACCTATGGTATCTATAGAGGCTTTGTATACTTATTTGATATGGCTCATTTGCATCTTGTCTGTAAATAAATATGGCCTCAACGGCCAAGCCTGGTATGTAAGTTTTTATGCTACCCATTTTGATCTCTTATCTCGATAGCTTGTATGATCTGGTCACTAATGTGTAGTTGTCACAGTGATAACATAGTAAGCATTAGTCATATGTTGGTTCTCTCAGGCTGTGAGGCCATCAATAGTGCAGGGACGGTTATACGTAACACATAGCTCACTTAGGAAAATCCCACATTGGAAAAAGAGAGGGCGGGTTATGGGTTATTTAAGAAAAAAATTGAACCTAATATTGTGAGGTGCCTTTTGGGGTGAGCCCAAAGGGGCAAATCCTTGATGGGCTAGACTCAAGAGCAGACAATACATCACAGTGTTGGGCCAGGTTGTTACAGGTGGAATGAGAGTGGACTCTCACCTAGTACAGTAGTGGAGCGAACCTCAGTGAGGACCCTGAGTCCCTACGGGCGGTGACTGCAGGGATGGCGATACATAATGTCTGGCTAACTTAGGAAAATCCCACATCGGAAAGAGAGAGAGAGTGTTCTGGGCTATTTAATTAAAGAGTTGAACCTAATATTATGAGGCACCTTTTGGGGTGAACCCAAAGGGACAAATCCGTGATAGATTAATCTCAAGAGCAGACAATATTTCATAATGTTGGGTCAGGTTGTTACATAGCGTATGGACAGTAATGGCTCATCCCTCCTTAAACTCTACACATTCTTTTCATGATTAAAGGTCCTTTTGGTCCTCTTCTATTCTTCTCCTTTTGGACATCTCTTTTTCAAGATTGGGTCCTCTTTTTCAAGAAGCTTTGTTCAACCCAATTTTTTTTAAAAATATTCTTCTCAACATTTTCCTTGCCTTCATTCATTTATAGGACTTCTCACTTTAATTTTTTCCCATTTTCGCCTCTTTCATGGGAGAGATCACCTTCTTTCTACTAGCAGCCCCAACATAGCCTTTGGCCATTACTTAGTTCATTTAAGATCAAGGAAGGATCGGTAAGAAACAAGAAGATATTGTCTTTCACAAATATGAGTCAAGGTTACATGGTTACCAATGAAAGGTTCAAGGATCAAAGGGCTTCACTAGTGACTCACTTTATTGTCATGGGATGTCACGATTGTAAGGTGTACTTCATGGAATCAAAGATGGCCTAAGGTCCTTTTCTAATTTAGAATAAACCGAGTAACTCCTCAAAACAAATCGGGAAAGTTCAAGATGTTGTAAAAAATACATTTTAACAAGATTCCTATTCCCACATTGGCTAAATAGATTTGCCTTTAAACAATGGCAACACACTTGCAATTTTTAATCATCGTATATCCAAGATCAATTGCTCATATAGTCAACTCAAAATGCATCAAGCCCATACATCAACTGATTAATCAAGAAAAGGATAATTAGTGAGTGAGTACATGCTCCTCGTTCATAGCACTATGTGAATCAAATATATGGAACATTGATGCTTGGATTTCTACGGACTAGAGGCATGATATTCGCATTCGAATAACTTTTCATATATGCACATGGTTTGCCAAACTTCAAGGACGTCATTTGCAATAATTCATCCATTTAATTCAAAAAGAAGAAAAGTAAAAATAGCAAAACAAATACTACTTTATTACAACCTAATATTAAAACTTATTTTCCAACTCAAAATTTTATAAATTGTCGCAACGTTCACAAACAAATAAAAATAAATATCATTCTCACCCTAGTCATAGCAAAAAGTCATAGTTATCATCCACAAAGATAGGGAACTCCGACATGATTACCCTCCTAAAACACATTATCCTAATTGTGCAAGGGATAATAGAAATTAAGCATAAAAACGATGAAATGAGTATGAGTATCCCCTAGTTAAGATCAATCCTACTGTTGTTATACTGGAGCTATAGAAGTGGTCTTGGGGGAATCTATTCCCTCATCTACCAGTTTACTCTTAAGGGAAATCAAAGACTATATAGGCCTAGGCTCATGTACACTAGAAATGCCTATCATGGACTTTCTAGAAGAGCTTCACGGTACCTATCATTTAGCTCTCCATCAAGGCTAGCTCCTCGCAGTTCTCTTGGGTAGGATCTAGCCCTACTGTTTCTTCCTTAGTCTGTGAGATATTTACCTCATGGGTCTCTTCACTACCTTTATCTGAAATATTCAAGTTCAACTCATCATTGGCGACTGCAGTCATATCCATTGCGAGTGGATCTTCTGGCAAGTCAAAGAAAGTGCTCTAGTTTGTGGATAAGAGAGCTACCACCTCCTTCTCCAATTAATCAAAATCAACTTTCAAAGTTGATATGTCTAAACTCCCACCATCTGCCTTATCTATAGCTGCTACCCTATCCTTCAAGATGGCCAACTCCTTCCCATGGTCATTAATCGTCGTCTCAAGTCTATCAATCCTCATTTTGTGTGCCTCTATCAGCCCCTGCAGATAAGACTCAGCCTCAAGATATGACTTCAAAGCTTTGGTTGTGAACGCCTCAACTAGCTTAGGCTAAAATGACTTAACCCTAGTGGCACAAGATTGGCTACTTTGGATAGTTTTCGGAAAGAAAAAAAATATGGCCTTAGTGATTGGAGGTGGTTATCTGTAGCCTATGCGTCTGCTTATGCCTTAGTAGTAGGAATAAGGGATGTAGATGAATGTAAAGTAGTGGGAAGGAGAGATTACACCTGCCTTGGGGACCAGCTCTTCAGCTCTTGACTTGTGGGCCTTACATCAACCACGAGCATTTTTTCATCTATCTTCTTCTTTCCCTATCCTCATCATCCCTTTTGAACTCAGCTTCAATCCACTAGATATCCATGGATGTTGTTAGAGTTACCTCCACATTGATCTTTTTGTTCCTAGTGACTCAAACTTTCTTACAAAAAGCAGTAATGAGGCTGGGAAATGGAATTGAGGTATGAACTTGCTTCGTCCTTGTGAGAATTTCTGGAGTGAGTATTATGCCGAGGTTTAGTCACCGGCGATCAATAATACTTCCAACTAATGCATCCTTGGATTGTCAAAGTACTGATTCATTTGTGACTGCATCAAGTTGCTGCTAAGAAACCCAAAACAAAATCTCGCTGGGATGTTCAGTTGCTTCTATCAATAATGGACCCCTCCTACAACCACGAGGAAGTAGGAATCCCAATCATAGGAGCAAACCAAGCTTTAATATCTTCAAATATTTGTATCTTCATCATCTCTTCTATGTCATATTTATCTTTATTTGCATATCCAGAACATCATTAATTTCAATTTGACTGAATAGGAACTGCATACCCCTAACCTCTATACAATCACGATATTTGAGCCTTATAGAACTTATAGACAAAGGTAGAAACATATGAGTCCCGAGGTTCGGTAATATTTGGAAGTTGTGGAACTTAATAATTTCCCAAACCACTGGGTACGTGTCAATCATGCCATCAGTTGATAACTACTTCTCTTCTAGGATTGTTCTCTACTATCAGCTACCATGGGCCTGTTGTTTCCTTGATACTCTGAGATTTTTGGATAAAAGCATTATAAATGGATTTAGACTTGGCCTCACTTCGATGCCTTTTTGGATTTCGCTCCGAAGTGGACCTCTTAGAAGTCTTGGATCCTTTTTCCTCAACAATTGAGCTAGTCCATGTTACATAGAGGGTTCCCTCCTCATCAATGTTGGACTCTCGGTACTCAGCTACCCTCATTGTGCCTTTCCCTTTCACCTCCTTATGAGGTCTTTAAGATTTTTGTTTTGCTCTTTCGGGAGCTATAACAACTCCCTTAGCTGCTTTGAATCCACCTCGAGTGACAACTTCCTTAGGTTTTCCTATTTCTGCATAATAAACTCAAAATATTATGTGAGTAGCAGTTATGAAACAATTACGTGCTAAATTAAGCCCACAAGAGTCATACAACAATTATTAGACAGTTTGACTGCAGAACATATTCGGCGATCAAATAGACCATCACATTTTTGCACAATTTTAAGACTTTGGGCGACTACTACTTTCGGCGGTGCTTATACACACTAAGTGATATGCTGAATTACTTTAGCGATGGTAAATTTCATTACCGAAAGTTGCAACATTCAAACATGAAAATATGTGAAATAAGGAAATGCATATGAAAATTAGACGCATCGCCAACTTTACTTAGGCGGTCAAAATGATCATCGTTGAAGGTGACTGGCATAGCCATCTGTCCGTTCACTTAGAATTTAAATATTATACACTAAGAACATGGATGAGAGTCACACACTAACCCACTATCAAACACTAATGCATGCTCATTGATCGATAATCAAAATCACATGGTCTCCGTATCTGTAAACTGAATCAAGTGACAATTTACCTTTAAGAATGACGTCAGCACATCTACAATCGAGCAAGTTCACTTTACTCAAACGCGTTTAGAGGTTACTCAGACATCACTCATAGCCTATAAAATAATCAATTCAAGCAAGCAAGCATTTTCATTGAATCACTCTCATGATCATTGTATTATCTCATGTGAAAGCATCAAAACAAGGTGACAACTATGAAATTGAGACAATACCCACAAACATTCAACAATTGGGAAAGAAATAATTGATTCTTAAACCGAGTCATTTCCTATAAAAATACAATACATTTGATGCTTAAAAACTTAGAATTTTGTTTGTTCTCAAAGCGATGTCAGTATATTCGATATGGTTTTATGTTTCTTGTGTAGTATTACAGGGTTGGCACAATATTTAGGCTAAGTCTGTAGATTTTGCAGAAGTTGAGGTTTCACGAGACCTTTTGCTAGCTGTATATCTTGTTTAATACAAAATTCAAGTGAAGACTGATTTTTTGAAGTTAAGTATATGAACATGTAGATGAGATGTAAAAGAGTTTTTGAGCCATAGACTTGTTGTCTTGCCCTGAGGATCAGAAAGTGGGGAGTTGCTGAAAAGTTAGCAGACGAAATCCTTTATGGGCTTTAAACCCTTTTACGACCCATAGATAGATGTCATAGAAGTCAGCCCTAGAATTGAAGATGAAATCCACGAAGCCCCGACTAATGGCCGTAAGACATTATATGGCCCGTAGAAGTGCCTATAAAGTCTACCGACGTAGTTATCCTAATCCATTTTGATTTTGTATTTTAAAGAGTATAAATAGGTTTTTTAGGTTTTAGTAACATTACAAAATGGTGGAGAATAGTGGATATCTAAAGATAAACACTTGTGAAACATTATTTTGTGCTTATAATTAAACCTTGTGATTCTTGGTGATGAGCTTGGATTTACTGTTCTTAATTCTTTTGTGTAACTGCTCAATTATGTTAGTCAAATTCATGATTATTGCATCTAATTTATCATGAGTTGCTAAATCCACAACTATATTTGTTGGAACCATGAAGAACTAACAAGGCAAAACCAAATAATTTTTAACTCTTCAAAATTGTGCATACGTGTATTAATTAATTTTCTTCGGTTTGAATGCTATTCACAGTGGCAAACATTAGAACTCGCCTAGTGTTCCTGATTGGATCAAGGTAGTAATGAGTAGGAAAAGAGATTAATTAAGAGGATTTAATTGATATTTCTTGTCTAATCAACCAACCTAAGCCAAGGAGAGGTTGTGCTAGAAAATTTAGGTAAGACTTAGTAATGTCACGCTAGGGGAATGGGGTAAATCATGTAGTGAAATTTTTCTCTCGCTTAGATCAAAGGGTTTTGGTGAAGTTAACTTACCATTCTACTCATTTTACATTAAATAAGAATTCTATTATCTAGTAATACCGAGGTAGGAAATCATGGGAACACATTACCCTTATTACTTTTCATATTGAATCCACACTTGTCTTAGTTTAGGATTATATTTCAAAATTGTTACAAATGCTCCACCCCTCCCTTCGAAAAGATAAGTTGGTTAATCTAATTAAATTGCATTAAATTCTTCTAAGTCTACCATATTCTTTGTGGGTTCAACCCTACCCTCGGTTAAGTTATATATCTTGACAGTGACCGTTTTGACCTTCAAAAAGGAGATATAGCATGGGCGACATATGATTTTGGTGCCATTGCCGGGGAATAAAGCTAGACTTGTATAATTGGAGTAGTTCGGGAATCAATCCTTATTTACCTTATTTTATGTTTTTATTGTTTTTGTTCTATTTTAGGGTACAAGTGCATTGTATGTCCAACACGCGAAGTCGAGGCATTATCTTGACTTTATTTTACCCAAATATCAAAAGATGATTAAGAAGGATGGCCCAAGATAATGCGAACAACTTGGTTAATGCAGCTCTAAATCAGAATGAAAATGAGAATGAGAACAACAACCCACCTTCTCTACATGAGGATATTAATCAACATCCACGGACTTTAATGCCAAAGCTTGTCAGTGGAACCAAGATCGGTTGAATCCTATGGCTATGGACGTGACTAGAGCCATTGCATTACTGCCACTACTGCATGACATAAGATTCATGGTTTCAATTAGGTCACTTCTGATGTTGTAGATTCATGGGTTTTTCATGGGCCTACCATTAGAGGATCTGCATAGTCAGATACACAATGTTGTGTTTATCTATAAGAGTGTAATGGGAGCACAAAATCTGTCTATAGATGTTGTAGGGTTTCGTGTTTTCCCATTATGTCAGATAACTAATGCAACACTATAGCTGTTCAAGCTCCCAGAAAGTTCGATCACCAGTTGGGCTAAGTTGCAAAAGACCTTTTTGGAGAGATTCTTCCTGAGATCGAAAAAGATCAAGTTGAAGGATAATATCAACAACTTTGAGAAACTTCTTCGTGACTCGAGCAGTACTAAATACAAGGGCTCACAAAGTGTCCGAGAAGTGTCCCTGACTACAAAATTGTTGACGATCTCTTGGTGGAGATTTTATACCGCCCCTAGACGAGAATAGCGAAGCATGTGTTGGTACCATCATAGGGCATGTTCTTAGATCATCCACTTTCAAGGGTTTCTGAGAAGCTTGAAAAGGTGGTCAAGATAAATTGTGCATGGGAGCCGAGAGACAGGTCATTTACGAATAGCTCATGAGTTGTTAGTATTGATTTGGAGCAAGCTAATATAAATGAGGAGATAATGCAAGAGCTTGCTTGGATTAGTACCACCTGGAGTCGATAATGAAGCATAATCAATGAGTTAATAAAGTTGTTCATCAGCCTCCGCGAACAACAATATATGAAGAGCCTTAATATGAGAACACTTGCTTCATTGCTGTTCTGAGGGGGTTTTCGTACCAACGCTGAAGGGTCAAATCAGGTATATTGGCACCAAGGTCAAGGAATCCAAGTACAGATGCAGATACTGATAGAGGTTGTAGAGATGGCTACAAAAATGGTCCTTATATGCCACCACGCTATCGTGATAGCGATGCTATTAGATTCAAAGTTTAGGAGATGTTTGACCGACTGTTGAAGCAAGCTCACACGCAGCATGAGACCATGAGGGTGACGAAGTCTAACATCACCAACATAAATCAGAAGATCGAGTCTAATTTTGTTGCTATCAAATAGCTGGAGAAATAGTTTAGTCAAGTATCAACTTAATTCAACCAGCGTCAGAGAAGTACACTACCTCGCAACACAGATCAGATCCTAAAGAATGAATGGCAGTGTATGGCATTCACTACTTGTGGTTGTAAGAGTACCATTAACTTCGCATGTCGGTTAATATTGACGATGTTCGAGAGGAGACTATTGAGGCCAAAGATGTTGACACAAGAGATAATCGTTCCAAGGATGGGGTGAGTGATGTTGCAGACGTACCATCGAAGCTAAAGCCCATTTCTAGACTTCCTCCCCCTCTCCTTAAAGAACAAAAAAGAAACAGGAGAAGGGTAAGTTCAAGCACTTACCTAAAAGATTACTCCCTAAACTCTCTTCAAAAATCGCCACTCAAAGCTTGAAATATTAAAAATTGAGTAAAAATAGGGGTTTTACGTCTTTAAAACCCATTTAGCAAAAATGTAGTCCACAAAGGCGGACAATTATCCGAGATCATGGAGAAGAAAGGGTCACAAACATCCACGAAGGCAGAGGTTTGTCCGCGATGGTGGAGAACAAAAATGGGCTGCATTAGATACCCCACACCAACAATTGCCAAATCTCAAAATGGACCCCCGGAACACATCTAAACTCAGAATATCACAAATTTTATATGTATCCATACAAAAAATAGTAAGCCAAACTCAAAAGAATTATCAAAATTTTTTTCCGAGGTCTCCATGACACATTCAACAATGCAAGTTACTATAACTAGTTTAAAACTCAAAATACCAAAACCACCCTCGAAAACTCCAAAAATTATGAAGAAACATTTTTTAGCATTAGTTTTACCATCCAAAACTACTAGAACTTTCAGAATTCCGATCCCAGCTTCTGAATTTCGAATGTCGACCAATGTCAAACTTTGATTCCGAAAATAACTAAAATCAAAACTTTGGGCCTAAAAACCACATTATAACTCCAAATTCAGTTCTGAAACTTCTGGTAGTATAGTTTTAACATTTCAAAGCTAATAAAATTGACGGATCCCTAATTTGATCTCAAAAACTGAAAATGACATAAAAACTCACTTTTTCATTAACTTAAGCCTCCAAAAATGCCAAAATTCATATTTTTAACTTTTAAAACTCAAGATTCCAGTTCAAACCATTCAAATAGTTTAAAATAGGCCCAAAGCATTTTATAAAAGGGTAAAACAATAATTTTAACAAAAAAAAGCCAAAAATGACCAACCAGGTCATTAAAAATGATAAGGGCGTAATGAAGAAGTTTTTTTTATGTATGATTAAAGGATATTACTATATGTATTTTTGTTCATAAATATGATGAGTGGTGAAGTATGTCAAGTATTTTTTTTATGTTTGATGAAAACGTGAGAAAATTTTCCATCAACATAAAGCCCTTTTGTGTTGCCATGTTGTACTCACCTTTACATGTCGAGTGGAACTAGTCTTATGAACGTAAGAACAAATGAATAATTTAGGTATGAGTCCTCCACCTAGCAAATCTTATTAGACGATGATAGGTCGATAATAAAAGCCTAAAGAAGATTATAATGATCAGCTGATAGTAGAGGCATAGACAAGATTTAGGAGTTATCATCGTGATGATGAACTATGTTCAAAAGTCTTAAAGGACGAGTTAGTAGAGTACCTCTCTATTGGTTCTAATTCTTTATATGATGGGTTAGTATAATGCCTCTCTACACTAGATGATTCTATGATTTATGCCAATGGTCATTCAGTGAAAGTCATACTAAGTACCGAGTCGAGGTTAGGATATCTACGGATACTCCCCTTTAGCTAGGGCAAGAGCCCATTAGTAAAATCTCATTGTCCCATAACTACGTGCCACCACAGGGAAATAAGGGTCACCCGCTAGTAGAGGTTGATTTCTAGACCACCCATTAGTAGAGGTTTGCTCACTAGCTAGCTTTAGTGGATCCACTTTGGAATTAAGGATGTTTACCTATGCAAGTGACATCCCGCTTTCTTCTGGTGTAGGGGGAACATGGGACTACATGGTTAGCTCATATGGTTTATGTCAGTTAAAGGGTGCTCTCACACATGTTTATGTTTTCCTTATAGTCCTAAGGTTTCCTTTTATGTTGATTTAAGAAAATTCCTCCATTTTATGTCTAACGGTATTCAAAAGTTCTTATGTCTCATTATTTTACAAGTTCAAATGGTCCCCTTCGCATATGTTATGGCCCTTTGGCATGGGTAATGATACTTTTTATATATCTTTCCTTATAAATATACATAGTGACCTTTATTATGATTATTAATAGTTCACTTGTAGTAAGATTATCCTTCTCCTATAATAAACGCATTGTTGTTCCTAAAAGGTACTATGATTTTACACATGCATGATGACCAATGTTTTCTCATAATGATAAGTTACCTGACCTTAGCAATATCTTTCATGATCATTGTTCATTATCTCATGACTTATACTTGTTGCATTGCATTCCCACATACTAGTACATTCAAAGTATAAATGCATAATTTTTGCTAACATGATTTAACTATATGTGGACCAATGCTCCTTGATAAGTGCATAACTTGCACTCATTACTCACTTTTTACTTATGATTTTGTGTTTTTAATCTAATAACTATAAGTACTTGCAGTTTAGATTTGGCTTTGCTGAGAAGAATTGAAGATTGAGCTGAACTGGAGCCAAAAGAAGCTGAAATACACAAAATGCTACCTAGCAGCATATACACTCTGTGAACGTGACCTTCGGGCCAGCAATCGTGGAGTCATAACATGCAGAGAAGCGCAACTATGCTAGTCCCAGGCGAGAAGGCGGAGGTCAAAGAGACCAACCTCGGCGATCGTGGGATTTTGTAGTGACCAATGTCAGGACAATTCTAGAAATTCACCATTTCAGTCCTGAAATCACAATATACATGTACTCCTAACCCTTATTCTTCATATATTAATTCAGCAATAGGTACAAGAATATTCATTCATTCTTGAAGAAGAAGAACACACCTTAGTGTAGAGGGTGAGGATTTAGAGCAAATTTTCTACTAATTCTTGAGTCGATTCAAGAGTGTGGGCTTATCTCATATTATATTTCACTCACTCTTTCTTTCCTTATTTTTTAATGCTAAATTTGTAGATTTAATTGAATCTTGGTTTTTAATTTATACATAACTCTTGATTATTTCTCTTGCTTTAATGCTTATTTGATAATTTACATGCAAAATCAAGAGGGTTTATCCTAAATTGTTTTAATTGATTGAATTGATTTTTGGGTTCTTCTATATCTTCTTTTTTATCTAACAAATTGAGGCAGGTCCATAACTCTAGCGTAATTCATCAATTATTTTTCTAGCGGGTTTAGTTGAGAGGGAAGATTGCATGATAGTCATGGGTTTATGAGTTGAGATCCTCAAAAGGGACTTAACGGTGTGGGTCTTTGGTATGTTGCTTTTTAGTTTTCAAGCCAGGCGTGTCTTTGAGCATCTTGCGAGAGAGGCCATAGTTGATTCTTGAGAAACATCATTCCCTTAGCAAGGGTGATTACAAGTAACCTAGCCTACTCGTAGGGTCCATTTGATACTAAGTGTGATGAATCCAGTTAGTTTTTATTGAGTCTTGTATCCCCTATCCTTTCTCCCTTACTTGATCAATCGTTACCCATTTGTTTGTAGGAGTAGTTGTTAGTTTAGTTTCCCTCCAATTTAGTTAGAATAATCGCTTGATACATGCTTATCGAGTCAAAATCTAGTAGCCATAGGTCCTTGCTCCACTCATTCACTGACACATTGTTCCCTGTGTGATTCGACCCCGACATCTAAAGTTGAGTAATATGCTTATGACGACAACCTCTTCTACCTTTGAGTGGTAGGGTTGAGCAACATTAAAAATGGTGTCATTGTCAGAAAACAATAGACGTATTTCATTGATTTAGGACTTTTAGTCTACTCCTTTTTATTTGATTTGTGAGTACTTCTTGTTTTCTTTGTTTAGCTTTTGGTTGTATGGCTAATTGTGATGAAGGCTTGCTTGAGTAATGTAAGCCCTTTTTTACTCCTTTGGAGTATTTTACTTCGTGGTGAGCAAAATGGTGTTGTTGAAATGAGTAGAGATGAGAGTGTTGTGAGTCAAGAATGGCTCACCGACTTGAATCTTAAACTTGCCAAAGAAGTGGCACAAAGGCACCAATTACTCAACACGAGGGATCATTTCAAGCGCTTGGTTGTTGCTAGAGGTAATGAGTTAGACCGGTTTTGATAGGAAATTGATGTTTCGGAGGTCGAGATGAAACTAAGCAACGAAGTGACTGAGGCCCCCAGCTTAAAGGTGGAGAACTATGAGTTGGGGTCTCAAATAGTAGGAGAGGAGATTGATATAGAAGAGATATGGGGCGTATGCATATCTTCAAGCCAAATAATCATCTAAGAAGCCAAAATAGAGGAAATGATACGATAGTTTCAGGAGAAAGCAATAAAGATCTTAAATAGAAACTTTGGTCCATTTGATTTTGGGAGTGTTGGCCTAAATGGATGCTATGAAATGTGAAGCTAGAATTAAAGAAGACCTCTTGACACTCCCATGTCTACCCAAGGAAGTTATGAGGAATGTTGATGATAGGTTTGGTAGGCAATTTAAGTCCTAAAAGTGGAGTGACTCGTGGAAAATGTTGATGGGCTGTCATCACCAAACTCATGAGCTCAAATGGCTAATCATCTTGAAAATGAGGTGGAAATTCATTGTCTCAAAGTGGAAACACCTGTGGGTAGTGAAACAATATTTGTTCACATTTTCTCGAATTCCCATATTTTAATTTTCTAGAGTAGCTTCTTAATTTTTATTTTTTATTTTTGTCTAACCCTCACAATTTTCAATTCCTTGGTAGTGGCATTGCATAGGTTTTGAAGTGCCAGGATGCTTGGAGTCAAAGAAGTGGGTGAAAATACCAACAAAAATTGCAAAAGGATGAAACTGGGCCTTTTTTACTGCACTTTGGGCCAAGACATCACCTATTGCACAAGGAAAAACCGCCCAATTTGGCCTGGGATCATCCAAAGTTTCAAAATGTTAGCCCAGTTCTGGCACCTAATTGACTTTCACAAGGCGGTCAAATGACATCAATCATGGAATGCACAAAAGCAATGAGGCGCGATTGCACCAGCATATTTGTTAAAGCAAAGTAGTCAATAGGTGCAGTTAAGTGTAAAGACTTGTCACTTGTGACTTATCTCTCTTTTTCAGAAAAGGGACGCAGACCTGAGCATAAATAGAGTGAGGTAACCATGTCTTAAAAACTTATGTTCTCACAATGTTTTCAAGAGGAATCCAAGTCCCTTCTTCTTCATCATCTTTTTAAGTCTCCACATTGAGGTATTCTCTTGCTAATCTTTCTCTATTCTATTTCATCTATCTAACTGTGCAATGCAAAGAATGTGGCAAGACCGTGTAATAGTAAAGTGAAAAACTTTGTTATTGCTTTTTTCCAATTGTGAAGGTTTTTCTCTTCATTTTTCTTCAATTCTGATCAAGTATGTGTATCACTGTGGTGTTAAATATTCAGGTGATTTCTGGAACTAATTCTTGTGAATGATTTTTGAAATTTAAGAGTAATTGATGTGCTAACTAATAAAGTATACCTTGGGGAGTACTTGTATGTTGTTGGGGAGGAATTGGGGGGCATTATTTTGACAAAGTCATGATCAAATTGCGTGCCCTCCATGTTCTTAATGAATTGCCTCTCTAAAAATTTGTATTCTTATGACTACTACTTTTCGAGAACGCAGACACTAAGCCGCAAACACAAGTGTTCTACATATTTTCTGTTTTACACAAACATGGACATCATTCCGCAAATGTGGATACCTAAAGTGACTTGACCTCTACAATCGTGCTTGAGTAGCTAAAAATGAAGAGACCAGATATTTACTAATTTTTAGTAAAAACAATGCTTCACTGTTTGATCCAAATTACTTAAAAATAACATTCTTAGTCTAAATCTTTTCTAACACATGATTTAAATGCCTATAAGATGTTTACGTTGAGTTAATTTTTTATTGTAGGTCTAATCTTTTTGAAATAGATCTCGGGCAAGCACTTCATGAGAACGAAATCATTCCAGAGGTGAATGAAGAAGTCTACTTTGATTAATGTTTATTCCACTCAGCCAAATGTGCCCGAAAATATGCTGAATATTTGGGCCGTTCTGCGATACGAGAGAAAGGGATTCGTTTGGACAGGGTGGAGGAAAACATACCCGATTTCTTTGGTCCTCTTTAGGCTTCGGGTGGACTATGCTTTCCTGATAAACCCATCAAAACCAATCACACCATAGTTGCAAAATTCTATGCTAATGCCTCGAAGACCATCTTTGTAGAGGAGATGGCTACCATGATCTGAGGTGTAAGAGTTAATTTCAGTCCAACGATTATCAATACTATCTATGGGCTTTCTGGTGTTGATAATTAGGTGTATAGAGAGAGAGATATCGAGAGTTGGGTGCTCAGTGATTAGGAAAGATGTATGACAAAGTCCCACCTGAATGGTTCACTTCGAGGTATTGACTCACTTGAGTTCTCGGTGGAAGCTAGATGCAAGCTTTCCTCATTCGTGCTCGGATAATTCCTTCTACACATGACACAGAGGTGACTTTGGATCATGCACTTATCATAGTGGCCATTTTAGATAGTCTTCAGGATGATGTGGGATAGATTATAGCAGAACAGATTGCAGAAGTGGCCAAAGGGAGGGAAAAGACCTTAGTGTACCCATCAATGATTACAAAATTTTGCTATGAGGCAGGGGTGTCCTACCTAGAGATGAGGAGAAGAAGCCACCCAAAGATATCTATCCATTGAAGAAGAGAGATGGCTTAGGAGGACAAAAGAAGAGGTGGATTGATGTTATAAATCCCTCCTTCGGGCAGTTCACAAAGCAAGGATCAGAGGCAAGGGAACCTACTTTAGGACTTATAGGTCCTTCAGTTTCTTTAGGACCACATCAGTTTGGTCCTCCTATTATAAGGTACTTGTCCTCCCAAATTCATAGGATGGATGAGTAGATCAGGTAGTTAGTTGCATGCCTTCCAACAAGACCACAAAGAGCGACAATAATTGATTAGCCTACACTTTTATTAGTCGCAGCCTGTCAAGGGGCTATGGATGGTTGGCTTAAGGACATGAGTTGAAGACAGGGAAAGAAAGAGTGGAGGCAGAAGAAGTTTAGGGATCATGAGAAGAGAAAGAGCATATTCTTGAACACGATGATGAATAAGTTGAGGTAGTTGTGTAGGTTCAGTTCTTCAGATCCTGATGATGAGTTGACTATCTCTTCTGGCTCGGGCACTAAATAATCATTTCAGGGAGTCCCACATATTCTTTTTTAGTTTGTGATTGAGATGTGAGGACAAAACATCATGTTTAACTGAGGGTGCTCCTATGACTTGTATATGACTCTTGTTTTCAGTTTGTATACTATGGATTGGTTGACATTTGTAGACTCTCGCTTGTTCTATTTTGATGATGTGCCCTTGTCGGGCTTGATTTATGTGATTGTGGTATGCCCTTGTAGGTCTTGTGCATATTGTCCAAACGTTTAGCTAATTAATTAGATTATATAGCTCCTTATTTGTCTTTCTAATGAAGTGTATAACCAACACTTCACGATGATAGATTGAGTGATGACTTTCTTAAAGTAAAATCATCAATTGGTTGTGTGAGTGTATGTGTAGAATATTGTCTTTGGTGAAGTCTGAGGAGCCATTCACTCTTGTTGGAGCTATACATTGGGGATTGTGACTTGTTTGGAACTAGCATATTTAGTTATGTATTGTGGATCATGAAAATATATACCCTTCCAATTTATGAAAGAAAATGATTTTAGGATTATTTTGAGACCACACTCTAACTCTTTTTGCGACTCTTACTTGAGAGCTAAATTGATCCTTTCTTGTTTAATTTGCATGTCATGTGTGTTGTGAGTTGTTGTTTTTTTCGTTGTGTGCGCTTGTGTCACCTCGAAAATACCTTGTTTTTCTTGATAGACTTTTGTTGGGAAAATGAACTTAGGCATTCTTTGGTTTTAATTGAGTTCACTTAGCCTAAATAACCACTAAACGTATTGATTTTATCTTTAGTGGGCCTTTTAAGCCTTATCATTTCTATTAGCAACCATAATACGAGCCTTGAACCTTTTTGAAAAGATATCTCTCTTTTGAGCCCTTACCCCTCCTTGAGTTTTGCATGCTAGTGATAAATGAGGCTTTAAGTCTATGATGGGGGTAATGTATGAGAAAAAGGAAAGGTGTCTACCACACTTGGGTTTGTGAAAAGAAAAAAAACGAAAATTGAATAGAGGAATGAAAAGAAAATGAAGAAAAAGTGCTTTAGTGAAAAGAATACCCTAATTGTTGAAAAATGGTTGCAGGTGGGACATCTAAATAGAACAGAAGGGTTCAGTGCACATTGGTGTGTGATGCAAAAGATAAGTGGAAAAGTTGAAAAAGAATGAAAGTTGTTTGAGACTTAAGGAGGGTTAGTCGCTATTGTCCAAATGGTATCAAACTCTACCCCTTAGCCTAGTCGCTATTGTCCAAATGGTATCAAACTCTACCCCTTAGCCTATTCTACAAACGTAAAAAAGAAACCTTTGAAATTTCCAACCAAATCAAATTGAGCCCATATTGATTGAAAATAAAGGAAAGCCTATAGTGTGGCATGTGTGTACCCAAGATGTTCTTTTGTTGAGTGTGGGTGTTTGAGTCCTTGTGGCAAACGAGTCGATTATTCAGGATGTTCTGTCATTGTCGTGGGTCCTTCACTTGTCCATTGTCCATTTTAAATACTTCTGTTTATTTTGACGGACTTTCTTACTTTCTGTGATGATATGCAAATTGATATGGATTGGTGATATGGATACATTTCTATGTTTGAGTCAAGTGGAGCTTGTTACTTTACTAGGAGTTTGAATTGAGGATTTGTGTTGTCACTTAGTCATAACTAGAAAATGTGCTTTGAATTGAAAAAGGATGCTTTAGAAATGAGGAGTTACTTGATAGGCATCCTCAAACTTTTGCTAATTTTTGATACCAACCATTGTCATAATCATGATTTGATTGTGTAAAAGTGAATTGGGATTGTGTGCTTAAGTTTCTAGCCTACCGAGTTTGGTTTTGTTTTGCTTGAGGACAAGAAAAGTCTTAAGTTGCGGGTGTTGATGAGGTATAACTTGCACTCATTACTTGCTATTTTTTATGATTTTGTGTTGTTAATCGAATAACTCGAGTCTAAGTTTTCTTTGAATGGTCTATTCTACAGGTACTTATGATTTTTATTTGGCTTTGCTGAGACGAATTGAAGATTGGAGCTTAATTGGAGCAAAAAGAGGCTAAAATCTACAAAATGGTACCTGGCAGTAGATACACTCTACGAACATGGCCTTTAGGCCCGTGATTGCGGAGTTCTACCATGTAGGGAAGCATAAACGCGCTAGTACTAGGCGCGGAGACATAGCTTAAGGAGACACGACCTGCGGGATCACGGAACGCTTAGCGCGATCGTAGAATGTAGCAGTGACTAGCGTTAGAACAGTTTTCAAAATTCACCATTTTTAGTTCCAAAATCACAATATACACACACACTCCTAACCCTTATTCTTCATACACTGATTCAGTAATAAACACAAGAGTATTCATACATTCTTGAAGAAGAAGAAGAACACACCTTAGTGTATATTTTAGTTTAGGGTGAGGATTTAGATCAAGTTTTCTAAAAATTCTTGAGCAGATTGAAAAGTGTAGGCTTCAATTGTATTATCTTTCCCTCATGTTTTCTTTCCTTGTTCTTGAATGCTTAACTTGTAGATTAAATTGAAGCTTGGTTGTTGATTTATATATTTGTCCTGATAATTTCTCTTGCTTTCATCCTTAGTTGATGATTTACTTGCAAAATCAAGATGGTTTCTCCCAAATTGCTTTAATTCCTTGAATTGATTTATGGGTTCTTCTGTATCTTCTTGTTTAACTTATATTTGAGGTAGGTCCTTAATTCTAGCTTAATTCTTCAATTATTTCCCTAGCAGGTGTAGTTAAGGGGGAAGATTGCATGATGGCCATGGGTTTATGAGTTGAGCTCCTCAAATGAGACTCAACGACTAAGGTCTTGGGTGTTTCACTTTTTAGTATTTGAGCTACGTATATCTTTGAGCATCCCATGTGAGAGGCCATAGGTGGCTCTTATGACACATCATTCCCTTCGCCGGGATGATTATATGAAACTTAGCCTACCCATGTGGCCAATTTGATGCTAAGTGTCACGGATCGATTGAGTTTTTATTGAGTCCTTTCCTTGATCCCTTACTTGACCAATCCTTACCCTTTTGTTTGCAGGAGTAGTTGTGGATTTAGTTTTCCCAAATTTAGTTAGAATACTTTCTTGGTACTCGCTTATCATGTCAAAATCTACTAATCACAGGTCCTTGCCCGAAGGCTACTAAGAAGGATCAAGGCCAGCCAAAGGATTATCAAGGAGGTGCACCCAGGAACAATATATTCTATGCTTTTAATGCTCTATAGAAAGTATAGGAGACTGGATGTCGTGACTGGTATGTTGAAAGTCTTTGATTTTTATGCTTATGCTTTGCTTGATACAGGTGCAAATTGACTCCTCTTTTGGCTATTAAGTTTAGTTTATGTCCTGAAATCTTAGGGGAGCCTTTTTAGATTATACTCCTGTGGGTGACTTTATTGTTGCCCAAAGAGTCTATTAATGGTCTTAGAGAGGTGATCATGAGTGAAGCCCGCACACTTATTATCTTGTACACCCGGGATCCATCAAAATGCATTGAGATTTGAGGGGTATGGAGTTTCACATGGGAGATTGGGTATATGTAAAGGTCCCACCCGTGAAGGGTGTAGCATATTTTTTAAGAAGGGTAAGTTGAGTCCTCGGATGTAGGTCCTTATAAGATCAATGAGCCGATTGGGCATGTGGCTTATAGGTTAGATTTGCCTCTAAATTTTTGTTCTATTCATCTGATTTTCCATGTGTCTATGTTGAGAGTTGGTGAACCTAGTAACATTGTGCCTTTGTAAGGTATTGACGTTGAGGAGAACTTGTCTTATAAGTAAGTTCCGGTTGAGATTTATGACAGGAAAGTGAAGCGGCTTTGCAATAAGGATGTGAAATCGATTAAGGTGATTTGGAGGAATCAACATGTGGAGAGTGCTACATGGGAGACAGAGTCAAACATGATAAAACGATGTCCCCATCTTTTCCAATCTACTCAAAGTAGCGTATTAGATTCTTCCTATTCCGAGTGGTCCTAATTCTTTCACTCTTATGTTTCATGACATGACATGCATACATGTGCACGAAAATGAATCAAAAGATGCTTTGACATGAGTTTTTATGATTTTACGGGTTTCAAGTAATGAGTTATGCATTGTTTCATAATGTTGAATTGCTTCATAATCAAGTCAAGCGTTTCGACATAGTCGGTTTCTCATTCAAGGACGAATGATCCTAGAGTGGGGGGGGAAGGTAATACCCCGCCAACTGTGTGCCCATAATGGGATCTTCAAACTCAAGCTAAGTTCACTTGTAATCCTTCAATTCAAGCTTATTTATGTTGTTTATGGCCATAATAGGTCTTCTACATCAATCCAAGTTATAATTTATTCCATTGCCTAAGTGGTAATATCTCCTAACACAAAATTAATTGGGTGGCCTAAACCCTACAAACTGAAGCTCTTTGAATTAGTTTTCCAACACTTCCGGTTTGACCTAATTCCGAGCTCAGATAAAGAAGTTATGCCCATTTTTGTAAAGTCCTTCCATGTTATGTTCCGTCCTTTTTGCTAAGGAAAGCCACAGGGGCATTCATACGGGTCGTGTGGCTTCCTCACGGACTGTGGGGCTGGAGTATCATGAAATTCATTCCCAAAATATTGTCCTAAGTGTGGAATCACCATCTCGGAACTTGGTACCTTCATACATACGCTTGTACTGTCCGTGAAACTTCACATGGTCCATGAGACATTCAATAGAAGCACCCTTGATTTGAAGAAATCCTGCTGAAATTCTCTAATTATGGCTTCACAGATGGTTATATGGTCCACGTACCTTTACATGAACTGTATACCTTCTTCCCTGAGACCCCTGACATAATTTTTTCTATTTATTTCATTAATGGTGTTTTCGTAATTATTGTTTCTCCTAAAAATATTTTATGAATTTCTATTCTATCTAACATTATTCCAATGATCTATACTCTATTTCTCACATTCAAATTCACACCTACACTTAAAATTATATTGAACCCTCTTAAGAACTCCTCTCAAGAACACTTGTGAAGACAAAGCTTGGGAATCAAGGGAAGACTCTTCTCTTTATCGAATTTCTTCTTTAATCTTCACAATTAGCTAAGGTATGTAGGATTGATTCTTGGTCCCTTTCAATCAAGAAGAACCAAAACCTTTTACACTTGACTTATAGAATTTAACTTACTTTAAATGCAAGTTTTGAAGATTATTTTTTATTAAATTCAATTGAAGTATGGGCTATGCTTTCTTCTCAATTCTAAAATTTATTTGAGCCCTAATTTGTTGAATTGGATGAGTATTATGATGATTTTGTTATGCATTGTGCCTTTAATGTTTGATTTAAGCATGGGTAATCTAAATTGCATTTGAATGTTGATTTTACTTATGTATTTACTTGAATTTCATATTGAATTGTTGATTTATTATTGAATCTCTATTGCCCATGCTATTCTCTCATCATTCAAGGCATATGGACTCATGAGCATTAAATTTTATGAAGTGGGCTAAGTGCCAATTACATTGATAAATGTGATTTTGATGAAATTATAGTTATGAATGAGCTTCTCCTATGCATGAAAGTGTGAATTGAATTATAATTTGGTCTTTGAGCCTTAGTATGCATGAAAATGATTCGGAATAACATATGTTCCTATTCAAGCGTTTATGTATATATGTATCCCCATAGGATGATAACCTAGCATAGAATGTTTATTTTCCCTTTGTGGATGGTCATGAATATTATGGAAAATCCTTTCTGATATGGGTATTATTCCCGTAAGGTGAGAAAAATTTATGGAAATCCTTTCAAAATTGGGTGTAGTTTTCGCAAGGTAAGGTATTTCCCGAAAGGTGTTGTTCCCATAGGGTTAGTGGATGTTATGGAAATCCTTTCTCAAAAGGGTGTTGTTCCCTTAAGGTAAGGTACTACCCGAAATGGGTGTTTTTCGCAAGGTAAGTGAATCAGCATGGAAATCCTTTCCAAAATGGGTGTTTTTCCTATAAGATTTTTAAATGATATGGAAATCCTTTCTGAAATAGGTGGTGTTCCCTTAAGTTGAGGATGCTTCTCTGAAATTGGTGGTGTTATGATAAGGAGGAGTAAGGTCTACCCATGGAAAGTAGCATCCCGTTTATATATGGAAGCATTATGGCGCTTTATGCATCATAAAGTTTATGGCATATTGTTATATACTTTTC
Source organism: Solanum rostratum (assembly GCA_029948455.1). NCBI lineage: Eukaryota > Viridiplantae > Streptophyta > Magnoliopsida > Solanales > Solanaceae > Solanum > Solanum rostratum. Next base: position 26,433,224 of record CM057053.1, read on the forward strand.
TTTGCTATATATCTGATTTGATATATGTACCTTTGTAATCTAACATTGAATATAGGCTTAAAGAGTTCATACGCATTGCATGCCCGCATACTTGGTACATTCAAATGTACTAACACATATTTTTGCCTACATAATCTAACAATGTAAGGACCGGAGACTACATTCATCCACCGTATGACAGCTAGTCGGATTTGATGAAGTTGTTATGGTGAGTCCCATCTCCCAAGGACAAGCCACTATCCATCTACCTTATATTGCATTTTTTTATGCTATCTTACTTGATGGTGATCCCGGGACATGTCTTAGCTTTTGTCCTATTCTATATGTTAGAGTCATTGTCACATATCTTGTAGACTTTTATACGAATTCATGTTATGCATTGTTATTCAGAGATTATGGTTATGGCTACAAGTTAGATATGGTTATTATATGAGTAATATGTTATGGAATTTTGCTATGATGTGAAAGATCCTATGTCTCGCTTTGCCCCTACAGAGTGAGTCATTCGTACCCACCTCATAGTTGTTATTTACTATGTGTTAGGTGAATCCATGTTAATCCCTATCCCTATGACATCCCATAGCAAGAGTCCTACTTTCCCGTCCATTAGAACTATGTGTTTACTATTTCATATGTGCTTCTGAATCGATAATGTGTGAATGGATGCTATGAGGCTTGTGTAGGGACTCTCTGAATCCCATTCGACATGTCACTCTTAGACCTTAGGCCCGGGTCATGACATATAACATAACTTGCCATAAGACCTTCACATTCGTAGACGCTTGGTATATATCTTTAATCAAATCATGGTGGGTTCATGTGCAAACTTTGAAACCATGCAAATCATGAGAAAGTGCCATGAGAGTTACAAAAGGGAATCACTTATTCCTTATTCAAAGAACCCACCAAAACATAGTAAAACTTTGTTAGTGTATCATCAAACCCTCATATAAATAATAGAGTTCACATGGCTTTTCAATAAATAATCGTATACAAAGGTATATCGCCATAAAATACTTCATATTATAATCATATAAAAGGGTTCATAAAATCACCATGCGATTTCATAACATGGGACATTATAGAGGAGTGTAGGAATGGTTGAGCTTTTGGAGGAAAGGTATCCACAATAAAAACCCACATAACACAGTGATAGGAGACGAAAAAACCTTGGAAAATGATGAGAAATTAGAAACCCTAGGTTACACCTTCTTTCTTTGAATCTTGGGGAACTTGAGTGTGTTTTGGGACTTAGAGAATTTATCGGAATAGGGTGGAATGGAGTAAATTAGGGTTATGAAGGCTAATAAGGGGCCCTTTGAAGGTCAAAATGACATAGCATAGACATTAAAAATTTACCGGACAGGACGGCAAGAACCACTCTATGGGTTGTGGTCCATTCTACAGGCCATAGATAAGGGTCTCATCTCATGACATTTCAGACATTCAAAAACTTTTTCTCTAGTTCATATTCCACGACATAACTTATGGCTTCTACATAACTTTACGGACCGTCTAATAAGTCATAAATCCCACTTCAAAAATTATCATTTAAACGAGGTTTGACCTTCAACCACGAGCACCACTTATGGCTCCATTTGACTTTTTACGGCTTGCAGGACCCCTCATAACAACTGACACTCAGAAAAATGTCAAGACTCTTTTCTTGCACTTTTCCTACTTCGCATAAATGGGGACTTACAGTTATGGTCCGAAAGTATCATTTTATGTTATTATAAGAAGGTTCCTTCTTCTTATGTCTAAAGGTATTCTAAAGTTCACATGTCTCATTATTTTACAAGTTCAAATGGTCCACTTCACATATGTTATGGTCCCTTGATAAGGGTATTGATATTTTCTCATAAAGGTATAGCTTTCCTTATAAGTATGCATGGTATCCTTTATTATCATTATTACTAGTTCACTTGTAGTAAAATTGTCCTTGTAATGACCTGGTTTGTCATTTTTGGCCTTATCTTATAAAATTACTGTTTTACCCTTTCGTAAGTTGCTTTGGACCTATTTTGAACTATCTGTATTATTGGAACTGAAAACTCGAGTTTTAAAATTTGAAAATATGTTTGGACATTTTTGGAAGCTTAAGTTGTTAAAAATATGAGTTTTAATACCATTCTGAGTTCCAGGTGGCGAATCGAGGATCCACCGATTCCATTTGTTCTGAAACATAACTGAATTTAGTGTTACAATGACGTTTTTAGGCCCAAAGTTGTGATTTTAATCACTTTTCAAAGCAAAGCTTAACTTTATTCAACATTCAGAGTTTAGAAGCTCAGATTAAAATTCTAAAAGTTCCTATAATTTTGAATGGTGAAACTAATGCTAAAACTAATATCATTATAATTTTTAGAGTTGCTTAGGGAAATTTTGGTATTTTGAGTTCAAAACTAGTTTTATCAAGTTGCATGGGTAAATCTGGCAAGGAGGCTTTATAACTGTTTTTTATGATTCTCTTGAGTTCAGATCGCTACTTCTGGTATGGATACATATTTGTTTTTGAAATTATGATTTTGGATGAGTTCCGACGGTCCATTCCTAGTAGGGAATTGGACTTGCATTGTTGTATTTTGCTGATATCTAGTGAAGGTAGATTTCTTCTCTATGTTCGTAGAGGTCTGTGTGAGTTTATTCTCAATTTTTGTGGAGTATTTGTCCACGTTTGTGAAGTGTTTGTGTGTGTGAGTGGCCTCGTCGAGTTTACTCTCCGTGTTTATGGGTTGGTCTTCATGATCACAGAGGACACTTTGTTCAGCCTTTTCCACATTCACAGGGCCCCCACCCACATTCGCAGAGCACATTTTTGTAACGACTCCCAGTTTAGAAACCTTCAGTATAGGAAAGTTGGCCAGAAAAGTGACCTAGAGTCTAGTTTATCAGACTACTTACAACTCGTAAGATGACTACGACCTACAGGTTTAGCTCTTAAACATAGATCTTCAGGAAGAGGAAAAGTTTCCTTGTGTGGGGTAACCCACAGACCAAGTGACGACCCATAGAAAATTTTAAGACCCATAGAAGGTTCTGTGAGTGGGACCCAAGACATAATGGAAATTTGGCACAGAAAGGTAGTATATAAGTTTTGAGATGGCCCATAGAATGTGTTATGGCCCATAAAGACCCTTCCTGGGTAGGGCCAAGGAAATGAGGAAAATGGTTAAATGTGGAAGGACTCCACGAGTCCAACCATGACCTGAAAGAAGTTTCACAGCATGTATTGTTGTTCGTGTTTTTCAACTCTGCAACAGTCAATTTTTAGGATTTTCAGATGTGTCATCAAACGCGGGGACTTACAGCCCCTAATTGGGGTTCCATAAATCGCTCCCAACAGTTTTTAGTAAGGGTAAATTTGGTCATTTCTTGCAATTCTATTCCTATAATACGTCATTTTGGGTAAAGGAAAGGGGACCTTTGTTAGTCTTCAAGCCCGAGAAACACCCCCTCATTCTCTTATTCCTTCTATTCCAATAATTCAAAGGCAAGTGGCTCTCAAGAACAAGGCTAGGGTGTTCCAAGTTTGCTTCCCCAATGACTTTAATTTTGTTCCTCTTTAGTTTTCCAAGTATGTGAGTTTATTTATGGGTATCCTTTTACCTATAGAGTTCCCTATTATGTAGTTTAACCTTTTCTTTAAGTTTCTCAATTTAAAGTGCATGCTTATGATGATTTCATGGTCTTTATGTTATTATATGTTGCTCATGAAGTTCAATGACTATTTTGCTAAGTAAATATATGTATATTTCAAATATGATGTTGATTCAATGATGACTTCCGACAAGATAAAGGTTGGGTGATTTCTATGTTCACTTTTAAGGAAATTTCCTATGACTTATGTGATTTATGATTGTTCAAAGTATTAGCTAAGAAAGTATTAGCTAAGACCACCTTGTTTCAATGAAAGTTTCCTATGAATAATGACTAAAAATTAGAGAATTTATGAAGAGCTTCAAAGCAACGTTTAATAAAGACAAAAGTATGATGATCATTGCCCTAAAAGATGTTTAAGAAGGATTCTTAAGTTCGAGCTACTCCTATGATTTATACATATGATTCTAAGAGTATATTTAAAGATTTATGTGGGATGACTTGGCACCAAGAGGACTAGAGATTGGGACTCATTCTTCTAGTTGAGGCACGATTCCTTGAAGCTAAATTTCAATGTCCCTAATTATGTGCCACCATATGATCCTTATAGGCTAGGCTAGTGGATATACCTAGGCCCAAAAGTTATGTAAGATCCAATTGCTAAGTTATTAAGTTTTGGACCTGTACCATGCAAACTTGATTCCCTTTTTTTTCAATGGAAGGAGTGTATTTTCCTTTTCCCTATGGAAAGAGTGCATTTGGATTCCATGTGGTAGCTCACATGGTCTTACTTTCGATGATGGTCCATCCTCACAAATGTATGATCCCATGATATGTCTTCACTTTATGTGTTTTTTTAGGCGTTGTCTCATATTGACCTGAGCCATATTCCTTATGCATTTTTAAGGTTATTTCATGACTCTTTTGTGTTATGTATACCTATATGTTATGTTTAATCATGATAGTATTACAATTTCATCCATGCATTGCATCTCACATACTTAATACATTCAAAACGTACTAGCGCATGTTTGCTTACGTGATTTAATTATGTAGGGACATGTACTCCTCCACCGGCTCACAAATAGTAAATGGCATTTGAGAGTAGCATATTATTGTGCTAAGACCTTAGTTTGGGACTCTACCCATTTTTACCTTAGTTTGGGACTCTACCCATTTTTCACTTTGTTCTGTACTTTTGCTTTAGACAGTGTATTTATGGTCCTTCTAAGGCTTTTACTTTCTATGTTGACTATTATGGATTATTGTCTATTAGATGGAAATTAATCGTACTGTTTTCGTTCATTATGGTGGTATACTAATTAAAAAAATGATGTTATCTGTTTACCCTACTTTTTAATGTTGCTTCATCGCACAAAATAGCCCATAGTCCCTTCCCCTTATGTTTTCCGCTCAAATTCTCAAATTAATGCCTATGAATGCTTGGATGGCTAAGGTGAGGTGACTTCAGGTATCTCCTTCGTCGTGTAATGATTAGCCTCCTAGTTTACGTCATTAAAAACTTGGTATCAATGCTCGAGATTTTAAAGCATTCCACAGATTTTGATGCATACCCCATAGCTTAGAGTCTCATTTAAGGTTATGAGGTGCGCCACTATCTTGAGTGAGGGGTTGTGAGACGGTTTAGGAAAGTCATCTTTTCTTTCTTATTCATGTTGTGCCTTAGAATTGGATTACATTTTTCGCTAACTAACTATGGGCTTTTGCTTGTTTCTACATTACGCTACCACGAAGAGTTCCCCATCAGTGAGGCACTCTTGAGGAAAATGTCCCTCCTCTCTAGCAGGATGATGAAGTATCTCATGAGGATTTTAGAGCCATATTCACCTTGTTTGTACCAGCCCTTGCCAATAAAGCCCATAGGCTAGTGGTCGTTCCTCCTCATATGCCCAATCTAGCCACGAGGATACGTGACTTTATGCAAATGAACCTATAAGAATTTCATGGATCAAAGACGGACAAGGACCCTATTATGATTATTGAGGAAGCTTATTGGGTTGCGGAAGTGATGCGCACCCCGTGTGGAGAGAAGGCTGAGTTGGTTGCTTACCAACATAAAGGAGTGGTTAAGATTTTGTTCGAGCAATGGGCCGATGAGAGAGGCCAAGGAGCATGTCCTATTGGTTGGGAGGAATTCAAATGGGCCTTCTTAGATTGGTTCTTCCCCGTCAAGCTTCGGGAGGCAAAGGTCGTGGAGTTCATTAACTTAAAGCAAGAGAGAATGAGTGTGAGGGAGTACTCCCTTAAATTTACCAAAATGTCAAAGTATGTTCCATTCATGGTTGCGGATCCGACAGCTCGTATGATCAAGTTTATTTGGGTGTCGCTGAGTTGGTCTCCAAGGAGTGTAAGATTGCCATCTTGGTGAGGTGATGTACATCTCTCATTTGATAAAGTGTGCGGAGTAGATTGGAGAAGAGAAACTTTGTGAAAATACTGTGAATCTAAGAAGGCTCATGTGGATGGTAGGAACTACTCTTACCAATAGGGAGGTGGTCACAAATCCTAAGCTGGCAAAAGGCAGAGTGTACAAAGATTCATCAATACTCCCACTCCTTGGAAGGACAAAATGATAGCTTCCAAGCCCGAAAGTCCTAATATCCCTAAGTGTCGGAGGCCTCACAAAGAATAGTGCTTAGCCAGGTCCAATGCTTGCTTCACTTGTGGAAAGCCTAGCCACCGTGCCCAGGGTTGTAGTAGCGAAGGTACAGATCCTCAAGGCCAAAGGAGTCTAGTTCAAGGTGCCCAAAGGACTAATCAGTTCTATTCTCTTCACGGTGGCCAAGAGGTTGAAAAATCTCCAGATGTGTTTATCAGTGTGTTGAGAGTTCTTTATCATGATGCATATGCTATTTTAGATCCGTGAGAAAATTTGTCTTTTGAAACACCATTCTTTGCATATAAGTTTCGCGCATGCCCTAAAGTCCTCCATGAGCCATATGAGGTGAGTAACCCCATAGGTGAGTCTCTCATATCCCCAAGAGTATATAGGGGTCACTCGTTTCTATCCTACCTAAGGTGATTCCATGTGACTTAGTTGAGCTTTCCATGGTGGACTTCTACGCGATTCTGCAGATGGATTTGTTGCATGCTTCTTATGCCTCCGTTAACTATATAATCTGTAGGGTTAAATTCTAATTTCCTAATGAGCCAGTTCTTGAATGAAAGGGTACCAACTCTTCATGTAGGGGTCGATTTATTTCCTTTGTAATGACTATCAAGATGATTTCTAAGGGGTGTCTTTACCAGTAGGTGAGGGTTAAAGATGTCTCTTCCAACGTTTCCTCTTTTGAGTCAGTCTTTGTTGTAAGTAAGTTCCCAGATGTCTTCCTAGATGAGTTATTGGGTGTCTCATCCAAAAGTGAGATAGACTTTGGTATAGACCTTTTACCTGATACTCGGCTTATCCCTATCCTTCATTATAAAATGGCTCATGCGGAATTGAAGTATTTGAATGAGCAACTAAAGGATTTGTTGGAGAAGAGTTTCATTAGACCTAGTTAGTCTCAATGAGTGCCCCGTTGTTATTGTAAGGAAAAAGGATGGGCCACTTTGTATGTGCATTGACAATCGACAACTCAGTAAAGTCGCCATCAAAAATAAGTATCCTCTCCCGAGGATAGATGATTTTCTTAATCAACTACAAAGGGCCACTCATTTCTCCAAGAATGATTTGAGATTCGATTATCACCAATTAAGAGTGAGAGAAAGTGACATCACTAAGACTACATTACGGACAAGGTAGGGTCATTTTGAATTTGTGGCGATGTTTTTTGGCCTTAGTAATGAACTAACGATGTTTAAAGACTTCATGAACATTGTGTTCAAGCCTTACCTTGGCATGTTCTTTGTGGTGTCATTGATGATATTCTTATCTATTCCCGAGGAGAGTGACAACACTTGGAGCACTTAAGAGTAGTATTGCAGACCCTAAGAGAATAGTAGCTCTATGTAAAATTTGACAAGTGCGAGTATTGGTTTGATAAGTTTCCTTCCTTAGACATGTGGTGTCTAGAGAGGGCATCAAAGTTGATCCTAAGAAGATAGAAGCAGTAAGCAACTAGCAAGGCCATTGACTTCTACTAACATAAGGAGTTTCTTAGGTCTAGTTAGTTACCATAGACGGCTCCTGCAAGAATTCTCCACAATTTTGTCTTCCCTCACAAAGCTGACAAAGAAAAAGGCTAAGTTTGTGTGATTAGATGAATGTGAGAGGAGTTTCTAGACTTTAAAGGATCGGTTGACTTCAATCCCCATATTGACATTGCCAGAAGTGAATGATGGGTTTTTTGTTTGTTGTGCTACATCAAGGATTAGATTAGGTTGTGTGTGAATACAAAATAGTAAAGTGATTGCCTACGGTTTGAGACAGTTGAAAGTGCATGAAAAGAATTACCCAACTCATGATCTAGAGCTTGCAACGGTGGTGTTTGCCTTAATGATTTGGCAACATTACTTGTAAAGAGTTCCTATGGATGTTTTCACCGACCACAAGTGTTTCAAACGTGTGCTCACCTATAAGGATCTCAACTCGAGGCAACAGAGGTAGTTGGAGCTATTCAAAGATTATGATATAAGTATGAAGTACCACCCAGAAAAAGACAATGTTGTAGCCGATGCCCTTTGTAGAGTTTCCATTAGTAGTGTATCCCATATAGAAGATGATGGAAAAAGGGAGTTGGCCAAAGATGTTCATAGGTTGGCAAGACTGGGAGTAAGATTGAGTGACTCTGGAATTGGTGGTGCAATTATTATTCATGGTTCTATATCTTCATTGACTGATGAGGTTAAGGCCAAGCAAGATCTTGATCCCACATTGGTTGAGTAAAAAATCTTGGTAAAAGATGGAAAGGTGGAATTCTTCTCACAAGGGGGATATGGTGCACTCCGATATCAAGGGAGGTTGTATGTACCCAATGATATCGAGTTGAAAAAATTGATCACGCAATAAGCCCATAACTCTTCATATTCCGTTGATCCCAAAACTACCAAGATGTATACATACTTGAGAGAGATTTATTGGTTGAATGGGATGAAGAAGGACATTGCATAAATTGTCTCTAAATGTGCCAATTGCCAGCTGGTCAAAGTTGAACACCACAGATCAGGTGGCCTAGTCCACAACATTGACATTCCTACTTTGAAGTGGGAAGAGGTCAACATGGACTTTGTAGTCAGGTTGCCAAAGACCAAAATCGCTTTGACTCCATATGGGTAATAGTTGACTGCATGACAAAGGCAAGTCATTTCCTGCCGGTCAAGATTACTTTTAAAAGGACTATGCCCACATATATATATGAGAGTTGGTGAGGTTGCATGGGATTTAATTTACCATCATATCAGATCGTGGAATTCAATTCATTTCTCACTTTTGGAAATCCTTCTACAGAGGACTTGGCAGTAGGGTGAAGTTGAGTACTGCTTTTCATCGTCAAACCGACTGGCAAGTCAAAAGGACTTTTCAAATGCTTGAGGATATATGGAGAGCTTGTGTGTTGAAATTCAGGGGAAGTTGGTATGAACATTGGACACCTATCAAGTTTGCATATAATAGTAGCTTTCATGCAAGTAGAGGGATGGAACCATTTGAATCTTTGTATGGTAGACTATGTTGATCGTTCATTGGGTGGTTCAAAGTTGGTGAGGTGGCATTAATAGGACCGGACATAGTGTCGAATATTGTGCAGAAAATTAAAAGCATAAGGGAGAAACTAGAAGTAGCCCAAAGTAGAAAAAATTACTATTCCAATGTGAGAAGAAGGGAACTTGAGTTCCGAGTTGGTTACTGGGTCGATTTTAAGGTGCCTCCACTGAAAGGTATTCTCTGGTTCGATAAGAAAGGGAAATTCAGTCATAGATCTGTGGGACCCTATGAAGTGGTGAGAAGAGTGGAAAATTGGCATATGAGTTGGATCTGTCAAACGAGTTACACTTGATTCATCCGATTTTCCATGTAACGTGTTGAGAAATTCATGGGTGACCCAAGTTCCATAGTTCCTTTGCATGATGTAAACATTGAAGATCATTTGAGTTATGAAGATGTACTAGTTGAAATCCTAGACCAACAAGTAAAAAAGCTAAGGAAGAAGGAAGTGACATCTATAAATGTACTTTGGAGAAACCAACAAGTTGAAGGTGCTACATAGGAAGTAGAAATGGATATGGTGAAGCACTATCCGCACCTAATCCACTCTACTCATGCAAAAGGTATTAAGAAATTCTTGTAAAACCTCAAAGTCCCATGCGATTTAAGTTCTCATGATGTATGCATTCATTTTGATGTTTATAAACTACTTTGAGACATATTTTTAGTATGAAATCTGAAATGTTTAAGAAATGATGCTTGACTTGCATTTTGCATGCATATTGTGTTATTAGCTACTTGTTTGCTCTTTAGAGACTGCCTTGAAGTACATTTGGGGAAGAATATTTCCAAGGGGGAGATATTGTAATGACCTCTAGTTTATAAGCCTTGAGTACAGGAATATTTCCCTGAAAAATGACCTGGAGTCTAGTTTACAAGACCACTTATGGCCCGTAAGATGACACACAACCCGTAGGTTTTTCTCTTAAACATATAACATCCAGGAAGAGGAAAAGTTTTCAAGTTTGGGATAACCCACGGACCAAGACACAACTTGTAGAAAATCTTAGGGCCCGTTGCAGGTTTCGTGAGTGGGACCCTACACATAAAGGAAATTCGGAGTTTTTGGGAAGGTAGTATACGAGTTATCACATGGCCTGTGGAATGTATTTGTCACGACCTGGAGTTAGGGCCTAGATGTGATATGGCGAATGGGAACTTGAGAGTCCCCAAACAAGCCTCAATTATCTATATCAACATCATCGGTTCAAGAATAACATTCAAATAATGACACAAAGTTCTAAGGGATTGGAAAATAGGACTCACGCTATGGGGCAATACGGGGATAGGGACTTCCCACATTTCCCCACCAAAACATACAGATACTCAAATTGAAAATTCTCATAATAAATCACTCCCACAATACATAAGCAAGGTACTAGTCATAACAAACGGATTTCAGAAGAACCTAAATAATGTCCAACAAATGCCTCTAGTCAAAAGGAACGAGGGCCGGGACAAGTTGTGGGCTCACCCTCAAATAAGAATGAATGTGCTGAATAACATGAAAGAAAGACAGTATGCTCGTCCTTGGAAGACGGGACTCACCACAGTATACTCCGTGATTGGACTATTCGTCAACCTATTGGTAATCAAAGTGCTCGGTCCAAACATGGTAAAATCCTATAGGCATAGAGTATGTGTTAGTTCGTTTGAATGTACTAAGTATGTGGGCACGCAATGCGTATGACTTACCGAACCTGCATTTCAATGTTAGATGACTAAGGCACATAATATAGAAATAATCATATATTCAATATAAATATATATATACAACATGCTATGACATTTATGATTCATGAAACGCAACAATGCTCATATATATTGGGATTGGAATATAACTGAAAAATTAAACTCATGTGAGCTATTACATGAATTAGACCGATTGGGACCTCCCACCGGTAGGGAGAACATTACTTGCCAAAGGTAATCTACATTACAACTTATGACCATGCTTTTCAGTGGATGGTCACCTTCCTTACGACCCTCTTTTAAGAAGGATTTTTCATAATCATAACATATCATAAGCATAATAAACAAATAACCATTCCTTATGACCCAGTCTTTTCGATAATGGTAAACGTTCCTATGTTGGCACATAGTTCAAGAAAAGGGAGTGGGCCCTTGGAGATAGCCCTGACGCCCCCAATCCATTGGTACTAAGTCATCAACATCCCATATGAATACTTACATGTACGTGCTTTCAAGAGATACAATGCTCACTTCAAAGTGTTCAATGCACATTTAGGCTCAAATACCAAATCATAAATCATAATCATAATGCTCATGCAAGGAATATCTCATTCACATTTATAGAATGGTGCAAGCTCCCAAAATGTTCAAAGAGACATAATCATAGACATGTATGTGATCACATCCTTGTCATAACCAATGCCTTACAAAAACCATATCATCATAATTTCATAAAACATAATTGGGCTTAACCCACTTCATAATTTTTATATAAGCCAATGTGTATGAATATAAATGCAATGCATGGTGTGAGGTTGGCATGGGTAACATATATCCAAGTTTAAAATCAACTATATAAAATGAAATTGAGGAAATCCAAAATTAAATACACATGTAAATAATAATGTAGATCACCCATACATAAATAAATATTAATGGGGACATGCATGTTCATATCTTCATAACTCAATGTAAATCGTCATAATAACGTTCAAACTTAATTGAGATCATAGGTAGAATACAACCTATACATCAATTTAATTTAAGTAAATCAAGTAATAAAAATTCATATATAAAGTAGACTAAATTCATGAAATCAATTGAAAGATTTTTGTGTCTTCTTGGTTGAAAGGTACAAAGAATCAATCCCACATACCTTGATAAAGGAGCTGTATTCGAGGGATGAACTTAGCTTGAATTGGAATCCAACTGAACCCTAGCTTAAACCTTGAGAGGGGAAAGTAGAGAAGAATATGGTGGTGATCTTATAAAGGGTAGAAGGTTTTAGGAGAATGAAATTAAGAGGGGAGGGGATATCAACATAATTAGGGGTTTAGGATAGGTAAAATGTCATAATTCATAATTAAAATAAACCAAAATTACATAAACACCATTAATAAAATGACCTGAAATTGGAACCGCCAGGTCCACATGGTCCACTACACGGCCCGTGAAACGACACATGGACGGTGAACAGTGGTCGTGATCCAGTACATAGAATTTCACAGAGGGAATTCACACAGCGCTAAGGGGTACAACATGGATGATTACATGGTCCGTGTGACTCCACATGGGTCGTGACATCGACAGTGTGATGGTACTTGAAATAACATTTGCATAATAAAGTTATGAGACTGTACTTCCATAATTAAAATAATTTTACATAGTGAGCTACACAGAGAGCCACACGATCTGTGACACAACACACGGACCGTGTGAGTGGTCATGCACCCTCACTTGGCCAAACTTCTCTTCTGTCTCAGAGTTTCCCCTACTGTGAATTGGAAAAAGTGTGCCTTCACGGGAGGCCACATAGTCCATGTGGCTTCACACCGTCCATTTGGGCCTTCCGTGGAGCGATGCTTGGCAGTTCGCTCGGGGAAATTCCAAGAGAATTGGGAAACGCCACCCGAAAAATTTGGGTCCTTACATCATCTTCCCCTTGGTAACATTCATCCCCGAATATGCCAGAACATGGCTTGAAAGGCTTGACTTAGAGCATGAAACACCCAACATAAGATACAATGCATAGTTCATTATTTCAAAAAATTTAGAAGGCCTTTAAACACATATCAAAATCATATTTAAGTCACTCTAAATATTATAAGAAAAATCATATTGGTGCATATGTATGCATGTCATGTCATGTTGTGAGACTCAAAAGGGTAAGAAATGGAACCATTAGAAAAGGAAGAATCCTAATACCTTAGGCTTGAGTAGATTGGAAAAGATGGGGGTATCGCTTCACCATGTCTAGCACCGCCTCCAAAGTAGCACTGTCCACATGTTGATTTCTCCACAGCACCTTCACCGATGCCATGTCCTTGTTACGAAGCCGCTTCACTTGCCTATCTAAGATCTCCACCGGAATTTCCTCATAAGACAAGTTTTCTTCAACTTCAATCCCTTCCAAGGGCACAATGGTGCTAGGATTACCAATTAGCTTCCTGAACATAGACACATGGAAGACCGGGTGAATGAAACTCAAATCTTGAGGCAACTCCAACCTATAAGCCAAACCTCCAACTCGCTCAACAATCTCATAACGACCAACATACCGGAGGATAAGCTTGCCCTTCTTACCAAAACTCATCACACCCTTTATAGGCGAAACCTTCACATATACCCAATCACCGACATGAAATTCAAGATCCCTTCTCCTAACATCTGAATAAGACTTTTGACTACTTTAGGCCATTTCCAACCTTTCCGTAATCACTTTCACCTTATCCATGGCCTCCATCACCGAATCCGGACCAACTAGTACCATCTTTCTCAACTCAAACCACTCCACCGGTGACCTACACCTTCTCCCATATAAAGCCTCAAACGGCGCCATACCAATGCCAGCATGGAAGCGTTTATTATAAGAAAATTCAATGAGTGGAAGGTGGTCATCCCAAGTGCCTTTAAACTCCAACACATAAGCCCTCAAAATATCCTCTAAGGTATTAATAGTCCTCTTTGCTTGGCCATTGCTATGATGATGAAAAATGGTGCTCAACTTAATCTTACTTTACGAATCCCTTCTAAAAGGACCTCCAAAAGTGGGAAGTGAATTGGGTACCACGATCCCATATAATGGACCTAGGCACACCATGAAACCTCGCCAACTCTTTGATATACAACCTTGTGTAATCCACGACGCCGAAGGTAGTCTTGACCGGTAGGAAATGAGCCAACTTCGTCATATAATCTATGACAACCTGAATTAAATCAAATTGCCTTTGGGTCCGAGGCAACCCCAACTACAAAATCCATGTTCACATCTTCCCATTTCCATGTGGGAATCTCAATGTCTTGGGTTAAGACACCAGGCCTTTGGTGTTCTACCTTCACTTGTGGACAACTCGGGCATTCAGATAGGACCTTAACGGTGTCCTTCTTCATACCATGCCACCAATATACCTCTTTCAAATCCTGATACATTTTTGTAAACCCCAGGTGAATAGAATAATGAGAGTTGTGAGCCTCACTCATAATCACCCTCCTAAGATCATACACATCCGGGACACAAAGCCGATCTTGATACCAAAGTACACCATCTCCCCCTTGGGAGAACACCTCAATCTCTTTTTTAGCTACCAACTTCTTCAATTTAAGTAATGATGGGTCTAAATCTTGCTTAGCCTTTACATCACCTACCACGAAAGATTCTGCCCCGCTTTGAAAATGAATACCACCTTCGCTTGAATCAGCCAACCTGACACCTAACATAGCTAACTGGTGAACATCTCTTACTAACTCCTTCCTTTTTTTCCCAACATGCGTGACACGTCCTGTAGACAGCCTGTTTAAAGCATCATCCACAACATTGACCTTGCCGAGATAATACAAAACACTCTAGTCATAATCCTTTAAGAGCTCCAACCACCTCCTTTGCCTCAAATGGAGATCCCTCTTAGTATATACATATTGCAAAACTCTTGTGATCGGTGAACATATCAACATGAATCCCATACAAATAACGTCTCCAAATCTTCAAGGCAAAAACCACTACTACCAATTCAAGGTCGTGAGTTAGGTAATTACGTTCATGCACCTTCAACTGCCTTGATGGATACGCTATTACCTTACCATGTTGCATAAGCACACAATCCAATCAAATCCGCGAGGCATCATTATACACCACGAATCCCTCAAAACCATTTGGTAAATTCAAGACAGAAGCCAATGTAAGCCGATCCTTTAAAGTCTAGAAACTCTGCTTGCATTCATCCAACCACTAAAACATAGCCTTTTTCTCGGTCAACATAGTCAATGGTGATGCAATAGTTGAGAACCCTTCAACAAACCTTCTGTAATACCCAACCAACCTAAGGAAACTGCAAATATCTGAAGGAGTCAATGATCTTGGCCAATTCTTCCCGGCCTCGGTCTTCTTCGGATCCACCTGGATACCATCACCGGACACTATATGACCAAGGAAAGCCACTTCGCCCAACAAAAATTCACATTTTCTAAACTTGGCATACAATCTCTTCTCTCTCAAAGTTTGGAGGACCATCCTCAACTGATCCCCGTGCTCCTGCTCACTTCGGGAGTAAATGAGAATGTCGTCAATGAAGACCACCACAAAACTATCAAGGAATGGCTTAAACACCCGATTCATTAGACCCATAAATATGGCCCCGAGAGTTGGTTAGGCCAAAGGACATCACTACAAACTCAAAGTGCCCATACCTTGTCCGAAAAAATGTGTTGGGAATGTCACTCCCTAACCTTCACCTGATGATACCCGGAAAAAACATCAACCTTTGAGTAATGAGTGTCCCCATTAAGCTAGTCAAAGAAGTCATCAATCCTGGCAACGAGTACTTATTCTTAACGATCACCTTATTTAGTTGCCTGTAATCAATACACATCTGAAGAGATCTATCGTTCTTCCTTACAAATAACATTGGAGCACCCCACGATGATATACTAGCCAAATGAAACCTTTCCCCAATAAATCCCTAAACTGCTCCTTTAATTCTTTCAACTCCGCCGGCACCATACGTTAAGGAGAAATAGAGATAGGCTGAGTATCCAGAAAAAGATCGATGCTGAAGTCTATCTCTCTTTCAGGAGGGATGCCCGGTAAGTTCTCGGGGAACACATCTGAATACTCATTTACCAGAGGGACCGACTCAAGAGTAGGCACTTCGGACTCTATATGCTTGACCCTCGCAATATGATCAATGCACCCCTTAGAAATCATTCTCCGCGCCTTGAGGTAGGAAATAAACCAACCTTAATAGAGGAGTCACCACCCTTGCATTCAAGAACGGGCTCACTGGGAGGTTGGAACTTGACCTACCAGGTTCTACTATCTATGGAGGCATATGATGCATGCAACCAATCCATCCCAAGAATTATATCAAAGTCGAACATCTCAAGTTCTACATGATCACAGAGAAAAATTTTGTGCAACACAAAAATAGGGAAACCATGATAAACTATATGTGCGACAAAAGATTCACCCATGGGAGTATAAACTGAGAAAGGGTCCCTCAAAACCTTGGGAGTCAAACCGAATGTAAAAGCCAACAGAGGAGTCACAAAAGACAAATTTGCACCCAGATCAAGAAAAACATAAGCATCAAAATCAAAGACTTTTAACATACCGGT
Organism: Solanum rostratum; assembly: GCA_029948455.1. Lineage (NCBI taxonomy): Eukaryota > Viridiplantae > Streptophyta > Magnoliopsida > Solanales > Solanaceae > Solanum > Solanum rostratum. The sequence goes on from CM057053.1 coordinate 26,449,791, forward strand.
CACAATATTCGGAGCTTCCTCGACATCCTGGCGGGCATGGAGTGCATAGAACTGATTGTTCTTTGGGGCCACACCTTCGGGAGCTCTTTGTTGAACTTGCCCACCTTGGGCCACTTGACGTTGGCCTCTACAAGCATTCCTAGGACAACCAACAACCTTATGATTTTTATCACCACACCCATAGAAAACACCCAACTCCCACCAACACATCCCTAGGTGAGGCCTCCCGCACTTGTCAAAATTAGGATACCCCTGACCGCTACTAACCGATGCCCTGGGAGGAGGTACTCAATCACTAGCAACTTGAGTAGCAGAACCTTGGCTTTGTTGGAAGTGACTGAAACCACCACTCCGAAAGCCAGAGAATCCATCATCAATATGGGTCCTCTTAGGATTGTGAACCCTTCTCTCCTTGACTTTCTCCCCTTCAATCTGTTCTGCATACACCATAAGTCTAGCAATACCCATATCACATATAAACATAGCAGTACGACATTCCTTCACAAGTAAATTAGAGCTACCCAAAACAAACTTGTGCATCCTTGCACGGGGGTCAGCCACCATGACGAAGCATATTTGGAACGTTTCATGAATTTGAGGGCATAGTCCCTCACACTCATACTCCCTTGCATGAGATTGATAAAATCATTCATTTTGGATTCTCTAAGCTCAAGTGGAAAGAAACGATCAAGGAAGGCAAATCTAAACCCCTCCCAATTGACATCACCACCGCAAACTCACTCCAAAGACTAATGAGTATACCACACATGAGCCACATTCTTCAGTTGATAGGCAGCCAATTCAGCCTTTTCTTTAGAAGTGACATCCATGATGTTCAGTATCTTAGTTAGCTCATCAACGAACTACTGGGCATCCTTAGCAGCCTTTAACCCATGAAACTCCGAAGGATTCATCCGGGTGAAATCCCTCACCCTAGAAGCAGTCGTAGGACATGGTAAGTTAGTATGCCTAGTCTAAGAAGTCACCACCTGAGCGAGCATGGTGAAGGCTTTGCGGAACTCACCGTTGAGATGCATTCCTCCATAGGATCATGGGGAGCCTGATCCTCATCAGCCAGAGTCGGCCTTGGTTGCAGGGGTCTTGCTCGAGGCATATCTGAAATGGATCAGCGACACCGTCAAGATAAGCGAACCAAATATACTAGCCATAGCACGACATAAGACATGAAGAAGTGAGGCAATTCCTAAAACCTCTTCGTAGCCTACCACTCATAGGCATGGTGCACTTCACACCAATGAATAGGACTCTACTCAACGCGGCATGCCGGGCTCCGAGGACCATTTATTAACCTAGGGCTTTGATACAAGCATTTGTCATGACCTAGGGTTAGAGCCTGGATGTGACACGGCGAAAGGAAACTCGAGAGTCCCCAAACAAGCCTTAAGCATATATATCCACATCATCAGTCTAATACATAAGCAAGGAACTAGTCAAAAAGAATGTATTTTAGAATAGTCTAAATAATGTCCAACAAATGCCTCTAGTCAAAAGGAACGAGGGCCAGGACAAGTTTCGGGCTCACTCTTAAATAAGAAAGAACTTTTTGAATAACATAAAAGGAAGACAATTGCTCATCCTTGGAAGACGGGACTCAGCACAGTATACTCAAGGATTGGACTATTCCTCAACCTTTTGGTAATCAAAGTGCTCGGTCCATACATGGTAAAATCATGTAGCCATAGAAAATAAGTTAGTACGTTTGAATGTACTAAGTACGCGGGCATGCAATGCATATGACTTACCGAATCTGCATTTCAATGTTAGATGACAAGGGCACATAATATAGCAAGAATCATATATTCAATGGAAATATACATACAAAATGCTATGAAATTTATGATTCATGAAATGCAACAATGCTCATATATATTGGGGATGGACTATAACTGACAAATCAAACTCGTGCAAGCTATTACATGAATTAGACCAATTAGGACCTCCCACCGGTAGGGAGACATTACCTGCAAAAGTTAATCTACATTACAACTTACGACCACGTTTTTCAGTTGATGGTCGGTCACCTTCCTTACGGCCCGCTTTTAAGAAGGATTTTTCATAATCATATCATATCATAAACTTAATAATGAATAATCATTCCTTACGACCCTGTCTTTTCGGTAATGGAACACGTTCCTATGTTGGCACATAGTTTAAGGAAAGGAAGATGGCCTTTGGGGATAGCCTTGACCCCCCCCCCAATCCATCGGTACTAATTCATCAACATCCCATATGAATACTTATACATATACGTGCTTTCAAAAGATATAATGCTCACTTCAAACTATTCAATGCACATTTAGGCTCAAATGCCAAATTATAAATCATAATAATAATAATCCTCATGTAAGGAATAGCTCATTCACATATACAGAATGGTCAAAGAGCCATAATCATAGACATGTATGTGATCGTCTCCTTGTCATAACCAATGTCTTACCTAAATCATATCATCATAGTTCCATAAAAGATAATTGGGCTTAACCCACTTCATAATTTCCATATAAGCCAATGTGTATGAATTCAAATGCAATGTATGGAGTGAGGTTGGTATGGGTAACATAGATTCATATTTGAAATAAGCTATATAAAATGAAATAGAGGAAATCCATAACTAAATCCACATGTAAATTATAATGTAGATCACCCATGCATAAATCAACTTTAAAGAGGACATGCATGTTCATAACTTCATAACACAATGTAAATCATAATAATAATCTTCGAAGTGAATTGAGATCATAGGTAGAATACAACCTATATATCAATTGGATTTAAGTAATCACATAATGAAAATTCATAATTCATGAAATCAATAGAAAGATTTTTGGGTCTTCTTGGTTGAAAAGGACCAAGAATCAATCCCACATACCTTGATTTAGGAGATGAATTTGAGGGATGAACTTAGCTTGAATTGGACACCAATAGAACACTAGCTTGAAACTTGAGAGGGTAGAGTAGAGAGGAATAGGGAGTTGATCTTATGAGTGGTAGAATGTTTTAGGAGAATGAATTAAGAAGGGAGGGGATATTAGCTTAAATAGGATCTTTGGATAGGTAAAAGGTCATAATTTATTATTAAAATAAATCAAAATTACATAAATGCCATTAGTGAAGCAAACAAAAATTGGAACTCTCAGGAACACATGGTCCACTACACGGACCGTGAAACATCACAAAAACCGTGAACTATGGTCATGATCAAGTACTTAGAATTTTGCAGGGGGAATTCACATGGAGCTAAGGGGTACCACGCGGATGACTACACGGTCTGTGTGACTCCACACAGGCTGTGACATCGACCGTGTGATGGTACTTGAAATAACTTTCGCATGACAAAGTTACGAGGTGATACTTCCATACTTAGAATAATTTTACGTAGTGAGTTACGTCACATGGCTAAAATTCACTTTTATCTCAAGGTTGACCCTACAGTGAACTGGACCGAGTGTCCCTTCACGAGAGGCCACACGGTTCGTGTAAGCCTGCTTTGGAGCGATGTCTAGCAGTTCGATCGAGGCAATTCCAAGAGAGTTGGGAAACACCACTCTAAAAATCTGGCTCCTTATAGTATTACGACCCATATAGACTCTTCATGGATAGGTCCAAGGAAATGAGGAAAATGGTTAAGTGTGGAAGGACTTTACGAGTCCAACCATGGCCCATAAGAAGTTTCACGGGCCATACTAGTGTTCATGGTTTTCATTTCTGTGAAAATAAGTTTTTAGGATTTTTAGATACATCATCAAACGAGGGGACAACCTGCGGCCCATAATCGGGGATTCGTATGTCGCTTCCAACAGTTTTTAAAAAGGGATAATTTGGTCATTTCTCGTAATTCTATTCCTATACTACGTTATTTTTGTGATGGGAAAGGGGACCTATATTATTCATCAAGCCCTAGAAACACCCCTCATTCTATCATTACTTTAATTCCAAAAATTCCAAGGCAAGGGGCTCTAAATAACAAGGCTAGGGTTTTCCAAGGTGGCTTATCCAAAGGCTTCAATTATGTTCCTCTTGTGCTCTCCATGTATGTGAGTTAATATATGGGTATCCTTTCACCCATAGAGTTCTCTATTACATATGTTTACATTTTCTTTAAGTTCCTCAATTTATACTACATGCTTATGATTATTTCATGGTAATTATGTTATTATATGATACATATGAAGTTCAATGACTATTTTATTATATGATACATATGAAGTTCAATGACTATTTTACTATGTAAATATATACATATTTAAAAAAGATGTTGATTCCATGATGAGTTCTAATATGACCAAGGTTGGGTGATTTTGATGTTCCTTTTTCAAGAAATTTTCTAAGTCTTATGTAATTTATGATCATTCCATGAATTAACTTAGCCCACCTTGTTTTCAACAAAAGTTTCCTATGAATTTATTACTATGATTGGGGAATTTATGAAGAGCTTTGAAGTTAAGTTTACCAAAGATATATTCATGATGATCATTTCCCTAAAAGATGTTTATTAAAGATTCTTTAGTTCGAGCTACTCTAATGAATGCTACTTATGATTCTAAGAGTGTGATTTAAAGATTCTTATGGGATGACTTAGCATCGAGAGGACTAGAGATTCAGATTGATTCAACTAGTTATGCCACCATAGGAGCCTTATATGCTAGGCTACCAGATCCATGTAGGCCTAAAGTTATGAAAGATGAAATTGTAGAGTTACTAAGTATTGGACATCTACCTTGCCAAGTAGATTCCCCTTTTTCCATTGTAAGGAGAGCATTGGCCTTTTCCCAATGGAAGGGATTCATTGGATTCCACGTAGTAGCTCACATGGTCTTACTATCTATTATGATCCATTACCACAAGTTTATGATCCCATGATATGTTTTCACAATGGTTTATTCCCACATGTTTATGATTCCATGATATCTCATCACTCTATGTGTTTTCCTACGCATTGTCTCATATTGACCCGAGTCATATTCCTTATCCATGTTTATGTTTATTTCATGGCTCTTTAATCCTATATTTACCTATATGTTATGTTTAATCATGATGGTATTACAATTCATCCTTGCATTGCATCTCACATACTTACTACATTCAAATGTACTAATGCTTATTTGTCTGCATGACTTAACCATGTAGGGATAGGTACTCCTCAACTGACTCATTTCTGGTGGTTGGTGTTCGAGACAATTTAATTATTATGGTAAGCCCTTAGTTTGGGACTACACCCATTTTAATTCTGTTTAGTACTTTTATTTTAGACGATGTATTTATGACCCTTCTGAGGTTTTTACTTTCTATGTAGACCGATATGGATTTTCTTTCTATTAGATGAAACCTGACTGTAATAGTTCTATTCATTATGTATTAGTTGTATTCTTGTAGACAAAATGATGTTATCAATTTTCACTACTTTACAATGTTGCTTGATTGCATAAAATCGCTCATAGTCCCTTCCCTTTATGTTTTCCGCAAAAAGTCTCAAATTAACACCTATGAATGCTTAGGATTATTAGATGGCTTGGGTAAGGTGCCATCGAGACATTCATCGTGTGACGACTATGTCTATACGTCGGGTTATCAAAGTTTTATAACTAAACATGTTAAATACGTAAGTCAACATTTTTACTCTATTTTAAAACTTTCAAAGCTTTTTGGAAAAATTTGAGAAGAGGCTTTCGAAGAGTTAAGTTGGGTAAGCATTTCTAACAGTATAGTAATCATATTTATTAAGTTTTGTCTTGATGTTGACTTTAATTTCATGAATATGGATGCCTAAAATTCAGGATTTTTAGACCATGATTTTCAAATATTAATGGTTGATTTTTCATTCAATTCAAGCTTGATTTTGGAGGGATTTTCACCCATGAACTCTATTTTTGCATTGAAGTTGACTTTAATGCTATTTTTCAGATTCAGAAAATTTTGATTTTAGACCTAAATATGACCATTTTGCCCACAAGCCTACTTTATGACAATGTGAGTATCAAAATGCTCCTCTTGATATGTAGTATCTATTGTTGATAGTGGTGGATAAAATTTAGGATCATTTTGTTGATTGAGGTTAATGAAATCTTATCCGAGTACGGTTTTGACACTGATGTAAGATTGGCTAACCTTTTAAGACGCGATATGAGTCATTGATCATATTTATATGATAGTGTGAGATCTATAATGATTCATGAGTAAATATGTTGGTACAAAGGGATATTTATGGTATTCATATTCTGATTAAGTTAAATCATGATGTAAATTTCAATTCCAGTGATAAGCTGAGATGAAATCTTGTGGTTATGATGAATTGGGATAAAGTATGATAATATGAAACTTGTTAAACGCTATGTTATATGGTAATTGATTGTTGTTAAGATACTTATAAGATGAATATGTTTAATTGGGACAAGTAAGGTCCGCTATTACTGATATTCTAGTATAATTGGGATGAGTAAGGTTTGATATTACTGACGTTCTTGCATAATTGGGATAAGTAAAGTCCGGTGTTGTTAATGTTCTTGACTACTAATATAATTATGATGTTGTGAGATAGAATGATGGTTTGGGAATTAGCGGAGACTTTTGATATTATTCCGTGTGTACATATGATGCTATGAGATTCATGTATCGGTGCTCCTACTTTTATGACATTGTATATGTTACATGCATTTCTGAATTGCATCATTAATTTACATATATTATATGTTTCTTGTGATTCCCTCGACCTGGGTGGAAGGAATAGAATTATGCTCCACATTGGTACCACCTCCTTGAACCGAACGAGAGGCAAGACTGGGATTTATATGCTATATTCCCTTGACAACAAAAAGGTTGAAAGGATATGGAACCATGATACTCCTTGACCATGGGAAGGTGGAAAGGCTGAGGCATTTTGATATTACTTTTACCACAAACAGGTGGCAAGGCTTTGAAATACATGGCATATGGATTGATGAGTTGTTTATCATATTCACATTTCTTTATGTATGGTATTATTGGTTATTAAAGATACGTTACTCATTTTCATATTTATATATGATTGTGCACTAACCTTTATAGATGCAGGAATAGGATTCTTCATTATTACATACTATTTTAATTTCTCTTACCCAGTCGGTTAAACCTACTGGATACAGTTCAGTGTACTCACTTCTACTCTGTTTCCTCCATAAAGATAGAGTACAGGGACTTACACAGTGTAGTTGATCACTTTAGTTAAGCTAATCTGCTTCCGTCCAGATCTTACCAAATGAGGCTTAGGCTTTGGGTCGTCGTGGATCTTTGGGATTTTCCTTATTGGTTTCTTTCAGACTAGTATCAGATATAATGAGATAGCTTTCTATTTCCCTTGAGTTAGTTGTATATATGCTATTGTACTACTTAAGATACTCTTGTACTCATGACTCCAAGTTTTGGGAAGATTTCTTATATTATATGAGTTGTTTCCGCTTTATTATGTTCTTCTGTAGTTGTGATCCAATTTATGGTCTTGACTAATTCAGTATAGGAGCTCTAGGTTCATTGGGCTCATGGAGCAAGAGCATGGTGTCTATTAGAGTCTTACGAATCGGTGTGGACATGTCTACTCCTACGTTCAGGAGGATATGGGACACTTGCTAGGAAGGAATTTCACATCTTCCTTCTATTCATGAGTTTCTTTGTATTACCTACCAAGAAACTATCTAATCTACTCTTTCTATGCAAATGTTGACTACCATCCCGTCGATCGGTGGGAGAGCTTGAGGTCGCTTATGTGACTCCCACTCAAGGTCGAGGCAGAGTTCGGGATAGGTCCAACGAGCAACGCATTACTAGAGGTGTAGCTCTGCCTAGGGGTTGACTAGATCATCTTCTCCATAGCCTACCTATGAGCTGATATGGACTGCAGATCCTCTTTCACTGCCCTTAGCTGCAAAGAATACACCCTCGATGTAGAAGATACTTTTAAGGGTATTGGCTAGATTAGAGGGGGTATGTTTTTTCCCAGCTACTGTTGATGTACTGATTTCTATAGCACTGGTTAGTCCTTCCATAGACCATCTGAGCAAGCCATCATTCATGTTAGTCCTTCTCCAATTCTAGCAGATTCTTTTATGACTGCTACGGTTCAGCCCCATACATCAAGGTCGAGTTCAGGTTCTCAATTCTAGAGTCTGGTTATTTCTCCATCCATTGACCGCCCTTATTTATGGTGCCACCATCTTGTACCAGTCCAACCATGTCTATAATAGAGCAAAAGAGCTTTTAAAGGTTTGTGTTACTGGCTCATCTGTGATTTGATGGCACCCCTGACGGAGCCAATGATTTTCCACCAGGACCGATTATTCAACCTCAATATTCTTGAGTCTCATGGGGTTGTCTATACTTTATACTAGTTCACTGGCTATGCCAAGGCATCGTGGAGGTCAAGTTGTAGCTCGTCGGTATGTTGGATCTCAAACTATGACCTGGGGGTAGTTCACAGAGACATTTTTGTAAAGGTTTATGCCATATAGCCTCCAACACAGCTATTAGGGTATTTTGATAAGTTACACTAAGGTTCTATGTCTGTTTCTAACTACAAGGATAGATTACACATGTTGTCCAAATATGCCTTGTCTAGCATCCCTATCGAATTTGATAGGATTCAGTGCTTTGCCAAGGGATTGGCAAGGTATCTTCAAGAGGCTACAATTTCTTTGGTGTTTGCTAGAATAAATTTTCAGAGTGGTTTGGACCATGCTCGCATAATAAAGTGTATAAAGCATGATAAACATGGTGGTAGGAAGAAATTCTTTTAGCATGGTCACTTTAGTAAACCTCTGCCTCATGATAGAGGATTTCCAAGACAAGGGAATCATTGTCAGGTAGTTCAGGCAGCGCTTTCAATATCCGATAGTGGTGACAGGTTTTGGCCTACTAAGACAGACTGTGATAGTTCCCTTGGTTTAGCTACACATGGTGGTTCTTTGGCACAATCATCACAAGGGAAAGACCCCAAGGCTTGTTACGCTTGTGATGAGGTTGCGCACTGCGCCAACTGTTGCCCATATTGGATGTTTCCTACTTAGTCTTCAAGACCTTAGACAGTAGCTAGAGACATCTCTCAGGGCATGAAGGGTAGTACTGAAGGAGGCCATGGTACAGGGAGAGGTAGTGATCATAGAGGCCCAAAGTCTAGTGGTTGTCAAAGTGTTTACTATGCTGTTTGAGATAGAGTCGAGGCATAGGCTTCTAATGCAGTCATAACAGGAATGGTTCTAGTGTCAGAATGTTCAGCTTAAATATTATTTGATCCAGGCTCTACTTCTTCTAATATGTCATCTTATTTTGCTTCTTATATTGATATTACATGTGAGCTGCTTGTCGAGCCTATTTATGTTTCCACCCCTATAGCTGAACCACTAGGAGTGAATGAAGTATATCGGGGTTGTGTTGTGACTTTCATGGGGACAAATATTATTTCTGAATTGATACTATTGGATATGGTAGACATATGTGATATTGGGAATAAACTATTAATTTCCTTATCATGTTATTCTTCACTTTCATGCGAAGACCGTGACATTATCTAGCCTTGACTTGCCTTAGTTGATGTGGACTAGAGCACCTAGTTCCTATCCTAAGTGTGTTATTTCTTATATGCATGTCTGCAGGTTGATGGGGAAAGGATGCTTAGCATATTCAGGTTGTTTCTCAAGAGTCCCCATCATTAGAGAACACTAAGGTTGCTAGAGAGTTTATAGATATATTCCCAATTAACATACTTTGTGTCCCTCTGGATCATTATATAGACTTTGTTGTTGATGTGGAGTGGGGCACTAAGCCAATATATATATCCCCTTATCGGATGACTTCGATTGAGTTAAAGGAGTTGAAGGAATAATTAAAAGACTTGTACAAGAAAAGCTTTATTCGTCCTAGTGTGTCTCCTTAGCGGGCTCTTGTATTATTTATTAAGAAGAAGGATGACACTATGCATATATGTATTGACTATCGTATCTTAACAAAATGACCATTAAAAAAAATATACCTTGCCTTGCATTGATAATCTTTTTGACCAATTGAAGGGTGCCACCATATTCTCCATGATTTATTTGAGGTCCGGTTATCGTTAGTTGAGAGTTCGAAAGTCTGACATCCCAAAGACAGCTTTGTAGACTTGTTATCGGCATTATGAGTTCGTCCTTATGTCCTTTGGGATGAATAATGCACTGACTGCTTTTATGGAGTTGATGAACTGAGTTTTCAAGCCCTGTTTGGACATCATTGTGATTGTGTTAATAGATGATATCTTGGTTCATTCTAAGAGCGAGGCTAACCATTTTTAGCACTTTAGGACCGTACATCAGAGATAAAGGGGAGAGAAATTGTATACAAGGTTCTTAAATTGTGAGTTTTTGCTTGAGTCTGTTGCATTTCATGGCAATCTTATGTCAAAAGAAGGTATCTTGGTCAATCCAGCAAAGGTAGCAGCTATTCGTGAGTGGGCTAGGCCTACCTTCATGACTAAGATTCAAAATTTCCTTGGTTTAGTGGGGTATTATCGGCATTTTGTTAAGAGTTATTATCTACAACAACCCCGTTGACTAAGCTGACTCAAAAGGGTGTGGATTTTAAGTAGTCGGATGATTGTGAGGCAAGCTTCAAAAAGCTCAAGGACTTGTTGACTTCAACACCTATTCTTGCCTTACTCGAGTAGGGAGTCCCATCTTTGGTCTATTGTGATACTTCTTGCATGGGTTTAGGTGTTGTATTGATGCATAGCGGGGAAGGTGCTAGCCTATGCTTCTAGACAGCTAAAGGTACATGAGAGAAACTACCCTACCCATGACTTGGAGTTGACTGTGGTGACACTATCATTATAGGGTGCCTTGTGCGATCTTTAGCCATCATCGGAGCCTCAAATACATCTTTTCTTACCCTAAACTGAACATGAGACAATGTAGGTAGTGGAAGTTTCATAAGGACTATAAGTCTCTATTCTATATTACCCCAGGAAGTCCAATATGGTGGAAGAAGTTTTGAGCCGGAAGGCTACTAGTATAGGGAGTTTGGAAATCTTGAGGGCTAAGGAGAGGCCCTTAGCTTTAGAGGTTCAGTCGCTTGCTAGATAGACGGTTCGTTTGGATATTTCTACTCCTTAGAGTGTTTTGGCCTTTGTGGAGACTATATCTTCTTTGTTTGATCAGATATGTGGTCATAAATTTGAGGATTCCAAGTTATGCATGATTCGTGACAAAGTGTTAGGAGGTGAAGCCAAGGTGGTATTATTGATTTTGATGGTATCTTGAAGATAAATAGTAGAGTCACTGTACTTAAAGGTTGGGAATGGGTGAGATTGATATTAGAGTAGGCCCATTGTGCATGATATTCTATCCATCCAAGTGTGGCAAAGATGTTCCATGATTTAAAAAAGCATTATTGGTGGTTTGGTATGGGAAGGGATATTGCAAAATTCGTGGCCAAGTCTTTGAATCGCCAGCATGTCAAGTTTGAGCACCAAAGAACCGGATGATCGATTCAAAGGATGCCCATTCTAAAGTTGATGTGGAGAGAGTGACTATGGATTTTGCATTGCCTTGGGAATGTTTGATTCAGTTTGGATAGTTGTTGATGGACTGACCAAGTCGGCACAATTCTTACTGATTAAGACTAGCTATAGTGTGAAGCACCTGGCTAGGTTTTTCATTTGGGACGTTATCAGATTGCATGGTGTGCAAGTGTTTATAGTATCAGATAGAGGGTCTATGATTACATCCCACTTGTGGTGGGCCCTACAACATGGTTTGGGCATTAGAATGGATTTAAGTTCAACGTTTCACCCTCAGAATGAAAGTCAATTTGAGTGCACCATTTAGATATTGAAGGACATGCTTAGGACCTGTTCTATTGATTTAGAGACCCGATGGGACCAAAACATACCATTTACATATAACAATAGTTACAATTCAAGCATTCGGATTGTAACATTTGAGGCCTTGTATAGCTGGAGGTGTAGATCACCGATCGGATGGTTTGATTCAGGTTTCGCAGAGGTGTTGGGTTTTTATTTGCTTTAGGATGCCATGGACCGAGTCCAGCCGATTCAGAGTAGACTTTTAACAACTCAAAGTCTCCAGAAAGGTTATACTATTAGGAGGGTTAGGACTCTTGATTTCTCTGTTGGTGATAGTGTATGGCTAAAAGGTTTACCCATAAAGGATATAATAAGATTCAGGAAGAGAGGAAAGCTTATTCCCAAGTTCATTGGCCCATTTTAGATTTTGAGGAAAATTAGTAAGGTAGCTTATGAGTTGGCTTTACCACCGAGATTATCAACAGTGCATCTTGTTTTTCATGTTTCTATATTCTGCTGGTACATTCCTGATGAGTCCCATCTAATCTCTTATGATTATGTTGTGTTGGGTCCAGATTTCTCCTATGAGGAAGAGCTCATAGCTATACTGGACAAGTAGATCCCGAGATTGAGATCCAAAGATATACCTTCTATGAAGGTTTAGTGGCAGCACTGTTCTATTGACGAGGCTGCTTAGGAGCTGGAGTCCAATATGAGGGCTAGATATCCTAAGCCCTTTTAAGGCTTCAAGTACTTTTCTTTCTCTTATTTTTTAGGACGGACATTATTTTTATTGCACAATGATGTAATGACCAAGTTGGTAATTTTTTGCCTAATCTATGAAAATTATTGTTTTACCCTTTTGTAAGTTGCTTTGGGCCTATTTTGAATCGTATGTATTGTTAAAATAGAAATCGTGAGTTTTAAAAGTTGAAAAAATGAGTTTTGGAATTTTTCAGAAGCTTAAGTTGTTTGAATAGTGAGTTTTTGTACCATTCTGAGTTTCGAGTGTAAGATCGTGGATCCGTTGATTTCATTAGCTTCGGAATGTAAAACTAAACCATCAGAAGTCACAAAACTGAATTTGGAGTTAAAATATTGTTTGATGGCCCTATGTTGTGATCTTTTAGTCATTTCTAAAATCAAAGTTTGAGTTTGGTCAACATTTGAAATTCGAAAGCTCGGATCAAAATTCTGACAGTTTCAGTAGTTCTAAATGGTGAAACTACCTCTCGGTAGAATTTTTGAAGCTCTCGAGGGCAATTTTTGTATTTGGAGTTTTATCGGGTTGCATTGGTAAATGTGGGGAGGAGACCTCATAATTTATTTCAGATGATTCTATTGAGTTTGGCTAGCTATTTGTGTTATGGATACATATTCAATTTGTGAAATTCTTATACTGAATTAGATCCGAGGGTCCATTCCAAGTAAGGAATTGCACTTGGGTTCCTGGCTTTTGCTAAGATCTGGTGTTGGTAGGTTTTTTTCTTGGGCTCGTGGAGGTCTGGGTGAGGTTACTCTTCGTGTTCGCAGAGTATAGGTCTGCGTTTTTTGTGTGTTTGTGCGTGTGAGTGGCCCCCTCCAGTTTACTCTCCACATTTGTTGGTTGGTCTCTCTGATCGCGGAGGTTACTTTTACTAGTCTTCTCCATGTTTGGGGGACGCCACCCGCGTTCGTGGAGCACGTTTTATAACTGAACAGTGTTAAATCTATAAGTCAACATTTTTAGTCCATTTTCAACCTTTTAAAGCTTTTTAGGGGATTTTGAGAAAAGGTTTTCGAAGATTTGACTTGGGTAACTGTTCCTAACACTATAGTAATCATTTTTCATAAGTTTTATCTTAATTTTGACTTGAATTCCATGAATTTGGATGCCTAAAATTTTAATTTTTAGACCATGGTTTTCAAACTTTAAATGTTGATTTCTTATTAAATTTAAGCTTGATTTTGGTGGAATTTTTACCCATGAACTCCATTTTTCACGTAGAACAGATTTGAGAGTTATTATTCAAATTTGAGAACATCGAACTTTAGCCTTAAATGTTACAATTTTGTCCCTAAGCCTAATTTATGTGAATATGGTTATCAAAATGCTCCTCTTGATGCTTAGTATCTGTTATCGATAGTAATGGATCTTTTGAGGATCGTTTTGTGGATTGAATAGATTGAAAGCCAATCAAAGTGGGGTTTCAGCATTGCTTAGGTTTGATTGTCCTTTTGGGACTAGATTTGACTTATTGATCATGTTTATGTGAAAGTGTGAGATATAGACTTATTCTTGAGTAAATATGGTTATATAATGGGATATTCATGGTATTCTAACTACGATTGAGTCTAATCATGATGTAAAATGAGCTGAAATCTTGTCGATTATGATGAATTGGGATAAACTGTGATAATTAGAGACTTTTGAGGTTGTTTGGCTAACTTATGTGGTAATTGATGGTTGTTGAGATACTTATGAGATGTATATGTGTAATAGGAATGAGTAAGGTCCGATATTATTTATATTTCTATATAATTGGGATGTGTAAGGTACAGTATTACTGACATTGTTTCATGGTTGGGATGAGTAAGGTTCTGTATTACTGATATTCTTTTATAATTAGGGCAAGTAAGGACCGGTATTACTGACATTCTTGCATGATTGGGATGAGTACAGTCTTGTGTTGTTGATGTTCTTGACTATTGATGTAATTGTGATGATCTGAGACAAGATGATGGTTTGGGCATTAGCGGAAACTCTTGAAATTATTCCTTATGTGCATATGATTATAATAGATTCATTTATCGACATACATGTTTTAATTCCATCGTACATTACATTCATTTCTTAATCGCATCATTATTTACATCTACTGTAGGTTGTGTGTGACAAACCTTGACTCTAGTAGGAGGCAAGGGTATTATTCTCCACATTAGTACCACCGCCTTGAGTCGAGTAGGAGGCAAGGGTGGAACTTATATCTTATATTCCCTTGACCATGGGCAGGTGGCAAGGAGATGGCACCGTTACTCCTTGACCATGGGTAGGTGGCGAGGTTGAGGTATTCTGATATTACCTTGATGACAGGAAGGTGGCAAGGTTGTTAAATGTTTGGCATATGGATTGATGAGTTATGCATCATTTTGGCCTTTATTAATGTATGGTATTATGGGTTATTGAATATACCTTATCTCATTGTTATCTTTATATTTGATTGTGCGCTAACCTTTTTGGATGCAGTGATAGGATTCTTCGTTATTGCATATCGTTTCAATTTCTCTTACCCAGTCAGTAGAACCGACTGGGCACATTTTGGTGTACTCACCCCTACTTAGTCTCCATCCTAAATCGAGCATAGGGACCCCCACAGGGTTGTTGATCACTCTAGTTGAGAAAATTTTCTTGTATCCAGATCTTACAAGTGAGGCTCAGACTTCGGGTCATCATGGATCTTTGGTATTTTTCTTATTGCTTTTTTTCATACTTGTATCAGATATTATGTGTTAACATTCAATTTCTCTTGACACAATTGTACATATGTTATCATACTACCTTAGATGCTCCTATACTCATGACTCTAGGTTTTGTGGAGATTTCTTATGTTATATGAGTTCTTTCTGCTTTATTTTATTCTTCTTTAGTTGCGATCCGATTTTGAGTCATGGCCGTCCATCTCTTAAAATAAATGCACTATTGTTCGTAAAAGGTACTATAATTTTACTCGTGCATGATGAGCTATGTTTTCTCATCGTGTTAAGTTCCTTGACCAAAGCAATGGTTACCTGATCATTGTTCATTATCTCATGACTTATACTTGCTGCATTTCATACTACACACTAGTACATTTAAAGTACTAAGGCATACTATTTGCCTACATAATTTAAGCATCTAGGGACCGGTGCTCCTCGATATCCTTCATGTGTCTAGCTTAGATTTGTGAAGATTGTGCTTGTGGTGAATTCTCTAGTTCGGGGATAGTATGTAACTTCTATCCTGCTTATGTTGAGACTTGACTTCATTTCATTTACTTAGTACTTTCAGGGAAAGCCTTGGACATGTCTTGGTCCCCGTCCTATTCATACTTAGAGGTGTTGTTGGATCCCTATGATATGTAACTATGTTGAGATGTGGAGCTTTTATGGAGGTTTATCCGTTAGAACTTATCCCTTATGTGGTGCTATTTGATGCTATTGATAATGATGGAAAGTGATGAAAATCCTAAGTAGCTATTTCCCCATAGCTTGAGTCCTACTTACCCTCCCCTTAGTCCTTTCTTGATATGTGTTTCATGCAAATTCTATTCCCCTAGTCATCCCCATAATATGTGTTATAAGCCCTTATTCCCTCAGAACTATATATTGAATGTTTGTTTTCATATTCCACAACCAAGAATGTGCAAACGATATGCTAAGAGGTTTCTTTAGATTGCCTTCGGGTTTCCCATTCACTATGCCATTTCTAGGCCCCAAGTTTGGATCGTGATAGTTTGGAGGTATAATAATATCTCCCTCCTGGGAACAGCTGTCATTGAATGTTATGAAACTATGCTTGAGATCAATGACAAGATACTTTTAAGCCCTAACATAAATGCATGAATGCTATGTAAACAACATTTTCATAAAAGTTCAAACTTATGAATCAAAGTGCCATCAAAATATGATGCCATGAGTATAAATGCATGCAACTTGACATCTAAGGGATGAAATACATGAATTGGCACTTCAAACATGATCATCTTATTACCTTAGGCATGGGTATAGTGGAAAAGATAGGGATATCATTTCATCACATCCGCTTCCACTTCACAAGTTGCACTCTCAACTTGTTTGTTCCTCTAAAGGACTTTACCGAACACTACATCTTTATCCCTCAATCTCTTAACTTGTCTATCTAGTATTCCCGCTGGAACTTCTTCATATGTCAAATTCTCCTCAATGCTAACATCTTCAAACATAACTATGGAACTTGGATCCCCCATGAACTTTCTCAACATTGACTCCTGAAATACCGGATAAAATATGTTCATATCTAATGGCAATCGCAACTCATATGCCACTTTACCAACCCTTCTCACATTCTTATAAGTCCCTACTTAACTAGGGCTCAACTTCCCCTTCTTGCCAAATTAAACCACACCCTTCATGGGTAATACCTTTAAGTAAACCCAATTATCAACATTAAACTCACGGTCCCTTTTCTCACATTAGAGTAGGACTTTTCTCTACTTTTAGCCATCTTTAGTGTTTGCCTGATGAGTCTCACTATTTCCATGGGATCCATAATGAATTATAGTCCAATCAATTCTATTCCACCAACTTCAAACCATCCCACCAATGACCTACACCTCCTTCCATATAGGGCCTCAAATGGTGCCTTCTCAAAGCTTGAGTGATAATTATTGTTGTAGGCAAACTCGATGCGAGGTAGATGATCATTCCAACTTCCTTTGAATTCTAAGACACAAGCTTGTAACATTTCTTAAAATATTTGAATTGTTCTTTCGCCTCGCCCATCAGCTTTAGAATGGAATGTTGTACTCTACTTTACCTTAATACCAAAAGCTCTTTGTAACTTCCAAAAATGGGAGGTAAATTGAGTACCATGATAAACAAAATGTGGACAATGGAATACCATGCAACTTCACTAACTCCCGAATATACAACTTAGGATAATCTTCGGCACTAAAAGTTGTCTTAACCTAAAACAAATGAGCCAATTTTGTCATTCGATCAACTATCACCCATATAGAATCAAAGTGCCTCTTGGTCTTAGGCTACCCAACTACAAACTGCATATTCATCTCTTCCAACTTCAAAGTAGGAATCTCCATATTTTGAGCCAAACCACACGATCATCGGTGTTCTACTTTGACTTGTCGACAATTGGAGCATTCAAACACAAATTTACCAATGTCTTTCTTTATTCCTTTCCACCAATATACTTCTCTCAAGTCCACATACATCTTAGTGGAACTGGGGTGAAGAGAATAGAAGAATTGTGAGCCTCTTGCAATATCATGTTTTTCAAACCATCAACATCAAGCATAAATAATCTCCCTTGGTAATGAAGCACCCATCTCCCCCTTGTGAGAAGACCTCTATCATTCCTTCCTTCACCAAGGTTTTCAGTTCAACCAAAGCGGGGTCAAGATCTTATTTTTACTTAACATCCTCTATTAGTGATGACTTTGAGCCATTCAATACCATCATACTATCTTTTCTGGTATCATTCAACCTTACCCGCAATCTAGACAACTTATGCATTTTCTTTGCCAATTCTCTCTTCTCATCATCTTCAGGCCGTGACGTACTACCCATGTATATTCTACTAAGTGCATCGATAATAATATTAGCCTTACCGGATGATACTTCACACACATGTCATAATCTTTGAGGAGTTCCAACCACCTCCTTTGAGGAGACTTTTATTGTCGATGAATACATCAACATTTACCCCATACAAATAATAATGCCAAATTGTAAATGCACACACCACTGACTACTAATTCAAGATTATGTGTTGGATAATTCTTCTCATATATCTTTAGTTTCCTCAAGGCATAGGCAATCACCTTATAATTTTACATCCACACACAATCCAAACCAATACTTGAGGAATCACAATAAATAACAAACGCATCGGTACCCTAAGATTTTTATGACTAATCACCTAAGGTTTTTATGAGAAGCTCTATATCAATGATGATTTTCAATGACTCAAATCTATTATTCGTTTATGATTGACTGTGATATTACAATATACTTTTCATGGGATTTTGTAATACCTGGAATGTCAATTTTAGCATTTTCGATCAAATTATCATTTTGTCCTTTCCAAAAGTTACCTTGGGTCATTTTTGGTCAAGTCTAAAAGTTAAATTTTGAAAACCTTGTAAAAGGCTGGAGGTTGCTAAAGAAAGAGTTTTTAAAGACTTGAAGTTGAAAATTTTGAGTTATATGATCATTTTGAGTTTCGAGTGTCATATTGCAATTCTGTCAATTTCATCAATTCTAGAATGTTGAATCTAGTCTAGAAAAACATACAGAACTGAATTTTGAGTTGAAATGAAAATTTTCAGCCCAAAGTTGTATTTTCAATTTATTTTGGATCATAAGTTTGACATTGGCCAATATTTAGAGTTTGGAGGCTCGAATCAAAATTCTTACAATTACAGTAGTTCGGGATGGTGAAACTAAAGCTAGAAATGGTCTCGTTGTAATTTTTAGAGTTTTCAAGATTATTTTGAGTATTTGAGTCTGAAACTACTTTAAATGATCTCTCTCATGATCCAGACCAAGGAAGTCTCTAATTCGAATTCTAACAATTCCATTGAGTCTAAGCATCATTTCTTGTAGGGTTCAATGTTTGGTTTGTGTTGACAAGATTCTGAACAAACTTTGAGGTTCCATCTTGTGTTTTGCTATGTTGTGCAAGTGTTGTTTCTAGTGCAAGCTAGCTACTACTCTGCGTTAACAGGGTCCTCACCACGTTTGTAGAGTGTGATGTGTCTGGACCTCCATATTTATAGGGCTTAGGGAGCACGTGCTACCTTCACTCTGCATTGGCGGGTGAGTTGTCCGCATTCGGGAGCTTCAGTGTCCCCTAGCTTCCACATTCGTGGAAAATTCATGGCGTTCGTAGAGCATTCAAACCTCTAAAATAGTGAGTTATTTTAAAAGATGGGTTTTATCAGATTTTCTCCATTTTTAATATTTCAAACTTTGTTTTAGAGAAGAACTTCAGGGTTTTTCAGGATAAATCTATTTGGTAAATATTTTCAAACCTATTCCTTCAATTTTTATTGATTAAATTGTGTTTTTAAATTAGAATTATAGGATTTTAATCAGATACTTTGGGTCTTTTTCGAAGTTTGGTTCCTAATACTAAATTGATGATTCCCACATCAATTGAACTCCATTTTTAAAACAGTTTAAAATTTTGAACTCTTTTTTAATTGAGGAGCATTTTCATGTATTAATTTTAAGATTTTAGCTACTTTTTCTTGCATGGAATTTTTGATCTTTTTTTCTTTTTCATCCGAATTGATTGATTTTAATGTTATTAGATTCGGTATGGGATTATAATGCTATATTTAAATAGATTTTGGTGATTCAGAGTATCGTAGGAAGAAAAAAGCTTCGGATTTTACTTGATTCAAGACTTTATTTAAGGCAAGTAGATTTTTAACCTTTCGTTATGTATGATTGAACTTTGTGTGCTCCTATGTGTATGGAATTATGTACTTTGGGGGTACAATTTTATCATTATAGGCTTGATCATGCAATTTTCAATCTAAGTACTTATTCATACGGTGATATCTTGACTTGGGAATTAATTGTGGATTGTAATATGCATGATCTTGTGAATCTTTAAAACTCACATTCAGACTAATATGATTTGAGGTATTAATGATGTTGATGTTATGATAATATTGGAATCGTTATAATGTTGACACTGTAATATAATTAAGATCATGCACATTGCCTTCACTATTATTTGTGCATTTGATACTTGTGATAGCTATGACCAAGAAATGGTAAGGTAACAAGTGGTTTAGTAGCCAAGGTCTCTATCGATTGATTTTAGCTGAGGTTTCTGCCAGCGAGCTGAAGTAATTGCTAGCTGATATTAGGTCTGAGGTCATTTTCAAATGAGTGAGCATTAGTCTAGGTCATTACCGATAACTTTAACGAATTAATGGTCCTTACGTGGCTCCCATATGTTTTGATCTAAAGTTATCGATGGATGTGTATCATAGGATAGACATACATCATAATTATTTGACAATGCAACGAATTATCTACGTCTCATGGCATTCACTCCACCTCATATTACTCCTTCTTGGTATTATCATATAAAATGTGTAAGAGACTAGATATCTATTATATGGACTTTATTATAGTGGGACCTTTTTGAGATGTGTCGCTATGTGATGAGCACATCCATATCCTTGTGATTTCTCTATATTGTATACATTATTTAAGGACTTTTCTTAGTGCAGGATTGTAGTTCGGCAGTATATGATTAGGTGTTATGGAGTACTTATGTTCTTAATTATTTTACTTTAGGTTAGTTTCCATTTTTTTAGTACCTAGTTGTTTGGTGCTGAGCCACTTGCTACATTTTTGTAAGTTGTGATCCCAGTCCCCTTTGTTAGCTTTCTTCGTTTCAGGATCTAGCATCATGATCACTCCTGAGGTAACTACTTTTACATTACACAAGCCTTCGAGGATTTTACCTTATGTTATGTTCTATATGGAAACCAAATATTGAGAGTTGTATTTTCAATTACTTATTCTTCTTATAGTGGCGTGTACATGTAACACCAGTTATGGGATTGTTGTAGTTTCAATTTCTTATATTAACTATCTTATTAGCATGTTTCTATGTTTTGCTTTTATTATTATGTTGACTTATATAGGGTTTGGGTTGACTCTCTTTGATGGGTTAAGTATGCGCCATCACACACAAATTTTGGATCATGATAATTTTGTATCAGAGCCCCAGGTTCATAAGTCTAACATGTGTACAAGCCCAGTCTAGTAGAGTCTTGAAGATCAATGTGGAGACATCAATTACTTATCATTGAAAGGCTTTGAATATAGTTAGGAAATTTTCTTTTACTTCATTCTAATCAATTTGTGTCTAGGTTTTGTTTATGTGTTGGGTGGTCGTGTGTCCTTTTGACAGATGGCGAGGACTAGGGTTATTGCAGCTACAAGACAAGGAGAGGCAGCCCACGATATTGCTATTGAGACACTAGTTAGGGGTAGGGGCCATGCCAGAGGACGAGCTTGATGGCACAGCCAAGAAGTTGCATCGGCGAGAGATTATATGCGAGATATCTCCCCCAAGCAAGCCATAGAGCCTAGACAGGAGTAGTTTCCACATGACTTAGTGCAACAACGCTACTTTAAGATATGTTATTTAGAGTTTTGGTTGTACTTGAGACTTTGGGGTAGTAGCTAGCCTAGATGATACATAGGTACTTTGTTGACTCAGGTTAGGGTTTCAAGATCAACCACTAGTAGCATCGATTTTTGAGATTCCACCAGTATCTACCTTTATTGATGATAAGCAACTTAGGTACGAGATATTTAGAAAGATGGACCCACCTTAGTTTTAGGGTGGGAAGGCTGAGGATGCACACGAGTTTTTGAGCACTTGCACGGAATTACTTGATGTTGTAGGGTTGGTAGAGACTAATAGTGTGTGGTATGTTACCCTTCAGCTCTGTAGGCTAGCCAAGGAATTATGGAGGACTTATTTAGGATTCTTTAAAATTAGGTCTCTTGAAATGACTTTGGAGACATTTTCTAGTGCCTTTAATGATTTGATTGTTCCTTCCATCGTCCTTGAGTAGAGCCGTCAAAGGTTCGGGAGTTTGGGTTAGGGCACCATTACTATTTTAGGGTATGAGATTCAGTTTTGTTAGCTAGCTCACCATGCTATGGCCATACTTTTGACTGAGGTGGAGAGAGTTTGCCAATTTATTAGAGGGATGATTCTTCCTATCAAATAGTTGATATATTGTGTGTCTGGAGATGGAGCTTCTTTTCATTCAGTTGTTAGTGCCACCAAAGAGGAAAAGTTGATACAACGAGAGGAGTTTAGAGACCGTAAAAGGATCCACGCATTAGGATAGTACTTTGGCACCTCATCAGGAGGCGGAGGTACGACCAAAAGAGAGGATTCGTTTCAGCACAAAAAGGTTTATGTAGCCTTGCAAGCTTTAAAAGGAGGAAGAGATCCTCATGATTCTTATAGATCAAGCTAGAGTTCATCTGATTCCCAATAGAGTCCCCTGGGCCGGGGTGGCTAGAGTAACCCTCTTGCTCCATCACATCACTGGTTCACCCCTAGATCTTGCTTTAGGTATAGATCTCTTGATCATATGATCTGATAGTTCCCTATGTAGACTCATTCTAGGCCCTACTATTCTTACTCCACAACACTGGTCAAAGATTCGGTACCACAAGCCAGACGTTAAGCCCTGTAGACTAGGAACTCGGGTAGAGGCCAGACTGATAGAGGTGGACGCACCAGACGTATAGGAGTAGGTGATATTTCCATCAATTCTTATGGTAGAGGGGCAACATGTATGAGTGGCAGTTAAGGAGGCCATTGCTATACTTTCCCAAGCAGACCCGAGGTTGAGGCCTCTGATGTTGTAATCATAGGTATTCTTCTTATTCGCTGTCACCCTACATCTATGTTATTTGATTCAAGCACCACTTATTCTTATGTGCCTATATACTTGTCTTTGGGTTTTGACTTGCCATGTGATACTATATTAGTGGTTTTTCATGTTTCAATCCTATTAAGTGACCCCTTCGTAGTGGATCGGGTGTACCGAGCATGCCTTGTGTTCTTATCAGGCTATGAGACTTGGATTGATATGATTATTCTTGATATGCTATATTTTAATGTTATATTGCGGATGGATTATCTTTCTCTTCATGAGGCTTTGCTTGATTCCTATGCTAAGACTATGACTTTGGCTATTTCGGGTAGATCAAGTATAGTATAGCAAGGTTCGAGTGGAAACTATCCTAGCAAAGTCAGATATTATATTCGAGTAAATAAGTTAATGGAGTGGTTTTGTTTTGCATATTTCGCTTATTCGTGAAACCAGTGGTAAGCCACTACCGACGGAGCCTATTGTTCAAGAGCTTATTGATGTGTTTCCTTTAGACCTTTCTAGAGTCCCTTCTAATAGGGATATTGACTTTTCCGTTGATCTTGAGCTGAGCACCAAGCCCATTTCTATTCCTTCCTATCTAATGTCCCTAACAAAGTTAAAGGAGCTAAAGGAGCAGCTACAAAATCTCTTGAGTGAGGGGGTTCATATGCCCTAGTGTATCTCCTTAGGGTGCTCCTTTCTTTTCGTGAAGAAGAAGGATGGGTCTATGAGAAGGTGTATTGACTATAGAAACCTTAACGAAGTGGCAGTCTAGAACAAGTACCCTCTACATAGGATCGATGATATATTTGACAAACTTCTTGGTGCAGCCACATTTTATAAGATTGATTTGAGATTTGGGTATCAAAAACATAGTATTAGGGCTTTTGACGTTCCTAGGATAGCTTTCAGGATGACATATACGCACTACGTGTTCCTTATTATGTCATTTGGGTTGATTAATGTCCTAGATGCATTTATGGAGTTGATGAATTATGTATTTTGACCATATTAAAATTTCATTATTATTTTGTACATCGATGATATATCGGTCTACCCCAAGAATAAAGAGGATCATGAGCAACACTTGAAGATTGTACGCTAGAGTCTTAGAGAAGAGAGGTTATATGCCAAGTCTTCAAAGTGTGAGTTCTGGCTTAGTTCGACAGCATTCCTAGGACATATTGTGTGTAAAGAGGGTATTCAGTGTAACGACCTTATTGGTCATTTTTTTAACTTATCTATTAAAATTACAATTTTTCCCTTCCGTAAGTTGCTTCTGACCAATTTTGAACTATCTATATTGTTGGAATAGAAATCCTGTGTGTTAAAAGTTAAAAAGGTGAGTTTTGGAATTTTTTGAAGCTTAAGTTATTGAAAAAGTGTGTTTTTGTACAATTCTGAGTTTTAACTGTCAAATTGGAAATCCGTCAATTCCATTATCTCCAAAACATCGAATCTGGTCCAGGAAAAGTTACAGAATTGATTTCGGAGTTGAAATAATATTTTTAGACCCAAAGTTAAATTTAAGTTGTTTTTGGAGCCAAAGTTTGACTTTTGTCAACCTTCATAGATCAGAAGCTTGGATAAAAATTTTGACAATTCCAGTAGTTTTTGAAAGTTAAACTAACACTAGATATAGTCTCGTCATAATTTTTGGAGTTGCCGAGCACGGTATTGGTATTTTGAGTTTTAAACTAGTTTGTTTGACTTGCATTGGTAATTGTGTCGATGGGACTTCAAGATCAAATTCTGATTATTTTGTTGAGTCTGAATCATTGTTTCTGATAAGGATACATGTTCGGTTTACGTAATTCTTATTTTGGATGAGTTTCGAGGGGTTATTTCATGTTTTGAGCATAGCTATTTATTCCGGTTTTGGTGTGGGTACCGATTGCACTCTTTGTCCGCGCCTTGTTAGCTGCACTTGCGAAGGATCTCTCTCCTTGACCTCTGATTTTTTTAGGCCTTTCCCGTGTCCGCGTAGGGTACTGAGCTAGAGCTCTATGTTCGTAGAGATCTGCTTATGTTAAAAGAGTGTTATCGGTATTGACATCTGTTTTCCCAGAGGCCTACCCACATTCGTGGAGAAGAGTTTTTACCTAAATTGTGATATACCTATGAAGCACAATTTTTACTTCATTTCAAACCTTTCAAGCATTTAGGGTGATTTTCGAAGAGTAATTTTTTAAAATTCTTTTGGGTTAGTTTTTCTAACCACTTTTTGATTAATTTTCATGAGTTTTATCTTTATTTTTTCTTGAATTTTATGATTTTGACTGTCCAAAATTAGGGATTTTCGTTTATGATTTCAAACAAATTAAATGATGATTTTTCCTTCAATTTGGACTCGATTATAGTGGGATTTTCAACCACAAACTCCATTTTTCATGTAGAACTTAATTTTGAAGTCAACTTCACCCGGAAACTACAAATATTAGCTCTAATTTTCACAACTTTTTCCCAAAACCTAATTCTTCCCAATATGGGTATCAAATTTATCTCACCATGTGTAATATCTATTTTTAATAGTGATTAATCACTTAGGGGATCGTTGGCAGAATTGAATTGATTGAAAGTTTATCTGAGTGCAGTTTTGCATCAAGTTAGGTTCAACTAACCATTTTGGGACTAGATTTGAGTTATTGGATACACTCATGTGATAATTGTAAGATATAGATTGATTCATGAGAAATTTGATTGTTATGGTAGAATTGTGATGGGAATGTGATACGGGTTGTGCCGAAATATGAGTATTTTATGTTTCGATTGATAAATCTAGATGAAATATTGATAATGGAGATATATTGGATATTAATGTGATAATATGAGACTTGTGATACAACTTGGGAGAGTTTTGAGGTAAATTAATGATAATTACGCTACGATTGAGATATATGATCCTATATTGGGACTTGTAGAGTATGGTTTCTTTGACATTCTGATAATTGATGAGAGGGTGATGATATGAGACTCCTTGATGGCATTGTGGGATTATTTGATGCACTTGACATAGCCTTTGTGATGTTATGGTTCTTATGCATATCATTATCATTTCATATTACAGATATGTGCATGTATTGTGGCATAGTCTTATATACATCTTATATGGAATCGATACCACTAGGAAAATGTGATATTGAGACAGCCATATTACTTGACATCTATTTGTTACTGCTAGAGTACGCTGAGGCATACTATTATTGAAATACATCTTGATATCGTGATTTCGCATGTATTGTATCTATATTGTATTGGCCCTAAGATAGATGCATTACCTGATATCTTCTTCCCAAGCCTGACTCCGCCAAGGAATCATCGGTGCAAAAGACCACCGTGATGTTGCAGAGCGTTTTACTAATGCTAGAGTCCACTAAGGTGTCATCAACGTCAACGACCTTCATGACACTTTTGAGATATGGTATACGGTCTGATGAGACCCCAATGGGTTTTACCTAGTAGCTCCAGCTCGGCAGATGTACACCAGCACAAAAGTCTACCGTGATTC
Source organism: Solanum rostratum (assembly GCA_029948455.1). Classification (NCBI taxonomy): domain Eukaryota; kingdom Viridiplantae; phylum Streptophyta; class Magnoliopsida; order Solanales; family Solanaceae; genus Solanum; species Solanum rostratum. The sequence goes on from CM057053.1 coordinate 26,476,288, forward strand.
CATATCCTGCATTATATTCATACACTACATGTGCATTGCATCATTGATTGTCATTGCTATTTTATTCTATTCTTATATATGTATATGTTTTACACTAACCTTTTCTTTGCAGGTGGTAGTATTCTTCGTTATCACATATTTATTCGATTTCGCTTACCCAGTCAGTTGAACTTGTTGGTATATTTTGATGTGCTCACCCTTACTTTGTTTCCTCCCTGCAAGTTGAGCACGAAAACCCACACAAGGTAGTTCATCTCATTATATCCGAGTTACTGTCCATCTATCCAGATCATAGAGGTGAGGCTCAAACATTGAGTCGTCGTGGATCTTTTGAGATGTTCCTTATTACTTTCTACTTACACATTGTATTAGGTATTGTCAAGCAGCATTGTATCTTCCATTTGAGACTATTATATTTACCCATTTGAACTACTTTATATGCTCTTGTACTTATGACTCCACATTTAGGAATTTCGTGTTAAATGTATGGTTGCTTTTGCTTTACTTTATTTAATTAAGTTGCGAACAATTTTTTGTCATGACAAGTTTAGTATCAAAGCCCTAACTTTGTTGGGTCGCGAGTCAAGAGTGGGGTGTCTAGTATAGTCTTGCGGATCCGTATGTAGACATCTATATCTTCGGGAGACTACGGGGCACTTGATAAGAAAACCTTTCATGTCGTTATTCTATTCCTTGGTTTCCTCAAATCACATGTTTTGACAAGTTCTAATCTATTCCTTTTGCACAGATGTTAGTTACTTAATCCTAATGATCAGTGGGAGGACATGAACCTACTGATGTGGCTCCGACTTGAGGTCGAGTTAAGAGTTTGTGTTAGGGCAAGGCCCAAGGACATGCTAAAGGGGTAGCACTACACAAAGGACATACTATATCGGCTTCTCCAAAACCTGATTATTAGACAGAGGGGCCTACATAACCTATTCCACCATCTAAAGCCCTAGATGTTGCACCCTTGGTTCAGAATTAACTTTTGGGCGTGTTGGCTAGATTTGAGAGAGCACCTCTAGCCCCAGCTACTATTGATGCACCTATTTCTACAATATCGATTGGCCCTTTTATAGCTCCATCTGAGCCAGCTTAATTCATCTGGGTCTTTCCTCAATCCCAGCAAATCCTCCTATGACTTGTATGATTCCACCTCAGATAACGCGACCGAGTTCTAGTCTACCGCTTTAGGGATTCACTATTGCTACGTCTATTGCACCTCCTAAATTTTTGGTGCCCCTATCTTCTGTTAGTCCTGCTATGTCAACAACTCCGAAGAAGAGCTTTGAGTGGTTTTTACAACTGGCTCCCCTAAGATTTGATGTTACCCATGGTGATAGAACTTATGATGTCTTATCAAAGTGTCAGGATTGGCTATGTAGTTTGGACATCCTTTGGTCGCATGGAGTTTCACATACCTCTTACCAGTTCACTAGCCTAGCTAAAGAGTGGTGGAGGTCAGTTTTGGCTCACAAACCTGTAAAATATCTAGTAAAAACAGGGGAGCAATTTATAAAGGTATTCTGGGAGAGATTTGTACCATATAGTCTTCGAGACAGCCACCGGGATGAGTTTAAAAGATTTCAGCAGTGATCTATGCTAGTTTCGGACTATTAGGCCAAATTATGTATATTTTCTAGAGATGCCTTGTCCAGTATCCCTACCGAGTTTGAAAGGATTCAACAATTTGCCAAGGGATTAGCATGGTATATTTAGGAGGGTAAAACTTCCATGGTTCTAAGTGGAGGCATATTTTAGAGTCTAGTGAATAACGCTCATATGGTAGAGAGCATAAGTCATGAAGGGTAGGGTTGAAGGAAGAGGTTCTGTTGGCACAACCAATTTAGTGGACCCTCGACAAAAGATAGGGAGTTCTAGAGGTAGGGCTATCTAAGCTGAGTAGTCTATGCATCCTTCCCAATAGTTTATAGTGCTTAAAGATCCAGGCCTACCCAAACAGGTCATGATAGTACCTCTAGTGCATCCAGACGTGGTGTCTTTTAAGGGCAGCAATCTCAAGGGCGAGAGCGCAAGGGCTTTCTATAATTGAGATGAGGTGGGGCACATGGCTAAACGTTGTCTGTATCATGCATCTTTCGCCTAGGCTTTAAGATCCTTGCAAGCTCATTCAACTCCACTGCCAGCACCTAGGGGCACACCCCAAGCTATGAGGGTAGTACCAAAGGGGGTCGCGATATAGTGAGAGGTGGAGCCCGTGGAGGCCCACAAGCTAGTGGTGGATGTAGAGTTTGCTATGTTGTCCCAGATAGAACCAAGGTAGAGGCCTCTGATGTCATTACCACAGGTATGGTTCTAATGCGCTATCTTTCAGCTTCAGTTTTATTTGATCAAGGTTGTACTCGTTCCTATATGTCAGCCTATTTTACTTCTAATATTGATATTATGTGTGAATAGTTTATCGAGCCTATTTATGTTTCTACCCTTGTAGGTAAATTAGTAGTAGTGAATCATGTATATCAGGGTTGTGTTGCATCTTTAATGAGGAGAGACACTGTTGCTAACTTGATATTGTTAGATATGGCCGACTTCAATGCGATGTTGGGCATGGATAACTTATCACCTGATCATGTTATTCATGACTTCCATTTAAAGACTATGAGCTTATATTGCCCTGACAAGACTCTTTTAGTCTTGACTGGAGCACCTAGCTTCTATTCTAAGGTGTTATTTCTCTTATACATGTATGTCGGTTAATGGACAAGCGATGTTTGGCATATTTGGCTTATCTTTGGGCCTATTCTTATGAGCCACCGTCATTGGAGACCACCAGGGTTGGTAGAGAGTTTATGGATATTTTCCCGACTCACTTACCCAGTGTTCCTCCGAATTGTGATATCAAATTTGCTATTGATGTCGAGTCATGCACTAAGTTGTTACCTATTGTCCCCTATAGGATGACTCCAGCTGAATTGAAGGAGCGATTGGAAGATTTGTTGAAGTTAGGACTTATTTGTTCGAGTGTATCTCCTGGGGTGCTCTTGTACGATATGTGAAGAAGAATGATTGAACTATGCGTATGTGTATCGACTATCTAAAGCAGGACATAGTGTCATCAAGAATAAGTATGCATTTCCTCGCATCGATGACCTTTTTTACCAGTTGCAGGGTGCCTCTATATTCTCCAAGATTTATTTGAGGTCTGGCTATCATCAGGTTAGAATTTGGGAGTCAGACATCCCGAATACAACTTTTAGGATGCTATGGGAATTATGAGTTTGTGTGCATATCATTCGGGTTAACTAATGCCCTGGCTGCTTTTATGGAATTGATAAACCAGGTGTCCAAATCCTACTTATACATATTTGATATTGTGTTTGTAGATGATATATTTGCTTATTCCAAGAGTGAGGAAAATCATGTTCAGCACTTTAGGACTTTACTTCAGAGGTTGAGGGAAGAAAATTTATATGTGAAGTTCTCAAAGTGTATGGTTTAGATCGGGTCTATGGGTTTTCTTGGGCATCTGATGACAAAGGAAAGTATTATGGTAGATCCGGCCAAGGTATCAGCTATTCGTGTTTTGCTAGGTGTACTCATATGACCGAGATTTGAAGTTTACTTAGGTTGGCGGGTTTATCATCAACATTTTGTTCAAGGATTGTCATCTATAGAAACCCCATTGACCAGACTTACTTAGAAGAATATAGCATTTCAGAGGAGTGTGGGTCGAGCTTTAAAAGCTCAAGGATGTATTGATTTCAACAACTATTGTTTCATTGCCCAAGGAGAGCGTGCCATTTGTGGTGTTTTCTAACGCTTCTGGAGTGGGCTTGGGTGGTGTACTGATGCAAAGGGTGAAGGTGATAGCATATGCCTTTACACAGTTGAAGGTGCATGACAGAAACTATTGTACCCATAATTTGGAGTTGGTTGTGTTTCTGTTTGTGTTGAGGTTATGGTGATATTATCTTTATGGCGTGTATTGTGAGATCTTTATCGATCACAGAAGTCTAAAATACATCTTTTCTCAACCTAATATAAATATGAGATGACGTAGGTTGTTAGACTTTCTTAAGTACTATGATATAACTAATCTATATCACCCCTGGAAGGAGAATGTAATAGTGGATGCTTTTAGTCGAAAGGCTACAAGTATGGGGAGTTTAGCATTCTTGAGGGCTGTGGAGGGGTGCTTAGCCTTTGAGGTTCAATCACTTGCTAGATAGTTGGTTCTATTCGACATTTCTTCTCCTCGGAGTATTTAGGCTTTTGAAGAGGCTAGATTTTCCTTGCCTAATAAGATATATGCTCATCAGTTTAAAGATCCCAGACTATGCATGATTTTTGATAAAATGTTGAGGAGTGAAGCCAAGGCGGCTACTATTGATTCATCAGGTGTTTTGAGGATAAATGGCAGAGTTTATGTGCCTATAGTGAGGGATTGGGTGAGATTGATATTAGAGGAGGCCCATTGGTCTAGATATTCCATCCATCCTGGAGTGACGAAGATGTAACATGATCAAAAACAACATTATAAGTTGTTTCAAATTAGAAGGAACACAACCTAGTTAATAGCAAAGTGTTTAAATAGCCAACAGGTCAAGTATGAGTAGCAAAAGCCCAATGGATCTATGTAGAGGATGCCCATTCATGAGTGAAAATAAAAGCAGGTGATTGTGGATTTTATTATAGGATTACCTATGGCCTTGGGCAAGTTTGATTCAGTTTGGGTGGTTATTGATTGTTTGACCAAGTTGGCTTACATTCTATGGGTGAAGACTCACTACAGTGTAGAGTAGTTGGCTAGGTTGTATATTTGGGACATTGTCAGAGTACATGGAGTGAAAGTGTTTATCGTATTAGATAGAGGGCCTGTGTTTACTTCCTATTTTTGGCGGGCTCTACAGCGTGGTTTTGGTACTCATTTAGATCTAAGTTCATTTTTCACCCGAGACTGATGGATAGTCTGTGTGGGCCAGATAACCTCGCCTTTTTGCGGTTTTAGATACTTTCCTTTCCTTTATGTTTGAGGACGAACACTATATTTAGTGGTAAACGATGTAATGACCTTGTTGGTCATATTTGAGCTTATCTATGAAAATTACCAATTTTCCCTTCCCTAAATTGTTTTGGACCTATTTTGAACTATGTGTATTGTTGGAACTGGAGTCTTGTGTTTTAAAAGTTGAATATATATGTTTTGGCAATTTTGGATGCTTAAGTTGTTCAAAAAGTGAGTTTTTGTATCATTTGGAGTTTAGGGTGTTGGATAAAAAATCTATCTATTCCATTAGCTCCGAAATGTTGAATCTGGTCTAGGGGAAGTTATAGAACTAAATTCAGAGTTAATGAAGTTTTTAGACCCAAAGTTGCATTTTTAGTTTTTTCTTGAGCAAAAGTTTGACTTTAGTCAACGCTTAGAGTTTGGAAGCTCAAATCAAAATTTCGATTGTTCCTATAGTTTCGAATGGTGAAACCAACACTAGAAATGGTCTCGTCACAATTTTTGGAGTTACCAAGAGTAGTATTACTATTTTGAGCTATAGACTAGTTTATTTGACTTGCATTGGTAATTATGTCAAGAAAACCTTGAAATTGAGTTTTGATTATTCTGTTGAGTTCGGGTTGTTGTTTTTGGTGTGGATACATATTTAGTTTGTATAATTCTTATTATAGATGAGTTGCGAGGGGTTATTCCGTGTTTTGAGCGTAGCTGGTTTTGTTGGTTCTTGTGTAGGTACCCATTGTACTCCATGTTCGTACCTTAGTACCCGTATTCATGGAGGGTCCCCCTCCTTGACCTTTTCATTCATAGAGGCCTTACCCTCATTTGTGGAGGGCACTATCCCAGAGCTCCACTTTTGCAGAGATGGGCCCGCATTCTCGGAATGTTAATTGGTATTGACCTCCCCATTCGCGGAGAAGAGTTTTTACCTGAACAGTGATATATCCAAGAAACACCAATTTTACTCCATTTTCAAACATTTCAAACTTTTTGGACAATTTTTTAAGAGAGTTTTCTAAGAATTCTTTTAAGTGTTTTTACCCTCTTTTTAACAAATTTCCATGAGTTTTATCTTGATTTTGTCATGATTTTCATGATTTTGAACGTCCAAAATTGGGAATTTTAGTTTGTGATTTCAAAACTTTAAATGATGATTTCTCCTTCGATTTGGACTCAATTTTAATAGGATTTTCAATAAACTTTAAATGATGATTTCTCCTTCGATTTGGACTCAATTTTAATAGGATTTTCAACCACGAACTCCTTTAAGTGTAGAAACAAATTTTTAAGTCAATGTCTAGATTCGAGGACTTTGAATTTTAGCCCTAATTTTGTTCATTTTGTCCCTAAACTCAATTCATGCCAATATGGGTATTAAGATTCATCTCTTCATGTGCAGTATCTATTTTATATAGTGTTTCATCGATTCGAGGATCATTTGGAGAATTGAGTTGATGAAAATCTTATCCAAGTGCGATTTCGACATCAAGGTAGGTTTGGATAACCTTCTTGGGACTGAAGTTGAGTTATTGGATACATTCATGTGATAATTGTAAGATATAGATTGATTCATGAGAAATTGGATTGTCATGATAGAATTTTGATGGGAATGTGACACTAGTGGTGCCAAAATTTGGGTAAATTGTGTTTCTATTGATTAACTGAGATTAAATCTTGAGAATTGAGATATGTTGGCTATTTATGTTATAATATGAGACTTGTGATACCACTTAGGAGAGTTATGAGGTAATTTAATGATAATTCTGATACGATTGAGATATATGATGATATTTTGGTACTTGAAGAGTCCGATTTCATTGACATTCAGATTATTAATGAGATGGTGATGATATGATACTCATTGATGGCCTTGTGGGATTAGTTGATGCACATACATAGCCTTTATGATGTTATTTCTATGATGCATATCATTATCATGTCATCTTACATATATGTACTCATATTGTGGCATTGGCATGTATACATCTCATATTGCGTTGGTACCACTAAGAAAATGTGATATTTGAGACAATCATATTACTTGGGATCTGTTTGCTAGTGCCAGAGTCTACCGAGGCATACTATTGAAATATATCTTAATACAGTGATTTTGCATGCATTGCATGCATATTATATTGGCCTTCACATAGATGGATTACCTAATATCTCTCTTCCGGCGCCAAAGTCCGCCGAGGTATTATCGATGACAGAGATGATAACGATATTGGAGACCACTTTACTTGTGCTAGAGTCCACCAAGGTGTCATCAGTGCCACGTACCGTCATGACGCTTGAGAGATTTTGTATATTGTCTGATTAGACCCCGATAGGTTCAACCTAGTAGGTTCAGTTCGGTATATGTATACACAAACACTAGAGTCTTCCATGATTCCATCTCCTACAATGCATTCATACCCTTCATGTGCATTGCATCCTTGATTGTCATAGCTATTTTATTCGATTCTTATATATGTTTATATTCTACACTAACCCTTTCCTTGCAAGTGGTAGTATTCATCGTTATCGTATACTTATTTGATTTCGCTTACCTAGTTGGTTGAACTTACTAGGTACATTTTGATGTACTCACCCTACTTTATTTCCTCCCTACAGATTGAGCATAGGAACCCACACAGGGTAGTTGATCTCACTCTATCAGTGTTACTATCAATCTATCCATATCTTAATGGTGAGGCTCAGACTTGGAATCCTCGTGGAACTTTTGAGAGATGCTTTATTGCTTTAGACATTGTATTAGCTATTATCAAGAAGCATTGCATCTTCCATTTGTGACAGTTCTATTTACCCATTCGCACTACTTTAGATGCTCTTGTACTCATGACTCTAGGTTTTGGTATTCCATGTTAAATGTGTGGTTATTTTTGGTTTACTTTATTTTCTTTACTTGTGATTCGGTTTTGGGTTGTGAAATTTGGGTTGATCCTACGAAGATTGAGGCGGTTGGGGATGGACTGGACCTATTTTAGTCACTGAGATATGTAGTTTTGTGGGCCTAGCTGGTTACTACAAACGATTAGTTCAGGGATTTTCTTCTATAGCAGCCCCATTGACCAAGCTCATTCAAAAGATGCTCCACTTCTATGGTCGAATCAATGTGAGGACAACTTCCGAAAGGTTAAGTATTTGTTGACTACAGCTCCTAATTTGACATTGCAAGAAGAGGATGTTGATTTCATGGTCTATTATAACGAATCTAGGGTTTTTTTTAGTAGAGTCTTGATGCGAAAGGGAAAGGTGATAGATTATGCTTCTAGACAGTCGAAGGCTCATAAGAAGAACTATCCCACCCATAACTAGGAGCAGGCGACTATTGTGTTTCTCTTGGAGGTGTGGAGACACTACTTTATGGTGTTCATTGTGACATCTTGACCGATTATCATATTCTACAGTACATATTTATCAAGAAGGACCTGAACTAGAGACAAAGCAGGTGGATTAAGTTTCTAAAAGATTATGATGTGACTATATTATACAACCCAATAAAGGCCAATATGATAGCAGATGCTTTGAGTAGCAAGGCTTCTCGTATGGGGAGTCTTGTCGCTATTCGACTTTAGGAGCGCCCATTGGCTAGAGATGTTCAGAGGTTAGCTAATTATTTTGTGAGATTGTAGCTTTCTTCGGATGGTGGTGTACTTTCTTGCTTGGATTCTCCTTCCTCCTTGATGTATCAGATTAGGAGTCACTGTTCGAGGATGAGAAACTATTTTTGGATTCATGACAAGGTAATTAGTGGGGAGGCTAAGGAAGCCAATCTCGATTTCGAGGGCATATTGAGGATCGAGGGCTAGATTTATGTGCCTAAAGTAGGTAATTTGATAAGATTTACACCAAAGGAGGTTCACATTGCTAGATATTCCGTTCACCCAAGGATAACTCAGATCTATCATAATTTAAGTCAACATTACTGGTGGTGTGGCATGAAGAAGGATGTAAAAGAGTTCGTAGCCAAGTGCTTAACATGTTGGAAGGTTATGTGTGAGCACTTGAGACTTGGTGGAGAGATTCAAAGGATACCCATTCCTGAGTATATTTGTGAATTCATTGCCATGAACTTTGTACGTGGTTTACCTCAGTCAGAGGTTTTGAATCTATTAGGGCAGTGGTGGATCGATTGACCGAGTTTGTCCACTTCATTTTTGTCACAGTGAAGTATAAAGTTGAGAGACTAGTCGAGCTCTACATTAGTCAAGTTGTGAGGCTTCACGGAGTCCCCGATTCCATCGTGTCAGATTGTGGCTCATTGTTCACTTTGTACTTTTGAAGGGCATCACATCATGGGTTGGATACCCATTTGGATCTGAATACAGCTTTTCACCCCAAACGGATGGCCAGTCTGAGAGGACCATTCAGGTGTTAAAAGATATGCTTTGAGCCTTTTTATTGATTTTTGTGCTAGTTGGGGCCAAAACATGGCCTTGGCGGAGTTTTCATACAACAACAGTTATCATTCCAACAATCAGATGGCTCCTTTTGAGGACTTATGTGGCCAGCGATGTTGATTTCCCATCCAATGGTTTGGCATGGTACCAATGGAATGTATGGGTGTTTATATGTAAAGAGATGATCCAGAGTAGGTGCGATTGACTCAGAGTAGATTAGTGACGGCCCAAAGTCGCTAAAAGAGCTATGCAAATAGTGGATTCGACAATAGGGTTTTTATGGTTTGTGAGATTGTTTGGTTGAAGGTCTCACCTTTATAGGGCATTATGAGATTCAAGAAGAAGGGAAAGCTTAGCTCGAACATTATTGGTCCTTTTGAGATTATAAACAGAGTGTGAGAGGTAACTTATAGACTTGCCATGCTACACAACCTATCTTCAGTCCATCCTGTGTTTAATGTCTCGATGTAGTGGCATTACATTACGGACGAGTCTCACGTGATTTCCCTTGATTCAGTTGAGTTGATCCCAGATTTGACTTATGTGGAGCCGCCTTTAGCAATTTTTGATATGCAGGTGAGGAAGTTGAGGACTAAGGAGATCACCTTAGTAAAGGTCCAATGGATCCATAGGCCCAAGAATGAGGCTACATAGGAGATAGTGTTAGATATGTGTGCCCTACACTCTTTGTTATTTGAGTCTTCAGATATGTCCCTTATATCATGTTCTAGGATGAACATTGCTTTTAGTAGTGGATGACGTAATGACCTCAAAGGCCAATTCTGGCATTTTTGACCAAATTACTATTTCCCCCTCCCGAAAGTTGCCTCGAGTCATTTTTGGTCGAGTTTAAAAGTTGAATTTTTAAAACCTTGTAAAAAGTTAGAAATTTGCTAAAGAAAGAGTCACTATAACATTTTTGACTTTTAGCCACCCTGACTAAGTGTGGCCTATAATATGAAAAAATGTTGTCTTTGATCAAAGGCCACACTTTTTGCCTTTAGGTAACGCTTTTGCAGGGGTGGCCTAAAGATGCCTAATCTTTGACTTAGGGCACACTTTTTAGGTATTGCCTCATCATCTATATTTTAAAAGTGTGGCCTATAAGGTACAAAAGCAGCATTTTGTAATAGCCCATATAACAACACTTTTACTTCATACAACTACAATTTTAAGCATAGCCTTTTCATACTTATTGGCTATGTTTTTGAAGCGTAGCAGTTTATAGCATCTCTAAAGGAACACTTTAAAGTGTATCCTTTGCTAATGTCCATTTCATGATTGACATTTCTATGGCTACAATTTTAAAAATTTACAATATTGACTAAAAAAATTTATATGCCAAAATATTTCTTATTGAAAATTATTTTTGTATATACTAATTACACTATGTATAATTTTTAAATTATCTCAAATACTAATTTTTCTTACAAATCATTAAATGTATAGATTTGCAATAAACTTCAAATAGTAATGTCTTGTACTGCAAATTCTTCTAAGACAATATTTTAAAGATGTGCATACTAGCAGCGAATTCCACAAAATCAAATGTAGTTAAACTCTAAAAATAGTTCATGTATGTCATCAGTCCGTTTTTACTAGCATATCCTCAATAGTACTATTTTTATCAAAAAATTTCTCTTTAATATTTTCCTTGTGTCACCTCCAAGCATCACAAAAACGTGTCATCATCCAATTCACTCCTGGTGGAATTAAGAATTTGATGCAAAATAAATAAATATTTAGCTTCAATTAATAATAAGCATACAATGAAATATAAAATCTCAAAGTTTATTGTTTTTACATTGACAAAGTTAGATCATAACACACCTGAAAACAATACTCAACATTTTCAATACCATCCATTTTGAAATGCTGCACATCACATAAGTGGGAGTCAGTTGCAAGTACATCTTAAGGGAAACTCAGAGATGTCTACATGTCTACAACAGACATCTATAATAGCCACCATCATGGAAAATTAACAGAAGCAGTCGAATCATTATAGATTAGGTAAACAGATATTATTTTGACATTAAAAGACGGAAGAGGAAGTTAACCGAAAACCATACAGAAGACAACATTTAAATAATGGCATATACAAACTCAAACCGTCATTAGAGTCAATCATAGAGTAGAGAGAAGGCAAAGAGGATCATTCACAGCCCGAGAACTTCACTTATTTTTCTCATAAGTACTCATTGTCTGACACAATCTTCAGATCAATGACATTTTTCAATAAGAGATCAGTGCCAAACTTGAGAACTTCTTTCAAAATATTAATCGCGTTAAGAAATTTCAATTAATGTTTGCTTCACTAGGAGATATATCATAGTAAACCAAAGAATAATCAAAATTTATATAGTTGTACCTGAAGAATACTTTGAGTAGCGCACTCTGTGCCAAGCGGCTTCATACAAATGTCAGGTAGAGATACCATTGAGTCAGAATAGTTCGCTTGAATTGCATCTATCTATTCAACATGCAGCAAACTTAGTGTCTAGGTAAAGAGGAAATATTAAAAGTATAGAGTAATTTTCAATTGCTTTATAAAATCTTGTGATAAACAAAACCATAAAGCAGAAGTCGAAAGATGTTCACTCATCTTGCAGGTAATTAAAGGGAGCATGATTCCTCTGAGTATACAGACAAGATTGTAGAAGATGGTTACCTTTATTTGTATGCTAAAGAGTAACTTCATGTTGTCTTCAATAACAATAGGAGGTGACTTTCTATTCTGCGGTAGAGATTGTACCAATTATGAGCTGCAAATTTTATGAAATGATAGTAATTTCCATGAGATTCAAAGGTCATTCAGTCCACTCCCACCTCAAAAATGGAAAGAAAACGAGAGAGACATTAATGCTCCCTTAACCCCTGATAAATGGGAAAAGTGGGACTCAGCTACTTAAGTTTTAAGGATAATAATTTAATAAAAATGGCAGACATGAGAAAAATAGTTTGAAGTACATCGGAACTGTAACTGGATCTAAAGGCAAACCGGATACTACAATTGTGAAACATTTCAGCAAGTCTGACTTAACAACATAGAGGCAATGGCAAAAGCATCTGACAGAAAGAACAACAAAACTTGCTCAATTCTATAAAATGGTGCAAGGTGGTTGTCAACAAATAGTTTCTCCTCTGCAGCTCTACTCCCATGGCCAACCCATAGCTGAAAATATCAAAGAATTTAGAACATGTGTAATTCAACAAATTAAAGAATATTAAAAGAATGATAAATACAAGCAAATACAGTCTTGTTAAGTGGAAGAAATGATAAAAAAGGAAATGAGACAGCTAAGCCACATCATACTTTCTCACGCCTTGTCTCAACTTTAAAACGGAAAAGAGCTAAGCAGAGCACAAAGACAATGAACAATGACGAACACAATACAAGGATTGGATTTATAGCCACCCATGTTCTATATCTCCTGGAAAGAGGGGTTATTTACTCAAACTTTTCATATCTGGAAGTAAAATACATAACTAATCACTACTCTTAAATGATTAAAAACATAGTAAATCACCTGTAGAACTTTGACATATATCCTTGTATAATTGAGAGTTGAACACCACTTGAAATTTGGGGGACAGCTTCAAGCATCTGAAGTTTTAAAATGAATTACAAATGGGAGGACACGACATAGAGTTATCTCATGGTGAATCCCATTATCAGGGGAGCTATGACTTAAAAGTCAACCAATAAACTATTACGACAAATAGAACAACAAATTTTTAAAATTTGTAAGGAAAGAAGCATATACAATCCAACCACCTTTTATAGTATTCAAACTATAGCTTTTGGCCTAGGCTCAACGGTGTTAGTTAGCAGACTCTTTACTTCATTTAACTGGATAAGTATTTAAGATGGGAATTCAAAAGGAAAGACACATTTTACAGACATGTATGATTCCCCAAACTCACGTTTTGACAAACTGTAAAGGAAAGTAGCACTAATATGGAAAGTAAGAAGGGAGACAAGCAAACGAATCACTGAGAGATTGCAAATTGGCATTCACCTGCATGGAAATATTCTCATCCTTTTGCTGCTGCTTTGGTGGATGGCACCATTTTTAGTGGCACTGATCAATGGCTTTGTTCTCAAAACTGGAGTCTCTTCTCTTTTTTTATGGAGAAAGCCCAATCCAAGAAAAACAGAAACTAATACAACATAGAGAATTGTGACAGAAACATCAATACACTTCACCTGTACCAATCAGGAGTTGAAACTGCATAAAACTCGTTTTTTTTTTATGTTTTGATAATGCAACAAAGACATATTTTACAAGTTATTCTAAGGGCTGAAATTCAATCTGAGCCATCATATATATAAATTGCAGAAGCAAATATATCATGTGACCCAATAAAATGAGCCTCTATTCACCTTAATAGACCCAATTCTCACTGAACAAGAACCTTTGTCTGAGCAGGAAGAGGAGCTGAACTTGAGCAAACAGAAGTCGAAGGGCAACCACCATATGAACAGCCTAATGATGTACCAGTGCATAAATACGTAAGCACATTCATAGGTTTCATTCTAGATGATTCAGGAGCAGTTGGTCTAAAATTGATTGCCTATAGAGATCCAGGGACTCCAAGTGGTTCTAGTCTTCCAACAAGTTCTTACCACTCTGCCAAATTAAGTGTCAGCACAGCATGCAGATTACAGACTAGATAAAAGATATCATATTATTATCCACGACACCACAATTATCTCTCTCTCTCTCTCTAAACAAAAATAAAGAGCAACTACCGGTTAGAATGTGTGTGAGTGTGTGTGAGAGTATAACCTCTTCAAGCCACTGCAACAAGCACTCCTGAAAATGGTAACAAGAAGCCAAAAACTACAAATACTGAGGCGTGGCAGGACGAAGACATGCAGGCCTTCTTTTTACATCTGTGCATATATTCAAAGTCAGGAACCAGGGAAAAGACACTTTACCTCCGAAATTTTTAGCACCTGCACCAATGAAATCTATAGCTCTTGTATTCATTGTACCAAATATTACACCCTTGCAAGATTCATACAACCCCCACCAAAAGTGTCAGCAATGAAAAAATGATTTCCATTAACAATAGAACTCTTTTTGACCTGAAAACAAGAAAATCATGAATTGCCTATATAAGACGATTGGTGCAACCAACAATACATGATATTTTAGATTAAATCAACATTCCTTGAAGTGTTCAGAACAACTGTAACAGTGGGAACGATATTAATGATAAAAAAATGGCCACGTAGGTAGCACTTACCTTGGAAGTAGATGTAACATTGATAAACTGGTTCGGAGAGCATGTAAGTTCACAAAATAAATTTACAGTAATTAGTGTTCCAAACCTCCGCCCCTGTTCGATGGAACTACCTGTTTGTATACCAGTTCTGTATGCCCATTTGCTTAGTGTGCATGGATTAATAGATATGTCAAGGGTTTGAAAGATAGGACCAAATTAGTTCCAATTGATCTTTGAAATAGGCCAATAAGGTGCCTTCTCTAGACCACAACGAAAAAGTGATTAAATATATCGACAACTTTGAGGGGCCATCATTTCTACTGATGACCCTGAAAAGTAGAAGTTTGTTGAAGAGTAGATAGCTTACAATGATACATTCATGAAAGAAATATATGGTAGCTTTAAAGGAGATATCTAGAAGCTTCTTGGACCTCAATTCGACTACTTAAAAAAGGCTCTCGACAAATTTGATGATGAACCTTTCTTTCTTGGTCAATTCAGTGAGGCCAACATAGCATGTGCTCCCTGCATTGAAAGGTTCTAAATCTCCTTGAAACAACAACAATATACCCAATGGATTCCCACAAGTGAGGTCTAGGGAGGGTAAAATGTTCGTAGACCTTACCATTACCTCACAGAGGTAGAGGCTTTTTCAGATAAAAAGGATTGTTGTGATTCTGACAGCAATGGAGAAATCATTGGCTGAATGATGAGAGAGAAAATCACCCTTTTCATGAGAAAACCTCGACTTTCTATAGTCTCATTCATTCCCTTCTGAGCTTTTTGCTTTCTATTTCTCAACTCAAGAAAATATTTTCCTTCATACTAAACGCAACCTAAATATTAAAAAATAAAATCCATGCAGAACAGAGAAAGATTGAGGCTCCGATTTGTGATAAGTTCATGCAACAAGAGTCCAACCATGCCATGGTTGCAAAAACCACCAGAAAAGCTTGGAGCATGCCCTGCAAAGATACAAGATAATCTCATATGCCTAATTAATTAGCTCAGAAGGGAATTAAAAATGGACAAAAATCATCATTCCCCCTTTAAGGTCATTGATTATACTCACCCTCACAACTTCCACTAGCCCTACCAGCAACACTCAATGTTCTCTGGGTGAAGCATTAGAGAAAAGAGAATGCACAGTATGATCATAGCATGAAAGGGAATAGAACCCTTTGAAATAATATGTAGCAACAATCAAAACAAGTTGTTATTTATATACTCCCTCCGTTTAAAACTAATAAAAGAGTTGTTTGGATTCTTAAAGCAATAGAGAAATCATTGGCTGAATGTTGAGATAGGCAACCACCCTTTCAATGAAAAATCCTCAACTCTCTGTAGCCTCATTATTTCTCGTTTGAGCTTTTTGACTTTTGTTTCTCAACTCTCAAAATAATTTTCCTTCATACCAACCACACCCTAAAATAAAACAAATTAAGCCAAGTTGAATAGAGAAAAATAGATAAGAAAAGATTCAGACATCTAGAAGGACAAAACTAGCAAAATGGATAGAGGAAGCCAAATCTTCTTGAAAAAGGTGTTTAATTATGATATCACATCTGGAAGTCCAAAACTAGCAAAACGGATAGAGGAAGTGAATAAGCTTGATAGCTAAATTTAGAAAAAAGCTGATCCCAAGGTAGTAGTGGACTTATATAAGAAAAGATTTTAGGTGTAAAACTGAATAATACACTTGAACTTGTCAATAGGTGCTTATGAAAGCAGGTCGATGTGAATAATAAAGTCTTAAAAACCTCATTGGCGCCAAGCGCGAGGGAATAATCAATCTTTCTACTCATTGTATGCCTAAAGTCTATGTAGCTCGACTTTAGCGAATTAGAAAAAAATAGAAATAACATAGTAGTGATAAGCACAACATGAAAATATAAATTAACATGGATGATTTCAGTCCGCATTAGCTTTATCGGTCTAAGAAAAATTTCAAAATCCTCTCGCTTAATCAATGGGTAATTCCCAAGGATAAGGATTATCTGATGGGTGTAATATTACTATACCCACCACCTAAAAACTGACACAAATCATATCAAAACCGCAAGAAAATCAGAATCCATAAGCACTATGTATAACCCGAGGCAACAAACCCAGCTGGTGCAATAAAGTCAGACTTTTAAAATTTAAATTTATACTTGATAATCTCTATTACAAAAAAAACCCTCTCAATGTGATGACCCTTGGGAAAAATGAGAAAATTATGAGGGTTTTTCATCTTTAGTGGTGAACAACCATGAATGGAGCTCAATAACATCAATTATAAAATGGAATTTTCGTATCTCAAACAATCCTAAAATTCTAAGAATTATTTTGAAATCATTATTCAATTTACTTTACATTAAAATATTAAAATCATTGAAGAAGTACCTATTCGAATTCGGGGCAAAGAGATTTCTTGAAACCTTCAGAGGATTCAATCGATGTTTAGAGTTGACACTTCAGGCAAACCTTAAAAGGATTCAATCTATGAGGTTGAGATGAATAGGCTGTTTGAGAGGATTCAATCAATTCTTATGAAGAAAAATTGATGCTTATTTAGATGTTGAGAGGATTCAATCATTCTTGCAAAGAAAGTCTGATCGATTACAGACTTAAGTTTCTATTCGGAGAAAGTCTGATCGATCAATTAAAGGAGAGATGAACAGGGTTTTTCTTGTGCCTGCCAAAATACTTAGATGAACAGGATCTGAAAAGGAGGGAAAGTTAAATAATTTTGAGGGAATATAATGTTTTAGTGAAAATTATAAGGCCACACTTTTAAAGTGTTATTTTTAGAATTATAAAAATAACACACTTTAAAAGTATAGTCATACATGTACAAATGTGTTGCCAATTATATGATGATACAACAACACTTATAAAGTTTATCTTATACCATTAATGAAAATGCTTTACAAGTGTTGCCTATATTATTGTGGCCCAAAGCTAAAAAGTAAGACTAAATTTTAAAAGCGTAAAAAAAAATGTTTGAGGCAACACATTATAAGTGTTGTCTAGATTTAGTTTAGCCTTAGGACTAAAACGTTATAGTGAGTTTTTAACGGCTTAAAGTTGGAAATTTTGAGTTTTGTGGTCATTTTGAATTTTGAGTACCGGATTACAATTTTTTTGATTCCATCAGCTTTGGAATGTCGAATCTGGTCTAGGAGAACTTGTAGAGTTGAATTTGGAGATAAAACGGAGATTTTAAGCCTAAAGTTGCATTTAGTTCATTTTGGATCATAAGTTTAACTTTGATCAACATTCGGATTTCAGAGGCTCGAATCAAAATTTCGATAAATCAAGTGGTTTTTGTTGGTAAAAGTAATGCTATTAATGGTTTCATTGTAATTTTAGAGCTCTCGTGATTATTTTAAGTATGGGAGTCTGAAATTAGTTTAAACGATCTTTCTCCAATTCTGAACCAAGGGGAATTCAAAGTATATCAATTCTGTTGAGTCCAGAACGCCATTTCTGGTACGGATCCATGTTTGGTTAATGTTCACAGGGTTCCAAATAAATCTCGAGGGTGCATTTTGTGTTTTATTATGTTGTGCAAGTGTTGTTTCTAGTGCAGGTTAGCTACTACTCCACGTTCACAGGGTCCCCACCGCGTTCGCGGAGGGTGGTGTGTTTAAACCTTCGCGTTTGCGGGGTTGGGGCCTACATTCACGGAGCACATGCTGCCTTCACTCTGCATGCGTGGATGAGATGATCACCTTCGCAGAGCTTCAATATCCCCTAGCTTTCGGTTTCACTTAGCATTAAAAACCCCTAAAAAAGTGAGTCATTTAAAATATGGGTTTTAATAAATTTCCTCCATTTTTAATATTCCAAGCTTCTTTTTAGAGAGGGATTTGAAGGATTTTCAAGGAAAATTGACTGGATAACTAGTTTTTAACCTATTCCATCAAGTTTCATTGATTAAATTAAGTTTTTAACTTATAATTGTGGGATTTTAATAGGAGAATTTGGGATTTTCTAGTCTTTGATTCCTAATATTATATTGATTTTTCCTGCCTCATTTTAACTCGATTTTCGAAACGGGTTTTACCGTTGAACTCCATATTACTTGGAGAATGTTTTCATGTATTTTGATTTCTACATTAGAGATATTTTTTCCAGCATAGAATTTTGGACATTTTATTGATTTTAGTGTCATTAGACTCGTTATGTAATTGAGATGCAATATTTGAATAGATTGTGGTGATTCAGTGTATCGTAGGAAGGAAAAACTTTGGATTTGACTTGATTCGCGACTTTATCTAAGGCAAGTGGACCTCTAACATTTCATCAAGTATGATTGAACCTTGTATGCGCCTATGTGTATGGAATTAAGTATTTTTGGGGTAGAATTTTATCATTATAGGCTTTGATCTTGAGATTTTTAATTTGACTAATTGTTCACATTGTGATATCTTTATTTGTGAATTAATTGTAAATTGAAATATACGTGATCTTGTGAATCTTTTGAGATTGATATTAAGACTGATATGATATCGAGGCATTGATGATGTTGATACTATGATAATATTGAAATAATTATGATGTTGACACTATGACATAATTGAGACTATACACATTGAATTCACTATTATTGAGGTCACGATTCACTATTCACTATAATTGAGATTATGCATATCTACAACTAAGAGATGGGTACGATAATATGTGGATAGGTGGACGAGGTCTCTATCGGTCGATGTTAGCGGAGGGTTTTTTCAGCGAGCCGAGGTAATATGCTAGGTTACATTAGGTTTGAGGTCATTTCTAGATGGGTGAGCATTGGCCGAGGTCATTACCAGCAATGTTCAAAGATACATATTTTATGCATGGCCTCCATAGGTTCCGCTCTGATGTTATTGGCGAATGTATATAGTATGATCGACATGCATCACAATTATTTGACATTTCATCATATTATCTACATCTTATGTCATTCACTCCACCTCATACCACTCCTTCTTGCTATAATTATATGAAATGCTTACGAGACTAGACATCTATTGTATTAGTGACTTGTTTATAGTTGGTCCTTTTTGAGTTGTGATGCTATATGATGAGTATATCTATCTCCTTGCGATTTCTCTATATTATATACATTGTGCGGAAATTTTCAGAGTGTACGATTATAGTTTGACGGTATGTGATTGGGTGCTAAGGAGTACTTGTGTTCTTTATTACTTTACGTTAGGTTATTTCTATTTGTTGAGTACCTTGTTTTTTGGTGCTCATCCCCTTGCTACATTTTTTCTAGATTGTGAGCCTAGTCCCACTTGTTAGCTTCCTTCATTTTAGGATCAAGCATCTGATCACTCGTCAGGTAGCTGGTTGTATCTTCGGCAGGCCTTTGAGGATTTTGTCATATGTTATGTTCTATTCGGGAAATAAATATTGAGACTTGTATTTTTATTTGTGTATTTTTATTATAGAGGTTTGTGCATGTGACACCAGTTCTGGGATGGTTGTAGTTTCGATTTCTCACGCTATCTTATTAGACTATTTCTATCTTCTGCTTTTATTATTATGTTTAGTTATTTTGGGATTGGGCTGACTCGCCTTGGTGTGTTAGGCAAGTGCCATCACACTTGGATTTTGGGTCATGATAGGTTTGACTTAGCACAAAGAAGGCTTGAGATGGGGTTTGATCTAATAGATGTTAAAGTTATTCACCCAGGGAATCCTAGTATCAACTATTTGTTTAAAACTATGTTGCCACCATAGATTTCCTTCATAAGCTAGGCTAGTGAATCCACATTTAGAACTGATTATTGAATGAATGGATGTTCCGTGATGGAGTCTACCTTGGCAAGTAGTCTCCCCCTTTCACAATGAAGGAGTTACGTTGGATTCCATGTTATAGCTCGCATGGTCTTATTGTTGGTAATAGTATTCTCCAAAAAATGATTATGTTACTGTAAGCTTTATATTCTTTGGATGTTTAGACCACACAACTTATGATTATGTTTTACTTAATGTTTTACTTAGTGTTTTATTCATGATTATGTATTGTACTCTTGCCTCCCATGGCTCAGGCATCATCCCATTCATGATATGTGTACTGATATCTATGTATGTCATGCATTTCTCACATATTTAGTACATTCTGACTTATAAACGCAACTTTGCCTACATTATTAAAAATATAGGGTTTAGTGTCCCTTTTTCCTCTTGAGGTGTTCTTGTGAAGACTATTGAAGAAGATTGGTGACTTTTTATGCTTCAAGGTCAAGTCAAATGATAGTCTACCTTATGTTGTTTAGTTTCTATTAGTATTTTGAGACTATGTCCTTTTACTACTTTTGAGGGTTACCTTGGAACATGTCTATAGCCCCCCGCCTATGCTATGTTTAGAGTCATATTGGATAATGTGTAAAAAGTCTATGATTTCTCTCCCTCTTTAGATTATGTTGTTCCTTCCGTTGTGATTTTACATAAGGCCCTTATACTTTTCCCTTATAGCTTGTGAGGATACTTGTTTTGCCTTATGAATGCTTATCGATATGCTAAGATAGCTTGGTTATGGTCCTTCAGAATTCTAATCGCCATACCACATCTAGGGCCTAGCTTGGGTCGTGACAATGCGAGTTTAGAAAAATCAAGTTCCATATCTATATACCATCGTAGAAATTGAGTATGTTTCTTTGATTGTCAACTCTTTTAGCCTTTTGAGACTTATATTAGTAGATCCATGTTAGAAAGATAAGTTCTACATCCTGACAAGGTACATGACTTCTCACTCACGTAGGAGAGTAGGTTGAATATTATCAGCTTAAGTGGTGTTTGTTATTTGTAAAAGAAATTATCCTATAAAGCTTCTACTAATTTTATGCACTTGCATAATTATAATGACATCACAAATATGATATATATAAGTTTTATAGATAGATTCATCTTCATATTTTGAATGCAAGTTCACATGTGACATTTATACATAGATTTTCAATATATATTTCATTTATTTTACTTTGATTTATGATTATGTTTCGCATTATCTTACATACTCAATATATACCACATAACGACTGTATACGTTTTCCTATGCTATATCCATTTATGGTATAGATTCACGCATTCATTCTCAGACATGTTGCTAGATGAGACATCTTGACTCAGGAACTTCATAGATTATTTGGTAGTTAAGTCTATTATTTGTTCAGTTACTATTTTAATATAGTGATAAGGTCTGCGTACATTCTACCCTCCCCAGACCCCACTTGTGGGATTTCACTGGGTATGTTGTTGTTATGCCTAGGACATGATTTAGTCAACCAAATTACAACTTCTTCTAGCATTTCATTCATGTCTAATTGTGCACTACCAGTATGCTAACATCAAGGGTCCATTTGGGATCATTTGTGATCTTGCGTTTTGATCACACCTAGCTAGTAAACTTGGATCATGACAAATTTTAAATCAAAATATTAGGTTCAATCTGCTTCTAGTAAAGTCATTTTTATAGAATTGAAGCACGCCACACTTATAATTGGGAGACTACAGGATGTTTAGAAAATTTCCCTTATTTCATACTCTAGATTGTACAACAAATCTATCCTCTAAGAAATATATGCAGATTCATGTTTTCCTTTATCTTGATCTAAAGTGTTCCCCAAGTCGTAACTTGGTACTTTGAATTCCAAAGGACCCTAAGCTAACCACATGGCATACATAAACATACTGAAATACGAGAAAGCATAAAGAAATAGAAATAAAACGGAGATAGTCTGAACAATAGCATGATATAAAAGAAAAGTCTAAAATGACAATATAGACTAAATATCAAAGGAAGTCTGAAAAGTCTCTACTAAAGAAGAATAATTACTATGACAGGCCATAGCTAACTCAAATTTTAATCTCAATCTAACTATAAGCTGAATGCGAAGTACCTAAACCTATATGTTAAATAATATAGGCGAAAAAAGCATGGGTTCAATATTATGAGATGTAATTATGTGGAGAATATGTAAACAAGTACCAATGTATCATGCTGAATTCTGATAACCGTTGATGCAATGACCAAATGAATTATGTAACTAAACTGATATCTAGAATAACTGAAATAACTATAATAATTGATACAATTTCAATGCACGGGACTGAAAGTCATATCATAAACTGAGTGAGAGATATCCTAAACCAATATAAACTATGTGGGCCATAACATTGTGTCTAGTTTCTTCTCCATATCTAAAAGTGGTTGTCCTACTTGCTAATGTAAGGAACTTAATCACGAGCTTAAGTGGATCCACTAGGTAGTCTTTGTCCAATTGGGACATCCTATGGTTGCACATAATTCTAGGTCCTTGACAAGCTCCTCTGGTCTGACTCGGTGATATGTAATACTCTCAATAGGAATAGTCATGCATAATCATAACTCATAATTTTTTTAAAAAGAATGAAAATCTAGCATTGCCCACATTTTCATAAAAGACTCAGATCATATACATAGCTCCTAAATCATGTTAGGATTTCATAAAAAACTAGTATGATACACTTAATCAAAAGCATCGATTCATGGTGAAAATACTTCAACCAAGAGAAAATCTCAAATCATAAATTCATACTGAGGTGCTTAAATTACAAGCAAGTCTAAATTTAATGAAATCATGATGATATTTTCTTAAAAGCATTTTAAATTCACAGTTCTCTTTCGACTATAGTTCATGCATGTCAACAAAGTTGAATTCATAATCCTAAAGCACTTGCATATTACTATAAATGAAATTCATCCTTAACACCATCAATTCAATCATGCGTTTGAAGATTAATTCATAAGAATTCAATGCAATCAAATAGAATCCATAAGAAAACATTTGAACCCCAATTTGAATCATGATCAAAATGTGAGAATTATAGTATAAATTGGGAATCCATGGATAGATAATGATCCAAGGATGAAATTCTCACATACCTCATCTAAAGTTCGGGCTTAAAATTTTCATAAGGGAGACTTGAATTCAAGAATCCTAGATTTCACCATATTCTTGCCTTGGGAAAGTTGTTCTAGAGTGAACATTTTCTAATTAGGTTGGGAGTTGAGAGAATGAGGGATTAGACTTATAGGTACCCCTAAATTCCAATTAATAAAATCCAATAAGTTGTTCTTACATAAAAATATAAGCCTTTCAAAGAATGCACAATGGTCCTAAGAGTGGCCTATTAGTTCGAAAGCTTACGCCATATTACTATTCATTATGTTATTGAACCAAAAATATGATATGCATTCATATTTTTTTAAGATCCTTTGTTACATAGAACCTCCATGAAAGGAGAAAGTATGTGTTTATCTTCTTGAAAAGTATTGACACTTGAAAGATGGTGTAATTTGGGTTTCACAATTTGATTTATCAGGTCATGATAACAGTACTATCAACTCACCAATAAGTAAGCCTAACCACATAGTCCAGAGCCATAGGCAATTGACTGCCACAATCAGAAGAAAAGAAATAATAATAACAACAACAACAACAACAACAACAATAATAATAATCACAATAATAATAATAATGATAATGAGAATGAGAAAGAGAAGGAGAAGCAAAAGGAGAAGGAGAAGGAGGGAGAGAAGAAGAAGAAGAAGGAGAACAACACGATAACATCGAAGACTTGGTATGTGTCATGTCGCGCCCTGGGAGGGTAACCAAGACATGGCCGGCACCTAGAGACTATTACTAGTCCCCAAGTGAAATACTTGGCCTCATCACATCTATTTAATTCAAAAAATCTACATATCAGCAAAAGTAAAGGCAAGTAAATGGGCTCATCTCATCTAATATCTCAAATAATAATAAGGGCTAGTAGAAAGAACTAGCTCACAATCTCAACATCAACGTTCAACCATCGTCTATGAAGCCTCTATCACTAATCATGTGGTGCCAATAAAAGACCTATGGCTGCCCAAATCAAAATGTAAGAATAGTAAAAATCTAACTCTAAAGCAAGATGAAATTATAATAGTGGATCTTCCAGAGTATGGGAGGCTAACTAATAGTTGAGAATCTCATTTCTTCAATGGAGCGCCTGTTTACGATCTCTAGTACCTGCCATTGCATCATAAAATGATACAGTCTAAAGGGAACATCAGTACGTGGAATGTAAGGGTATGTAAAATAGCTATGCGAAACAGAAATAAGTAGAATAATATGAAACAACATCAACTCAAAACAATTATCAGTATCAACTCAAATCGTCAAATGTCTATATATGCAGGAAAAAAGAGTAGGCAAGTTACCTATCAACTAATCAACCTCATTAATCAAATCAAACTCATTACACCACTAATCTCATCTCGACTCAGAGTACTCCGGGTAGGAAATTTATGGGAGTTTCTCTTATCTGACAACAATCACTTATGAGCCAATGAATGTATAACAATCACACTGATGTTGCCACAGCCATTCCGAACTTGCCAGGTAGGGATCAAATTGAAACCATATTGGCTCACCCAATATTGAGTCAGCCGTTAATAAGTCCGTTATTGCTTTCAGGGACTTCTAATCAAGACGGAACCACAATATATATAATGATTCTAAGCCTCACCTACGTTTGGCGACGTAGTTTGACGATTTCAAGTTGGACTATCTCTTACTCTTTCGGTGCTCGAGACTCATCTCATGACTCAATGCTTATAAAACCATTCATCCAATCAACTCATAGAGACTTTGGCCCTATCATAAATCAATCTCATATTGATTTTTACCCTCTCATCAATCAACATCTCATAGGGACTTTAGCCCTCTTAACAATCAACATCTCATAAGGACTTTAGCCCTATTATCATCAATCAATCTCATCAATGACTCATGATTTAGAACAATCATTATGGAACAATCGAATAGACACATAGGTGGAGGTTGTTCATAGACTCATAGGGCCATCAAATTTATCAACTCATCATCATTAGGGCCATCAAATTTATCAACTCATCATCATTCTCTGATCACAATCACAATAACAACCGACAATCTTAACTCAATGCTCTAGACTTAATTCTTAAGTTCATTATGCATGCTTTAAAAAATAGTCATGTAGGGTTATGCAATTCATCATGAAAATGTTCAATTCCAAAAAAACAAGTTTATGTTGATCATCAACATAAAAATATATATAATTTAATGGATTTCAAGAAAAACTATCAAGGATTCATGTATGTAGACTCTCCAAATCATCAACTCATCTATGACTATATATGGGGCACACGGGAGAACAATTCCATATTTTTGATTTATCCTTACATACCTGGGATGAAGTCATCAATCAATCACGTCAAGGATCTCCTCTCGAAATGCTCAACCCCAAGCTCTTCTCCTCTTTCCTCAAGCCATAGCCTTGTTAGATTATTGGAATAGGACTTAGAATGGGGGTTTTAGACCCTTTTTACGTAAAACAACCTAAATTGATTGTGTATAGAGTTTAGGAGGGGTTTGGAATAGACCAGAATGCCCCTCGTAAAATTTAGAATTTTTTTCCAGTTCGGAGAAGCCTAGTTCAGGAGGCGGACTAGTCACGTACTGTGCATATTCAGATAAAATGATTTTGAATGAGTTTTATCAATTCCGTCACAATGTTTTTAAAAAAATTTAAGTCCACGTCCGCGACACAGGCTGGATACGCTCTTGTCTCGCACCAACACTATTTTGGTCTTCGGATAAAAAAATTATCTTTTTATCTAGTCATTCTAAATATCGACCGAGACCATCTTCCAACTCAATTTTTTTTGTTGAACGCAAATCCTTCCTCAGATTTGTCATACAAGCATTGGAAGATGTGTTATGCGCACAACCTCCTCTAGGCGTATTTGGTAATTTACCGGGCATTACATCATCTCCGCCTTGGGATCATTTGAGTAAAGGTAGATATCAAGGGATAAATAGACTCAAGACTCATCTCAAAACTCAACTCAATCAATCAAACTCTTGACTCTTTCTCGACCTCAACCAATACTACTCAGACTTAAGAATAGAAGGTCACATCAACAAATAGATCAATTATTTTAGTGAAGGGTTAGGAATTTCTCTTCAACACTCTAATCATATGGCACAAATAGGTGTGGATGTTTGGCCTTCATATCTTCCTCAGCTTCCCATGTGGCTTTCTCAATGAATTGATTTCTCTATAGGACTTTGACTGAGGTTATCTCTTTATTCCTCAACTTATGAATCTGACGATCAAGGATTTGAACTGGGACCTCTTCATAAGACACGCTATCCTTTGCTCTAATGCTATCAACAGGGACCACCAAGGCAGGATCTCCACAGAATTTCTTCAACATCGACACATGGAATACTAGATGGATTCCATCTAACTTAGAAGGCAAATCTAACTCAAAAGCAACGTTCGCATTCCTATTTACAATCTGATACGGTAAAACATAGCGTTGACTCAACTTTCCCTTCTTCCCAAATCTTATGACACCCTTCATAGGTGACACTTTCTAATACACCCAATCATTTACCTCGAACTCCAAGTCTCTTCTTCTCACGTCGGTATAAGATTTCTGGTGACTTTGGGTAGTCTTCAATCTCTCTCTAATGATCTTAACCTTCTACATCGATTGGCGGACAAGTTCAGGCCCAATCAATTTCTCTTCTCCAACCTCAAACCACCCAATTGGTGATGTATATCTCCTTACATACAAGGATTCATAGGGAGCCATTTGAATTCTTTAATGATAACTATTGTTCTATGCAAATTCAATAAATGATAGGTGATCATCGCAATTTCCTTTGAAATTAAGAACACAGGCTCTCAAGATATCCTCTAAGGTCTGAATTGTGTGCTCTGCCTGACTATCTGTCTGTGCATGAAAGGTTGTACTCAAGTTCACTTTAGTACCCAATCCTTTCTGGATTGATCTCCAAAATTAGGAGGTGAATTGAGCTCCTCTATTCGAGATGATGGACAAGGGGACTCCATGCAACTTCACAATCTCTTGGATATACAACTTGGTATACTCGTCCGCAGTTTCGGTTATCTTAAATGCCAAGAATTAAGCCGATTTAGTCATCCCATCTACAATCACCCATATTAAATCATGTTGCTTTCGAGACCTTAGTAGTCTATTAATGAAGTCCATATTGATAATCTCCCGCTTCCATTGTGGAATTTCAAAGTTTTCAGCCAATCCACATGGCCTTTGATGCTCAACTTTCACTTGCTGGCACTTAAGGCACTTTGAAACGAATTCAACAATATCCCTCTTTATTCCACTCCACCAATAGACTTCTCTCAAGTTGTGGTACATCTTCTAGAGCCCGGATGAATGGAATATATAGTGCTATGGGCTTCAACCATGATTCTGTCTTGAATACCATCAACATCTGGAACACATAATCTACTCTAGTATCACAACACTACATTTCACCCTTTGGAGAAAACCATCACTTTCTGTTTGTGGAAAGCCTCCTTCAATTGGAGAATGACAGGATCTTGGTCTTGCTTTTCCTTCACCTCTGCAACTAAGGATGAAGCAGACCCATTCTAAACATTAACTCCTCCCTCATTATTCTCCTCAAGTTGAATTCACAATTGAGCTAATCGATGCACTTCTTTGGCCAACTCCTTCTTTCCTTCATCAACATAGGCTATGCTACCCATTGAAAATCTTCTAAGAGCGCCAGCAACAATGTTAGCTTTGCCTGGGTGGTAGAGAATGCTCATGTCATAATGATTAAGCTACTCTAACCATCTCCTCTGTCGCAAGTTGAGCTATTTCTGATTAAAGACATACTGCAAACTCTTGTGGTTAGTGAACACATCCACATTCACTCCATATAAGTAGTGGCGCCAGATTTTAAGTGCAAACACCACCGCTGCAAACTCAAGATCATGGTTTGGATAGTTCCTCTCATGAACCTTAAGTTGTCTGGAAGCATAGGCTATCACTTTCCCCCTCTGCATCAGCGTACATACCAATCCAATCCTCAAAGCATCAAATAGATTAAAAATCCGTATTCCCATTGGGCAAGGTTAGAATCTGTGCAGTAGTCAATCTCATCTTCAACTCTTGGAAACCCTTCTGACATTTGTCGGACTGCTGAAACTTGACTTTCTTCTGAGTCAATTTAGTCAATGGTGCGGATAGGGAAGAAAATCCATCAATAAATCTGCGGTAATAGCCTTCCCACCGCAAGAAACTTCTCATTTCAGTCGGATAGGTTGACCTGGGCCAGTTCTTAACCGCTTCAATCATTTGGGCATCTACTCGAATACCATCACCAGAAACCATGTGGCTAGATAATCCATGGACTAAAACCAGAATTCACACTTCAAGAATTTCGCATACAACTTATGGTCCTTAAGTATTTGGAGAACAACTCTGAGGTGATTAGCATGCTCCTCCTCCTCTCTCGAATATACCAAAATGGCACCGATGAATACAATCACAATCATATCAAGATACTGTCTGAATACCCTATTTATCAAGTCCATAAAGGTTGCAGGTGCATTCGTTAATCCAAAGGACATGACCAAGAACTCAAAATGGCCATATCTAGTCCCGAAAGCTGTCTTTTGAATATCACATTTCCTCACATTCAACTAATGGTAGCCAAATCTGTGGTCTATCTTTGAGAACAAGAGACACCCTGAAGTTGGTCAAACAAATCATCTATCCTTGGAAGAGGATACTTATTCTTTATGGTAATCTTATTAAGTTGCATGTAATCAATAAACATTCTAAGGGACCCATCTTTCTTTCGCATGAATAGGACTGGGGCGCCCCAATGAGAAACACTCGGCCTAATAAAGTTGTTCTCTAACAGATTTTTCAATTGTTCTTTAAACTTTTTCAACTCAGCGGGGGCCATCCTATAAGGTGGAATCAAAATAGGCTTGGTACCAGGAAGAACATCAATCTCGAAGTCAATCTCCCAATCAGAAGGTACTCCATGTAGATATCTGGAAACACTTCAAGAAACTCATTCACAATCAGGACTGACACAAAAGTGAGAGACTCGACATCATCAGATTTAATTCGCATGAGGTGATAAACACAACCTTTGAAATTCATCTTTCGGGCCCTAAGGTATGAGATAAACTTTCCCCTAGGTGCAACAAAATCACCCTTCCAATCAAGAACCAGTTCATTTTGGAAATTGGAACTTAATGGTTTGAGATCTACAATCGATAGAGGCATAACAAGCGTGAAGCCCATCCATGCCAAGAATTAAAATCATCTCCAACTCAACCAAATCTACAAGAGTATCCCTATGATGGATGGAGAATACACAAGCTTTATAGATTCTCTTAGCTAGAATAGACTTACCCACTAGAGTAGAAACATCAAAAGGTTCAAGAAGAATCTCACGGGTTCTATCAAATCTATTGGCCACACAAGGAGTTACAAATGACAATGTGGCACCTGAATCCATCAAAACATAATAATCAAATGTAAAGTCTAAAATCATACCCATCATAACATCTAGGGAGTTCTCCTGATCTTGAAGACTACCCATCGCATACAAACAGTTTATTGCTCCGCTTGCACTTCACGTATTACCCCTCTGGTTTCCTCTAACTAGCAGGGCTGGTGTAGTAGAGTAAGCCCTGTCAGCTTACTTTGGACAATCTTTCTGGTAGTGACCCACTTGGCCACATTTATAGCACACATCATTCCCGTTATAACTTCTTCCCAAGTGCATTTTGCCACACTTATCACACGGTGGCTTACCTTGTGAACCTTGTGCCGCACTAGCTTTTGACTGAGGTCTGTGATTCCCAAAATTTTGAGATCTCTATCATACCTGCCACTAGCAGATGATGGTGCTGGAAATCGGTGTCCATTTTCTTTCCTTCCTACCTCATGACTAGATGTTTTAGCTTTCTTACGCTTGAACTCTTCCTTGCCATGCTATCTCTCCTCTTTAGCTTGTTGCACAAATGTCATCAGTTTCCCGACATCTATATCACTCACGAGCATTGCTCTCCTCCCATTGCTCTTGGGTCTTCTATTCAACCCATCAACATACATCTCCATTCTTCTGCTCATATTAGCAACCATGATCGAAGCATAGCAAGATAGTTTCGTGAACTTCCACCCGTATTCTTGCATAGTCATAGAGCCCTATTTCAAATTTAGGAACTCTCACATCTTAGCCTCTCTTCGTTCCCTTAGGAAGAAGCATCCCAAGAAAGGTTCCTCAAATATTGCCCAAGTCAAACATTAGCATCATCCCCTCTACATTTCTTCTATTGGTCGAACCACAGTCTAGACACACCCTTGTGTTGGTATGCAGCTAGTTCAACCCTATCAACATCAGCCACATGCATCACTTGGAACACCTTCGCAAGTTACTCCACATAGTTCTCCAGATCTTTAGCGGATCCAAATCCCGTGAACTCAGACGGATTAATCCACAAAAACTTTCGGACTCTGGAGGTGTCATGTGCATCTTGTCTTCCTGCTCCTTGTCTTACGACAAATGTTGTGACAGCCAAAGCCCAAGTTTGAATAACCTAGGTAGCTCAGCATTTGAGACCTCATCTTGAGAGGGTTTCTCAACAGGGACAGCTTGGTCCGTAGGCTCCTCGTGTACTTAAGACATAGGTGGGTTAACATCTTGTCTGGCAGGACATCCCCTTCCTTTGACGGCTCTTCTTGGAGGCATGTTATCAGTTCTTCATGCATAGATTACGGATAATAAGATCTTTAATGGAGCTTAACTCCATCGCACGAGTTGGAATAAGAAGAAAAATGTAACAATTCCTAATGTCCTATAGCCTCCTGCTTATGAAATGTGGTCGACAGTACACCCATAAACAAGACTCTACTAGACATGGCTTCATAGACTCCCTAAGACACTAGAACTCTATTCTCTGATACCATGTTTGTCACGCCCGGGAGGGTACACAAAACATGGTCGGCACCTAGAGACTATTGCTAGTCCCCGAGCGAACCACTTGGCCTCATCACATCTATTCTATTCAACAACTCTACAGGTCAATAGAAGTAAAAGAAAGTAAATGGACTCATATAATCTAATATCTCAAATATTAAATATAATAATAAGGACTAGTAGAAAGAACTAGCTCACAATCTCAACATCAATGTTCAACCATCGTCTATGAAGCCTCTATCACTAATCATAGGGTGCAAATAAAAGACCCATGATTACCCAAATCAAAAGATAAGAGTAGTCAAATTAAACTCTAAAGCAAGATGAAATAATAATAGTGGATCCTACAGAGTATAAGATGCTCACCAATAAGCTGAGGATCTCGTATCTTCAACGGAGCGCCTGTTGATGATCTTTAGTACCTGCCTCTACATCATAAAATGATGCAATCCAATGAGGACGTCATTACAAGGAATGTACTGGCATGTAAAATAGATGATTGAAACAGAAACCGGTATTATAACATTTAACAACATCGACTCAAAACCATCATCAATATCAAATCAAATCGTCAAATGTCTACCTATGCAAGAATAAAGAGTAGAAAAGAAACCCATCAACCAATCAACCTCATCAATCAAATCATATTCATCTCAAAGGAGCTCACCTCCTCTCATCTCATCTCAACTCAGAGTATTCAAGGTAGGAAATTTATGGGAGTTTCTCTTATCCGACAACAATCACTTATGGGCCAGTGAATGTACATCAATCATGCTGATGTTGCCACAACTGTTCCAAACTTTCCAGGTAGGGAAAGAATCGAAATAATATTGGTTCACCCAATATGGAGTAAGCTGTCAATAAGTCCTTTATTGCTTTCAGGGAATTCTAATCGAAAGTGAACCATAATATATGTGATGGTTCTAGGCCTCATGTACATTCGGTAACGTAGTTTGACGAGTTCAAGTCAGACTAACTCTCACTCTTTCGATGCTCAATACTTCTCCCATGACTCAATGCTCATAAAATCATCCATCCCATCAACTCATAAGGACTTTGTCCCTATCATCAAATCTCACAGGGGTTTTAACCCTCTCATCAATCAACATCTCATAGGGTATTTAGCCCTCTTATCAATCAGCATCTCATAGGGACTTTAACCCTCTCATCAATCAATCTCATCAAAGACTCAAGATTTAGAACAATCATTCGGGAACAATTGAATATACATATCGGTGGAGTTCATTTATAAAGACTCATAGGGCCATCAAATTCTATCAACTCATCATCATTCTGTCATCACAATCACAATCACAATCGACAATCTCAACTCTCTAGACTCAATTCTTAAGTTCATTATGCTTGCTTTCAGAAATAGTCATGTAGGGTGATGTAATTCTTCATGAAAATGTTCAATTCCAAAAAGCAAGTTTATGATGATCATCAACACAATGAAATTTATGAATTTAAATAGATTTTCAAGAAAAACCATAAAGAATTCATGTTTGTAGACTCTCCAAATCATCAACTCATGTATGACCATCTATGGGGCACACGAGAGGACAATCCCATGTTTTTAATTTAGCCTTACATACCTGGGATGAAGTTATCAATCGATCATGTCAAGGATCTCCTCTCGAATCGCTCAACCTCAAGCTCTTCTCCTCTTTCCTCAAGCCCTAGCCTTGATAGATTATTGGAATAGGACATAAAATGGGGGTTTTAGACCCTTTTTACGTAAAACAGCCTAAATAGATTGTGGACAGAGTTTAGAAGGGGTTTGGAATAGACCAAAATGCCCCTCGTAAAATTTAAAAAAAAAATTCAGTTCGGAGAAGTCTAGTTTAGGACGTGGACTAGTCGCATACTGTGCATTTTCGAAAAAAAAAGGTTTCTAAACGAGTTTTTTCAATCCCGTACAGGGCCGCGACGCGCTTCGGTCATGCACCAACACTATTTTGTGCTTCAGATCGAAAAATATCTTTTGATTGGGTTGTTCTAAAAATCGACCAAGACCATCTTTCCACTCAATTTTTCATGGTGATCACAAATCTAGCAGTGGATTTTTCGTATGATCCTTAAAAGATGCGTTACGCACATACCTTCTCTCTAGGGGTAATTTGGTAATTTTACCAAGCATTACATATCTGTAGTCAAGCTACTAGACGAAAATAAAGGAGTACAAAGCTTTTAGTGATAGTAGTATGGATTGTCTTTGAATCAAAAGCAAAGACTAGCCCCAACCACCAGTGAAGTAGATAGGTAACTCTGGATGCCAAGAACTCACCCATGCATCCAAAATCGAAGAGTTGCTCCACACGATATCCAAATCAGCAAAGAAAATCCATACTGTAATATATAAGAAGCAAAAGTGTAGTTTGACTACCAACAAATGACACTCAGCAAGCATCGATCTAGTGAGCTCCAAAGATAAAGCAAGTATAATATCATATAAGCATGGAGCATATTTCACATTTAACTAAAGTAGTATTAGGAAATTAGCAATCGGGACAAATTGAAACAAAAGGGATAAAAAGGGAAACAAGCAGTGGTTCAAGAGACATACCTGATGGCATTAGCCAAGAACCTAATCATAATGACACACTCCAATGGAGGAAATCTTAACTAAAGAAATCCTAATAGGTTATTTCACCACTAGCATATGAAACTAGTATCACAACCCTAACTTAGGGCCTAGCCGTGACACGGAGAATGTGATACCCGAAGGAGCGTTATCCAACCCTCTTGTTCATATCATAAGCATACATAAGGTAAAATAAGAATTCATAAGAGTATGAAAGTAAAACATAGCATCATAAAGAGTCAAAATTTTCCAACAAAGCAAATTACATCAACATAGTTTCCAAAACATGCCTCTACATAATAGATCTTAGCAAGAAGTTGAACATAGCTTTTGTAGCTCACCCTTAAGATTAGCATAGTACAAAAGTCTTAGAACAAAATCATATGCATGAAACATAAGGGCTTGTCCTTAAACCATGGGAACTCACCAATCTTCAATAGCAAGTATTAAAAAGCTAGCAACAATAGTGGGGAGTAGAATCATCATCCGCCCCTACTTGGCGATATCATGTAGGAAATATTATGCGTTAGTACATATAAATGTATTACATATGTAAGAAAGCAATGCATCAAGAAACATCATACATAATAGGAATATGCATAGACATAAGAAATAAAATTAGGATAAGATATGCATGAATAATTCAACATTTAAAATTATGTGCGGAAGCATCATAAAACATTTTATGTCCTAGTATACATATACATATATATATATATATATATATATATATATATATATATATATATATATATGGGAATAAGACCATAATTGAAAATAGGACTATGCAGACTATTACATGGAATATCGATGTTTCCTCTATACCAAGTAAAATAAGAATCTACTTAGCCAAGGTAGACCCGATCCTCACCCAATAGGCTCTATCCTAGCATAGTGCCCATCAATTTACACCATCCTTTAGAAACTATCCTAGGATGGTGAGAACCCATCATTTTGATCCCAGCTTTTAGGCTCTATCCAAATACGGTAAGTGTCCATTAAAAAGATATATGGTTCCATTAGCACACCTTTAATATAAATAAAAATGAACATCATTCCTATGGTAGCACGTAGTTGTGGGATAATGGAATCTACCAATGCCCTCTCGGTGCTAAGGTCATATCCCACGAAATACATAATCATGCATATACATAGATATCATCATAGTTCATACTTTTTTAAAATCATACATACATAGCTTATGAAATAGACATCACGACCTCATCATATCATAAGAATAGTCCATCTACATCACTTTTGCATATAGTGTGGGCATATGCCCCATCTTATCATCATCATCATAAAGATTAGGGTCATAAGTCACTCTCATGATCATATCATCATTGACATCATAACAACATCATCATTATCATCATTAAATTATACTTTTCATACTTAGAGTTATACTTCATAAAAATCATAGCTTTGTCATAGGAAATTAGGGTTATGTGTGAGTTCATGAATCATTAAGTTAAATTCCTGCCATTAAATGAAACTCATGTAAGGATCATATAATTGAATCGCACTGACTCATTTATAAAGTAACCGACATCAATATAAAAAATTCCTAATCATCATATAGTTGCATCATTCATTGTCCAATCATCAATTTCATGCAATTGACTTTAATTCATAGTAGGATAGACAGATAGTCATCATCTCATTCATAATTGAAGAATTGGTGTATAAGAAGAGAAAACCCATATAATTTCACAATTGAATTAAGATAAAGCTAGAGAATTGAGAAGGAACTCCATTGAAGAAAGATTCTATAGATTATTCTCACATACCTTAAGTGTTTGACTTAGAAAGCTTGAAGAAAAAGGGAGGATTTCTTTAATGGAGTGTTTCTTGTAGGAAAAGAAATCCCTTGGGAGTTGATCTAGAGAGAGAATTTTTGTAGGGAGTGATTTTATGAATAATGAGTTAATTTGGGAGTTAAGGGCATTATATTGGATAGGATTAAGTTTGAAAAACCATCCAAATATGTTTGTAAGTCAGTTAGAAATGAGTTCTAACGATTTCACTTGAAACTAGAATTGTTAAAAAATTATTGAAAAATAGGGACCAATGACGCTATGCCAACTTGTTCCCCGGCAGGTAATTTTTATGTGAAATTTAATTTTCCCTGTTTTGACCTAGGAATACATGTAGATCACTTTTGTTCATAATGGAACCCTCTTCGTGAAGCAGGTTGGCCGTGTACCTTTCTCGATAAGAAATTTCTTACAAAAAATTATTTTTCGCTATAGTCGATCTAAAAATTGAAAGAGGCCGTTTTCCTGCACAATTTTGCCTCTTGAATAAGAATTTGGCCTTGAATTTCCCAAAAAGATTACAGATAATGTGATATGAAAGGTATCATTCATAAAATCATATGATGATATTTTGAGAGGTGTTACAATATCTCCCCCTTGGGAATATTCATCCTTGAATAAGATCAAGTTAAGCTTGAGTAAAGTAGAGTATGTAACTCACATCTTATCTTGAATGCAATAATGCAACGTTAAAACAACTTCAGAAATCATTTTTGTGAGTAGGCATGCATGTAGTATGACATAGAGATATAGATTCTTAGAAGCTTCAAGGGATTAAACATGAGTAACTAAGCACCTTAGGCTTCAGTAGATGGAATGAGGTAAGGATATCATTTCATCATGTCTACCTCTGCTTCCCATGTTGCACTTGTTGATTTCTCCAGAAATATTTGATGGATGCAACTTTCTTGTTTCTCAATCTTTTTACTTGCCAGTCCAAAATCTCAACCGGAACTTCCTCATAGATTAAATCTTCAATGCCCATGTCATTAAAAGGTACTATAATATTCGGATCACCAATACATTTCCTTATCATTGGAACATGAAATATTGCATGAATCATGGACAACTCCGTTGGCAACTCTAAATTGTAAGCCATATTACCTATCCTCTCCAAGATCTTGTAAGGACCTAGATAGCTAGAGATTAACTTGTCATTTTTTGCAAATCGTACAACACCTTTCATAAGAGATACATTAAGATACACCCAATCATCCACATTGAATTCAAGATCCATCTTTCTAACATCACAACATGACCTTTGGAAACTTTGGGCTATTTTCAACCTCTCCCTTATGAGAAGTACTTTCTCCATAGCCTCAAATACCAAATTGTAACCAATCAAAGACATCTCTCTAACATCAAACCATCTTTCCAGGGATCTACATCTCCTCCCATTTAATGCCTCAAAAGGTATCATCTTAACGCTTAAATGATAGGTATTGTTGTATACAATTCAATTAAAGGGTGATGATCATCCCAATTTCACTTGAAATTAAGTACACATGCCCTCAATAGATCTTCCAATGTTTGAATGGTTCTCTTGGCTTGCACATCCATTTGGGGATGAAATACGGTGCTTAACTTCACCTTGGTACCAAGATATCTTTGATAAAACCTCCAAACGTGTGATTTAAATTGAGTACTACAAAAAATTATTATGGAAAAAGACAAACCATATAACTTTTGCCAATTCCTTGATATATATATTAGCATAATTATCCATACCATAAGATGTCTTAACTGATAGAAAATGGGCTGATTTGTTCATCCTATCCACAATCACCCATATAGAATCCAATTACCTTCTAGTCTTAGGCAAGCTCGTAGTGAAATCCATGTTTACATCTTCCCATTTCCACATAAGAATATCAATATCATTAGCGAGACATCCTGGTCTTTTATGCTCAACTTTCACTTGTTAGAAATTTGAGCATTCGCTACAAACATAGCTATATCGTTCTTCACACCATTCCACCAATATAGTTTCCTTAAATCTCTATACATGTTGGTGGATTTGGGACGAATAGAATACTATGAGCTATGAGCTTCACTCAATATCTTCCCTCATAGTTCATCAATATCTGGAAGACATAATCGGTCTTGGCAATGAAGTAAGCCATCTCCCCCTTTTGAGAAAATCACAACCTTCTTATCAACCACCAACTTCTTTAACTCCAATAATGTTGGATCCATATCTTTGTATGCCTTAACCCTCTCTGTCAATGATGACTCTGCTCCATTATGCACAAAAAGGTTACCTAAATGTGAACTACTCAATCTTACACCTAATCGGGCCAATCGATGGAAATGTTTTACCAATTTCTTTATTTCTTTCTCAACATGAGCTATACTATCTGTAGGCACCCTACTAAAGGCATCAACCACAATATTTTCCTTACCTATATGATGTAATACACTCATATCATAGTCTTTGAGCAATTCTATCCATCTCCATTATCTAAGGTTCAAGTCCCATTTTCTAAAAATATATTGCGAGCTCATGGTCGGTAAATATAGAAACATGTACCTGATGAAGATAGTGATGCCATATTTTCAATGCAAACACAATGGCCAATAACTCAAGATCATGGGTTGGGTAATTCCTCTCATGAACATTAAATTGCCTTGAAACATAGGTAATGACTTTTCCATGTTGCATCAACACACAACTTAATCGCACACATGAAGCATCACAATAAACAAGAAATCCATCTGAACCTTTCGATAATGTCAAAATAGAGGCTGAAGTAAGGTGATCCTTCAATGTTTTAAAACTCTTTTCACATTCATCCGACCATTGGAATTTCATCTTCTTTTGTGTAAATTTAGTTAAATGCAATACGATAGAGTAGAATCTTTCAAAAAATTTTCTATAATGTCTAGCCAAACCCTAAAAACTCCTAATATTTAAAAGAGACAATGGTCTAGGACAATTCATCACCACCTCCATTTTTTTCGGATTAACCGTAACACTATCACTAGACACAATTTGTCCAAGAAATGCCACCTTTCTCAATAAAAATTTGCACTTTCTAAACTTGGAAAATAATTGTTTGTCTCTCAAGGTTTGCAACACAATTTTCATGTGAACCATGTCTTCCTGTTCACTGTGGGAGTAAACCAATAGATCATCAATAAAGACCACCACAGATATATCTAGATAGGGCTTGAAAATTAGATTCATCAAATTCATAAAGATGGTGGCAACATTTGTCAACCCAAATAGCATAACTAAGAATTTCGAATGACCATACGTTTTTTGGAAATCCGTTTTGGGAATGTCACTCTTCTTAATGCTCAATTGGTTATACCTGAACCGAAGATCAATTTTAGAGAAATAACTAGTACCTTGTAATTGGTTGAATAGGTCATCAATCCTTAGAAGTGGATAGTTATTTTTAATAGTCACCTTATTAAATTGTTGATAATCTACACACATATGAAGTGAACCATCCTTCTTTCTTACAAATAATATGACAGCACCCCATGAAGTCACACTAGGTCTTATAAACCCTTTATCAAGAAATCCCTCAATTACTCCTTTAATTCTTTCAATTCCGTTGAGGCTATTCGATATGGAGGTCTAAAAATAGGTTGGGCATAGGGTAGAAGATCATTGACAAAGTCAATATTCCTTTTGGGAGGAATATCAAGTAACTCATTTGGAAAGACACATAAGAATATTTTAACTATAGGAACCGAATCAAGAGTGGGAACTTCAGACTCTACATCCCTAACTCGGCAACATGATATGTGCATCCCTAAAAAATCCTTTCCCTTGCTTTCATATAGCAGATGAATTTATACATAAACACTGAATTGGTTCCGTACCATTCAAGAATAGGCTGATTAGGAACTTCGAATTTGACCCTATGGGTTCTACAATCAATAGAGTTATTAGATGTATGCAACCAATCCCTACCAAAAATAACATCAATCGCCCATGTTAAGCTCAAAAAGATCACATGAAAAAACACTATGCAATAAATTAATGGGACAATTTCTATAGACTTTCATAGCCACAACTGACACACCTACCGGATTATAGACCGAATAGGGCTTTTTCAAGACATAATTAGACACATCAAACATTATGGAAAGATAAGGAATAACAAACAACATATTAGCACCGGGTCAATAAAGCATATGCACCAAAATTAAAGACTCATAAAGTACTCATTACTACTCGTAGAGCATAGAAATGGCTTCCACGGGGTCTACCTCCATGAGCTTGGGCACCTTGTGGAACTTGTCATTTTTTAGACCCTTAACCTTGAAGTCGCCTCACTTTCCTTTTATTAGCAACATTAGGATACTCAAAACTTTTGTACCCCCTCTTCGCACAACCAAAAAAAACATTAGTACCTCTTAAATAATCACCTCCATGGTTCCCCCCAAACTTGGTACACCTCGGAGGAATAGAACCACCGTTAGAAACATCACCTTATGCCTTAGGAGTAGATACCCTAAATCCTTAGTCAGTACCTTTAGATGATAGTTGTCCTTGTTGGAAACGGCTACCATTGATCCTAGCATGAGAAAAGCCACCATCAAATCTAGCCCTCTTGTACTCCCTCCCATTCATCCTTTGAAGTTTCTCACTCTCTATTTGTTCGAACAGGCCATAAGTCTATAAATATCTATTTTATGTTATCTTATACTCCATCTTCACCAAATCAGATCTACCCAAAATAAACTTGTTCATGTGGGCTCTTGGATTGGCAACAAAAGAAGGAGCATACTCAGATTACTTTGTGAACTTGAGGTCATACTCCCTCACACTTATATTACCTTGTTTCAAGTTCATAAACTCCATCACTTTCGCTTCCCTTAACTCAAGGGGAAAGAAACTATAAAAAAAAATGGTCTTGAGGACCTCCCAACCAATAGGCCCTTCCTTATCACTCCTCTAGGACTTTTATTGTGTAAATCAAACTTGTGCAACTCCTTTAAGTTAGTAAGCCGCCAACTCCACATCCTTTTCAGAAGATACCACCATAATCTGAACAAGTTTATAGACTTCATCAATGACCTCTTGTCGGTCCTTGCCCACCTTGGAACAATAAAACACAGAGAGATTTATCCTTGTAAAATCCCTCACTCTAGAATCAGGGTAGGAGTCTTTGGAAAAGTGACAAGTTGAGCTAATGTAGTGATAGCGACTTGTAACTCATCATTAGTCACCTGGTAAACTTGAGGATCTTGAGGAATTTGCAAAGCCGGAGAAGTTTAGTCCTTATTAGCATCAACTCCTCTAGGTAACGAATCTTCTCGTGGAGCCATTCTCTAAAATTTTCAAAGGACAAACATTAGAGGAAAAAAGTCTTGAAAGAATGACATAGATCACAAAGAAGTGAAAAAATTCTAAATGTCTTATAGCCCCCTATTCATGGATGTGGCACACTTTAAACTTATGAATAAGACTCTACTAGACACGACATATTGGATTCCCTAGGATGATTTCAAACCTTGGGCTCTGTTACAATCTTTGTTATAACCCAAACCTAGCGCCTAACCATGACACGGCAAATGTGATAATCGAAGGTGCCTCATCCAAACCTCTTATTCATACCATAAGTCTATATAAAGTGAAATAAATATTCATGAGAGTAAGAAAGCAGAATATAGAATCATAATAGTAAATATTTTCTATCAAGGGAAATTGCATCAACACAATATCCCAAATATGCCTTTACATCATAGATCTTGGCAGGGACTAGAACATAGCTTTACAAGCTCACCCTCAAGATTAGCATAGTAAAAAAGGTCTTAGAACAACATCATAAGCCTAAAACATAAGGGATTGTCTCCAAACCATGTGAACTCACCAATCTTAAATAGTAAGTATACAAAAGCTAGCAACAATAGTGAGGAGTAAAAATATTGTTCACCCATACATAATGATATCATGTAGGCTAGAGTATGCATCAATTCGTTGAAATGTACTAAGTATGTAAGAACGCAATAAATCAATGAACATCGTACATAATAGAAATATGCATAGACATAAGAAATAGAGAAAGGACAAGATATGCATGAACAATGAAACATTCAAAATCATTTGTGAAAGCATCCCAAAATATTTCGTATCCTTGTAGGCATATATATGTGGGATAAAGATCATAATCGAAAATAAGAACATACAAACAATTACATTGAATCTTGATCTTGCCTCTACACCAAGTAAAAGATCAGTATGCTTTGCCAAGGTAAACTCGATCGTCACCCTATACGCTCTCTCCTAAAGTTCTGAGAACCCATCATTTTGACCACAACCTTTAAGCTCTTTCCTCACATAGTGAGAACCCATCATTTTGACCAACCTTTCAGGCTCTATCCTTGAATGGTGAGTATCCATGAAAAGCTATATGGATCCATTAGTACACCTTAAAGGCATATAAACACGAACATCATTCCAATGGTAGCACATAGTTATGGCATAATGGAATCCATGGATTCCCTATCGGTTCTAAGTCATATTCCACCGGATACATAATCATTCATATACATAAACATCATCATAGTTCACACTTTATCAAAACCATACTTTCTTAGCTTGTAAAATAGACATCATGGCCTCATCATATCATAGGTATAGTCCATCTATATGATGTTTTAATATAGTGTGGGTTTACTCTCCATCTTATCATCATCATCATAAACATTTGGGTCATAACTCCCTCATCATCATATCATCATTATCATCGTAATATCATCATCATCATCATAACCATCATTAAAACATACTTTTCATACTTAGAATTATACTTCATAAAAATTATCACTTTATCATAGGAAACTAAGGTCATATGTGGGTTCATGAACAATTGAGTTAAAATCATGCAATTATATAAGAATCATGTATGACTCATGTAATTAAAATCACATGGAAACATTTGTAAAAGAACTCACATCAATTTCAAAAAGCCCAAATCATCATATACTTGACACCGCTCATGTTAAAATAATCAATTTCAAGCAATTGACTTGAATTCACAGTAGGATAGATCAATAGTCATCATCTCATTCATAATTGACGAATTGGAGTAGAAATAGAGAAACCCATACAATTTCATAATTGAATTAATATAGAACTTGGGAATTGAGAAGTAACTCCATAGAAAAAAGGATTCTATGGATAAATCTCACATACCTTATGTGTTTGACCTAGAAAGCGTGAAGAAAAATGAAAGATTTTTCTTCACTTGATCTTCAATAGAGTGTTTCTTGTAGGAGAAGAAAGCCTTTGAGAGTTTATCTAGAGCGAGAATTTCTTTAGGGAGTGATTTGATGAAGAATGAGTTAATTTGGGGGTTAAGGGCTTTACATAGGATAGTTTAAGTACCAAAAATCATCCGAATACATTTTTAAGTCAATTAGGAATGAGTTCCAATGAATTTACTTAAAATTGGAATTGTTTGAAAAAATTTGAACAGTTGGGGACTAAGGGCGCGGCGTGGACTTGTTCCTCGCAGGTTATTTTAGTGCAAAATTCCATTTGCTACTTTTTTTTTACTAGGAATGCATGTGCATCACTTTTATACATAATGTGACGCTCTCTACGATGCGGGTTTGTCGCCTACCTTTCTAGATAAGCAATTTCTTATGAAAAATTATTTTTCAATACAGGGAGACTATTTTCCCACACAATTTTGCTTCCTGGACAAGAATCCAGCCTCAAACTTTCTAGAAAGATTACGTAGAAAGTGATATGCAAGGTATAATTCATAAGATCATATGAAGGCATTTTGAGAGATATTACAACCAGAAGGTCATGTCAATACAATCCTTGTATATAAAGGTTAGATAAAGAAGAACAAGGGGAGTAACTACCTTCAAACAAGATACTATCCTTTATACTGCAACAAGTTTGCATGTAGTCAAACTATACCTTACTAATCCCCTCTTTGCCCATTAGGTGCACATCAAGAAAAGAAACCTATATGGCATCCCATAAAATCTATAGGTATAAGTAATTATGTTGATGATAGGTAATGCACTTGAATGAGAGTTAAATAATAATAATAAGTAGTAGTATCATCAATGTCAAACGTCTCATACCAAGGTATATATATATCTACTTCAAGTCTGGGCCAGGAACTAGGACCCATGCGCCTCCCAGGTATTGCTTTATATATATATATACACACACACACACACACACACACATATATATATATATATATGTATATGTATATGTATACCTCAATCATCTAGGTTTTGTTCCGCCATAGCAATCGAAGATATAAAATCAAATCAGTATAAAAAAAGGCCGAGGATTCACCTATCGAGAAAAAAAAATAATGAGCACACCCCAGAAGCCTCAGCCTAACATATAACAAGCGCATCCCAAATGCCTTCGATTCAAGTCTCAAGTAGTAAAGGTTG
This sequence comes from Solanum rostratum, assembly GCA_029948455.1. Classification (NCBI taxonomy): domain Eukaryota; kingdom Viridiplantae; phylum Streptophyta; class Magnoliopsida; order Solanales; family Solanaceae; genus Solanum; species Solanum rostratum. The sequence goes on from CM057053.1 coordinate 26,520,522, forward strand.
TATGAAATCCATTTAGAAAATAAATATATAGAAAAGTAGTGCGGGTAAACACCCAATTTTCATAAAACAATGTTAGGAAATAATGCATGCACTCAGGTCATAATATAATCATGCATGAACGAGTAACCAACGCAGTGCATGCCATTACGAGCATCCACTTAACATGTACAATCACATACAAAGTATTACTAAAAGTAGCTAACCCTTAGAGCACAAAAACAACCCCAAAATACCACTGATTTGTGATCAAGACCTAGGGATCAAATGTACCCTACAAGTCAACAATAATACACAAAAGAATATCAACTCTTACTAGTTAACAAGAAGGAAATTTTAAAGAAACAAGTGTCCAAAAGGGCAATCAAAAGGCTCCAAGTCCAATAGAAGATATAACCCCAGTACTACAAACACAACTAACTCTACCCAATGGCTATGAAGGAAATATCAAGTCATCTAGCACTTAATTCTAAAATAGGAACAATATTTAGTCACAAGTCTAGCTAGGATTAAAACACTAAGGCTACATCATGACTTCCAAACTAGGGAAGGTTACAAGGCTAGTAAGGCTAACTAAAACATAACTAAAAACATTATCATCCAGCTAAGAATTCCATAAGGACAAACTAGTCTAAGGTTTAAAACAAGGTACAACAAAATAGGAAACAAGGGTCAATGTCTAATTCATCACATATAATCCAAACCACAAGTAATTTTACATTAAATATTATCTTATAGATCTCTATATAAAGAAAGTAGATGGTAGTCTACCTCGTAGCCAAGCACGCCGGCTCCAAGTCCACTTCACGATAACTTTCTTTGCTTGAATCACCTCTAAATGTTACCATGGTATAAAAATATTGATTACCTCATCAATATATATATGTTTTTACACCTAAATTGTATTTTTAGGAGATGGACCTAAAATGGAATTATAGGACCCATAATGAGAATCCCAAAATTGATACTATAAAAGGGTATAGAGCTTGTACCCAAAAATGGGGCACAAACTGAAGCTCAAAATGAGATAAATTAATCTAACATAAAAAATACCATTGAAGTTTAAAACCAAGATTGGGCAGCCCCTTTGGAGTAGAAATTACCTGAAAGTGATGCCTTGCATGCTTCGAGAACAGTCCCAAGATTAGCCACACAAAAACCTAAACCAACGCAACTGGAATCACCCATTTTGAATCTCTATAGATCCCAAAATCGCTAAAGGAATTGGGGGTCTGGGATAGTTGCATAACGGTCTTAAAATAAAGGTCTGAATAGCATATCTCTGTGAATGTAGAGGAAAGGCCCCAAAACGAACACAGTTGACCCTTCAAAATTTCCACAAATGTAGTGCTTGGCCCTAAAATATAGAAGTTCAATATTTAGACCTTAAAACAAAGTGAAATGACACCTGTGTATGTGGAGGCAAAAAGTGATACACCGCTATAAACACGGTACTTAGACTTGCAAATGTGGAGGCCATTATAGCTTGCACCAGATTTTGCTAAATCAGCAATGTTAGCCAAGTTCAAATCTTCAACGAGATTTTCAGGATTTCTTCGGAACCCATGCACACAAAAAGCTATGCTACCCCATCAAATTTAACATTATGAACTCAATGGCGCAGTCAAAATTTCCAATAGAGATCATCTTAAAAAAGTGAGACCTACACCCAAGCACTATTTTAAAACAACATCACTAAAAAGGCTAGAAATGTGATTGAAAGCCTCATGACACGCATGAAAGGTCATTATAGTCCAAAGTTAAAATTGAGAGCTAATCGTGTAATAGAATTCTCAAGCGCAATTTTCAAGGATGTTGATCAAAGTCAAACTTGGGAAAATATTAGAAGGTTAAAATGCGAAATGGTTTAAACTCACATTGAAAGCATCAAAACTCAAGTTAACCATGCTTTTAGCCTAATTTGGTCATTCCGAAGATGATGGAACTGTTAGAATTTTTTTATAAGGTTGTTGACCTATATATTTTACCAAAGTCAACCTTTTAAGTTATGAGGACCTCCAAACATGAAAATTTACATAAAAATTGAATGAAACTAAACTGTCAGTGCCAGCAAGTCATAAATAACTTGGGGTCACTATAGAGAAGCTATAAATGCTGAAAAGAATGAATATGGGCAGGTTCATAATGTGTTGACTCATTAAGAAAGACTTTTAGATGAAGAAATTCATAATACAAGTAATACGAATCCCAAATAAAACCCTACGATTGCTTAATTTAGTGAAAATTTCATGGTTCCCGCAACCCTAGTTGTGGGCTTATATTATCGAACTTTCAAGAATTGAAATGTAAAGCATGGTAAAATTTATGTTTAAATTTTTTATACGGAATGAAAAATCTAAATATTGAGTTACATGAACAAACATTGACCAAAAATTAGATTCCAACTTCAAAAGATACTCCAAACGCAAAACTAGAATCTTTGTTCTTTTGCTTACTGCCTAAGCGTGTTCCTTGATGAAAACTTATGAAATATTTATGTTTTGATTGTGATTTCCCATCTCAAAAATTTGGTGCTTAATGATACCTTGAAAATAAAATAAAAACCAACTTATATAGTGCTTAAACCTAGCCCAAAACTAGGTGGAAAAGGAATCCTAATTTGGGCAGGAAACTTAGATTTTCTAGATGCTGGACACTTTCATAGTACATACCATGATCTGTGGCCAGTTTCACTCTCCATGAACTCCTTGGTGGTATCCTCTTTGCCTAGAAACTAGAAACAATTTGCTCCTCTTCATGGGGCTTCTTCACAAACCGTGAAGGTTTCCACGATCCATGAAAAAGGGTCGTGGTGAATTCCTTGGTTGCACATTGTCTAGGTTTTCTTTGTTGTGCCTCTTCATGAGGATCTTCATGTCTCATCAAACACACCATGAGCTATGGTGTTGGCTTGTGGTGTGTGTTTTTGTTCGACTTTTTGGGACCCTCTCCTAGACGACTCCTTTCATGAATGGACTTGCACACCATGGGTTGTGAAAGACCTCTTGGTGAGCTTCCATGGCTAGATTTTCTTTGACTTGTCATGCTTTAATTGTTGGAACATTTGTACATTGCTCATGACCGTGTTGCATCTTCGTACACTCATCTAAACGATGTGCAAGTCCATACATGGTATATTTCATGAATTCTAATCCAAGGATTCTTGATTGCTTCCACAATGGCTTCATATTTGTACATAACATCCGTGTCTTATCCCCATTCAAAGTTCCAGCCTTTGCTAATGTCCAGCACCTTCTGTATTGGCTCAATATCAGTTCAAATGCGCTGATTCCAGTCCAATTCTCTATGATTTCAATCCATTCACCATTCGATGACTCTTTGATTATGCTTTGTTTTGTATCAGTAGCCCTCACACGATTGTCCAACCGTCACATTGTTGCTATTAAGGCTCATTATGATGATTTGGAGTATCCCATGAATGAAAGTGTTTCTGCTCCTTGTCTAGATCAACACAAAATAGTTCATCATCCGTAATACCATGAGATTATCGTTTTCGTAGTTGTCTCATATTTAACTGCCCTATACACTTCTCCCACACTATAATCCAGCCCCAAGTGCATTGATTTCAATTCCATCGTATGCGAATGCGATCAATTTCTGATCAAACAACTATATAGCTCACACATACTTCATCTGTTTTGCCTTCACAAGCTCGTCCAATCATAAAATTATTGTTTCTAACAACTATATAGCTCACACGTACCACGCTGCAAACCATTTGTGACAGCTCCTTTCAAAATCGATCAAAGTCACTAGCATATCAATCCATTGTCTGATAAATCATTGGAATCTTTGTTTTTCTAAAAATGAACATAGAATGTATATCAACATACAAAAAGTGCTTAAGAACTAAAAATAGTGCTATGTTTTGGGCATTATAAAAGATGTATTTTCACTACTCATCAAACACCCTCAAGTTAGAATCATTGCTTGTCCTCAAGCAATAATGAAAAATAAAATAAATGACGGTGCAAATACAAGTATCTATCAGAAATCATACACTAACCCCTCAATCATGAAACATATGCCCAAAAAGTGAGTTTGCAATGTAGTCCCACCCCAAATTACTTAAAAAGACCAAGTTAAGCATTATATTATACACAATTGCCCAAGTAGGATCAAGAATAAGGATGAACTAGTTAGATTAGCAACCAAACAATGCAAGGATCATTCCCTCACAACGATGAAGTCTCACACTCAATATATAAATGCAAAACAAAGACTGGAATATAGACACTCGTGCTCAGAAAAGACATCTAATAAATACACATGTACAGACCATAGGCTTGTTCTTATTTTCACGACCTTGACTCTTGAATGACCTTTTTAGGATCTCATTAGGACTTTTACTGTTTGTAACATCGGCTTAGGCTAAGTTAGGATAGATTTAAGATTTAAGTGATTGTTTACCCCTATGAGACATCGCTTTGGCTTAGCCCTTTATTTTATGCCCCCGAACGCTTTTTGTTCCTATTTTCTCACTTTCTTTCCTGTTTGGAGTGTTTTCCCTTTTCATTTATTTTTTTCTTTCTTTTTTATCACTCTTTTTGTTTTACTCATGGCCAGATCCCAATCATTTCTTTTTTTTCTCTCATCACTTTGCCTTTTTCATACCTTAAATATTTCTTCATTCTTCATAGTAGTCACCCTCAACTTAGGCTTTTGGCATAATTTGAGATGGACAATGTCATTTAGAGGACTCGGGCCAGCATAAGCCACCCTCAACTTAGGCTTTTATCTGGTGTTGAGGTTCACAATGTCCCTGAAGAGACTAGAGGCAATGGAAGGTCTTCATATAGACAAGCAAGGTGAGTTGGGTTATTACAAAGAAAAAGGTCTATTTAGGATCAACTTTTGGTTCAAAGGGCACAAATTCTTTTGGTTGGTCGAATTTAGGCTAAGTGACTTATCCAAAAAATGGCCTAAGATCCTATCCTAATCCAATCAATTTATTGATTTAGTGCGATCAACCGAGAAAGTTCTAGTTTATAAGTGAATTAATCGAATTAAATAAATAAGCTCACCACACATGGCACATCTCCAACACTATTTAGTGCTAAACAAAAAACTCATGCTTCAGTAATCAAGATGCCAACCAAAAAATGTATATAATGATTTACAAGAATCAACACAAGTTAGTTAGGATTGAATGCATGCACTTACAAGCTTTTTGAATTTTTTTTTTCAAATTTGGGGATTTTTGTTACAAAAGTCATGGGTTACAATAAACTTCTACAAACACTTATATTTACACAGACAAACAACCTAAACATGTCAGTTTTACTAGATAACACACCTTCAGAGAAATGAAACATGACAAGAAAAACTCCTCAGGGTTCATGATGGCCCACTTCCATCCAAATATTGTGCATTGTACCCAATGCATGTCAAACTAAAGTATGAAACAAGGGAAGTGGTCATACCTGTGAAGCCCTAGGCATCAATCGTAGTGTACGTGATTACTCATACTTCATCAAACTCATACTTCATCAAGTATCCTCATGGGTTGCCTCCCATGTAGCTCTTAATTTATCATCGTAGCATGACATACCCAAAACTACACTCTCTTTTCAGTCTAACGAGTTTGAACAATGTCATTGGGTAGTAGACCATTCTTCCTGTGATTCAGTGCTGCTGAAATTTCGCCATTTGTTGTTCCAAGTGATTGATTGAGGTTGAGTGTGACTCAACCACTTGGTTCATTCTCAACATATCACTCCTCATATTTTTGACTCCAAATTCATTTCAATCAACCTTTTGGAGAACTTTTCTCACCGTCCCTTCGAACCTAGAGTTACTTGACCTTGTTTTGTCCTTTTTCTATTTCCAGGATGTATATATGCACCATTTCAATCAGTTTGGTAATTGTCTCGTTGCTGTCAATTTCCTTAATCATGGTTGTCCCCTTTATTATAATATCCATCCCATTGATAGTTCCGACGTTTGTTCAGGGAGTCGTAAGTCCGAAAACCCTCCTAATTGTTGACGAACTCGGCATCTTCATGAAAGTTAAAGGAATGATTATCATACCAATTTGCATTATTGATATCCTTGACGTTTTCAAGCTCTCCAGACAATCTGTTTAGTTAGTAGCTCCATGTAGGTCTTGATGTGAGCCATGTCCTGGTCTCACTCTTATTCTCTCCTCTTGTGCTCCATCGATATCTCAAAGATTGAACCAGTGCTATCAGAATCCCATGTGTACCCTACCCGATTATTTCTTGAGACTTTATCCAGGATTGTTGTGGCTTCTTGGAATGTCATGGCCATGAATGATCCTCCACATGTTGCATCAACAATTGGTTTAATAACAAAGTTATAGGATCTATTAAATGCCTCTTTCAGGTGTTTATCCATGATTGTGGTTTAGGCACTACTTCAGCTTCTGTCTAAACCTTTCCCAAGTCTCATATAAGGCCTTTAATGATTTCTACTTGTGAGCACTTATTTTATATTTAAGTTGTAGCTTTTGGGATGGTGGAATGTAAGGAACCGACCTAGAGGCCTAGTTGTCACACGATGATTGAGCTAACCGAAGGCAACTCACCCAAGCCATCTCTAGCATCTTAAGCTTTCAAAGGCATTAAGAAAATATTTTGCTGAAGAAACTGGGGGAAAAGGGTCTAAGGGTCGATTTTGACAATGAAGAAATATTAAAAATAATAAAAATACTACAGTCAACTTGTTTGTCCACATGTATGACATCTACATCATAAACGGAGGGATTAGTATCGGTTGATCTCCATCAAATAGAAAGGAATCCATAAAAAGGAAATATAGAAAGTAAAAGCCTCAAAAGGGATATAAATACATGGTCTTAAATAAAGCAATGATACTAGATAGATGAAAATGTGGCGGAGTCCTAAACTATGGGCTCACCATTATAAAGCTACTAGTCTTGGATATCGAAAACTAGCCTCGATGTTATGACCTGGGGTCGGGGCCTAGATGTGACACCACGAATGGGGACTCGAGAGTCCCCAAACAAGCCTCCAAGTTCAGAATCCACATGCTTGGTACAAGAGCAGGTAAACGCATATCACAAAATTTAAACGGTAGTCAAAGTCAAAAAAAGAAAACCATTCATTTAGATGAAAAGAACAAGAAAGTTTTACATAGTGCCCAATGTATGCCTCTACTCAAGGAATGAGGGCCAGGACAATTTCTGGGCTCACCCTAAACAAAAGAATATACACAAAGAACATAAGAAATAAATGGGGATGGACTATGACCGACAAACCAAATACATGCGAGCTATTATATGAATTGGACCGATTGGGACCTCCGACCAATAGGGAGGAGATTACTTTCCTAGGGTAATCTACATCACACCTTACGAAACATGCCATCTCGGGGATGGTCACCTTCCTTACGGGACCCCCATTTCGGAAGGATTTACAGAATCAAAGCAAGACATGTCATAACATAAATAGATAGATGAATAACATTCGTCCCTATGTTGGCACATAGTTCAAAGAAAGGGAGAGGGACCTTGGGGATATCCTACCGGCCCCAATCCATCGGTGCTTAGTCAACACATCCCACAAGAATACTTATATATACATACATATGCTTTCAAGAGAGTCAAATATCCATTTCAAAATGTTAAATGCACATGTAGGCTCAAATGCAAAATCACAAGATCAAAATCACATTGTTCGTGCAAGGAATAGCTCATTTACATATACAAGATGGTGCAAGCACCCAAGATGCTCCAAGAGCCAAGTACAAGATGGTGCAAGCACCCAAGATGCTCCAAGAGCCATAATCATAGACATACCAGTGATCACCTTCTTATCATATCCCATGTCTTACCAAAAATCATATCATATTCCCTTTTTAAAACGAAATTGGGCTTAATCCCACATTTCCAAAATTTCCATGCATCAATGCCATGAGTATGATGCAATTCGTAATGTAGGGATGGCATGGGTCATGTAGAGTATATCTAAAACATAGCAATATAATATAAAAACTAAGAAATCCATAATAATATTAACAATAAAATTGTGTTAGGTATCACCCATGCATAACAATATCTTTAAAGGACATGCATGTTCATAATTTGCATAATTTCAAGTAAAAGAGCTTAACACAACTTAAAATTCGGAATATTGTACATCACACGCATTGTTCAAAGTTACCAAGATCAAGTAATAAAAATTCACATTTTAAGTAGAAAATTTCATAAAGTAGTTTGAAAGGAACTTTGGGTCTTCTTAGTTGAAAGAGACCAAGAATCAAATACCACATGCCTGGTAGAAGAGGAACTTGAGAAGAAAATGGACTCCAAATTGAAGGCCTTGACTTGAATTTCTTAGAGAGAGGTTGGAGAGTCTTGAAAGAGTGAATTTTAGAGAGAGAGAGAGAGAAATAAAGTAAATTGGCTGAAATGAGGGATTTCAGCTAGTTTAAGGAGCCTAGGAGGGGTGGGAAGGTCCACTTTCACGTTTAAAACAACCAATATTTCAAAAATGCCATTAATAAAATGGACCTAAAATTGGCTCGTCTGGGTCACACGGTATAGTACACGGTCCATGTAGTGTCACACGGACCGTATACTATGCCGTGGTCCTGGACCTAAAATTCTCGGAGGCAAAATTTTACGGACTAAGTAGCACCACACGGACAAGTACACGGACCATCTGGGGTCACACGGACCATGACACCATCCTTGTACATGAGACCTCCCACACAATACATCAAACAGTCCCATGGGCCGTGACTTGGTCCGTGTAAAGGTAACTAGACAGCTAACAAAACAGAGGGCCACATGGACCAGGTGGCATCACACGGACCGTGTGAAGGCCCATACACCTTCCCCTTCCTAGGTGTCACTCCACGGGAAGCCACACGGACCGTGTGGCTTCACACGGCCTATGTAGGCCCTTCCGTGAAGTGGTGCCTGGCAGATTCCTGAGGAAAAATTCTTGACACTAGGGTAATGCTGGTCTGGGTCTTTACATCAACTCCCTCTTGGGAACATTCGTCCCCGAATATTCAAGAACAAGGGTCGAAAGGTTAGAGTCAGGGAAAGATACATCTGATACAATATATAATGCAGATTTCAAATCAAACAAAAAGGTTTGTACCAAAAAGTATTATGCAAAACTATAGTTTAAGATCAAAGCCCCTATCAAGATTACATCTAAATAACTTGAAAAAAAAGAAAAAGATCTTTTAGTGCACACACATGCATGTTATGTCATTAGACTCAAGAAGGCAAGAAATGGCACAATTAGATAAGGAAGATTCCAAGTACCTTAGGCTTGAGTAGATTGGAAAAGATGGGGGTATCGTTTCATCATGTCCAGCTCCGCCTCCTAAGTGGCACTCTCAACTTGCTGATTTCTCCAAAGTACTTTCATCGAAGTCACATCCTTATTACGAAGCCGCTTTACTTGCCTATCAAAGATTGCCACTGGCACTTTCTCATAAGACAGATTTTCTTCAACCTCAATACCTTCTAAAGGCACAATGGTGCTAGGATCACCAATTAGCTTCCTCAACATAGATAAATAGAAGACTAGATGAATGGAATTAAAATCTGGAGGTAACTCCAACTTGTAGGCCACACCTCTAATCCGCTCAACAATTTTGCAAGGGCCAATATATTGGGGGCTTAGCTTTTCCTTTTTACAGAAACACATCACACCCTTCATCAGAGAAACTTTCACATACACCCAATCCCCGACATGAAATTCAAGGTCCCTTCTCCTAAAATCCGAATAGGACTTTTGGCGACTTTGGGCCGCCTTCAATCTTTCCCTAATTACCTTTACCTTTTCGATAGCATCCAATACTAAATCTGGGCCAACTAAAGCCATCTCACCCAACTCGAACCATGCCACTGCTGACCTACACCTTCTCCCATACAATGCTTCAAACGGTGCCATACCAATGCTAGCATGGAAGCTATTATTGTAAGAAAACTCGATGAGTGGATGATGGTCATCCCAATTTCCTTTAAACATCAACACACATGCCCTTAACATATCGTTCAAGGTTTGAATAGTCCTCTCTGCTTGGCTATCAGTTTGACGATGAAAAGCGGAGCTCAACTTAATCTTGGTCTGGAGGCCTTTTGAAAAGAATTCCAAAAGTGGGAAGTGAAATGAGCACCCCGATCCGATATAATGGACCTAGGTACACCATGCAACCTCACCAACTCCTGGATATACAACCTCGCATAGTCCTCGGCATTGAAAGTAGCCTTGACCGGTAGAAAATGAGCCAATTTCATCATTCTATCCACATTAACCCAAATGGAGTCGCATGGCCTTCTGGTCCGAGACAATCCAACCACAAAGTCCATATTCACATCCTCCCATTTCCATGTGGGAATTTCATTGTCTTGGTCCAAACTACCGGGCCTTTGATGTTTCACCTTCACCTGTTTGCAACTCGGGCATTCCAACACGAATTTAGCAATATCCCTCTTCATACCATGCCACCAATATACTTCCCTAAGATCTCGATATATATTGGTAGACCCGGGGTGGAGAGAGTAACGAGAGTTGTGAGCCTCACTCATAATCACCTTTCTAAGGTCATCCACATTTGGGACACAAAGCCATCCTTGGTACTGGAGTACACCATATCCCCCTTGGGAGAATACCTCAATCTTCCTTGTAGCGATCAACATTTTCAACTCAAGTAACGATGGGTCTTGGTCTTGCTTAGCTCTTACAACTTACACCACGGAAGATTCTGCCCCATTCTGCACCCGAATAACACCCTCTCCGGAGTCAGTCAACCTGACACCCAACCTAGCTAACCGATGAACTTCCCTTGCCAATTCCTTCTTTTCATCAACAACATGCGCCATACTCCGCATAGAAAATCTACTGAGAGCGTCGGCTACAACATTGGCTTTGCCCGGATCATATAGAATACTCATATCGTAAACCTTCAAAAGTTTCAACCACCTCCTTTGCCTTAGGTTAAGATCCCTTTGGGTGAAAACATATTGTAAACTCTTGTGATCGGTAAATATATAAACATGGACCCCGTACAAATAATGTCTCCAAATCTTAAAAGCAAAGACCACCGCTTCTAATTCAAGGTCATGCATGGGATAGTTTTGTTCGTGCACCTTCAACTACCTTGATGCATACGCTATTACCTTACCATTCTGCATAAGCACACAACCTAGTCCGATCCGTGAAGCATCACAGTACACTACGAACCCCTCTGAACCATTTGGCAAGGTCAAGATGGGAGCCGACGTAAGCTGATCTTTCAAGGTTTGGAAACTTCTCTCGCATTCATCCGACCATATAAACTTAGCCTGCTTCTGGGTCAACTTGGTCAGTAGAGATGCAATAGATGAGAAACCTTCCACGAACCTTCTATAGTAACCAGCCAACTCAAGGAAACTGCGGATATCCGAAGGGGTCAATGGTCTAGGCCAATTCTTCAGGGCCTCTGTTTTCCGTGGATCTATCTTCATACCGTTTCCAGACACCACATGACCGAGGAAAGCCACTTTGTCCAACCAGAAGTCACACTTACTAAACTTGGCATACAATTTCTTTTCCCTCAAAGTTCAGATGACCATCCTCAAATGATCCCTATGCTCTTGTTCGCTTCGGGAGTAAATGAGAATATCATCAATAAAGACCACCATAAAGCTTTCCAGGAATGGTCTAAATACTCAGTTCATCAAGTCCATAAATATGGTCGGAGCATTAGTTAGGCTAAACGACATCACCACAAATTCGAAATGCCCGTACCTCATTCAAAGCTTTTTTGGGGATATCACATTCCCTAATCTTCAACTGATGATACCCGGAACGGAGATCAATTTTGGAGAAGTGAGAGGCACCTTGAAACTGATCAGTCATCGATCCTTGGCAACGGGCACTTGTTCTTAATAGTCACCTTATTTAGCTACCTGTAGTCAATACATATACGGAGAGACCCGTCCTTCTTCCTTACAAACAACATAGGAGCACCCCACGACGATGTACTGGGCCGAATAAAACCCTTCTCCAATAGGTTCTTTAACAGCTCCTTTAACTCTTTCAATTCTGCCGGAGCCATACGATACGGAGGTATAGAAATAGGCTGTGTATCTGGAAGAAGATCTATGCCAAAATCTATCTGCCTGTGTGGAGGAATGCCCGGTAAGTCTTCGGGAAACACATCCAAAAATTCATTCACCACAATGATCGACTCAAGAGTACGCACCCCGGAATCTGTATCCTTGACCCTCACAATATGGTAGATGCACCTCTTAGAAATTATTTTCTCCGCCTTAAGGTAGGAAATAAACCTACCCTAAATAGAGGAGTCATCATCCTTCCATTCAAGGACTGGCTCACCGAGAGGTTGGAATTGGACTTTCTGGGTTCTACAATATATGGAAGCATAAGAATGCATGCAGTTAATCCATTCTAAGAATCACATCAAAATCAAATATCTCTAGTTCCACAAGATCACATGGAGATATTATATGCAACACAGCAACATGGCAACCGCGATAGACTCTATGAGCAACAACAGATTTGCCCATAGGGGTGTAGACCGAGAAAGGGTCCCTTAAGATCTGGGGTTTCAAACCGAACTTAACAACCAACAGTGGAGTCACAAAAGAAAAGTTTGCACCTGGATCAAGTAAAACATAAGCATCAAAATCAAAGACTTTCAACATACCAGTCATGACATCTGGAGCATTCTCGACATCATGGCGGGCATAGAGTGCATAGAACCTGTTGTTCCTTGGGGCAACACCTTGGGGACCCCTCTACTGACCCTGCCCACCTTGGGCTATCTGACCTCGGCCTCCGCGTGTGCTCCTAGGGAAATCAACATCTTTATCGTCCTTACTTCCACATCCGAAGCAAAGTCCCAAATCCCTCCAACAGGAACCTGTGTGGGGCTTCCCACACCTATCACACATGATATATCCTGGTCTGCCACCCACCGGTACTCCGGGAGGGGGTGCTCGAGCATTATCCACCCGAGCTCTTGAGCCTTGGCCCTGCTGGAAGAGACTAGAACCAACATTTTTAGCACCGGAGAACCTACTGTCAAAGCGGGCTCTCTTGGGATCGTGTGCCTTTTTCTCCTTGAGTTTCTCCCCTTCAATATGTTCAACATACACCATGATTCTTACAATATCCATGTCCCCAATCAGCATAGTAGTCCGGCATTCTTTCACCAGCAAGTCACAAATACTCGAAACAAATTTGTGAATCCTTGCACAAGGATCGGCCACCATGGATGGAGCATATTTCGAAAACTTGGTAAACTTGAGGGAATAATCCCTCACACTCATATTCACTGCTTGAGGTTAATAAACTCGATCATTTTGGCCTCTCTCAACTCAAGTGGGAAGAAGCGATCAAGGAAGTCGGATTTGAACTCTCCTCATTTAACATTCCCATCACAGACTCTCTCAAAAGCCCACGGAGCATACCAATATTTCTAGCACCGGAGAACCTATCGTCAAAGCAGGCTCTCTTGGGATCGTGTGCCTTTTTCTCCTTGAGTTTCTCCCCTTCAATATGCTCAGCATACACCATGAGAACCTACCATCAAAGCGGGCTCTCACAAGGGCGTGTAATGCGATAATGCTCCTATATAACGGGGATGGACTATGACCGACAAACCAAATACATGCGAGCTATTATATGAATTGGACCGATTGGGACCTCTGACCGATAGGGAGAAGATTACTTGCCTAGGGTAATCTACATCACACCTTACGAAACACACCATCTCGAGGATGGTCACCTTCCTTACGGGACCCCATTTCAAAAGGATTTACAGAATCAAAGCAAGACATGTCATAACATAAACAGATAGATGAATAATATTCGTCCCTATGTTGGCACATAGTTCAAGGAAAGGGAGAGGGACCTTGGGGATATCCTACCGGCCCCAATCCATTAGTGCTTAGTCAACACATCCCACAAGAATACTTATATATACATAGATATGCTTTCAAGAGAGTCAAATATCCATTTCAAAATGTTAAATGCACATGTAGGCTCAAATGCCAAATCACAAGATCAAAATCACATGGTTCGTGCAAGGAATAGCTCATTTACATATACAAGATGGTGCAAGCACCCAAGATGCTCTAAGAGCCAAGTACAAGATGGTGCAAGCACCCAAGATGCTCCAAGATCCATAATCATAGACATATCAGTGATCACCTTCTTGTCATATCCCATGTCTTACCAAAAATCATATCATATTCCCTTTTTAAAACGAAATTGGGCTTAATCCCACATTTCCAAAATTTCCATGCATCAATGCCATGAGTATGATGCAATTCGTAATGTAGAGATGGCATGGGTAATATAGAGTATATCTAAAACATAGCAATATAATATAAAAACTAAGAAATCCATAATAATATTAACAATAAAATTGTGTTAGGTATCACCCATGCATAACAATATCTTTAAAGGACATGCATGTTCATAATTTGCATAATTTCAAGTAATAGAGCTTAACACAACTTAAAAATCGGACTAATGTACATCACACGCATTGTTCAAAGTTACCAAGATCAAGTAATAAAAATTCACATTTTAAGTAGACAATTTCATAAAGTAGTTTGAAAGGAACTTTGGGTGTTCTTGGTTGAAAGAGACCAAGAATCAAATACCAAATGCCTGGTAGAAGAGGAACTTGAGAAGCAAATGGACTCCAAATTGAAGGCCTTGACTTGAATTTCTTAGAGAGAGGTTGGAGAGTCTTGAAAGAGTTAATTTTAGAGAGAGGGACAGAAATAAAGTAAATTGGCTGAAATGAGGGATTTCAGCTAGTTTAAGGAGCCTAGGAGGGGTGGAAAGGTCCACTTTCACGTTTAAAACAACCAATATTTCAAAAATGCCATTAATGAAATGGACCTAAAATTGGCCCGTCTGGGTCACACAGTATAGTACACGGTCCGTGTAGTGTCCCACGGACCGTATACTATGTCGTGGTCCTGGACTTAAAATTCTCGGAGGCAAAATTTTACGGACTAATTAGCACTACACGGACAAGTACACGGACCATCTGGGGTCACACAGACCATGACACCATCCTTGTACATGAGACCTCCCACACAATACATCAAATAGAAGGCTATACAGACCATCTGCAGTCCCACGGGCCGTGACTTGGTCCGCGTAAAGGTAACCAGACAGCCAACCAAACAAAGGGCCACATGGACCAGGTGGCATCACACGGACCGTATGAAGGCCCGTACACCTTCCCCTTCCTAGGTGTCACTCCACGGGAGGCCACACGGACCGCGTGGCTTCACACGAGCTATGTAGGCCCTTCCGTGAAGTGGTGCCTGGCAGATTCCTGAGGAAAAATTCTTGACACTAAGGCAATGCTGGTCTGGGTCTTTACATCATCTCCCTCTTGGGAACATTCGTCCCCGAATGTTCAAGAACAAGGCTCGAAAGGTTAGAGTCAGGGCAAGATACATCTGATACAATATATAATGCACAATTCAAATCAAACAAAAAGGTTTGTACCAAAAAGTATTATGCAAAACTATAGTTTAAGATAAAAGCCCCTATCAAGATTACATCTAAATAACTTCAAAAAAAAAGAAAAAGATCTTTTAGTGCACACACATGCATGTTATGTCATTAGACCCAAGAAGGCAAGAAATGGCACAATTAGATGAGGAAGATTCCTAGTACCTTAGGCTTGAGTAGATTGGAAAAGATGGGGGTATCGTTTCATCATGTCCAGCTCCGCCTCCCAAGTGGCACTCTCAACTTGCTGATTTCTCTAAAGTACTTTCATCGAAGTCACATCCTTATTACGAAGCCACTTTACTTGCCTATCAAAGATTGCCACCGGCACTTTCTCATAAGACAGATTTTCTTCAACCTCAATACCTTCTAAAGGCAAAATGGTGCTAGGATCACAAATTAGCTTCCTCAACATAGATAAATAGAAGACTAGATGAATGGAATTAAAATCTAGAGGTAACTCCAACTTTTAGGCCACATCTCTAATCCGCTCAACAATTTCGCAAAAGGGCCAACATATTGGGGGCTTAGCTTGCCCTTTTTACCGAAACGCATCACACCCTTCATCGAAGAAACTTTCACATACACCCAATCCCCAACATGAAATTCAAGGTCCCTTCTCCTAACATCCGAATAGGACTTTTGGCGATTTTGGGCCGCCTTCAATCTTTCCCTAATTACCTTTACCTTTTCAATAGCATCCAATACTAAATCTGGGCCAACTAAAGCCATCTCACCCAACTCGAACCATCCCGCTAGTGACCTACACCTTCTCCCATACAATGCTTCAAACGGCGCCATACCAATGCTAGCATGGAAGCTATTATTGTAAGAAAACTCGATGAGTGGATGATGGTCATCCCAATTCCCTTTAAACATCAACACACATGCCCTCAACATATCCTTCAAGGTTTGAATAGTCCTCTCTGCTTGGCCATCAGTTTGAGGATGATAAGCGAAGCTCAACTTAATCTTAGTCTCGAGGCCTTTTGAAAAGAATTCCAAAAGTGGGAAGTGAAATGAGTACCCCGATCCGATATAATGGACCTAGGTACACCATGCAACCTCACCAACTCCTGGATATACAACCTCGCATAGTCCTCGGCATTGAAAGTAGCCTTGACTGGTAGAAAATGAGCCAATTTCATCATTCTATCCACATTAACCCAAATGGAGTCGAATGGCCTTCTAGTCCGAGACAATCCAACCACAAAGTCCATATTCACATCCTCCCATTTCCATGTGGGAATTTCACTGGCTTGGGCCAAATTACCGGGCCTTTGATGTTTCAACTTCACCTGTTTGCAACTCGGGCATTCCAACACGAATTTAGCAATATCCCTCTTCATACCATGCCACCAATATACCTCCCTAAGATCTCGATATATATTGGTAGACCCCGGGTGGAGAGAGTAACGAGAGTTGTGAGCCTCACTTATAATCACCTTTCTAAGGTCATCCACATTTGGGACACAAAGCCATCCTTGGTACTGGAGTACACCATATCCCCCTTGGGAGAATACCTCAATCTTCCTTGTAGCGATCAACTTTTTCAACTCAAGTAACGATGGGTCTTGGTCTTGCTTAGCTCTTACCATGTTCACCACGGAAGATTCTGCCCCATTCTGCACCCAAATACCACCCTCTCCAGAGTCAGTCAACCTGACACCCAACCTAGCTAACCGATGAACTTCCCTTGCCAATTCTTTCTTTTCATCACCAACATGGAAAATCTACTGAGAGCGTCGGCTACAAAATTGGCTTTGCCCGGATGATATAGAATACTCATATCGTAAACCTTCAGAAGTTTCAACCACCTCCTTTGCCTTAGGTTAAGATCCCTTTGGGTGAAAACATATTGTAAACTCTTGTGATCGGTAAATATATCAACATGGATCCCATACAAATAATGTCTCCAAATCTTAAAAGCAAAGACCACCGCTTCTAATTCAAGGTCATCCATGGGATAGTTTCGTTCGTGCACCTTCAACTGCCTTGATGCATACACTGTCACCTTACCATTCTGCATAAGCACACAACCCAGTCCGATCCGTGAAGCATCACAGTACACTACGAACCCCTTTGAACCATTTGGCAAGGTCAAGATGGGAGCCGATGTAAGCTGATCTTTTAAGGTTTGGAAACTTCTCTCGCATTCATCCGACCATATAAACTTAGCCTGCTTCTGGGTCAACTTGGTCAGTAGAGATGCAATAGATGAGAAACCTTCCACGAACCTTCTATAGTATCCAGCCAACTCAAGGAAACTGCGGATATCCGAAGGGGTCAATGGTCTAGGCCAATTCATCAGGGCCTCTGTATTCCGTGGATCTATGTTCATACCGTTTCCATACACCACATGACCAAGGAAGGCCACTTTGTCCAACCAGAAGTCACACTAACTAAACTTGGCATACAATTTCTTTTCCCTCAGAGTTTAGATGACCATCCTCAAATGATCCCTATGCTCCTGTTCGCTTCGGGAGTAAATGAGAATATCATCAATAAAGACCACTATAAAGCTTTCCAGGAATGGTCTAAATACTCGGTTCATCAAGTCCATAAATATGGCCGGAGCATTAGTTAGGCCAAACGACATCACCACAAATTCGAAATGCCTATACCTCATTCGAAAGCTTTTTTGGGGATATCACATTCCCTAATCTTCAACTGATGATACCCGGAACGGAGATCAATTTTGGAGAAGTGAGAGGCACCTTGAAACTGATCAAATAAGTCAACGATCCTTGGCAACGGGTACTTGTTCTTAATAGTCACCTTATTTAGCTACCTATAGTCAATACACATACGGAGAGACCCGTCCTTCTTCCTTACAAACAACATAGGAGCACCCCACGGCGATGTACTGGGCCGAATAAAACCCTTCTCCAATAGGTTCTTTAACTGCTCCTTTAACTCTTTCAATTCTGCCGGAGCCATACAATACGGAGGTATAGAAATAGCCAGAGTATCTAGAAGAAGATCTATGCCAAAATCTATCTGCCTGTCTGGAGGAATGCCCGGTAAGGCTTTGGGAAACACATCCGAAAATTCATTCACCACAGTGACCGACTCAAGAGTAGGCACCCCGGAATCTGTATCCTTGACCCTCACAATATGGTAGATGCACCTCTTAGAAATTATTTTTTCCGCCTTAAGGTAGGAAATAAACCTACCCTAAATAGAGGAGTCATCATCCTTCCATTCAAGGACTTGCTCACCGGGAGGTTGGAACTGGACTTTTCGGGTTCTACAATCTATGGAAGCATAAGAATGCATGCAGCTAATCCATTCTAAGAATCACATAAAAATCAAATATCTCTAGTTCCACAAGATCACATGGAAATATTATATGCAACACAGCAACATGACAACCGCGATAGACTCTATGAGCAACAACAGATTTGCCCATAGGGGTGTAGACCGAGAAAGGCTCCCTTAAGATCTAGGGTTTCAAACCGAACATAACAACCAACAGTGGAGTTACAAAAGACAAGTTTGCACCTGGATCAAGTAAAACATAAGCATCAAAATCAAAGACTTTCAACATACCAGTCATGACATCTGGAGCTTTCTCGACATCCTGGCGGGCATAGAGTGCATAGAACCTGTTGTTCCTTGGGGCAACACCTTGGGGACCCCTCAGATGACCCTGCCCACCTTGGGCTATCTGACCTTGTCCTCCGCGTGTGCTCCTAGGAAAATCAACATCTTTATGGTCCTTACTTCCACATCCGAAGCAAAGTCCCAAATCCCTCCAACAGGAACCTGCGTGGGGCTTCCCACACCTATCACACATGATATATCCTGGTCTGCCACCCACCGGTACTCCGGGAGGGGGTGCTCGAGCATTATCCACCCGAGCTCCTGAGCCTTGGCCCTGCTGGAAGAGACCAGAACCAACATTTCTAGCACCGGAGAACCTACCGTCAAAGCGGGCTCTCTTGGGATCGTGTGCCTTTTTCTCCTTGAGTTTCTCCCCTTCAATATGCTCAGCATACACCATGATTCTTACAATATCCATGTCCCCAATCAGCATAGTAGTCCGACATTCTTTCACCAGCAAGTCACAAATACCCGAAACAAATTTGTGAATCCTTGCACAGGGATCGGCCACCAGGGACGGAGCATATTTGGAAAACTTGGTAACCTTGAGGGAATAATCCTTCACACTCATATTTCACTGCTTGAGGTTAATAAACTCGATCATTTTGGCCTCTCTCAACTCAAGTAGGAAGAAGCGAACAAGGAAGTCGGATTTGAACTCTCCTCATTTAACATTACCGTCAGACTCTCTCCAAAGCTCACTGAGTACCACTCCTGAGCTACATCCTTCAGCTAGTAAGCAACCAGTCCAGCTTTTTCCTCAGAAGAGATGCCCATAATATTTAGAATTTTTGAGAGTTCATCAATGAACTCCTGAGCATCCTCATCAGCCCTTGACCCATAGAACTCCGGAGGATTCATCCGAGTGAAATCCCTCACAATAGATACGAATGTATGGTCTCGTGGCAAATTAGTTTGTCTTGCCTGAGTAGTCACAACCAGTGCGAGAATGGCGAAAGCGGTGCAGAATTTACCGTTAGAGATAGGCTCCTCCATAGGCTCATGAGGGGCCTAATTTTCAGCAGCCGGAGCCGGCCTAAGTAGTGGGGGTCTTCCTCGAGGCATTTAATAAAATGGATTAACGACATTGGTAAGTACGGGAATTGCATAAACCGGTCACAGCATGATATAAGACATAAACAAGGGAGGAATTTCCTAATACATCTTCGTAGTCTCCCACTCATAAGTATGGTGCACTTCACACCCATGAATAGGACTCTACTCAATGCGATACGTCGCGCTCCGGGGACCATTACAACCTAGGGCTCTCATACCACCTTTTGTCACGACCTGGGGTTGGGGCCTAGATGTGAAACAACGAATGGGGACCCGAGAGTCCCCAAACAAGCCTCCAAGTTCATATTCCACATGCTTGGTGCAAGTGTAGGTAAACACATATGACTAAATTTAAACGGTAGTCAAAGTTAAAAAAAGGAAACCATTCATTTAGATGAACAAAACAAGAAAGTTTTACATAGTGCCCAACGTATGCCTCAGTCAAGGAACGGGGGCCAGGACAAGTTACGAGCTAACCTCAACAAAAGAATATGCACAAAGAACATAAAAAATAAAAGCTCGCCGCCGGAAGACGGGGCTCACCGTAAAGTATCTTCAAGGAAGGACTATTTGTCCTGCAGCTGGTACTCGAACTGCTCGGTCCCTACATGGTAAAATCATGTAGGCATAGAGTATGTGTTAGTATGTTTAAATGTACTAAGTATGCGGGCATGCTATGCATATGACTTACCGAACCTGCATATCAATGTTAGATGAAAAGGGCACATAATATACAAGGATCATATAAGCAATGGAATTTAATATACAAGATGCTATGAGAATCATGATGCGTGCAATGCGATAATGCTCCTATATAACGGGGATGGTCTATAACCGGCAAACCAAATCCCTGCAAACTATTACATAAATTGGACCGATTGGGACCTCTCACCGATAGGGAGAAGATTACTTGCCAAGGGTAATCTCATCACACCTTACGGAACACATCATATCGGGGATGGTCACCTTCCTTACGAGACCCCCATTTCTGAAGGATTTACATAATCAAAGCAAGACATGTCATAACATAAACAGATAGACGAATAACATTCGTCCCTATGTTGGCACATAGTTCAAGGAAAAGGAGAGGGACCTTGGGGATATACCTAACGCCCCCAATCCATCGGTGTTAAGTCAACACATCCCACAAGAATACTTATATGCACATACATATGCTTTCAAGAGAGTCAAATATCCATTTCAAAATGTTAAATGCACATGTAGGCTCAAATGCCAAATCACAAGATCAAAATCACATGGTTCGTGGAAGGAATAGCTCATCCACAGATACAAGATGGTGCAAGCACCCAAGATGCTCCAAGAGCCAAGTACAAGATGGTGCAAGCACCCAAGATGCTACAAGAGCCATAATCATAGACATGCCGGTGATCACCTTCTTGTCATATCCCATGTCTTACCAAAAATCATATCATATTCCCTTTTTAAAATGATATTGGGCTTAATCCCACATTTCCAAAATTTCTACGCATCAACGCCATGAGTATGATGCAATGCATAATGTAAGGATGGCATGGGTAATGTAAAGTATATCTAAACATAGCTATATAATGTAAAAACTAGGAAATCCGTAATAAAATTAACATGAAAATTGTAGTAAGTATCACCCATGTATAACAATATCTTTAAAGGACATGCATGTTCATAATTTGCATAATTTCACGTACTAGAGCTTAACACAACTTAAAATTCGGAATAATGTACATCTCATGGATTGTTCATAGTTACCAAGATCAAGTAATAAAAATTCATATTTTAAGTAGACAATTTCATAATGTAGTTTGAAAGGAACTTTGGGTCTTCTTGGTTGAATGAGATCAAGAATAAAAACCCACATACCTGGTAGTAGAGGAACTTGAGAAGAAAATGGTCTCCAAATTGAAGGCCTTGACTTGAATTTTCTAGAGAGAGGTTGGAGAGTCTTGAAGGAGTGAATTTTAGAGAGAGTGAGACAAATAAAGTAAAATGGCTGAATTGAGGGATTTCAGCTAGTTTAAGGAGCCTAGGAGAGGTGGAAAGGTCCACTTCACATTTAAAACAACCAGTATTTCAAAAATGCCATATAAGAAATGGACCTGAAATTGGCTCGTCTGGGTCACATGGTATGGTACACGGTCTGTATAGTGTCACATGGACCGTATACTGTGCCGTGGTGCTGGACTTAAAATTATCAGAGGCAAAATTTTCTCGACTATGTAGCGCCACACAGACAAGTACACGGACCATCTGGGGTCACACGGACCGTGACACCGTCCGTGTACATGAGACCTCCCAAACATTACATCAAATAGAAGGCTATATGGACCATCTATAGTTGTACGGGCCATGGCTTGGTCCATGTATAGGTGACCACTCAGCCAACCAAACGGAGGGCCACACGGACCGTGTGGCGTCACATGGACCGTGTGAAGGCCCGTACACCTTCCCCTTCCAAGGTGTCACTCCATGGGAGGCCACACGGGCCATGTGGCTTCACACGGGCTGTGTAGGCCCTTCCGTGAAGTGGTGCCTTGCAGATTCCTGGGGAAACATTCTAGACGCCAAGGTAATGCTGGTCTGGGTCTTTACACTCGAGCCTTAGGAGAAGTGCATGTCTATACATGGTTAAATCATACAGGAGAAGTATGTGTTTGTGAATTTGAATATACTATATATGTGAGGTACAATGAATGGATGAAATTGTAATGCTATCATTATTAAACATAACATATAATGATAGTTAAAATAAAGCATACATACGAAAGCTTAAACATGCACAAGGAATATAGCACTAGATCAATATGAGACAATGCATAAGAAAGCACATAAAGTGAAAACCTAGCATAAGATTATAAGCTTGAGGGAATGAACCTTAACTGACATGTATGAATATGTGAGCTACTGCGTAGAATCCAACATAACCCTCTACGTTTGCAAGGGGAGACCACTTTCTATATGGAGCTCCATCAAGCTTAGCATGCATCAAAATAACATAAATGGCCTACGTGGATCCACTAGCCTAGCCTACAAGGGGTCCTATGGTGGAACATATTAAATATGATAAAGGATTGCTTCTAAGGTTCCCTTAAACCTCACTACAAGGTCACATTTGGTGATAATTCATTTCACGAAATATTTCAAGGTTCAACATAGAATCGTAGGTAGCAATCATAGGGGTAGCTCGTACTACCACCAAGTGACAATTGTCGTTTCATCTTTGGGACCTTTCTTAAACATCTTTTAGGGTAGTTAACATCATACACATGATAAACATATCTTTGAAGCACTTCATTAATTCCCTAATCATAATCATAAGCCATAGAAAGATTTAATTGAAAACTAGGTGGGCTTAGTTTTATCATGGAACAACCATAAATCGCACAAGTCATAGGAAATTTCTTTAAAAAGGAACATCAAAAACGCCCAAACATAATCATATCAAAATTCATCATGGAATTTACATCATACTTTAAATGTGCATATATTTACTTATAAAAGTAGTTATTAAATTTCATAAGTACCATATCATAACATAAATATTGTGGAATCATCATAAGCATGCACATTAACTTGAAGAACTTAAAGAAAAGGTAAAATACTTAATAAGGAACTTTATGGGTTAAATAATACCCGTAAATCAGCCCATATACCTTGGAAGAATTGTGGAAAAACAAACTTATCAAGGAAGAATCGTTGATACCCTAGCCTTGCCCTAGCTTGTTCTTGAGATCCCCTTTTTTACGTAGAAATTTAGAGAGTAAGGAATGGGAGAATGAATGAAGAAGTTAGGGCTTAAGGGCTATTATAGTGTCCCTTTCCCGTCCCCCAAATAACGTAGCATAGGAATAGAATGGACAAAAATGACTAAATTACCCCTCATTAAAACTGCAAGGATAAACCTACAAGACTCCGATTATGGGATGTGTGTCAATCCACGGGCCATAAGTCCCTTCGTCTTATGACACATCTGAAAATCCTGAAAACTGACTTTGTTGGAATCAAAAACACGAAGCATCAGTATGGGTTGTGAAACATCTTATTTGTCGTGGTTGGACTCATAGAGTCCTTCCACACTTAACCATTTTTCGTTCCTTCCTTGGCCTTACACATAAAAGCATCTTATGGGCCATAACGCATTAGATGGGCCATCTGATAACTCATAAATCACTTTCCTGAAAACTCAAAATTTCCTTCTTGTCTAGGTCCTACTCACGAAATAATCTACAAGCTGTAAGGTATCCTACATGTGTGTCACATGGTCCGTAGGTTACCCCACACTTGGAAGATTTTCCCCTTCCTGGAGATCTATGTTTAAGAACTAAACCTATGGATCATATCTGAACTTACGGGCTGTAAGTTACCTTGTAAACTAGACTTCACGTTATTTTTTAGGCCAACTTTTCTATACTTAAGGCTCTTAAACTAGGGGCCGTTACAGTATCTTATTCTTCCACAAATGTACTTATAGGCAGGCTAAGGAAGTAAAGTAACATCTAGTAACCTAGAATGCATGCGAAAATGCAAATCAAACATCATTTCTCAAAATTTTCTGATTCATACTTTAAAGATGTCTCAAAACAGTTCATAAACATCAAAATAAATGCATACATCGTGAGAAACTAAAATGCATGGAATTTGGGATTTTCGGAAGAATTTCTTAATACCTTAGGCTTGAGTAGAGTGGAGTAGATGTTGATAGTTCTTCATCATATCCACTTCCGCTTCTTATGTAGCACCTTTGATTTGTTGGTTTCTCTAGTATACCTTGACAGATGCAACTTACTTATTCCTTTGTTTCTTCATTTGCCGGTCTAGGATTTCAACTAGTACCTTTTCCTAACTCAAATCCTCTTTAATGTTCACATCATGTGAAAGAACTATGGAACTTGGGTCACCTATGAATTTCCTCAAAATCGGCACATGAAAGACTGGATGTATCAAGTGCAACGTTTTGGGTAAATCCAACACATATACTATTTTCCTCACTCTTCTTACCACCTTATAGGGTCCCACACATCTAGGACTCAATTTTCCTTTCTTAATACACTAGAGAACACCTTTCGATGGAGACACCTTCAAATAGACCCAATCGCCAACTTGGAATTCAAGGTTCCTTCTTCTTACATAAGAGTAGAACTTTTGTCGTCTTTGGGCTATTTGCAATTTCTCACTTATGATTTTAATTTTCTCAATAGCATCCATAACCAAGACTAGTCCTACTACTGCCAGCTCAAAGACTTCAAAACACCCAATGGGCGATCTATACCGCCTACCAAACAACGGTTCAAATGGTGTCATCCCATTGCATAGATGAAAGCTATTATTGTAGGAAAACTCGATAAATGGCAAATGTTCATTCCAACTCCCTTTGAATTCCATCACATAAGCTTCAAACATACACTCCAACATCTGAATAGTCATCTCAACTTGCCCATCGATTTGGGGATGAAAAGCCGTGCTCAACTTCACCCAAGTGTCGTGTCCTCTTTGAAGAGATTTCCAAAAATTAAAAGGGAATTGAACTCCATGATTCGATATGAAGGATAATGGAACCTCATGCAGCCTCCCCAACTCTTTGCTATATAAGTAGGCATATTTCTCACCACGAAATGAGTCTTGACCGGTAGGAAATGAGACGACATCGTCATGTGGTCAACTATCACCCATAGGGAGTAAAAATGCTTATTGGTCATTAGCAACACAACTAAGAAGTCCATGTTGTTATCTTCCCATTTCTAAGTAGGAGTATCAACCTCTTGTGCTAGTTAACCCGAGGTTCACTGTTCAACTTTGACTTGTTCGACGTTGGCATACTTAGACACAGATTGAGCAATATCCTTCTTTATTCCATTCCACCAATAAACCTTTCTTAAGTTCCTATACATCCTTGTAGTGCTAGGATGAATGGAATATGAAGAGTTGTCGGCTTCTTTATGATCAACATCTTCAACTCACTATTATTGGACACACACAACATCCCTTGATACCGGCGTACACCATCTCCCCTTTGTAATAAGACTTTTATCTTTCCATCTTTACTAAGGTCTTCAACTCACCCAAGGTGGTATCAAGGTCTTTCTTGGCATTAACCTCAATAATCAAAGAATATGCGGACCTATGAAGAACCATTGCACCACCACTTGCAGACTCACTCAATTTCACTCCTTGTCTAGCCAACCTATGAATATCTTTGGCATCGTCTTTGATATAGGACACACTACACATGGAGATTATACTAAGAGCATCAGCTACAATGGTGGCTTTTTCAAGGTTGTATGTCATGCTCAAATCATATTCCTTGAGTAGCTCTAATCACGTCCATTGCCTCAAGTTGAGATCACTCTAGGTGAACACCTGTTGGAGACTCTTGTGATTGGTGAAAACATCCAAATGAACTCCATACAAGTGATGTCATAAAGTCTTTAACTCAAACAACATTGCTGCATGCTCGAGATCATGAGTCGGTAATTCTTCTCATGCACTTTTAACTTTCTTGAAGCATAGCCAATCACTTTACCATTTTGTATTAACGCACAACCCAACCCAATCCTTATTGCATCAAAATATATGACGAACCTATCATTCCCTTCTGCCAATGTCAATATGGGGCCTGAAGTCAATCGATCCTTTAGGGTGTGAAAGCTCCTCTCACATTTATCCATTCACACAAACTTAGCCTTAATTTGGGTTAGCTTGGTGAATGGAGATGAAATAGTGGAGACATCTGCACAAATCGTCTATATTAACCGGCTAGACCCAAGAAACACCTTATGTCAATAGTATTCAATGGCCTTGGCCAGTTTCTCACTGCTTCTGTGTTCTTAAGATCAACTTTGATGCCCTCTCTGGATACCACATGCCTAAGAAAGGCAGCCTCATCTAACCCAAAGTTGCACTTGTCAAACTTGGCATAGAGCTTTTATTCCCTTAAGGTTTGAAATGCTACCTTAAAGTTCTCCATGTGTTCTGGCTTACTTAGGGAGTATCTAAGAATGTCATCAATAAACACCACAATGAACATGTCAAGGTAAGGCTTGAACACCCAATTGATGAGGTCTATAAATATCGTAAGTGCATTAGTGAGGGCAAACGACATCATCATAAACTCAAAATGACCATACCTAATCTGGAAAGTTGTCTTAGGGATGTCACTTTCTCTCACCCTCAATTAGTGATAGCCAGACCTCAAATAAATTTAGGAGAAATGAGTAGCCACTTCTAATTGATCAAACAAATCATCTATCATCGGAAGAGGATACTTGTTCTCAATGGTGACCTTATTGAGTTGTCAGTAGTCAATGCACATGCAGAGCGACCCATCATTCTTTCTTACAAATAGGACCGGGGAACCCCATGGAGAACGACTAGGTCCAATAAAACCCTTTTCGATCAAATGCTTCAGTTGCTCCTTTGACTTCTTCAATTCTCCGAGAGCCTTTCTATAAGGGAGGCTTGAGATAGGTTGAGTATCGAGTAAAAGTTCAATACCAAAGTATATCTCCCTTTTGGAAGGTACACTCGGTAACTCACATGGGAAAATATCAGGGAATTCACTTACAATGAGGACTGACTCAAGAGAAGGAACTTTGGAAGAGATATCTTTGACCCTCACCAAGTGGTACGTACACCCCTTGGAAATAATTTTTAGGGACTTTACAAAGGAAATAAATTGACCCCTACATGAGGAGTTTCTACCCTCCCATTCAATAAATGGCTCATTAGGGAATTGGAATTTCACCCTACGGGTCCTACATCAATAGAGGTGTATGAAGCATGCAACTAATCCATCCCCAATATAATATTGAAGTCTACTATTGAAAGCTCAACTAAGTCACCTGGAATCACTTTATGCAAGATAGAAATAGGACAATGTCTATAAACTCTCGGCTATGATAGGCACACCTACAAAGTTACTCACATCATAGGTTACATAGAGGACTTTGAGACATGCATGAAACTTATATTCAAGGAATGGGGTTACAAAATAAAAATCTACTCTCGGATTTAAAGTGCATATGAATCATAATGAAAGGCTCTTAACATACCAACAACTACATCTGAAGCTTCTTTGACCACTTGGCGACCATGAAGAGAATAAATCAAATATTCCTATGGGCGCCTTGGACTTGACCCCTTTGGCTTGAGGCCTTGTACCTCCTCTCTAGCAATTCTTACCATGGTGACTGGGCTTCCCACAAGTAAAGTAAGCATTTGACCAAGCTAGGCATTCTCCTTTGTGAGGCTTCTCACACATAAAGAAATTTGGGCTTTTGGGCTTAGGAGCCTGATGTGCTGCCCAAATACAATACCTTTGACACTTAAAACTTGGAATTTTATGTGTTCTCGATGCGATGTTAGTGGAATTTATGTGTTTTTGTGTTTATATTTTCATGAATACATGTTTTCCTTCATTTTGGTAAAAAGTGCTGAAGTTGCTGATTTTGCTATTATACGAGACCCTTTACGGGTCGTAGATTATTCTACGGGACATAGGGTGCTTTTGTGAACAATTCTAGTGAGGGTTTGTTTTATAAGGTTATTCTACGACCATGTAGATGAGTCGTAGAAGGTTTTATGAGTCGTAGAAGATGTTTCATGCCCTGAGGATCAAAGATTGGGACTTTCTGAAGTTTAACAGACGAAACCCCCTTTACAAGTCATAAACCATTTCACGTGTTGTAGAGGTTTGTCGAAGTGTTGAAGTCCTATTTTCCAATTGCGGAGTACGAGACCCTGTTTACAGGCTATGGAATGCAATAAGACCTGTAAACCCCATTCATATGGTGTGCCAACCTGTTATCTTATTTAATTAGGACTTGTATTTTACTTATTATAAATAGGTTTTTAGGTTATTTTTTGGAAGGGGGACAAGGTTTGAGAAATTTACATCTAGTACTCAGAGAGCTCAGTAATTAGAGAATGGAAATTTTGAGAACATTATTGAGAGTCTTTGAGAACACTTGTGTTTGAATTTCATCTTTTAAGCTTGTGATTCTTATTGAAGTTGGATTTGCTTGTTCTTAATTCTATTGTGTAAGTGCTCAATTATATTTTTTTAATCCGTATTTCCTCCATCTACACAAAGCATGAGTAGCTAAATCGATTACTAGGGTTGTGGGAAT
Organism: Solanum rostratum; assembly: GCA_029948455.1. Classification (NCBI taxonomy): domain Eukaryota; kingdom Viridiplantae; phylum Streptophyta; class Magnoliopsida; order Solanales; family Solanaceae; genus Solanum; species Solanum rostratum. The sequence goes on from CM057053.1 coordinate 26,549,815, forward strand.
AATGAAGAATTGACAAAGTAAAACCATATAATTCATGAATCTTGAAATATGTATATACATATGTTAATTAACTCTCCTCGTTTTGCATGTTTTCTGAGGGTGGCCAACATTAGAAACGACCTAGTGCTACTGATTGGACCAAGGTAGTAATGCATAGGTAAAGAGAGTAATTAACAAGATTCAATTGATGTGTTCTTATCTAATCAACCAAAATAGGCCATGTCACATAGTGAAATTCACCTCTTACCTTTGACCAAAGGTATTGTTGAACATAACTTATCGTCTGGCATGTTATACTCTAGAGAAGAATTAGCTTATCTGGTGATACTGAGTTGGGAAATCATGGGGAACACAATATCCTAGTTTCTTGCTGTATTGACTTCTCTTTTGTTTTAGTTAGTTTAGTTATTTTTTTCACCGATTATTGCAAGAACACCCCTCCCCCCAACGAGGAAGTAATTCAGTTAACAAATTAAATTATAATCATTGAATTCTCTTAAGTTTATGTATTCTCTATGTTCGACCCTAACCTTTACTAAGTTCCATTTGTTGACAGCGACCGCTTTATCCTCTATAACGGTGGTGTAACTTGGGCGACATAAAGGTTTTTGCGATGTTGCTGGGGAGTACCGCTAGAATTAAAGAGTTCATAAATAATTCGGGTGTTAATGCTTAGTTCCCTATTTTACTTTTGTTTGTTATTTTTGTTCTTTTTCAGGGTGTAAGTGTAGTGTATGCTTAACACCCGGAGTCTAGGCAATCTATTAACTCCATTTGATCCATAAATCCAAAGAACGTTTAGAAGAATGGCCAAAGATAACGCCCAAATTTTGGCCCAATACAGCTCCAAATAGGAATAACAATAAGGACGCCAAGAATGAGAACCCACCTCCTCTGGAGGACATTGCTCCACAACCTCAGGATTTCAATGCCAATATTTACCCGTGGATTTAATACAGACTACATCCTCTATCCATCGAGGTAACTAGAGCTATGGTGTTGCCACCACTATCGACAGACACAAAATTCACAGTCTCGAGTAGGTTGCTTCAAATACTGCAGAACCGTGGGCTATTGGCAAGCTTACAATCAGAAGATCCACATAGCCACATACACAATATCCCATTTATCTGCTATAGTGTAATGGGAATACAAAATATCTCTATAGATGACGTGGGACTTCGTATCTTCCCATTGTCTTACAGGCAATGCGGCATTATGGCTATTTGAGCTCCCGCAGAATTCGATTACCAGCTAGGAAGACTTGTAGAAGGCCCTTTTTGGGAGGTACTACCCTAGATCGAAAATGCTCAAGTTAAAGGACCAGATCAACAATTATGAGCAACTTCCTGGTGATTCAATCAGTTCACGTTGGAGCGGTTCAACAAATGTTTGAGAAGTGTCCGAGAAAATAAGATAGTTGATAATGCTTTGGCGTTGATCTTCTACTATTCCCTTAGTGAGAACAGTTAGGCCTGTGCTGACACTCTCATCAGGGAAATGTTTTTAGATCAGCCATTTGCTAAGATCGAAGAGAAAATGGAAAGAGTGGTCAAGACTAATCATGCATGGAGGAAAGGAGATAGAGCACCCACTAAAAATGTGTTATTAGTGTGGTCTGGAGCAAGCAAGGATCAATGAAGAAATCATGCAACAGCTTGCCCAGATTCCCACAGGTATAGAGGTAATGATGAAACAAAACCAAATGCTAGTAAGTGTAGTGGTTTATCAACATCCACGTGCACCCATGTTTGATGAGCCATATTATAATGAGGACTCGTGTTTTCTTGCTGATCATATGAGGCGTTTTTGGACCAATTCCTAAGGGAACAATTAGGATTATTGGAACAATGGTCTAGGAAACCAAGGTCAGAATTTTATCAGAGATGGAGCGTAAAAGGATTCGTGGAGGATATTATGATAGAAATAGGGTCCAAAGAGGGATGCAGATTAGGGTCACAAAAAAGGCTTCAGAAATGGTCCTTATGTGCCAGCACATAACCGCGACACAAGTGTAAGTTGTTCTAGAATTGAGGAAATGTTTGATCGCCTGTTGAAAAAAGCGGAGACGCAGGATGAGACTCTAAGGGGCATGAAATCAGATATCTCTAGTATAAATTAGAAAATTGACTCTCACATTGTGGCTATCAAATAGCTTGAACAACAGTTCAGTCAAACATCGACTCAACTTATTCAATGCTAGAGGGGTACACTACCTAGCAACACATTTCATAGTCCAGAGAATGAAAGGCAGTGTATGGGGATTACTACTCGGGGTGGCAAGAGCACAATTGATCCTTCTATGCAACGGACGAGGAAGACGTTTGAAAGAGATGGTTGCGGCCAAAGATGTGGAGATAGGAGATGATTGTGGCAAGGATACGCTGATTTAATCTATCAATGTGCCAAAGAAGTTGAAGCCTAATCTGAGGCCTCTCCTCCCTTCCCTCAAAGAATCATAAAGACAGAGGAGGAAGGCAAATTCAAGCACTTTCTCTCCATGCTTAAAAAAACTCTCTGTCAATATCCCTCTCATTGAGGCATTGAATAGATTCCAAGGTATGCTAAGTATATGAAGGACCTGATCACTAAAAAGCCAATTGTGAGTCAAGGGGTCTCCTAAGGGCTTCAACATTGTAGTGGTATTGCTACAAAGTCTTTGGCTCAGAAGCGAGAAGATCTTGGTTATTTCACCAATCCCTGCACTATTAGAGATGTGGACTTCGCAAGGGCACTATGTGATCTAGGTGCCAATATTAACCTGATGCCTCTTGCAGTCGACAAGAAGCTTGGATTGGGAGGTTGTACTCCGATGAAGTATGCGGTTATTAATGGCGGATCACACTGTGAAGAAACATGTGGTAATACTATACGATGTGCTGGTCAAAGTTGAGAAGTTTATATTCCCCTCAGACTTTGTGATCCTACATTGCGAAGTAGACTTTGACATCTCAATCATCTTGGGAAGACCATTCCTAGCCACTGGCGAGGACTAGTGGATATGGAAGCCGGTCAACTCAAGTTTAGATTGAGCGACAAGAAGTCATCTTCACTATCTTTTTATTATATGAAGCGTCAGATGATCTGAAGAACGATGTCTAGGCAATTGGTGAAGTCTGAGTAACCAATTTGTCCTGGTCATGCCGCGACATCAAATCAGGCGCTACTGGGGAGGCAACCCAAGGTCTTTGATGAAATATCATAGTTGTAGGTTTATATTCAGCTTTTGGACTCATAGGTAGTTTTTTTTCTTGTATTTTGATTGAAATTTTTTGACATTGTTCTTGTTGCATATAGGGAAACAACGTATTCTATTAAAAATATGTAGGTACAGGGCTAAGTCAACAATTTTTTGCTTAAAAGAAATATAAAAGGGCCTCTACGACTGGTTCTATGGGCCATAAAACACTTTACAACCCCTACACTATTTCATAGAGATTTTTAGTGAGCAAAAGGTGGTGCCCTCAAGTACACGAGCAAACTTTAAAATCTGTAGATTAAACTATGAGACGTGAATGGGGCTCATGGACCCCAAGTAAGTTTGCTGAAAATTTTCTAACTACTGAGGGTTCTACGACAAACTCTACGACTTGTAGACCTTTTTACGACTCGTAGACTACTTCATATAACACAGTTCTAAGATCTAGGTTTCGGATGTTCTATGAAACCATGGTCTATGGGCTATAAAACACTCTATGGCTCGTAAGCAGGATTTCATAAAGTCAAGGTCCATTAAATTTTCAGTTGGCCCCTTAAAGGTATAATAATATGGTCAAACTATTTTGACACCGTTCTTAACCTAAATTACAAAAATAACCCTACCAATCCCTCCCTTTCGTGAATCTGATCACTGATGGCAACTGTACATCTATTTCCTGGTGAGAGTCCGATAACCTAGTGTTTAGTTCCTAGACACCTCCTTCATTTTCCTCAACATAATCATATATCTTAGTGAGTTTTCAATGACTTCAAAACCTTCAATTTGCCTCATTTTGTATGATTTGATTGGAAATGTGTTGGGAATGGTAATTTAGCCATGAAACCTATTTTTGAAAGATATGTGTTAATTGAATTTGGGTTGCCTATGTATGAATGTTTGTCTAAATCCGGAATTCGGTACTTATGCCTTTTTTGAATGTTTTGAATTGTTTTTTGTGCCAATTAATTCACTCACCATGTGTGATTAAATCATTTTTGTTCGTGAATAGGCCGGTGATGACATAGGTGCATAATCTTATTGAATCGATCATAAGTGGTTGGAATATTAGAGTGAACATGCTTGATCATTTTTTTGTGGGGTATATGTGTGTATAACATATAAGGGTATTGATTGTGATTGGGGAATCATGTGAATGTATGCGTTTTTGCTTCAATGCTGATAGAATAATTGATAAAAACGTCAAGTGGAATCCGTTGTGATGGGCTAAGAAACTCAGGTGACTGAGTTTTCTTGATTACGAGAGGATTTTATAGCCCCTGGAGCATTCCACGAGTTGTAATTGTCCCTCTTGCAAAATTCCAGAAACTTAAAGTTTCTGAGTCTCCATCAGAAAAGACCTTCTACAAGGCATAATTCACTTTACAACTCGTAGATAGGTCTCATAGATTCCAGCAAAGAATAGGTTCACTTATTGGAATTTTCTACGACTCATACACACTTTAAAGAGTCATACCTGGTATCATAGACTTTTCTAGTGACAAAAATTATTTGAACCATGGTTTTGCGAAAGCTCTTTACGACTCGTAGTAGCAATTTCAGCCAAAAAAGATACTTTCGTAGAATGCTTCTGCAACCTGATCCAAATTGTTTTGGCATTCCAATTTGTTATTTGTGGGGGCTAACCATAGTGCATATATGTTCATATTTCAGTACTATGGCCCCTAAAGCCAAATGAGATAAGATTAGGGCCCTGTAGAGGAGGCTCAAAGATGTGTCTTCAGATGATGAACAGGTCCTTGCTCCGACCGAATTAGTAGAGTAACTTGGAGTTAATCCCAACCTAGAGGCAAATCGACCACAAACTAGAGATGCTGCCATGGCTGAGCAGACTCAAACTCTTGTTGTTCGTACTCCCCAGTCTTATAAGGAAGGAAACAACAAGGGCTATTCTATACATATGACTCCATCCAGAGAGGAGTCCTGCTCTACAGCAGGCTTTGAACATGGTTCAGAGATAGAGTCTTTCGCATTACCTCGATCATCACCTATAGATGCTCTCCGTAACCGGTGTTGCGTCAAAGGCATGCAGGAGATATATGTGGAGGGCGAGCAGCCAACAGAGTGGGGCAGGCCAGCTTGTTATATCTATGAGGAGCCTCGAGTCATCTCAGATAGATTTAAAAGTGTCCTTGTTCTCCAAGATACGATGACTTAGTACCGACCCAAGTGGCTCACAACTTCACTTGGACCATACTCCTCGACCATGGTTAGGGAGTTTTTATGCTACTTATGTGGCCACTGTTTAGAGCACTCTTCCCAAGGGGAAGAAACCCATCGCTCAGCCCAGACTGACTGAGATGAGAGTGAGAGGCTACTACGTGCATATATTAGAGGCCACCATCCGTCGGATGCTATTTGGACAAGAGTTCCTTGCCCCTAGATCAATCATAGACTTTGACTACATGGTGGGGCAGACGCAGGACCCCCTTGTTATGAGAGTTCCAGAACAATGAGCCACTTTGATGAGATATGTGGCTGGGTATATTTCTGAGCAGGGTCCAGAACCTGCATGGGTCACCACTCACTCGGAGCCTATTATCAAGGCTTCACTCAGTTTCCCTGCCAAGTTCATATGGGCAGTTATTCATTCACTCATTTGGCCTACACTTGCTGATAATACGTTGATGCCAGAGCATGTGGTTTAGTCACCATCATCTTATCTGACTATGATATTGATTAGGCGTACCTCAAAACCAAGCAAATTTATGAGGCCACACTAAATGGGTCTACCTCCATCCTCATTCCCATGCTTAATATACAGGCTCTATCTAAAGTCGAGAGAGAAAAGTTTTCTCTAACTGGCCCAACTAATTGGGGCATAGCATACATTGGATCCCACCCTGATCAAGCCAGAAGAGAACCTGTTGGTACTTTTGCGAGCACAACCTCCACCTACGCTTGATATGTTCTCCCCAACGCCATCGCCTGAGGGTTCAAAGATTGCTATCTCTATTGTTTCTACTACTAAGGAGAGGCCCCCATAGTCCGAGGTGGATGAGTAGATGGGCCCACCAGTTCTATTCCTACACCACAGGTCGTTCCATCACAGTATACTTCCGTGGGCATGGTATACGTGTCTGCCATGGTATACGTGTCTGCCATATCTATACAAGTATTGGCGCAGAGGTTATCACACATTGAGTCATAATTCACTCAGCTTATTCATCAGATTAGGCCATGTGTCTGCGAGGCCATTTCAGACTCGGAGGGTTGGATGTAGGCATTTGTGATCGCTACTATTCAGGGTCCTATCTCTACCATGGACGCTCACATTGACACCTTCGAGGAGAGGGTACAATGGAGATTGAGTGAGGCCCAGCCATTAGATTTGTCGACTATTAAGATGGAGATCTACCAGCTCCGAGCTGACATTACAGCAGCACTCGCAGCACAGGTTGCACTACCAAAGATGATACCTTCGGTACTGGTGGTTGATCTATTTTCTCCTGATGAGCCCATTCAGTCTTCCAAAAGGAAGACACCCTGCATAGAGGATGATGATCTTGATGAGATACGCTCACGTGAGAGGCTTATAGAGGAGAAGGAGCTCAAGCTTGTCTTGAGGAGATCAAGATAGGAGGAGGAGAGATGAAAAGCTCGAAAACGTGAGAGCATAAGGGGTGCTGACCCTCCAGACAGAGTAGTACTGTAGAGCAGACTACCCTATAAGAGTAGGGTGGCTAGACTTAGCCACACACTGGCGCTTAGGCACCTAGGTATGTTTTTTGACCCATATATGTTTTATTTTGCTTTGAATTTTTAAATTGGGGATAGTGCATATCTTTTTTATGTGGTGTGGATAGTTATGGGCCTCAATGAAGTCTGGGTATCTTGGATCCATAACTACCTCATTATTTAGTCTCAGAATTTTCTTCCATGTGTTCTTTTTCCCCATGGACGTTTAATTTATGTTGAACTGGCATGTTTAGAATGTTTAGATAGTATTTGTAGCATATAGTACCAATACTTGTGCCATATTGCATGTTCGTTGTGTTTGTCTAAAAAACAATATCAGGTAAAAATATATTTGATTAGTAGTTAGATAGAAACCATGCATTTTTAAGTGTTTGATAATGTTTATTTTGATAAGTGAGGATTGAGATAAGAAGTATGATCTGAGAGTCTTTTGTTGATGATGTATGTAGTGCCATGTGGGTGTGAGTTTAATTTGCTAGATTCATGTATTTTGTCCTAAGTAAGAACTTACTCGTTACTCTAAGTTAGATTTTAGATTAATTGGATACGGAAAGGATCTTAGGCAATTGTTCTTAATAGTCCACTTAGCCTAAGATGACTAACCAAAACTATGATATATCCCTTGTTCCTAATGTTTGAGCCTAACATATACCTATTCTTTGAAAACAGCTAGTTAACCTAGCCTTGTTAGTTGTAAAATCCGTAAATTGGCCCTGATCCTTCCTTGAACGTTGTGCACCTTGACTGAGGCAAAAAACATAAGTTGAGGGTGGCTACCAAAAGTGGCCTGGTTCTGAGAATGGGTATTGTGCACCTCAACACAGGCTAAAAGCCCATGATGAGGGTGGCTGGTGTAAGGGTGAAACATAAAAATGAGCGGGTGAGTTAGTGATATAGAGAAATCATGTACTGCTAGTGATATAGAGAAATCATGTACTGCGTGTGAAATACAACAAGTGATGCCTTAGTTGTGAGCTTAAAAGTAAAAAAAAGTGTAGAAATAAGGCAAAAAGCTGAAAAAAATTAAAAGAAAGCACCCAGAAAAGCTTAAAAATAGGAAAAGGGGAGAATGAGGACAAAATAACAGAGTTTGTAGGGACAAAGTGTTGAAATATACAGTGTCAAGGAGGGCCTTTGGTAACTATGTACCCACAATGTCATACTAAAGCCCCTGAGAGTACATTACAAGCCTAGATAGTCCTAAGTGATCGTAGTCTAGTTAGTTAAAAGTCTTAATCATGAGTAAAGGGGAAAGCCCATGGTATTAGGCATGATGCATGAAGATCTTTTGTGAGAGTGAGTAACTTTGCATAGTCCCAAGGTTAAACATGAAAACATAATTGAGTGTCAGATAGGAGACTTCATTCTATAAGGGCACTTGTATTACATTGTTAGCACTAGACTTTTTCAGTGATTGTGGATTGTTGATACTACCTCACTTGTCATAGTTGTGTTGTCACATGCACCAGTTTGTATTGGTTTCCTAGATAGTTATTTGATCCTATTTTGAAAAGTTGGTGTGGGTAACTGTGTTTTAGATTGATGTGATGTATGCCATAGGGTTGAGGTTTGTGAGTTGCTGTATTATCTATATAGATTGAGTCCGTCGCTTCAGGATAAGCACCAAGTTTAAGTTGAGGGCATTGATGTGCTACCAAAACACAACACTTTTGATGCTTAAACATGTAATTTTGTGTTTTCTAAATACGATGTTAGTTGGTTCTATGTGTTTTTGTGTTTATATTTGCAGGATTACAAGTTGGCCTTGATTTTTTGAAAATGTACAGAAGTTGCTTATTTTTGCTATTATACAAGACCCTTTACGGGTCGTAGGGTGATTTTGTGAACAATACCAATGAGGGGCTATTTTCTTAAGTTTATTCTATGAACATACAGACGAGCCGTAGAATGTTTTACGAGTCGTAGAAGATGGTTCTTACCCTGAGGATAAGAGATTGGGACGTTCTGAAGTTCATCAGACAAAATCCACTTTACGCATCATAAACCACTTTACAGTCATGAAGGGTGTCATGGAGTTGAAGTGCGATTTTCCAGCAGTGGAGTACGAGATCTTGATTATGGGCCGTGGAATGCAATACGAACCGTAAACCTCGTTCAGATGACGTGCCAACAAGTTATCCTATTTCAGTTAGGACTTGTATTTTACTTATTATAAATAGGTTTTTTAGGTTATTTTTCAGAAGAGGGATAGGTTTTGAGAAGTTTTCGTCTAGTACTCAGAGAACTCAATAATTAGAGATAGAAAATTGTGAGATCATATTAGAGAGTCTTTTAGAATACTTGTGTTTAAATTTCATCTTTTTGCTTGTGATTCTTATTAAAGTTTTATTTTCTTGTTCTTAATTCTATTGTGTAAATGCTCAATTATGTTTTCTCAATCTATAATTCTTGCACCTACACGAAGCATGAGTAGCTAAATCCACAACCAGAGTTGTGGGAACCATGAAGAGCTGACAAAGTAAAACCGAATAATTCATGATTCTTGAAAAGTGTATATGCATGTATTAATTAACTTTCTTCGTTTTGCATGTTTTCTGATGGTGGCCAACATTAGAACACAGCTAGTGTTACTGACTAGACCAAGGTAATAATGAATAGAAAAAAAGATTAATTAACAGGATTCGATTAGTGTGTTCTCATCTAATCAACCAAACTAGGCCAAGTCGCATAGTGAAATTCACCTCTCACCTTGGACCAAAGGGGTTGGTGAACATACCTTATTGTCCTGCATGCTATACACTAGAAGAGAATTTGGTTATTCTGTGATACTGAGTTGGGGAATCATAAGGAACACAATACCCTAGTTTCTCTCCATATTGACTTCTCTCTTGTGTTAGTTTAGTTATATTTTTCATCGATTATTGCAAGAACTCAACCTTAGTGAAGTAAATCGATTAACCATTCGAATTGTGGTCATTGAGTTGAGTCTACGTATTCCAAGTGGGTTTAACCCTAACCTTTATTAGGATCTATTTCATGACAGCAACTACTTTATCCTCCAAAAAAGAGGTGCAACTTGGACAACATTAGAGCCACCCCTTTGTGTTTTAGGGAGGAAGAGTGTTGGGGGATCCTTGCCCTCCTTGCTTTTGGCTACCTTGGAATTTTTTATCACCACCCCTTTTGTGAGAGTAACTCCCACCTTCAACTCGAGCCCTCTTGGACTCACTTTCCCTTTCACGAAGCTTCTCTTATTAAATTTTCTTGGCGTATGTCATCAATTGCGAAATGTACACCTCCTTGACCAATATGGTCATCTTGAATTCCATGGAAACTAACTCAGAGACCTCCAAAATAAACTTGCTCATGCGAGCCCTCAGATCCTCGACCATAAATGGAGCACGGTTTGACAATTTGGTAAATTTAGGGTATACTCTCTCATGCTCATGCTCCCTTGCTTCAAGTTGATGAATTCTTTTACCTTTGCCTCCCTAAGATCGATGGGGAAGAATCCATCCAAAAAGGCACATTTGAATTCCGACCAACAAGAGGTGGCAAATGGGTTGATTGAGTCAGATTTGGTTGGATTGAATATAGATTGTGCTAAAATGAATTGGATCACAATCCATCCATATAAAATATGGTTAAATATGGATTTGTCAAAAAAGTTAAATTAGAGCTAGATTGTAAATGCTAAATCCCTATAACCCCAACTCTACTCCCAAATAATTGTATTTGAAAAAAATAATTTTTTTATAAAAAAAAATTAAAATTTTTCTACTCCCATACCCTATCACCAACCCACCCCCACCCCATCCCCAACCCTCATCCCCACCATACTCGTACCTCTATCACCTCCAATTTTTAAATTAAAAAATATCAAGAAACATTTCCTACCCTAGATGCCCGTCACCCCTCCCCTACAACCTATCCTATCACCATTTAAAAAAAATTCATCCCCAAGCCACACTGAACCCCTTACCCCCAAATACTTTTTTTAAAAAATCAAAAAAGAAAGTTAAATTTCATCCTTAAGTCCTACCGGACCTCAATTTATTATAAAACAAAATTGAATAAAAAGGAATTCACCCCACCTCCCCACTTATATTATAATATTAGTAAGCAAAATTTACATATTTTTTGTGATTTATCATCCTTGTCACAAGCATATGTATTTTACAAATTATCACAAACCCAAGTTATTAATTTGTCTAAATTTACATCTGTTCTTCAATATAACATAATGTCTTGTTTCCTTAAGACTAAAATAAAGGACTATTTTAGAACACTAGGAATATTTTATTCAGAATTAAAACATAAGAAACTTCAGAGTTATAGAATCAATCAATGAAAAAACTGGTTAAGACGGCATTATCAATACGATTTCCACCACCACCTATTTGTTTCTTTAGTTCAATTTTAGCAAATTATAAATTATGTACACACACACATATATATATAGATTGATCTGATAACAACAAAGTTTTGAGACCCCTACATCGAACATCGAATCGAAGAACTGAACTTTTGACAAAAGAACACCCTGCACTGAACCGAAAAATTGAAGAACCAAATTGGAATGGTTTGATTCGGTTCGATTTTTTGATTTTCCTGTATTTATGCCCACCCTAGTAGAAAATTAAAAAAGCTAATTTTTTCGTCACCTTCACCCCCCCCCCACCCACATACATTCACTCTACCCCCTATCCCCCTACTTCCACTCTCACCCCAAATTTTTTTCAGAAAAAAAAAATTAATGCACACAAATTCTTTAGTGCAATTAAGAATTTTTTATTATGAGTGGAAGATCTATGGGCGTATTGGTATCCATATTTTATCCATTTGACCATATTTGTATAAGATCTTAAATTAGATAAACCCATATTTATTTGTTTAGAAAATATAAGTGGTCTATTAAAATAAATATGGGTTAAATAGACTCCTTCTACTTTATATGGGTTGAAATTTCCACTCCTACTCCCAACCATTTGGACCTGCTCCTTCGCCTCCCCCATCTGCCCATTAGTTAAATCAAATCTTAGCCACTGCTTTGAGTTGCTAGGACACCATCTCGGCTTTCTCTTTGGATGAAACGTCCATTACTACCTCAACTCAATAAGCTTCCTCAATACACTCAATAGGGTCCTCGTCAGTCTTCGACTTAAGATATTCCAGCGGGCTCATCCACATAAAGTCATGTACTTTTGTGGCCGAAGTAGGTACTTGAGGAGAAACGGCTACCTTCGGGTTTTCTTGGTTGGCCAATGCTTGGTCCCACAGAGTGAATGAGGCTCGAAACTCCGAATGAATCACTCTGTCATCCTATTAAAGTTGAGGGACTTGTTCATCGGGAGTGCCTCACGGATAGGGAGCTCTTCATAGTGGCATGATCTAGAAATGAGCGAATGCCCATTGTTAGTTCGCAAAAAACCTTATTCAACTATAAGGCACGACATGAATAAGAAAGAAGGTAAGACTTCCTAAAGTGTCTCATAGCCTCTCACTCAAGATAGTAGCGTGCTTCACAACATTGAATGAGACTATACGCTATAGGGTATCCATGGAAATCTAAGGAATATTTTAAAACCTCGCGCTCTAATGCCGAATTTGTAATAACTAGACCTAGGGGTCTTTTCGTCACATGGTGAATGAGATACTAGAAGGCACCTCATCCAAGCAATATCTAGCATCTTAAGCATTCATAGGCATTAAGCAAAGCTTTTGCAAAAGAAAATAGCAGAAAAAGATCTAATGGTCAATTTTGACAGTTAAGCAACATTAAAAATAGTGAGAATACTTCAATCAACTTCCTTGCGCATATACATACCATCTACATCGTAAATGGATGGGATGAGTATCGGTCATTCTCCATCAAATAGAAGGGAATCCAAAATAAGGAAACATAGAAATTAAAAGCCTCAAAAGAGATACAAATACATTGTCTTAAACAAAGCAAAGATACAAGATAGATGAAAAAGTGGAGGAGTCCCGAATTGAGGGCTCACCACAATCAAACTACTAGTCTTGGATGCTGAAAACTAGCCTCGAGCTTTTGGATGAGTACCCATCCCTACATGGTTAAATCATGCAAGCAAAATATGTGTTAGTACGTTTGAATGCACTATGTATGTGAGATGCAATGCATGGATGAAATTGTAATTCCATCATTATTAAACATAACATATAAGGATATTTAGAATAAAAGATACATAAGCATGCTTAAACATGCAAATGAATATGGCTAAATATCAATATGAGACAATGCATAAGAAATCACATAAAGTGAAAACATACCATAAGATCATTATCATAAGGGAATTAACCTTAACCGACATATATGGCCATATGAGCTATTACAAGAATCAAACATAACCCCCTATGTTGGCACAGGGAGACCACTTGGTTGGTGGAGCTCCATTAACCTTAGCATGTATCATAATAACATAAATGGCCTACATAGATCCATTACCCTAGCCTATAAGGGATCCTATGGTGGCAGATAGTTAATATGAAAAAGGGTTGATTTTAAGGTTCCCTTACCGAACCTCACCACAAGATCACACTTGGTGCTATGCCATCCCACTAAATCTTTTAAGGTTCAGCTTAGAATCATAAGTAGCAATTATAGGAGTAGCTCAAACTTAGGAACCACCAGGTGAGAATAGTCCTTTCATCTTGGAGACCTTTTTTGAACATTTTTAGGGAAATTAACATCATACTCATATCTTTGATAAACTTAACTTTGAAACACTTTATTAATTCTCTGATCGTAATCATAAGTCATAGAAATCCTTACTTGAAAACTACTTGGGCTTAATTTTATCATGGAAAAATCACAAATCACATAAGTCATAGGAAATTTCTCTAAAAAGTAATATCAAAAATGCCCAACATTAATCATATCGAAATTCATCATGGAATCAACACCATACTTTAAATATGAATATATTTACTTAGAAAAATAGTTACTAAACTTCATAAGTATCATATCATAACATAAATATCATGAAATCATCATAAGCATGCACATTAACTTAAGGAACTTAAATAAAAGGTAAAATACTTAATGGGAACTTTATGGGTGAAAAAATACCCATAAATAAACTAACATACCTTTGAATAATTCTAGAGAAACAAACATGCAGGATTGGGGAAGAATCTTGGAAACCCTATCCTTGCCCTAGCTTGTTCTTGAAAGCCCCTTTTTGCCTTAGAAATTTAGAGAGTAAGGAATGGGAGAATGGATGAAGAAATTAGGGCTTAAGGGCTATTATAGGGTCCCTTTCCCATCTCCCAAACGACATAGCATAGGAATAGAAAGGATGAAAATGACAAAACTGCCCCTCATTAAAACTGTTGAGATCGATTTATGAGACCCTGATTATGTGTTGTAAGTCAATCCACAGCGTGTAAGCCCCTTTGTTTGATGATACATTTGGAAATCTTGAAAACTAACTTTGCTGGATTGAAAACCATGAAGCATCTATATGAGTTGTGAAACAACATACAGGTCGTGGTTGGACTCGTACAGTCCTTCCACACTAAACCATTTTCCTCACTTCCTTGGACTTACCCATGAAAGGATCCTACAGGCCATAACCCATTAGATGGGTTGGCTGATAACTTATAAGTCAGTTTCCTGAAAACTCTAAATTTTCTTCATGCCTGGGGTCCTACTCACGAAATTATCTACGAGCCGTTAGGTCTCTTACAGGCCATCACTTAGTCCATGGGTTACCCCACACTTGGAAACATTTCTCTTTCCTGAAATTCAATATTTAAGAATGAAACTTATGATTCGTATATCAACTTATGTGTCATAAGTTTTCCTATAAACCAGACTTTAGGTTATTTTTAAGACCAACGTTTTTGTACCTAGGGCTCCCAAAGTGGGGGTCATGACATGGAAAGAACCTCTCAGAAAGGCTTCTTTTAACTCCCTTAAGCATGTGATAGTGTCATGTGGCAACTCATTGAGCCACTGCATTGCCTCCCTAGATAGAGAAAATGGAAATACGCGTAGGCGCATAGCTTCGTGACTCACCCCAGGAATCACTTATGACTTGTAGGTGGTGATGAAGTTCATCAAGTGCTTGTTTGCTTCATCACTAGCTGCTCTACTAAATAGACCCTTTAGGTTCAACATTTGCAACATAGTGCTTGTGATAGTGAACTTCACACAGTGAGGAATTGGTGGAAGTACTGTAGCACTAGTAGTACCTGTACCATCCACATAATCATCATTATATGTTATATTTACTGGTCTCTGACCATGTCCTTATAGCTTAAGCTGATGTGGTGGTAGATGTATGATTTCCTAATTTAATACGTTCCCTACATCATTATGCCGAGGTGGATTGTTACCCAACTCTCTTATTCTTTGTGCCTCGCGATCATGTGTGTTTATCCTCCATTCTGGGTCATAGGAAATTAATGTCACACCCTTACTTGAGGTGTTTGGCATATACTACCTGTTCACTACACAAAGACAAACAAAAAGAAAAAGTAAAATCAGGAAATAGAACTACAACAGAAAATACAAAACTACTAGATTATTTTAAAGTCATATTTCCCGGTAATGGCGTCATTTTTTATAATGTTTAAACATACTTCCTTGTAGAAATATGGATGATCGTTTGCAGTCTATTTACCCAACTTAGAGTCAGGGTCGATCCCATATGGAATATGTTAAAACAACTTTACTAGTTATTCTATTTTAGTTGTGTTCAAGTTCCATAAAACAAACAAATACGGGAAGATAAATATGGGTGTTTTAAACTAAACTCTTAACTACGATTATAAATGTGTGATAAATGATCTAAGGCTTAGATAAGTCAACAAAAGACTAGGGTTGTGGTCCCCATAATGTATAATTCAATAAGCATTTAACATGGGTGATATTTGTTCATCACATTGCATTAAAACCCAACAAGTTAGGTAATATCTAGTTCATCTCTCAGTCCTTCCTAGACATCTTTTATTCGTCACCACTAAGTCTCGAAATGCATTCATATTAAGCGTTTATAATATACCCAGTTTAGGAGCCTAAGAGTGCAGGAAAAGTTGGGTTGAAAAGGAACTGGGTCAACTCTACGAAGCCAATGTATGTCCCGAAGTGGAGTTACAACCCATAGTTTAGCCCTTAAATATGGACATCCAAAAAAGGAAAAGGTTTTCAACTGTGGGGTCACACACGTACCTAATGACAGCTCGTAAGAAGAGTGACAGGTCGTTTATAGGATTGTAGATGAGAGTCTCAGACATGAACGAAATTTGAAGTTTACTGGAAAGTGCCCTATGATTAATAAGATGGTCCGTAGACCATTATACGACCCATGGATACCATTCGTGAATGAGGCCTAAAAGATTGCACAAACTTCATAAAAACCATAGTTCAAGCATGCATATGCCATGACTGAGATGAGAAAACCATGTGCTATAGAGATTCAATCTTAAATCAACAGTGCATCATGAAATTCAAGTAAAACCCTAAATAAATCCACATTTCAACCAAAATATAGATCACCCATGCTTAAATAAAACTTCAAAACGGACAAGCACATTCAGATCTTCATAGCATCAATGAAACACAACATATTAAGGCTCAAATCACTTTAAAAATCAACAATAAAACATAACCCATATCTCAATTGAAGAAACTATAAAATAATCTGAAAAACTAGTAATTAAAGTAAGCTTAATATCATGAAAATCAATACAAAATAGTTTGGGTCTTCATGGTTGAAAGGGACCATGAATCAATCCGACAGACCTTAGTTCACCAAGAAGAAACATGAAGAATTTGATGAAGAAAAGAACCTTTTCTTGATTCCCAAGCTAAGCCTTCACTAGTCTTTGAGAGAAGTTCTTAAGAGTGAGATTTAATATAATTCTATATGTGAGAATGAATTTTAATGAGAGCAGAGAGTATAGGTCATTTGAATGTCTTAGGATAGCATAGAAAGCCACAAAAGACCCTTATGAGTATCCATAACTATGAGAACACTATTAATGAAACAGAATAAAATTTGTTGTCAAGGGTTCCATGTAACGCTCGGTAAAATTACCAAAATACCCCTAGAGAGAGGGTATGCGCGTAACGCATCTTTCAATACTCGTATAGAAAATTCGAGAATGGATTTGTGATCAGCAAAAAATATTGAGTGGAAAAATGGTCTCGGTCGATTTTAAGAGCGACCCGATCGAAAGATAATTTTTTCGATCTGAATCGCAAAATAGTGTTGGTGCGCGATAGGAGTGCATCGGGCCTCAATCGTGGACCAGCACTTATATATTTATGAAAATTTTTGACGGGGTTGAGAAAACTCATTCAGAAACATTTCCTAAAAATACACAGTGCGCGACCGGTCCGCGTCGCGGACGGGGTCTTCTCCAAGTTGAAAATTCCTAAATCATTACAAGGAGCATTCCAGTCAATTTCTCACCACTCCTAAATTCTATACATAATCTAATAAGGTCATTTTAACATAAAAAGGGTCTAAAACCCTCATTGTAAGTCCTATTCCATAATCTAACAAGGCTAGGGCTTGAGGAAAGAGGAGAAGAGCTTGAGTTGGAGAGATTTGAGGAGAAATCCTTGACATGACTAATTGACAGCTGCATCCCAGGTATGTAAGGCTAAACTAAAAGAATGAGATTGTAATCTCATGTACCCCATAGATGGTCATGTATGAGTTGATGGTTCAAGAGTCCATATGTATGAATCCTTGATAGTTTTTCTTAAAATTCTATTGAAATTCACATGTTTTTCTATGTTGATGATCATCATAAACTTGTTTTCTTTAATTGAACATTTTCATGAGAATTTGCATAACCCTATATGACTAGTTTGAAAAGCATGCATAATGAGTCTAGAGTCTTGAGTTGAGATTGTTGATTGTGATGAAAGAATGATGATGAGTTGATAGAACTTGATTGCCTTACGAGTCCCTATAAATTAACTCTACCGATGTGTCTATTCATTTGTTTCCTAATGATTGTTCTAAATCTTGAGTCATTGATGAGTTGATGGATGAAAGGGTTAGAGTTCCTATGAGTTGATTGATGAAAGGGCTAGAGTCCCTTTGAGTTGAATGATGATGGGGTTTGAGTCCCTATCAGATACTGATGGATGACGGGGTTCAAGTCCCTATGAGATTGGTTGAGATGGAGGTTTTATGAGCATTGAGTCATGGGAGAAGTATCTAGCACCGAAAGAGTGAGAGTTAGTTTGACTTCAACTCATCAAACTACATCGCCAAACTTAGGTGAGGCTCAGAATCATCACATATATTGGGGTTCCCTCTTGATTAGAAGTCCCTAAAACAAGCAGACTTGTTGACGACTGACTCCATATTGGGTGAACTGATATGGTTTCAATTCGTAACCTACCTGGCAAGTTTGGAACGACTGTGGAAACATCAGCGAGATTGTTAAACATTCACTGGAACATAAGTGATTGTCGCAGGATAAGAGAAACTCCCATAAATTTCCTACCTTGAGTACTCTGAGACAAGATGAGATGAGAGGAAGTGAGCTCCTTTGAGATGAGTCTGAGATGATTGATGAGGTTGACTTGTTGAGGGGTCACTTGTCTACTCTTTATTCTTGCATAGATAGATATTTGACGATTTGATGTTGTTTGATGATTACTTTGAGTTGATCTTGTTTCCATATTGTTTTATTTGTTTCTGTTTCACTCAACTATTTTGCATACCTATACATTCGAAGTACTGATGTCCCTTTTGGATTTCATCATTTTATGATGCAGAGGCAGGTACTAGGGATTATCAACAAGCGCTCCGTTGAAGATCTGAGATCCGTAGCTGATTTAGTGAGCCTCCCCTACTCCGGAGGACCCATTATGATTATTTCATCTTGCTTTAGAGTTAGATTATTTACTATTCTTTTATTTTGATTTGGGTAGCCATGGCTTTGTCATTGGCACCACATGATTATGATAAAGGCTTCATAGAAGATGGTTGAACATTGATGTTGAGATTGTGAATTAGTTTCCTTGTACTAGCCTTCATTATTTTACATATGCGTTTGAAACTTCAGATAAGATGTGCCCATTTACCTACTTTTATTTCTGCTATTCAGTAGAGTTATTTTATTGAATGAATGTGGTGAGGATAAGTGGTTCGCTTGGGGACTAGCAATGGTCTTTAGGAGCCGGCCACGTCAAGGGTTCTCTCCCGGGGCATGACGTTCCATATGGAAGCACCACGGTCCGTACCAAGGCACACAGACTGTGTACCCCTTCCGTGATCCAACACTTAGAAAAATAATTCCACTAGTGAAGGTCCGAGATAGAAATTTCATACTTAGAGAATTTGCATGCCAACACCCATATGGAGCACCTCACAACTCGTGTAGAGGTTAAATAGACCGTGTGGCCTCCCGAAATGCCTCACATAGAAAATTTTTCATTGACGAAGTTTGCGACAAAATAAATTGAATAAACAGAGAACTCTGGTAAGCCTATCGATTTAAGCAAGTCTGAGACAGTGATTCCATACTTGGAAAATTCTCACATCAACACCCATACGGAGAGCCTCACGGCCGTAAAGTGGTAAATAGTCCGTGAGAGGTTCATGTGGTCTAAGCCTTGTCCAAAATGTAGTTTGCAAGGCCAAGGCCACTCCATACAATCCCCCACACGGTCCATAAAGTGTCAAGCAGATCGTGTAGGGTTCATGTGGTGTGTGCCTTGGTCATAAACTCCATGTTAAGGCCAATACTTCATATGCAAGGCCAAGGGTCACCTCAAGGCCCCTCCACATGGCCCGTGCAGATGCCCATAAGGCATCACCTTTGTCAAAAACATTACAGAACCAAAATCCAAGCACAATTGAGGTCATACCGAGTTTGGATCCTTACATCATCTCCCTCTTGGGAACATTCTTTCTCGAATGTGCTATAATAAGGATTGAAAGGCTTCACCAAGAATATGAAACATCCAAAAACATGATACAATGCATATTTCATCACTAGAAAATTATAAAGTCATTAAAACTCATATCAGAATATCTTTAGATCATTCAAAATATTTTTAAAACATTTTCATGCACATGTATGATTTTCATGTCATGAAACACAAGAGTGAAAGAGTTAGGACCACTTGGGATAGGAAGAACCTAATACCTTAGGCTTGAGTAGATTGGAAAAGATGGGGACATCGCTTCTTTAGGTCCAACTCCGCCTCCCATGTAGCACTCTCCACATGTTGATTTCTCCAAAGCACCTTAACCGAGGCCACATCCTTATTACGAAACCACTTTACTTGCCTATCAAAAATATCAACCGAGACATCCTCATAAGATAACTTCTCCTCAACCTCAACACCTTCCAAAGGCATAATTGTACTAGGACTACCAATCAATTTCCTCAATATAGATACATGGAAAACTGGGTGAATAAAGCTTAAATTCGGAGGCAATTCCAATATATAAGGCATATTCCCGATCAGCTCAACAATCTCAAAAGAACATACATACCAGGAACCCAACATTCCCTTCTTACCAAATCGCATTACACCTTTCATGGGTGAGACCTTCACATATACCCAATCTCCAACATGAAACTCAAGATCCATTTACCTAACATCAGAATATGACTTTTGGTGACTTTGAGCTGTTTTAAACTGCTCCTTAATCAACTTCACCTTCTCTATAACCTCAATCACCAAATCCGGGCCAAGAAAAGTTGTCTCTCACAACTCAAACCACCCCACTAGAAATCTACATCTTCAACCATAAAAAATTTCAAATGGTGCCATACCAATGCTAGCATGAAAGCTATTTTTATAAGCAAACTCAATGAGTAGTAGATGATCATCCCAATTACCATTGAATTCCAACACAAAAGCCCTCAACATGTCCTCTAAGGTTTGAGTTATTCTCTGAGCTTGTCCATCTGTTTGAGGATGAAAAGTAGTGTTTAACTTCACCTTAGTACCAATTCCTCTGTGAAACGACCTCAAAAAGTTAGAAGTAAATAGGGTGCCATGATCTGATATGATAGACCTAGGCATACCATGCAACTTCACCAACTCTTAGATGTACAACCTTGCATACTCTTCGTCATTGAAGGTAGTCTTGACCAGTAGGAAATGAGCTGATTTAGTCATCCGATCAACGATAACCCAAATTGAATCAAAATACTTTCGTGTCTGAGGCAACTCAACCACAAATCCACATTCACATCTTCCCACTTAAGAGTATGACTCTTTATGTCTTGAGGCAAACCACTGTGTCTTTGATGCTCTACCTTTAGTTGTTCACAATTAGGGCATTCGAATACAAACCTTGCTATATCCTTCTTCATACCATGCCACTAATACACCACCCTCAAGTCTTGATACATTTTAGTGGATCCCGAGTAAATAGAATAATGAGAGTTATGGGGTTCACTCATGATCACTCTCCTAAGATCATCAACATTCGAAACATATAACTGGTCTTGGTACCGAAGCACACCATCTTCCCCTTACGAGAAAACCTCAGTCCTCTTTTCGGCAACCAACTTCTTTAACTCAACCAATGATGGGTCTAAATCTTTCTTTGTCTTGACATTAACAACTACAGTAGATTTGCCCACATTCTGAACATGAATACCACCATCATTAGAGTCTACTAACCTAACACCCAATCTAGACAATCAATGAACATCATTTGCTAACACTTTATTCCTTTTATCGACATGAGCTACACTTCGCATAGATAGTCTACTAAGAGCATCGGCTAAATATTTGCCTCGCGGATATGATATTGCACACACATGTCATAGTACTTAAGGAGATTCAACCACCTTCTTTGCCTTAAGTTAAGATCTCTTTGGGTGAACACATATAGCAAACTCTTCTGATCAGTGAAAATATCAACATAAGCCTCATACAAATAATGTCTCCAAAGCTTCAAAGCAAACACCACAAGCGCTAACTCAAGATCATGAGTTAGATAAGTATGCTCATGCACCTTTAGTTACATTGTTGCATAAGTTATCACCTTACCATGCTGCATAAGATCACAACCCAACCCAATCAGAGAAGCATCATAATATACCAGAAACCTATCTAAGCCATATGGTAGAGTCAAATCAAGAACGATGTAACCCGATCTTTCAAATTCTGGAAACTCTTCTCACATTCATCTGACCATACAAACTTGGCCTTCTTTTGAGTCAACTTGGTCAATGGAGATGCAATAGATGAGAAACCTTCAACAAACCTCCTATAATAACTAGCCAACCCAAGAAAACGTTGAATATCTAAAGGAGTCAAAGGTCTGGGCCAATTTTTCATGACCTCAGTCTTCTCCGGGTCAACCTTAATACCATCACCGAATACCACGGGACCAAGAAAAGTTACGTTACCCAACCAAAACTCACACTTGTTGAACATAGCATACGATTTCTTCTCCCTCAAAGTCTTAAGAACCAACCTCAAATGATCCATATGCTCCTGCTCACTTCGAGAATAGATAAGGATATCATCGATAAAAACAATGAGAAAATTATCAAGGAATGGCTTAAACACTTGATTAATAATATCTATAAACACCAATAGAGCATTAGTAAAACTAAACATCACCTCAAATTCAAAGAGCTCATATCTTATCTGAAAAGTCATCTTAGGAGTATCACATTCTCTAACCTTCAATTGATAATAATCAGAATGGAGGTCAATCGTTGAGAAGTGACTGGCCCCTTGAATTTGATCAAACAAGTCGTTGATCCTTGGCAATGGATATTTATTGTTGAAGATTACCTTATTCAAATGTCTATAATCAATTCATATCCGAAGAGATCCATCTTTCTTTTTTACAAATAACACCGGAGCACCCGATGGTGATGTACTTGGCCTAATGAAGCTTTTATCCAACAAGCCTTTCAACTGATCCTTCAACTCTTTCAACTCAGTTAATGCCATATGATATAGAGGAATAAAGATAGGTTTAGCATTCGAGGGAAGATATAAGTTAAATTATACTTCTTTTTTGGGAGAAACACCGGGCAAGTCTTCAGGAAACACATGCAGAAACTCATTCACCACCGAAACTGATTCAAGAGTAGGTAACTCAAACTCCACATCATTGAACCTTACAATATGATAAATACACCCCTTAGAAATCATCTCTCAGGCATTGAGGTAGGAAATAAACCAATTATAAAAGTTGAGTCATTACCTTCCATTCAAGAATGGGCTCCTCCGAAAGTTGGAACTTGACCTTACAGGTTCTAGAATCTATAAAGGCATATGAACATTCAACCAATACATCCCGAGAATAATATGAAAATCAAACATCTCAAGTTTAGCAAGATCACAAGGGAATACTTTATGCAAAATAGAAATAGGACAACCCCGATAGACTCATCAAGGAACAATAAATTCACCCACTGGAATACAGACTTAAAAAGACTCCCTAAAGATTTCAGGGCTCAAACAAAACTTAACATCAAAAAGAGGAGTCACAAAAGATAAATTTGAACCCATATCAAGCAAAGCATAAATATCAAAAATCAAATACTTTCAACATACTAGTCAAAACATCCAGAGCTTCCTCTACCTTCTGACGAGTATGAAAAGTATAGAACCTATTGTTTCTAGAGGCACCACCTTGAGGAACTCTCGATTGGACTTGATTACTTTGAGCCATTTGGCCCTTCTTTGGTGCCCTTGGGTAATCAAAAAGCTTGTGGCCCATCTCACCACGCCCATAGCAAGCATTCAAACCCTATAAGCACTTCCGAGAGTGAATCTTTCCACACTTGTCATATCGTAGAGGCAATGGCCCACGTTCAACCTGTACATTTGGAGAAGGCACCCTAGAATTGGCAAACCTTGCATTAGAACCTTAGCCTTGTTGGAAGCGACCATAACGACCCTTAGAGTTGGAGAATACACCGTGCCAATGAGCCCTCTTAGATTGTTGCATCCGATTCTCCTTGAGCTTCTCCCTTTCAATTTGTTCAGCATAGGTCACAAGCCTAGATATTTCTCTCATCAAAATAAGCTATTCGTACGACATTCTTTCATAACCAAAACAGAGATCCCAGAAATAAAGTTGTGTATTCTTGCACGGGGGTTAGCCACAAGCATCTGAGCATACTTGGAGAGCTTTGTAAACTTGAGGGCATAGCCCCTCAAACTCATACTGTCATGACCTGGACCATGGGTCTAGGAGTGATATGGCGAATAGGAACCCGAGATTCCCCAAACAAGCCTCATAGCATCTATTCACATATCATCATCTCGGAAGAGCATATGAAATAGTAAACCCATACTTCTAAGGGATAGGAAAGTAGGACTAACGCTATGGGGATATCATAAGGATAGGGATTAACATGGATACACATAACACATAACACAGAGCACATAAGGTCTAAAGGGCGGGTAAGCATGACTCACTCTATGGGGGCAACAATGGGAATTAGGATCTTCTACATAAATACATAAATTCATGTCATAATACTCATAATAAATTAATAATAACCATATTCAATAGGTAGCCATAACCATAATCTCCTAATACAACACACGACATATAACCGTACAAAAGTCAGCAAGATGTCCAACAATGCCTCTATACAATAGGACGCGGGCCAAGGCATGTCCCGAGCTCACACTCAACGTAAATAGCATAAAAATGTACATGGATAGTGGATCGTCCTTGGAAGGTAGGACACACCATAACAACTTCTCAAACTTCGAGCTAGTCATCAAACGGTAGATGAATATAGTCTTCGGTCCCTACATGGTTAGATCATGTAGGCAAGAGTATACGTTAATATGTTTGAATGTACTAAGTATGCAAACATGCAATGCAAATGACTTATCAAACCTTCATTTAATGTTAGATGACAAGGACACATAATATAGAAAGAGACATATAGCAAAGAAAGGTAGTATAACAATATGCCACGAAATCTATGATGCATGGAACGCCAAAATACTCATATATGATGGGTATGGGGCAATAACTGACATCTCAAACTCATGCAAGCTATTACATGAATTTTTCCTATGTAGACCTCCCATCAGGTGACAGAAGATTACTTGCCAAAGGTGATCAACTCCACACCTTATAACTCGGTCATTTTAGATTTTAGTGTGATAGACACCTTTCTTATGACCTGATCACTTCAGAAGGATTTCCAATATTATATCACATCAATTGTGTAACCATTCCTTACAAGACAATCATTTTGGTAATGACTACCATGTACCTATATTGGCACATAGTTCAATGAAAGGAAGAGGACCCTTGGAGGTAGCCTTGACACTCCCAATACATTCGGTGCTAAGTCATTATCCCACAAGAATACTTATACATATACATGCTTTCAGAAGAGGAAAAAGTCATTTCAAATCATTTCAATGCATAATTGGGCTTAAAAGTCAAACACTATTCATAATCATTCATACTTAGGGTAAAAATCCAAATCATAATTCAATACATTCTTTTCATACATAGGAATAGGTCATTCACCTATAACAATATGGTGTAAACACCCAATATGCTCGAAGATCCAGTAACAATAGATATTTATGTAATCACATGCTTGTCATAACCATACTTTTATCAAAATCATATTCATAAACATATGTGGGCTTAACCCATTAAATCATTTTCATCAAAATTCAATGCTCATAAATGCACATGTCATCAATGATATGAAAATAGCATGGGCAATGGAGATTCAATCTTAAATAAATAATACAATATGAAATTCAAGTAAGTCCATAATTAAAATTCACATTCAAATCACAAACACATCGATTCTCCATCAACGACGCCATTTTTGATATCGCTCAACCCGGCTACTCAAAGGAAGCAGGGGCGATCGTCATCAGCATAATAGCCAAACTTTAGAGGTTGGGGTCGACTCCACAGGGAATCGTTGTTAAATGTAGAAATGACTCGTTGGGCTAAGTAATTGTAGGATCTAGGGGGTTGCAATGATCAAAATAATTGTTGAGCTAAACAAGTTCTAATTAACGATTTAAACAGCAATTCAAGGAAGTTGTTAGGGATGTGAAAATATTGGAATTGATCTACAAGCTAGGTCTAGATATTTGACTAAATGAGTTGATATTGAGTGAATAGGCTAGGTTTCTTGTAAACCATATCAACTATGATACAAGCGTGTTTCACATGAATCAACTAAGAAAACATACACGGACTGCCGAGGACACGCTTGGCCTAAGAATCTCAGCAAAACCCTTAATACCTTGGCTATTAAATCCATGATTATGAACATCAGCTGAAACCCCAAGAGGTTTCCCTACATACTCCTCCCCATTACGCTGCCTAATGTTTCATAGTTCTCCGTCTCATAACCCGATTTGTCTCCCAACCTGGTATCAGACCCAAGTAGGCCGGGAAGTTTACGAGTGCGAGCACCTAAGTCCCCACGTTGTCCTTAGGCCAACAGTCAAAGTTAGATCGCACTCAGGATGATTATTTCTTAACTGAGTAGGTACCTTTCTTCTTTCACTTGTATTCTTAATTTTATTCCTTAAAGTAAGGTAACTTGTTAATCGCAGTTCACATGTTGGCAAGCCCGTAGTTTTTAGTTGGAGTAGCCTAGATTGTGTATGTTATATGACCGGATCCGAAGGATGTTGCCTAAGAGGAATAAAATTACAGAAAATTAGAGAAGATCATCGGTAAATACTACACAAAGAATTTATTATCAAAAGAGTAGCCTAGAATAGACTATTGGCCTACGAATAATGTCAACTTCTCACTTGATCTTTCAAAGTATCAAACCATTAAAATATTAAGATAGAAAAAGACTTTATGCTTATCCATCCATTCATTAACCAAATCAAATATTATAATAAACGGAAATAGATTTTTTTAAAATACCAAAAGAAGTATAAAGGACAAAGAAATTTATTTTTCAAAAAAACATAATTATTACAAACAATTGGTACCTTCAAAAAGTCTAGATAACTTTTCTAAAGGATAACAAACAAATTAATTACTAATAACTTAATTAAGTTGTATAATAAATTAGATATCGTTACCCTTAACTTATCCATCCAAAGTACTCAAATAGATAGAATATTAATTCTTCAATCACAATTATCAACACAATTTTAATGGATTCCTATACTAATTAGAATATTATAGATAGTGTCAATATTTCTTCTACCTCTAGTAAGATAGCAAAAATTGAATGTGATCTACAGAATTGGGATATTCTAAAAGAAATTTTTAAAAGGGTCTAAATTATTGACGGGGTTCGAGTCCCTATGAGATTGGTTGAGATGGATGTTTTATGAGCATTGAGTCACGGGAGAAGTATCGAGCACCGAAATGGGGAAGAATGATTCCCACTAGAACTCATTAACTACATAGCCAAACATAGGTAAGGCATAAAACCATCACATATATTATGGTTCCCTCGAGAGTAATAGTCCCCAAAAGCAATAGCGGATCTATTGAGTATTGACTCCATATTAGGTGAGCTGATATGGTTTCAGAGCTTTCCCTACCAGGAATGTTTGGAACGGCTATGACTACATCAGTGTGATTGTTGTATATTCACTAGCTCATAAGTGAGTGTTGTCAGATAACAGAAACTCCCATAGATTTCCTATCTTGAGTACTCTAGGTTGAGATGAGATGAGAGGAGGTAAGCTCCTCTAAGATGAGATGAGATGAGAGGAGATGATCTCCTTTGAGATGAGTGGTGAGTTTGTGTTGTTGATATGTCACTTGTCTATTATTTATTCTTGCATAGATCAACATTTAAGGATTTGATGTTATTCAAGGTTTATTTTGTGTCGATGTTGTTTCAATATTATTCTGACTTGTTTCTGTTTCACTCAGCTATTTTACATACCAGTACATTGCAAGTACTGATGTCCACTCTGGACTGCATCATAAAATAAATGATGCAGATGCAGGTACTATAGATCGTCAATAGGCGCTCTATTGAATATTTGAGACTCGCAGCTTATTTTGTGAGCCTTCCCTACTCTAGAGGATCCACTACATTTATTTCATCATGCTTTAGATTTAGACAGGACTATTTCCTTTATTTTGTTTTTTGGATAGCCATGGGTTTGTCATTGGCACCACATGAGTAGTGATAGAGGCTTCATAGACAATGGTTGAGCATTCATGTTGAGATTCTGAGCTAGTTCTTTCTACTAGACTTTATTATCATCTATTTACTTAGAGACTTTAGACAAAACGTGCCCATTCACTTACTTATACTTTCCGTTGTTCAGTAGAGTTTATTGAATGTATGATGTGATGAGGCTAAGTGGTTTGCTTGGGGACTAGCAATAGTCTCTGAGTGTCGGCCACACCAAGGGTACCCACCCGAGGCATGATACACTTGGTATCAAAGCATAGAGTTTAAGTGTCTTAGAGAGTCTTTGAAGATGTGTCTAGTAGAGTCTTGCCTATGGGTGTGTTGTCGACCATATTTCATAAGTCGGAGTCTATAGGTCATTAGGAATGGTTATACTTCTTTCTTATTCCAATTTGTGCGATAAAGTTAAACACTGTGAAAACTCTCTTCTTATTCATGCTCTACGCATGCAGAATTGATAACATGCCTCACAAAAGAGCTGTCAAAGGAAGGGGACATCCCGCCAGGCAAGCTGTTAATCCATTTGAGCCTCAAGTACTCGAGGAGCCTGTTGATCAAGCTATCCCTATTGAGCAACCCCCTCAAGATGAGGTCTCCAATGCTGAGCTATGCCGGGCTATTCAAGCTCTAGCCTAGGTTGTCGCAGCACCTGCTTTGAGACAAGGAGCAGGTAGACCAGTTTCTTTTGACACCTCTAGGGTTTTAGAATTTCTGAGAATGAATCCGCCTAAGTTCACGGGGTTTGCATGCACTTAAGATCCTAAAGATGAACTTTAGAAGGTGTTCTAAGTGATGTATGTGGTGTATGTTGATAGGGTTGAACTGGCTGCTTACCAACTCAAGGGTGTGGCCAGACTGTGGTTGGACCAGTGGAAGAAAGGTAGAAGCGATGATGCTCCATGTTTGATTTGGGCAGTGTTCGAGGAAGCCTTCTTGGGGCACTTCTTCCCAAGATAGAAAAAAGAAGCTAAGGTGAGGGAGTTCCTAAATCTAAAGCAGGGCTCCATGACTGTACAAGAGTGTTGTTTGAAGTTCACACAACTATCTCCCTTTGCTCCTAACATGGTTGCTGACATGAGGGGGAGGATGGGGATGTATGTTGATGGGTTGAATAGAGGACCCAAGAGAGATAGCAGAGGAGCCATGCTTGTGAGTGATGTGGACAATGGGTGAGTGATGATATTTGTGTAACAAGCTGATGAGGAGAGATAGAATGACAAGGAAAAGTTCAAGCATAAGAGAGTTAAGACATCATGCCATAAAATTAGAAGGAAAATCAATGGTAATCCATTTCTAGCACCATCATCTGCTAGTGCACCTGTGCCTAGAGGCAAGTATGGTCAAAGATTTTAGAATGTTGGAACCCATGGATCACAGTCATAGGCAAGTGTGGATCAAGGTTCATAGGGTAAGCCATCGTGTGATAAGTGTGTCAAGTTGTACTTGGGAAGATGTCATAGCGGGAATGATGTGTGCTATAGATGTGACCAAGTGGGTCACTACAAGAGGGATTGTCCAAAGCGGGCTGACCAGACTCAGTCTACTACACTAGCCCTACCAGTTAGAGGAAGCCAGAGGGCCACTACGTCAGGCACAAGTGGGGCAACAAACCATTTATATTCCATGCGTAGTCGCTAAAATTGAGAGAACTCCCCAGATGTTGTGATGGGTATGATTCGAGTCTTTACTTTTGATTGTTATGTTCGATGGATCCGCGTGCCAAATTGTTGTTTGTATCTCCTTATGTGGCCAGTAGATTTGAAAGAACCCATGGGAGTCTTCTTGAACCCTTTGATGTTTCTACTCCAGTGGGTGAGTCTATTCGCGCTAAGAGAATCTATAGAGCTTGTGTAATGTCCATCCATCATAGGGCTACCCTTGTTGATTTGATTGAGTTGGAGATGGTTTATTTTGATTTGATTCTTGGCATGGATTGGCTTCAAGCCTGTTATGCCTCTATTGATTGTAGAACCCGAATCGTTAAGTTCCAATTTCCTAATGAACTGGTTCTATAGTGGAAAAGTGGTTCTGTTACACCTAGAGGAAAGTTTATCTCTTATCTTAGAGCCAGAAAGTTGATTTCCAAAGGGAGTATCTATCATCTCGTGCGAGTGAAATTTGATGATGTCGAGTCTCTCACTTTTGAGTCAGTCCCATTTGTTAATGAGTTTCTGGAAGTGTTTTTTGATGATCTTCTTAGAGTCCCTCCTGATAGGGAGATTCACTTTGGGATTGATACCCAGCCTATTTCGATTCCACCTTAAAGGATGGCCCCCTCTGAGTTTAAAGAGCAACTAAAAGATTTGTTAGAGAAGGCTTCATTAGGCCAAGTGTTTCACCTTGGGATGCTCCTGTCCTAATCGTGTGAACGGAAAGATGGGTCTCTCAGAATCTCTATTAACCATAGGTAACTGAACAACGTCACGATAAAGAACAAATGTCCTATCCCAATGATAGATGATTTGTTTGACCAACTTCAGGCGCCTCTTGTTTCTCCAAGATAGACTATAGGTCCGGATACCACCAGTTGAATGTGAAGGAATGTGACATTCCAAAGACAACCTTCATGACTAGATATGGTCATTTTGAGTTCTTTGTCATGCCCTTTGGTTTGACGAATGCACCTGCTGCCTTTATGGACTTGATGGATAGAGTATTCAGACAATATCATAATACGTTTGTGATTGTCTTCATCTATGACATTTTGGTGTATTCGAGAAGTGAGGAGGAGCATGCTAACTACCTCAGAGTTATCCTCCAAACTCTTAAGGACTATGAGTTGTATGCGAAATTCTCAAAGTGTGAGTTCTGGCTTAAGCCAACAGCCTTTCGGGGCCATGTTGTGTTCGGTGATGGTATTCGAGTGGATGCCCAAAAGATTTATGTTGTTAAGAACTGTCCCCGACCGATCACTCCGACTAACATTAGAAGTTTCTTGGGGTTCCCAAGCTACTACCGCAGATTTGTTGAGGGATTTTCTTCCCTGTCCGCACCATTCACTGAATTGACTCAGAAAAATGTCAAGTTTCAATGGTCCGGAGAATATGAGAAGAGTTTCCAAGAATTGAAAACGAGATTGACTACTGCACCCATCCTTACCTTGCCCCAGGGGATGGAGGACTTTGTAATTTGCTATGACACTTAGAGGATTAAATTGGGACATGTACTGATACAGAGAGGGAAGGTGATAGCCTATGCTTCCAGACAACTTAAGGTTCATGAAAGGAACTATCCAGCCCATGATCTCGAGTTGGTAGAAGTCGTGTTTGCACTTAAAATATGGCGACACTACTTGTATGGAGTGCATGTGGGTGTGTTCACTGACCACAAGAGCTTGCGGTATGTTTTCAGTTCGAAAGAGTTCAACTTGCGACAAAGGAGATTGTTGGAATTGCTGAAGGATTATGACTTGAGCATCCACTACAATCCAGGTAAAGCTAACGGTGTCGCTGGCGCTTTTAGTAGGTTTTCAATAGGTAGTACAGACCATGTGGAGGAAGGAAGGAATGAGCTAGCCAAGGAAGTGCATCGGTTGGCTCGATTAGAGATCGTTCCAAAAAGGATTGGGTACTAAGGTAAACCTCAGCACCGCCTTTCATCCACAGACAGATGGTCAGGCAGAACGTACAATTCAATCATTAAAGGACATGCTGAGAGCTTGTGTTCTTGATTTTAAAGGGAACTGGGATGATCAAGTACTATTGATTGAATTCGCATATAACAATAGTTATCATGCAAGCATTCAAATGGCTCACTACGAAGACTTTTATGGGAGGAGATGTATATCACCAATCGAGTGGCTTGAGGTTGGAGAAGCGGAGTTGATTGGGCCTGATCATGTCCACCAATCGATGGAGAAGGTCAAGGTCATTAGAGAGAGGTTAAAGACTACCCGGAGTCACCAAAAAACTTATACCGACGTAAAGAGAAGAGAGTTAGAGTTCGAGGTAGATGATTGGGTGTATTTGAAAGTGTCACCTATGAAGGGTGTTCTAGGATTTGGGAAGAAAGGGAAGTTGAGTCCACACTATGTTGGACCGTATCAGATTGTAAAGAGGATTGGGATGGTTTCCTTTGAGTTGGAGTTGCCTTCTGAGTTAGATGGAATCTATCCGGTATTCCATGTGTCAATGTTAAAAAAATGCTTGGGGGATCTTGCCTTGATGATCCCTGTTGATAGCATTGGAGTGAAAGATAGCCCATCTTACAAAGAGATTCTGGTTTAAATCCTTGAACACCAGATTCGTAAATTGAGGAACAAAGAGATAGCCTCATGGGAAGGTCAGGAAGAGATGAAAGCCAAATATTCACACCTATTCGTGCCAAATGATGAGAGTGTTGAAGGTAAATTTCACTAAATTGATATATCTATTCTTGATATGACTTTCTATTCTCGAGTCTGAGTAGTAATTAATGAGGTCGAGGAAGGGTCGAATGATGAGATGAGTCTTGAGTTTATTCGAGCCTCGATATCTACCTTTACTCATCATTAGAGGATGAATGATCCCAAGGGGGAGGTGAAGTAATGCCTGGTAAAATTATCGAAATACCCCTAGAGGAAGGGTATGCGCGTAATGCATCTTCCGATGCTCATATGGCAATCTGAGGCTGGACTTTTGCAGCATGAAAACTAGAGTGGAAAAATAGTCTCGATCGATTTTTAGAGAGACCCGATCCAAAGCTAATTTTTTTATCCGAAACATAAAACAGTGTTAGTACGTGACAGGAGCGCATCGCACACCCATCGCGGACTAACACTTGTATTCTTTTTAAAATATTTGAGGGGATTGAGGAAACTCGTTCAGAAACCTTTTTTGAAAATACACAGTGAGCGACCAGTCCGCGTTGCGGACTAGGTCTTTTTCGAGTTAAAAATTTCTAAATTCTTATGAGGGGCATTCCGATCAATTCCCCACCCCTCCTAAAGTCTATACACAATCTAATAAGGATGTTTCGACATAAAAAGTGTCTAAAACCCCCATTCTAAGTCCTATTCCAATATCCTATCAAGGCTAGGGCTTGAAGAGAGGAGAGAAGAGAAGAGCTTGAGTATGAGAGAATTGAGAAGAAATCCTTGGCATGCATGATTGATAGTTGCATCTCAGGTATGTAAGGCTAAACTAAAAGAATGGGATTGTTCTCTCATGTGCCCCATAGATGGTCATAGATGAGTTGTTGTTCTAGAGTCTACATGCATGAATCCTTGATGGGTTTTCCTAAAATTTTATTTAAAATTACATGTTTTCTATGTTGGTGATCATCATACTAATTATTTTCTTGAATTGAACATATTTCATGAGAACTTGCATAACCCTACATGACTAATTTAAAAAGCATGAACTTGAGAATTGAGTCTAGAGCCTTGAGTTGAGATTGTTGATTGTGATGAGAGAATGATGATAAGTTGACAGAATTGCATTGTTTTATGAGTCTCTATAAATGAACTCTACTGATGTATCTATTCAATTGATTCCTAATGATTATTCTAAATCTTGAGTCTTTGATGAAATTGATTGATGAGATGGTCAAAGTCCCTATAAGTTGAATGATGATGGGGTTAGAGTCCCTTGAGATACCAATCATTGACAGGGTTCAAGTCCCTATGTGATTGGTTGAGATGGAGGTTTTGTGAGAGTTGAGTCACGGGAGGAGTACCGAACACTGAAATAGGTAAGAGTGAGTCCCACTCGAACTCATTAACTACATCGCCAAACATAGATGAGGCATAAACCATTACATATATTATGGTTCCTGGATAGTAATAGTCCCTGAAAGCAATAATGGATCTGTTGAGTATTGACTCCATTTTGGGTGAGCTGATATGGTTTCAGAGTGTTCCCTAAAAGAAAAGTTTGGAATGGCTGTGGCAACATCAGTGTGATTGTTGTACATTCACTGGCTCATAATTGAGTGTTATCAGAAAAGAGAAACTCCCTTATATTTCCTATCATGAGTACTCTGAATCGAGATGAGATGAGAGGAGATGAGATGAGATGAGAGGAGGTGAGCTCCTCGGAGATGAGATGAGATAAGAGGAGGTGTGCTCCTCTGAGATGAGATGATATGAGACGAGAGGAACTGAGCTCTTTTGAGATGAGTCTGAGATGACTGATGAATTTGAGTTGTTGATGTGTCACTTGTCTTCTCTTTATTCTTGCATAGATAGACATTTGATGATTTGAAGTTATTCGACGTTTATTTTGAGTAGATGTTGTTTCCATATTATTCTACGTCTTTTTGTTTCACTCAGCCATTTTACATGCTAGTACATTCCAAGTACTGATGTCCACTCTAGACTGCATCATTTTATGATGTAGCGGTAGGTACCAGAGATCATCAACTGGCGCTCCATTGAAGATCTGAGAGTGGCTGCTGATTTGGTGAGTCTCTTCTACTCCGGAGGATCCACTACATTTATTTTATCATGCTTTAGAGTTAGATTAGACTAGTTCCTTTATTTTGTTTTGGGTAGCCATGGGTCTGTCATTGGCACTCCATGAGTAGTGATGGAGACTTCATAGACGATGGTTGAGCGTTGATGTTAAGATTGTGAGCTGGTTCTTTCTACTAGCCTTTATTATTATCTATTTAATTTGAGACTTCAGACGAGACGTGCCCATTCACTTACTTAAACTTTCCATTGTTTAGTAGAGTTTATTGAATGAATGATGTGATGAGGCTAAGTGGTTTGCTTGGGGACTAGCAATAGTCTCTGAGTGTCGGCCACGCCAAGGGTACCCTCCCTGGGTGTTACAATGTACGAGTATGTAAAATGGTTGAATGAAATAAAACGAAGTAGAATAATATCGAAACAACATCAACTTAGAAGATACTCAGTCAGAATGTCAAATGTTTATCTAAAGTAAGAATAAATAGTAGACCAGTGACCCATCAACCAATCAAACCTCATCAATCAACTAAAATCAACTAAATTGAACTCAACTCAACTCAACTTGTGGTACTCATTATATGATCCTATTTGGGAGTTTCTCTTATCCGACAAAAATCATTTATGAGCCAGTTATTATACAACAATCCCGCTGATGTTTCCACAACCGTTTTGTACTTTCCAGGTGAAGGACTCCTCGGATCCACTAGGGATCTAGCCTCAACAAGTCCTCTATTGCTTTCATGGACTTTAACTCAAGAAGGAACCTCAATGTAATGGTTCTTATTCTCACCTATGCTTGGTGATGTAGTTATTGAGTGCTAGTGGGACTTACTCTTACTCACTTTGGTGTTCAATACTCCTCCCAAGACTCAATGTTCCTAAGACTCCTCAACTCAATCAAATGATATCAATTAGCCATGTGAAGGCACTCATCATCTCAATTAGTCTCACAGAAACTCTCATCAACTCATTAATTCAATTCAATGGGGCCTTTCTGCCTAAAATCATAATCAACTCATCAACTTAGTACTCATTTAAGAACTCAAGGATTCAAATCATCATTAAGACGAAGTCAATTAGAAAGAACTCTGGGACTTGATTATGAATACACATGGGATCATCAAGTTCAATTAATTCAACCTCATACTCACATCAAGATTAAAATCAACAAGCTCAAGTTAGGGCTTTAGATCCCATCCCTAGGTTCATTCATGCATGCTTCCACAAAATAACATATAGGGTTATCATGAAAAGTATATAATTCAGGAAATCCAGTTTATGATGACCATCAACATATGAAAATACATATAATGTGTATATAATTTCCAAGAGAATATTCAACAATCATGTATGTAGACTCATAGAACTCTCAAATTCGCTATTGCCATCGATGGGGTACATGGAAGAACAATTTCATGCTTTAGTTTAGCCTTACATACTTGGTGTGAAGCTTTTGACAATCAATCCTCAAAGAACTCTCCTCAAACTCCTTGAATATACGCTCCTCTTCTCTTCTCTTTAGCCCTAATCTATTACAAGAAATTAGAATGGCTTAGGAATGGGGATTAAACCCTTTTTACACTCAAAACGATACCTTTAGATCGTGTTTAAGTTTGGAGGGGTTGGGAAAGGTCTGGAATACCCCACACGAAAAAGCAAAAAAAAGTTCACCTCGAGTATATAGGTCCGCGATGTGGACTGCGTAAAAATTCGAGATTTTTCACCAAAAATTCTTTGATCAAGTTTTCTAATCCCGTAGAAAATATTGGGACCAAAACTAAGTGGAATTCCGCGTCAGGTGCGCGTCGCACACCTGTCGCGCTCTTATTCTAAAAATCATTTTCGAATTGAAAAATTATCTTTTGATCCAGTTGCCCTAAAAATCAACTAAGACCACTTTCTCACTCAATTTTTCATGTTGATAGCATATACGGGCTTGGATTTTCCATTAAAGCATAGAAAGACGCGTTATGCGCATCTCTCTTTGAGGGGTATTTTGGTAGTTTTACCTGGTGTTACACCATCTCCCCCTTGGTATCATTCATGCTCGAATGATGAGTAATGATGGATATCAAGGCACAAATAAAAATCATGACTCTTCTCAATATGTACTCGACCAATTGAATTCTTGACTACTCAACAGTCTTAAACAATCTCTATTTAGACTCAGTAATAAATACATCGGCTCTGGAATAGGCAAATCAATATAAGTAAAGGGTAAGGGCATTACCTTCGACATTCTCATCATCAAGGGTAAGGGAATTACCTGAACTACTCAACAGTCTTAAACAATCTCTATTCAGACTCAGTAATAAATACATCAACTCTGGAATAGGCAAATCAATATAAGTCAAGGGTAAAGGCATTACCTTGGACATTCTCATCATCAAGCACGAATAGATGTGGATATTTGGCTCTTATCACTCCCTCAACTTCACATATGGCTTCCTCAACAAATTGATTTCTTCATATGACTTTGACTGAGGCAATCTCTTTGGTTCTCAACTTGCGAATTTGATGGTCAAGGATTTGGATTGGGATCTCTTCATTAGACAAGCTATCCTTCAATCCAATACTCTCAATAGGGATTACCAACACAAGATCTCCCAAGCATTTCATCAACATCGAGATGTGTAAGACTGGGTGAATCACATCTAGATCAGCAGGTAACTCTAACTCATAAGCAACCTTCACAATTCTCTTTAAAATCTGATAGGGACTAATATAGTGTGGACTCAATTTCCGCATCTTCCCAAATCTCATGACTCCCTTCACGGGTGATACTTTCAAGTATACCCAATCATTTACCTCAAACTCTAAGTCTCTTCTTCTCATGTTATTGTAAAATTTATGGTGGCTTTATGCAGTTTTCAACCATTCTTTGATGACCTCTACCTTCTCCATCGATTGATGGAACAGATCAGGTCCAATCAACTCGGCTTCTCCAACCTCAAACCACCCAATTGGTGATCAACATCTTGTCCCATACAAAGCCTCATAAGAAGCCATCTTAATACTCGCATGATAACTATTTTTATATGAAAATTCGATCAATGGTAAGTCTTCATCCCAATTTCATTGAATGTCAAGGACACAATCCCTTAACATATCCTTCATATTATATATAGTGTGCTCTGCCTGGCCATCTGTCTGAGGATGAAAAGCAGTACTCAAATTCAGTTTAGTACCCAATCCTTTCTGAAAAGATATCCAAAATTGGGAGGTTAATTGAGCTCTTCTACCCGAGATGATGGACAAGGGAACTCCATGCAACCTCGTAATCTCACGGATGTACAACTTGACATACTCTTCTACAGTGTTTGTCATCTTACATGTTAAGAAGTGAGTGCATTTGGTCATTCTATCCACAATCACCCATATCGAATCATGTTGTTTTCGGGACCTCTGTAGTCTGGTAATGAAGTCCATATTGATCATATCTAACTTCCATTGGAGAATTTCAAATTCAGAGCCAATCCAGATGGCCTTTGATGCTCAACTTTAACTTGTTGGCAATTCGGGCACTTGGAAAAAAACTCAACAATATTCCTCTTCATTCTACTCTACTAATAGACTTCCCTCAAGTCGTGGTACATCTTGGTAGAGCCAAGATGAATGGAATAACTAGAGCTATGGGCTTCATCCATGATTCTATCTCTAACACCATTAAAACTTGGAATGCACAATCTACTCTAGTATCTTAACACTTCATCTCCCCCTTTGGAGAAGACCATCACTTTCTGCTTATGGACAACCTCCTTCAACTAAAGTATGACAGGATGTCATTCTTGCTTTTCTTTCACCTCTACCCCTTAAGATGAAGCAGACCTATTCTGAAAATTGACTCCTCCCACATCATTATCTTCAAGCTGAACTCCCGATCGAGCCTATTGATGCACTTCCTTAGCTAACTCCTTCTTTACTTCCTCAACATGGGTTGTGCTACCCATTGACGACCTGCTAAGAGTGTCAGTAACAATATTATCTTTACTTGGGTGGTAGAGAATGCTCATGTCATAATCCTTGAGCAACTCCAACCATCTCCTATGTTACAAGTTGAGCTCTTTTTTATTGATTGCATACTGCAGCCTCTTGTGGTTAGTGAACACATCCACATGCACTCCATATAAGTAGTAGCACCCGATTATAAGTGCAAACACCAATGCTACCAACTCAATATCATGGGTTGTATAGTTCATCCCATGAACCTTATTTGGAAGCATAGGCTATCACTTTTCCTCTCTGCATCATAACACAACCCAATCAAATTCTTGACGCATCACAATATATCACAAAGTCCTCTGTTCATTCAAGCAAGGTTAAAACTGGTGCAATTATCAATCTAGTCTTCAACTCCTGGAATCTCCTCTCAAAATCATCAGACCACAGAAATTTGATCTTATTCTAAGTCAATTTGGTCACTATGCAGAAAGGGATGAAAATCCATCAACAAATCTGCGGTAATAGCCTGCCAACCCCAAGAAACTCCTTATGTGAGTCAAAAAGGTTGGTTTGAGCCAGTTCTTAAACACTTTAATCTGTTGGGCATCTACTAGAATACCATCACTGAAAACAATATGGCCTAGGAAAGCCACTCACTTAAGCCAAAATTCACATTTCAAGAACTTTGCATACAACTCATGGTCCTTCAAGTTTGTAAGAAAACTCTGAGGTGATTGGCATGCTCCTCCTCATCTTTCGAATACACCAATATGTCGTTGATGAACACGATTAAAAATATATCAAGTTATTTTCTGAACATCCTATTCATCAAGTCCATGAAGGTTGCAGGTGCATTCATAAATATATCGCATATCTGGCCTCAAATTTGCCATCGAGCATTGGAAGATTTGTTGTGTGCACACCTCTCTTCTAGGGGTATTTTGGTAATTTTATGTAATGACCCGTCAGATTATTGTAAAAATTAGTCCTCTTGTTTTCTTAAAATATCCTTCTCGTAAATTTTTAATAGACATTTTGGACTATTCGACAAATTATAGCTACTAAATTCATGGGGAAAGTTAGACATTTAATTTAATTAATGGACTAAAGTGGAAACTTATCCCATGATACTTGTGTGATGATTATTAAAATAAATAGCAGTATTATCACTTTTACTACCTAACTAAAAGAAAATAAGAGAAGAGGAAAAAGGGTTTAAAAAAAATAAAGAGAGGTGCCAGAGGTGGACAACAAATTTCCCTGTAAGTGAAAAACTTTTCATTTCAATTCTTTTTTTTGTTTTGTTTAGTGAAATTATGAGGCTTAAGGAGGCTGCCAGCAATTGGGCGAATTGACACGCTGCTTCGTGCAGCGTTCTCTTCATTCGATACGCATATATATATTGTATAATTTTCTCTCATCTTTTGTCAATTAATAATAATAGGAGGATATTAGGTATTGGATGTATCTTATTTTATAAATACCATTACAATCATATTATTTGGAGAATATAAGACTAAATTTTAAACTTGAAATTAGAATTATCGAATTAGATGAAATCTTGAGGTTAGTCTAGATATGTAGTAATATGGTTGTCATCAGACTCATTCTGACAGGTATGTTCCATTCTTGATAGAGAATTTTCATTGTCGGAGTTGAATTCAAGATTTGGTCCATTCGGTAGAACTGTTCGAGTGTGGTTTCGACATTGAGGTAGGTTTGGCTATCCTTCTTTTAGATTGGGATTGAGTTATTTAATATTCTTATGCTATAATCTATGGGATGAGATCGTATCACGTGTTGGGCTGATAATTCTTATTGTGATGCTAGTGTGAGGGCTTTAATTGTCTATGTATTGCTTCGAGAGCATGTGAATCCTAAATTGAGAATAGTCTGAACATGACATGTGGGGAAAGGGATATAATTGAGATAAATATTGTGGATCATGGTTAGTTTGAGAAAAATAAAGTCACTAAAATGTAATGAAATATTTTAAAGAAGAATTATTTCCAAATATGTATAAAAGAGAGTGAATATTGTAATTGATAAACTTTGAGATCTTTGATATATATTGTGCTTATTAAGATGAATATTACTTCCATAATTGTGTCTTGGTTGCATGCATCCTTATACTACATGTCATGACATTTTGGGAAGTTGTAAATGGTGATTCTTATCATGAGTCCTTGACCACGGGCACTTGGGTGGCAAGGTAGTTGATATATTGTGATTAATGTATATGGCCTGCGAGGTCCCCATGGGTCCCCTTAGAGCCTTAGATCGACGGGGGTATATATGACCGGCTGTCGACGGTCTTGATACCACCTTGCATTACATTGCATTGCATGACATTGCATACATTTCATTGTAGTACTTGTGGTTGTTTTGGGGTTGATCTGTGAAATTATATGTTTACTTCATTCGCGTCGTTCTATATAAATTGGCAGCACCGATGCCGGGCTGGTTTTCCTGTTGCAGGTGGAAGCGTTCCTAGATTATTTCATAGCTTATTCAATTTCTAATTCCTATTCGGTTAAACCTACTGGGTACATCTTATGTGTACTCACCCCTACTCCTTTCTCCCCCGCAGATTCTTGTCAGGATTATCCACGTTGTAGTTGATTTGCTCGTGCACTTGGTTCATACCAGATCTAGTGGTGTGACTTAGGGCTTCGAGTTTCCATTGGATTTTATCTTAGTTGTTTAGTCTTTATTTCTATTGAAAGACTGAGATGCACTTATTTTACTAGTTAAGTATTAGATGCTCTTTATACTCGTGACACTAGGTATTAGGATATTATTTTTATGTGGTGACTATTTATGTGTTGGATTTTTCTCCTTCTAGGGTACATTTATTGTTGGGATTGGAATTAAGTGGTCTTTTAGTCAAGACCCCATTTTGGGTCGTGACAAGTTTAGTATCAGAGCTCTAGGTTCACCGGTCTCATGAGTTAAAGAACATGGTGTCTAGTAGAGTCTCACGGATCGGTACGTGGACGTCCGTATCTATCTTTGAGAGGCTACAAGATTCATGTTAGGAGAAATCGTCTTTCCGTTGATTCATTTCGTGCGATTTGTTCATATTCAAGTTTTGTATGCTTCTAATCTATTCTTCCTGCACAGATGACGAGAACTAAAGCTAGAAATACCGAAGATGAGTCAGTACCTGTTGT
Source organism: Solanum rostratum (assembly GCA_029948455.1). Taxonomy (NCBI): domain Eukaryota; kingdom Viridiplantae; phylum Streptophyta; class Magnoliopsida; order Solanales; family Solanaceae; genus Solanum; species Solanum rostratum. The sequence continues at coordinate 26,591,312 of CM057053.1, forward strand.
CCAAGCCCCTGCTAGAGGGAGAGGCAGAGCTTATGGCAAAGCTAGAGGTCGAGGTTGGGCTAGAGGAGCAGCACCAGCCCAAGGTCAGACCAGAGGGGCTTCACCTGAGCCTATTGCTGACCCAGGTTATGAGCACGAGGAGCAGACTGAGGACCTAGTTCAGCCTCTTGCATCCTTAGAGAGTACACCATTATTACAAGAGCTATTGATTCAACTGTTGGCAAGGTTGGAGGTTACCCCTGCTTCTAGTGATGTTCCAGGTGCCTCAGTTCCTGCTATATCGGTTAGTCATTTGCAGCCAGCTCAGGGACCTTATATGGGATATTAGACCCCAAGTCTATTCTCCATGCCTTCTATTGCACCTCCGAGGTTTTCAACTCTGCCAGTTTCTGTCAGTGCTGCTATGTCCTTGTCTAAGCATAAGAGATTTGTGAGATTGACTCCTCCCGAATTTGATGGTACTGCCGGGATGGAGCATATGACTTCCTGACAGAGTGCCAGGATTGATTGGTTAATTTGGGTGTTCTAGAGGCCCACAGAGTTTAAGCGGATTCGTCGATTTGTGAAGGGGTTCACAAGTTATCTTCAGGAGGCCACAACCTCTATTGTGTTATCTGGTGGTTCCTTTCAGAGCATTGTTGACCATGCTAGAATGATAGAGGGCATCAGACAAACCCGTCAGGGTGGCAGTAACAGGTCCCACTATCATGGTCAGTTTGGCAGTTATGCACCCACAAACAGAGATTCTCAGAGGCAGTGCACTCAGGGTTATCAGGGGAGACCAGTTCATGCTGCCATTCCTAGTGGAGGTAGTACAGGCAGGTCCGAACCTAGAGGTTGTTATGTGTGTAATGAGTTTGGCCACCATGCCAAGGATTGTCCTAAGCGTGCTCCTACTTCTTTTCCAGTGGGGACACAGACGGCCCGATCTACACCAGCTCCAGCAGGTAGAGGCGCTTCATAGAGTGCAAGGGGCAACACTAGAAGTTCTAGGGGTGGAGCTCGAGGTGGTGCTCATGGTGGATCGAAAGTTAGTGGAGAGCGCCGGGTGTGTTATACCATTCCAGGCCATATAGAGGCAGAGGCATCTGATGCTGTAATTGCATATATTATTCCAGTTTGCCATCGTTCAGCTTCCGTATTATCTGACCCTGGGTCCACGTATTCATATGTATCCACTTATTTTGCTAATGATATTGATAGTGTGTGCAAGCCTCTTGATGTGCCTATTTCTTTTTCAACACCCGTGGGTGAATACTTAGTGGTGGATCGGGTATATTGGGGTTGTATTGTGGTATTCTTAGGTAGGGAGACCCATGCCAATTTGATTCTTCTAGACATGCTTGACTTTGATGTTATTTTGGGTATTGATTGGTTGTCCCCTTATCATGTGATCCTTGATTGTTATGCTAAGACTGTGACCTTAGCGTATCTGGGTTTACCCTAGATAATGTGGGCAGGTGCTCCTAGCTCTTACCCTAAGGGGGTTATTTGTTATATTCGTGCTTGGCATATGATGGAGCATGGGTATTTATCTTATTTAGCTCATGTACGTGATATTTCTAAGGAGTCATTTTCTTTAGAGACCATGAGGGTGGTGAGAGAGTTCATGGATGTGTTTCATATAGAATTACCAGGTGTTCCTCCAAATCGTGATATTGACTTTGCCATTGATTTGGAGTCGGGCACTAAGCCCAAATCCATTTCTCCTTATCGAATGGCTCCTGCCGAGTTAAAGAAATTGAAGGAGCAATTAGAAGATTTATTGAAGAAGGGGTTTATTCGGCCTAGTGTGTCACCTTGGGGTGCACCAGTATTGTTCGTAAAGAAAAAGGATGGTACTATGAGGATGTGCATTGACTATCATCAGTTGAACAAAGTGACCATCAAGAATAAGTATCCCTTTCCTCGTATTGATTATTTATTTGATCAACTTCAGGGAGCCTCAGTGTTTTCAAAAATTGATTTGAGGTCAGGGTATCACCAGTTGAAAGTCCGGGAGTCAGACATCCCAAAGACTGCTTTCAAGACTCGATATGGGCACTATGAGTTTGTGGTTATGTCGTCCGGGCTAACTAATGCCCCTGCCGCTTTTATGGAGTTGATGAACCGAGTGTTCAGACCTTACCTGGATTCCTTTGTGATTGTATTTATTGATGACATATTGGTGTACTCAAAGAGTGAGGCGGACCATGTTCGTCACCTGAGGGCCGTGCTCCAAAGATGGCTGAGGAGAAACTGTATGCTAAATTCTCCAAGTGCGAGTTTTGGCTTGAGTCTGTGACTTTCTTGGGTCATGTGGTGAACAATGATGGTATTATGGTTGATCCAGCCAAGGTTGCAGCAGTTCGTGATTGGGTGAGACCCACTTCAGTGACTGAAATCCGGAGTTTTTTTAGGCTGGCAGGTTATTATCGTCGATTTGGTCAAGGATTCTCCTCTATTGCAGCTCCGTTGACTAGGCTGACTCAGAAGGAAGTTGCATTTCTATGGACCGATAAATGTGAGGCGAGCTTCTAGAGGCTCAAGGAGTTATTGACTTCAGCACCTATTTTAGCATTGCCCGAGGAAGGTGTAGCCTTTGTTGTTTATTGTGATGCTTCTGGTGTCGGTTTAGGTGGAGTGTTGATGCAGAAGGGAAGATTTATAGCTTATGCTTCGCGACAACTTAAGGTCCATGAGCAGAACTACCCTACTCATGATTTGGAGTTAGCCACGGTGGTATTTGTTTTGAAGTTGTAGAGGCATTATCTCTTGGGGTGCAATGCGATATCATTACAGACCATCATAGCCTCAAGTATATTTTTTTCTCATCCTAATTTGAACATGAGGTAGCGCAGGTGGTTGGAGTTGCTGAACGATTATGATATCTCTATCAGGTGGTTGGAGTTGCTGAACGATTATGATATCTCTATTCTCTATCACCCTGACAAGGCTAATATGGTAGTGGATTCCTTGAGCCGGAATCCTTCTAGTATGGGTAGTTTGGCATATCTTAGAGCGGAAGAGAGGCCCTTAGCTTAGAGGTTCAGTCTTTGGCTAGACAGTTTATCAGACTTGACATCTCCCCATCCCATAGTGTGTTGGCCTTCTTCGAGGCTAGATCTACATTGATGGGTCAGAGTCGTGCTCACCAGTTTGATGATGATAAATTATGTGTGATTCGAGACAAAGTGTTGAGGGGTGAAGCTAAGACAACTTTTCTTGATTCTGAGGGATTTTTTAGAATTAATGGGCGCATTTGTGTGCCTAAGGCAGGTGATTAGGTTTGCTTGATATTGGAGGAGGCTCATTGTGTTAAGTATTCCATTCACCCTGGTGTAGCAAAAATGTTTCATGATTTGAAGCAACATTATTAGTGGTGTGGGATGAAGATGGACATTGTGGAGTTTGTGGCTAAGTGTTTGAATTGTCAGTAGGTTAAGTATGAGCATCAAAAGCCAGGAGGTCTGATGCAGCAGATGCCCATTCCCTTAGCTTTAAAGGTTCAGTCTTTGGCTAGACAGTTGATCAGACTTGACATCTCTCCATATCACAATATGTTGGCCTTCGTTGAGGCTAGATCTACACTGATGGATCAGATTCGTGCTCACCAGTTTGATGATGATAAATTATGTGTGATTCGAGACAAAGTGTTGAGGGGTGAACCTAAGTCAGCTTTTCTTGATTCTAAGGGACTTTTGAGAATTAATAGGCGCATTTGTGTGCCTAAGGTAGGTGATTGGGTTCGCTTGATATTGGAGGAGGCTGATTGTGCTTAGTATTCCATTCACCCTGGTGTGGCAAAAATGTTTCATGATTTGAAGCAACATTATTGGTGGTGTGGGATGAAGAGGGACATTGTGGAGTTTGTGGCTAAGTGTTTGAATTGTCTGCAGGGTAAGTATGAGCATCAAAAGTCGGGAGCTCCGATGCAGTGGATGCCCATTCCTGAGTGGAAGTGGGAGCGTATTACCATGGATTTTGTGAATGGATTACCCATGACGTTGGGCATGTTTGACTCTATTTGGGTGATTGTAGACAGGTTGACCAAATCAGCTCACTTCATTTTAGTAAGGACTAGCCACTATGCGGAGCAGCTAGCTAGGATCTATATACGTGAGATTGTTAGATTGCATTGGGTGCCTATCTCTATTGTGTCAGATCGAGGTTCGGTGTTCACCTCCCAATTTTGGAAGGCATTGCAGCATGGGTTGGGTACACGATTACACATGAGTTCGACATTTCATCCTCAGACAGACGGTCAGTCCGAGCGGACCATTCAGGTGTTGGAGGACATGCTTAGGGCCTGTATGATTGATTTTTGTGCTCGATGGGACCAACACTTGCCCTTAGTGGAGTTGGCCTATAATAACAACTATCACTCTAGTATTCAGATGGCACCGTTTGAGGCGTTGTATGGGCGTCGATGTTGGTCACCTATTGGGTGGTTCAACTCAGTCACCGTTGAAGCATTAGACACTGATTTGCTCAGAGATGTTGTGGAGCGAGTGCGCCTGATCCAGAGTCGACTATTGACAGCCCAGAGTCGGCAGAGGAGCTACGCTGATAGGAGAGTTCGTCCCTTGGAGTTTATGGTAGGCGAGTATGTGTAATTGAGGATATCACCCATGAAGGGTGTGATGAGGTTCGGGAAGAAGGGCAAGCTTAGCCCAAGGTTTATTGGCCCATTCGAGATTCTTAGGAGAGTAGGTGAGGTGGCTTATGAGTTGGCGTTGCCACCTAGATAGTCAGTTGTTCATCCAGTATTCCACGTCTCCATGCTCTAAAAATACATACCAGACGAGTCTCACATTATTTCTTATGATACCATAGAGTTGTGTCCGGATTCGACTTATGAGGAGGAGCTCGTAGCCATTCTAGATAGACAGGTTCGTAGGCTCAAGACTAAGGAGATCGCTTCAGTTAAGGTTCAGTGGTGACATCGGCCTACTGAGGAGGCTACTTGGGAGACAGAGTCAGATATGCGTGCTCGATATCCTCAACTTTTTTAAGCTTCATGTATTGTCTTCTACCTTATGTTCGAGGATGATCACGAGTTTTAGTGGTGGATGATGTAATGATTCCTCAGATTATTTTAAAAATTAGTCCTCTTGTTTTCTTAAAATATCCTTCTCGTAAATTTTAAATGGATATTTTGGACTATTCGACAAATTATTAGCTACTAAATTCACGAGGAAAGTTAGACATTTAATTTCATTAATGGACTAAAGTGACAATTTATCCTATGATACTTGCCCTATGATTATTAAAATAAATAGTAGTATTATCACTTTTAATACCTAACTAAAAGAAAATAAGAGAAGAGGAAAAAAGGTTTGAAAAAAATAAAGAGAGGCACCGGAGGTGGACAGCAAATTGCCCTGTAAGTGAAAAACTTTTCAGTTCAATTCTTTTTTTTTTGTTTTATTTAGTGAAATTATGAGGCTTAAGGAGGCTGCCAGCAATTGGGCAAATTGAGGCGTTGCTTCGTGCAGCGTCTTCTTCGACCCATACGCATATATATATATATATATATATATATATCATTAGAATTACATTATTTGGAGAATTTAAGACTAAATTTTAAATATGAAATTAGAATTATCGAATTAGATGAAATCCTTAGGTTAGGCTAGATATGTAGTAATATGGTTGTCGTCGGACTCTTTGTGACGGGTATGTTCCATTCTTGATAGAGAATTTTCATTGTGGGAGTTGAATTCAAGATTTGGTCCATTCGGTAGAACTGTTCGAGTGTGGTTTCGACATTGAGGTAGGTTTGGCTATCCTTCTTTTAGATTGGGATTAAGTTATTGAATATTATTATGCTATAATCTATGGGATGAGATCGTATCATGTGTTGGGGTGATAATTCTTATTGTGATGCTAGTGTGAGGGCTTTAATTGTCTATGTGTTGCTTCGAGAGCATGTGAATCTTAAATTAAGAATAGTGTGAACATGACATGTGGGGAAAGGGATATAATCAAGATAAGTATTGTGGATCATGGTTGGTTTGAGAAAAATAAAGTCACTAAAATGTAGTGAAATATTTTAAAGAAGAATTGTATCCAAATATATATAAAAGAGGGTGAATATTATAATTGATAAACATTGAGAGCTTTGATATCTATTATGCTTATTAAGATGAATATTGCTTCTATAATTGTGTCTTGGTTGTATGTATCCTTATACTACATGTCATGACATTTTGGGAAGTTGTAAATGGTGATTTTTATCATGAGTCCTTGACCACGGGCACTTGGGTGGCAAGGTAGTTGATATATTGTGATTAAGGTATATGGCCTGCGAGGTCCCCATGGGTCCCTTTAGTCTTGGAGCCTTTGCTCGATGGGGGTATATACGACGAGCTGTTCGACGGTCTTGATACCACCTTGCATTATATTGCATTGCATGACATTGCATACCATTTCATTATACTACTTGTGGTTGTTTTGGGGTTGGTCCTTGAAATTATATGTTTACTTCATTTGTGTCGTTCTATATAAATTGGCGCCACCGATGCCGGACTGGTTTTCCTGTTGCAGGTGGAAGCGCTCCTATATTATTTCATAGGTTATTCAATTTCTAATTCCCAGTCGGTTAAACCTACTGGGTACATATTATGTTTACTCACCCCTACTCCTTTCTCCCCCGCAGATTCTCGTCAGGATTATCCACGTGGTAGTTGATTTGCTCGTGCACTTGGTTCATACAAGATCTAGTGGTGAGACTCAGGGGTTCGAGTTTCCATTGGATTCTATCTTAGTGGTTTAGTCTTTATTTCTATTCGAAGACTGAGATGCACTTATTTTTCTAGTTAAGTATTAGATGTTCTTTATACTCGTGACACAAGGTTTTTGGATATTATTTTTATGTGGTGACTATTTATTTATTGGATTTTTTCCTTCTAGGGTATATTTATTTTTGGGATTAGAATTAAGTGGTTTTTTAGTCATGACCCTATTTTGGGTCGTGACATTTTAGCGGATGTTACAGTAATGATGAGTAATTACCAGGTTCATTACAGAAGGAGCCCAACCCCTCCTGAGAAAAATTAAAAACAAGGCTCCAAAAATCCTTAATTAACCTCGACACTGATACTCAGATTATAGAATTATTAGATAGCGCTTTACCAAAGGAACCCGGCAATGGTTATATGTTAAATCCACAAGATATATCGCAGGCATACCTCCTTAATTAGAAGAAAGAACTAGCACTCTTTACTAAATTCAACAAAAGCAGCACACAAAATTTCATGCTACAAAAGGACAAAAGACCGAAGTTCAACAAAGACATGCAAAAGGACAAAATGGCATTTTCAAGAAATGGCATCTTCGCCATCTTTAAGAAATGACATCTTCAAGAAGATATATGAAAAGATACATGTTCAGCAATTAGCAATCCAGGCACAAATATTGGCTACATGTTGTAATTTCGTCTACGTGTAAAATAAATAGTGTGTAATAATGTATGCACACATGTAAAATAGGTAAGACATATTAGATGTTAGTCGGTATTTTTGAGGCTTATTTAAGGCTTTCAACTTGTATTAGAAAAAGGATGAAGACATTTCCCCTTTGAAAAACTTTGTACGACAATCTCTCTCTCCCATGTCCATTTCCACTTTGCATTCCCTTGTACACTCTCTCTCTTCCGTAATTAAATAAAACGTTTGTAAGTATATTTTCTCTACTGATATTTTGATTTACTATTTTAAGATTTTGTTAACTAAGAAATTATCATCCCGAGAGTAACCTAACTTCGACCGTATGCCTAAGGACAGCGGGGACTTAGCCGCTCCTACTTATACCCTTCTCGGCCTATTTGGCTCTGATACCGTGTTCCGAACACAATTACACAATTTAGTAAATGATACTACAAAAAAATGATAATAGACAACTGCAACACACAATCCAATAATTCTAAAACTAACAAAGTCTATGATTATGGCTCTTTGAGCAATTATAGGTGTTTACACCACTATGATTAGAGAGAACCAATTGAGGTTTGAAATGGGGTGGGCTACCCCCAAGGGTCCATACTCATTTCTCAAAAAGGTGCTCCAAAGGAGCTATCCCTCTGCATGATGGTATTGCATGAAGTACGTTTTGGTTATTCATCCCAAGTATGCATGATTCTGAAATGTGATTTGGCCTTTAAGCCTAAGTACAGATTGTCATATTTTTGAGAGGCTATTTTCTCTTTTACAAGCATGTATACATATATGTATTCTAGTCGAATGACAACCTAGCATCAATGAATTAGAGGCAAGGTGGGCTATCCCCGAGGGTTCATACTCCTTTCTTTTGAACTATGTACCTGGCATAGGTATGTTTATGCCAACTGAGGGTAATGAGTAATTAAGGATCTACCTTTGGCACATAAGTAACCTCTTTATCCATTGCAGGGAAGACGATGGATTTACAAGTTATAGCTTACTTGGAGTAATGTCGGTTACAGTCCCATCCTCATTATAAATGAAGTATTTTTCGCATTCATGCATCACATATCTCATGGCATATTGATATAAGCTATTCACTTGATATATGATTTCTTCTATATATGTGCCCTTGTCATCTAACACTGAATGTAGTTTTGAAGAGTTCATGTGCATTGCATACCTTCATCTATTGTACGATGGTTAGCTTGGATCTAGAGACTGCTTATTGTGGTAAGTCCTATCTTCCAAAGACCAACCACCTTTCCTCTACCTATGATTCTTTTGTTTATGTTCTTTACTTCGAGGATGAGCCTGGGGTATATCTTCCCCCTCCCCTCCCCCCGTTTTATCTTATGACTAGAGACATTGTTGGACATCTTGTAAACTCTTTTTACGTTTATATGCTAAGTGTTGTATTCAGACATTATGTTTATGGTTATGGCTGCCTATTGTTATCATTATATGAAATGGCTATGAGTATTATGATATGTTTATATGTTATGATGTGAAAGATCCTAAGCCCTGAATTACCCCGATAAAGTAAGTTATACTTACCTGCCCCTTAGTATTATGTACTATGTGTTATGTGAATTCCATGTTACTCTCTTTCCTATGACATCCCTATAGTGTGAGTACTATTTCCCGTCCCATAGAATTATGTGTTTACTATCTATATACGCTTCCGAAGCAATGATGTGTGAAAGGATGCAACTAGGCTTGTTTGGGGACTCCCGGGTTCCCATTCGCCATGTCAGTCCTAGGCCCTAGGTCCGAGGTATGACCAGGATGCCTCCTCCTAAGTAACCTATTAGAGGTGGACCTGTTCATCCCAAATGTGACAGGTATGGGACGAGCCACCCAAGAAGGTGCTTGTGGGGTTCTGATGCTTGCTTTGGGTGTGGTTAAATAGGCCTCAAACAGATTGATCGCCCAAAGGAACCCAAGAAATGCCAAGTGGCTCTGGTTAATCAAGGTCAACAAAGGGACTAGCAGAGTGATGCACCTAAAAAAACAACATGTTCTACGCTTTGCATGCCAGAAAAGATGTAGAGGAGACTGTGAATATAGTGAATGGTATGTTAAAAGTCTTTGATTTTGATGCTTATGCTTTGCTTGATTGGGGTGCAAATTTTATCTTTTGTGACTCCTCTTTTAGCTATTATGTTTGCTTTGATCCCTCAAATCTTAAGGGAGACCTTTTTAGTTTATACTCCTGTGGGTAAATCTATTATTATCGAAAGAGTCTATCATGGTTGTCCTATCCCTATCTTGCATAAAGTCCTTTTGTGTGACCTTAGAAAGCTTGAGATGTTCAATTTTGATATTATTATCGGGATGAATTGGTTGCATGCTTCATATGCCTCTATAGATTGTAGAACCCGAAAAGTCAAACTCCAATTTCTTGATGAGCTTGTTCTTGAGTGGAAGAGTAGTGATTCTTCTATTAAGGGTTGGTTTATATCTTATCTCAAGGCCCAAAAGATGATCTCTAAGGGGTGTATCTGTTATATTGTAGGTTTAGAGATGCACAGTCTGAGCCACCTACTCTTGAATTGGTTCTGGTGGTGAATGAGCTTTCAAATATTTTTCCCATAGATTTGCACGGTATTCCTCTCAAAAGGGAAGTGGAATTTCGAATATATTTCCTCCTAGATACTCAAACTTTTTCTATTGCTCCTTATCATATGGCACTGTCTGAGTTGAAGTAGTTGAATGACCAATTGAAAGACTTATTGGAGAAAGGTTTATTAGACCAAGTATATCGCCATAGGTTGCTCCAATGCTATTTGTAAGAAAAAATTATGGGTCTCTTCAAATATGCATTGATTATAGGAAACTAAATAAGGTAAACATTTACCCATTGCAAAGGATCAGCGACTTCTTTGATCAACTTCAAGGAGCTACCCATTTCTCAAAGATTGATCTCCTTTCTAGTTATCATCAACTGAGGGTCAGGGAGCGTGATATTTCCAAAATGGCTTTTCGGACAAGATATAGGGATTTTGAATTTGTGCTGATATTGTTTGAGTTGTCTAATGCTTAAATTGTGTTTATGGATCTTATGAATTAGGTGTTCAAGTTGTTTCTTGATAATTTTGTGGTTGTCTTCATCGATGATGTTCTGATTTATTTCCAAACTGAGCAAGAGCATATGGATTACTTAAGGTTGGTTCTTCAAACTTTGAAGGAGAAGTAGTTATTTACCACGTTCAATAAATGTGAGTTTTGGTTGGGTGAAGTAGCTTTTCTTGGTCATGTGGTATCCGGTAATGGCATTAAGGTTGACTCAAAGATTACTGAGGTAATGAAGAATCGACCTAGACCATTGATTCCTTTTGATATTCGGAGCTTCCTTTGGTTGGTTGGTTATATAGGAGATTTGTTGAAGGTTTCTCATCCATTACATCTCTATTGACTAAGTTGACTCAATAGAAGGCCAAGTTTATATGGTCGGTTGAATATGAGAAGCGTTTTTAGACTTTGAAAGATTGACTTACGTCGGTTCCCATTTTGACTCTACCTAATGGCTTTGATAGGTTTGTAGTGTATTGTGATGCTTCTCGGATTGGGTTGGATTGCGTGCTTATGCAACATGCTAAGGTGATAGCTTATATGTCGAGACAATTGAAGGTGCATGAGTGTAATCACCCAACTCAAGATCTTGAGCAAGTGACTATGGTATTTGCTTTGAAGATTTGGACACATTATTTGTATGGGGTTTATATTGATGTCTTCACCGATCACAAGAGTTTGCAATATGTATTTACCTAGAGGGATCTTAACTTGAAGCAAATAAGGTAGTTGGAACTCCTTAAGGACTATAAAATGAGTGTGCAATATCATCCCAGCAAGGCAAACATGGTAGCTGATGCTCTTTATTGTCATGCCCTGAGAGGGGTAGCCTTGGTGTGGCCTACACTTGATGAACCAAATTGATTCCCCAAGAGAACCATCTGGCCTCATTGTCACACAAAATCAATAGTGGAAGTAATACTCATATAAAAGACATCAATAGATTGATATAACTCTTATGAAGTAATCTCCAATGAAAAAGTTTGGAAAGAGGATTACTCAATGATCCTTTACCCAATGTCTATGAAGTCTCTACTCAACAATCTAGATGGTACCATGATAGGCCATGGATACCTCAAATCAAAGATAGAAAATACAAAGTCGAAAGAGGAAATAAAAGGGCTCCTCTGGAAAGCAAAGAGGGCTCACCAACTCTGGAATACACTGATTTAGATCTTAATGATGCGCGGGCTGAAGTCCTCTATCACTTGTATCTGCATCATGAAATGATGCAGGTCCAAATGGACGTCAATATATAGAAAATACTAATATGTAAAATGGCTCAAGAAAGTAAAACTCAACTTACTCACCTCGACTCAAACAACTTATGCTCAACACAATATATGCAAACTTAAAGTAAATCATCCTTTTAAAATAGATTTAGTTGAAATAAACTCAGTTTACAATATCATGTTTAATCATTGTTTGCTTTGGAGTTTCTCTTAACTGACATCCAATCCCACCACCTTTAGTTTGGTGATGCATAACGATAAGACGTCGTTGTCACGCCCATCCTAAACTTGCCAAGCTAAAGGATGGTCAACTTTCTCATGGATCCATATTAAATTTCCATCTTTTTGGATATGAGTCGCCAGAATGTGTTGTACGACTATCCTATGCTTGCAATGTAATTATGGGGGTTAGAGTAGTTATTTACTCACTCCCAATTCAGTGCTTGATACTCCTCCCAAGACTAAATTATGCTAAACGTATTAATCAACTCAATCCTCAATACTCAATCAATAAACTCAAATTTCAACCTCCTTAGGTTCTATCATCTCAGTTTCTCATCAACTCAGTCAATCAGTGAAGACAATTAGACTCAACTAAAACTCAAATAGTCATTCAAACTCACTTAATTAGACTCATCATGTAATGAAAGCCATAATATAGAATAGTGTATGCGATTAAATGCAACATATTTTCCATGCTCACCAATGCTCAAGTTACTTAACTCATACAACCAATATCAAACTCAAACCTCAACTCGATCCATGCATAGATTTTATGGCAATCATTCAATTTGGGGTTCATACTATCAAGTATAAAAAACATACATCAATCTCATATCAATGATCATGCAATAGTACAATTATCTCATACAACATCATAAGACTTCATGATAAGTGCAGGGATTCAGAAAGTTGATGATTGAATTTTCAAAACTCAATTCTAATTCTCAATTTCAACTCAAATAGGTGAAACAGACATGTGAATGAACGTAGTTCCACACTTTAGTAAGCCTTACATACTTGAAAATAGAATGAACAATCAAACTTCTAGAAATCCTCACTCTTCAACTTGAAACTGTCGCTCTTCTCCGTCTTCTAGTGTCCTCAAAAAATTCCTAAGCGTGAAGAATAGTGAAAATACCCTTAGGATTTTGTTTTAGGACTTTATTTAAGTCTAAAATATCTAAGAGTTGGATGAAAAGGGATAGGAAAAGACAAAAATACCACTCTTAAGAACTACCGATTGGTTCTACGAAACTGCATCTATGGGTCGCAGTCCATTCTATGAGTCGTAGATGACCTCTCATAAATGGGGAGTCCAGAAATCTAAGTTACTAGCATTTGGCACGAGACCTATTCTACGTGCCATAAAAACTTCTATGGGCCATCTGATAACTCGTAACTAATTCATAAAACCTATCTACGCATCATAAAATATTTTATGAGTAATATGTTGTCGTGTATAGGCCTTAGACTAAGAAAATTTCATCAAGTCATCTGGGTATTTACGAGGCCTCTTCCATGGGCCGTAAATCTCTCTATGGGCTATAGATGGCCCTCGTCGATTTTTTTTCAACAACTTTTCTCAGTCATTTTCTCAGTCTTCTCTATGCACCTACTTAGAGTTGGTGGAAAGAAATAGGAGGTGTTACATTATCTCCCCCTTGGGATTATTTGTCCTCGGAGAGAAATCTAGGGAACTTAGTCAAAGCATGAATCGCTCTGTTGAGTCTAACAATCAGCCATCTATCGTCTCACTTATGCAATCAATCAGTCAAGAAACTCAGCAAGTAAAGCAATTAAACAGTCAACACATCAAATCAATCCCCACTCGGATTCTTAGAGCTCTATCATCTATCAAACTCAGAATGGAAGGGAAAACTCAAGGAATAGGAAATTCAAGGATATAGAAGAAAATCATTGCCGTCAACTCTCTCATCATCAACAAGAAGGAATAAATGAGGGTAGTTGGCCTCCATATCCTCCTCCCAAGGAGATTCTTCTACGAATTGGTTTTTTCACAACTCCTTGAGGGATCCATCTCTTTGGTTCTTAAATTGTGAACCTGATGATCAAATATTTGGACAGGAATCTCTTCATAGCTCAAGTTGTATTTTATTTTAATACTTTCTACAGGAAGAACTAACAGTGAGACTCCCAAACACTTTTTAAGCATGGAAATGTGGAGGACTAAGTGGATGGCCGCTAACTCTAATTGTAGCTCTAACTTATAAGCCATGTTGCCCACTCTCTTTATGATCTAATAAGAGACAATACTCCTCAAACTAAGCTTTCTCTTCTTCTCGAATAGCATCACACCTTTCATAGGTTACACCTTCGAATACACCTAATCTTTGACTTCAAACTCTCTCTCTTCTCCTAACATCAGTGTAGGATTTCTGTCAACTCTGTGCAGTCTTCAATCTTTCTCGAATGATCTTTACCTTCTCCATGTCTTGGTGAACCAAATTTGGTCAAATCAATTCTGCTTCACCTACCTAGAACCATCCAATCGGTGATCTACACCTCAACTCATAGAGATCCATATATGGGACCATCTGAATACTCGAGTGGAAATTGTTATTGTAGGAAAACTAAATCAAAAGCAAATGGTTATCCTAATTACATTTAAAGTCAACGACACAGGCTCTCAACATATCCTCTAAGGTCTGAATTGTGCGCTCTGCCTGGCCATTTGCCTGCTGGTGAAAAGCAAAGCGATGGTTCACTTTCGTACCCAAACCCTTCTAAAATAATCTCCAAAACTAGGCAGGGAATTGGGCTCCTCTGTCTGAGATGATGGACAAAGGGACCCCATGTATCCTAACAATATCCTTATGTACAGTTGCACATAATCCTTCGCAATGTCAGTCGTCTTTACTGCCAAAAAATGTGCAGAATTGGTCATTCAATCAACTATCATCCAAATCGAGTCATGCTACCTGTGGGGTCTCGCTAAAATTATGACGAAGTCCATCCTAATCATCTCCATTGCAATTCTAGAATCTCAAAGTTCTAAGATAATTCACATGGCCTTTGGTGCTCAACTTCAACTTGTGGGAAATTCAGGTACTTGGGAACGAACTCAGCAATGTCTTTCTTTATCCTACTCCACCATTAGACTTCTGTCAAGTCGTGGTGCATCTTGGTTGATTCTTCATGGATGGAATATCTGGTGCTATGAGCTTCTGCCATGATCCTCTCTCGAACACCATCAACATCTGGAATAGATAATCTACCTTGGTATTTCAATACTCCATCTCCCCTTTGGCGAAAGCCATCACTTTCTGCATATGCACATCTGGCTTCAATTGCAGCAAGATAGGGTCTTGATCTTGCTTCTCTTTCACCTCTACTATTAGGGATGATGAAGACCCATTATGCATAAGAACTCCTCATTTTCCCGATTCATCTAGTTGAACTCCCAACCTCGCCAGTCGGTGAACCTCTTTAGCTAACTCCTTTTCCTCTCCCTCGACATGGGCAGTGTGTCCCATAAATAACCTGCTAAGAGAATCAATAACTATATTATCTTTACCTGGATAGTAGAGGCTGCTCATGTCATAGTCTTTGAGTAACTCAAGCCATCTTCTCTGCCTTAGATTAAGATCTTTCTAGGTGAAGACACATTGCAAGCTCTTATGGTCTATGACTATATCGATATGTGCTCCATATAAGTATTGGAGCCATAGTTTGAGAGAAAACACCACCACCACCAACTCTAAGTCATGAGTGGGATAATAATTCTTATGCACTTTAAGTTGTCTAGAAACATAGGCAACAACTTTACCCCTCTGCATCAATACACATCCCAATCCCACTCTCAAAACGTCGCACTAGATAACAAATCTATCCATCCTACTAGAAAAGTCAACACTAGGGTAGTAGTCAACCTCGTTTTCAACTCTTGTAAACTCTTCTCACGTTCATTGGACCATTGAAACTTGACCTTCTTCTGGGTCAGTCTAGTCTATAATGTTGATATGGAAGATAATCCCTCAACAAATTTGTGGTAGTAACCAGCCAATCCTAGAAAACTCTTTATGTTTGTTGAAGAGGTTGGTCTAGGCCAATTCTTAACCGCCTCAATCTTTTTGTGTATCCACTTGACTGCCATCTCCCAAAACTAAATGGCCTAAGAATGCCACAGACTTTAGCTAAAACTCACTCTTTGAAAACTTTGCATATAACTCACTACTGAGCATCTGCAAAGCAATTCTAAGGTGATTAGCATGCTCTTCCCTATCTGTGGAATATACCAGAATATCATGAGTAAACACAATCATGAACATGTCAAGATACTATCTGAATA
Source organism: Solanum rostratum (assembly GCA_029948455.1). Classification (NCBI taxonomy): domain Eukaryota; kingdom Viridiplantae; phylum Streptophyta; class Magnoliopsida; order Solanales; family Solanaceae; genus Solanum; species Solanum rostratum. The sequence continues at coordinate 26,607,352 of CM057053.1, forward strand.
TTCTTTCATCAACTCCGTGAAGGCTGCAGGTGCATTTGTCAATCTAAAGGACATCACCAAGAACTTGAAATGACCAAATTAGGTTTGAAAAGCCATCTTCGGGATATCATATTCTCTCACTTTCAACAGCTGATTGCTTGATCTGAGGTCTATCTTGGAGAAAATAATGGCACCCTGAAGTTGGTTAAACAAGTTGTCGATCCTCGAAAGTAGATACTTATTCTTCACTGTCACCTTGTTTAATTGGCAGTAGTCAAAGCACATTCTAAGGGAACCATCCTTCTTTCATGCAAACAAGACTAGAGCACCCCATAAAGTGACACTTAGCCTGATAAATCACTTCTCTATCAAATATCTCAACTGCTCCTTCAACTCTTTCAACTCTACAAGGGCCATTCTATATATCGGAATAGAAATGGGATGGTTGACAGGAAGAACATCAATTTCGAAGTTGATCTCCCTATCAGTAAGGACTCCAGGCAGATCCTCAGGAAATACATAAGAAAACTTGCTCATGATTGAGAAAGACTAAAGAGTAGGAGGCTCAACATCATCAGACTTGACTCATACAAGGTGATAGATGCATCCCTTAGAGATAAGTCTTCGAGCCTTGAGGTAAGAAATAAACCTAACCTTTAGCGCAACAGAATCTCTCTTCCACTCAATAATGGGCTCATTACGAAAACAGAATTTGACAATTCAGGTTTTATAGTCAACAGAGGCATAACACGTGTGAAGTCCATCCATGCCAACAATCACATCAAAATCGACCATCTCTAACTCAATCAAATCAGCAAGAGTATCTCTATGATAGATGGACACAACACAATTTCTATAGATTCTTTCGACTCAAATAGAGTCACCAACAGGAGTAGACACAAAAAATGGCTCAAGCAAGTACTTAGGTATAATCTCAAATCTACCAGCCACTTATGGTGTCACAAAGAGACAAGTCCTACTCGAATGAAGTAAAGCGTAAAAAGGAAAGGTAAAAACTCGAAGCATACCCATCAAAACATTTCATGTAAACTCTTAGTTCTATCGGTTCTCTATCGCATATAGACAGTTTGTCCCACAGCCTGCCCTTGATGCAACTCGCCTCTAGTTACCTCTTGCTGGTGGTGTTATGGTAGAAGATTAGGCCCTATTGCCCCACATCAGGCACTCCCTCTAAAAATGGCCTAGTTGGCCACACTTGCAGCAATCGTTCCCTCTATCTCTACATTCTTCTAGATGCATCCGGCCACATTATCCAGATGGTGGCTTCACTTTAGATCCAAGTGTCATACTTGCTTAAGAGTATAAACCCTGTGTCCTAAAGTTTGGATGACCATGGTACCTTTCATCATACCTGTGACTCAAGGCTGGTACACTGGCTGAAGATGGTGCATAGCTAGAGGACCTCTTTTGGAAGTAATACTTATCTCCCTTACTCTCTTTAGTCTGATCGGGCTCAGGCTTTGCTAACTTGGCCTTCTTACTCAAATGCTTATCTCTATCTTTCTTCTTATCCACCTTAGTTTGCTGGGCATAGACCATAATTTTAGAGATATCCATACCTAGGATCAACACTGCCACTTTACACTCTTTCTTCACATGTTTACCAAATCTAGACATGAATTTCCTCATCCTTGCTCTCATATCCTTGACCATCTCTGGGGCATACTTGGATAACTGGATGAACTTCAGGCTATACTCTTTAATAGTCATTCCCTCCTGTTTCAGATTCACGAACTCCTCATTCTTGGCCTCACTTATCTCCTGGGGAAAGAAGGTATCAAGGAAAGCACTCTTGAACTCATCCCAAACAGTAGGCTTAGCATTCTCACCTCGACTCTCTTGCCACTAATTGTACCAAACATTAGCCACTTCCTAGAGCTGATAGGTAATAAGCTCAACTCACTCAATCTTAGTCGCATGGATGGCTTTCAGCACCTTCCACATCTCATTAATGAAGTTCTTAGGGTCCTCCTCAACCTTTGCCTCAGTGAAGACTGGTGGGTTTATCCTCATAAAGTCTCTCAATCTAGTGGAAGTTATTTCCTCTGAGCTAGAACTAGGAGTTTGTGAACTCCGGTTCCCACTCTGAGCATCTAGAAGTTAGGTGAGCATAGTGATAGCTTCTTTGAAATCAACCTCTATGGTAGGAGCTGGTGGAGCAGCAAGTGTGTCGGGAACACCAGCGGGTCTAGCTAGTCACCTCTACCCCTCGTCTCCATCTGATGAGGCACCTCTAAATTAGAATTCTCAAAATTGTTGGTTGAAACATTTCTTTAGGTCATGGTACGCTTAGGACGTATAATCTACAAGCGCGTAATGCAGGAGTTAGAAAAGAGCTTTATAAAGTTTTAACTGTATCGCACGAACTCAGAAAACAAAAAAGTATAACACTTTCGAATGTCCTATAACCTCTTTCATATGAAGCTTTGTGGACAACACACCCATAAACAAGACTCTACTAGACATGGCCTAAGATACTCCCTAGGACTCTTGAACTCTGTGCTTAAATACCAAGTTTGTTGCAACACCCCACATCTTACATGTATTAGTCCAACGCAGATGAAACATGATATGGCAGGGTCAAATCTGCACACATTTTTAAAAGTGTGTGAATTTTAGATTAAAGGACTATATGTACGTCTAACGCTTAAGATGACCGAGCGTATATAATGTTTAAGTCAAGTAAAAGAAATTGTGACCTTAAATGAAGTAAAAGAAGTGAGCTGCTTGTGAGACTTAGCAAGCTAGCAGGTGAGTCACCTATGTGCTTAGCTTAAATAGGCTCAGTAGACGGAGATGAGGCCCAAAACCACATTTGTTTAAGTCCGATAACGAATGAACCCCGAGTTAACGATGTCATTTGGGCCCAAGGTTTATCATCATAAATGGACAACATTTTCAGACCAAGATGAATAGGAAAAGGGCCAAATTACAATTACAACCCAATTCACAACTAGGGCCCAAACTAAGTGGGCTTAAGGGTGAAATATTTGCAACAAAGCCCATCCAATTGAAGCCAAATAAGGCCCAAGCGAAAACACCAAGTTGCTGCCTCATAACCTTAATAAAATAAGGCTGAAAATCCAAAAGAAAGTCGGCCAAAAGTGGCCTATAAAAGGGGTTACAAACCAGCAACTTTTAGTCATTTTCTCAAGCCAAAAAAATCAATTATCTCTCCAAGTTTCTTCTTGCTCTCTCTTCTTTTCTAAAGCAGACAAGGCACAACCCTAGGATTCTTGAAGAGAACCTAATCCTTGAGGGCTAAGGTAAGTAAAAATACCTATGATTTAGTGTAATTGTTCCATGAAAAACGTGAAGAGTATGCTGGTTGTATTGTGCAGGAATATTGGGACAGCATGTGTTCCAAAGATTGTGGTTCACTTTTCTTGTTAATTAAGAGACTTTTATCTTGTTGGTTGGCTGAATTATGAAGTAATATGTATGTTTTTAACAAATCTTGGGTCTGTAAAGATATAAGAAGGCTGCTGGACCACTTTGATCTTCCGCAAAAACAAGTTCTTGAATGATATCTTAATTCCGCTTTTAGTAAGAATTCGTGGACTGAATATTGGGAATTGTTGTCTCATGTTTTCCATCTACTTAGGGACTGTTTTTGGACAGTTTTAGGACTGTAATTGTGTGTAAATATGTTGAGGACATTTCGGTTGAGGTTGAAATGGATTTGGAATGGTTGACGTCGAAATGTAGCGGAAGGACGCAATGTTGCGTCGTCTACTTGCGTGTTGTGTAGAGTTGTTGTATGTTGTACTGTATGAGTTATTGTAATGATGTTATGGGAATAAAAATAGCTGGATATGACATGTATATGGGTATGTGTATTAGAAAATACGATTAGGAGCAGAAATGTTGAAAGAATACTCTTTGGTTGCTAATTCCGAGCTTGTTGCCCGTATATTATTTTTGGGTGAAATTGGATTACCAAGATGTGTTTATTAGCTGCTAACACTAGTTTTATCACCTAATATATTGTAGATAAGTGTTTGGAGGAAACGGATACTACTCCGAGGTTATAAAGACATAGTACAGCGAGGTATGTAAGGCTACTTGACTTCCTATTACTTGGCATGAAACCTATAATCTTCCTTAGCACATAAAGGCACATATAAACTCCGACATGGCTGCTAACCATGTCTCCACTCTTTACCATGTTCATATGTTCCCATACATAGCCATTGTCAAACCTGCATATGTACTTGAATACCAAAGATGCATGAGTTCTTTTTTTACCAATTGAAGTCCATGTGTTATTTAATCTCCTACATGTTTCATCAGTTGTGTAACTCTCTTTTCATTGTGGTATTATCTTGTACGGCTGTTTATATGTCACATGGCATGTCTATAGTCCTACAGCTCTAAATGTTATGACCACCAAAAGAACCATCTCAAAGTAAATAAAAGATAACTTACAGTTGCTTATGAATGGGTGGTATACCAGGGGTGGAAGAATCACCTAGCATGGGTCGATCCCATATAATGGGGGGTATCCCAGGGGTGAAAGAAAAGCCTAGCATGGGTCAAACCCGTTACTAATTTACCACTGATCAGCTGGTCATTTACATGATATATTGTGCTCAGATTATACAGTAAAGAAAGATACAGTAATAAAAAAAGACATAAAGTACATGATTCCACAGTATGACTAAAGGTGGTATTTTTATCCTTACACACCAGCATGTGATTTCATATGAGTTCTTATTTCATATAAAGTATTTCCTACCTTACATATTCTAGTACATTACCTTGTACTGACGTCCCTTACGGGGGACCTGCATTTCATGCTGCAGGTACAGGAGCTACTAGATCTCCCAAATATGAGTACAGGAATTCCAGCTGTTGTTACTGAGCTCCAGGTTGCTTTGGAGCTTGTGTGTCTAGAGCATGTATTTTGTATTGTATAGTTGGTCAGGAGGCGGAGCCAGTCCCGATTCATATTGATATTGTTCCTTACCTAGAGCCTTTGTAGACAGTGTAAATTAAAGTGTGGTCAAATAGTGTACGATAGACATCGTAGCTCCAACGGCCTAGTCTTATGCATTTACTTTTGGTTTGTTAATGCAATTTACTTTCTTTTAACAGCATGTTGAATATGGAAACCTCTTAAATGTCCATAGCGGGTGCATAGTTATATGTTGGTTCTCCCGAGCCTTGTCGGCAATGGGTGCTAGTCTGCCTTAATGGGGTTTAGGGCGTGACAGAAGTGGTATCAGAGCAGGTCATCCTAGGGAGTCTACAAAGCCGTGTCTATGTAGAGTCTTGTTTATGGATGTGTTGTGCACCACATTTATAAGCAGGAGGCTACGTGGCATTTAGGAGTTGTCACTTGCTTTTCATTCTTTAGATCGTGCCATAGAGCCAAGTGTCGTTCGTTGATTGTTTCTAACCCCTAAATCGTTTTGTACAGCAAATATGCCTGAAACAAGGAAGAACAAAGGCAAAGGGAAGGAGGTGGAAGTGGTAGTTGGTATACCCAGTCGGGTGAGACGACGAGATGAGGCCCAAGATGAGTCTCTGTCACAAACATCTCCAACTCCTCCAGCTCCTGATGAACCAGGTAGTAGTGAAACTCTCCCAGAACCACCTACCGATGCTACCGTGCAGGATCTGAGAAATGTGGTCCAATTATTGACCCGCATAGTTTCTAGCCAAAGTCAAAGACAAGAAGGCCCAATTTTAGGTGCAGATGGTGCGAATAGGGCAGCTAGCACGAGGATACGTGACCTCCTTAATTTGGACTCTCCATCTTTCACCGGGTTAGATCGTAATGAAGATCCACAAGACTTCATCGATCAGATCCAACGCACTTTAGATGTTATGCACGTAAGTGGCACAGAAGCTGTGGAACTAGCAATATATAGATTGAAGGGTATGGCTATATTGTGGTATGAAGCTTGGAAGCAATCTAAGGGTATAGATGCACCTCCAACTACCTGGAAGGAGTTCAAATAGGCATTTCTTGACCATTACTTGCCATACGAGATCCGAGAGGCCCGGGCAGATCAGTTTCTGAATCTCCACCAAGGGGGGTATGAGCGTGAGGGAGTATAGTCTCCAGTTTAACTCCTTGGCTAGGTATGCTCCTAATGTAGTTGCTACTATGGCAGATAGAGTTCATCGATATGTGGATAGGTTGGATTCGTATCTGGTCAGAGACTACACAATTGCTTCTTTGAATAAAGACATGGATATAGCGAGGATGCAAGCATTTGCACAAAAACTAGAGGATCAGAGGAAAAGAAGAAGGACACAAGAGTTAGAAAGAGGGTAGTCCAAGAGGGCCAGATCTACAGGGCAGTTTGTACCATCCCAAGGTGACGTTAGGCTCCGATTTCCTAATAAACCACCTAGACCATCATCCTCCTACTCTGCAGTCAGTGATCCACCGCAACTTCAAGGGCCTAGAGGTAATCATTTTAATCAAAGAAGTGAGGGACAAGGTGCATGGACAACAGGATATTCGGCCAGCTAGCAGATTCCTCCTAGACAGCCTTGCAAACAATGTGGGAGGAGTCATTTAAGTACATGTCATGTTGGGACAGATGCTTGTTATTGGTGTGGTGTACCAGGGCATATGATGAGAGATTGCCCAAGAAGACGTATGGGTGATATAGCACAACCTACTGGGTCAGCTGTTGCATCATCATCATCTGTTCCTCCATTAGGTAGGGGCCAACAAACACCTACAGACCGTGGTAGAGGTAGTAGAGGAGCAGCTAGCTCCAACGGAGCCCAGAATCGCACTTATGCTCTAGGGAGTCGGCAAAATTTGGAAGCGTCACCTGATGTGGTCACAGGTACATTGTCCATCTTTTCACATAATGTGTATGCATTAATTGACCCTGGTTCTACATTATCATGTATCACTCCACTAGTGGCTAGGAAGCTTAAAAGAACACCTAAATTATTAAACGAGCCATTTGAAGTGTCTACACCAACCGGTGAATCTATTATAGCTAGAAGGGTCTATTATAACTGTGTAGTAACCGTTTGTGACCATGACACATTGCTGACCTTGTTGAGTTAGATATGGTGGAATTTGATGTTATAATGGGTATGGATTGGTTAGCTTCTTGCTATGCTACTGTGGATTGCCGAACGAAGAGAGTGTATTTCCACATTCCAAATGAGGCGGTCCTTGAATGGAAAGGTAATGTTGGGGAACCAAAGGGTAAGTTTATTTCCTATTTTAAGGCAAGGAAGATGATGTCAAAGGGATACATATGTAATCTAGTTAGAGTAAGGGATATGGAGGCTGAATCACCAACTCTCCAATTTGTTCCTGTAGTGAATGAATTTGCTAATGTGTTTCTCGAAGAGCTTCTGGGTTTACCTCTAAAACGAGAAATAGATTTTGGCATTGACTTACTTCCAGGCACTCAACCTATTTCTATCCCTCCATATAGAATGGCCCCGACAGAATTACATGAATTAAAGGAGCAATTAAAAGATTTGCTAGAGAAAGGTTTTATAAGACCTAGTGTGTCCCTTTGGGGTGTACCAGGGTTATTTGTACGTAAAAAGGATTGCACCTTGAGAATGTGTATTGACTATTGGCAATTGAATTGGGTGATAATTAAAAACAAATACCCCCTCCCCAATATTGATGACTTATCTGATCAATTACAGGGTGCCAAATGCTTTTCTAAAATTGATTTGAGGTCCGGTTATCACCAAGTGAGGGTGAAGGAGAAAGATATACCCAAGACAGTCTTTAGGACACGCTATGGTCACTTTGAATTTCTTGTTATGTCATTTGGGCTGACAAATGCACCAGCAGTTTTTATGGACTTAATGACCAGGGTATTCAAGCCATTCTTGGATGTATTTGTGATAGTATCTATAGATGACATTTTGGTGTATTCAAGATCAGAAGGGGAGCATGCAAATCACTTACGACAGGTATTACAAGTTCTTCGTGATCGGCAATTGTATTCCATGTTTTCCAAATGTGAATTTTGGTTGAAATCTATGGCATTCTTGGGTCATATTGTATTTGATGAAGGAATAAGTTTGATTCACAAAAGATAGAGGCGGTGAAGGATTGGCCAAGGCCAACAACACCCATAGAAGTTCGAAGCTTCCTAGGGTCGGCAGGTTATTACAGAAGATTTGTTGAAGGTTTTTCTTCTATTTCTGCACCTCTAACAAAGTTGACTCATAAGGCGAACAAATTTCAATGGAATGATGCATATGAAAGGAGCTTTCATGAGTTGAAAAGCAGGCTAACTTCTGCACCTGTATTAGTGTTTCCAGAAGGCACACAGGGGTATGCGGTGTATTGCGATGCTTTGGGGGTTGTCTTAGGGTGTGTACTGACACAACATGGTAGGGTAATTGCTTATGCCTCGAGACAATTGCGGCCATATGAGAAAAACTACCCAACACATGACCTTGAACTAGCAGCTGTTGTGTTTGCCTTGAAAATATGGCGCCATTATTTGTATGGAGTTCATGTTGACATATATACTGATCATAAGAGCCTACAGTACATCTTTAAACAGAAAGACCTAAATTTAAGGCAGCGGAGGTGGCTGGAGCTAATAAAGGATTACGACATTGATATACTATACCATCCAGGGAAAGCAAATGTGGTAGCTGATGCTCTGAGTCATAAGGCAATTTTGAATATTGGTGAGCAGTCCGTGGTACGTCAAGGAGTGGCTAAGGATCTATGTCAACTAGCCAATTTGGGAGTTCGCCTCATTGAAACTTTAAAACAAGGGGTTGTTGTGCATAATGCTGCAGAGTCTTCATTGGTAATAGAGGTAAAAGTAAAACAGTTCAAAGATCCTATTCTACGGCAACTTAAGGATAAGGTGAGTCAAGGAACAATGAAGGGCTTTGAACTTACCCAAAATGGAGTACTTTATTTCCAAAATAGATTGTGCGTTCCTAATTTAAATGGATTAAGAAGGAGGATAATGGAAGAAGCCCATCATTCAAGATATTCTATACATCCAGGATCAACTAAAATGTATCATGACCTGAAGGGAATGTTTTGGTGGGAAGGCATAAAAAAAGACCTTGCAAAATTTGTGGCTCACTGTCCGAATTGCCAATAAGTTAAGGTAGAGCACCAAAAGCCGGGAGGTTATATGCAATGCATAGAGCTTCCAACGTGGAAGTGGGATATGATTAATATGGATTTTGTTATTAGGTTGCCTCGCACATTTTAGAAGTTTGGCTCCATATGGGTGATAGTTGATAGACTTACAAAGTCAGCACACTTCTTGCCAGTTAAGAGTGACTATACGACTGAGGAGTATGCAAAGCTATACCTCAAGGAGATAGTTAGGCTACATGGGGTCCCAATCTCCATTATATCTGATCGGGGAGCTCAATTCACCGCAAAGTTTTGGAAATCCTTCCAATGGAGCTTAGGGACACAAGTGAATTTAAGCACAGCTTTCCACCCGCAGACAGATGGTCAAGCAGAATGCACCATTCAAACACTTGAAGATATGTTGCGGACTTGTGCATTGGACTTCAAAGGTAGCTGGGTGGACCACTTGCCACTTATTGAATTAGCCTATAATAATAGCTACCATTCAAGCATCAAGATGGCACCATATGAAGCTTTGTATGGAAGGAAATGTAGATCACCAATAGGATGGTTTAAAGTAGGTGAAGCCACCTTGCTTGGTCCGGATCTAGTCCAACAAGCCATGGAAAAAGTCAAGGTAATACGACAACGACTAGAAACAGCCCAAAGTCGTCACAAATCATATGCAGATGCTAGAAGAAGAGGACTGGAATTCTCAGTAGGAGATTGGGTGTTCTTAAAGGTGTCCCCAATGAAAGGTGTTATGAGATTTGGTAAGAAAGGGAAACCAAGCCCACGTTCATAGGGCCATATAAGATTATTAAAAGGTTTGGGCAGGTTGCATATGAATTAGAGCTACCCCAGGAGCTTTCAATGGTTCATCCAGTTTTTCATGTCTCAATGCTTTGAAAATGCATAGGTGACCCATCTCGTATCACTCCTATTGAAGATATTCAGGTTACGGAAGATCTCACCTATGAAGAGGTACATATTGCTACCCTAGATCGTCAAGTTAGAAAGCTAAGGAATAAGGAAATACCTTCAGTAAAGGTGCTTTGGATGAACCAGCAGGTAGAAGTGGTAACGTGGGAGGCGGAGGAAGCAATGAGGTCTAAATACCCTTATTTATTTGAAGCTAAAGAGGGAGTCCAAGATTCAAAGTTGAGGGATTTGTAGGTATGTGAATTTGAATTTTTGTCATGTTGTCAAAAGTTTGGTTACGTGAGAGTTTAAACTTGTTTAACCTATTCAATTATGCTTACATTCGGGAATGAATTTCCTAAGGGGGGAGGATGTAACACCCCACATCTTACATGTATTAGTCCAACGTAGATAAAACATGATATGGCAGGGTCAAATCCGCACACATTTTTAAAAGTGCGTGAATTTTAGATTAAAGGGCTATATGTACGTCTAACGCTTAAGATGACCGAGCGTATATAATTTTTAAGTCAAGTTAAAGAGATTGTGACCTTAAATGAAGTAAAAGAAGTGAGGTGCTTGTGAGACTTAGGAAGCTAGCAGGTGAGTCACCTATGTGCTTAGCTTAAATAGGCTCGGTAGAAGAAGACGAGGCCCAACACCGAATTTGTTTAAGTCCGACAATAAATGAACCCCGAGACAAGGATGTCATTTGGACCCAAGGTTTATCCTCATAAATGGACAACATTTTCAGCCCAAGATGAATAGGAAAAGGGCAAAATTACAAACACAACCCAATTCACAACTAGGGCCCAAACTAAGTGGGCTTATGGGTGAAATATTTGCAACAAAGCCCATCCAATTGGAGCCCAATAAGTCCCAAGTGAAAAGGCCAAGTTTCTGCCTCATAACCTTAATAAAATAAGGCTGAAAATCCAAAAGAAAGTCGGCCAAAAGTGTCCTATGAAAGGGATTACAAACCAGAAACCTTTAGTCATTTTCTCAAGCCAAAAAAATCAGATTTCTCTCCAAGTTTCTTCTTGCTCTGTCTTCATTTTCTAAAGCAACCAAGGCAAACTCCTAGAGTTCTTAAAGAGAACCTAATCCTTCAGGGCTAAGGTAAGTAAAAATACCTATGGTTTGGTGTAATCTTTCCATGAAAAACATGAAGAGTATGCTGGTTGTATTGTGCAGGAATTTTGGGACAGCATGTGTTACAAAGGTTGTCGTTCACTTTTCTTGTTAATTAAGAGACTTTTATCTTGTTGGTTGGCTGAATTATGAAGTAATATGTATGTTTTTAACAAGTCTTGGGTCTGTAACGATGTAAGAAGGCTGCTGGACCACTTTTATCTTCCGCAAAAATAAGTTCTTGAATGATATCTTAATTCCGCTTTTAGTAAGAATTCGTGGACTGAATATTGGGAATTGTTATCTCATGTTTTTCATCTACTTAGGGACTGTTTTTGGACTGTTTTAGGACTGTAATTGTGTGTAAATATGTTGAGGATAGTTTGGTTGAGGTTGAAACGGATTTGGAATGGTTGACGTCGAAATGTAGCGGAAGGACGCAATGTTGCGTTGTCTACTTGCGTGTTGTGTAGAGTTGTTGTATGTTGTACTGTATGAGTTGTTGTAATGCTGTTATGGGACTAAAAATAGCTGGATATGATATGTATATTGGAATGTGTATTAGAAAATACGATTAGGAGCGGAAATGTTGAAAGAATACTCTTTGGTTGCTAATTTCGAGCTTACTGCCCGGATATTATTTTTGGGTGAAATTGGATTACCAAGATGTGTTTATTAGCTGCTAAAACTAGTTTTATAACCTAATATAGTGTAGATAAGTGTTTGGAGGAAAAGGATACTACTCTGAGGTAATAACGACATAGTACAGCGAGGTATGTAAGGCTACTTGACTTCCTATTACTTGGCATGAAACCAATAATCTTCCTTAGCACATGAAGGCACATACAAACTCCGACATGGCTGCTAACCGGGTCTACACTCTTTACCATGTTCATATGTTCCCATACATAGCCATTGTAAAACCTGCATATGTACTTGAATACCAAAGATGCATGAGTTCTTTTTTTTACCAATTGAAGTCCATGTGTTATTTAATCTCCTACACGTGTCATCATTTGTGTAACTCTCTTTTCATTGTGGTATTATCTTGTACGGTTGTTTATACGTCACATGGCATGTCTATAGTCCTACAGCTCTAAATGTTATGACCACCAAAAGAACCATCTCAAAGTAAATAAAAGATAACTTACAGTTGCTTATGAATGGGTGGTATCCCAGGGGTGGAAGAATCACCTAGCATGGGTCGATCCCATATTATGGGGGGTATCCCAGGGGTGAAAGGAAAGCCTAGCATGGGTCAGACCTGTTACTGATTTACCACTGATCAGCTGATCATTTACATGATATATTGTGCTCAAATTATTCAGTAAAGAAAGATACAGTAATAAAAAAAAGATATAAAGTACATGATTCCACAGTATAACTAAAGGTGGTCTTTTTATCCATACACACCAGCGTGTGATTTTATCTGAGTTCTTATTTCATATACAGTATTTCTTGCCTTACATATTCAGTACATTACCTCGTACTGACGTCCCTTATGAGGGACCTGCATTTCATGCTGCAGGTATAGGAGCTACTAGATCTCCCCAGTAAGAGTACAGGAATTCCAACTGTTGTTACTGAGCTCCAGGTTGCTTTGGAGCTTGTGTGTCTAGAGCATGTATTTTGTATTGTATAGTTGGTTTGGAGGCGGGGCCTGTCCCGATTCATATGGATGTTGTTCCATACCTAGAGGCTTTGTAGACAATGTAAATTAAAGTGTGGTCAAATAGTGTACTATAGACATCGTAGCTCCAACGGCCTAGTCTTATGCATTTACTTTTGGTTTGTTAATGCAATTTACTTCCTTTTAACAGCATGTTGAATATGGAAACCTCTTAAATGTCCATAGCAGGTGCATAGTTATATGTTGGTTCTCCCGAGCCTTGTCGGCAATGGGTGCCAGTCCGCCTTAATGGGGCTTAGGGCGTGACATTTGTCACGCCTCCTGAGGGTACCCATGGTGCAGCTAACCCTTGAAGAACCATTGCTAAATCCCCAAGAGAACCACCTAGCCTCATCATCACATCAACTCAACCATGGAGGCAATAATCACATAAAAGACATCAATAGATAGATATAACTATGAAGTATATCTAATACACAAGTTTAGAAATAGAAATAGTTAATGATCCTCTACTCAATGTCTATGAAGCCTCTGCTAAACAATCTAGATGGTATCATGAAAGGCGACGGATACCTCAAATCAAAGAAAGAATATACTATCAAAACAAGAAATAAAAGGACTCATCTGGAAAGCAAGGAAGGCTCACCAACTCCGGAATGCACTAATCTAAACCTCAACGATGCACGGGCTGAAGTCCTCTATCACTTGTATCTGTATCATGAGACGGTGCAGGACCAAATGGACGTCAATACATGGAATATTCTAGTATGTAAAATGGCTCAAGAAAGTAAAACTCAACTCACTCACCTCGACTCAAACAACTCATGCTCAACTCAATATATGCAAATTTAAAGTAAATCATGCTTTTATAATAGACTCAGTGGAAATAAACTCATTTTAAAATATCATGCTTAATCAGTATTTTCTTAGGAGTTTCTCTTAACCGACATCCAATACCACTTCCTTTAGTTTCGCGATGCACAACTAAGGCGATGTCATTTCCATGCCCATCCTATACTTGCCAAGGTAAAGTATCCATAGTAAATGTCCATCTTTTGGGATATGAATTGCCAGAATGTGTTGTATGACTATCCTACACTAGCAACGTAGTTCTGTGGGTTTGAGTAGTTATTTACTCGCTCCCAACTTGGTGCTTGATACTCCTCCCAAGAGTAAAAAGGGCTCAACTTATCAATCAACTCAATCCTTAATGCTTAGTAAATCTACTCAATCTCAACCTTGTTAGATTATCTCATCTAAACTCAACTTGGTTTCTCATCAACTCAGAAAATCAACGAAGACAATCAGACTCATGTGAGACTCCAACCGTCATTCAAACTTACTCAATTAGACTCATCATATAATGCAAGAAAGAATATGGAATAGTGTATTTTTTTGATTAAATGCAACATACTATTTGTGCTCGACAATGCTCAAGTTACTCAACTCATAAAACCAAAATCAAACTCAAACCTCAAATCGATCCATGCATAGATTTTATGACAATCATTTAGTTTAAGATCATACTATCAAGTATAAAATACATGAGTCAATATCATATTAATGATCATGCAATACAATAATTATCTCATATAGCATCATAAGACTTCATGATAAGTGCAGGGATTAAGTAATTTGATGATAGAATTTTCAAAACTAAATTCTGACTCTCAACTTCGACTGCAAAAGGTTAAAGGGGCATGTGGATGAACGTAGTTCCACACTTTAGTAAGACTTACATACCTAGAAATAGAAGAAACAATCAAACTTCCATCAGTCCTCGCTCTTGAACTTGAAACCCTCTCTCTTCTCCCTCCTTTGCAATCCTCGAGAAATTTCAAAGCATGAAGAATAATGAAAATACCCTTAGGGTTTTGTTTTAGGACTTTGATTAAGACTAAAACATCCAAGGGTTGGATTGAAAGGGATAGGAATAGACCAAAATTCCCAAATAAAAAACTGTCGACAGGTTCTATGAAACCCCGTCTACGGGCCGTAGACCATTCTACGAGTCATAGATGACCTCTTGTAAATGAGGGGTCCAGAAATCTAAGTTACTAGAATTCGGCAGGAGACCTATTTTATGAGCCGTAAAAGCTTCTATGGTCCTTCTGATAAAGTCGTAACTCAAGATACTGAAAAGTTGATATTTAGACCACCAATTCACGAAACTTGTCTATGGGCCATGGAATACTTTACAGGTTCTATGTTATTTTGTACATAGTAATTAGACTTAGAAAATTTCACCAAGCCATTTAGGGATTTATGAGGCCTCTTTTATAGGCCATAGATCTCTCTACGGGCAGTAGATTGTTGTCTTACATTCTCTTTCTACAACTTCTCTTAGTCATTTTCTTAGTTTTCTCTATGCACCTACTATTACTAGGTGGAAAGAAATAGGGGATGTTATATTAGTAGGCTATATATGGGGAGTGTGGCCGATGTTAATGAAAGGAAGAAGAATTGGTGAAAGATGTTCACCGTTTGGCTAGGTTAGGTGTTAGATTGGCTAACTCTGATGATGGTGTATTCATGTTCATAGTTGGGCTGAGTCTTATATGTTTTTTGATGCCAACGAAAAACAAGATTTGGACTCGTCTTTAGTTTAGTTAACGAAGTTGTTGTGGAAAAAAGGTAGAGGTTTTCTTTTAAGGGAGAGATGGTATCCTTCAGTACCAAGATCGGTTGTGTGTTCCAGATGTTGATAACCTTAGATATGATATCATGAGTGAATCCTATCAATCTCCTTTTTCCATACATCCAGGATCCACCAAGATGTATTAGGATTTGAGGGAAGTTTATTGGTGGCATGGTATGAAGAAAGGCATAGCCAAGTTTGTATCTGAGTCTCCTAATTGTCAACACGTGAGGGTTGAACATCAAAGCTGAGAGGTTTGGCTCAAGATATTGAGATTCCCATTTGGATGTGGGAAGATGTGAATATGGAATTTTTAGTTGGTCCTCCATGAACCCGAAAGAAATTTGATTCTATCCAGGTTATCATTGAATATTTGACTAAATTGGCTCATTTTCTACCCATAAAGACTAACTTCAAAGCTAAAGATTATGTAGGGTTGTTTATCAAAGAGTTTGTAAGGTTGCATGGTGTGCCTATGTCTATCACATCAGATTGGGGTGCTTAATTTACTTCTCACTTTTGTAAATCATTTCAATGAGGGCTTGGTACTAAGGTGAAGTTAAGTACCACATTTCATCCCCAAACCAATGGACAAGACGAAAGGACAATTCAAACTTTGGAGTACATGTTGAAGCCTTGTGTATTGGAATTTAAGGGTAATTATCACTTATCAAGTTCGTATACAACAACAGCTTTCATGTTAGCATTGGTATGGCACCATTTGAGGCTTTGTATGGGAGAAGGTGTAGATCCCCAATAGGATGATTTGAGTTGGGTAAGATGTCTTTGATTGGCCCGATATGGTGTTGGAGGCCACGGAAAAGGTGAATTTGATCATTGAGAGTTTCAAGACGGCTCAAAGATGCCAAAAGTCTTATTTGGATGTTAAAAAGAGGGATCTTGAGTTTTATTGTTGGTGATTGGGTGTAGGTGAAGCTGTCACCCATGAAGGGTGCAATGAATTTTGGTAAGAAGGGCATATTAAGTCCTTGATGTGTAGGCACTTATGAGATTGTGGAACGGATTGGGGATGTAGCTTATAGGTTGGATTTGCCTTTGAATTTGAGTTTTATTCAGCCAATTTTCCATGTGTCTACGTTGAGACTAGGTGATCCTTTTTTAATTGTGCGTTTGGAGGGTGTTGAAGTCGAGGAGAACTTGTCTTATGAGGAAGTTTCGATTGAGATCTTGGATAGGCAAGCAAAGTGGCTTCACAACAAGGATATGGCTTCCATTAAAGTGCTCTAGAGAAATCAACATGTGGAGAGTGCTACATTGGAGGTAGAGTCAGACATGATGAGGGGATACCCTTGTCTTTTCTAATATACTCAAGCTTAAGGAATTAGGTTCATTCTGTTCTAAATAGTCCTAAATCTCTCACTCTTTGTGTTTCATGACATGACATGCGTACATGTGCACGAAGTGATTTAAAGATATTTTGACATGAGTTTTAATGAATTTCAAGAAATGAATTATGCATAATGTCTTCATGCTGGAATGTTTCATGTTCAAGTCAAACTTCTCGAGCCATTTTCTAGCATCTTCGAGTACGAGTATTCCAAAGGGGGAGATGATGTAAGGACTTGGACCTTGTAAGGCCTTAACGATGCATGAGAATTTGGTTGGCAAAAGTTATTGACCAAGGTGTCACCACTCAAGTGCCTCCATAAGCCGTGTAAGGGTGACTTAAGGTGGCCCTTGGCCTTGTGTGTGGTGTGTAGCCTATAGTGGAGTTCAAGACTAAGTGACTGATGTGCTATTAAAATACAGAACTTGTGATGCTTAAAACTTGGAATTTTGTATGCTGTCAATGTAATGTTAGTTTGTTTTATGTGTTTTGTTGTTATATTTGCAGGATTCAAGGGTTGGCCTTGATTTTGGGAAGAAATTGCAGAAGTTGCTGATTTTTTGTGCAGCACGAGACCCTTTACGGGTCGTAGAACACTCTACAAGTCGTGAAGTGGGTATTGGGGAAGATTCCGATGGGGGGCTAGTTTTCTGAAGTTGGCTCTAAGAACACGCATACTGGCTGTAATTGATGTATGAGTTTACATGCATGTACATAGAGTTTACATGGTGTCCAACAATGCCTCTAAATCATTGAATTGGATGGGGACCAAGATATATCTTGCGCTCATCCTAAAAGTAAAGACATAAGATGAAATAAAATAATAGGAAGATAGAAGGTGGCCTCTCCTTGGATGATAGGACTCACCACAAGAAACTCTCAAAATCCAGGCTAATAATCAAGAGGTGGATGAATAGAGTCTCCGGTCCTTACATGTTAGATCATGTAATAAAAGAATATGTGTTAGTACGATTGAATGTATAAGTATGCGACCATAAAAATCCTTATGAACTTATCAACCTGCAATCAATGTTAGATGATAAGGGTCCATATATAGAGAAAAGTATAAAGGATAGAGTACAATATCAATATGCTATGAAACCCATGATGCATAAATTCCATAATACTTGCAACATACGAGGATGTGACCTCAACCGACATCAAGACCATAAGAGTTATTACATGGAATTCTAGTGTCTTCCCCACACCAAAGGAAGAGATGATCTATTTGCCAAAGTTAGACCATATTTCTCCTTACGAGCCTCCCATTTTAGAGAAGTAACCTTACTTTACTGGCACCCCCATTTCAGTAAGGATTTTTCATTCATAACATAATCATTCACAAAGGGGCATAAACATGAATCTATATTTGGCACATAGTTATGGGACTTGAGGATTTATATAAGGGACGATATCCCCCCCCCACACACACACAAAAGCCCGCTTGGTGCTAAATCATCATCCCACGAAAAAACATATACATATACATGCTTCTAAAATGGAGAATGAGTCTTTTCAAATCATCATCATGCATACTTAGGCTTAAAAGCCAAACATAGTTCGTAATCATGCATTCTTGGGCTTAAAAGGCAAATCATACTTAATATTCATACTTTCATGCATAAGAATAGCTCATTCATACTTGTATATGTTGGTGTAAATACCCATAATTGCTCGCGGAGCCATATCATAGACATTATATGTTTACAAATCATCTTATAACCATTTTCTTAAATTCATAATCATCAACATAATTGGGTCTTAACTCACATCACAAACTTCATGAAAATCAATGTTCGTGCATGCATATGTCATGAATGATGAGTGAATAGCATCGGTAATAGATATTCTATACTTAAGATAGCATTATAAGAGGAAATCAATGTAAATCCATGAAAAAACTCACTAGTAAAGCATACTTGAGATTATCCATGTCCAAATTTAACATTTGAAGGAGGCATGCATATTGAAACCTTCATAATATAAATGCAATTCAACATAATAGGGCTTAAATTACTTTTAAAACATCAATTAAATACAGTTAATATTTAAATTGAATCGATAAACACGAATTTGAAAGACCCATATTTAAAGTAAGCTTAAAATTTATAAATTAAGTAATACAAAGTTCTTGGGTCTTCATGATTGAAAGGGATAATGAATCAATCCCATATACCTTAGATAATGAGGAGAATTAAGAAAATGTTGATTTGAGAAGAAGGCCCTCCTTGAATTTCCAAGTTAATCTTCAATGTCACACTCTGAAAGGAGTTCTTAGAGGAGAGATTTCTAATATTCTAAGTATAATGAATGAATTTGAATAAAAATGAAGAAATATAGGCTTTTTTAGGGGTTTAGGATAAGTTAGAAACTCACAAATGGCCTTTAGAAATCACCAAATTATGAGAAAGACATTAATGAAACGAGCACTAAAAAGTGCCCAAGGGTCCCTTGGTAGAGCACCACAGCTCGTACAACACACAAAGGACAGTACAAGGGTTAATGGTAAGGCTCTTCAGACACTTAGAAAAAAGTCAGAGTAAGGACATCTCTACTGAAGGCTTCATGGTTCATTTAAAGGTGCACTGATCGTACAAGGGTCCGTACAAATGACCCAAGTTTCTAGATGGTAATTTTATACTTAGGATCATATTTTGGGATGATGGCTTCACGAAACACCTACCACAGCTCGTGGTAGGTACCACGAGATCTCACCATGGCTCATGGTGGGTTACACGACTCGTATAGGGTCTTTTGGTGGCTACCTTAGCCCATTTATTTGCTTGAAGGCTAGGGCACTAACCCACGGCCCTTTCCACAACCAGTAGTGAGAACCATGGCTCGTGGGAGATGCCTTGGATGGTCACAAGCCAAAAAACCTTTCTTAATCCACACAAATCCATACACAAGAACCTTATAGGTCACAAACCTCCAGATACTTGATTTTAAGAATCAACAAAGTCTCACAAGATACGGGTCCTTACAATTTAATAAAGAATACATATCAAAATTATAAACCTTTAGAAAACCAGTAACAACATCGGGCACCTCATCTACTCCTTGCTCTCTTGAAGAGCATAAAGTGGTTGTGATGTGGAGCACCCCCTTGTTGATCTCTTTGTGCCTTTTGATCACCATGTCCTTGGGGACGTCCATCTGTTCCCTTGTTTGGATGATCCACAATCTTGTGCCCCATTTCGCCGCACCCGAAGAAAGCACCCATATCCTTATAGCACCTACAACCATGATTTTTGCCACACTTTTCACACTTAGGGATGATTTGACCACCATTACTACCTTGAGCTCTAGGATTGGGCACCCTATCATTAGCAAACCTTTGTCCTTGTGAATTGGAGGACCTTTGACCTTGGAACTTATGGCCTTGATGAATACAACCAACACTAGCGCCTGGAAACCCGCCATCATAACGAGCCCTTTGGGACTCTCCACCCCTTATCGTTCTAAGTTTTTCTCCTTCATGTTTCTTTATATAAGTCATCAGCCGAGACAAGTCCCTATCTCCTATAAGCGTGACGTTGTGGCATTCTTCGTTCATCAAGTCTGACACTCCCTACACACACTTGTGCAACCTTGCCTTAGGATCTGTGACCAAGTGAGGAGCATACTTTGAGAGGTTGTTGAACTTAAGGGAATAATCCTTAACACTCATGGAACCTTGTTTGAGGTTCATAAAATTCGTCATCTTTTCCTCCTGTAGCTCCATGGTAAAGAAACCGTTGAGGAAGGTGGCCTTGAATTCTCCCTAATAGATAGGCTCTGCATTCCCTCTCTCCCTCATCCATAGAACAAACCACAATTTATCAAGTCCCTTTAGTTGATAGGCTTCTAGTTCTACTTTCTCTTTCGAGCTTACCCCCATAATGTCAAGAACCTGGTACACCTCATAGATGAATTCTTGGGGTCTGGTTCAACCTTAGATCCATAGAACTCCAGAGGATTCATTCTTGTAAAATCCATCACTCTTGAAGTAGGGGTAGGAGCATGAGGATCTTGAACACCTTATTTGGACACGACCCTTGCCATTTAACTGACGACATTCTGGTATTCGGAATGAGTGACCCGTTCCTCTCCTTGACGGACTTGTGGAGCTGAAGGGGATGGTTCACCCTTGGGAGTGGGAGCTCTTTGTACCACTCTTCTTTGAGGAATGATCAAAAATAGAAAAAAAATCATCCATTAGGAATAGGAAGTTTCTAAAGCACAACATAGAATATGAAGAAGTGAATCATTCCTAAAACGCATCATAGACTCTCATTCATAGTTGTGGTGCGCTTCACAACCATGAACAAGACACTACTCAACACGGTGTGTTGGATTTCTGTGGACCATTTACAAACTAGTGCTCTGATACCAAGCTTTGTCAGGACCCAAGCCTGGGGCCTAGGTGTAACATAGCAAATTGGGAGCCCAAAGGGACCCCAAACAAGCCTCATAAGTATAGATGGCACATCCTTGATTAAGGAAGCATAATTAAAGCGACAAATACATAATTCTAGGAGGAAAAGGGCTTTGGATTCACACTGTGAGGATGTTATAAGGAAGAGGATTAGCAGGAACACATAGTAAACACTATCTAAGGGGCATATAAGTATGACTCACGCTGTAGGGAGAAAGAGGGACTTAGGACTTCTGTCTCAACAATACAAGCTTCAACAAATTGAAGGGAATAAGGGACTAAGGAAAGTATTCAATAATAAATAGACATAATAGGAGTCAAGCTCATAACATTGAAATCTATATCCAACAAAACCTCTAACAAAGAGTGAAACGGGAGCCAAGATATCTCTCGGGCTCACCCTCAAAATAATTATCCATAAATGGACAAGTCTTAATAAAGCATAAAAGTAAGGGGATATTGTCCTCGGATGTGGAGGAATCACCTATAGCTAATCTTCAATCGAACTGCTAGCCACATGGAGGAGGGGAATGAGTAAAAGCCATAATCAAATAATATAGATACGTGTTAGCACTTTGAATGTACTAAGTATGCGGGATGCAATGCAACATGGAACATAAGCCATAATCAAACAATATGCATAATCATAATCAACGGATATAAGCTCAATATGACATGAATGTTCAAGGTCTTAGTCAAGAATATGCATGAGGGATCATTAAGTCACATGACATATCATGCATAGATGGGAAGGGACCACAACCCACATGTAAGACCAAGCGAGATACTACTTGAAATCTCGATGTTCACTCCACACACTGGATTAGGAGTGGTCTACTTTGCTAAGGTAAACCAAATACTCACCTTGCAGGAACTTACCTATTTCAGGAATTGTTTCACAACACCTTACGGGAACACCACCTATTTGGATTAATGTATAATATGTGCCTTACAGGAACACCACCTATGTTGGATATCAATTAGTGTGTACCTTATAGGAACCCCACCATTTTGGTGAACCACGTAGCAAAAGCTATATGGATCCATTAGCTAATTCAAAAACCTATGGTGGCAACATAGTTAAAGGATAATGGTTATCTACCAAGGTCCTCTCGGTGCTAGGTAACAATCCGAAGGAGTACTCAAAGCTTACTTTTAGTCATAATATACAAAGCATCATAATATTTTCAAAGAGTAAACCAAAGCTTCATAATATCAAACTAGGGCTTCATATCATTCATAATTTTCACAATATTCTCATTTCTCATAGCATGCATAATAGCCCTTCAAATTCATAACATTCATAATTTACATGTCATGTTGTAAGGCCTTCATCAACATAAGAAGCTTGGTACACAACTTTAGTTAAATATGGTGGATATGCATATATGCTCAAAATCATGCAAAAGTCAAGTTTTAGGACATGAGAATAGTAAACAAAGTAATTTTCAAATCCTTCAAAGTAACCCACCATAAAAAGGTAAAGTTTCGCGACCCAAAACAGGTCACAACTAAAGAAAGATAAATAAAGCAGAGACAAACTCATAAGATATAAGGAATCTCCCATAGCCTAGAGTTATAAGTACAAGAGCATCTAAAATAATACGAAAGAGTAAATATAGTTGTCTCAAAAGCAAGTGCAATACTTTCTTAATATCTGATACATAGTCTGGTGAAAAGAAAATAAAATAGGATCCAAAGATCCACGGTGACTCGGAGTCTGAGCCTCACCGTCGAGATCTGGATGGTAATGATAACACTCGGATAAAATGATATATTACCCTATCATGTACCCTGTGCACGATCTGTAGGGAGGAAACAATGCAGGGGTGAGTACATCGAAATGTACCAAATAGGTTCAACCAACTGGGTAAGACAAAATTGAACAAGTATGAAATAAGGAAGAACCCTATCCTTGCATCCAAACAGGTTAGCACAAAATGATGATAATGCATATACCATAATAATGAGCTAAAAATGTCCTCAAGGACCCATGATCTCATATGACCACAATGAGAAGCATGCTTCACAAAAAACCATGCCAAATACCAGGGGTATTACAGCCTTGCCACCTACCCGTGGTCAAGTAATAGTCTGTTACAATCTTGCCGTCTTCCCATGGTCAAATAATAATATGATGTCAAGTCCTTGCCATCTGCTCATGGTCAAGTTATGAGAAGTATAAGTCTCACCTTTGCCTCCTGCTTAGGTCAAGGGGGGTGGTTCCAATGTGGAGCATAATGCCCTTGCCTCCTACTTAGGCCAAGGGATGTCACAAGCCACACATAATAGATATAAATCAACAGTGCAACTCAATAATGCATGTAGACATGTAAATAGCACCACAATAGAGATACTAAGGTATGAAGCTCATATAGATCACGTGCACCCAAGGAAATAATATCAAATGGCATAGCCAATACCCAAACCATTATTATAATTATAATAATAATCAAGAATGTTAACCACATCAGAACTAACTCGTCCCAAGTAAGCATGAATATCATTATTATGGACCTAACCCATCCCAAATAAGCAATTATAAGAATGATACTAGACTTGAGTCGTCCCAAATATGCAAGAATATCAATATTATGGACCTAATCTTCCCAAATAAGCAAGTATAACAATGATACCGGACCAAACTCATCCCAAATATAAAGACGTAACAATGATATTGGACCTATCTCATCCTGACAATACAAGCATATCAATACTACCGGACCTTACTCGTTACTTGGACTCAGAAGACACATTTAGTCACATTATATCTAAAATCCTCATCAACTCATCATAGTTCAACTCAGTTCATTAACAGGATCCAGATTATAACACTTTCAGCTCAATCAAAATTGATTTCCATCAGTATCTCAACACAACAACTCAATTGCACAATTGTCCATCCAAATCTCACAATTATCACATGACAAGATCAATAACTAAACTTCGATCCTAAAAAGGTAAAACGAACCTACCCCAATGCCGAAACCGCACTCGAAAAAGCTTTTAATCAACTCAATTCCTCAAATTGAGCCTCCAATTGGATCAACCACTATCACGAATAGTTACTACTCACCAAGAGAAGCATTTTGATACATATATTGACATAGTTTAGGCTTAGGGGCAAAATAGTCAAAATTAGGGCTAAATTTTGAAAGTCTCTAATCTGGCAATTGATTTTAGAATCATGTTCTACTCAAAAAATAGAGTTCATAGGCAAAAATTCCATTAAAAGCAAGCTTAAATTGAATGAGCAATCAACTATTTAAGTTTGGTAAACTTAGTCCGAAAACCCTCCAATTTCAAGTGATTAAATTCATGAAATCAAAGCTAAAATCAAGAAAAACTCATAGAAAATGCTTAGTTTACGGTTAGAAACACTTACCAAACACAAATCTTTGAACACTACTCTTCAAAATAGCCCCAAAAAGCTTAAAAGTTCGAAAATGGATTAAAATGGTGTTTCCCGAATTAAAAATTGTTCAGGTAAGTAAAGTGCTCCATGAACGTGGAGCCCATCCCACAATCATAGAATGAGAACTTTCAAGACCTCCGCAAACACGGAGACTCCTCCAAAAATGCGGATAAGAGAGTAACCTTACACCAGATTTCAGCAAAATTAGCCACATAAGTCCAATTTCTCTACTCAGAATGGACCCCCAAAACTCATCCAAACCTAGAATTTCCCAAACTATATATGTATCCATACCAAAAATAGTGATTCGAACTCAACAAAATTATCAAAAATCAGTTTTAATTTCTTTTCGTCACATTTATCGATTCAAGTCAATAAAACTAGTTTAAAGTATCATACTACCAAAATTGCCCTCGGGAACTCCAAAAATCAAGACAAGACCATTTTTAGCGTTAGTTTCACCACATGGAACGATTGGAACTGTCGGAATTCTTATCCGAGCTTTCGAATTCGAAATGTTGAGCAAAGTCAAACTTTGGTTTTGGAAATGACTAAAATCACAACTTTCGGTCTAAAAACCTCATTTTAACTCCAAATTCAGTTCTAATACTTCCTATAGTTTAGTTTAAACATTCCAGAGCTAATGGAAAGATAGATCCCTGATCCGACCTATGAAACTCGAAATGACACAAAAACTCACTTTTTCAATAATTTAAACTTTCAAAAAGACCAAAACTCATATTTTAAACTTTTAAAACTCAGGATTTCAGTTCTAACCATTCAAATAGTTCAAAGAAGGCTCAAAGCAACTTTTGAA
This sequence comes from Solanum rostratum, assembly GCA_029948455.1. Taxonomy (NCBI): domain Eukaryota; kingdom Viridiplantae; phylum Streptophyta; class Magnoliopsida; order Solanales; family Solanaceae; genus Solanum; species Solanum rostratum. Next base: position 26,632,730 of record CM057053.1, read on the forward strand.
AGGATAAAATGGTAATTTTCATAGATAAAGCAAAAAATGACCAATCAGGTCATTACATAAAGCGTAGATAGGGATTTCTTAACCCCCATAAAAATCCATAAATTTCACATCGCATTTCATTCCAATATAATATTCAAAGATAGAATACTATAACAGTAATTCATAGATCATCATACAAAAGAATTCATAAACTTCCATAAATTTCCATGTCATGAAAATAAATGAGGAAAGGGGATGGTAGAGTTTTGTGGAGGAAAGGTCTCCACAAATCAAAACCCACATACCTTGGTATGAGTAAATGGAAGAAAATATGATTTGGGAGTGGAGAAACCAAAACCCTCACTTGGAATCTTCTCTAGAAAGCCTTAAGAAGATTGAGAGTGTTTTGGGAGGAGTTTAGGACTTGAAATATTTTCGGATGAATGGTAGGGGAGTGGTTCGGGGTTGTATAAGGCTGGAAAGGGCTTAATTGCGGGCTAAAATAATGTAGCTTAGGCTTAGATTATTAGGAAAGGTAGAAATTTCCCCTTATAAAATCTGTCGGACAGGACCACGAGACCCCAATTACGGGTCGTGATCTATTCCATAGGTCATGAGAAGGGGTATCGTTTGGTAACACTATTGAACCCTCAAAAACATTCTCTAAATCTCAACCACAATATGACTTACAGCTCGTCAACCAAAGTACGAGTTGTATTGGTAACTCGTACTCCAAACTTCAGAAACCATTTTTTCATCAAGTCTTCCATCTACTCCACCAGCACGAGCTACGGCCCGTGGAACAACTTACAGCTCATAACCCCTTCGTAAAAGCCACTAGTACTTAGAAAATTTTCAGATATGATTTCTTAAGTACTTTGACACCTTCCAACATGTGGGACTTACATTCAGAAGCTCGTCCAATCTTCAAATTGTTGCTTCTACCAACTATATAGCTCACATGTACGACGTTGCAAATTGTTTAAAGCTAACTCCGTTCAAAATCTATCAAAGCACAAGAAAATCAATCCATCAACCGATAAATCATTGGAATCTTTATTTTCCAGAAAATGAACATAAAACGCACATCAAACTTACAACACGTGCTTAGGAACTCACAATAATCCTATGTTTTGGGCATCATCAAAGACGTATTTTCATGACTCATCACTACACAGGGATATAGGAAACTCTGAACACTGAGAGCTCCCCTAAGTCTCCAAAAATCCAAAAGCTTCTCCACACAATATTCAAATCAGCAAAGAAAACTAGTACTATAATTTGTAAGGAGCAGAAGTGTAGTATGATTATCAACTAGTGGCACTCTACAGGTACTAGTCAATTGAGCTCCAAAGATAAAGCAAGCATAGGATCATGTAAGCATGAAGCATATATCAACAGTAACTATAGAAATGCTAGGAAACTGGCAATAGGGACAAATTGAAAAAAAAAAAGAGAACATGGGATACAACCAATAGTTTAAGATATATACCTAGTGGCACCAGCATAGAACCTAATTATGAGGACACTATACAAAGGAGTACATCTCAAGTGAAGGAGTTATAATAGACCATCACACTAATATCACATAATATCCCAAAGGGACATTTCAACACAATTCCTGTATAAAAACGTTAGATAAAAAAACAAGAAGAGCAACTACCTTCAAACAAGAGACCATCCTTTATCTTATGACAAGTTCATACATAAAAAATAGCCTATAGAGTCCCTCTGTGCCAAGAAAGGGCCTGCATCAATTAAACGAAACTAGTATGAAATCCCATACTACCGATAGATACAAATAAATATGTTCGTGATAGGTAATGCACATGAATGAGAGTTACGCAATAAAAACTAATAGTACCATATGCCTCATATGAAGGTATATACACCCACTTCTAGTCCTTGGCAGAAAGTGGAACCAAGCACTTTTGTGGGATCGCCATGGAGGGCTCGGGAATGCCCTAATAAACCTACCTAATCCCCGTCAAAATTTTATCTCTCTCTCTCTTTCTCTCTCTCTCTCTATATATATATATACACATATAACAATTTGTATCCTCAGTCCTCTAGGATCCACTATGTCATGGTGGCCAGAGATAATAAATCAAATCTACATAAAAAGGGTTGGGGACTCACAAACCAAGCCTAAAATATACTGAGCACATCATAGATGCCTCACCAAACATATAATGAGCATTCTCAGATGCCTCCTATCTAAGTCTCAAGCAGTAAGGTTAGTACGACATATATTTAGAAAATCAATAAAAAATGGTGTGGGTAAACATTTGATTTTCTCAAAATGATGTCAGGACCCAATGTATGCACCCAGGGTTGTACTACAATTTTGCATGAACGAATAACTAATCTAATGCATTCCATCACCGACATCCACCCAATAAGCACAATCACATACAACGCATTACTAAGAATACCTAACTCTTACAGCAGAAACAACCCAAATATAGCATCGATCTTTGAACAATGCCTAGGGCTCAATTGTACCCTACAAGGTCAGCAATAATCCTAAACAATCTCAAGTCTAATTGGGTAACAAAAGAGAAATTATGAAGAAACACATGTCTAAAAGGGAAATCAAAAGCCGTCAAGTTCGACTGAAGATACAACCCCGATACAACAAGCACAAGTAACTCCACCTAACGGCTATAGTTTAAGTATATAGGAACCTAACACTAAATTCTAAAATAGGAACCATATCTATTCACAAGCATAGTCCCGTGAAAACTACTACACCAAGGCTACATCATGACTTTCAAACTAAATAAGGTCACTAAATCTTAGAAAATTTCTACATTAAGCAACTAAATGGACTAAGGATCGCTCCAAAGCTCATCCTAGAGTGCTAATCGGGCCTATGACCATAAAAAATCAACAAACCATTCCAAATAGGCTATCAAGACTAAACTAAAGCATAACAACTTTACCGTCTACATAAAAATTTCATAAGGATAAACTAGTCTAAGGCTCTAACTAGGAACAAAGAAATATGAAACAAGGATTGAAGCATAATTGATCACACACTATCAAAACTACAAGTGATTTTATACGAAACAATATCCTATAAAGCTCAATCAAAAGAAATAAGATCCTAGCCTATCTCAAATGTGAACATGCGCGCTCCAAGTCCACTTCATGATAGCTTTCCGCGCTTTAATCACCTCAAAATTCTTTCATGTTATCAACATATTGATCACCTCGTCAACATAGATATTTGAAACCTAAATCATATTTTTCGGAGATGAACCCAAAATTGGGTCAAAAAGGAGATTATGGGAATCGCAATAGAAATCCCAAAATCAACTCCATAAAAGGATTTTCAATGTGTTACAGAGCTTATACATCAAAATAGGGCACAAGTTGATGATCAAAATTGGAGAAACTAGCCCAACAATGAAAATCACCAGTGATACTTAAAACGAAGATTGGGAAGCTCCTTTGGGGTGGAAATTGCCTCAAAATGATGCTTTCCATGCTTCCATGAACGCTCACACCGGTATCCATGCAAAAAACCCAAGCTACAACTTAAATTACCTATTTTAAAGCTCTAAAGCTCCCGAAATTGCAAAAAGGAAATAGGAGCAAGGGTTGGTGGTGTTCCGATCTTAAAACAAAAGACTAATAAATAGACCTCTGTCACGACCCGGGTATAGGGCCTAGAAGTGACATGGCAAATGGGAACCGAAAGTCCCCAAACAAGCCTCAAGTATCCAAATCCGCATCATCGGTTCGAAAGTGCATTTAAATAGTAAAAATATAATTCTAAGGGCTGGGAAAGTAGGACTCACACTATGGGGATAGCAAAGGGAAAGGGGTTTACATGGATCCACATAACACATAGCACATAGGAACTAAGGGGCGGGTAGGTATTGCTCACTCTATGGGCACAATACGAGGCTTAGGACCTTTCCACATTTCCACACCAAACATGCATATAAACAAATATGAAATTTCATAATCAATCTGCATGAATACATAAGCCAAATATGACACATAGCATAATTATCCATGAGAATCTACAAGATATCCAACAATGCCTCTAATCAAGATGGAACGGGGGCCATAACATGCTCCGGGCTCACCCTCAAATAAGAAAGGAATCTAGAATAGCATAGGTGGAGAGAAGGTGGCTTGTCCTTGGAGGATGGGACTCACCACAAATACTCTTTCCGGATCAGACTACTCATCAAACGGTTTATAATGGTAGTGCTCGGCCCTTACATGGTAAAAATCATGTGGGCAGAGAGTATGTGTTAGTATGTTTGATTATACTAAGTATGCAGGTATGCAATGCATATAACTTATTAAACCTGCACTCAAATGTTAGATGACAAGGGCACATAATATAGAAGGGATCATACAATCAAGGGAGGAATATACAAGATGTCATGAAATTCATGATGCATGAATGAAATGATGCTCAAATATAACGGGGATGTGACCTCAATTAACATGTGTAAGAACAAGTGAGTTATAACTTTGAATCCCGATAAAATCCGCACACCAGTACAGGGGTGGTGTAATTGCCAAAGGTAAACCATACGTCACCTTACAAGAACTCGTCTCATTTCAAATGAAGCAACCTCCTTACGGGAACCACTCCCATTTCAGATAGGATTCTCATAACCCATGCTAAGCACATAGTTCGAGGAAAGGGAGAGGGCCCTTAGAGATAGCCCCGACGCCTTCAATCTATCGGTGCTAAGTTGGCATCCCATAGGAATACTCATACATATATGGTTTTCAAGAGATAAAATATTCCTTTAAAACCGTAATTCACTTCAGAACCGTTCAATTTACATTTAGACTCAAATGCCAAGTCACAAGTCATAATCATGATACTCATGCAAGGAATAGCTCATTCGCATATACAAGATGGTGCAAGCACCTGAGATGCTCAAAGAACCATAATCATAAGACAGGTTTGTGATCACATTCTTGTCATAACCAATATCTTATCAATATCATATCAAAATTATTTCCTTATACATAATTTGGGCTTAACCCACTTCATAATTTCCATATAAACCAATGTTCATGAATGCAAATGCAATGCATGATGTGAGAATAGCATGGGTAATATGGATTCAAGCTAAAATCAACATCATGATATTGAATTGAGTAAATTCATAATTTAATGAATATCTAAACCATGACATAAATCACCCACGCATAAATGAACTTTTAAGGGGACATGCATGTTCATAACTTCATAAGTCAATGTAAATCATCCTAATAGGGATTAAGGTGAATTAAAATCATAGATAAAGTACAGTTCATACATCAATTGGATTAATAAGATCAAATAATGAAAATCCTTATTTAAAGTAAACTAAAATTCATGAAAATCAATTTAAAAGAGTTTGGGTCTTCTTAGTTGAAAAGGACCAAGAATCAATCCCACATACCTTCATTTAGGAGCTAAAATTTGGGGAAGAACCTAGCTTGAAGTTGAACTCTAATTAAGGCCTAGCTTTGAGTCTAAAGTGGGGAGAGTAGAGAGTCTTCGGGCGTGATCTTTTGAGGGGAAAAATTTCAAAGAGAATGAAATTAAAGGGGGAAGGACATCAGCTAAATTTACAGGTTTTAGAGAGGTAAAAGGTCACAAATCATAATTATAATAAATCATAAGTACTTAAACTCCATTAATGAACTGGGTAGGAAATGAACCGTTATGACCACACGGGCACCTACACGGTCCATGAGCCACCACATGGACCATGAATAGTGCCCGTGAGACAACACTTAGATAGTTTTCGCGGTGCCAACACTTAGAATTTCTCCGGTGTTAAGGGGTTCTATATGGGCAATGACACAGCCCGTGTAAGCCACATGGGTCATTCCAAGAGCCGTAAAATATCACTTAGAAAAATTCTGCACAAAAAAGTTATGAGACGGTGATTTCATACATAGAAATATTTTTAAGTAGCGAGCCTTATGGCGGGCCACACGGCCTGTGACACGCGACATGGCCCATGACACGCCACACGGCCTGTATGGGTGGCTGTGTACCCATATTTGTCTTGAAACTTCCCATCAAGTCCACACCATCAAAAAAATGGCCAAGTACCCCCCCCCCTCAGAGGCCACATGGGTCGTGTGGGCCTTCCATGGAGCGAAACTTGGTAAATTTTCATTTGTGACAACACTAAGAGGTCTGATAAAGCCGTTAGAGAATCTGGATCCTTACAACCTCCATGAACGTGGAGGGAATGTCATGACCCAAGCCTAAGGCCCAGTCATAACATGATAAATGAGGAACTCGAAAGAACCTCACCCAAGTCTCTAATCATTCTTCATGCATTCATAGGCATTTGATCAAAATAAAGTGGAATATAAATGGGGAATGGGATTAAGGGACATCAATCATTTAAAATCCATGGCAAGTAAAAAACTTAAAATCTGTACACATCATTCAAACATACTATCTACATAAAAGACTTGGCGGGGACTAAGACGTGTTCAAACCTCACCCTCAAGCAAAATGCATCAAAAGTAAATATGACATAGAAAGTAAAAGTCACAAAATACAACTCAAGAATAAAAGTCTCAAAATACAATAATCATGAAGGAGAAGGTGTAGTCCCCGAACAGGAGGACTCACTAATCAAACTAGTATTCAATGTCAAAGTCTAGGCACATGCCAGAGGAATAGGTAAGTCATTTCCTACATGGTGATATATCTAGGAAAAATATGTGTTATCATTCACACATGCATAGTCATAATAAAAGGAGTATAGCTTAATATGAAGAAATGATCAATGCATCATATGAAAACACGTTTTCTTGAAGTAATATAGACATCATATATCATAGTTTTGGGGGAGGAGATCATAACCGACATTTAAGACCATGTGGCTAGTCATGCAATCTAACATAAACCCCTACAGTGTCATGGGAAGTCAACTTGTTGGGTGGAACTCTGTCAACTTATGTATGCATATCTTAACATTAACTTTGTTACTATGAATCCACTAGCCTTAGCCTGTAAGATCTTCTATGGTGGCACATAGTTAATGAGACAAAAGGTTGCTGCAAAAGCTCCCTTACCAAACTTCACATCAATGCATTATTCAGTGGTAAGTGAAGTTCCATAAAATACTTATAATATAATCACATATACATAAACATATGTAAACTTTGAAAGATGTTTTAACATTATAGGAGTAGCTCATAAACTTAGGGATCCACTCAATTGAGAATAGGTCTTTCACATTGAGGGTTCATCTTAAATATCATTAAGTGCTTCATTACATGCTTATAACTTCCATAACATTCATAAACTTTCATAATATATTTTAAGTTCCTTATCATCAACATCGTGTAGGAACCTTTCTTAACACTTAGTGGCCTTATACAATAAACTTTAACACATATGTTTCAAGAGTATTATGTTATATCATACAAGATTTCACTAATTTAAAACCACTACTAAACTTCCTATTTCATCATTCAAAACCCTAGGTAAGGAAATCATGAAATTCAACTTGCATACCATAAAAATTCATATCAATTTATTATATTGCATTACTAAAGTCAAAATAACTTAAAATATATCATTATAACAACATTTAATGCAATCATGGAAGTCATAGAATCCCATGACTTAAAAAAAGGTTAAAAGAAAGGCATTTTTGGACTTTAGAATGCAAGGAATCCACAAATCAACCCACATATCAGATTTTGAAGCCTAAAGAATCTTGAGGATTGGTTGGGAACTTTGAAAAAATCCTAGCTTTCCTCTTATTCCTTGGAGGGAACTTTTTCCTTAGAAAATTATAAGGAATTTTGAATGGGAGAGAATGAGAGTTTTTAGAAGGAATTAGGGATTATATGGGAGGGAAAGAACCCAAAACGATGCAGGTTTAGGCTTAGAATATGGGTAAGGTAAAAAATACCCTTCATTAAAACATTTCAAACCCGAATCACAATCCTTGTTTATGGGTCGTAGAATAAACCACGGATTCTAAACTTGGAGTTCATCCTGGTTACATTATTGGACTTCTAAAATGGACTTCGATCTTCTATCTATGACTCATAGAATGATTTACCTTTCAAAGAACCCTTTCGTGGTTCTTGTCAACACTTAGTAAAATTTCTAATCTCAAGGCCCCATCTACGAGAGCATTCTACGACACTTAAACAAGACTACAAATCGTCCTGTTTGTTTGTACTTCAAGTTTAGAAACACAATTTTTAACCAACTAAAGACCCAAAACCATGAACACTCTTCATAGTCCGTAGTTCCATTACAGACCATAAGTACCCAACGTATATTGCCCCCAGACATAGCCAATTTTCTATTCCGATTAATCCCATCCATGAGCCTTTTATATAACCTGTGGTTTGAACCATGATCCATGAATGAGGCTCGTACTTTAGCTTGAACATATTTAGTTCCACTTCTTTTGCACTTTTCAACTTCCTAACTCGCAGGGACTTACTATATCTCCCTATTGGGAATATTTCTTCTCGAATATACTAAATATATGCTCTAAGGAACTAAGGAAGTAGCTGATGACCCAGCATGAATGCAAAAATTCAATTTAAATATCTCTTTCATAAAATCTTTAAACTCGTGTTTTAAATATCACTCAAAACAAGTCCCGTAAACACGTAAACATGCATTAACGACATGAAGACTAAAATGCGAGGGATTTGAGGTCTTAGGGCAAAAGAACTTAGTACCTTAGGCTTGGGTAGAATGGAAAAGATAAGGGTATCACTTTATCATTCCTGCTTCTATTTTCCTGTTGATCTCAACTTGTTGTTTCCTCCAAAGAACCTTGACGGATACAACTTCTTTACTTGTCGGTCTATGATCTCTATTGAAACCTCTTCATAAGACAAATTCTCTTTAATACTCACATCCTCCAATGGAACAAGGGAATTTGTATCAACCATAAGTTTCCTCTACATCACACATGGAACATTGGGTGATTCATATTCATCTGCAATGGCTACTCCAGTTTGGAAGCCACCTTGCCAACCCTTCTAACAATTTTATAAGGCCTTACATACCTAGGGCTCAATTTCTTTTTCTTGCCAAAATGATCCACACCCTTCTTAGGTGACACCTACAAATAGACACAATCATGGACATTGAACTCAAGGTCTCTTTTACTAACATCAGAATATGATTTTTGACAACTTTGAGCCATCTTCAACTTCTTCCCTTATATGTTTTACCTTTTCAATAGCATACATAACCAAGTTGGGGCCTATCAAGGCTATTTCATCGACTTCAAACAAGCCAACCAGAGATCTACATCGCTTTTTATACAAGGCCTCAAAGGGAGCCATCTCAATGCTAGAGGGGTAGTTATTGTAGTAGGTGAATTATATAAGTGGTGAGTGGTCATCCAAACATCTCCAAGATTGTAAGTCACAACCCCTCAACATATCTTCAAGCGTTTGAATGGTTCTTTCAGCTTGTCCATCAATTTGAGGATGGAAAGTAGTCCTCAACTTTACTTTAGTATCAATACCCTTTTGAAAGGACTTCGAAAAATGACAGTTGAATTGAGCTCCACAATCCAATATAATGGACAATGGAACCCCATGTAACCTTATCAACTACAGGATATACAACTTAGTGTAGTCTTCATCATTATAAGTTGTGTTGATTGATAGAAAGTGAGCCGACTTTTTCATTAATTATCACCTAAATGGAGTCAAAATACCTCTTAGTCTTAAGCATACAACCATAAAATTAATGTCGCCCAAGCTACACCTCCCTTTGAAGGTATAAGCAGTCGTTGTCAAAATATGTAACCTAAGTGTCAAACCCAAAGGGAATATGGTCTAGACCTGGAGTAATTACGAGCAACTCGGATGAATTCACCTACTTATCTCCCGAAAGAGGGGTTTAGCAAATGCATTAAGTAAACCTGAATTAAAAGAAAATGTTGTGAATTCAGTAAGAGAAGTAACTAGGGTATTGTATTCCCCATGAATACCTAACTTAGTATAGCAAGATAATTGTAATCTTCTCCAGCATGTAGCATACAGAACTGATAAGTTATGTTACTAAACCCTATAATCTATGTGAGAGGTAAGTTTTACTACATGATTTGATCTATCCCCGCAGTGAAACATTACTAACATGTACCTTTTATTCCAGTAGAACCACCCCTTAATCTAGTTAGGTTGATTAGACGAGAGGAATTACATCAAATCCACTTAATTATACCCTTATCCCATTCATTATCGCGTTGATCCTGCAAGTAAGAATTAGGCAAGTTCTAATATTGACCACCGTTAAGAAGTATTCTAAATGAAGGGATTAATTAATATATGCATACACACTTTTCAAGAATTACGAATAATTCTATTTTACCTTATTTTTTCTTCATGATTCCCACAACCCTAGTTGTAGATATAGCTATGCATGATCATTGTAGGTAACAGAATCATGTTATGAAGTAGCATAATTTAATACTTACATAATGAATTGAAGAACAAGAAATCCAAAATTATCCATAAGAAATCACAATGTAATAATATTAATGTAAAAACACAAAATATGAGTTCTCAAGTCTCTCTACTAGTTCCTAGTCGTTTCTGTCTTCCCTTGTGTGTTTCTCCTAAAAAAAACCTTAAATGTATTTCTAATAAGTAAAATACAAATCCAAAATGGAATAGGAAAATTGGATTTGGCCACTTATATGGACGAGCTTACGGGCCGTAAGTGAACTCACGACCTGTACCTAGGCTTCGTACTTTGGACTTTTTAAAGTCAGGATTTAACTTATGAAACCTTCCTACAAGCCATCTTCTGACTTATGGGCCATAAATGGTTTCATCTGCTAACTTATTTGAAACTCTTCAAGACTTTGATCCTCCAAGAATGACCTTATCTATGATCCGTCATCCAATTTACGACTCATAAGTGACTTCGTCTAACAATACTTTAGCATTCAACATGTTTTCTGATCTTCAACCTACAAGACAACCTACAAGCCATGAAGTGATCTATGGCTTGTAAGGTAACTCGTACATTTAACATTTAAAACTTGGCCCTTCACTGGAACTACCTCACAAAACCTACGGCCAGTGGAGTGAACCACGGCTCGTAGAGTTCTCCGTAAATCACCAAAAACTTCAATTTTGTAGATTTTTGCCCAAAATCATCCTGAACCCTGTAATCCTGCAAAATCAACATAAAAACACATCAACCCCACTAAGATCGCTTGGGGAACACATAAAATTCCAAGTTATAAGCATCAGAAGTGTTATATTTTAGCATCACATCAACACCCTCAACTTAAAATTGTTCCTTGTCCTCAAGCGACAGACTCAAATCTCCATAAGCAATATAGCAATACACAGACCTCAAGCTAATGGCATATATCATCTCTAAATCAATCACAGATACCCAAAGCAACACATCAATGCATATCATATAGTCATTAAACAAACCAATGTAGTTCGATATATGTGATAGTGCAACTATACGAAGCAAGGTAACCACATATAAGCCACAATCACTAAAATAGCCTGGAATCAACAGTGTCATTCAAGTGCCCTCACAAAAAGAAGCCCCATATCTCACTTATGCTAATATATTCAAATTTAATGCTCGGGACTAACTCACACTCACAACAGATATTCAAACACTAAGCTCAATACCATATGCTTGCCCCTATACTCATGACCATGACCTTTGACTACTTGGACTAGGGTCACTATAGGACTTTCTTGGCTTGTAACGTAGGATTAGCAGGCTTTGGTATACACTTTTTGGAACATAGTAACTAATGCCCTCCTTGCCACTGTGTTATTTTACATTTTTTCCCTACTAACACGGACACTTTTCAACTTATACTTCCTTTCTCCTATTTCAAACCTCTTTGGGTGCCCTATTCAAATTTTTAAGCTCATTGTCTTTTATTTTTCACTTTTTTCTGTTTAGCTCATTATTTAGGCATCTATTCATTTTTCTCGCACCCATGGCACATTTTTCCTTTTTTCATGTATCTCTAGCTTCCATCCCCATTTGGTGTGATTTTCCTTACACCAGCCACCCTCAGCTTAGGCTTTTGGCCTGTGTTGAGGTGCACAATATCCCACCTATGAACAATGGCCAGTTTTGGTATCCACCCTCAATTTAGGCTTTTTTCCTGAGTCGAGGTGCACAATATTCAAGGAAGGACCAGGGCCAATTTAAGGATTTTATATTAAAAAACTCCTGGTTGTTTAGGTGTTTACAAAGAAAAGGGTACATGTAAAGCTCATATATTATGACCAAGGATCAAGCATTTGGTTGGTTATTTAGGTTAAGTGGACTATTATGAACAACCGCATAAGATCCTTCCCAAACCAACTAACCTACAACCTTAGTTAGGGTAACAGGGCAAGTTTTGAATTGAAACACAATATAAAACTTTTACAAAGAAGCTCATACACTTGGTTCTGATTACACTATCAATCTCGGACTCTCAGATCACGTTTTTTATCACAATTAAAGCTCAACTTATCAGAACAAGCACTGTCAATTACTAATTTCACATTGTTGTTATCAAAACTACCTAACAAAATTTGATAGGTATCATTTTTTAACAAAACTAACATATGCCATAGACTTTGGTACATTATGCTACCAATACTACTTACACATCCTAAACATGCCAGTTCAACAGAAAGTAAATGTCCTTAGGGAAAGAACACAGGTAAGGAAACCCCTCGGACTAAAAAATGGAGATAGTTATAGGCCATGGTTACTCAAACTTTGTCGAGCCCTATAACTACCCACACCCCATCAAAAAAGTTTTTCATTGTCCTGAATGCAATAAAATACAAATAAAGCAACATAGGAGTCAAAATGAACATACCTAGGCCCCTAAGCGCCAGTCACTGGTTGTGTCTGACCCCCCTCAACCTACTTGTTGATCTTCTTAGTGTCGACAACGTGTCCAGAGGTTCAAGCACCCCTCATCCTCTCAATATCATATGACTGCTGGGCCAACTCATCAGCAATAGAGCCTCATCTCGTAGCCTCAAACTGCTCCCTCTCCATCAACTCTGTCTCTCGACTCAAAGCATCTAGATCATCATTCTTTAGACAAGAGCTCTTCCCAAGGGCACAAAGTGGTGTCTCCTTAGGATCAAACAAATCAACAACCTCTTTAGTAGTATCTGACGGAGGAAGCATAAGTGGTGTTGATGTTCTTGCTCTCATCTCAAAATGGATCTCCTCCCGAATGGCTGTCGAATCTGTAGGCTGCGTTGAACTGAGGCTTAACTCCACTCGCCTCTCAAAAGCATCAATGTGGCCATGTATCGATGTAAGTCTTCCCTCAAGTTTATCCACAAAGTGTGACTGTACATGTGCCTTAGCCTCTGAAATAGCATGGTGAACCCAAGGATTGATCTGTTATAGCAATTAAGTCAACTGACACTCAGTGCAAGTCTATCGTTATGTCAAAGTTTGAATCAACGCTGCAGACATGTATACCATGATGGCAGGGGAAGGTTTATGGGCACAGCCTCCAGTATAGGAGTAGAAGTGGTAGTGGGCTCTTTCTCTCTATCTGTCTATATCTATAAAGTCCCCTCGGTCATTGGAGTAGCAGTAGTAGAAGATTAAGGAGGCTTAGACTGTGGTGCTACGGAAAACATCTCTAGTAGACGGAATGGTGGTTGATGTGCTCATTGGAGAGCCACAGGATTCTCATCATCCTTTATCAGGATGGCATCCAATGTCCTTTAAACCTAGAAAAAAGTACCCACCTGATGTAGAATCTCCACCCCCACCTCTATACATAGGCGATAAATCAAACACGAGAAAGGGATGGAGGTGGACCTCTTCAGGGACCTCACATGTATCTCCTCTGCTATCAAGCAGGCCTAGTCAATATCATAGCAAGCGTTGATGCTGGCAACCGAAACTATGTGATCTGGAGTCAAGGTATTATCAGCATGGGTTAGCCAAATCTGTGAATGAACCGTAGCCCACAAAAACTTGCCAGTGAAGCTAAGTGATGCCTTCATGATTGCCATTAATGTAGAAATCCAGTCAGGGTCCTAGCCCCACTCTGCATTATAGTCGATAATCAATCTCATAAGTACAGCCTTTCAAGCCACATCTCTCATCAAAACCTGGTCCCTGGTCTGCCCCAGTTAGTAGTTATACTCAGTTGTAGTCCTGGGGGCCCGATACTTAGGACCAAACAGAAATCAGTGGATGGTGGCCTTGGCTATATTGACCAGAACTCCTCTCACCATCATTTGTGTAATGTGGGGCTATGAAAGGTATCTCTTCCCCTTCAGGGTTGACTCTATGATGGTGGCAACATAGGATGCGTAGAACTCTCGAATAAGTGTCGGGGGGTACTTCCCCGATGGGCTGCCAACCACTCTAGATGATGCTGGGCCATGGTGCCCTGGAGTGTAGGAGCACTATCAAGCCCTGATATCACTAGCCTCGGCTCCTCAGATATAGTCTACGCCTGTCGACCCCCCTCATCATGTTGGATATCTTCTCAATATATGCCCTACATGCATCGGACACACCAGCGGCTCATCAATACATCTACTGGGGCCAAAGGTGTTGGGGTAGACTCAAATGTGGACTTATCTCTTAACTCAGAGCCCTCCCCATTATCTATATCTGCTCGAGACCCCTCATCAAAGTTTGACACCTGCACAGACCTGCTCTGCTCAGCGTCTCCCTCTTCAGACTGGGGAGGCTGGACAACTAAAGCCTGAGTCTGGGGAAGCACTGTCTATCTAGCTGTCACCCTTGTATGTCATTGCTCGACGTCCACATCTTCCTAGATGCCAATCTCCTCTAGCGACCCACTGGCCTCAGGAGTGGTTGAGGTACCCAAGGGCTCATCATGTAATCAGGTCTACAGGGCCCGAATCTCACTCTTCTTTGGTCTAGGAGCCATCGTACTTGAAATAAACACAATTAACACACATGTAAATTCCTAAGAGTATAGGAAAGAAAATCAAAAAGTTACAGAAATAAGTGACGTAAGGACCTATGAGGGCTCGCCTACGGGCGATAGAAGGCCTTCTTAGGTGGCAAGGTGTAGTAATTCTAGTTACTAAAATGCACCTATTAGGCTAGGTATGACTCATAGAGTAGACTACCGGTCATAGATTCAGTCGTAGGTACAACTCCAGAATCGATATTTGCAGGCAAGGAACTTACGAAACTTAGTTATGAGTTGTATTCTAAACTACAGCCGGTAAGTGGTTTTGTCTGATGACATCCCTGAAAACCACAAGTTTCTGATCTCACCCTATGAGGGGCAACTACGCTCTGTGGATTAATCCACATGTCATAGAAGACCCTCGTGTTGTAAAAAGAATAGCAACGTGGGCTTTTTAAGGCCACCACAATGGTTCCATTAATCAATATCAAACAAGAGATCACATCCAACAACAAGGTATACTAATTTAAATAGCATCGAAGCAACTTCATGCACTCAAATCATCCCATAACATATTTTCACCAAGTTGCCTAACACCTACATGTGTGAATCATTAATCTACCACATCATGCATCATTTTAACATACACAGTTCATATCACCCAATATTTGCTTAATCATTTAGCATATTATCATTCAATACCTAAAATCTCATGTCGATTATAACAAGGCAGTCCAATAAAATTCAGAGGACAAGTGACTTCATGATTTGAAATGACAGCACAAATTCATTCAATGGCCGATTAAACTAATTTTACAATCCCGTCATGTTTTTCATGCACCATATTATCAACTATGCTAATATCAATAATTCAAACTCAATTAACAATGCAGCTTATGACTCTAACGATGATCTTTTTACAAGTATATTAAAAGTTCATGTTTAGCATCATCAATTGAACAGTGCCAATTATGTAATAAACTTTATTTACCAACGACACCAAATACTAGGGCATTAACTTCAAGAAATTATTCTCAAGATTGTCATAACCCAATGACAAAATCTTTTGGAAAAAATTAAAGTTGCAATGGAAGCACATACCCGAATATTTGACCAAGGGAGTCGAGAAAGAGAAAGAAAAACTTAATAGAATGGAAACCTAGGGTCACCGGACTCACTGCTGGGTAGCTAAAATTTGGCCCGAAACCAGGTTAAAAAAAATGGTGGTAGTAGCTGGTGGTGGTCAAAGCTTGGTGAAGAAGAAAACGTCTATGGTATTTTTGAAAAATATTGGGAAAGTGGGTGTAATTGTATTTGCCCCCTTTTTATTCCATGAGCCAGGTCGGGTTTAAGCGGCATTCGGGCCCTATGAAACCCCAATTATGAGCCATGGGAGGATCTACAACCCATAAGCCATAGTCTAATAGTTTTAGGAACCCTAGTTTTCAGACATCGGCTTCACAAATCCTTCTACAGGGCGTACATAGACATATGTCTAGTATGTTGGATCATAATTTCCCCCAACACTTAACAAGTTTAGAAATCTTACCAGTGGTCTGCGAACTTCATTCACGACCCGTAGTTAATCTATGGGGCATAAAGATAGCTCGTGGACTGGAGTGCATAAAATTTTGTTCAGTGGAAGTGATTCTACGAGTCAGTGTATAGGTCATGGCATGAACCACGGCCCGCAGAACCGGTCATAGAATCATCTTCTCTCCATTTTTAGCACTGGTTTGCTGACTTAGCCTTTTTCCTGCATATTCTCCATAGAACAAATTGTTACGCTAGAAGCCACCACTCCTTGAGTCCAAAATTATAACTATAACACAAAAATTAAACTACCTATAAGTCCAAAAAGAAAAAATAAAACAAACACATAAAAACTACAACAAATATCTTAGGTTGCCTCCCAAGTAGCGCCTTATTTAGTGTCGCGTCACAACCTAGACAACTTGGTTACTCAGACTTCACCAAGGGCCCAAACTTCCATCTACAAATCATCAGGTCTCTTCATAGATTGACAGATTTTGAAGATGACTTCTTCATCATTCAATCAAAAGTTGAGTTTGCTCTATTCCATATCTATTAGTGCTTACCCAATGGCAGGGAAGGGCCTTCCACGGATGATTGGGACTTGAATTTCGACCTTGCAATCCAGAATCACAAAGTCTGCAGGGATGTAAATTTTTCCACTTTGACGAGAACGTCAAAGAATATCCCCACAGGCTTCTTCACTGTCCTATCAGCTATTAACAAAATTCATGAATATTGCAAGAGGCATTGAATTGATGTTGGCACCTAATCAGACAAGGCCTTTGCAAATTTCACATCTCTAATTATGCAGGGTATGGTGAATGCTTTCGGATCTTCTTTCTTCTGCACCAAAGACCTTGTTGCAATCGCACTGTAAGGCTAAAGCTCTTATTAGAGCTCTTGGCTCACAGACCTCTTTTTCATCACTACATTTTTTATGAACTTTGCGTACCTTGACATTTTATCCAATGCCTCAATGAAAGGGATGTTGATCATAATCTGCTTCAATAGGGAGATGAAATGTTGAATCTCACCTTGTTCCTCTTTCTTTTTGAGTCTCTGATAAAAATGAGGTGGAGGTCTAGGTATGGATTTCAACTTCTTCGGCGTAACTACCTCATCGCTCACCCCATCCTTGGTTCTAGCATCTCTAGTCTCTGCATCTTTGCTATGCACCATCTCCTCATGAGCCTCATCATCATCAACTGTCATCTATTATTTGATAGTCTACTTGCTACCACGAGTTTTCACTGCCATGAACTGCCCATCATTCTTTGGGTTCTGCACTGTGTTACTTGGTAATGTATCTTTCTAACGCTAGTTCAACTGAGTTGACATCTGGCGAAACTGTTACTCCAGCAGGTTGATTGCAACAAAATGAGACCCGATCTTCTAATTAATGCTCGATAAGTCAGATTTCATTCCCTGCAAGGTCTCATATTGAGTGTCAGCCTTCTTCAACAATTTATAAAGCATCTCCCAAATCCTCGAACTACCAGCCCTAGAATCACAATTGCGTGATGGCACATACAGCTAATTTCTGTAACTATCTCTGCGTCCCCAATTAGCATCTCTATCTTAGCCCTTGTTCTTGTCATAATAGCCTCCTCAATTGTTATCTCTAAAAGCACTATCTCTGTTGAAGTTCCGACCTTGATTCCCTTGACCATAGCACCAATAGACCTGATTGGACTCTTGGGTATTGATCCGGAAACCCCCAATCTGATTAGTGACAAAGCAAGTGTCCTCCTCATAGTAGGGCTCCTCATATATGGGTGCTTGTAGAGGCTGATGGTTAATTGCATTCACATGCTCCTGACATTGCTTCATCAACAACCCTATATTAATACTAATCCAAGCCATCTCTTGCATCATCTCTTCATTTATCTTTGCCTTCTTGGAATTCATACTAACTGAGAAAAAGCTTTTGGTCATCAACTTATCTCTCGACCCCATGCATGATTTGTCTTTTCAATTTTTTTCAATTGTTTAGCTACAACCAGAAATGGACAATCTAAGAATGAGCCGCCAATGATTATATCAGTCACTATGTAGTTATCATCAAGTGCATGATAGAAGATCTCTAGCAAGGAATCATCAATGATTTTGTGGTCTGGAACACTCCTTAAATACTTTGTAAATCTCACCCATATAGTACTGATCAAAATCAACCAACTGCCTGAAAATGCTGATCTAATCCTTCAACTTTAGCTTCTTCATCCTAAAAAAGAACTTTTCAAAAAAGGTCTTCTGCATTTCATCCCAAGTGGTGATTAAACTCTATGGGAAATCGGATAACCATAGTATCGATTTGCCTATTAGAAACAATAGGAAGACTCGAAGCATAACACCATCTATGGCAAAATTTTGGTTCCCCATCATACTTTTAGAGACGAAGAAGACATTGTATAGATGGTTATACAGATCTTCTTATGGTAAGCCTGTGAACAACCCTCTATCCTACAGGATTTATAGCAACCCACTTGAAACAATAAGGTTTGTTTCATTCGGTAAAGGAGGTAACACAATATCTCCGATGACATCCACCTCTATAGGGTCAAGCCTGTATTGATTTTATGTGTTAGCAGCAGCTTGAAGAACCTATGGTGATAGATTCGCATCCTTAAGTGGTGGTGGTGGGTCGTCATTGTTTGGATTCAGTGTTGCATTTACAGCATTATTTGCAGCATTGTTCGTATTTTCTTGGGCCATTCTTCTCAGTGTTCTCTAGATCTCTGGGTCAAACGAAGTCAGGGGATTGCCTCGACTATGAGTGCTACGCATACACTACTATGTACGCTAAAACAAAATAAAAACAACAAGAAACTTAAAACAAGGAAAATAAGTATTAATTCGCATATTACCCAAATTGAATTAGTCTAAAAGTCATATTCCCATGTAACAGTACCAAAATTTTGATGTCGCCCAAACTATACGTCTCTTAAGGTACAAGCGGTCGTTGTCAAAATGAATAACCTAACAAAGGTTTGGGTCGAACCCATAGGAAATATGGTCTAAACCTACAATAATTATGAACAACTTGGATGAATTAACCAGCTTATCTCCTGAAAGGTGTAGTTTTCAAAATGCATTAAGTAAACCTAAACGAAAAGCAAATATTATGAATTCATTGAGAGAAATAGCTAGGGTATTGTATTCTCCATGAATTTCTAACCTAGTAAAGCCAGATAATCATAATCTTTTCTAGTGTGTAGCATGTAGAACTGATAAGTTATGTTTACCAAACCCTTCGATATAGGTGAGAGGTAAATTTCACTACGTGATTTGATCATTCCCGTAATATGACATTACTAGCCCTTACCTTTTTATTCAGGTACAACCACCCCTTGATATGATTAGGTTAATTAGACAAGAGGGATCACATCGAATCCTGTTAATTATACCCTTATCCCATTCATTACCCCCTTGATCTAGCAAGTAAGAATTAGGCGAATTCTAATCTTTTCCACTATTAAAAAGAATTCTAAACAAATGAATTAATTAATACACATATGCACACTTTCCAAAAATTATAGATTATCTTGTTTTACATTGTTAGTTCTTCATGGTTCCTATATCCGTAGTTATGGATTTAGCTATGCATGATCATTATAGGTGAGAGAATTATGTTATGAAATAGCATAACTAAACACTTACAATGATGAATTGAAGAATAAGAAATCAAAAATTCTCCATAAGAAATCACAATGTAATAATCTCAATGTAAAAAGCATAAAATATTAAGTCTCTCTACTAATTCCTAGTCGTTTCTATCCTCCCTTGTATGTAACTCCTAAAAAAATCCAAAAAAAACTATTGATAATAACTAAAGTACAAATCCAAAATGGATGAGGAAAACTGGATTTGGCCACTTATATGGACGAGGTTACGGGCCATAGGTGAACTCAAGGCCCGTACCTGGGCCACATACTCTGCACTTTCTAAAATCAAGCTTCAACTTACGAAACCTTCCTATGGGCCATCATTTGAATTATGGCCCGTAAAGGGTTTCTTCTGCTAACTTTTTTGAAACTCTTCAAAAATTTGATCAACCGGGCATGATCTTATATATGACCCATCATTTAACTTACGACTCGTAAGTGACTTTGTCTGACAATACTTCAGCATTCAACATATTTTCTGATCTTCAATCTATGAAACCACCTATGGGTTGTGAGGCGATTTATAGCTCGTTTTGATAAATTATGAATGTAACATTTGAAACTTGGCCCTTCATTGAATCCAACTCAAGAAAATTACGGCTCCTGGAGTGAACTATGGCTCGTAGAGTTTTTTGTAAATCACTAAAATCTTCAATTTTGTAGACTTTTGCCCAAACTTATCCTGAATCCTGTAATCCTGTAAAATCAACATAAAAACACATCAACCCCATTAACATCACTTTGAAAACATACTAAATTCCAAGTTGTAAGAATCCAAAGTGTTGTAGTTTAGTAGCACATCAAAAATCCATATTGATCTCTCCCCACTTCCAAGTGGGGATCTCAATGTCTTGGACTAGCCACCTAGCCTTTGATGTTCAACCTTAACTTGTTGACAATTGTGACATTGGCCACAAACCTTGTTATGTCCTTCTTCATTCGATTCCACTAAAACATGTCTCATGGGTCTCTATGCATCTTAGTAAAACCAGGATGAATTATGAGCCTTTTTTGAAATCAATTTTGTCGACCCATCCACATCCGATACACACAATATACCTTGATAATGAAGTACCCCATCTTCCACTTGTGAGAAAACCTCTACTTTACCTTCCTGCACCAATGCCTTCAGTTCAACCAAAGAAGGATCAAGATCTTCTTAGATTTGACATCCAAAATCAATGAAGACTCGAAATTCAGATGCTTGGAGTTTTCTTTTTCCTGTTGCTTTCTGGACCAGTACATGGCCTAAAATTTTTAGCTTCGCCAATCTCTTTCTCTGGCAAAATCCATCTCCACTACATGATAAAGTCACCTTCCAACGAGATATTTCCTGTGGAGGTCATATTTCCAGTTAGATCTTCACATTTCTACCTAAACCTCTCTTCACAGTAGAATTTGCCGCCAATAAAATCACCATCATATCACCCTCTTCATCATAAATATAATATAAACATTTCTGAACTCCAAATCTTTATCGGCTAACAAAGGCAAAAATCTCTGGCCAATACTCAACGAACTCGAATTCACCAAGAAATAATTTTGGATTTTCAAGAATTAGATTCCTTAATTTTTTTCTTCACTACTCATTTATGGAGACACCTCAGACATTTGATATTCTCCTTTGGTGAAAGGCGGTTCAATAACTTAGATCTCACCAAAAAATCTCTATTCTTTTTTGGGATTTACGATTCAAGATTTTTGGAAACCCTTGGAGACTTTATTTAGAAAAGGAGTCCTCGGTATGATTTTCCAATGAGATATTTCAGTGAGAAGCAGATTCCCGTGAAAATTTCTGGCAACGTATACAATTTTCCAGTAGATTCCAGCAATATTCAACAATTTTTTAACTGAAAACTCTAGGTGATATCTTCAAATCTCTTGTTATATCTTATTTTTATCAATTTTATCCTTCAACTTGCCTCTTATTTCTTACCTTTTACATATTTGTTATTTCTTGATTGTTGTGTTGATTTTCACTATTTGTTCTAGATTTATCATACATTTCTATTTTTACCATTAATTATATTTGTGAGCTTACATATCATATTGTGTTGCCTTTTACCTATTTATTCGTCTTGCTTTGTACATGATAGTTTGATTAGTAGTGTACCTTATACTTCATTGTATTGTTGGATTGTATCTTTTTAGTTGCCTTCTATTTCTTGCCTTTTACATATTTGTGTCATTGTTTCTTGCTTGTTGTGTTGACTTTTACCATTTATTCTATATTTATCATTTATTATATTTGGTGAGCTTACATATCATATTGTGTTGCGTTTTACCTGTTTATTCGTCATGATTTTGCACCTGATTGTTTAATTAGTAGTATACTTCATATTTCATCATATTGTTGGGTTGTATTGTTTTCTCAAGAGTGTATCTTCTTGATGTTTGTAACTTAGTGATTTATTAGTTTTGAGTTTAGTGGTGTTGACATCTAATGGTGTATTAGGGTTAGTCGTCAGTTGAAATCGATGGAAAGGGGTTAGAGTGGTAAGAGGGGCACAAGTTTATTTTAAGTTAAGGGTAAGGTCATGCAATATAGGTTCACTTACAGGGAAATCTATAGAGCTAGTGAAGAGTCTTAAAAGTAGATATAGCATTATTCAGGAGACTAGATGGGTAGGTACCAAAGCTTGGGATGTAGACCGATTCAAGTTATAGTACTCAAGTGCTTCTAGGGATAGAAATGGAGTAGGTATCCTAGTAGAGAAGGACCTTAGGAATTATGTGGTTGAGGTTAGGAGAATTAATGAAGGTTGTGGTTGGTAGGCGTGTAGTAAATGTGGTTAGTGCCTATGCGCCTCAAGTAAACCTAGATGAGGAGGTCTAAAAGCTCTTTAGGTAATATTTAGATGAGGTTGTGAGAGGCATACCAAAGACAAAGAAATTCTTCATTGGGGGAGACTTTAATAGGCATATCGGGGCAACTTCTAGCAGGTCTGAAGATGTTCATGGAGGCTTTGCTTTTGGGGAGAGGAATAGAGGTGGGATGTCTCTCTTTGATTTTTCCAAAGCCTTTGAGTTAGTTATTGCTAACTCACGTTTCACGAAGAGGGAAAATCACTTGATTAACCATTCGTAGTATGGTAGCTAAGACTCAGATTGATTACTTACTTCTCTAGATGGGCGATAGAAGCCTTTGTAAGAATTGTAAGGTTATTCCAAGTGAAAACTCAACATAGGCTTCTAGTGACGGATTTATTAAGATAGAAAAGAAGAAGAAGGTTATTTACGCCTAACTGAGAATTAGATGGGGAGGCCTGACTCCTGCCTTTTATCGAGTGATGGAAGAAAAGCTGAGTAGTTTAGAGACTTGGAGAAGTAGCAGAGATGTGAACAATATCTGGGACACTACTGTTGGTTGTAAAAGAAATGTAGCTACTGAGGTACTAGGGGTTTTGAGAGGGACCTTTGATGGATGTCAGGGTTATTGGTGGTGAAATAACGAAGTTCAAGGCAAAGTGAAAGCTAAGAAAATTGCTTATACGAAGCAGTTGGAGTGTAGGGATGAAGATTAAAAGTGTAGGCTTAAAGATATTTATAAGATGGTAAAGACACACACAAAGACGGTGGTGACGAGTGCTAAGACAGTAGTGTTTGAGTGCCTGTATATGGAGCTAAGTGACAAATGAGGGGACAAGAGATTATATAGGCTCACAAAAGAGAGAGAAAGGAAAGCTCGCGACTTGGAACAAGTAAAGTTCATCAAGGATGAGGAGAGTGAGGTGTTGGTGGATGTGACTTCCATCTAGCAAAGGTGGAAAGATTACTTTCAAAACTCTTAAAAGAAAAAGGAGATAGAGATATCAAGCTGGGTGAGTTGGCACACTGCGATAGTCATCGAGATTTTGGTTATTATAGGCGGTTTAGAGTTGAAGAGGTTAGATGTGCTATTAATATGATGAAGAGAGGTAGGGTGATCAAACTTGATGAAATTCCGGAGAATGTTTTGAAGATAATGGTCAAGGATTGTATGGAGTGGTTTGACTAGACTATTCAATGCTATTATGAAGACTTCCAAGATGCTCGATGAATGGAGGAGTACAATGGTTCCATTGTACAAGAACATGGGTGATACTCAAAACTGTAACAATTACAGGGGGTATCAAGTTGTTAAGCCATACTATGAAGGTTTGGGAGAGAGTGGTAGAGATGAGGGTGAGAAAAAGAGTGTCTATTTCAAAAATTGGTTCAGATTCATGCTGCGGTGGTCGACTATTGAAGCAATTCATCTAGTTTGGAGATTAATGGAGAAATATTGTGAAAGAAAGAAGGACCTTCATATGGTATTCATTGATCTTGAGAAGGCCTATGACAAAATTCTAAGGGATGTCCTATGGAGGTGTCTAGAGATAAAAGGTGTTCTGGTGTATATTAGGGAAATAAAGAACATGTATGATGGAGCCAAAACTTGGATAAGAACGGTAGGAGGAGATTCAGAGTATTTTCCTATTGATATGTGACTTCATCAAGGATCCATTTTGAGCCCTTTTCGTTTTTTCGTTGGTGATGGATGTGATGACACAGTCTATGAGGAGGAGGTTTCATGGTGTATGCTGTGGATGATATAGTACAGATTGATGAGAGTCGGACTAAAGTTAATGATAAACTGGAGGTTTAGAGACATGCTTTGAAATTAAAGGGTTCAAACGGAATAGGACCAAAATAGAATACTTGGAGCACAAATTTAGTGTTTTTAGGGATGAAGCATACATTGATGTGAGGCTTGCCACTCAATATATTCCTAAGAGAGAACATTTTAAATAGCTTAGGTCTATCATCCAGAGTAGTGGTGATATTGATGATGATGTCACACATCATATTAGGGAAGCATGGATGAAATGGAGGCTTGCCTTTGAAGTATTGTGTGACAAGAAGATACCACCTAAACTTAAAGGTAAGTTTTATAGAATAGTGGTTACACCGTCTTTGTTATATGGGATGGGGAGTTGGCCAATCAAAAACTCACATGTTTAGAAGATATACATCATGGAGTTGAGGATGTTGAGATAGATATGTGGACATACCGAGAGTGAGAAGATTAGGGATGCGATCATTTAGGAGAAGTTAGAGGTGGCTCCTGTGGCTGACAAGATAAGGGAAGCGAGATTGTAATGATTTGGACATATGTAGAGAAGAAGTATCGATGCTTCTATTAGGAGGTGCGATAGGTTAGATTTAGGGGTTACACGGAGGAGTAGAGGTAGACCGAAGAAATATTGTGGTGAGGTGATCAAACAAGATATTGCAAAATTTAATCTCACCAAGGACATGACCTTAGATAGAAAGGAGTGGAGGTTGGAAATTAGAGTAGAAGGCTAATAGAGTAGTAGGGATAGGCTGATGTTTGGCCTTGAGATATAGTAGGGTAATAGGATTAGTCACGTCTTTATATCCTGTGCTGTCAGTATCTGGCGTATATATGTTAATTTTTTCCTTAGTAGTCGTTCTTCCTCTTTTCTTTTTCTTTTTCTTTTTCTTTTCCTTTATCTTTTTCCCATATCTAGTTTATTCTGCTTATAGGTTTTTGCGATGAGGGTTTCCAAGGAACAACCTCTCTACCTCTATGAGGTTGTGGTAAGGTATATGTACATTTTACCCTCCCTAGACCCCTCTTGTGGGATTCCACTAGGTATGTTGTTGTTGTTTGTTATAATCTATGAAGACTCGAAACCATTTAATACCATTATACCACAATTGTTGGCATCACTCATTCTAACCCTAAATCTAGCCAACCTATGTACATCCTTCACCAAATCACTTTTTACATCATAGAATTGAGACACGTTGCCCATAGATACCCTGCTAAGTGCATCAACTACTACATAAACCTTACCTAGGTGATACTTCATAGGCATGTCGTAGTCTTTTGAGAAGTTCTAACTACCTTCTATGTCTTAAATTGAGGTCCCTTTGAGTGAACACATGTTGGAGACTCTTGTGATTGGTGAAGGCTTCAATATGACCCCATACTAGTAGTAGTGCCAAATCTTCAATGCAAATGCCATAGACACTATCTCAAGATCTTGTGTTGGGTGGTTAATTCTTTTCATGCATCTTGCATCGCCTTGATGCCTAGACAATCACTTTCACATGTTGCATCAACACACAACCAAAACTAACTCATGAGGCATCTAAATACACCACAAACCCGTTAGCACCCTCCAGCAAGGTCAAGATTAGAGCCAAAGTTAACAAATCATTCAATGTTTGGAAACTCTTCTCACGCTCATTTGTCCACACGAACTTTACTCTCTTTTGAGTCAAACTTGTCGATGGTGACAAAATAGAAGAGAACCCTTCAAAAAACCTCCTATAATACCTAGCTAGACCTAAACGCTCCTAATTTCTTAAGGAGTTAATGGTCTAGGACAATTTTTCACTACTTTTGTTTTCTTAGGGTCAACCTTAATCCCAACAAGAACTCATATTTGTTAAACTTGGCATACAATCACCTCTACCTCAATGTTTGTAGTACAATTCTCAAATGATCCATGTGCTCTTCCTTACTTCGAGAATACACCAAAATGTCATTTATGAACACCACCTGATGTGCTGCCAACATACAGCACTTTTGATGCTTCAAACATGGAATTTTGTGTGTTCTCAATGCGATGTTAGTTTGTTTTATATGTTTTCGTGTTTATATTTTTAGGATTATAGGTTGGCCTTTATTTTGGGAAAAAGTGCACAAGTTGCTGACTTTTGCTCTTATATGAGACCCTTTACGGGCCGTATGGTGGTTTTGTGAACAATTCCAGTGAGGGGCTATATTCTGAAGCTCATTCTATGAACATACCGGTGAGCCGTAGAATGTTTCATGAGTCATAAAAGATTCGTGCCCTAAGGATAAGATATTTGGACTTTCTAAAGTTCATCAGACGAAACCTCCTTTTATGGGTCATAAAACACTTTACGAGTCATAGAGGGGTGTCGTAGAGTTGAAGTCCTATTTTCCAGAAGTGGTGTACGAGACCCCTACTACAGGCCATGGAATGCAATATGGCCCATAAACCCCTTTTGTATGGTGTGTGACCAGTTATCCTATTTTAGTTAGGACTTGTATTTTATTTATTATAAATAGGTTTTTTAGGTTATTTTTTGAAAGTTTTGAAATGTTTTGCTATGTTTTTATCTAGCACTCAGAGAACTCAGTAATTAGAGAGAGAAAATTATGAGATCGTATTGGAGAGTCTTTGAGAACACTTGTGTTAGAATTTCATCTTTAAGCTTGTGATTTTATTGAAGTATTTTATCCTTTTTTCATGTATAACTAGCCTCTATTCCATTTTTTGTGTTTACCCTTACACCAGCCACCCTCAACATAGGCTTTTGAATTGAACCAAGGTGCATGATATCGAACCTATGAACCAGGGCCACTTTTGGTAGCCACCCTCAGCTTAAGCTTTTTTCCTCAATCAAGGTGCATAATATTCAAGGAAGGACCAAGGCGAATTTCAGGATTTTACATTCAACAAGGCTAGGTTATTTAGGTTTTTACAAAGAAAGGGTATATGCAAGGCTCAAACATTGGGATCAAGGGATACATTATATATTTTGTTGGTCATTTGCGCTACGTGGACTAATATGAACAATGGCCTAAGATCCTTTCTTAAGCAACTAACCTACATTCTAAGTTACATTGATAGAGCAAGTTCTGAATTGAAACACTGTATAAGAATTTAGCAAAGAAAGCTCACACACACATGGAATTGATTACACTATTAACAAAGACTTTCAGATCTTGATTTCCACCATAATTCAACCTCCCTTATCAGAACAAGCACTGTCAAACACCCAAACATGCATGGTTTCTATAAAGACTAACAAACAAATTTCTGGTGGGTATCATTTTTCACACAAAACTAATATATGTCATAGACTTCAGTACTACATGCTACTAATACTACCTACACATCCTTAATATGTTGCTTCAACAGAAAGTAAATATCCTTTGGGAAAAAGAACATAGACAAGAAAACCTCTCGGATTTAAAATTTGGGATAGCTATAGGCCAAGGTTACTCAGACTTCACTGAGGCCTATAGCTACCCACACCCCATCAAAAATCTTTGCATTGTCATCAATGCAAAAAATATAATAATAAAGCAATGGGTCAAAAAATCTACCTAGGCGCCTAAGCAACAATCTCTGGCTGAGTTTGACCACCCTCAACCTGCCTGGTGGTCTCATCAGTAGTAGAAGCATGTCTAGAGGGTATAGCACCCATCACTCTCTCTATCTCACGTGCTTGTCGTGCCTCCTCATCATGCATCAAGCGCAGCCTAGCGAGCTCAAATTGTTGCTCCTCTGTCATCCCCGCCTCTAGTCTCGCTGCCTCTAGATTGCCCATGCATGGGATTGTTTCCCGATGGAAAAGAGTGGTGGCTCATCAGGAGAAAATAGATGTATCACCACCTCAGTAGGATTGGCCTATGGGAGAAGAGTTAGTGTTGCTAGTGCTACTAGTGTTGCTCTCGTCTCAGACTAGAGTTGCTAAATCTCCATCGGAATGGTCGGAAAGTCTACAAGTTTTACTGAGCTGAGGCTCTGCAGTACTCACCTCTCGAATGAATAAATGTGGCTATCCATGAGTGTGAGTCTCTCCTGAATAGCAGCCACATTATATGTCTGTATCTAAGCCTCAGCCTCTAAGATAGCCTGGCGAACCCAAGGTTGGATCTGCTATAGCAACTGAGTCAACTAGGACTCAGTGTGAGCATGACTCTGCGCTATGGCCTGAATAGATGTTGCTGACACATATACCATGCCAGTGAATGTTATCGGTGTTGACACAGCCTCTTGAAGTGGTAGTAGTAATCCTTCTCCCCATATCAGTCTTTATCTATGGGGTCCCCTCAGTAGTGGGAGCAGCGATGGTAGTAGTAGATGGAGGCTCAAGCGGTGGCACCACGGCAAACATCTCTAGCATCTGAATAGGAGGGCATGGTGCTCGCCGGAGGACCACTGGGTTTTCATTAGCCTTTATCAAGCTGGCATCTAAGGTCTACTAAACCTCGATCAGAGAATCCAAATGATGAAGTATCTTCATCCCGACTCTACGTAGAGTCTATATATCAAGCACGGGAAGGAGATGGAGGTAGACCTCTTCAAGGCCGCCTCGTGAATTTGCTCTACAATCAAACAGGCCCAATCTATCTCATAACCAGCCAAGATGCTAGCAACCAGTACTGCACGGTCCAGCGCCAAGGTATTATATGCAAGTGTGGGCTGAATTTGTGATCTGAAGCTAAGGGATGCCTTCACAATAGGATCCGCTGAAGTAGATATCGACTCAGGGTCCTAGTCCTACTCAGCAATATGGTCAGCGACCCATCTCATCAACGTGGCCCTGTGGGCTGAGTCTCTCATCAAGGAGAGCTCTATTGTAGTCTTGGGGGTCGGGTACTCTGGACCAAATAGCATGCGATGGATAGTGGCCTCTGAAATTTTAACTTGTATACCCCTTACACGTTTGTGTCTACCGGGGCTGAGTGGGGGTTTCTTCCCCTTAAGGAGAGAAACAAGGACTGTGGCAGTGTAAGATATGAAGAACTCATGAACCATAGGAGGGGAGTACTACCCCAACAGTGGTGCCAACCACTGGATCCTGTATCTGATGGAGTCAATAGATGAGAACCCTTCAACAAACCTTCCAATAGATGAGAACCCTTCAACAAACCTTCTATTGTAACCAGCCAACCTAAGAAAACTTTGAATATGTGATGGAGTCAATGGTCTAGGCCAATTCTTCACGGCCTTAGTCTTCTTCGAGTCAACCTTAATACTATCACGAGACACCACATGACGAAGAAAAGCTACCTTACCCAACCGAAACTCATATTGCTAAACTTAGCATATAATTTCTTCTCCCATAAAGTCGGAAAAACCAACCTCAAATGATCCATATGCTCCCGCTCACTTAGGGAATAAACAAGGATATCATCGACAAATACAACCACAAAACTATCAAGGAATAGTTTGAATACTCGATTCATAAGATCAATAAACACAGCCGAACATTAGTCATCCAAATGACATCACAAAAATTCAAAGTGCCCATACCTAGTTCAAAATGTCGTCTTGGGAATATCACACTCCCTAACCTTCAATTGATGATAACCAGAATAGAGGTCAATCTTTGAGAAATGGGTGGCCCCTTGAAGTTGATTAAACAAAACGTCAATCCTGGGTAACGGGCACCTCTTCTTGACGGTTACCTTATTCAGTTGCCTAAAGTCAATTCACATTTGAAAGACCTATCTTTCTTTCTTACGAATAACATTGGAGCACCCCATAGAAATATACTTGGCCTAATAAAGCCTTTCTCTAAAAAAATCCTTCAATTTATCATTCAGTTCCTTTAATTCAACCAGTTTCATATGATAAGGAAGAATAGAGATAGGTTGAGTGTCCAAGAGAAAATCTATGCCAGAGTCTACTTCTCTTTCGGGAGGAATACCGGGCAAGTCTTTGGGACACATATCCAGAAACTCCTTCACTACCGGGACTGATTAAATAGTAGGTGACTTGGATTCCACATCCTTAACCCTCACAATATGATAGATACAACCCTTCAAGATTATCTTTAGGGCCTTTAGGGTAGAAAATAAACTGACCTTTAATAGTGAAGTCAAGAACGGGCTCATCCAAATATTGCAACTTGACTTTCCGGGTTCTACAATCTATAGAGACATATGAAGCATGTAACCAATCCATCTTGAGAATTATATCAAAATAAAACATTTCATGTTCCACAAGATCACAAAGGAATACCTATGTTAAACAGAAATAGGACAACCCCGATAAATTCTATGAGCAACAATGGATTCACCCACGGGAGTATAAACTGAAAAGGGCTCCCTTAGAATTTCAGGATTCAAACCAAACTTAACAGCCAACAGAGGAGTCACAAAAGATAAATTGGCACCAAAATCAAAGACTTATAACAAACCTGTCAAAACATCCAGAGTCTCCTCCATTTCCTGTCGAGCATGAAGAATATAGAACCTATGGCATCACCTTGTGGAGCTCTTTTCTAGCCTTGGGCACGTTGAGCTACATGACCTTGATCCCTCTGAGCAACCTTAGGACAATCATAAATCTTGTGATTCTTATCACCACACCCCAAGCATGCACCCAACTTCTTCCAACAAGTACCAGAGTAATTCTTCCCACAAGTAGCACAAGGGGAAGGCATTGGCCAACCTCCAATCTATTCCTTAGGGGGAGGCACCCTAGCATTAGCAACCCGAGCATTAGAACCTTATCCCTTTTGGAAGCGACTATAGCCACCACCCTGGGAGTTGGAGAACCCACAATCATAATAAGCCCTCTTAGAATCATGTACCCTCTTCTCCCTGAGCTTTTCTCCCTCAATCTGTTCAGCATATGTCATGATCCTGGAGATGTCCATGTCTCAAATAAGCATAGCAGTACAACATTCCTTCACAATAAAATCCAAGATGCCAAAAATAAATTTGTGCATTCTTGCACGGGGGTCAGCCACAAGCATAGGAGTATGCTTGGAGAGCTTAGTGAATTAGAGGGCATAGTCCCTTACACTCATACCACCCTGTTTGAGGTTCATCAATTCATTTATCTTAGCTTCCCTAAGTTCAAAAGGGAAGAAATAGTCCAGAAATGCAAACTTGAACTTTTCCCAATTAACAGCATTATCACAAACTCCATTGAGTGTACCACACTTGAGCCACATCTTTCAACTGATATACAACCAACTCAACCCTCTCTTCAGAAGTGACTTCCATAACAGTCAACACCTTAGTGAGCTCATCAACAAACTCCTGGGCATCCTCATCAACCTTTGACCCATAAACCTCCAGAGGATTTATTCAGGTGAAATCTCTCACCCTAGAAGCCAGAGTGGGATCCCGAGGAAGATTAACCTGCCTAGTCTTAAAAGTCACCACTTGTGCAAGAATAGCAAAGGCTGTAAGGAATTCACCATTAGAGATACGCTCTTCCATAGGCCCTTGAGGAACTTGGTCATCATAAGTCGGGGTTGGTCTCCCTAGGGGAGCTCTTTACGGAGGCATCTTCTGTAATATAGCAAGGATATCATTAGGATAAGAAAACCGTAACATACGGTCCAAAGCACGACATAAGACATGAAAAAGTGAGACAATTCCTAGAACACCATCATAGCCTCCCACTCATAGGCATGGTGCACTTCACACTCATGAATAGGACTCTACTCGACGCAGCATTTTGGAGTTCGAGGATCATTTACAAACCTAGTACTCTGATACCAAGCTTTTCATGACCCGAACCTAGGGTCTACTAATGAAATGGCAAATGGGAACCCGAGGGCCCCCAAACAAGCCTCAAAGTATCCATATTCACATCATCGGTTCATAAGCGTATACGAAAGGCAAACAAAAATTTCTAAGGGATGGGAAAGTAGGACACACGCTATGGGGATGTCATAGGGAAAGGGATTAAAAAATATCTGCATAACATGTAGCACACAAGGACTAAGGGGTAGGTAAGTATGACTCACTCTATAGCGGTGATTTGGGACTTAGGATCTTTTACAACATAACATAAGAACACATCATATTACTCATAGCCAATCCTCATAACGATATCCAATATATAACCCTATCCATAAACATAATATCTGAATACAACATTTAGCATATAAATGTAAAAGAGTCTACAAGATGTCCAACGATGCCTCTAGTCATAAGGTACGATGAGGGCCAAGACATGTTGCAGGCTCACTCGAAAAATAAATAACATAAACTAAAGCACCATCGGTAGAGTAATGGTGGTTTTTCCTTAGAAGAAGGACTCACCACAACAAGCAAATCTCAAGATCCAAGCTAACCTTAGTACGATGGATGAAGGTAGTCCTCGGTCCCTTCATGGTTAGATCATGCAGGCAAAAGTATTTATTAGTACTTTTGATGTACTAAGTATGCATGAATCCTATGTATATGACTTATCAAACTTGCAATAAATGTCAGATGACAAGGGCAGATAATATAGGAAGAGATATATAACAAGAGAGATAGTATACAATATGTCATGAAACCAATGATGCATGAAATGCAATAATGCTCATATATAGAGCATTTGAGACCTCAACCGACATATGTAAGACAAAGCAAGCTATTACTTGGAATTCCGATGTAATCCTCACACTAATAAAGAGGTGGTCTACTTGCCAAAGGTGAAGCATACTTCACCTTATGGGCTCCCCCATTTTGGAAAAGCAACCTTCCTTATGAGCACCACCATTTTGGATTGGATTTTCACATTATATCATATTATACTTCTCCTTAGGGGCACCCCCATTTCAGAAAGTTAAGCTTCCTTACGGGAACCCTCATTTCGGATAAGATTTTCATAAACAAGTACCTATGCTTGGCCAATAGGTCAAGGAAAGGGAGACGACCCATAGGGATAGCCTTAACACCCCCAATTCATCAGTGCTAAATCATCATCCCACAAGAATACATATACGTATACATGCTTTTAAAAGAGATGTAAGTCTTATCAAATAGTTTCAGTGCACACTTGGGTTTAATATCCAAAACTCATTCAAATTAACTCATACTTGGGCTCAAATATCAAATCACATTTAATATCATACTTTTTATGCATTAGAATATCCCATTCCGATGGTTTGGACATGTGCAGAGATGAAGTACTGATACTTCTATTAGGAGGTATGGGAGGTTGGTTTTGGGAGTTACACGGAGAGGTAGAGGTGGACTGAAGATATATTGGGGGGAGGTGATGAGACAATATATGGCGAAATTGGATCTCATCGATGACATGACCTTGGATAGAAAGGAGTGGAGGTCGCGAATTAGAGTAGCAGAATAATTGGTTGGTAGGGTTAGGAGGATGCCTGGCCTTGAGGTATAGTAAGGTCGTAATAGTAGGCGTGTCATATATCATGTTTGTCACTATCTGTCGTATGTGTGTTACATATTGACATATGTTTTTCATTAATAGTCGCTCTTTATGTTCCTTTCCTTTCCTTTTTGTCATATCTAGCTTATTCTGCTTATGGGTTTTTAAGAAGAGGGTTCCCAGGAAAAAACATCTATACTTCTATGAGGTAGTGGTAAGGTCTGTGTACATTCTACCCTCCCCAGACCCCACTTGTGGGATTTCACTGGGTATGTTGTTATTGTTTGAATATCCCATTCACATTATCAAATGAGGTGTAAACGCCCAATATGCTCAAAGAGCCAATATCATAGACATTTATGTGATCACATCCTTGTCATATCCAATATCTTATAAAAATCATATACATTAATATAATTGGGCTTAACTCGCTTCATAAGTTTCATAGAATTCAATGATCATGAATGCACATGCTATAAATAATATGTGAATAGAGATGGGTAACATAGAATCAATCTAAAATCAACGATATAATATGAAATTCAACTAAACCCATTAGTAAAATTCAAATTCTAATATTGATTACCCATGCTTAGATCAAACTTTAAAGGGATAATGCATATTCAAATATTCATATTAATAATGTAATTCAGCATAATAGGGGTTAAATAAACTTAAAATCAACAATAAAGCATATTCCAAACTTCAATTGAATTTATAAATAATAATTCTTAAAACCCATATTTAAAGTAAACAAAATTCCCTAAAAATTCAAGTGAAAAGATTTTGGGTCTTCTTAGTTGAAAGGGACGAAGAATCAATCCCAAAAAACTTAGCTAATGAAGAAGATTCAAGAAAAAATATGATGAAGAAAGGGGTTTTCCCTTGATTCCCATGCCTAGTCTTCACAAGAGCCTTTGATAGAGTTCTTAAGGAGAGTTTAATGTAATTTTAAGTGTAAGGATGAATTTGAATGAGATAAAAGGAAGTATAGGTCATTTGAATGTCTTTAGGTAACATAGAAAGTCACAAAAGGCCCTTAGGATAAATCATAATTATGAAAACTCCATTAATAAAACGAGTAGAAAAATTGAAGTCAAGGTCTCAAGGAGGGGGTATATGGTCCGTGAGGCACTATACAGATTGTATACTTTCTCGTGGTCTCACAGTTAGAAAATTTCCACTTGACAAAGGTCCGAGATGGTAATCCCATACTTAGGAAAATTCGCGTAGGCACCCATACGGGAGGGCTATACGGAATGTACCGAGCAATGCGGTCTGTGTACTCCTCTGTACCACCTCTCTTAGAAAATTCTTCACGATAATGTTCTGAGACAGTGATCCAATACTTAGAACAAAATTTACTCCGGCACCTACACAAGAGGGACTCACAGACAATAAAGCACTATACAGACCGTTTGAGGGGTTGTCTGACATGACTTAGACTCAAAACTATGGAGTCTAATCCCAAGGCTACCATAAGGTCCACCACACGGTCCATATACCCTCATACAAACCGTTTGGGGTCTAAGTGTTCGATGCCTTCGTCCCAAACTCCACATTAAGGCCTTCAAACCCCACAAAAGTACAAGGGCCACTTCAACGAGGATTCACATGGTCCATATAGCACCACACGGACTGTGAAGGCTTCTATGAAGCACCACCTTGGTCAAAAACTTTTCAAAACAAAATTTCTATTCTCCATTGAAGTTGTACAAAGTCCGAGTCCTTACATCATCTTCCCCTTGGGAACATTCATCCTCTTATGTGCAAGAAAATGGCTTGATTTAGAACATTAAACATTCAAACACAAGATACAATGTATATTTCATCACTTGAAAATCATAAAGTCACTAAAACTCATATAAAAATTCATTCAACATATTTAGAAATCATTTTTGTGCACATGTATACATGTCATGTCAGGAAACTCAAGAGTGAAAGAATTAGGACCACTTGAAAAAGAAGAAACCTAATATCTTAGGCATGAGTAGATGGGAAAAGATAAGGATATCATTTCATTATATCCAACTCCAACTCCCATGTAGCACTCTCCACATGTTGACTTCTCCAAAGCACCTAAACCGAAGCCACATCCTTGTTGTGAAGCCGCTTGACTTGTCTATCCAAAATCTCAACTGGAGTTTCCTCATAAGACAAGTTCTCCTCAACCTCAATACCTTCCTAAGGCACAATAGTACTAGGATCACCAACCAACTTCATCAACATAGACACATGGAAAACTAGGTGAATAGTATTCAAATTTAAAGGCAATTCCAACCTATATGCCACATTCCCAATCTGCTCGACAATCACATAAGGATCTACATACTGGGGACTTAGCTTGCCCTTCTTTACAAAACGCATTACATCCTTCATAGGTGAGACTTTCACATATACCCAATAACAAATATGAAACTCAAGACCCCTCTTCCTAACATCTGAATAGGACTTTTGGAGTCCTTGGGCCGTCTTCAACCTCTCCCTGATAACCTTCACCTTCTCCATAGTCTCCAACACCAAATCCAGGCCAATCTAAGCCATTTCTCCCAATTCAAACCACCCCACCGGAGATCCATACTTCCTACCATACAAAGAGTCAAATGGTGACATACCAATGCTAGCATGAAAGCTATTATTATAATCAAAGTCAATGAGTGGAAGATGATAATCCTAATTACCTTTGAATTCCAACACACAAGCCCTCAACATATCCTCCAAAGTTTTAATTGTCCTCTCCGGTTGTCCATTGATTTGAGGATGAAAGGCGGTACTCAACATCAACTTAGTACCAAGTCCTCTTTTAAATGGCCTCAAAAAGTGTGAAGTAAATTGGATCCCATGATCTGATATGATAGACCTAGGCACACCATGAAACCTCACAAACTCTTGGATGTATAACCATGTATAATCTTCGGCTCTGAAGGTAGGCTTAATCGATAAAAAATGAGCCGACTTAGTCATCCGATCAATGATAACCCAAATGGAATCAAATTGCCTTCACGTCTGAGGCAAACC
Organism: Solanum rostratum; assembly: GCA_029948455.1. Taxonomy (NCBI): domain Eukaryota; kingdom Viridiplantae; phylum Streptophyta; class Magnoliopsida; order Solanales; family Solanaceae; genus Solanum; species Solanum rostratum. Next base: position 26,669,714 of record CM057053.1, read on the forward strand.
AACCACAAAATCCATGTTCATGTCTTCCCACTTCAAAGTAGGAATTTCAATTTCTTGAGAAAAACCATGGGGCCTTTGTGCTATACCTTCATCTGTTGACAATTAGGGCATTCGGATACAAACTTGGTTATATCCTTCTTCATACCATGCCACCACTAACTACCCTCAAATCTTGATACATCTTAGTAGATCTTGAATGAATAGAATAATGAGAATTATGGGCTTCACTCATTATCACCCTCCTAAGATCATCCACATCCGAAACGCATAACCAATCTTGATACTAAAGCACACCATCTCGCCCCGGGAGAAAACCTCTACCTTCATTTCGGCCACCGACCACTTCAACTCAACCAATAACTGATCTAGATCTTGCTTAGTCTTAACATCAACAACCACAGATGATTCGGCCCCATTCCGAAAATGAATACCACCATCACTAGATTTAGCCAACCTCACACCCAACCTATCCAAACGATGAACATCCCTTGCTAACTCCTTCTTCCCCTCATCAACATGAGCCACACTGCCCATAGATACCTACTAAGAGCATCAGCTACAACATTTTCCTTGTCAAGATGATAATTGCACACTAAAGTTGTAGTCCTTAAGGAGTTCCAACCATCTCATTTGCCTCAAGTTAAGATCCCTTTGAGTGAACACATATTGCAAACTTTTGAGTTTGGTGAAAAAATCAACATGCACGCCATAAAAATAGTCTTCGAATCTTCAAGGCAAATATCACCGCCGCTAACTCAAGATCATGAGCCAGATAATTATGCTCGTGCATCTTCAACTGCCTTGATGCATAAGCTATCACCTTACCATATTGCATAATTACACAACCTAACCTAATTCGAAAAGCATCACAATACATCACAAACCTATCTAAGCCATCCGATAAAGTCAAAACAAGAGCCGATAAAAGCCAATCCTTCAAGATTTGAAAACTCTTCTCACATTCGTCTAGCCGTACAAACTTGGCCTTCTTTTGCATCAACTTAGTCAATGAAGATGCAATAAATGAGAACCCTTCAACAAACCTTCTATAGTAACCAGCCAAACCAAGAAAACTTCGAATATGTGATGGAGTCAATGGTCTAGGCCAATTCTTCACGGCCTCAGTCTTCTTTGAGTCAACCTTAATACCATCACGGGACACCATATGACCAAGAAAGGGTACCTCACCCAACCAAAACTCATATGTGCTAATCTTAGTATACAATTTCTTCTCCCTTAAAAGTCTGAAGAACTAACATCAAATGATCCATATGCTCCCGCTCACTTGGGGAATAAACAAGGATATCATAGATGAATAGAACCACAAAACTATCAAGGAATGGCTTGAATGCCCGATTCATAAGATCCATAAACACAGCCGAGCATTAGTCGACCCAAATGACATCACCAAAAATTCAAAGTGCCCATACCTAGTTCGAAAGGCCGTCTTGGGAATATCACACTCCCTAACCTTCAATTGATGATAACCAAAACAGAGGTTAATCTTTATGAAATGGGTGGCCCCTTGAAGTAGATCAAACACATCGTCAATCCTCAGTAACGGGTACTTATTCTTGATGGTCACCTTATTCAACTGCCTATAGTGAATTCACATTCGAAGAGACCCATCTTTCTTCCTTACGAATAACACCGGAGCACCCCCATAGAGATATACCTGGCCTAATAAAGCCTTTCTCTAACAAATCCTTCAATTTATCATTTAATTTCTTTAACTCTGCCGGTGTTATACGATAAAGAGAAATAGAGATAGATTGAGTGTCCAGGAGAAGATCTATGCCAAAGTCTACTTCCCTTTCAGGAGGAATACCGGCCAAGTCTTCGGGAAACATATCCAGAAACTCCTTCACCACTAGGACTGATTGAAGAGTAGGTGACTTGGATTCCACATCCTTGACCCTCACAATATGATAGATACAGACCTTTGAGATTATCTTTAGGGCATTAAGGGGTAGGAAATAAACCGACCTTTAATAGCGGAGTCACTACCCTTTCATTCAAGAATAGGCTCATTCGAAATTACAACTTGACTTTTCGTGTTCTACAATCTATAGAGGCATATGAAGCATGTAACCAATCCATCTTGAGAATTATACCAAAATAAAACATTTCAAGTTCCACAAGATCAAACGGAAATACCTTATGTTAAATAGAAATAGGAACTCCCCGATATAGTCTATGAGCAACAATAGATTCATCCATGGGAGTATAAACTGAATAGGACTCCCTTAGAATTTCAGGACACAAACCAAACATAACAGCCAATAGTGGAGTCACAAAAGATAAATTTCCACCTGGATCAAGCAAAGCTTAAGCATCATAATCAAAGAACTTTTAACATACCTGTCAAAAAATCCGGAGTCTCCTACACTTCCTGTTGAGCATGAAGAGCATAGAACCTATTGATTCTTGGGGAATCACCTTATGGAGCTCTTTGCTAGCCTTGGGCACCTTCAGCTACATAACCTTGACCCCTCTGAGCAACCTTAGGACAATCATAAATCTTGTGATTCTTATCTCCACACCCCAAGCATGCACCCAAATTCTTCCAACAAGTACCCGAGTAATTCTTCCCACAAGTAGCACATGGGGAAGGCATTGGCCAACCTCCAATCTATGCCTTAGGGGGAGGCACCCTAGCATTAGCAACCTGAGCATTAGAACCTTATCCCTTTTGGAAGTGACTACAGCCACCACCCTGGGAGTGGGAGAACCCATAATCATAATGGGCCCTCTTAGAATCATGTATCCTCTTCTCCTTGCGCTTTGCTCCCTCAATCTGTTCAGCACATTTCATGAGCCTGGAGATTTCCATGTCTCAAATAAGCATAGCCATACAATATTCCTTCACAACCAAATCAGAGATTCCAGAAATGAACTTGTGCATTCTTGCTCGGGGGTCAGCCACAAGCATAGGAGCATACTTGGAGAGCTTAGTGAACTAGAGGGCATAGTCCCACACACTCATACTACCCTGTTTGAGGTTAATCAATTCGTTTATCTTAGCTTCCCTAAGTTCAAGATGGAAGAAATGGTCAAGAAATGCAAACTTGAACTTTTCCCAATTAACAGCATTACCACAAACTATCTACATCAACCATTGAGTGTACCACACTTGAGACAAATCTTTCAACTGATATGCACCCAACTCAACCCTCTCTTCATAAGTGACTTCCATAACAGTCAACACCTTAGTGAGCTCATCAACAAACTCTTGAGCATCCTCATTAACCTTTGACCCATAGAACTCCGGAGGATTTATTTGGGTGAAATCTCTCACCCTATAAGCCAGAGCGGGATCTCGAGGAAGATTAACCTACCTATTCTGAAAAGTCACCACTTGAGCAAGAACAGAAAAGGTCATAAGGAATCCACCATTAGAGATAGGCTCTTGAGGAACTTGGTCCTCACAAGCTTGGGCTGGTCTCCGTAGGGGAGCTTTTCATGGAGGCATCTTCTTTAATGTAGCATGGATATCATCAGGATAAGGAAACCATAACATACAGTGCAAAGCATGATATAAGACATGAAAAAGTGACACAATTTCTAGAACACCATCATAGCCTCCCTCTCATAGGCATGGTGCACTTCACACTCATGAATAGGACTCTACTCGATGCAACATGTTGGACTTTGAGGATCATTTACAAACCTAGTGCTCTAATACCAAGCTTTTCACTATCCGAACCTAGGGTCTAGGAGTGACATGGAAAATGAGAACCTCGAGAGTCCCCAAACAAGCCTCAAAGTATTCCATATTCACATCATTGTTTTGTAAGTGCATATGAATGGCAAACAAAAGATTCGAAGGGATGGTAAAGTAGGACGCACGTTATGGGGATGTCATAGGGAAAATGATTAACATATATCCACATAACATGTAGCATATAAGGACTAAGGGGTGAGTAAGTATGACTCACCCTACGGGGGTGATTCAGGACTTAGGATCTTTCACAACATAACATAAGAACACGTCATATTACTCATTGCGATTCCACATAACAATATCCAATAGATAACCCTATCCATAAATATAATATTCAAATACAACACTTGCATATCAATGTAAAAAAGTCTATAAGATGTCCAACAATGCTTCTAGTCATAAGATAGGACGGGGGCCAAGACATGTCCTGGGCTTACCCTCAAAATAAATAGCATAAATCAAAGCACCATAGGTAGAGGAATGGTAGTTTTTCCTTGGAAGATTGGACTCACCAAAAAAAGCAAATCCCAAGATCCAAGCTAACCATCGTACGGTGGATGAAGGTAGTCCTCGGTCCCTACATAATTAGATCAAGTAGGCAAAAGTATTTATTAGTATGTTTGAATGTACTAAGTATGTGGCCATAATGCATATGACTTATTAAACCTGCAATTCAATGTTAGATGACAAGGGTACATAATATAGGAATAGATACATAATAAGAGAGATATTATACAATATGCCAAAAAACCAATGATGCATGAAATGCAATAATGCTCATATATAGAGAGGATGAGATCTCAATCAACATATGTAAGACCAAGCGATCTATTACTTAGAATCCCGATATAATCCCCATACTGGTAAAGAGGTGGTCTACTTGCTAGAGGTAAACCATACTTCACTTTACAGGCACCCCCATTTCGGAGAAGCAACCTTCCTTACGGGCACCCCCATTTTGGATAGGATTGTCACATTATATCATATCATACTTCTCCTTACTGGCACCCCCATTTTAGAGAGTTAACCTTCCTTACGGGCACCCTTTCGAATAGGATTTTCATGAACATATACCTATGGTTGGCACATCGATCAAGGAAATAGAGAGAGGCCTTGGGGATAGCCAAAACACCTCTAATCGATCGCCTCTAAATCATCATCCTACAAGAATAAATATATGTATATATGCTTTTTAAAGAGATACAAGTCTTATCAAATATTTTCATTTCACACGGGCTTAAATGCCAAACATCATTCATAATAACTAATACTTGGGCTCAAACGTTACATCACATTTCACATCATTCTTTTCATGCATAGGAATAGCCCATTCACATTATCAAATGAGGTTTAAACACCCAATATGCTCAAAGAGACAATATCATAGACATTTATATGATCACATCCTTTTCATATCCAATATCTTATCAAAATCGTATACATAAATATAATTGGGCTCAACCCGCGTTATAATTTTCATAAAATCCAATGCTTATGAATACACAAGTTATGAATGATATGTGAATAGCAATGGGTAATATAGGCTCAATCTAAAATCAACAATATAATATGAAATTCAAGAAAACCCATAAGTAAAATCCACATTCAAAATAAGATTGATTACCCATGCTTAGATCAAACTTTAAAGGGACAATGCATATTCAAATATTCATAAAAATAATAATAATGCTATTCAACATAATAGGGCTTAAATCAACTTAAAATCAAAAATAAAGCATATCCCACACTTCAATTGAATTTAGCAAACAATAATCCTTAAAACCCATATTTAAAGTATGCAAAATTTCATAAATATTCAAGTGAAAAAAGTTTGGGTCTTCTTAGTTGAAAGGGACCAATAATCAATCCCACATACCTTAGCTAATGAACAAGATTCAAGAAGAAATTTGATGAAGAAAGGGGTTTTTCCTTGATTCCCAAGCCTAGTCTTCACCAGAGCCTTTGACAGAGTTCTTAACGAGAGTTCAATGTAATTATAAGTATAAGGATGAATTTGAATGAGAGAAATCAAGTATAGGTCATTTGGATGTCTTTAGGTAGCATAGAAAGTCACAAAAGGAACTTAGGATAAATCGTAATTATGAAAATGACATTAAAGAAACGAGTAGAAAAATTGAAGTCAAGGTCTCAGCGAGAGGGTATACGGACCGTGAGGCACTATACAGACCATATACTTGCCCGTGGTCCAACACTTAGAAAAATTGACGTAGGCACCCATATGGGAGGGGTATATAGATCGTACCAAGCCACACGGTCCATGTACTCCTCCGTACCACTTCACTTAGAAAATTGTTCACAATAAAGTTCCAAGACGGTGATCTAATACTTCGAAAATTTTCACTCTGGCACCTATACGGGAGAACCTCACAGACCATGAAGCACTATACAGTCCCTAAGAGGGACCGTGTGACATGACTTAGGCTCAAAACTGTGGAGTCTCAATCCCAAGACTACCATACGGTCTACACACGATCTATATAGCCTCACACGAACTGTGTGGGGTCCAAGTATGGTATGCCTTGGTCCCAAACTCCACATTAAGGAATTCACACCACACACAAGGCCAAGGGCCACTTCAAGGAGGCTCCACACGGTCTATATAGCACCACACAGATCGTAAAGGCTTCCAAGAAGTGCCACCTTGTTCTAAATCTTTCTGAAACCAAATTTTCAAGCTTCATTGAAGTTGTACAAAGTTTGAGTTCTTACACTACGAGACCAAGTATGACACATAGAACATTCGATGGGTTGTAGACGTAGTCGTAGATGTGATTCCAGACTTGATCTTATGTAGGCAAATCCTTAAGAGACTTATCCATGAGTCGTAGATTAAACTGCGCTCATAGAAAGTCTCCTTTGATAGAACCCCAGAAATTCCAAGTTACTAGATTTCACACTAGGGAAAACTATGGCTCGTGGAATGTTCCACATGCCATAAAAGACCCTCGTAGTATGAAATATCCATTAATTTTGGTTTTCTGAGCCTATCAAATGGGTCCTAAAATTACACGTTCAGACCACTATTATTTATATCAACACTAAAGCAAGAATATTATGCACCCATATGATCACAACAACTTACTAAACACCTCACATGCAGTGATTACACACTAGCCCATCGATTTTCATTTTACATGTTCATACTGTAAATCGACACAGTTTGAAAGTTAAATATTTAGCACACACATGCAATCACAGGCCATTATTCAAGCAATGATTCCCATCCAATTCAAACGGCATATGACACATGGTTTTCTCGAAATAACATTCAAACAAAACACAGCCACACACCTATTCCAGCATTTTACACTATTCGCGAGAACGGCAATACTTCAAGCAAGATTAAACACATAAAACATACAAAGGTAACTGGTAATTCAAACACATCAATATTGGACTACCATATCTATCAGTAACTTCAACCTAATTACATTATTTCAGTAATACAAGGATTTTAGAGCCAAAGACTTACCGGAATTTGAGCAAAAGGATAGGAAATTGAAGGAGGAATCCAAATAGGGTAAACCCTAGGTCACCGAAGTGATGCCAAAAATCTTGCCAGAGAATGGGGACGGTGGCCGGATAGTAATCAGAAAGCTAGGGTAGTTGAAGGTCTCATGTACTTTAGAAATTTTGTAAGAATGGATGGTTAAAATTATTCGACACCCCCTTTTATACTTTGACCAGTTCAGCTGAATAATTATCCCCAGGCTTCTACGACACCCCGATTACTGGCCCTCTAATTTTCTACAGTCTGTACATCCTAATCTCGTAGACCGCCAAAGCCCTAATTTGGAAAATTGCTTTCACGGACTTGTCTATGAGCCATATGAGTTACTACAACTCGTAGAGTGAGTCGTCAAAACTACCAACCCTTAGACAAATGTAGAAAACATACCTGCATTCCATGAGCCCCATTCACGACCTATAATTTTAATTACGGGCCATAAAGTTAGCTCATGGACTGGGGTGCATATTATTTTGCTCACTTGAAGTATTCTACGAGTGAGTGTATGGGTCATGGTTTTAGATACGACCCGTATAATGGGTTGTAGAAGCACTTCTGGTTGCTTCTTCGACCCAAGATGGTTGACTTGGTCTCATAACTACCCAGTCTTCACAAAACACACTGTTACCCTATATGCCACTAGTCCAGAGTCTAAAAATTACAACCAAAATGCAGAAGATTAAACTACCTACAAGTCCAAAAGCTAAAAACAAAACAAAACTACTACTATTACATCAAATATCTTGGGTTACCTCCCAAGTAGCGCCTGATTTATTGTCGTGGCATGACTTGGACAACTTGGTTACTCAGACTTCACCAAGCGCCCAAACTTCCATCTTTAAGTCATCGGGCCTCTTCATCGACTGACAAATGTTGAAGACAACTTCTTTATAATTTAATCGAAACTTGAGTTGGACGAATTCCATATCTACTAGGGCTCGCCCAGTATCTAGGAAAGGCCTTACCAAGATGATTGGGACTTTAAAGTCAACTCGCAATCCTGGATCACAAAGTTTGGGGGGAATATGAATTTCTCTACTTTGACCAGGACGTCATACATTATCCCCACAGGCTACTTCATTCAGTCAGCCATCAACAATTGCATGATCATCGAAGTAATAGCCTCCAGTCCAAGCTTCATGAAGACTGCAAGGGGTATCAAATTTATTCTAGCACCTAGATCACATAATGCCCTTGCGAACTCAACATCTCCGATGGTGTAAGGCATGGTGAATGCTCTAGGATCTTCTCGCTCCTACACCAAGGACCTCATAGCAATCACACTGGAATGTTGAAGCTCTTGGGAGAGCTTCTGGCTCACAATCTACTTCTTTGTGACAAAGTTCTTCATAAAATTTGCATACAAAGGCATCTTCCACAATGCCTCAATGAGAGGGATGTTGATGGAGAGTTATTTCAGCATGGAGAGAAAGTTCTTGAATTTACCTTCCTCTTCCTTCTTTTTTATTCTCTGAGGGAAAGGAGAATGAGGTCTAGGAATGGGCTTCAACTTTTTTGGCATCTCTGTAGCATCACTTACCCCATCCTTGGCATGAACTTCGGTCTCTACAACTTTGCTCTCAACTATCTCCTCACAAACATCATCATCATAAACCTACATTGAAGGGTCAATGGTTTGTTTACCACTATGAGTAGTCACTGCCAAACTTTTCCCCTCATTCTTTGGATTTTGAACTGTATTGCTGGATAATATACCTTTCTGTCACTGGTTTAATTAAATTGACATTTGACCATATTGTTACTCTAACTGCTTAATAGCAACGGAATGAAACTTAATTTTCTGATTAATGCTGGAGATGTCAGACTTCATCCCCTTCAATATCTCATCCTGAGCATCAGCCTTCTTCAATAGGCGATCAAATACCCCCTCAATGCAAAAGCTACCAGCACCCGAGTATCGATTATGTAATGGCACATATGGACCATTCCTGTAACCATCTCAGCATCTCCAATCAGCATCTCTGTCCTGGCCCCTGTTTATATTGTAGTGGGCTCCGCGATTATTATCTCTAAAGGCACTATCCCTGTTATAGTTCCAACCTTGGTTTCCCAGACCTTGGCGCCAATAGCCTTGATTGAACCCTTTGGCGTTGGTTCGTAAACCCCCATCTGATCAGTGACGAAGATAGTGTCCTCCTTATAGTAAGGCTTCTCATACTTTGGTGCTCATGAAAGCTGATGATCTAATGCATTGACACGTTCTTGGTTCTGCTTCATCAAAAACTCCACATTGGTACTAATCCGAGCAAGCTCTTGCATTATATCCGCTTTTGTTTTCGCTTGTGCCGAATTATAACTGACTGTGAACAAGCTCTTTGTTGTTGACTTATCTCTCATTCCCTATATACAATTTGTTTTGACCACCTTTTCTAGCCTCTCAGCAATCATCAAAAATGGACGATCTAGAAACGAGCCTCCCATGATAGTGTCAGTAACAGCTTAGCTATTCTCATCCGGGGCTCGATAAAAGATCTCCACTAAGGCGTCATACACGATCTCTTGGTCAGGTTCACTCTTCAAACACGTTTTGAACCTCTTCCACATGTTACTAATCAAATCACCGTGAAGTTGCTTAAAGTTGTTGATTAGATCTTTCAACTTCAGATTCTTCAACCTTGGGAAGAACCTTTTAAAAAAGTCCTTCTGCAATTCAGCCAAATTGGTGATCAAACTTTATGGGAGCTCGAATAACCATAGCATTGCATCACCTGTTAGAGAAAATGGAAAGACACGGAGCTCAATGGCATCTATAGATAGATTCTGGCTTCCCATTATACTCTTACAAATGAAGAAAACATTGTATAGATAGTTATGTGGGTCTTCTGATGGTACGTAGGCAAACAACTCGCAATTCTGCAGCATTTGAAGTAACCCACTCAAAAATACGAACTTTGTATCATTCGAAAATAGCAGTAACACAATAGCTCTAGTGACATCCATCACCATAGGATCAAGTCGATATTGATTCCATGTATGAGCTGTGGTGTTAAGATGCTATGGAGGTGGGTCAATATCCTCAAGCGGAGGTGGGTTATTATCATTCTGGTTCTGGTTCTAGTTCAATGTTGCATTCACTGCATCATTTGCAGCATTATTCATGTTGTCCTAGGTCATTCTTCTTAGTATCCTTTGGATCTCAGGATCAAATGATGTTAAGGAAATGCCTCGACTTCAAGTGTTGTGCATACGCTACACCTGCACACTAAAAGAAAACAAAAATAACAAAAAACATAAAATGAGGGAAATAAGAATTAATTCCTGAATTACTCAAATTAAACAAGTCTAGTCGTATTCCCCAACAATGACACCAAAATCTTGATGTTGCCCAAGCTACACCTCTTTTTTTAAGGTTTAAATGGTCATTGTCAAGTTATATAATCTAACCAAGGTTAGGGTTGATTCCACAAGGAATACGGTAGACTTAGAGTAATTTCAAGCAATTCGAGTTAATTAACCTACTTATCTCACGAAAGGGGGGATTTGTAAATTGCCAAAAATAATCCTAAACTAAAATAAGTGTTGTGAAACTAGTAAGAAGAGTAACTAGGGTATTGTGTTCTCCATGATTTCCTAATTTGGTATTACCAGATAATCGCATTTTTTTCTAGTGTGATGCATGCAGCGGTAAGTTAAGTTTACCAAACCCTTTGATCCAAGCGAGAGGTAAATTTCACTGTGTGATTTGATCCATCCCTGCATTTTGACATTACTAACACTTACCTATGATCCCAGTACAACCTCCCTTTGATCCAGTTTGGTTGATTAGACGAGAAAAAATCAATCGAATTCTGTTAATTAATCTTTTTTCCTATTCATTACTACCTTGATCCAGCCAGTAATACTAGGCGAGTTCTAATGTTGGGAACTGTTAAAAGACAATCAAAATGAAGAGAGTTAACTAATACATGCATGCACACTTTCCAAGAATTATGAATTATCCGATTTAACCTTGTTAGTTCTTCATGGTGCCCACAACCCTAGTGGTGGATTTAGCTACACATATTCATTGTAGATACAAGAATCATGATGTAGAATAACATGATTAAGCACTTACAAGAATGAAATTAAAAACAAGAAACCCAAACTCTTCATTGGAAATCACAAAGTATGAATTAAAATCACAAAATAATGTTTCAAGTGTTTTCCTCAATGTGCCTCTCTTTTTGTATATTCTGTAGTGAAAATAACCTAAAAAAAAATTATTTATAGTACTTAAAATACAAATCAAAAACAAAATAAAGAACTGAATTTGGCGGCAGTACGAGCAAGTCTACGAGCCGTACTAAGTTCTATGGCCCGTATCTAGGCTTCGTGACTTCATTCTTCAATTCTGGGTTCAACTTCTATGAGACCTTTCTACGGCCATATTCAGACTTACGGTCCATATAAGGTTTCGTTGGATGAAATTTCAGAAAGTCTCAATCTTCTGATCCTCGAGATACGGAACCTCATCTAAGACATACAAATTTACACGACTCATATGCTAATTTGTAGATGCAACTTCAAAAAGTCACTCCTTCACTGGATTTTACTACGAACCTAATCGACTCGTGGAAACTTCCACGGCCCGTAAAGGGTGTCGTAAAATAGCAAAAACATCAGCAACTGGACACTTAGCCCAAAAATTGTTCCAAATTCTATGATCCTAAGAAATAAACATAAAAACACATCAAACCCACTAAAATCGCTTTGAGAACACATAAAATTTCAAGCTTTAAGCATCAAAAGTGTTGTATTGAAAGCATATCAATCACTCATAAAATTGTAATGCCATCATGAAGTAAATTATAATGTCATCACTCAAACATGCATAGTCATAGTCCAGTGTATATCTCAATATGAGTAAATGATCAATGCATCATGTGAAAATACATTTTCTTGAAGTAACATTGACATCATACTTATAGATTTGTGGGAGGAGACCGTAAGTGATATTTGAGGTCATGTGAGCTATTACATGAGATCCAACATAACCTCCTACATTAGCATGGGTAGTCCACTTGTTGGGTGGAATTCCATCAACTTATGTATGCATATCTTAACTTTAACTTTGCTATTATGGATCCACTAGCCTTAGCCTACAAGGGCTTCTATGGTGGCACATAGTTAATGAGACAACAGGTTGCTACTAAGGCTCCCTTATTGAACCCCACCTTAACACCTCATTTGGTTCTAAGTCATGTCATACGAAACACTTATAGCATAATCATATATACATGAACATTTGTAAACTTTGAAAACATGCATTGACATCATAGGAGAAGCTCATAAACTTAGGGATCTACTAAGTGAGAATTGACCTTTCACATTTCCATCTTAAACATCATTAGGAACTTCATATCATGCTTACAACTCCCATGACATTCATAAACTTTCATAACAGACTTTAAAAGGCCTTTATCATCTACATCATGTTGGAACTTATATTAAAACTTAGTGGGCTTGTGTATAAACTTTAAAACATATGTTTCAAGAGTATTATTCAATATCATACTAGATTTCACTAATTTAAAACCACTTCTAGACCACCCACTTCATCATTCAAAATCCTGGGTAAGACAATCATAAAAGTCAACTTTAAAACTATAGAAACTTTTAGCACTTTATTACATTGTATCATTATAGTCAATATATAACTTAAAATACATCATTCTGAAAACATTTAAATCATGCTCGTGAAACTCATAAAATTTCATAACTTAAAAAAAAAGGTTTAAAAAAGGGGACATTGTTGGACTTTGTGAATCAACGGAATCCAAAAATCAACCCACATACCTGATAATGAAGCCTGAAAAAACCTAAGGATTGGTCTGGGACTTTGAAGAGACCTTAGCTTTATTCTTCTTCCTTGGAAGGAACTTTCGCCTTAGAAAATTTTAGGGAATTTTGGAATGGAAGAGAATGAGGGTCTTTGAGGAATTAGGGCTAATATGGGATGAAAAGAACTAAAAATGACATTAATTTAGGCTTATAGTACAAAGAAAGGTCAAAAATACCCTTCAGTAATAATTATCAGACCCAAGCCACGACCCTCATTTACTGGTCATTAAATGAACCACGACTCATAAGCTTGGGGTTTTATCCTAATTACATTTTTGGACTTCTGAAATTGTCTTTGATCCTCCATCTGCGACATTATTCTATAACTCATAGAATGATCTATGTGTCATAGAACCCTTTTGTGGTTCTTATCAACACTTAGTAAAATTTCATATCTCAGGGCTCCATCTATGAGAGCATTCTAGAACTCATAAACATGACTACAAGTTGTCCTATTTGTTCATGGTTCAAATTCAAAAATCCAATTTTTAACTAACTCAAAAACCCAAACCATGAATACTCTTTATGGTATGTAGTTCTATCTACGGACCAAAAATACCCCTCATACCTTTCCCCTACACTTAGCCAATTTTCCATTCTGACTGATCCCATCAATGATCCTTTTTTATGACCTGTGCTTTGAACCACGAGCCATAAATGAGGATTGTACTTTGGCCTGTACATTTTTATTTCCACTTTTTCTACACTTTTTGACTTCCTAACTCGTAAGGCCTTACAGGGAAGGCCCCATAAATGTAAAGGGTCGAGCCTGCAAAGCTTTGTGAAGGTAGTGCTTGGCTCGCTAACATGGAGGGTGACCATCTAAACCTTCATAAACGTGAACTGGCACGTGCGAATGCAGAGGCCAAAATAGATGCACCTCCGTGAACCCTCCACCTAGGGCTGCGAATGCAAAGGCCAATTTTCCTGCACCTGATTTTGGTTGCACCAACAATATTGGCCAAGTTCAAATTTCTTATGGGGTGCTCGAGATTCTTTCAAAACCCCATGCATGCAAACAAACTATACTACCCTAATAAATTTGGTATTTTAGACTAAATGACGCAGTCAAAATTTCCAATAGAGGTCATCTCGACAAAAAGTGGATTCATGCCCGAACACCATTTTAAACTTAAATCCGCAAAGAGGCTCGAAATGAGATCAAAAACCTCATAAAACACATGAAAGGTCATTCTAGACCAACGTCGACATTCTAGAGCTAACTGCGCTGACGACCAAGTACAATTTCAAAGGATATTGACCAAAGTCCAACTTGGGCCAATATTGAAAGGCTAAAATGTTGAATATATTAAACTCGTACCAAAAGCCTTAGAACTCAAGTTGACCATTCTTTTAGTAATTTGGCCATTTTAAAGCTAGAGACACTATTGAAATTCTATTCTAAGGTTGTTTACCTATATTCTCTTTTATCAAAGTTAATTTTTTAAGTTATGAGGACTTCCATACACGAAAAGCTTCACAAAAACCAAACAAACAATTAGGTGACCAAACTATTAGCGCCAACAAGCCATAAATTACTTGGGGTCACTATAGAAAAGCTCTAAATACTGAAAAAATAGAGAATATTATGACTTGTAAACCCACTTATGGTCAATAAGGACCTTCATACTTCCAACCAACTTTTTAAATTTTCACCAAGTGTCAGTGCCCATCCACAAGCCCCATCTATAACTCGTAAACACAACCATGAGCCATATATGGTACTCATACATCATTGTACCAGAAATCAAATCTTCACTCTCTTTCCAATTTCAAATTTTCAACTTATGGGGTATTACATTTTCATAATGTGGTTTAGACTATAATTTTAGTACTTGGGTTTCATGAATGAAAAAGGCGGTCCATCGTTGGTTTTACGAACCATAGAAAGTGAGTTCATGATTGAGATCCTGAAACTCAGAAATTAGGACTTAACTTATAAGGACAAGCACACGTGAGATATAAAAAGAACTATGATATTGCAAATTAACTTTTGGTCCTTGATGGCAGTTTTGTTCCAAGAATGTTTTAGACATTTCTCAGGCTTTTGATATAAATCTACGTTGTTTTGAATCTATTCCTAGGACCTATAACTAATTTTATTCTCCTAAAACTATCCATTCACTCAAATTTGCAAATCCTCTCAAGTCTCCGGCCTAAAGGATCTTTCCAAGTTGAATTAGGTTCCTCAAGGTTTCAAGGTTCTTCTTCAATTTCGAGGCTAGAATTCACCTCAAGTATGTAGATATTCATTCATGGATTCCTTTCATCCTTCAAGCCCAAAGTATTATCTACTTTCATGAATTCTCAATATAGAAATCTAGGATTTTGATGATCCAGCATTGGATTCAATCAATTATACTTTTATACATTCTTGTTGATTTAATTATGCATAATTTACTTTATTGTTATGATTTCAAATTTTCCTACATGAACCCATGAATTATGCCCTAATTTCCATATGAATTATGATCATGATTTGATAAGGTTTCATGTATGCATTATGAAAATAATGAATTATGTTTTATGTTGTTTCAGAATAAGTAATTGTGAAAGGTTTTCTCAGATGAATGGTGATAAAAGGTTTTTTCACCTAATTATGGTTTCATTATAATGAAAGGACAATTATCATATTACTTGAATTAGTGGTTTTAATGAGCTATTCTATTGTTATGATTTATGAAGTGGATTGTTAGTTAATTATTGTCGTTCCATATGATATGCTTAATAAATTAACTATTCAGTTGGAATATTGACTGAGCATCGAGGGAATTTCATGGTGGATACTTGGTAAGGGAGTCCCTAGTGGCAACCACTAGTTCCACACTACATGCCCCCATAGGTTTTGCCTTAATTGTCCTAGCTAGTGGATCCACATAGCACATTATGATAATTGATGTTACTAATGGAGTCTACCTTGATAAGTTACCTCTTTCTTTTTGGTGTGGGGGTAACACTGAATTCCTTATTATAGCTCACATGGTTTTAAATGTCGGTTAAAAGTTACATCCCACAAAAACGACTATGTTTACTTGCAGCCTTTTCTTTATGATTTTTCATGATGCATTGACCATATGTTATTACTTATCATTTTAAATCACATACTTTCTAATGAATATTAGTCTTGCATCTCATTCTTGATGTTCATTTCAATATCATGATCCATTATGCATATTTCTCGCATACTTAGTACTTTTCATGTACTAACACATATTTTTGCCTACATTGTACTATAATGTAGGGTCCGAGGATTATTCTCCTTCTACTCGTGGTTAGTTCGAGCTGTTAAAGTTTTCTTGATTGGTGAGTCTTCATGCTTTGAGGACAATCTAATATGAGTTCTTCGCTTTCTTGTCATGAATTTACTTCTTATATTAGGTGAGCTAGGATTTGTCCTATGCCTCCATCTAGACTAGTAGAGGCATGTTGGACTATGGAAGTTGTTGTAGCTCCCGTTATTTGGAGTCTAGGTTGATTCTCTTTCTATTGAGACTTCTATATTAGAGACTTATTTTCCGTATTCTAGTATGTTTTTATATTCTTTCTTACCTTATGTATGCGATGTTATTAGGCTTGGTTGGAGTCCCTTGAAATCTATTCATTGTGTGATGAATAGGGCCTAACTTGGATTGTGACAATAACCAATTCACACACCTGATCATGAAACATCATCAAAAGTGAATCAATATACTCGTCCAAGTCATCTGTGGCATATCACACATTATCATATCAACATAATCATTACTAATAATCAGACAACAATTAATAACAAGAATTATCAATGAGGACTCTCGTCATTTTTCATTACTCCCAAACACACACCAGAGCGTACAAGGTCCAATACACTTAACAGAAGGTCAAAGAGGTGTGCTTGCCTTAAAAGAGAGTAAAATCAACTCAGGACTTCAGCCTTCTCTTTATGATAAGCGTCCTAAATTCATAAAATCTAATCAAATATAAAATTTTCATAATAAAATATGAACAACGATACATATAATGCTAATTTTGGAAATCCAATCCTAATTGACCTAAAAATTCATTCCCGAGGGTTGAGGGCAATTTTAAAAATTTTTATATAAAATCATGATACTCAAAGGTTTTGAAACTCACAAGTGAAAATCGAGTTGAAAAATGAGTTGAAATCACAATTGAAACTCCAATTTATTCAAAACATAGGTTCATGAAAAAGGCCCTCAAAACTTGAGTTCAAATCACGAAGAAGTAGATGGGTAATAGAGAATTTGGTATGAAAGTCACTTACCCAATAGTTTATCTTGAAAACCCTCTTTGGTGAGGTTACAAAGAACAACGGTTGTCAACCCCAAAAGAATAACTTTTTATGTAAGAGCTAACACAATAGATGCAAGTATTTGTGTTTTTTAAATTGTATCTATTTTTTAGTTACTTTGTAAAATTTGTGTTTTTTTAAATTGTATCTATTTTTTAATTACTTTGTAAAATCTGATTATATTCTAACCTCCCAGGTCTTATAGAATATATTCGAGTGACATGCACAAATATTCGATTTTGAGATTGGTATTTAAATTATAGTCGAAGTTTAATATTCTTTTGCAAACATATCACTTTGAAACCATTTCAAATAAGGTTGTAAAAGCACTAATATGAAGTTTGGCAAATTACCAACTTTTTTATTTCCTGAAGTGTTATGCCGTCAAGGCCAAACATTAGACCACATTTTTGTTGAAGTTGTGACCCTGATGACCAAAATTTCTTATGAAAATTATGGCCTTAGTAATACCAAATTAAATTACATACATAAAATGATTGTAATTCATACATGTAATGATTTGTCAAAGCCAATATTAAAAGTTTGACCAAACGCATGAAGGGCTTAAACTTGACACAATTTTTCATTTTGACATATTAATTATGGTTTGTTCTAAGTAGACACTTTAACATTGTTATCATGTAAACACAATTAAGTGACGTGGCAAGAGTGTGTGCATCACACTTTTTCTAAGAAAGTGAAAGCCGAAAAAGTATTTATTTATTTTTTTAAAATTCAGCTTTATTTCTTCTTTGATTTTTTACCACCCTCAATACCACCACTTTTCACTCATTAGATAGGATCTTTTGAAGTAAAAAATAATTCTTTGTTGCTTGAAAGATTTAAAAATTTATTTAGCGATTTAAAATTCACAACAATTATTTAATTGGGGCCAAACACATATATAACCCTCCTTAACTTGCCCTTAATTTTTATTTTGGCACTCTTATCTTAGTTGTTCCATTTTAGTTATTCAACTCTATTTTTTATGTACCATTTAAATTTTTTTTTAAAAATAATTTTTTAATTTTTTAAATTTTTATATATGTTCTTCAATTGCAGTTTTGCATTTCAAAAATCGACATTCGTATGTTAGTTTTCGTAAAAAGAAAATGACGGGCGAACATTGATTTTTAAAATATATATATATATTTTCTTTTTGAGAATTTTTTTTATTTTTGCATGAAAAATAACCGTCAAAAGTGTGTCGATTTTTTTTCATAAAAAAAAATCAATAACAACACAATGGAGTCTATCAAATTTAATGCTTCTTTAATAGCATTATTAACAATGAACAAGAGTTTTTTTTTATTTGTATTGAAGAAAAGTTCTTTTTTATCCGTATTGAGTTGAACGTAAAATTAGAAAGCTAGTATTTAAGTTAAATCCAAATAGCTTGAATATATATATATATATATATATATATATATATATATATATATTATGGTGTTGTTTAATTCAATTGATTGTTTAAGAAAGAAAATCGATACAATTTCTTTGGTTATTTTTCAAGAAAAGATATAGAGAAACTCGAAAAAATATTTCTTTTTTTAAAAAAAAATTATCCATTAATTTATTTAGAAGATATTTTTAAAAATAATGGACAAACGTTCATTATAAAATGAAAAAGTGAAAATAAAGAGTGTAAATAAAAATAAAGAAGTTACAAAATTAATATTTGTATTTAAACGATACACAAAAATTAGAATTGAAGAATATAATGAAACAAAAATAAGATAGAATGTCAAAATAAAAAAATGAGGACAAGTTAGGTGTGGTTTATTTATTTTTAGGCCAAATACATAAAGAGACACCTAAACTTGTCCTCATTTTTCACTTAGACACCTAAACTAAGACAAGTTCCTAATAGACACCTCAACTGCTCAGATTTGATCCCATTAAACACTTTTATCCTACTTGGCACTCTCCGGTACTGTTTTTTAAATTTTTCAGCCAAAAATAAATAGCTGCGGACCAAAAAAAATTTTTTTTTTTCATAAAAGTAGATTCTCAAAATTCTCAGTTAATCATGTGCAAAAAACTTTTATTTAAAATTGTAATAAATTTTTTTCGCATATGGTTAACGGAGAATTTTGAGAACCTACTTTTATGGAAATTTTTTTTTTTTTGGATAACTGAGAATTTTGAGAACCTACTTTTATGGAAAAAAATTTTTTGGACCGCAACTATTTATTTTTGACTGAAAAATTAAAAAAACAGTACCGGAGAGTGCCAAGTAGGATAAAAGTGTTTAATGGGATCAAATCTAAGCAGTTGAGGTGTCTATTAGGAACTTGGAAAATGAGGACAAGTTTAAGTGTCTCTTTATGAGTTAAGCCTTATTTTTAATTAGCTTTTGTGTCATGTCATGGCATGTGGAGCACACTCTCCCCATGTTGTTTCTTTGGACAAAAGTGTCAAAATGAAACATGAAAAATTAAAATTAAAAGGTTAAAATAAAATAAAGTTAAATTAGAGTGCCAAAATAAAATTTAGTGATAAGTTTAAGGGTCCATGCCTAAAAGTTTTTACTGGAGTTATGAGCCCAAATTTCTGTTGCACTTCATACATTTTAACAAAGAAGTTCAATGTGTACTGGGTTGCATTGCAGACTTTTTGGTTGCCTAGAACTAGCAATTGTTCTCTAAATTTCAACAATTCAATATGTAATACAAGAATTCGATCTATATCCTCAATTTTAAAACATAAGTTCATATATCATAAAACGAACTTCAATCCACAATTTGTTAAAACAACAAGAAATCTAACAAACTTATTTTACAACAATGACAATATGTTATCATTGAACTTTTCCGACACGCACCGACTTAAATTTACTTGGTCCAGTTATCAATATATTATACTTCAATTGCTATGAGTTCAAATTTCACTGATACATTTTTCTTTCCGGTCCATAATAACCCCCCCCCCCCCCTCCAAAAAAAGAAAAAATCAACCTTCCATAACTAGAAAAAACATTAACTTTAAAATTTTCTTTTTAATATCATTGAAATGATTTATAGACACTAGTGTATAAAGTATATGGTGTGCCACAATTCCAAAAGTTTTTCTATCTTAAACTTATTGTCAAGTCAAATAATGTCATGCAAATTGATAGAAAAAGAGGATAATTTTACAACTAAGGAACCAAAGGAAAAAAACTGAGCAGAAACAATTGTCTGAAAGTTACCTATACTTTTTGAGTGTGTCTTGACTTCTTGAAAGAAAAAAAAAATTAAATACAAGTAAAACAGATGCGACCAAATAGGTTACCCGGTGGAACTGTCGCCACATTTCTGTTGTGGGGTCACCATACCTCGCACAAACAATAAGTATACGAATTTTGAGGACACGTCTAAGAAGGGATCGGGGGGAGGAAGACATTTTGACTAGGCGGAAATGGTAGAAACTAGAAAATCCATGTAACATTGTTTTTAGAAAATCAATATCAAAAAACACTGGAGGAATAAAACAGATCCAAATGTTTGGGCACTTAGGTGCTGTACAAACTACAATAGATGATTTGTTCCAAGTGACATTCAATACCAAACGGTATGTACAGAGCAGAAGAGAATTAAAATGAAAATATAGCAAAGAAAATATTTGCATCAGTTGAACCAGAAATTAGTAGGATTCCTTTAGGTGTCTAGTCCCTCTCGAACAAGCATCAACATTGCTGCTGAGCAATTTAATACAGACATCAGCAAAAAGAGAAACTGGAAGATACTCTGGCATCTGTACCAGCAAAAGACTAATCACTATTCTGCAAAATGACAAGAAAGGATTTGTGTCAAACTTTCAGAGCATACATCTCAATTGACTCTCTTAAAAGACAATAACCTAAAGCTCCTCTCAGCAAAAGAAAATGTTATCATTTTTCCTTTCTCTAAAAGATACTCATTTCCTAATTTCTGATCAGTTTTCAAAGAAACTGCATGC
Organism: Solanum rostratum; assembly: GCA_029948455.1. NCBI lineage: Eukaryota > Viridiplantae > Streptophyta > Magnoliopsida > Solanales > Solanaceae > Solanum > Solanum rostratum. The sequence goes on from CM057053.1 coordinate 26,691,035, forward strand.
AAGCAGCCTTTTCTTTAGAAATCTTTCAAAGCTCCTCATAAACACTGAAGTATTTAACACAACCAAATCTTAGTCCTGCAATCACAATAGAGCTCTCCATAATCCACAGTTCCACAAAAGAATGCCCAACATCACTTTTAGGCCTGTCATTAACGCACATGAATAACCAGTTGGAAGTTGGCAGGATATTTAAGGTCAAATTTGTGTTTGTACGTGATGGTAAGATCTAGTTACAGTTAAGGACAAAAGACAATTAAGATTGGCAGGTTAAGGTAGTTTATTATGGAAAAATTGGGTGACACTAAAATGTTGTTTTTTTCTCTTTTTACTTCTGGGGAAAGATCTAAAATGAGGAACAAGATGAAAATTTTGCGTCACCAAACAAAGAGGGGAAGTTTGGAAAACTTGACACAACTACAACTAAAAGCTTCATATAAAGAAGAGAAGCAGTAGAAGTGGTTTAAAATTGCACAAAGTAAGGGCAAGCATGTCACAAAACATATCAAGGCAAACTTGATGCAATAATAGCATGCGTTAGAAGGTTCTTTTTTTTTTTTTGGCTGACTATATAAGCAGCCTCCTAATTGCCAATCTGTTTTTCATTACAACAACAACAACAACAACAACATACCCAGTGAAATCCCACAAGTGGGGTCTGGGGAGGGTAAGATGTACACAGACCTTACCACTACCACATAGGTAGAGAGGCTGTTTCCTGGAAACCCTTGTCACAAAAACCCATCAGCAGAATAAGCTAGATATGATAAACAGGCAAGAAAGAGAAGAACACATGATAATACATAGATACAGGATAGTTAACATATAAAGGCAGATAAATAACATATAAAAGACAGACAATTACCACTCCTTCCTATCCTCCCTATTAGCCTGCTACTCTAATTCTCGACCTCCACTCCTTCCTGTCTAAGGTCATGTCCTTGGTGAGATCAAGTTTCACCATATCATATCTAATCACCTCCCCCCAATACTTCTTTGGTCTACCTCTACCCCTCCGTATAACTCCTAAATCTAACCTCTCACACCTTCTAATAGGGGCATCGGTACTCCTTCTCTGTACATGCCAATCTGTTTTTTATTCTGAAACCAAAATCAAGATTAGTACTTATTGAACACCTGAAGGATACATATTGTATCAATTAGACACATGTTGCAGCTCCAACAAACTAAAGTGTGTATTGCCAACATAAAAAGAAAGACCAATAAGAACACATCACTGAGAAAGAACAAAAGCCAAAAAGAAAAAGAGAAACAATGATGAAAATCGACAGAGATCCCCTTATCAGGGGCACTCAAACGCATAGTGTCACCATTGTAGTCCCTCACTAGGTAAGTGCTCTAGTAGCCCTGTCCACTGGTTCATTCTCAAAAATCACAATACCACCTCTATCACAGCTTAAAATTGTCCTCCATCGACGACTTTAGATGTCCATTAGGTCCTTGGGCCTAGATATTTTATCTTTTGCCTCTGGTATTGTTATAAAAATTTGAAAATTTTATGGGTATTAGAGAGAGAACTAGCATGGGTTTCTTATGGACATGAACTTAGATGGGGAAGGTGTGGGGTCGCTTTGGGCTTGGGCTTCACAGAGGTGGCAATGCTGCAAAGTGGAGGAGGAGTTGGCTGAGAGAGTAATAGGGTAGTTTCCACAGTGGTGCAGGCGGCATGCTGGTGGTGGATTGCAGGTAATTTGCAACGGCTATGGTGGTCGACATACAGCAGCAGAAAATAAGTAGATTGAAGAAAAAATGAAAAAAGACTTTTTCACACGCTCAAAAGTGGTGTCACACTGTACCATGTAAGAAGTGTGTCTAATTGACACAATTTGTCTTCACTTCAAATGTTCAACAGGTGCTACACTAGGTTTAGGTGTCAAAATGAAAAAGGAAAAGAAAAAAATAACAAGTTTAAGGAGTCACCTATGTAGTCAGCCTTTTTTTTGGTATGTATCCAAGTTCTTTGTTCATCCTACATGAACAAATAAATAAGTGTGATTAGAAACTGAATAAGCTACAAAGAGAAGTATGCCAATTAGAATGAATTTGAGAGCAATCGAGCCTCAAGAGTTCTGTCATATGCTGACATTTATGTAAGTATAAAAATTACAGTTTCAAGAATTATCAAATTTTGAAGAATCAATAGCTATATGGCGATAGGTGGAAGAAGACAAGATCAATTGAAGTATGCTGGAGCTATGTTGCTTGGACACTTCAAAATCCTTCTCGCATCCATGTTCGATTTCGTTGTGGATGTAAGTGTGGGATCTACATCGAATTAGATCAGACTTACCTTGGCTGTTTTGACTACATTTATGATCAAGAAGTATAGATCAATTGGTATTTAGTTTAATTTTTGAGTGTATAGCATACATATAGTAATATAAAGTATGAGAATATTTTGCTATTACACGAGATATCTTATAAATATAATATTATGTGTTTTAAAAAATAATTACAAATTTTATTACTTTAGCTTAATAACTTTAATTAGGGGAATCTGTACTTGTATAGGTCATAATACCCATTTATTGGTCGTATCCCAGCACCCCTATCTGCACTTGGATCCATACCCTGAACCCTAAAATTTATATGATAAAAAGTCCAACCTTTAGATCCGCACTTGTATCAGATATCCGTACCGAGTTCGAGTAACATAAGGTTGAAGTTTTTTAAAGGAAGGACATCAAAAGACCTTAACCATAGGAAGCTACTTCTCTTTTCTTCTTTTTTTTTTAACTTCTTTTATAACAAATAAGTTTGTCTGGAGTCAATCATTAGGACCAATTGCGACTTTTGAAGCTCAGAAATAATAGGCCTGCCCTCTACCCTACACCACTTATATACCAGAGTTGATCCACATGGTGCAGGACTCAAACATGTGACCTCAGTCACAAATTCCTCAAGCCATTCCCACTTGTACTAAACCCAAGGGTCCATTGTTTTCCTTATTTACTTTTTTTACCATTTTGATGATTGAAAGAAATCATCGAGAGGTTTCTTCATCATCCCAAGTTCTGATTAAAAATGACAGGATTTGTTACCGGATAACTCACAACTTTTATGACAATTTACTATACGGTTGTATATCCAAGATTTTTCTTGATAAGGTACTACATTCAACATTTATAACTATTATCCTAGCTCAACAATCCTACCTTGAATAATTTTTCTTTTAGACAATAACTCGACCTTTCTACCTTGGACTACAACCAGATATCGATATGATCACCACTATAAGAGAAATGTAACAATTTCTAGATTATGTGGACAAGATTAACTATTTCAAATGACTCGCTAGAGTAACCCATTTTCCACAATTGAGAGCACTTAAATTAACACCAATTTGCTCAATGACGTAGTCATCACAATTTTCGACACATTCCATCATTGAAGCTCCAAATTTATCAAAGATTTGCCACTCTGTAAGTTAAACTGAAGTTTTACAATGAAGGTCAACAGAGAAATTAAATCACTCTTAGCCCTTCAAGAATTATGAATACCCTCCAACCAAGCATATAGTATCCCACTTGATGTAGTCATCTAGTTCTTTTTTATTAATGTGATTTTTATAATGTTAGAAAAAAGTCATATTCGTTCTCTAAGAGAAGAGAGAGATGGGCTGAGAATTGTAGAGATAAAAAACACTTTTTGATTACATGCATTTTATAAGAGTAAAAGAGGTCTTAGCTCTTTCTTGAGTAACAGCCAAGGAAGGCAATGGGGCGGAAGAGGTTGACCTTACGCAGGGTGGGTTATGCCTTCACTTGGGCGGGTGCGTGGCAGGTTTGGACAGGTGCGGGTTTAAAATAATTTTTTGAAATTTAGTATGGAGCAGTGTGAGTTGCGGGTTTGCTGCATGCATCCTTCCGATGGTGTTATTCTTAAGTTTTATTTTAATTGTTTGTTTTAGGGTATTCTTCTACATTTCTTTAGAACTTCAATACTTGGATATGTCTTATATAATCTGGATTAGCTTAGGACTCAAGTTTTTGGATAAATTATAAACTTAAATCCTTAGCTTATATCTTATTTTGCATTCCATATAAAACTAAGCATTTGGATGTGAATATAACATGTGAACTGAAAGTCTGAAACAATGCATGAAAATTTTTTTTAACAATTGGTAAGTAGTATTCCTTAGCATTATGGAAATGCTAGCCACCATGAAAAAGCGGTTACAACCATGACCCAAACAAAACTAACAAGCTTCCTATCAGTTCTATGATTTGATCATCTATACATAATTGTTTACACCAAAAAAATAAGATACTAAACAATTCCATTTGACTTTGTGAATGGAATTGGATTATCTTCAAAACATCCACTGTTCCTTTCCCTCCAGACTAACCACCATATACATGAACGAATCAATTTCCACCATCTTTTTTTAGTCTTGTTGCTCCCTATTCTAAACCAGCATCTTAGAAGGTCAGAAGTATGTTCTGGCATGGACCAGCTTTGGCCAGAAATGTTTAGAAGAGCTCTCCCATAGTTGAGAGGTGTACTTGCAATGTAAGAATAGATGATTGTTTCTCCTGTCAAATAACAAAAAAACCACCAGGGAACTAGTGGCATACCTTTCTTCTGCAGCACTTCTAGAGTCAGGTATGCTCTCCTAATGACTAGCCAAGTGAAGCATTTCACCTTGGTAGGTATCAATCCTTTCCATATGCTATTCCAATCCTGCCAATTCATGCATACTGTAGGCACTGTTAACTGTGTAAAGAGCCTCTTTCATGTGATTCCAGGTGACTCTATCAGGAACATGTGTAGAAATATGAACTCCATCCAACATTTCCAGCACGATGCTACTCCATCTACTTCCCAATCATTCAAAACCTCCTAAAGGATAGATCCCATCCTTGTGCTGTCCAGCAATCGCTGATTTTGGCTTTAGGGTTATTGCATATAGAATATAAGTCTGGAAATACTTTACCCTGCAAATTGACTGATCCAAACATTTTTCCAGAACTTGACTTCGATGTCATTTCCCACCTTTAAAGTCAGTTCTTTTTCCATCGAGTCCCATAGAGCTCTGATGGACCCAGTGTTTTGAGAAGCGAGAAACGGAAAAAAGCGATGAGGGCTCACTTCACAGAAGTGAGAAGCGTGAAGCGAAACGTGCTTTTTTTTTTTTTTAAAAAAAAGTGCTATTTAGTATAAAAATAAAAAAATATTAAATATGCATAGATAAACCATCAAGAACTCAATAAAGGTAACATATTAAGCAAATCTTTCAAGTTTCAACTTAGATTAAAAAGTAAATAGATAGTCAAATTGCATATAACAAATAACATTAGTACATAACCAAAAGACAGTGATTTTTGTGCCATTGGATGAGAGAATACAATTTACTACAAGCACAAAAGCAATGACATCACTGAACAAAAAAATTAAACACTAAAAGAACTGATCACAGAAAACAGAGCACCATCAAATATAAAAAGAACTTCTGTTACAACTGAAAAGAACTGATCCCTCTAAAGCCTAGCAGAACTGCAGAAGAAGAAACTGAAAAAGAACTGAGAAGAAGAGAAGAGGAAAAGAGGAGAAGAGGAGAAGGAGGAGAAGAAGAAGAGGAGAAGAAGTTGAACTTACCTTACTGAAGTCATCGAAGAACTGAAGAAGAGTCTCTGGAGTCACAGCAGTGTAGACTCTCAGTTGCGATAGAAATTTCGGTAATTTAGACTCTAAATTATTTACAAAAAATTTTAAAAAAAACCTAAACAGGGATTAAGCGACCCTTTTCTCGCTTCAACAAAAAGCTCGCTTCAGCGCTTCTACCCTTGAAGCGCACGCTTTTTTTATCGCTTCGCGCTTCGACAAGAAAAAGCAATGGGCCCTCGTCTCACCTTAAAGCGCGCTTAAGCGCTCGCTTCATCGCTTTTAATAACACTGTCATGGACCTCCACACTCCCCAGCCATATGACATTGAAACAGTCTTTGAACCCATGGATTAAGCTCACCATATTTTGCCACCATCATTCCTTCCAGAGAGTCCTCTCCTCAATGATATATCTCCACAAACATTTCCTTGGTAGACTTTCATTTTGTACTTTCAACTTTCTGATGCCTAGACCTCCCCTTGATTTGTTAAGCATCACTGTATTCCAATTCACTAGATAGTAACCCTTCACTTCTTTGCCCTTTTTCCAAAGGAAGTTTCTTCTAAGTTTATCCATTTTCTTAACCACCTTAGAGGGAATAGGAAATATAGTACTGAATTTACCAGTATGACTCTTACCTCCCAAGGATAGGTATTGAGCTTTCCATCTTGCTAACTTCTTTTCTCTCTTTCCAATTATTCCATTCCAAATTTCCAAAGCTTTGTGTTTGCTACCTAGTGGCATTCCCAAATAAGTGGTAGGCAGTCCCTCTACCCTACACCTAGTATACTTCCCAAAATCTGCATATGAGGAATTTCTTTATGGGATCAGTCTGCTTTTTGCCCAATTGACCCTTAGGCCTACTACAGCTTCAAAAAGAACTAGAACCAGTCTGATGTATCTCAATTGTTCAATCTCAAGGTCACAAAAAATTAAGGTATCATCTGCATATAACAAGTGACTAATTTCTTTGACACCCCATTGCTGTCTCCTATTTGGAAGCCCCTTAACCATCCGTTTTGTGTGGCTATCCTCATCAAGCTGTCAAAACCTTCCATTGCTAATATAAACAAAAAGGGGCAGAGAGGAACCCCTTGTCTCAATCCTCTTTCGGCTTTAAAAAACCCCACTGGCTCTCCATTGACAAGGACAGAAAACCTAATTGTCTTTATACATACTTCTATCCACTTCAACTATTTGACTCGAAAGCCCATTTGCCTCATAGTATTTAATAAGAAAGCCCTATTAACATGAGCATAGGCTTTCTGAATGTCCAGCTTACAAAGTATGCCTGCATTTATCCTTCTTTCATCCTCGAGTCTGTGCACACACTAGCTATCAACACAGCATCCATTATCTGTTTTCCTTTTATAAAAGCCATTTGATTCTTGATAACCAATTTATCTACAACCTTCTTTAGTCTTTCTGCAAGTAGCTTAGCCATTATCTTGTACAGTTCCAACCAAGCTAATTGGTCTTAAGTCTTTGAGATTTGAGGCTCCAATCTTTTTAGGTATTAATGCAATAAAAGTTGCATTAAAACTCTTCTCAAAACTCTGATTGGAATGTAACTGTGCTAGAGTCCCCTATTATATCTGCCTTCAACAGATCTCACAAGGTTTGAAAAAAATTTCATTGGAAAAGCCATCTGGGCCTGGGGCTTTCTCCTTGGCACATAATTGGATGCTATCCAGTATCTCCTCCTCCTCAAAAGTTCTTAGCAACCATACTTGCTCCTCTTTAGTAATCATAGTCCCCTCTTGTAATATCAGATCAGGTCTCCAAGGTTCTGGTTCTTCATATAGTTTCCTATAGAACTCCTGAACATCTTTTTTTATTAAAGTTGAGTCCCTAACAGTGTTCCCATCAACCTCTTAACTTTTCCATAAAATTGCATCTCTTATGGGAAGTTGCAATTCTATGAAAAAAAAATTGGTGCTTTTGTCTCCCTGCTTCAACCATTGTATCCGAGATCTTTGTCTCCATGCAATCTCCTCCAATCCAGCTAGTTCTTCAAAATCCATAGCCAAGTTTGTCTTTTGTAAAATTTCATCAGTCAAGGGTCTTTGATCCTGAATACTCTCCCATTTTGCAATTTGGTTGAGGATGTCTTCTTTTCTCTGCTTCCAGTTGCCTCTATTATTCTTGCTCCATTCTTTCAATTTTACTTTCAACATTTTTTGCTTCTCAGCTAAAATGTAACCTGCTCTACCTTCCAAAAAAAAGAACGTCACCACTCCTTTACCTTCTCTTTAAAACCTTCCATCTCTAACCACCAAGATTCAAATTTGAAGTATGATTTCTTCCATTCCCAATTCCCACAAGTTAGCATGATGGGATTGTGATCAGAAGTAAAATTTTGGTAGTACTTCTTGCTTAATCTATGTAAATCTCTCCCCCTATGGAACACAATGCAAGAATCTGTCGATCCTTGAGGCACATGTATGATCTTCCCGTCTCCTCCAAGTGAATGATTCTCCAAATAAAGGAGGATCAATCATATTTCCAGCTCGTTAATACAGGCTAAGAAGTCTGACATATCACCATTAATTCTACTGCAGTTTGTCCTTTTTGATGGATATCTTGAAACACTGAAGTCACCACAAATTGCCCAAGGCCCATTAACTTTATTTCTGACCCTCTCAGTCCTTCCCGTAGTGCTTTCCTCACTTCCCTGCTGCAATATACTACTGTAATGTGGCAGCTAAAATCTTCATTGACCCCTGTTGAACCTTCTAGTAATACACTGGCTCCCAACCTCTAGTAGCTCTCCATTCCATACCCTCTTGTCCCAAAGTAATAGAATTCCCCCCTTACTACCCATTGCTTCTTGATGTATTTCCCCCTTCCATCAATTGCCCCAAATAATCTGTAGCAATTTGTCCAGTGAACCATCTATTTTTGTCTCCACCAACACAAATGTCTACCCCCACTGGTGTAGCAACTTTCTAACCATTTGCCTCTTACTATCCCCATTTAGCCCCTTTACATTCTGTGAGAAATATTGGAGAAGAATATTATTGAATTGTGTCTACGTTATTACATTGAGACCCTATTTATAGATACTATATTAGACTCCTTTTCCAACTAGGATACTATAATATAATCTTTTTCCAACTAGGATACTATAATACTATTATAATTCCTATTCCTATTCTAAGTAGGATTGTATTTACCTATTCCTCTTCTAACACTCCCCCTCAAGCTAGTGCATACATGTCATATGTACCTAACTTGTTACAAACGTAATTAATACGAGGATCAATGAAGAGCTTGGTGAGATATCTGCAAGTTAATCACTCGACTTCACAAAATCGACAATCAATCTCAGTGTGCTTAGTCTTCTTATGAAATACTGGATTAAATGCACAACGTCGATAAAACATAGAGTAATAAATTCCTGAATTGCAGTGTTAAACTTCCCAAACCAAGCTCAGAAGACTTTCATACCATAGAGTTACTTACATAATCAATATACAAGGCTACCAAACTCCCCCTGAGCAACAAAATCAGGCGGTTGCTTCATATATACTTCTTTTCCTTGACATAGAAAAAACATTCTTAATGTCCAACTTTTTTCCTGTTGGCAAAAGAAAATCTGAAGTAGAAAGTGCTCGAAATCTGATAGAAAATATATGGATCATCTCGAAATCGCTCTAAGAAAGTCACTTTAAAACTGGTCGGAACTTGCTCATGCGCCAAATTATTAAATTTGATGGCTGAAAATGGACATAAATTGAGAAGTAAAATTATATGGATAGGGTCGGAATGATGACACGACCCTACTGAAAAAGAGAATTATATGGGTAGAATCAGAATGACGACACAACCCTACTAATATGTAAAATTATATGGTAGGGTTAGAATGATGGCACGACCCTACGCAAATTAGATTTGACGAGTCACCGAAAAGATGCATGGAACTACGCAATAAAATCTGAGTCACCAAAAAGACACACAATTCTATGCAACACAGATATGAGAAAGTAGTTCGAAAAATTCACGGTACTACACAAATTGAATATGAGAAGTAGTCCGGAGAGATGCACGGTGCTATACAAATCGAATATGAGAAGTAGTCATCGGAAAGATGGCACGATGCTACACATGATAAATATGAAAAATTAGTCACAGAAAAGATGACACGGTGCTACACAAATTAGATATAAAAAAGTAGTCACCAGAATGATGGCACGGTGCTATACAAACACTGACAGATGTGGGGTTGACACAAAACAATCCTTGAAAGCCACCGAAAATTGACACACAGTGATCTAATCTTTTTTGCTAACATAATCATTGGCCAGACGGGCGGCATATATGGGTTATAGCCGCCCACCAGCAGCGGAAGCTCTTTGATTTTCTACCAAGACTGTAGACTCTCTGATACCATGTGAGAAATGTAAAAGAAGAATATTACTGAATTGTGTCTACATTATTACATTGAGGCCCTATTTATAGATACTATATTAGACTCCTTTTCCAACTAGGATACTATAATACAATCTTTTTCCAAATAAGATTCTATATACTATTATAATTTCTATTCCTATTCTAAGTAGGATTGCATTTACCTATTCCTATTCTAACACATTCCATATGGCCAACTTGACTTTCACTGGTTAGTTAGGGATAGAATTCTCCCTTTGGATCTTGATTCTCCATCTTAGAAGTTTACATCGAAAAACAAGTTCCTCACCTCTTTTGCGACTGTGCTCTTTGTAACTAAAGTCACTACCTTCAAGCAGCTACAGTTACCTTCTCCCCTTTTTATCCAATTTTGACAATAACAAAGAGACCCTTCCGGGTGGTCCAGTGGTTTGGGCTTGAGACTACCATGTTGGAGGTCTCAAGTTCGAAATCCTTTGCCAGCGAAAACAAGGGGTTTGCCTTCTTGGTCAAGCTCGCCACACCGGGCTTGCCTATTGCGAGTTACCTCTCTTATGTGGTTTGTGAGCTATTGTATAGGAGCGGAGGTTTACCCTATATTCACCCAAAGGGTAGCGACTGCGGGTTCCCTTGTCATACAACAACAGCTGCAACATACCCAGTGGAATTCCACAAGTGGGATCTTGGGAGGGTAGAATGTATGCAGACCTTACCACTACCTCATAGACGTAGAGAGGTTGTTTCCCTTGTCATAAAAAAATAATAAAAAGGCTTCCTTCTTATCGCCTTTGAAGTCCACTCCAAATTATTGGCCAAGTTTGGACATATTATCTTGTATCCATGCATTGTAAAGGCGTCGGTTCTGCATACATGACCAAAAGAAAGTCTAAAAAATGAGTCTTTGTAGCATCATAATCATGGATCAAATTGGTCTCCGTATCACGCTCTTGGCCCCCATATTTCTTATGGTATGTTGCTATTTTTCCCTCTGTTCCTAAACCCCTATATCTTCACTTTCTGTTCTTTTGTCAGTTAGCTCCGTCTCTCTTTCAAAAAGAACAAAATTCTCATGAATTTCTTCTTTTCTTTGAGGTGTGATAAATTATGCGGAAGACTCACAAAAAAGCCTTTTGTTTTGGTTTGGGCTTAAGTGAATTAAATTTGCATCAGCCCAAATGCACGAGGGATTAGCCTTTTTGATTGAAAACCCACAAAGACAACTGTCTCTTGAAACCTTTTTGACGGTTGTACTCCACTGGTCCCCACTTCACTATTCAAATTCCGGGCTGGCCCCATATCCTCCACATGCTTGTCTGTCCCCATAAGTACTTCTTCCTTGTAAGTATCAAAAGAAGAGATATCATTCCCTACGTTTTCCTTACTATTTCCATGGAAAGGTTTCTGCAAACTTGCATAGGTCTGAAAAGACCTGACTATTTCACAACTAGACCCACCTCCTTCTCCGGTTAGATACAAGTTCTTCACACCGAAGCGTAAGTGAAAAGGTCAGATTTTCATTTGAGACTTCAATGGAAGATGGAATTTTTGTCCTTGGGCCCTTTCACTCTAATTCTTGCCCACCTCAGGTAATTTTTTTGTTTCCTCCCTAATTTTCCAGCCAACCGCCACACTCTTCCCCAAAATTTCTTCATTGTTTTCTCATCCCAAAGATGTAGGACAGGCCCAAAATCCTAACCTAGAACCAGCCGTACACGGTGGATTTCGATATTGCACTGAAAGTTGGATTCCACCATTCGAGTTTCAGAGCTTGTCCTTTTCTCTCTATTCTACCATAAGGATATGTTCTGCTGCCCTTCTCGATGGGAATTAAAAGAGGAATTGGAAGCCATTCATGTCAAGAACTTGAAGGTTTGGGACCCCTTCCAAATCTGAGATGCCCATCTCCTGACGTCGTTGCGAGTGGGGGCTTCTTCTCCTCCAGTGAATATGCCGACCAAGCATCTTTCCAAGAGAGTATTCTTCTCCTGTCATGGAGTCTTTCATTGACTCAATCCCGCTAGATGGCTACTTTGTAATTACCTTTGACAGTGAATGTATTCATTTTAATATTTTCTTCTATAATAGAGGCCCCACATGTGCTTGACACTAAATGAAATCATCGATTCTGCTGACAAGTTTCTCCCATCCTTCATTAAACTGGTTCTCTGGGATAATGATTACTTTCAACTTTTTAGAGAAGTTATTATAATTCATTTCTTCCCTAGTTTCTTTTCAGTCTCTTTAGTGTTCCTCTAGCTAGGTTTGTATTTTTTCTTTATGTTGAACCTGTATTTTGATGTTTTGTTTTGTAATAAGCTAGAGTAGAGTTTTCTTAATGTGATTTCTTTGTCTATTCCAAACCTGTAATTTTTTTTGTTACCTGCATTTTATTTATATTATTTACTAATTTAAAATTAGCAATTTATTAGAAATATTAAATTTAAGATATAAAATTCAAATAGTTTTTTAATTTTAAAAATGGCAAATTACGTCAAGAGGTTGAAAATAGAAAGTTTTGCTATGTGGGCAAGTTGAAGTTTTCTTAGGTTTGCCCAGCAAACGTACTGGAGTGCACTGCGCTATTTGTCATCCCTAGTTACAATAATACTCAAGAAGTAACAGATTGTAAATCAAGGTGGCTTCCTCTGAGCAAATTTAGGAAAGCCGCAATAGAGCAAAAAGGAAAGCAAGAGAACCTACTGTGTACAAACTATAGTAGATGAGCCAATTAAAGAGAATATTTTTCTATTATGTACTTCCATTAGTATAGGCGAGGGGATAGCGCGAGAGTTGGCAGAATGACAATTGAATCCGCAACGACCAAATACAAGATGTTACATGAAAGCAAGCAAATAATCTTATATTATAAAAATTATATACAATATATCTTACTCCCTCCTATTAATGAAAGACAACAAACCATCTGTGGTGGAACGGTGGTTCTTTCACCCTTAACACAATTCAAGCCCCGAAATGGAGTGCTCTCAAGTAGGATGCACTAAAACTCAGAGTGAGCTTAATAAGGAGCAAATCCAGATTAATCAGGCCAGTGAGTTCTGAACACTACATGCCTGAAGCATAAATAACTAAGGGCTTGTTTGGAAAGCCACCCTGCTAATTGGATTTGGTTAGCAGGTAATTGGAAATAATAACTCTCGGGGGGGAGGGGGGGTCTATTTTTATTTTTTTCATATTAATATATTTTTTATTTCTATTATTTTAAATTTTTATTACTCTAATATTTTTAAGAATACATTTTATTTTATAATATTTATATTTTATTTCCTTCTTATTCTCAATTTTTACTTCATGTGATTCTATGCAATTTTTCGTATTATCTTTTTATTTATTTTATTCTATGTTTTGTCCATTAGCATGATTTATTAATACTCTAATTTTTAAATTAAAGTTGAATTCAATGTTGAATAAAGTTATAAACTTATGTTTTTCCCCTTTAAATCATATTTATGTATGTTATGATGAAATTTGACATAAGAGTATTATGTTAAATTTTTATTTTAAATTTGAAACTTATGTTATATTTTTAGTTTCATTTGGTTTAATGTATTGACTTGATATTCATATTACAAGCCACTCATTTTTTGTTAGATTTGACAGATTTTCTTTTTCTCAAATATTTTAATAATTTTACTATGACATTATATTATAATTTCGCATTTTCATCAAACGTCCATTTCATGATAACCGTAGAAGAAATCTTGTATTTTTAGTTTTTTACGATTGATTTAATTAAAATTTGCTAATTTGAAAAATATCAATTGATGTTTTTATAACATTAGTTAAGAACATATGTTTCAACTGGGTATGTTGTTGTTGTTAAGAACATATGTTTACAAATTAATATATTTTCAAAAGACGAAAAATATCATAAATATTTAATTTAACAATATTTATAAATGTCTTATTTGTCTAATATAAATTTTAAATTTTTAGATAATTAACTTTTATTTTTAAAATTCAATATAACCTTGTAATTACACTTGCACAACTAAACAGTACACTTATAATTGTGTCGTAGCAAATAAACAAGCCACAGTAATTACTAGATTGTGTAATTACTAGGCTGATAATTATTACCCTAGTCACTATACCAATTTCAATTACCAAGTGATTTCCAAGCAGACCTAAGGAAATATACCATCACTGGTACACTGGTAGTTTGAAAGTAACTTGGCTTTCATTTTTTTTTTTTTTTTTTTGATGAAGTAAAGATTTTTATTGTTGGGAGATGCAGAGTTACAAAGTAGTAGAAAAAATAACTAAGAAGCTCCATTACAAACATCACAACTTGTATACTAAAGACAAAGACCTAGCAAAGTTCAAAAAGGTATCCGGGGAATCTATAGGGGACAAATAAACCCAACTGTACAGATACATAAGGCATTTAGCTCTTAGAGATGGAACGGTAGTTGATATCCCATCATGGTATCTTCTATTTCTCATTCCATATACTCCAACAAAAAGAAGTTGGTATCATCTTCCATATTATCTTGATGAGGCTATCAACTTTCCATTTGCTCCCGCTTTCAAATGCATCTCTTATGTTGTGGCATGACCGATTTGAGCCCAAAAGTGTGTTATAGACATGCTCATCCAATGCCACAGGACGTTGTAGAAAAGGTGGCTATGTGTTTCTATTTCCCTTAGGCACATATAGCATCTGTTGACCATTTGAAACTTCCATTTTGCTAGGTTATCTTGTGTCAAACATGTTTCATGCATGGCGGTCCAACAGAAGCAACTTATCTTGCGGGGGAATTTGCTTTTCCAAATACGATTCCATGGCCAACTCTATATGATTGTGTTAAGTGGACCTAGAAGCTCATCGGTTGTCTTCACTGAGAATTCCTTTTTATCTGTAACTCTCCATTTGAATTGGTCTGAGCCTAGGGGGTTGATGTTTTGCTTAGTGAAGTGTTGCTAGCAGATTTATCATTTCCTCTAACTCCCAGTCTTGTAGGTTCCTTCTGAGGTTTAGTTTCTAAGCATTTCCTTCCCTGATCTGATGAACAGTTGACTCAATGTCACTAGCTATCTGAAAAATGTTGGGGAAGTTGGACATTAGAGGAGAATTCCCTACCCATTTGTCTTCCCGAAAGTTGATTCTCTTGCCATTTCCTGCTACAAGACGGTGGAACTATGAGAACTCTTCCCATAACTTGCACATATATTTCCACATTCCAACCCCATACGATTCGTCTGACGACTTTGATCTCAAGTGATTCAGTGCTCCATGCTTGGCAATTATAATTTCCCTCCATAAGCTTTGCTCCTCTTGTGTGTATCTCCATAGCCACTTCATCAGGAAACACTTGTTATGCAGGGATAAAATCTTTTATGCCCAAAACCCCTAGCCTCTTGGGCAAAATGACTTCATCCCACTTGACCAGGTGAAATTTATGCACATTGTTGTTTCCTTCCATAAGGAAATCCTTTATTATTCTGTCAAGTTTTTCCAAAACCTTGATAGGAATGGGGTGGAGACATTATAAGTTGGAAAGCTATCTACCACACTACTGATCAAAGTAAGTCTACCTCCCATAGATAAATACTGCATTTGTCAAAAAGCCAATCTCTTTTCAAATTTCAATAGGACTTCATTCCAGATGCCTTTTGTTTTGATCTTAGCTCCAAGAGGAAGTCCTAAATAGGTTTTTGGAAATGCTCCAATGCTACACCCCAAGATGGTTGCTAGTTCCTCTAAATTAAGCACTTCATTAACAGGGTACATTACACTTTTCAACATGTTAATGGAAGGCAGGAAATAGCTTCAAAAATCAAAAGTGATAGGTTTAAATATAGGATCTGACTCCTTTTAGCCCCAAAAAATCAGTGTGCCATCTGCATATACAAATGTGAGATGTTAACTGCTCTATCCCTCCCTACCTCAACCATTTATCCATTGCATTTGCTTTGTCCAGCATTTTGCTCAATCCCTTCATTGCTATTATGAATAGGAAATGAGAGGGAGAGAGAATTACCTGGCCTTAATCCTCTTTTGGTTTTTTTTTTGTTGGGGGGGGGAATGAGGACTAAGTACTTAATTGTAGATATGTTGAATGTTATCCACTTGATTCATCTTTCACCAAACCTCATTTGCCTGAGGATAGAAATGAGGTAGGACAAATTCAACGAGTCAAATACTTTCTCAGTGTCTAACTTGCATGACAAACCAGCATTTCCCTGTTTTTGCTGCCAGTCTAGGACCTCCTTAGGTACGAAGGAAGCATATGTAATTTGCCTCCCTTGAATAAAAGCATTCTGTTGAACTGAGACCAACTTCCCTATCACTATCTTTAATCTTCCTGCTAGGATCTTTGCAACAATCTTGTAAATACTGCCAATTAAACTAATTGGCATTGGCATGTAGTCACGCATTGGAGTCCAAAGGATTCAAACTAAGCAGGACCAAAACAGAATACAACAACATACCCAGTGAAATCCCACAAGTGGGGTCTGGGGAGGGTAAGATGTACGCAGACCTTACCACTACCACACAGGTAGAGAGGCTGTTTCCTGGAAACCCTCATCACAAAAACCCATCAGCAGAATAAGCTAGATATGATAAACAGGCAAGAAAGAGAAGAACACATGATAATACGTAGATACAAGATAGTAACATATAAAGACAGATAAATAACATATAAAGGCAGACAATTACCACTCCTTCCTATCTACCCTATTATCCTGCTACTCTAATTCTCGACCTCCACTCCTTCCTGTCTAAGGTCATGTCCTGGAATGCAAATTCAGTGTTGCGAGGGAGGAGACAGACACTGATGTGAAGCTGGCCACTCAAACTATCCCCAAGAGGGAAAACTTTAGAAATCTGGGGTCTATCATCCAGAGTAGTGCTGATATCGACGATGATGTCACACATCGTATTGGGGCAGCTTGGACTAAATGGAGGCTTGTCGGGAGTGTTGTGTGACAAGATACCACCTAAACTCAAAGGTAAGTTTTATAGAATGGTGGTTAGACCGTCTTTGTTGTATGGGGTGGAGTGTTGGCCAATAAAGAATGCACATGTTTAAAAGATGCATGTCGCAGAGATGAGGATGTTGAGATGGATGTGTGGTCACACAAGGAGGGATAAGATTAAGAATGAGATCATTCGGGAGAAGCTGGAGGTGGCATCGGTGGCTGATAAGATGAGGGAAGCGAAACTGCGGTGGTTTGGACATGTGCGGAGACAGAGTACCGGTGCGCCGGTTAGGAGCCATGAGAGGTTGGTTTTGGGAGCTACACGGAGAGGGAGAGGTAGACCGAAGAAGTATTGAGGGGAGGTGATTAGGCAAGATATGGCAAATTTGGATCTAACCGAGGACATGACCTTAGATAGGAAGGAGTAGAGGTCGCGTATTAGAGTAGCAGGTTAGGTGAATGGGTGATCTAGAGGTTTAGTGAGATAGCAAGGGTAGGCGGGATTGATGTTTATTGAATGTGTGTTGATTTATCGTATTTACATATTAACATATGCTTTTCGTAGATAGTCGCTCCATTTATTTCGATGTTTTTAGTTATATTTCCCCTTTTGTTCCTTTTGCAATATCTAGTTATTCTACTTATGGGTTGTTGAGTCGAGGGTTCACATGAAACAACCTCTCTACTTCTTATGAGGTAGTGGGAAGGTCTGCGTACATTTTTACCCTCCCCAGACCCCACTTGTGGGATTCAACTGGGTATGTTGTTGTTGTTGTTGGCATTGGCATGTAGTCTCTCAGCTCAATTGCTCCTTTCTTCTTGGGCATGCGTGCTATGCATGAAGCATTGCAAGATTTTGTCAAACAACAATGTGGGTGATAATGTTGCAAGGTTGGCTTTTATTTTTTGTTTATTTTGTTTTTTACCAGAAAATAACTTGGCACGTTAAACATCAAATTGAGCACACATCCATAAAATAAAATTAGACCTTTTTTCAATTAATTATTAGAATAAGGCTTTCAATTTAGGTTATGTATACACAAAAATAGCACATGACACAAGTATCAAAGCCCAAAATTACATTCCCCCTCACACCATGTTCCGCTCAAGTATTTTTTCATTATTCATCATCCCTGTGGATCAAACTAATATTTTCAATACAAAGATGATTGCTAGATATATTGTCTCCCTCAATTTAAATGTCCCATATCCTATTTATTGTGTTGTACAACAAGGTCCACTTGAAAAAGAAATTGTGGAACATATTGTTTCATGAAAAGTAAACAAAATCAATCTTTACTTAAGCACAAATTTTCCCCCATCCTTCAACAACCATATAAAACAAAACCATGAATTGAATACAAAACAGTAAAAAAAAACTAGGGGTCATTTGGTTATTCGCTAGAGTTATGCAGTAATGCATGATTTTGTTAGTCTATCTTCAAGCATGCGCAAATAATATGTAAATTGTTAGTCTCAGGGGCTGCGCTATGCCTAACAGAATCACACATCTTTTGTACAGTTGGGGAGAAGTAGGAGTGGGAGCAACATATAGCGATAGATGGAGAACTGTCCCAGCTTGTATTTGGTGGATTGTTTGGCTAGAAAGAAATGCAGATGATATGAGAGCAAGAGTTGTGATCTTCAAAAGATCAAACTAAATTGTATCAGGCTTTTTTTTATAGATGTATTTAGAGGACACTTAATCCATTATAGATATCCTAGTTAGGATTCAGTTTTCTTACTTTTTTGACAAGCTGTAATTATGATTTTCAGGGTTGTACTGGTTCAATGAATATACACAACTGTTACTTTCTCAAAATATATATATATATATATATATATATATATATATATATATATATATATGTAAATTGACACATAACCTATATATGGTTTAGTTATGTGGGATTGTAGACTGGTAAGCAACAAAGATCGTATTTGATGAGCTGATTAGCAAATAAAATTACACCAAACACGATACTAGTTATGCTGATTTTATTACATGAATAATTCACATCCTAACCAGCAACCAAATGACCCCTTAAGGAATATTGTCTTTGACACCACTCCAATCCCCCATGCACGCACCAAAAGGGCACTCTTTTCTACCCATAAAGAATCTGTACTTTACCTTCAACTCACTCTTTTATTTTACCTTTATCTCTCTATGTCCACTTAACTTCAAAGGATAACAATAAAAGCAGGAGGTGTTGAGGTCTTTCCCTGTACAAGAGGGAGTTGCTCAGATGGTTAGCACCCTCCACCTCCAACCCTAAGATTGTGGGTTCAAGTCATCACAGGAGCAAAAGAGATGGGAGATCCTATTGAAGGATAAAAAAGAAAAAAGGCCCCTTCAAGGTGGCTCAAATAATTTGGCTTAGAACTTTCATAATGGAGTTCTCACGTTCGCAACCCCTTGTCTGCGACAACAGGGAGTAGCCTTCTGCGGGTTCTCTTGTCATAAAAAAAGGTCCTGCCCCCGAGGGTAGCTCAACTGATAATGGTTGAGGGACTTATGTATTAGGTCACAAGTTCAAACCCTGCACCGAGCAAACTAACTCTAGCAATTAAGTGGAGAAAGGAGAAAGGTCATCACCCCAAATTTTGAAGGTTGTGATTTACCCAAAAGGTCGGTTCTAAATAGATTTCTCAGTCATAAAAATAAAATAAAGAGTTGATAACATCCTTGTAAGGGCGGGAATAGATTTCTCAGTCATAAAAATAAAACAAAAGAGTTGATAACATCCTAGTAAGGGTGGTTGTAGATTAGCCTATCCTTGTAAGGGTGGTTGTAGATTAGCCTAAGAAGCACTACTTATGTTACCTAGGCTCTTCATTTTCCTCAACTTACTCTATTTGACATGTATAAAATGTGTGGTCCATTATGTGGATCCTTCAAAGTACCAATACCTTGTTAAATTGGATACATGTAACAGATACTATTCCCCATCCTACCACATACATAAATGGGTGAGACAAAAAGCCATTTAGCATTTGTCCTTTTTTTTTTTTGAAAAATTTTTTTTTTTGAAAAAAAGTCAAAAATACCCTTGAACTATAAGAACAGGTCTGAAAACACCCTACATCCATCTATTTTGCTAAAAATTATCCCTCCACTCAGCTTTTTGGCTCACTTTTACCCTTAAAACTAATAGCCCCATTTTTAAAAAAAAAATACTATTTATTACATGTCATTTTCTTATTGGGTGAAATAAAATCCCACCCCCATTAGATTTTTTCCTTATAATTTATCTGATCCAAAACAACATACCGGCCCCATGACTCAATTTTATCTATTAAAAATATCACAGCAAAAGACTTGTTCAACGAGTATAAAAGAAATTACTATGGCTGTGAAGAATTTACTATTTGGCAGATGAATTGTTTGGTGGGGATGTGAAGAAATATAAGGTGATAAATAGCAATACTGGGGACAAACTTCTTCTTCAAGATAAATACTCTTATGTTAGGCGGATGGAAAAGAGGAATCCTTACAATCAGCACATTTGGATTCGATCCACTTAAAGATCAACTAATTAGTTGCCTAGACGATGACGTTGAAGAACATGAAGAATGTAAAATAATTGAAGGAGTGTTATTAAAGTCTTCCAGTTCCAAAGGGTCAAGAATTAGTTCAAATAAATTTCTTTTTACATTCTTCATTTAATACAAAAAACTTTATTAAACATGCTCCAAAAAGTTTTCTTAAACATGCTCCAATTATTTCTATTAATCATTATAAATATTTGTCATAAGAATAACGATTACATGAATTTTTTTAAAACATAAAAGGAAAATTGGGTCATAGTGCTGGAATACTGTTCTGGGTCAGTAAATTACAGGGGAAAAATCTGATAAGATGGGGCTTTATTTTGCCTTATAAGAAAAGACACATAACAAATAGTTTTTCTTAAAATAAAATAAAGATGGAGTTGTTAGTATCAAGGATATAAGTGAGCCAAAATGTGAGTGGAGGAAAACTTTTAGCAAAATAGATGAATGGGGGCATCTTCAGACCTTTTCCTTTAGTTCATGGGTATTTTGAGCCTTTTTTCATTATTTTTTTAAACAAATAGAACAATATTCATAGAGCCTACTGGATAATCTTATTAGTAGAATCATAAACAATATCAAATGCATCTGCATCATGTTCACAATAGGAACTAGCTAAAATAAGAAAAGCAATAACTAACAAAAGTATCCTATTCTGACATTTGATCTTAACTATTGTTACTATATATGCTGATAAGTTTGATAGAAGCTTCCTGCAAGATCTGGACAGCTCGTTAGCACTTGACTTATAAGATAGAGTCTTTCTTGCTTGTTTAGTAAAGTCAAGCTATGGCGGTTAGGTTGGGGAGGCTTGTTAGGCCACGAGTGCCCTTACTAGTTTTGCGGCTTTGAATGGCAAACGCAAATACCGCCTTCCTAAGTTGCTCGGACCTGCAAGTCAATTGTTTTCTGGGTCTATTATGCTGAAGCTGGGTAATCTAGTTTGAACTCTATGGTTTCTGGCACAACAAGCTCTTTGGTCAAGTACCGGCCACTTACGGAGTTTGAAGAAAGGTTCTGGTATTTCCATTATGTGTATGTGATAAAATTGTAAGAACGTTCTGTGTGTTCCTAAGTTGCATTTCAGTGTCTTCATTTTCTGAAATTAAAGTGTGGAAAAGACAGTCAGAAAATGAAGGGTATATAAAAAAAATGATGAAGAAAGCCATGTTAGCAGATTAGGGTTGGGTGAACCAAGCTTTAGCTGAGGTACTACACCCCTGTCCACCAGTTGCTCGGATACACGTGTGTGCACACAACAGTGTGGATCTAGAAGTCAGATTTGTCATCACCTGAATCCTAGGATTCAGGAATAGGAATAGGAGTATGGGTACATGTGTCAAGACACAACCACATAGGTATATTATGGCATGTATAAGAATATATTTTGACAACTATTTGGAGTTATTAAAATCAAGCTAGTGCAATGAAATTTTTTGTAAACACTTATTATTTTATTCATAAGTTAGCTCATATAAAAACAAAAGTGTTCGGATAAATATGTGAATATATACAGAACATAGCAAAAAAGCAAAGAAACACCTAATTAAACCAATATTTCTTGGCCATAGGTGCCATCAAAGAACCCAAGATACATTGACCAAATACAGTGTCGATCCTACATACACAACCAAATTGTGTGGGATAGACATGGTTGCGTGGATTTTAAAGGATTTGATCAACATAGCCTTGGGGATTGTTATTCTTAGATCACGAATTAATTGGTACTATTTCGAAGTTCACTAGCTGTAGGTACCACATGTCCGTGAAACATAGGTAGACAACTGAGGATTCTTGATAATTGAAGCTTTCCTTGCTCGTCCAGCCACTCCTTGTCCCTTGTCCCTTGTCCCTTGCCCCTTCCCAACCCAAAAACCCCTCAAAACGAAAAATATTAAGGTCAATTTGCTGGTACTGTAGGACTTCTGGAAACAACAGTCCTTTGACTTCTCCTCAATTTTATAATTGAATATATAAGGGAGTTAATTGCTTCTTATTTCAACAATGTCTTATTTCTTTAAGTGTCGCAAAAGACATAGTGCAAAAGACAGAAAGAAGGCTTTGAATCCATCAAAAACTCTATTTTCTGGACATCATGGAAGGGAAGGACCAAAGCTACTTCGAGGAGTTCTTCCATGAAGGCTAGTTGCTTAGTGAATCTGTTTGGCTGGAGTAATCATTTGCTGGTACTGTAGGACTTCTGGAAACAACAGTCCTTTGACTTCTCCTCAATTTTATAATTGAATATATAAGGGAGTTAATTGCTTCATATTTCAACAATGTCTTATTTCTTTAAGTGTCGCAAAATACATAGTGCAAAAGACAGAAAGAAGGCTTTGACAATCCATCAAAAACTCTATTTTCTGGACATCATGGAAGGGAAGGACCAAAGCTACTTCGAGGAGTTCTTCCATGAAGGCTAGTTGCTTAGTGAATCTGTTTGGCTGGAGTAATCATTGTGATGGAAATAATATTAATCAGTTTTGGAAATTTGTTCTCTCTTTTAAGATTTATTTATATATGAGTCAATGTTACTTTCTAAAATATAGCATTCACTGGATGCAACAGAGCAACAAAACATTTGTTACCTGATATAGAAAATGTGTCACAAAACGCAAAAGAGATCCTACCAAGTCATGACATCAAGAGGTTAATTTACTAAACGAGAGAAGCTGAGCATAAAATGTTTAAAGATGAAAAGCGCATCATTAAAAAGACTTTTAGGGTAAGAGAAGAACTTACATAAAATTCATATTTGGGAGTTTCCATAGTCTAGACCTTGTGCAAAAGAACCTTCATACATGAACTGTCAATTCCCATAAGAAGTATTAGGTGTCTTGTTAAATAATATCCATGGAACTTAATTTTTCAAGGTCAAAAGAACTACTACACAGTGAACTAAATGAGCCAAAGAAGGAACAGAAGAAAATGCCACCACGTTACCTGTGTATTGGACCCAAGCTGACTTCCAACTATATCTTTTCTAACGGATGCATCTCCAACCCTTGCAGATCCCTTGGCATCTCCCTGATATTAGTTTCAAATCACAATGCAGTTTTAATGAAAACTCAAGAGTTTAAGAGAATAAGGAAATCCATCTCAATGATGTAGAAAACCATGTGTACCTCCATCTGCAACACCATTGATTGACCCATGCAACCCAGCAGAGAAAGTTGTCCAGAAACCACAGAAACAACATGTACTTAGTTGATTACACGATAATATTCAGTTGAACGAAATTTTGAGACTACAATTGTAAAGTCCATATAAACTAAAATACACAGTGCAACATTTAGAAGATCATGCACTAGTCCAGATATTCTCTTATCAATTTCCTTGCGAAACAAATGAAGAAGAAGCCAAATAGAACATAAAATAAAGAAAATAAAGTTGTTCATATGAGAAACCAGTCCCAAAACCATTTAGGACATGAAGAAGAAT
Organism: Solanum rostratum; assembly: GCA_029948455.1. Classification (NCBI taxonomy): domain Eukaryota; kingdom Viridiplantae; phylum Streptophyta; class Magnoliopsida; order Solanales; family Solanaceae; genus Solanum; species Solanum rostratum. The sequence goes on from CM057053.1 coordinate 26,714,989, forward strand.
TGAATTTACCTCTCTGTACCTAGTCAAATAGACCTTGAGTGGTTCAATGTAATCCTCAAATCCTAAGGTAGCCAGGGCTGATAGTAAATCATCTCCATTGATCGTCTTTCTCTTCTCTTTCTGACACTTGTCACTTGCTCTATAAAATAAATAGAGATCTCATATGAAACATGCAAGGGGAGTGGCTGTTACTTCCACGTATCATCATTTTACTAAATCTTGGTGTGAATATGTATAGAAGTCCACCCTCTAACAACAAACATTTAACAATGTAACACGTCTTCTACCTTTACACAGTACCAACAGATATATGTGGATTCTAACTTCCCAAGAATTAAATACTGGCGACGTCTTTCCGAGTATTTATATAAAGACATCTAGATAAAATATACCAACTTTTATTGAAACTGGTAAAACAGCATCTAGTATAAAACTTGTATGATCCAGAAAAAGAAATAACATTAAAACAATACCAGCCATGAGATCCTTGCTACACAGATACTTTTTAAGAAAGGTAAATACCATGTTGAAAATGACATAGCCTATGAGCATACACAGGACCTAACAGTAAAAGGAAATATTCGATCTCCCAAATACTGACACACACACACAACCGACTTTTTAGGTCTCTGACAATGCTTTGTATTCCAAATTTTCTTGGTGAGCATGGGAAAGAATTGTCACACCTAGCAAGTCCTCTTTTTTTATAGATTTTCCATAGAAAGTGGTTGATACACCTTTTCCATTTTATTTTTGCAATCCTCCCTCCCGACTGTCTCATAGCTCCAACCTACTATTCTTGTCCTCCCCGTTTTTCATGTTTCTCTCAAGAGCGTCATCAAAATGGAAGGTAACTCTACTCCACCTCTCTTATAGCCATGTCCTCTTTTGCCGTAATATTTCCATTCCAAAAAGATGACTTACCCCATCAAGGACAGGATGCATTTATGATTCCCTTGTCTACTAATTGTCAACACATCTTCCGCTGTATTCTTTTTCCCCTTACGGAGCAGAAAGTGACCACATGTCCATGATTCTCCTGCCTCAAAAATGCCATGAAGCTTGATATTGCTAATCATTGAGGATTTGGCAGGCAAGAATAGTGAAAGAGATGAAATAAAGGAATGAAAGCAGCCATGGAAGAGTGGATGGAATCTCCAGTGGGAGATTTGGCTGCCATGTAATTCATGGAAGAGTCATTAACCAGATTTCATTTAAGTAAGCTATTACCTTCCCTCCTTCTTTGTTAATTGTGATGGAAGAACACCAACCAGACATCCTATTGATGTTGAGAAATCTTTTAAAAGGCTGTTTTTGTCATGTATTCAAATTTTCGAAAAGAGAAAAGGATAATACAGAAAACAAAAAAAAATTAAAAAGTCTAAGACTATTGAGCTAAAAAGGTAATACAAAGTAGTTGTCTATCTGCATACACATAAGCAGATAAAAAATTTCCAAGGATAATACAGAAAACAAAAATAAAACAGATACTCTAAAACGGAACCATCTGTGCGTAAGAGGAATTACAACAAAATTTCTTGAAACGATAAATTACCAAGATTATAGAAACCTCTAAGCGTAGAGTTTAAAGTTAGAAACTTACCCAGTACAATGCCAAAATATCTCAGTTGGCATAGCGATCTTTATGATTTAGTATGAACGTACTATAAAATTCGCATTCCTCCATTTCAGGATATACAATTGAACACTGAATAGAGGTAAATTAGACAGTTTTCTAATTCAACGAAGCAACAAAGAGAAATAGAAGCTTACTCGCTAGTGATAAAACTGATGAATTCAGATACGCATTCCTGAACAGTGTCCTTAGAATCCTTAGCGATCTTCCCATTAGCAGGCAATGCCTTCTTCATTATGCGTCCAATATTAGCGATCGGTAGGTACCTGTCCTGTTCTCTCAAGTTGGACTGAGGACTCGGGTCTCCGCCACTCTCATGGCTTCCGCCGCCTCCTGGACTTGCCGGCTCCGCCATCCTCACTATACCCGAACCCTAAGTTTGTGAGCGGGTGATCAAAGAGGATATTTGGTTGGTTTTGTTCAGTGTCGTTTGAGAAAGTTTGTATTTGGCGGAAAATGGATGCTTCGCTTTAATGGCTTTTCTGCGCTCTGCAGTGAGATCCAACGGCAGGGAGTAGTAAAGGAAGAACCTATTTTTACGCACAAGGCCTAGACCATCTTATTCTCCTTCCCTTTATGAAATACACATAATGCACGAATTTGTCTTTTTAACTTCCACTTCAATTTGACATACATGTTCTATCAATTTTGAATTTGCATAAATAGAGAACTAAACTTCTATAAAGTTAAATAAATAAATACACACTTCTTATGCATAACACCACAATAAGTGTCACCTAAAATCCTATGTAGAATGTGAATTGCCACGTACGACGTCAAGTAGAATAGATGTGTCTACTCGTTTAACTTAATACAAATTTTTATATCGATTTGTGAAATTCAAAGTTAAGAGGCATAAATATCAAAAGAGATCAAGTTAAATGACGAATCCAGAACCAATTTGAGCCATAAATACACTAAAGTGATACAAATAAGTCATGGATTTAAAAAATAACCAAAATAAGCTTAATGTAAATGAGCCTCATCAAGATCTGGATAACTGGAGAAAGCTCTACTAGAGTGAATCAACTACCTAAAATGCTATGTAGAATGTGAATTGTCACGTACGACGTCAAGTAGAATAGATGTGTCTACTCATTTAACTTAATACAAATTTTTATATCGATTTGTGAATTCAAAGTTAAGAGGCATAAATATCAAAAGAGATCAAGTTAAATGACGAATTCAGAACCAATTTGAGCCATAAATACACTAAAGTGATACAAATAAGTCATGGATTTAAAAAATAACCAAAATAAGCTTAATGTAAATGTTTTTTACACTTTATAAAACTTTTCAAATGGAGCTTTACATATAGCCATCAGATTTTCGTTATAAAGTGTAAAAAATAAAGTATAAAATTTTTTTACACTTTATAAAGTGTAAGTTTTTTTTTTTTACACTTTATTACAGATTCTACACCTCCTTTTTTCACTTTACCAAAAATAACTTTACCTACTTCTTTTTCCTTCACCTTGATCCCCATACCCGATCCCACTGGTCCCCCTTCTTTATACATTCTTCTCTTCACTGGTCCCCAAACCCAGATCTTACCCCATATTAATAGAAGGTTCTGAAAATTCTTGCAAATTAAAAGTACATAACAAGATTCAAATCGGGTATTTATTTCTTTTCATCTTTTATTTATTAATCCTTCATCTTCTATCATGCCTACACTAACTACAACTCAAGAAAATAAATGGTTCGATGGGTCTAAGTTGCTACAGTCAAACCTTATTTTCTTACATAGCTATGTAGAGAATTGTGCATATTGCAATGCAATAGTAGATACCAACAACAACCAACAGTAATTCTCATGATCGATGCAAAGCATGAGTCAATTATTTTTCTTTTTTCCCTTTATTTTGTGATTCTTCAACCTAAATCAACCTAGACATACATTTGTAGGACATATTTAAACACTGTGGTTTGGCTAGCTTTTCAAGTAAAAAGTTGATGTTTTGGGGTTTGTTCAGGTCTCTTTTTCTCTTAAGTATAAATAACTTATCCCTAGTGGTTGCCCCCTAATGACAAGGTTGAGATACTTAATCCCTTATTCATGGAAAATGTATAGTTATCAGGTGCACATGAGCCCATTCATTCATGACTATAACATATGGTAGAAAATAAATGTTATTTGTGATATGGACTATGTCCAGAAAAGGAGAAGAAATGGAAACTGCAATATTGTATATCCTTCCTTCGGATTGTCAAAGTAGCTAGCAAATGGTTTAAGGTTCCTACGCACCAATTATTTTGTTGGTGAATTGCCTTCAAGATTCGTGAAGTTGGTGAAATTACAAGAGTTGTAAGTGCATGTTGACTCTAATTTTCTTGGATTGCACCATTTAATCAACTTGTCAATTGCAATCATCCTCTCTTTATGTTTTTTTCCTATTCTATTTTGTAGTTTTTCTCAAGGGAATAGCTTATCTGGAAAAATTCTAGCATACATAACCAATTGGACAGGACTTGAAGTGTTGTAAGTCCAATTATGTGAAAGCACTATTATAACAAGGATAGTTTATATTAGTTTTCAATTTAACTTCTTTTCTTGATATGGATCAGTTAGAAAATAATTCTGAAGGCCCCTAGCCAGAATTCTCAACATTGGAAAATATTTTTTGCCGAGAAGAGTTTTCTTTGAAGATGCATTTATTTATAGTAGCTAGTATACGAAAATATTATAGTATTTTGAAATTTTTGGTTGATAATTTCTCCAACTATATAATCTTATATATGCCTAGAAAATTCAGCAACGTATTCACAAGAGGAAGCGCATATGATTTTCTCGATCTATCGCATTTGACTTCTTTGGAAGAATTGTAAGCTTAATATCCTTTGACTCCTTCTGAACTAAACAAATATTTCTCAATATCATATGATATTAACATGCAAATTGACTACTCATGATACTGACAAGGCCTATATTCCATGAGAACCAAAATAGTTGCCAAAACAAATTTAGTATGTTTAGACGACCTCCACCTTATAAGTGAAACTATTTGAGGCATGTTGATCACACAAATATGACCACTTTAGGATGCAGAACCAATTCAATTCTCTTATCTTTTGACTTTATGACACCAAAGTCGAGCACCACATTTGTCTTCACGATAGAAAATTACATGGCCAAGTGCTACTAACATTGGGATACATTGGACCATTTGTTGGTTTTGCCACAATTAGTTCCACAAATTTATTTATGATCTATGAGCATGATCACCTTTATTTTTTCTCATTTTCACCGATTTGCAAGATCCCCTTTTTTATACTTTTAATAAGATCAATGATTTGTCATTTCATCTTAACTAAGTTTAAAGGAGTATGATGTGCATTAGTTAAATTAAAGTAAATAATTAATTAGTACTATTAGAAATTAATAGAATCTTTTTTTACAATATATCATGGAGCATGTTGTGAATCTTGGGCCAGTTGACCGTACACGTCTCTTCTCTCAGGATAATAAATAATTAATAAGTACTATTAGAAATTAATAGAATTTTTTCTTACAATATATAATGGAGCGTGTTGTGAATCCTGGGCCAATTGATCATACACTTCTCTTCTCTCCGGATAAACATAAGTCAGAATTGTTATGGAAAGGTGAGATATAATTTAACAGTCTTATGAAGACAATGCGCACAAATGATGCTTGGAATTTATTCCGTCATCGACCTCATAAGTGTATTGAGGAGATCCTCCATAGGTCTGGCCCGTATCATGTAGTTTTCGTAGGTAGGATGCAGTATGATTGTGCCCTTATTATGTCCATGGTTAAGCATTGGTGGCCAGAGACTCATTGCTTTCATTTACCATTCGGTGAGGTCATGATTACATTGCAGGATGTGCATGTCTTGTTTGGCTTGTGCATCGATGGTAATGTTATGTACTTGCAAGATGCTGCACAAAGGAGACGACCATGTAACATCCCCCTAATTCATCCTACTTAGATCAAGTAGATGCCTAGAGAAAACTGAGAAACATTACTGAGGGAAATCACAAAGCCCATCTACGGCCCATGGGTGAAGGCGTGAAGCCTTGTAGGTGCCCTTGTGACTTAGTGAAATCTTTCTAAGTTTGAGGCCCATGAACGAGGTAATGTATGAATCGTATGTTCTTCCACGACCAATTGATTGGGTTCCATAGATTGATGGCTTAAAAATCAACTTTTCGAGATATTGGATGACGAGTTATTAGGCGAACCGTCACCATACTTATGGCACATAAAGGAGGTTTTGTAGATTGATGATCTAGAAAACTAAGATTTCTGAACCTTGAAAACACGAGTTATTAGACGACTCATTACCCAATTTATGAGCCATAGGAAGTGGTTCGTAGATTCTATATCTAAATTCTAGTTGTTACGTCGGGAAATGACTTTCGGGTTTAAAAATTCGATTTAAGACTTAATTAGATTTTAAGTAAAACCGAATCTTTAAGAAATTAGAGTCGCCACTTAATTTTTAGGAAAAATTAAGAAAAACCAGTTAAATTATTTTTAAAAGAATTAACAGAAAAATCCTTTTAAAAAATCCAAAGATTAGGTTCGGGTTCATATTTCTATTTCGGGAAGGTTTTACGCACCCGAAATATCCGCTAACATGCGGTTATCCGACGATTAAATATTTTGACTAACTTTGAAATAGTATGATTTTTGTATCATTAACTTTGAAAAAATTAATATATTTTAAGGGTAAGAAAAATAGAATATTTAAGTTTCTATTTATATTTTAATCAATTAAAATTAATTAAGTAAACTAAATAAAGAAAGTTTAATATAAAAATCTAACTAATTTTTATTTAATTAAACGGAGTTGAATGGATTTAACCAACTAAGTATTTTAAAGAAAAAGTTGTACATATATTTTTTTTCAAAAAATATTTTAGGGGAAAAGGTGTTTGAAATATTCTAAGAAGTATTTTAGAAGAATTTAATTTCTTAAAGGGGGATTTTAGTCAAGATCACGAAAACGACGTAGATGGCTAACTCGGGGAAACTTAATTAGATTAAAATACAATAAAACAACATAAATTAAAATTAATGATAAAGGTAATTAAATAATTACTTCAAGCAAAATAATATAAGCAAAAATAAACAAGATAAATTATATGGGATTGGGCTTTGGCAAGCCCAATTCTCAAAACCTGCAATAAATTAAATTATTGGGCCTGCCAAGCCCTTTTAAAGGATGCTGCCCGATTGGGCCTTTGGCCCATATTTCTGCTGCACACAAAGTTGGGCTTTTGGCCCTCTTCCTTTGAGTTTTGACCCTGTTATATACACTGGTTGTATACCAGTGTATATAGTGTGTATATTGCTGCATATAGGTGCGTTGCCACTTCAAAAAAATAAAACATTCGCAGTTCCGAATAGCCGGACATAAGCCGAGATTGACCCGAGACTCAACGAAGTGCAAGGAGGAGTCAAAAATAGACTCGGTTCAATATTACATGCAAAGAAAATAAAGATAAGGAATGAATAATGAGAAGTATTATATCTCACAAGTGATATGCAACTCATAACTTGCATGACAACACAAAATCATATGAGAAAAGAGCTTGTACAAATTGAGACAAGTACATATAATACAAATGTATATCTATATATATATAGGTGTATGTAGGATGCATAGACACATAGGTAATGCAATACATGACGTAGATATAGATGTACATCTATTGCAAAATGGCACTATAACCAACAATCTTCAAGCTTCATAAATACATTCATGTATATGCATTATGTGTATATGTGTATAGGTGTATATATAAATACATAGACATTGTAATAACACTATATGACCAAATAAACTAACAAACTTTCAACTTATATACATTTGTATACATACATGTAGAAATGCACATTATTTGTATATGTATTCATAGATATGGCAGCCCAACAAGCGAATGGATAACATTTAAAAGTAAATTCGAGCTTATATGGATATATATATGTAGATATTCATATATATGTGCGTGTATACAGCTATATACACACCGTGATACGACTACACTTGCCATATAACCAAACAAACTCTCCAAGTTATACATACCTATACATGCGCATGCTGATATATATATGATATACAGAAGATGACCAACAAACAATACATATATTCAAACATTCTTCAAGTTTTATACATACATATACATATATATGTCTTCATATACATAGATATACAACAAATAACCGCCAAAACAAGCATATATTTAAACATTCTTCAAGTTTTGTACATGTATATGTAGATATTCAGCTATATACAGCCATTCAAACCAACATATACTCAAACATTCTTCAAGTTTTGTATATATACGCAAGTATACGTCATCTAAACTAACATATACCTAACCATCTTCGAGCTTTGGACATATATACACAAGTATACAGCTTCTAAACTAACATGCACTCAACCATCTTCAAGTTTTGGACGTATATACACAGATATACAGAGATATACAACATCTAAACTAACATATACTCAACTATCTTCAAGTTTTGGACATATATACACAAATATACAAAGATATACAGCTTCTAAACTAACATATACTCAACTATCTTCATGTTTTGGACATACATACACAGATATACAGAGATATACAGCTTCTAAACTAATATATATTCAACTATCTTCAAGTTTTGGACATATATACGCATATATACAGAGATATACAGCTTCTAAACTAACATATATTCAACTATCTTCAAGTTTTGGACATATCTACGCATATATACAGAGATATACAGCATCTAAACCAACATGTACTCAACTATCTTCAAGTTTTATACATGTATACGTAGATATACAACAAAACCAGCCATCGGAGTCAACATATATTCAACTATTCCTCGAGTTTTATACATATATACGCAGATATACAGCAGGATACATAGATATACAGCCAAACCAGCCATCAAAATCAACATATATTTAACATTCTTCAAGTTTTATACATATATACGCAAATATACAGCAGTATACATAGATATACAGCCAAACCAGCCATCAAAATCAACATATATTTAACATTCTTCAAGTCTATACATATATACGTAGATATACAGCAGTATACAGCCATCAAAATCAACATATATCCAACTATTCTTCAAATTTATACGTATATACATAGATATACAGCGGTATACAGCCATCAAAATCAACATATATCCAACTATTCTTCAAGTTTTATACATATATACATAGATATACAGCAGTATACAGCCATCAAAATCAACGTATATCCAACTATTCTTCAAGTTTTTATATGCGTATATTCTGTATATACATGTACCTATTCATATGCAAACATGTATACCCAACAACATTACAGCAAAAGATAAATCCGACATGTTGTTGATGTCAAACTAACAGCCTCAAGAGAGTCGATGAACCAAACCAGTAGAACATTTTGACAGCAAAACCCAAGGCAAACATCCGAACAAAACACATACCAAGCTATTGATAAAATCTATACTTGTTCATAAAGTTCAACTGAGAAATCAAGCCATTACCTCGCGGGGGGCAGCGAACAGGACAAGACGAGCTCGAGAAGGAACTTCGACGCTACCAAAGTCGAGACTTTGTCGACTTCAACTCCGGAACTCCAAACTTGGATTCGACCAACCAAGTTCCAATCCTTTTTCTCAAAAGACAACTCTTAATTTCAATCTATATCCCTTAAAGTATAAAAATCTTTTCAAGCAGTGAACTTTTTTTCTTTTTCTAATCTGAAAACTCAAAAAAAAAATTCCCCAAATCAGTGAACAATTGGGGCCTTTTATACCCCAAAATTCGCGCACCAAAACCAAGAAATCAAGGGGCAAAACCGAGATTGAATCTCAAATGGGACCTCTCACAAGTCTCACATCCTAGCCGTCGATTTGAATCGACGGCTCGGATGTGAGATACGTGGAAGGTCCCTGACGTGCAGGGACAACGAAAAGGAGGAGATGGAGTGCGAATATGGCCAAAAAATGGCCGAAATGGCCACTGTTGGCCGAAGCTTTTTCTGGTCCGCGGCTCTCTTTTACTTTTCCGCTTCGATTTCGAGGTTATGGGGAGAAGGAACGCGTGGGAGGGAGTAATAATAGCTTCTTGGTATTGGAAATGGCTGAGCTTTGCTGCCATCTCTCTGGTTTCGAGCTTGGGGACGGGAATGGGGGAAAGGGAGGTGGGGCTGCGCGGGTTTGGGGAAGGGGAAGAGAAGAAAGGGTTTAATTAAAATGTGGGCCGGGTCGGGTTAGGAAAGAAAGGGGGCGGGTTGGGTTTTTTATTAAAAAAAAGAGTGGGCCGGCCGGTTCTGGGCTGGGGAAGGGATTATAGGATTGGGCCTGGGTCAGATTTTAAAAGTAAAAGGGTTTGAGGAAAGTATTTAAAGACTAACCACTTAAATTACATACATAACCAATCTGAAAATCAATCGATTAATTCGACCACGAAACGAATTAGTATAAATTAATTAAGGAGCTTTTGAATGTTAACGACTTATATAATACACAACATAAAAATATATAATACGAAAAAGTAAAGTAAGACGATACGCAATATATGAATCTAATAAAAAATTAAAAATCCAAAGATTCGATCATAAAATTATTTGAAAAAAATATTTCTTGCATTTTTGAAAGCTAATTAATTCAAGTCGTTAAAATTAATAGCTCGATGATCAATTTATATTGTGGAGGGTAAAAATTGGGTGTCAACACTAGTAACCCAAACATTGGACACCCTCACCTATGAGAGGCTACTTATGGCCCATAGGTGGAATCACAACCCATAGAGGGGGTTCGTGGTTCCTATTGATAGCTTTAGGAGGGGCATTCTTGACTTTTCCTAACCTTTTGAATTTAAAACCTATGACGTTTTAGACTCAATTTAGGTCCCTTATTATTACCCTAGGTGTATTATTTCTCATATACACTTAAAGAATCTTGAGAGCATCGAAAGAGGGAGGAAAAATGAGGGTTTTGATTTCAAGCTTGAGGATTGTCAAGAGGTTGATCGTTCCTCCTGATTCCAAGTATGTAAGGCATCCTAAAGCGTAAGACTGAGTTTGTCCACGCATCCTTTTATTTATTCGAGTCGAATTTATGAATAAGAATTGAGTATTGAAAATCCTATGATACCAACTTTGAGTTTCTTGCATTTACTTTGAGTCCTCATGAGAGAATATAAACAAACTTATGCACTACATTCCTGTTTATATGAAATTGGGAACGAGACTCTTACTTGACATCATGAGCCCTAATTTTGCAATATTCTATGAGATTTTGCATATTAATTTAACTGAGATCATGAGCCTGACTATCTGAGTTGGGTGATTTGGGTGCTAATTGAGCATGGGGAGCGTATCATATCTACATGCATATCTAATGAGCGTCTTATGTATTTTATGTGATGAGTATGACCGAGTGGATTCTAAATGACCATTTGAGTTTGAGTCATGATTGTATGCATGATTGATTTCCCTGATTGGTTGAGTCATTGAGTGATTGAGTTAAGTTGATTTGAGATAATTTAAAGAGATGATTTTGAGTTGATTGCCATGAGCATGTTTTAGTCTTAGGAAGATTATTGAGCACCAATATGGGAGTGAGTAAATAATACTCTAACCCATAAACTATGTTTCCAGCATAGGATAGTTGTGTAGTTAACTTTGGCAACTCATGTTCCAAAAGATGGACATTTACTTTGGATCCAAGACAAAGAATTAATCATCCTTTATCTTGGCAAGTTTAGGACGAGTGTGGCAATGACTTCGCCTTCGTTGTACATCACCAAACTAAAGGTTATGGGAGTTATGTTGGTTAAGAGAAACTCTTAAGTAACACTTGATTGAGCAATGTTTTAGACTAAGTTACATCATATTGAGTCCATTTTCAAAGTATGATTTCAAACTTTAAACTTTGCATATTCACTGAGTTGAGGAGTTGAGTCCGAGTCGAGTTGACTATTGAGCTTGAGCTTTACTGTTTCTTTGCGCTATTTCACATACCAGTATATTCCATGTACTGACGTCTATTTGGGCCTACAATGATACAAATACAGATGGTAGGGGACTTCAGCCGATGCACCGTTGAGGTCCAGCTTCTTGATTCCAAATTGGTGAGCCCTCTTTGCGGTCTGGGGAGCTTTTTTATCTTTTATTGAGTATTTCTATTTTATTTGATTTACGGTAGCCATGGCTTGTCATGGTGCCTTCTAGACAGTTTAGATAGAGGGTTCATAGATTGGATTCAAATTGTTGATGTGATTGATGTTGACTAGCTTCTTTCATACTAGTCTTCACTGCATTTGAGTTAGTCTGTTGGTATTTATTTATTTTCAGCTTTTCTTGAGTATTTTCTTCTGCTGTTGAGTTTGATGTGACGATGAGGCCAGGTGGTTCTCTTGGGAAATCAACAATGATCCTTCAAGTGCTAGCCACGCCAAGGGTACCCTCCTGGGACGTGAAAAACTTGATATTAGAGCACAGAGTTCAAGTGTCCTAGGGAGTCTATGAAGTTGTGTTTAGTAGAGTCTTATTTATGGGTGTGTTATGCATCACACTTTATAAGCAGGAGACTGTGAGACATTAGGAAAGGTTACACTTCTTTTGTATTCAAAGTTCGTACAATAGAGTTTAACTCTATGAAGTTCCTTTCTAACTTATGTGTTACACATTTGCATATCATGCCTCCTAAGGTACCGTTGCCCGCATAGATACCCCAGCTGACAATATGAGAATCCTCCTTCAGATGTGCCTAATCAGATGGAAACAAGGGGTCGAGGTTAACAAGCTAGAGCCACCAGTGTTCCACAAGCACCTACTGCTCCACCTACTTCTACTATAGAAGCTGATTTTAGAGGAGCCATTACCATGCTCACTCAGTTGGTGACCGCCTCGAGCGGGGATTGGAGTTTACAACCTTCTAGTTCTATCTGTCAGGAACTAAGTTCTATAACTAGGCTTAGGGATTTTAGAAGGATGAACCCAGCAGTCTTCACAGGGTCGAAGGTAGAGGATGACCCCCAAAACTTCATTGATGAGACATGGAAGGTGTTGAAGGTCATGCATGCGACTAAGGTTGAGGGAGTTGAATTTGCCTCTAATAAACTTAAGGATGTGGCGAACCTTTGGTATAAATAGTGGGAAGAGGTTCGAGGTGAGGATGCCAAGCCTGCTGAGTGGAGTGAATTTGAGAGTGTTGTCCTTGATCACTTTTTCCCCCAAGAGTTAAGGGAGACGAAGGTTGAAGAGTTCATGAACTTGAAGCAGGAGGGGTTGACCGTTACAAAGTATATCCTCAAATTCATCCAGCTATCCAGGTATGCTGAAGAGATCGTTTAGGACATGTGGGCAAGGATAAGGAAGTTCATATCTGGCTTGGGTAAACATGTGAAGAAGGAGTGCAAAGTGACATTGTTTATCCTGAGCATGGATATCTCTAGGCTCATGGTTTATTCCCAACAACTTGAAGAGGATGAAAAGAGAGATAGAGAGGAGCTTTTAAGCAAGAAGGCTAAGTCAGTAGGACTTGAGCCTAATCAGTCTAAGCAAAATAAGGGAGACAAGTCCTACTTCTAGAAGAGATATAACAGTAATGCACTATCTTCAGCCAGTGCACCAGCTTTGAGTAACAAGAATGATCAAACGTCCCAAAGTCAGCAGAACTTTAGAGCACAGGGCTCTCAATTATAGGCCAGTGTGACCGTTTGCTCGAAAGGGAAGCCACCTTGTGGGAAATGTGGCAGGATGCATTTGGGGAAGTGTAAAGAGGGAGGTAATGGCTGCTATAAGTGCAGCCAAATGGGTCATTTTCAAATGGGGTGTCCATTATGGATCAATAAGGTCCAATCTTCTGCTACGACACCATCAACCAAAGGTATTTAGAGAGGTACTACACTAGGAACTAGCGGTGGAACAAGCCATCTGTATGCTATGGGGAGCCAATAGGACCAAGAGGTTACACCATATGTTGTAACGAGTACGCTTCAAGCCTTTACTTTTGATTATTATGAATTGCTTGATTTGGGTGCAACTCTGTCATTTGTGACGCCATATGTGGCTAGTAGATTTGAGATTCTTCTTGACTGCTTGCTTGAGCCCTTTGTTGTTTCTACTCCTGTTAGTGAGTCTATCTTAGCTGAAAGGATTGGAGATGGTTGATTTCGACATGATTCTTGGGATGGACTGGCTCCATGCCTGTTATGCCTCTGTCAATTGTAGAACCTGGACCGTTAAAATCTAGTTTCTGAATGAGCTTGTCATAAAGTAGAAGGTTGATTCTGTTACGCCTAAGGGTAAGCTTATTTCTTACCTTAAGGCCAGAAAGCTAATCTCTAAGGGATGTATCTATCACTCGTGCGAATTAAGTTTGACAATGTTAAGCCTCTTATCCTTGAGCCTGTCCCAATTGTAAATGAGTTTCCTGAAGTGTTTCCTAAGGATCTACCTGGAGTCCCTCTTGATAGGGAGATTGCCTTCGGAAATGACATTCTTCTTGACACCTAACCCATCTCCATTTCACTGTATAGAATGGCCCCTACTGAGTTGAAATAGCAGTTGAAAGATTTGCTAAAGAAGAGATTTATTAGGCCAAGTATTTCTCCTTGGGGTGCTCATGTTCTATTTGTAAAGAAGAAGGATGGTTCTGTTAGAATGTGTATTGATTATCGCCAACTGAATAAAGTAATAGTCAAGAATAAGTACCCCCTCCTAAGGATCGGTGACTTATCCGACCAACTTTAGGGTGCCACTATTTTCTCTAAGATAGACCTCAGATCGGGCTATCACCAGTTGAAAGTGAGGGAATGTGACATGTTGAAGGCGACTTTTTGAACCTGATATGGTCATTTCAAATTCTTGGTAATGTCCTTTGGGTTGACAAATGCACCTGCAACCTTTATGGACTTGATGAATAGAGTATTCAAACAGTACATTGACATGTTCGTGATTGTGTTTATTAACGACATTCTGGTGTATTCCCGAGATGAAGAGGAGCATTTTAATCACCTTCGAATCACTTTGTAGACAATCAAGGATAATGAGTTGCGTGCAAAGTTTTCGAAGTGTGAGTTTTGACTCATTTCTGTGGCATTCCTAGGCCATATAGTTTTGGATGATGGTATCAGAGTGGACACTCAAAAATTGAAGTGGTTAAGAACTGGCCAAGACCAACCTCTCTGACTGATATAAGAAACTTCTTGGGTTTGGCCGACTACTACTGTAGATTTGTTGATGGATTCTCTACCATATCTAGACCATTGACTAGACTGATTCAGAAGAAGGTCAAGTTTCAATAGTTTGATGAGTTTGAGAGGAGTTTTCAAGAGTTGAAAACAAGGTTGACCACTACCCAGGGTTGACCTTGCCCGAAGGTGCTGATGGATTCATTATTTATTGTGATGCCTCAAGAGTGGGATTGGGATCTCTATTGATGTAAAAGTGTAAAGTCATTGCTTATGTTGTTAGGCGACTCAAGGTACATGAGAAGAATTATCCCACCCATGACTTAGAATTGGCAGCAGTGGTGTTAGCTCTCAAGTTATGGCACCACTACTTATATGGGGAACATGTTGATGTATTTACGGACCATAAAAGCCTACAATATTTCTTCACCCAGAAGGAGCTTAATTTGAGGCAGTGGAAATGACTTGAGTTACTCAAAGACTATGATATGAACATCCTCTACCACCTGGTAAAGCTAATGTAGTTTTTGATGCTCTTAGCAGGTTATCTATGGGAAGCACTACTCATATGGAGAAAGAGAAGAAAGAGTTAGCCATAGAGGTTCACAAACTGGCACGATTGGGAGTTCAACTAGATGAATCCAGTAAAGTTAGAGTCCTTGTGCACAATGGGTCTACATCATCCCTAGTAGTGGAGGTGAAAGAGAAGCAAGATCAAGAACCTATCTTGCTGCAATTGAAGGCAGATATGCGTAAGAAGAAGGTAATGGCTTTCTCCAAAGGGGGTAGATGGAGTATAGAGATATCAAGGTAGAGTATGTGTTTCAAATGTTGATGGTATTCGACAGAGGATCATGGTAAAAGTCCATAATTCCTAATATTTTATCCATCCAGGCTCAACTAAGATGTATCATAACTTAAAGGAGGTCTATTGGTGGAGTGGGATGAAAAGAGACATTGCCGTGTTTATTTCTAAATGCCCGAATCCCATAATGGAAGTGGGAGATGATTAACTTGGACTTCATCACGGGCCTACCGAGGTCCCGTAGATAACATGATTCAATTTAGGTGATTGTTGATAGGATGACAAAATCTGCACACTTCTTGGCAGTACGACTAACACTGTGGAGGATTATCCTCAATTATATATAACAAAGATTGTTAGATTACATGGAGTCCCATAGTCCATCATCTCAAAGAGAGAAGCTCAATTCACTGCCCAGTTTTGGAGATCTTTCTAGAAGGGCTTGAGTTCAAAAGTGAATCTCAGCACTGCTTTCCACCCATAGACTGATGGTCAGGCAGACCGCACTATTCAAACCTTGGAGGATATATTAAGGGCTTGCATCATTGACTTCAAAGGTAATTGGGATAACCATTTTCCCCTGATCGAGTTCGCTTACAATAACAGTTTCCATTCAAGTATTCAGATGGCTCTATATGAGGCACTTTACGGAAGGATATGTAGGTCACCAATTGGTTGGTTTGAGGTGAGTGATGCACAGTTGATCAAGCCATACTTGGTTCATCAAGCTATGGAGAAGGTGAAAATCATCCGAGAAAGATTGTAGACTGCACAGAGTTGATAGAAATCTATACAAATATTATGAGGAGAGACTTGGAATTTGAGGTCAATAATTGGGTGTATTTGAAAGTGTCACCTACAAGGGCATGATGTCATTTGGGAAGAAAGGAAAGTTGAGTCCAAGATACATTGGCCCTTACCAGATTATAAGGAGGGTAGGCAATGTAACTCATGAGTTGGAGCTACCACAAGAATTAGCGGTTATCCATCTAGTTTTCCACATTTCCATGCTTAAGAATGTTTGGGAGATCCGCAGTTGGTTGTGCCTGTTGAGAGTATTGGAGTGAAGGGTAGTTTGAGATATGAGGATGTCACACTTGGTAAAAATATTACCAAAATGCCCCTAGATGAGAGTCGCTTGCATAATGAGTCTTCCCAAACTCTTTTGGGCAAATCCAAAGGTAGGAAATGTGACCAACACGAAAAATTATGTGAAAAAATGGTCCTGGTTAATTTTTAGAGCAACCAGATCAAAAGATAATTTTTCGAAGTGAAAATGTAATTCTAGAAAAGTATGCGACATGTCCGCGTTGGGGACTTGCACGTAATTTTGGTCCTATTATTTTTTACGGGATTAGAAAATTGATTGAAAAGTGATTCACGTAAAATTATAAATAAATCGCATTTGACAAATGCGATTTGTGTGTTACATTATAGAAACAATAGTTTCTCAATGCGTTTTAAGTTTTTCGTCGAAAAATGAACTAAAGTGCGACAAGTCCGCACCGCGGACTTGCCCCATTAAGGTACTTGACAATCAGTTTTAAAAGTAAGGACATTGTAGTCTTTTTCCTATCCGCCCTAGGCTAAAACCATGTTGTTTTGAAGTCATTTTGAACCCTATATCAATTTCTAAGCGTGAATCTTTTCATTTATTTACGTCAATTCATCTTAAGAACTAGGGCTAAGCAGAAAAGAGGAGGTTAGGGTTCAAGAGGATTGAGACCAATTCCTTGCAAATTTGATTGTTTATCTCCATCCTAGGTATGTAAGGCTAAACTTAAACATATAATTGCTCTTCCATGTGCCCCCATTGATAGTAATAGAAAGATAGTGAAAGTGTTGAGTTTCCATGCATGTTTCTTTGAAGATTTTCTTGTAAATTATATATATTCTATGTATTTTTATATGTTGGTGATCATCATAAACTTGATTCACTGATTAAATACTTTCATGAGTTATTTTAGAAAACCCTACATATTATTTTCATAAAAGATTGCATGAATTAACTTAGGTATTAAGTCTAGAGCCTTGATTTTGGAAATGTTGATTGTGATTGAGATGTGAGCATGATGATAGGTTGATAGAACTTGATAATCCTATGAGTCTACATAATTGAACTCTAAAGATGGGTCTAGGTTGAAAATCCTTCTATGTGATTGTCTAGTTCACTCTTGAAAGGTTGATGGGAATGAATTATCAAATTGTTGAAAGATTGGTTTGATAGAACTGATGAGCTGAAAGAGTCCATTAAGAGACTTACTGATTTGGTCAACTGGATTTGATTATTTTATGAGCATTGAGTCTTGGGAGGAGTATCGAGCACCGAATTGAGTGAGACTAAGTCCAACTCGAACTCATTAACTACGTCGCCAAGCGTAGGTGAGGATTGAACCGTTAGGTCAGATGTTTCCTCTTGATCAATAGGTCCCTGAATTGATAGAGGACTCTTTTTTGATCCAGTGTGGATCGATTTGTTCTTTACCTAACAAGTATTGAATGGTTGTGGCAATATTAACGGAATTGATGTACGATCACTGGCTTATATGTGATTGTTGTCAAATAAGAGTAACTCCCATAAGTTTTGTACTGAGTGTACTCTGATTGGATTGGATTGATTTGGATGGTGTTGATAGGTCATTTGAAACTCTATATTCTTGCTTTAGATAGATATTTGACATCGTGATTGAGTTTCTTATCTCTTAATTTAAGTTATCTGAGTTGACTGTATTTTGCCTTGATGCATGTTTCATTCAGCCATTTTACATACTCTTACATTTCACGTACTGACATCCATTTAGACTACATCATTTTATGATGCAGAGACAGGTATTAGAGATCATCAACATGCGCTTCATTGAGGATCTACTCACATTCAGTTCATTGGTGAGACCTCCTTGTTTTTAGAGGATTTCCATATTACTATCATCTTGCTACCAGAGTTTAGATTTTCTCTTATTTGATATGAGGTAGCCATGAACCTTTCCTTGACACCATCTAGATAGTAGAGTTAGAGGCTTCATAGACTAAATAGTGATGTGTTGATGTTGAGATCTTTGTCTCTTGACTGATTTCCTTTAAAACTATTTCTATGTCAAAGAATAAAAGTTTGATTGTTGGCCTATGGCTTCTATATATTGAGATTGTCCACCATTTTTCATCTTTAGTCTTCCGCTGATTTCTTAAACTATGATTAAATGAATGTGATGAGGCCAAGTGGTATGCTTGGGGACTAGCAATAATCTTTGGGTGCCAGCCACGTACAGGGTACCCTCTCGAGGCGTGACAGAGAAGATTCCCGTCCAAATCCTTGATCATCAAGTTCACAAGTTAAGGACCAAAAAGGTTGCAAATGTCAAGTTGATATGGGGAAATTAGTTTATAGAAGAAGCCACTTGGGAGGCTGAAAAGGATATGAAGGCTAAGTACCCACAGTTATTCCATCCTGTTGATGATGGGGGAGTTAATGCTAATGATTCTTTCCTATATCTTGAGTTCCTTCCTATTTTGAGTTTGAGTGACGATAGAGTCCTAGAGTCCGATTGATGATTGGTTTGATTTGTTGATTGATTATTTGCTTAACTACTTATTTGATTGATTGCATGAGTGATTTGTAAATTGTTTGATTGTTAGAGTCCAGGACATGATTCGTGCCTTGACTTGGTTCCTAGATTTCTCTTCATTCAAGTACGAATAATCCTAAGGGGAGATAATGTAATACCCCCTAATTCATCGTACCTCGATTGAGAAGATGCCTAGAGAAAATTAAGAAAATGACTGAGAAAAATAATTGAGGGAAACCACAAAGTCCATCTAGAGCCTGTAGAGTGATCTATGGCCTATAAGTGAAGCCTCGTAGGTGCCCCTGTGACTTAGTGAAATCTTTCTAAGTCTGAGGCCTATGTACGAGGTAGTGTATGAACCATATGTTGTTCCACGACCCATAGATTTGGTTTTGTAGATTGATGGCTCAAAAATTGACTTTTTGGGATATTGGATGATGAGTTATCAGATGGCCCGTTACCATACTTATGGCTCATAAAGGAGGTTTCATAGATTGGAGATCTGAAAAACCAAGATTTCTGAACCTTGAAAACACGAGTTATCAGGTGTCCCGTAACCTGATTTATGAGCCATAGGAAGTGGTTCGTGAATTCTAGGTCCAAATTCTAGTAGTCCAGACTATAATGGTCCCAAGTTTAGGAGCCCCGAGTACATAAAAGTTGGCTTGGAAAATAACTTGGAGTCTGGTTTACGGGACCACTTATAGCCCATAAGTTTACATATGGCCCATAGGTTTGTTCTTAAACATAGAACTTCAGGAAGGAGAAAAGCTTGCAAGTGCGGGGTAACCCACGGATCAAGTGAGGGCTCGCAGGATACCTTACCGTCTGGAGATGGTTCCATAAGTGGGGCCCCAGAGATGAAAGAAATTTGGATTTTTAGGAAAGTGGTATACAAGTTATCAGATGGGCTATAGAATGAGTTATGACTTGTGGGAACCTTTCGTGGGTATGGCTAAGGAAGTGAGGAAAAAGGGTTAAGTAGGAACGGACTCCACGAGTCCAACCATGGCCCGTATGATGCTTCGTCGTTTTCAATTCAGCAAAATCAATTTTCAGGATTTTCAGATGTGTCATCAGACGAAGAGACTTACAACCCATAGATTGACTTACATCTGTAAACGGGGTCTCGTAGGTCGATTTCGACAGTCTTAATGAGGGCTAGTTTTGTTATTTCTATCCTTTCTGTTCCTAAACTACTTCATTTTGGGGACAGGAAAGGGGACCTAGATTAGTGTTCAAAGCCCTAGAAACACCCGTCATTCTCTCATTCTTTCAATTCCAAAATTTCTAAGGCAAGGAGCTCTCAGGAACAAGGCTAGGTTTTCCAAGGTTTCTTTCTCAAAGGGCTTAATTCCATTTCTCTTTAGTTCTCCAAGTATGTGAGTTGATATATAGGTATCCTTTCACCTATAAAGTTCCCTATTAAGTATTTTACCTTTTCCTTAAGTTCTTCAAGTGAATGTGCATGCTTATAATGATTTCATGATATTTATGATATTCTATGATACATATGAAGTTAGTAATTATCTTGCTAAGTAAATATATGCATATTTGAAGAATGAAGCTGGTTCCATGATGATTTTCGATATGATCATGGTTGGGTGTTTTCAATGTTTCTTTTAAAATAATTTCCTATGACTTATGTGATTTATGATTGTTCCATGATAAAACTAAGCCTACCTAGTTTTCGTGTAAAGCTTTCTATGACTTATGATTATGATTCGGGCATCGATTAAGAACTTCAAAGTTAAGTTTATCAAAGATATAAGTATGATCTTAATGTGAGGACCTGAATTTTTCGAGTGGCGTTACTAAATCTCTTGGAATTTGTCCCAAGTGAACTTCCAGGCATTACTACACGGAAGGCCCACATGGGCCGTGTGAAGCCACACAGACCGTGTGCCCTCCCATGGAGGGACACTTGGTCGAGTTCACGACAAGGACAATTTGAGACGGAGGGGCTTTTCGACCAAGTGAAGGCACATAGGCACTCACACGATTTGTGTGGCCCTCCGTTAACTTACTACGTAATTTTTTTTCTAAGTATGGAGATACTGTCTTGTAACTTTGTCGTGCAAAATCATTTATAGTACTATCATAAGGTCGATGTCACAGCCCGTGTGGAGTCACACGGACTGTGTAGTCATCTGTGTGTTACCCCTTAGCTCCTTGTGAATTCCCTCTGCGAAATTTCTATGTGATGGTTCACGACCACTGTTCACGGTCTGTGTGATGTCTCACGGACCATGTGCACCTTACGGTTCCAATATTTGCCCGTTTCATTAATGGCGTTTATGTAATTTCGATTTATTTTAATTATGAATTATGACCTTTTACCTATCTTAAACCCCTAATTCGGCTGATATCCCTCCCCTTCTTAATTCATTTTCCTAAAACCTTCTACCCCTTATAAGATCACCTCTCTATTCCTCTCTACTCTCCCCTCTCAAGGTTCAAATCTAGGGTTTAATTGAAGTCCAAATCAAGCTAAGTCCTTCCCTCAAATTCAGCTCCTCAATCAAGGTATGTGGGATTGATTCTTTGTCCCTTTCAACCAAGAAGACCCAAAGATCTTTCAATCTATTTCATGAATTTAGTTTACTTTAAATATAATATTTTATTACTTGATTTATTTAAATCCAATTAATGTATGGGTTGTATTCTACCTATGATTTCAATTCACTTTGATCACTATTATGATGATTTACATTAAGTTATGAAGTTATGAACATGCATGTCCCCTTTTAAAGTTGATTTAAGCATGGGTGACTTATACTATGTTGTAGATGTTGATTTAATTATGGATTTACTTAATTTAACATTATGATATTGATTTTAACTTGAATCTATGTTACCCATGCTATCCCCACATCATGCATTGCATTTGCATTCTTGAACATTGGTATATGAAAATTATGAAGTGGGTTAAGCGCAATTATGTTTTATGAAGTGATTTTGATATGATTTTGGTAAGGCATTGGTTATGACAAGAATGTGATCACATACATGTCTTATGATTATGACTCTTTGAGCATCTCGGGTACTTCCACCATCTTCTATATGTAGATGAGTATTCCTTGCATGAGCATCGTGATTATGATTTATGATTTGGCATTTGAGCCTAAATGTGCATTGAACAATTTGAAATGAATATTTTATATTTTGAAAACACGTATATGTATAAGTATTCATGTGGGATGTTGTTGACTTAGCACCGCTGGATTGGGGGCGTTAGGGCTATCCCCAAGGTCCCTTTCCCTTTCCATGAACTATGTGCCAACATAGGAACGTTAACCATTACCGAAATAACCAGGTCGTAAGGGATGGTTATTCATGAGCATCGTGATTATGATTTATGATTTGGCATTTGAGCCTAAATGTGCATTGAACGATTTGAAATGAATATTTTATATTTTGAAAACACGTATATGTATAAGTATTCATGTGGGATGTTGTTGACTTAGCACCGCTGGATTGGGGGCGTTAGGGCTATCCCCAAGGTCCCTTTCCCTTTCCATGAACTATGTGCCAACATAGGAACGTTAACCATTACCGAAATGACCAGGTCGTAAGGGATGGTTATTCATTTATGATTATGATATGTTATGTATGATTATGGAAAATCCTTCTGAAATGGTGAGTTCCGTAAGGGAGGTGACCATCCATTGAAATGGTGAGTTCTGTAAGGTGTGCTGTAGATTACCTTTGGCAAGTAATCTTCTCCTACCGATGGGAGGTCTTTATCAGACTAATTCATGTAATAGCTCACATGGATTTGATTTGTCGATTATAGTCCATCCCCACTATATATGAGCATTGTTGCATTTCATGCATCATAAATTTCATGGCATCTTGTATACACTTCCATTGGTTATATGATTCTTTCTATATTATGTGCCCTTGTCATCTAACATTGAAATGCAGGTTTGTTAAGTCATATGCATTGCATGCCCGCATATTTAGTACATTCAAACGTACTAACACATACTCTATGCCTACATGATTTTACCATGTAGAGGCCGAACACTTTGATTACCAACCGTTTTGACGAATAGCCTAATCTAGAAGTATACTATGGTGAGTCCCATCTTCCAAGAACGAGCCAACTGCCTTTCTTTATGTTATTTCAGAATGTTTTTCCTTATTTGAGGGTGAGCCCGGAACTTGTCTCGGCCCCTATTCCGTTTTGACTAGAGGCATTGTTGGACATCATGTAGACTCCTTAAAGTCGTTATGCTTTGCGAAATATTTGGTTTACGCATCCCTATGAATGGATTTATAGAAATCTCATACTTTGATTATATGTTTATGGGTATTAGTGTGGAAAGTCCCGATTCCCCATTTTTCTCCCATAGCGTGAGTCCTATTTCCCTCGCCCCTTAGAACTATGTGTTACTATTTGAATGTTTTCTTGAACCGATGATGTGGATATAGATACTTGAGGATTGTTTGGGGACTCTCGAGTTACCATTCGCCGTGTCACATCTACGCCCTAGCCTCGGGTCGTGACAAAAGATGGTATCAGATGCCTAGGTTTATGAATGGTCCTCAGAGTCCAACATGCCGCGTCAAGTAGAGTCCTATTCATGGGTGTGAAGTGCACCATGTCTATGAATGGGAGGCTACAGAGACGTTCTAGGTATTGCCTCACTTCTTCATGTCTTATGTCGTGCTATGGCTAGTATACTTGGTTCCCTTATCTTGATGGTGTCGAGCCATTTCAGAAGATGCCTCGAGGAAGACCTCTCCAACCAAGGCCGACTCCGGCTAATGAGGATTAGGCTCCCCATGAGCCTATGGATGAATCCATCTCAAACAGTGAGTTCTGCACAACCTTTCCTATGCTCGCTCAGGTGGTGACTTCTCAGACAAGGGAGGCTAACTTGCCACGGGATCCTACGCCTTCTTCTAAGGTGAGGGATTTCACCCGGATGAATCCTCCGGAGTTCCATGGGTCAAAGGCTGGTGAGGACACTCAGGAGTTTATTGATGAGCTTACCAAGATATTGAACATCATGGGCGTCACTTTCGAAGAGAAGGCTGAACTGGCTGCCTACCAACTGAAAGATGTGGCTCAGGTGTGGTATACTCAATGGTCTTTGGAGAGAGCTTGCGGTGGTAACGTCAATTTGCTTTCCTTGATCGCTTCTTTCCACTCGAACTTAGGGAGGCCAAAATGACTGAGTTTATCAATCTTAAGCAAAAAGGTATGAGTGTTAGGGACTATGCCCTCAAGTTCACAAAGCTTTCCAAGTATGCTCCGTAGCTTGTGGCTAACCCCTGTGTAAGGATGCACAAGTTTGTTTCGAGAATCTCTGATTTGCTTGTAAAGGAATGCCGTACTGCTATGCTCATACGAGATATGGATATTGCCAGAATCATGGTGTATGCTGAACAAATCGAAAGGGAGAAACTCAAGGAGAGAAGGGTTCACGATCCCAAGAGGAACTATTTTGATGGTGGATTCTCTGGTTCTCAAAGTGGTGGTTTCGTTCGCTTCCATCAGGGCCAAGGTTCTGGTGCTCGGGTACCTTCTCCCAGGGCACTGGTTGGGGGTGGACAGGAGTATCCTCTGTGTGACAAGTGTGGGAAGCACCACACGGGCATTTTTAGAGGGATAAGAGTGTTTTCTTCGGGTGCAGTGATAAAAATCACAAGGTTGCCGATTGTCCTAGGGATGCCCGTAGAGGCCAAGGTCAGGTGGCCCAAGGCGGGCAAGGTTAACAAAGAGCTCCCCAAGGTGTTGCCCCAAGGAACAATCAGTTCTATGCACTCCACGCCCCCAGGATGTTGAGGAAGCTCCGGATGTTGTGATCGGTATGTTAAAAGTCTTCTATTTTGATGCTTATGTTTTGCTTGATCCAGGTGCGAATTTGTCTTTTGTGACTCCTCTGTTGGCTGTTAAATTTGGCTTGAGTCCTAAGGTTTTGAGAGACCCTTTCTCAGTTTATACTCCCATGGGTGAATCTGTTGTTGCACATATAGTTTGTCATGGTTGCCCTATTTCTGTATCGCACAAAAGTTTCCATGTGATCTTGTAGAACTTGAGATGTTCGACTTTGATGTGATTCTTAGGATGGATTGGTTGCATGCATCATTTGCCTCTATTGATTGTGGGACCCGAAAGGTCAAGTCCAACCTCCCGGTGAGCCCATTATGTAATGGAAGGGTGGTGACTTCTCTGTTAAAGGTCCGTTTATCTCCTACCTCAAGGCGCAAAGAAATATTTCTAAGGGGTGAATTTATCATATTGTTAGGGTCAAGGATAAGGAGTCCGAAGTGCCTACCCTTGAGTCGGTCCCCATGGTGAATGCGTTTTCGGACGTGTTCCCCGAAGACTTACTGGGCATTTCTCCTAAAAGAGAGGTAAACTTCGGCATAGATCTTCTTACGGATACTCAGCCTATCTCTATTCTTCCCTATCGTATGGTGCCAGCGGAGTTGAAAGAATTAAAGGAGCAGTTAAAAGATTTATTGGAGAAAGGTTTCATTCGCCCTAATATATCGCCGTGGGGTGCTTTAGTGTTGTTTGTAAGAAAGAAGGATGGGACTCTTCGGATGTGTATTGATTATAGGCAATTGAATTAGGTGACAGTTAAGAATAAGTACCCATTGCCCAGGATTGATGACTTATTTGACTAGCTTCAATGGGCTACTCATTTCTCAAAGATTGATCTTCGTTCCAGGGATTATCAATTAAAGGTTAGGGAGTGTGACATTCCCAAAATAGCTTTTCAGACAAGGTATGGGCACTTCGAGTTTATGGTGATGCCGTTTGGCCTAACCAATTCTCCGACCGTTTATATAGATCTCATGAATCGGGTGTTTAAGCCATTCCTTGATAGTTTTGTGGTGGTCTTCATGGACGACGTTCTCATTTACTCCCGAAGTAAGTAGGAGCACGGGGATCACTTGAGGATGGTCCTTCAAACTTTGAGAGAGAAGACGTTGTATGACAAGTTTAGAAAATATGAATTTTGGTTGGGCGAAGTGGATTTCCTTGGTCATGTGGTGTCCGGTGATGGTATCATGGTGGATTCAAAGAAGACCGAGGCTGTGAAGAATTGACCTAGATCGTTGACTCCTTCAGATATTTGCAGTTTCCTTTTGGCTGGGTATTACAGAAAGTTTTTTGAAGGGTTCTCATCTATTGCATCTCCATTAACTAAGTTGACCCAAAATAAGTCTAAGTTTGTGTGGTCAGACGAATACGAGCGGAGTTTCCATACTTTAAAGGATCGGCTTACATCGGATCCCTTCTTGATTTTACCAAACAATTTGGAAGGATTCGTGGTGTATTGTGATGCCTCGCGAATTGGATTGGGTTGTGTGCTTATGCGACATGGTAAGGTAATAGCGTATGCATTAAGGTAGTTGAAGGTGCATGAACGTAATTACCTAATGCATGACCTTGAATTGGCGGCGGTAGTTTTTGCCTTGAAGATTTAGAGACATTATTTGTATGGGGTTCATGTTGATGTGTTCACTGATCATAAGAGTTTGCAATCTGTGTTCACTCAGAGAGATCTCAATTTAAGGCAAAAGAGGTGGTTGGAGCTCCTAAAGGATTACGACATGAGTGTTCTATATCATCCTGGTAAGGCCAACATTGTGGCTGATGCTCTCAGCAGGCTATCCATGGGAAGTGTGGCGCATGTTGGGAAAGAAAAGGAGTTAGCAAGGGATGTTCACCGGTTTGCTAGGTTGGGTGTCAGGTTGGCCAATTCGAGCGATGGTGGTATCTATGTTCGGAGCGGGGCTGAATCTTCCGTGGTGAGTGATGTAAAAGCTAAGCAAGATTTAGACCCATCGTTACTTGAATTGAAGAAGTTGGTTGTCGAAAATGAGATCGAGGTGTTCCCCCAAGGGGGAGATGGTATGCTTCGGTATCAAGACCAGCTTTGTGTTCCGGATGTGGATGATCTTAGAAGGGTGATTATGAGTGAGGCCCACAACTCTCATTATTCTATTCACCCGAGGTTTACCAAAATGTATCGGAATTTGAAAGATGTGTATTGGTGTCATGGTATGAAAAAAGACATCGCTAAGTTCGTATCCAAATGGCCGAGTTGTCAACAAGTGAAGGTAGAGCACCAAAGGCCCGGTGGCTTGACCCAAGACGTTGAGATTCCCACATGGAAATGGAAAGATGTGAACATGGATTTTGTGGTTGGGTTGCTCCGTATCCGAAGATAATTTGATTCCATTTGGGTTGTCGTTGACCGGATGACAAAGTCGGTTCATTTCCTACTGGTCAAGACTACTTTTGGTGTCGAGGATTACGGAAGGTTATATATCCAAGAGTTGGTGAGGTTGCATGGTGTACCTAGGTACATTACATCGGATCGTGTACCCAATTCACTTCCCACTATTGGAGGTCATTTAAGAAGGGACTTGGAACTAGGATTAAGTTGAGCACAACTTTTCATTCTCAAACCGATGGCCAAGCGGAGAGAACTATTCAAACCTTGGAGGATATGTTGAGGGCTTGTGTGTTGGAGTTTAAAGGCAATTGGGATGACCATGTTCCACTCATTGAGTTTGCTTATAATAATAGCTTCTATGCTAGCATTGGTATGGCGCCATTTGAGGCTTTATATGGGAAAAGGTGTAGATCACCAGTGGGGTGGTTTGAGTTGGGAGAGATGGCACTAGTTGGTTCGGATCTAGTAATGGAGGCCATGGTAAAGGTGAAAGTGATTAGGAAAGGTGGAAAATGGCCCAAAGTTGTCAAAAGTCTTATTCGGATGTTAGGAGGAGGGATCTTGAGTTTCGTGTTGGTGATTGGGTATATGTCAAGGTTTTACCTATGAAGGGGGTGATGCATTTTGGTAAGAAAGGAAAGCTAAGCCCCCGGTATGTTGGCCCTTATGAGATCGTTGAGCGGGTTAGAGGTGTGCCCTATAGATTGGAGTTACCTTCGGACTTGAGTTCCATTCACCTGGTCTTTCATGTGTCTATGTTGAGGAAGCTAATTGGTGATCCTAGCACCATTGTAACCCTGGAAGGGATTGAGGTTGAAAAAACTTGTCTTATGAGGAAATTCCGGTGGAGATCTTGGATAGGAAAGTAAAGCGGCTTCGTAACAAGGACGTGGCTTCGGTGAAGGTGCTTTGGAGAAATCAACATGTGGAGAGTGCTACTTGGGAGGCGGAGCTGGACATAGTGAAGCGATACCCTCATCTTTTCCAATCTACATAAGCCTAAGGTATAAGGATTCTTCCTTTTCTAATGGTGCCATTTCTTTTCCTCTTGAGTCTCATGATATGACATGCATATATATGCATGAAAAAGGATTTTTATAATGTTTTGAGTGACGAATACGATTTTGATATGAGTTTAAAGGCTTTATGATTTTTCAAATAATGAACTATGCATTGTACCATATGTTGGGTGTTTCATGTTCTAAGTCAAGCCTTGTTCTTGCACATTCAGGGACGAATGTTTCCAAGGGGTAGATGATGTAAGGACCTGAATTTTTTAAGTGGTGTTACCAAATCTCTTGAAATTTGTCCCGAGTGAACTGCCAAGCATCACTCTTGAAATTTGTCCCGAGTGAACTGCCAAGCATCACTTTACGGACCGCCCGCACGGGCCGTGTGAAGCCACATAAAATGTGTGGCCTCCCGTCCAGGGACAATTGTGACTGTTCACGGCGGGGGAAAATTGAAGGCACACAGGCACTCACACGGTCTATATGATGCGTCACAGGCCGTGTGGCCCTCCTTGTAACTCTTTACGTTAAATTTTTTTTAAGTATGGAGGTACCGTCTCGTAATTTTGTCGTGCAAAATTATTTCAAGTACTATCACATAGTCGATGTCATGGTCCGTGTGGAGTCATACGGACTGAGTAGTCGTCCGTGTAGTACTCCTTAGCTCCGTGTGAATTCCCTCTGCAAAATTTCTAAGTGATAGTTCACGACCACTGTTCATGGTCTGTATGACGTCTCATAGACCGTGTGCACCTGAGGGTTCCAATTTTCGCCCGTTTCATTAATGGCGTTTATGTAATTTCACTTTATTTAAATTATGAATTATGACCTTTTACCTATCCTAAACCCCTAATTCAGCTGATATCCCTCTCCTCTTAATTCATTTTCCTAAAACCTTCTACCCCTCTTAAGATCACCTCCCTATTCCTCTCTACTCTCCCCTCTCAAGGTTCAAAGCTAGGGTTTAATTGAAGTCCAAATCAAGCTAAGTCCTTCTCTCAAATTTAGCTCCTCAATCAAAGTATGTGGGATTGATTCTTGGTCCCTTTCAACCAAGAAGACCCAAAGATCTTTCAATCTATTTCATGAATTTAGTTTACTTCAAATATGAGATTTCATTACTTGATTTATTTAAATCCAATTGATGTATGGGTTGTATTCTACCTATGATTTCAATTCACTTTGATCACTATTATAATGATTTACATTGAGTTATGAAGTTATGAACATGCATATCCCCTTTTAAAGTTGATTTATGCATGGGTGACCTATACTATGTTTTAGATATTGATTTAATTATGGATTTACGTAATTTAACATTATGATACTGATTTTAACTTGAATCTATGTTACCCATGCTATCCCCACATCATGCATTGCATTTGCATTAATGAACATTGCTATATGGAAATTATGAAGTGAGTTAAGCCTAATTATGTTTTATGAAATGATTTTGGTAAGGCATTGGTTATGATAAGAATATGATCACATACATGTCTTATGATTATGGCTCTTTGAGCATCTCGGACGTTTGCACCAACTTGTATACGTAAATGAGCTATTCCTTGCATGAGCATCATGATTATTATTTATGATTTGGCATTTGAGCCTAAATATGCATTGAACGGTTTGAAATAAATATTGTATCTTTTGAAAGCACGTATTTGTATAGGTATTCATGTGGGACGTTGTTGACTTAGCACCGATGGATTGGGGGCATTAGGGCTATCCCCAAGGTCCCTCTCCCTTTCTTTGAACTATGTGCCAACATAGGAACGTTAACCATTACCGAAATGACCAGGTCGTAAGGGATGGTTATTCGTTTATTATTATGATATGTTATGTATGATTATGGAAAATCCTGCCAAAATGGTGAGTTCCGTAAGGGAGGTGACCATCCATTGAAATGTTGAGTTCTGTAAGATGTGATATAGATTACCCTTGGCAAGTAATCTCCTCCTACCAATGGGAGGTCTTTATCAGACTAATTCATGTAATAGCTCACATGTATTTGATTTGTCGGTCATAGTCCATCCCCACTATATATGAGCATTGTTGCATTTCATGCATCATAAATTTCATGGCATTTTGTATACACTTCCCTTGGTTATATAATTCTTTCTATATTATGTGCCCTTGTCATCTAACATTGAAATGTAGGTTTGGTAAGTCATATGCATTACATGCCCGCATACTTAGTACATTCAAACATACTAGCGCATACTCTATGCCTACATTATTTTACGATGTAGGGGCTGAGCACTTTGATTACCAACTGTTTGACAAATAGCCCGATCCAGAAGTATACTGTGGTGAGTCCCATCTTCCAAGGGCGAGCCAACTGCCTTTCCTTATGTTATTTCCGAATGTTCTCCCTTATTTGAGGGTGCGCCGAAACTTATCCCGGCCCCTGTTCCATTTTGACTAGAGGCATTGTTGGACATCATGTAGACTCCTTAAAGTCTTTATGTTGTGTGAAATATTTGGTTTACGCATCCCTCTGAATGGATTTATGGAAATCTCGTACTTTGATTATATGTTTATGGGTATTAGTGTGGAAAGTCTTGATTCCCTGTTACGCCCCCATAGCGTGAGTCCTATTTCCCCTATCCCTTAGAACTATGTGTTACTTTTTGAATGTTTTCTTGAATGATGTGGATATAAATACTTGAGACTTGTTTGGAGACTCTCGGGTTCCCATTCACCGTGTCACATCTAGGTCCTAGCCCCGGATCGTGACAGTTAATTGCCCTAAAAGATGTTTAATAAAGATTTTTAAGCTCCGAGCAACTCCTGTTATTTTCTACTTATGATTCTAAGAATATGTTTTAAAGAATTCGTGGGATGACTTAGCACCGAGAGAACTTGAGATTGGGACTTATCCTGTTAGTTGAGGCATGATCCCTTGAAGCTAAATCTGAATGTCCCTAACTATGTTCCACCATAGGAGCCTTTGTAGGCTAGGCTAGTTGATCAACGTAGGCCCAAATGTTATAAAAGATATAATTGCGAAGTTACTATGTTTCTGATATCTACTTTGGCAAGTAGATTTCCTTTTTCCCAATGGAAGGAGTGCATTGGGATTTTCCCTATGGAAGGAGTTCAATTGATTCTATGTAGTAGCTCACATGGTCTTATATGTCGGTTAAGGTTCATTTCCACAAGCTTATGATCTTATGGTATGTCTTCCCTTTATGTGCTTTCTTATGTATTGTCTCGTATTAATCTTGACCCATATTTCTTGTGCTTGTTTAAGCTTGCTTATGTATCCTTTATTCTATATATTCTTATATGTTATGTTTAATAATGATGGCATTATAATTTCATCTGTGCAATAGATCTCACATACATAGTACATTCAAACGTACTAACGCATATTTTGTCTGCATGATTTAACCATGTAGGGACAAGAACTCCTCCATTGGCTCGAGGCTAGTTTTTGACGTCCAAGACTAGTAGCTTTATTATGGTAAGCCCTCAGTTCGGGACTCCTCCACTTTTTCTTCTACCTTGTATCTTTGCTTTGTTGAAGACAATGTATTTGTGGCCCTTTTGAGGCCTTTACTTTCTATATTCCTTTATTATGGATTCTTTTCTATTTGATGGAGATCGACCGGTATCGGTCCCATTCGTTTATAATGTAGATGGTATGCATGTGGAACAAATAAGTTGGTTTTGGTATTCCTACTGCTTTTTAATGTTCCTTCATTACTAAAATTGATGCTCAGACCCTTTTTCCCTATTTTCTTCTACAAAAGTTTTACTCAATGCCTATAAATGCTTAGATGTTAGAAATGGCTTTGGGTGAGGTGCCCTCGAGTATCTCATTCGATATGTGACAACTAGGCCCCTAGGTCGGATTGTTACATACTTGGTATCAGAGAACGAGGTTCTAAAATGTTCCTCAGAAGTCCATGTATACCCCGTAGTGTAGAGTCTCATTCAAGGTTGTGAAACACACTACTATCTTGAGTGAGAGGCTATGAGACAATTTTGGAAAGTCTTCTCTTTCTTATTCATGTCGTGCCTTAGAGTTAAATAAGGTTTATCGTTAATAATGAAAAGCTTTTGCTTGTTTCTAGATCATGCCGACACGAAGAGTTCCCCATCAGCAAGGCACTTTTGAGGATCAAGTCCCTCCGCTCAAGCAGCACAATAGGGTGTCTCATGCGGAGTTCCAAGTTGCATTCACTTTGTTGGCCCAAGCCTTGGCGAACCAAGCAAACCAGGAGGTGGGCGTTCCTTCTCAAGTGGCTACTCTAGCCATGAGAGTACGTGATTTCATACAGATGAACCCCGCAGAATTTCATGGGCCAAAGATGGACAAGGACCCTGTTGAGTTCATTGAGGAAGGTTATCAGGTTATGGTAGTGATGGGCTTTCTATCCAAAGAGAAGTCCAAGTTGGTGGCGTACCAACTCGATGGAGTGGCTAAGATTTGGTTTGAGCAATGGGCCGATGAGAGGGGTTAAGGAGTAGGTCCTATTGTTTGGGAGAAATTCAAATGTGCTTTTCTGGATCAGTTCTTCCCCATCTATCTTATGGAGGCAAAGGTCTAGGAATTCATCAACTTGAAGCAAGGGAGCATGAGCGTGAGGGAGTATGCCCTTAAATTTACCAATATCAACGTATCCTCCATTTATGGTCGTGGATCCGAGAGATTCACATGAGCAAGTTTATTTCGAGTGTCTCCGAGTTGGTCTCTAAGGAATTCAAGATGGCCATGTTGGTCAAGGAGTTGGACATTTCCTGCTTGATGACGTACATAGAGCAAATTGAACAAAATAAGCTTCATGAAAGGGCAAGGGAATCCAAGAGGACTCGAGTGAAAGATAAGAGTTACTCTCACCAAAGAGGTAGTGGTCAAAAATTCCAAGGTGGCCAAAAGCAAGGTGGACAAGGATCCACCAGTACTCCTCCTTCTCCGAAAAATAAGGGGTTGACTCCCAAGCCTTAATGTCCAAATTGCCCTAAGTGTAGGAGGCCTTATGAAGAAGAATGCCTAGCCGGGTAAATGCTTGCTTCACTTGTGGGAAGCCCGACCACCATGCTAAGAATTGCAGGAGCAGAGGTACAAGGCCAAAGGGTCCAGTCTAAGGCACCTAAAGGACCAATTAGTTCTATGCTCTTTATTGTCGCCAAGAGGTCGAAGAAGCTGTAGATGTAGTTATCGCTATGTTAAGAGTTTTTAATTATGTTGCATATGCACTTTTAGATCCGGGAGCAAAAATTTTCTTTTGTAACCCCATTCTTTGCGTTTAAGTTTCATACATGTTCTGAAGTCCTTCGTAAGCCCTATGAGGTGAGTAACCTTGTAGGTGAGCTTATCGTAGCCCGAAGAGTCTATAAAGGCTGTCCTATTTCTATCTTGCATAAGGTGATTCCATATGACTTAGTCGAGCTTTCCATGGTAGACTTCGATATGATTCTGGGGATGGAGTAGTCGCATGCTTCTTACACCTCCATTGATTGTACAACCTGTAGTGTTAAATTCGAATTCCCTAATGAGCTCGTTCTTGAATAAGAGGGTAATAACTCTTCGTGTAGGGGTAATTCATTTCTTTTGTATGGTTTCCAAGGGGTGTATCTATCACTTGTGAGGGTCAAAGATGTCTCTTCCAAAGATCTTCTCGTGTGTCATTCCCTATTGTAAGTGAATTCCCTCATGTCTTCCCAGATGAGTTATCGGGTGTCCCTTCCAAAAGGGATATAGATTTTGGTATAGACCTCTTACTCGATACTCAACCTATATCAATCCCTCCTTATAGAATGGGTTTTGCTGAATTGAAGGAGTTAAAGGATCAACTGAAGGATTTATTAGAAAAGGGTTTCATTAGACCTATTCAATATCCATGGGGTGCCCCGGTGTTATTTATAAGAAAGAAGGATGGGTCACGTTGTATAGGTATTGATTATCGGCAACTCAATAAGGTCATTATCAAGAATAAGTATCCCCTTCTGAGGATAGATGATTTGTTTGATTAGTGACAAGGGGCTACTCATTTATCCAAAATTGATTTGAGATCCGATTATCACCAAGTGAGGGTGAGAGAAAGTGACATCCCTAAGATGGCTTTTCGGACTAGGTATGGTCATTTTGAGTTTATCGTGACACCATTTGGCCTCTTTAATGCACTGGCAGAATTTATGGACCTGATGAATAGGGTGTTCAAGCCCTACCTCAATATGTTTGTTGTGGTGTTTATTGATGAAATTCATATCTACTCCTAAGGTGAGCAAGAGCCTATGGAGCACTTAAGGGTAGTACTGCAAACCCGGAAGGAACAAAAGCTCTATGCAAAATTTGACAAGTGCAAGATTGGCTAAATGAGGTTGCCTTTCTTAGGCATGTGACATCTAGAGAAGGCATCAAAGTTGATTCTAAGAAGACATAAGTGGTGAGAAACTGGCCAAGGCCATTGACTCTTATTGACGTAAGGAGTTTCTTGGGTCTGGCCAGTTACTATAGACGGTTCATGCAAGACTTCTCCGCTCACCAAGCTAACTCAGAAGAAGGTTAAGTTTGTATGGACGAATGAATGTGAGAGGAGTTTCCAGACTTTAAAGGATCGGTTGACTTCAGCCCCCATAATGACATTGCCAGAAGGGAATGATGGGTTTGTCGTGTATTATGATGCATCAAAGATTGGGTTGGGTTGTGTGTTAATGCAAAGTGGTAAAGTGATTGTCTATGCTTCAATGCAGTTGACAGTGCATGAGAAGAATTACCCGACTCATGATTTAGAGCTTGCAACGGTAGGGTTTGCCTTAAAGATTTGGTTACATTACTTGTATGGAGTTCATGTGGATGTTTTGACTGACCACAAGAGTCTCCAACACGTGTTCACCCAGAAGGATCTCAACTTGAGGCAACGGAGGTGGTTAGAGCTACTCAAGAATTATGATATGAGTGTGAAGTACCACCTTGGATAGGCCAATATAGTAGCTAACACCCTTAGTAAAATTTCCATGGGTAGTGTATCCCATATAAAAGATGATGGAGAAGGGAGTTAGCCAAAGATGTTCATAGGTTGGCTAAACTGGAGTGAAATTGAGTGAGTTTGGAAGTGGTGATGCAGTGGTTCTTCATAGGTCCTCATGTTCTTTGGTTGACGAGGTTAAGGCTAAGCAAGATCTTGATCCCTCCCCTTGTTGAGTTGAAAACCTTGGTAAAGGGTGGAAGATATAAGTCTTCTCATAAGAGGGAGATGGTGCACTTCGATATCAAGGAAGGTTGCGTGTGCACATTGATGGTGAGTTGAAGAAGTTGATCATGCAAGAAGCTTATAACTCTTTATATTGTATTCATCCCGGCACAATCAAGATGTATAGATACTTGAGAGAGTTTATTGGTGGAATGGAATGAAGAAGGACATTGCTCAATTTATGTCCGAGTGTACCAATTGCCAACAGCTCAAAGTTGAACACCTAAAGACGAGTGGCCTAACATAAGACATTGACATTCCTACTTACAAGTGGGAAGTGGTCAAAATGGACTTTGTGGTTGGGTTGTCAAACACCAAAAAGTATTTTGACTCCATATGTTTGATAATGACCACATGATGAAATCAGCTCATTTCCTACCATGCTGAGGACCATACCTTTTTGTATATTCGAGAGTTGGTGAGGTTGCATGGGATTCCTTTGTCCATCATATTAGACCATGGAGTTCAATTCACTTCTCACTTTTGGAAATCTTTTCGAAGAAGACTTGGTATTGGGGTGAAGTTGAGTATGAATTTTCATCTCCAAACCGACAGGCGAACCCAGAGGACTGTTCAAATATTGGAGGATATATTGGGAGCTTGTGTGTGGGAATTAAAGGGGAGTTGGGATGAACATTTGCCACTTATCGAGTTTGCCTACAACAAAAGCTTTCACGCAAGTGTTGGGATGGCTCCATTTGAAGCATTTTATGATAGATGGTGTAGATCACCCATTGGATGGTTTGAAGTCAGTGAGGTGGCATTAATAGGATCGAACTTGGTGATGAATGCTATGGAGAAAATTAAAAGCATAAGGCAAAAATTGCAAACAACCCAAAGCCGACAAAAGTCCTACTCTGACATGAGAAGACGGGAACTTGAGTTCCAATTAGATGATTGGGTTTATTTGAAGGTGTCTCCAATGAAAGCTGTTCTCCGATTCGGTAAGAAGGGAAAATTGAGTCCTAGATATGCAAGACCCTACAAGGTGGTGAGAAGAGTGGGAAAAGTAGCATATGAGTTGAATCTATCCAATGAGTTGCACTTGATTCATCTAGTCTTCCATGTGTCAATGTTGATAAAATTTATAGGTGACCCAAGTTCCATAGTTCCGTTACATGATGTGAACATTGAATAGGATTTGAGTTACGTAGAGGTACCAATTGAGATTCTAGACCGGTAAGTGAAAGAGCTAAGGAACATGGAAGTTGCATTCGTCAAGATACTTTGGAGAAACCAACAAGTTGAGGGTGCTACATGGGAAGAGGAAGCGAATATGATGAAGCGGTATCCACATCTGTTATACTCTAATCAAGCCTAAGGAATTAAGAAATTCTTCCAAAGACCTCAAATTCCATGCATTTTAGTTTCTCATGATTTATGCATTTATTTTGATGTTTATGAACCGTTTTGAAACATATTTAAAGCATGAATTTGGAATTTTCGATAAATGATGTTTGACTTGCATTTTTGCATGCATGTGGGTTATTAGCGGCTAGTTTAGTCCTTAAAGCCTGCCTTTAAATACGTACGGGGACGAATATTCCCAAGGGGGAAATATTGTAACGACCCCAAGTTTAGGAGCCTTAAGTACAGAAAAATTAGCCTGAAAAATAACATGGAGTCTAGTTTACGGGACCACTTACGGCCTGTAAGTTTTCATACGGGCCGTAGATTCGTTCTTAAACATAAAACTTCAGGAAGGGGAAAAGTTTCCAAGTGTAGGGTAACCCATGGACTAAGTGATGGCCCGTAGATAGTTTCGTGAGTGGGACCCTTAACATAAAGGAAATTTGGAGTTTTCAAGAAAGTGGTATATGAGTTATCAAACGGCTCGTAGAATGGGATATGTCCCATGGAAACCTTTCGTGGGTAAGGCCAATGAAGTGAGGAAAAATGGTTAAGTGAGGAGGGAGTCTACGAGTCCTACCAAGGCCGGTAAGATATTCCATGGCCCGTATTGATGCTTTGTGGTTTTCAATTCAACAAAGTCAGTTTTTAGGATTTTTAGTTGTGTCATCAAACGAAGGGACGTACATCCCGTACATTGCTTTATGGCCCATAAACGGGGTCTCGTAGGTCAACTTCGACAGTTTTAATAAGGGGCAGTTTTGTTATTTTATGTCCTTTCTAGTCCTAAACAACATTATTTTGGGGACGGGAAAGGGGACCTACATTAGTATTCAAGCCCTAGAAACACCCGTCATTCTCTCATTCTTTCAATTTCAAAATTTTTAAGGCAAGGAGCTCTAAGAACAAGGCTAGGGTTTCCAAGGTTTCTTCTTGAAAGGGCTTCAATTTCATTTCTCCTTAGTTCTCCAGGTATATGAGTTGATTTATGGGCATCCTTTCACCCATAAAGTTCCCTATTAAGTATTTTATCTTTTCCTTAATTTTCTCAAGTGAATGTGCATATTTATGATGATTTCATGATATTTATGTTATTCTATGATATATATATGAAGTTAGTAATTATCTTTCTAAGTAAATATATGCATATTTGAAGAATGAAGCCGATTCCATGATGATTTTCGATATGATCAAGGTTGGGCGTTTTCAATGTTTCTTTTAAAAGAAATTTTTTATGACTTATGTGATTTACAATTGTTCTATGATAAAACTAAGCCCACCTAGTTTTCGGGTAAAGCTTTCTATGACTTATGATTATGATTAGGGCATTAATGAAGAGCTTTAAAGTTAAGTTTATCAAAGATATAAGTATGATGTTAATTGCCCTAAAAGATATTTAAGAAAGTTCTTTAAGTTTTGAGCTACTCTTGTTGATTGCTACTTATGATTCTAAGAATATGTTTAAATATTCCATGGGATGACTTAGTATCAGAGTTTAGGGCCACTTTCACCATGAGGGCACAAGTATTAGACAATCAAGTCAACCAAGGCGGTAATGTTCCGAATGCTTCCACCCCGACTTCAAGGGTAAAGGATTTTTCTAGGATGAACCCTCCGAGTTTCATGGTTCAAAGGTAGAGGAGGACGCTCAAGAGTTTGTGGATGAGATTCATAGGTCTTGGCTGTTATGGGTGTGACTTCGGAGGAAAAGGCGGAGTTGTCAGCCTTCCAATTAAAAGGGGTTGCTTAAATATGGCACACTCATTAGTAGAATGAGAGAAGTAATGTTTGGGTCCCATTTCTTAGGGAGAGTTCAAAGATGCATTTCTAGATCATTTCTTTCCCTTAGAGTTGAGGGAAGCTAAGATGCAAGAATTTATAAACCTTAAGCAAGGGAATATGAGTGTGAGGGAGTATTCCCTAAAGTTCACCCAACTCTACAAGTATGCCTCTCCATTGGTTGCCAACCCTCGAGCAAGAATGAGCAAATATATGTCAAGATTATCTGACTTGATTGTCCAAGAGTGCTGGACTGCCATTCTAGTAAAAGGCTTATGACTTATGTGGAGCAAATCGAAGATGAAAAGATAAGGAAGAAATCAAGAGAGTCTAACACAACTCATTTTGATGAGGGTGGATCGTCATTTACCAAGACACCGGAGGCTAGGAGTAAGAAGGAAAGAAACCCATATCCTACTTGTGATAAGTGTCGTAAGATGCACCTAGAAGTGTGCTTGGCGAGTTAAGAACAATAGAAGGGATTGCTTGGTGACCGGTAGGAAGGGAAGGGAGTAAGATCGTAATGTATGCTCGGTACATATGTGTTTCCTTGAATATGGTGATGGTTGGTACTAAATGGTTTCATAAGTTGTGGTGTCGTGGTTGATGTTTTGGTAAGTGGTTGTGTTGGCATATTGGTAATAATGTTAGTTCATGTTCATTCTCATACATCATTTATTTAGTCTTAACATGTTACTTATTATGCATGCACGCTCATAGAGTACGTTGATTGAAGTTCCATGTGCAATTATGAAAATGTGCTACTCATGCTTTAAATGATGTCCATGTTAGAGACTTTGAAAATTGCATAAGAACAAGGTTTAATTTGCATTATTGTATTCGTAAGGAGTTGGTGGATATTATTCCATTCTATTCATGCTAGCTCTATTCACATTTGAGGACGAATGTTCCTAAGGGGGAATATTGTAACACCCCTCAACGTAGCTCGGAAAGACCCTATGATGTATTTTTTTAATATCTTAAAATCCGTGCATTATTTTAGAAATACAACTTCATAATCTTGTTCAAGAGGCAAAGTTGTGCGGGAAAATGGTTACCCACAAGGTATAGCTTGCCTGTGTCAAAAAATAATGTTTTTTGATGAAATTGCACAAACCAGTAAGGTCCAGAACAAGCTCGTGTCGCAAACTTGCCGCGTCGTAGGTCAAAAATTTTGAAACTGCTCTTTTCAGCTGAGGGTAGTAACCCAACACTCATATAGACATGATTCTCTCATTAGCCATTTTAAGCCTAAAATCACACAAAAACTCTCTCAAAACCCTTTCTAGTCTTCACCAAATTCTTCATCTAATTTCAAGGCTCTCAAGAATCTTCTTTGGATTTCAAGAACACAAGCGAAGCGCAAGGATTTTTTCTCAAGTTTCCTTCAAGAAATCTTAAGTTTAAGGTATGTGGGTCTTTCATCCATGGGTCCTTCCACCCATGGAGTCCCAAAACGTTTTTCATCAAATTTCTTGATTTTAATCATTATGGGTAACTTTTATTATCACTCTATTGCATGAAATATGTTTGGAATTTGTTAGTTATTGATCTATTGATGCATGTGATCCTATCAAAGAATGAGATTATGATATTATTATGATACTAAAGCTTTGTATGCCATGAAATCTTGAAAGACTTCGAATGATTATGGATTTTTGAATGGTTTTCATGATACCCAAATTAGGGTTTTACTATAATGTTGGTGGGTTGTTTTGAATGATTCTTAAATGACTTTATTTTGTTCCTCTCATGTTTTATACTCTTTAATTGCATTATTTTTAGCTTATGTGCATATTACCCACCATGGTTTAGCTAAAGTAATTGACAAACTTCTATGTTGATGAAAGTTCTATTGTAAGATATGTAAATTATGAATGTTAAGAATGTTGAAGGGCTATCATGCTTACTATGAGCTCATGAGAATATTGTGAATGTTTTGAATGATATGAATCTCCTTTCTTTGATTTTATGAAGCATTGGTTTTGATGAGCTACTCTTTGATAATATTGAGCTATTGTAAGATTATGCATGTTATAGTATGCAAATTGTGCATGTTATGATTACCCTCATGTTTGTATGTCTAATGGGACTAGTCTTATGAAGTTTAGAATGAATGATTGAGGTATGGGTCCTCCACCTAGTGAAGACGATGAGATGATGATAGGCCAATAGTAAAGGCATAAACTAGATTTAGGAGCTATCCTTATGATGATGATCTATGTTCAAAAGTCTTCTAGAATGGGTTAGTAGAATACCTCTCTATTATTTCGATAGGCTTATGGGAAGGGTTAGTAAAATTCCTCTCATTGTGTCTAAATATTTATGGGATGGGTTAGTATAATAACTCTCCATACTAGATGATTCTATAATTCATGTCTTTGGTTATTCCGTGAGTGTTGCACTTAGCACCGAGTGGACCTTGAAATAGATGCGGATACTCTCCATAGTTAGGGAAAGAGACCGTTAGTAGAATCCCATTGTCCCATAGCTACGTGCCACCATTGGAGATAAGGGTCACCAGTAGTAGAGGATGGCTTCTAGACCAACCGTTATTAGAGGTTTCTTAATAGCTCACTTTAGTAGATCCTCTTAGGCATCTTCGAAGGTTGCCTTGGCAAGTGACTTCCCCCTTTCTTCTGGTGTAGGGGAAACATCGGGACTCCATGTCTTAGATCACATAGTTTATGTCGGTTAAAGGTTGCTCTAACACATGTTCAAGTTCTCCTTATGGTCCCATGTTGTCCCTTTTATGATGATTATGATGGTTCCTTTATGTCATGTACAAGGGTGTCTTAAGGTTGTATAACTCATTGTCTCTAATTCAAATGGTTTTCTTCACATATGCTATGGTTCCTTGTTATTGGAAATAGTAGTTATCATAATAGTATATGACCTTCTTTCCATGTATAGTGTACTTCATTATTACTGCAAGAGTTTCATTTACACTAGACGGTTCTTTCTTTGAGTAAAAGCAATATTTTTCATTGTCTCTAATTCAAATGGTTTTCTTCACATATGGTTCCTTGTTATTGGAAATAGTAGTTATCATAATAGTATATGACCTTCTTTCCATGTATAGTGTACTTCATTATTACTGCAAGAGTTTCATTTACACTAGACGGTTCTTTCTTTGAGTAAAAGCAATATTTTCCCAAAGGATATGGCTATTTTACTTATGCATGATAACCTATGTCCCTCATTATCCTATGTATTACGGTTCAAGTGATGTTTTTAAACGATCATGTTGTTCACTAGTTTTATGACTAACGTTTTGTGCATTGCATGTGTCACGGCTGGGACCTAGGGTCTAGGAGTAACATGGCGAATAGGAACCCGAGAGTCCCCAAACAAGCCTCAAAGTATCTATATTCACATCATCGATTTGGAAGAGTATATAAAGAGTAAACACATAGTTCTAAAGGACGGGAAAGTAGGACTCACGCTATAAGGATGTCATAGGGACAACGATTAACATGGATTCACATAACACATTAGCACATAAGAACTAAGGGGCGGGTAAGTATGACTCACTTTATGGGGGCAATACGGGACTTAAGATCTTCTACTTTATAACATGAATCCATAACATAATGCTCATAATCAATCCATAATAATCATATCCAATAGATAATCATAATCATAAGCTCCAAATGTCAACACATAACATATACCCGTACAAGAGTCTACAAGATGCCCAACACTGCCTCTAGCCCTCTGTCACGCCCCAAAGAGAGGGGAGGCGCGACTGACACCTAATACCATTATATGCCGGGTAAGCCACTAAACATGCTAGTGAACTAAACTAGGGATCAGAAGAAAATCGAGTAGCATAACGTTTGAAAGACAAAGCCTGGATATTTTAGGTCATGACCCGGTCAACAGTAAATCATGTACACCAAGATAGGTACACCAAAACGATAGAGTATTAGTTAGCCGACAAGGCTGTAGCAATAGCGGTACGAGCACATACAATATATACATGCCAATCTGATGACTGAAGATTGAAAGGCACAAAAGAACCAACCCACAATAATATGTCCACAATATCTTCTAAGAGAAGCACTAACACTGCCGGAATAGGGCCCCGGCTATACCAAACTGTACAACAAAAAGTAAGCATTTTGTGAAAGCTCCAGGAAGAGGTGGAGCTTACCCACTCACAACTGAACGGGGCTCGTAGTGGAGGGGTAAATCAGAACCCCTACCTAAACCTGCACGCACGAAATAAAATGCAGCTTCCCCAGGCAAAGGGACGTCAGTACGAATAAACATGTACTGGTATGTAAAGTAGGAAGTAAAATCATAGATAACCTTAGTAAAAAGGTTAACAGAAATACCATCTATAACCAAAACTCAAGTACCCTTAATGGACAATAAGCAACCTCCTAGTGATCAAATATGCATGGTATGCTCGAGTATCACATGTCGTGAATACATATATATAGATGCAAATGCATGACATACTTAACCAAATGCAAGCAATGGTGGTCCTTTCCGGTAGCTAACCGGCATCATATCTTCCAACCTACATATGTTTATGCATACTACATTCCCTTCACATTCTGCATTTATTTTAATTTCACTACACCAAGAAAAGAAATACTTCGAACACATGAATAGGTAGCCAGGAAAACCGACAAAATGATATGTAGATATCGAATGTCCAGTTTAAGCGAACGAATGGAATTTCAACCTTATACTGTCATGAAAATAACTCAGCTGCAATCCCAATGCCTTTCACAGAAGGTCTTTCTAGCAACAGAATAGTAAGATATCACATTTTACGTTTTGGGAAACATCCTGAATTTCGTGCTAAAAGGAGGGACGGAGCTTAGACTTAACATACCTTCCCAACAATCGCCCAATTGCTCAAAGTTCCTTCACGGAAGTTGTTCCTTATATCTTAAGCTTCACAATGACTATATATGCGCAGCTTAAAGACACCTATAAATAGTCAAAAATATAACACTAATGACCAGATTCGGCAAGGAGCATTTACGCGAGGAAATGTCCGTAAACCTCTGTAAAAATGATCGTAAAGGAACCCCAAAATTATTAACTAAACATACCAGCTGCAAACCAACAATACCAGCAAGAGCACCACTTTTTTTATAGCCAAAACAACTCCAAACATAGCTAATACGAGGGGAACACAATTGCAAAGCGTAATACACACATTTCTAGGCACACGGACAAATTTTAACGGTAAAAATGCGAAAACTTACTCAAATCCCTTTGGAACCTTGAGGGAACTTTTACTTCAGTTTACAAGTTATTTGAGGACAAAATGGCACTGATTTGAGCTTTAAAAAGCTCAAATTAGCCGACTTTAAGTTGGGTCGACCCGACCCGACCCATGACCCAGTTTCTTGCTCGGGCAGTCTCGGTAAAACGATCATAACTCTTTATTCTGAGGTCAGTTTGATGCGAGGTTTTGTGCGTTGAAAACTAGACTCATAGATTTTCAATTTGATAGGTCATGGACCTTCTAACTTCTTATAGTTTGGGATATATGACCTGATACATTTGACCCAAATTTAAGAAGGATTTCTTAAAGAAACTTACGGTAACTTTGGCCAACCTTTTATCTCGCAAATATCTTGATTCCAAAATTTAATGTATGACCATTGTGCTATTAAAATAACTTAAAAAAATCCATTATTAGCAAATTATGGACTTTTAGTCCCATCCGAAAAGTAAAACCTAATTTAAACCTTCAAAAAAGGGTGAGGTGCCACTTGTGCCATTTCTTTAACCCCGAATGTATATTTAGGGG
This sequence comes from Solanum rostratum, assembly GCA_029948455.1. Taxonomy (NCBI): domain Eukaryota; kingdom Viridiplantae; phylum Streptophyta; class Magnoliopsida; order Solanales; family Solanaceae; genus Solanum; species Solanum rostratum. The sequence continues at coordinate 26,759,498 of CM057053.1, forward strand.
GATTGCTTTGACTTGAAACATTATGTCCTTGATATTACCTCTTATTTTCAGTTTTATTATCTCTAGGTGCTAGCAAAAATCAGATGTGCCTTATATAACGCCACACTATTTAAATAATGAAAGACGAGAAACACGGGGTCTCACACCCCCAAAGTAAATAACATAAACAAAAGCACCACAGGTAGAAGGATGGTGGTTTGTCCTTGGAAGAAAGGACTCATCATAACAAGTATCTCAAGATCCGATCTAGCTATCGAACGGTGGATGAAGGTATTCTCCAATCCCTACATGGTTAGATCATGTAGGCAAAAAGTATGCGTTAGTACGTTTCAATGTACTAAGTATGCGGGCATGTAATGCACATGACTTATGAAACCTGCATTCATTGTTAGATGACAAAGGCACATAATATAGAAAGATGTATATATATATATATATATATATATATATATATATATATATATATATATATATATATATATATATATATATCCAAGGAAGAGTATATAACAATATGCCATGAAATGCATGATACATGAAATGCATAATGCTTATATAAAGAGGGAATGAGACCTCAACTAAAATATAAGACCAAGCAAGCTATTACTTGGAATCCCAATGTTATCCCAACACTGGAAAATATGTGGTCTACATGCCAAAGGCAAACCATACTTCTCTTTACAGGCCTCCAATTTTGAAGAAGTAACCTTCGTTATGATCCTCCCATTTCAGATAGGATTTTCACAACATTTCTAATAGGTCACACCTCAACCAACAGGATGAGCCTCAGATTTCATTGTCTTATAACCGCACCTTATGGGTCTCCCATTTTAGTGAGAGTTATCAAATACATATACCTATGTTGGCACATAGTTCAAGAGAAAGGAAGAGGACCCTTGGGATAGCCTTGACGCCATGCTAATTCATCATCCCACAAGAATACATATACGTATACATGCTTTCAAAAGATATGCTAGTCACTTCAATTTATATCAACGCATAATTGGGCTTAAAAGCGGAACATATTCATAATCATTCATACTTGGGCTCAAAGGCCAAATCACATTTTGAATCATACTTTTTATATATAGGAATAGCCTATTCAATTTTTTGAATGAGGTGTAAACACCCAATATGCTCAAAGAGCCAATATCAATAGACATTCATATGATCCATTCTTGTCATAACTATACTTTCATTAAAATCATATTCATTAAACATAGCTGGGTCTTAGCCCACTTCATAATCTTCATAAAAACCATAGTCATGTATGCATATGCCATGAATGAGATGAGAATAGCATGGGAAATAAAGATTTAATCTTAAATCAACAATACAATATGAAATTCAAGTAAATCCATAAGTACAATTCATGTTCAAACCGCACTTTAGGTTACCCATGCCTAAATCAAACTTTAAAGGGACAATGCATATTCAAATCTTCATGATAATCATGCAATTCAACATATTAGGGATTGAATTACTTCATAAACATCAATTAAAAATAGCCCATAATTCAATTGAATCAAATAAATAATAATATTAAAAACCCATATTCAAAGTAAGCTTAAATTCATAAATCGTGTAAAAGAGTTTGGGTCTTCATGGTTGAAAGAGACCATGAATCAATCTCACATATTTAAGTTCACTAAAAAGAAACAAGGCAAATTTGATGAAGAATGGAGCCCTTCCTTGATTCCCAAGCAAAGTCTTAACTAGAGTCTTTGAGAGGAGTTATTAAGATAGTTGAATATAATTCTAAGTGTGAGAATGAATTTGAATGAGGGAAGAAGAGTATAGGTCATTTGAATGTCTTTAGATAGCACTGAAAGTCACAAAAGGCCCTTAGGAGTAGCCAAAATTACAAGAACGCCATTAATAAGACGTTTAGAAAAATATTACCAGGGGTTCCGTTTGGAGGGGTACACAGTACGTGTGAAGGTATATAGACCGTTTGCTTCTTCCGTGACCCAATAATTAGAAAGATTTCCATTGAAGAAGGTCTGAGATAGTAATTTCATACTTAGAAAAATTGCATAACCAACACCATACGGAAGCCTTCATGACCCGTGAGAGGTCACACGAACCGTGTGGCCTCCCGTGAAGCTTCATTTAGAAAAATTCATCATCGATAAAGTTCTGAGATGGTGATCCCATACTTAGAAAATTTTCACACCAATGCCGTTACGAAAGTCTTCACGGACTGTAAAGGGGTATACGGTTTGTAAAAGTCCATGTGTGAAGTGCCTTGGCCAAAATGTGGATTTTCAAGGCCAAGGCCCTCCACACGGTCCACCAGACGGCCAGTGAAGCCTTAGAAGAACTGTGTGGGGGTTCATGTGAGTTGTACCTTGGTCTTAAACTCAACATTAATGCCAACATTTTACACACAAGGCCAAGGGCCACCTCAAGGCACCTCCACACGGTCCGTGCTGAGTCATATGGCCCGTAGAGGCTTCTATAAAGTGTCACCTTGGTCAAAACTTTCCAGAACCAAATTCCAAGCTTCATTAATGTCATACAAAGTCCGGGACCTTACAACATGCCCACATACTAGTACATTCAAAGTACTAATGCGTACTTTTTGCCTACATGATTTAACCATGTAGCAACCAACACTCCTCAATATCCTCCATGTAACACCCCCGTAATTCCTTCTACCTAAGCTGGAGTGGATGGGCAAAGGATGCTAAGAAAAGAATGATAAAAACTACAGAAGAAGGTTTACGAGGGCTACTTATGACTCGTAGACAGGTCTACGACTCGTAGAATGGGTCCCGTAAAATCCTCCAATCACTTGGAGAATTTTTAAAGTCTAAGGTCTATATACGAGATGGTATATAACCCGTAAAGTATTCTATGGCTCGTAAAGGAGGTTTTCTTGATAAATTCCAGTAACTCAAAATTCAGAACCCCTTATTTATGAGAGTTAGTTTACGGCCCATAAAATAATTTTACGGCTCGTATAAGAGGCCACATACTAATTTCTAGTAACTAAGATTTTTTAGACCCCTCATTTACAAGAGGCTATCTACGACCTGTAGAATGCTCTACTACCTGCAGACGGGGTCTCGTAGACTCAATCAAAAGTTTTTAAGAGGGGTATTTTTGTCCATTCCAATCCCTATTTAATTAAGTCCTTGGCCATTTTAGGATTTAATAAATCCTTAAAACAGAACCCTAGGTGTATTATTCACCATTTTTCACATTCAAGGGTTTCTTGAGAGCACTAGAGAAGAAAAAAGAGCGTGGTTCTAATTCAAGCGCAAGGATCTACTGGAGTTTGATTGTTCCTTTTTCTTCAAAGTATGTAAGGCCACTTAAAGCATTGGTTATGTTCATCCACACACCCCTTCATCAACTTGAGTTGAGATTATGAGTATTAATTGAATACTTTTAAACCTATGGTTCTTAAGTCTTAAGTTAACGTACGTGTTGGAGTTTTTGTGAATATAATTGAGCTAATTTACGAGTTGCATCATTATTATCATGAAATATGAATGTTATTCAAATGTTTGATACCCTAGCATTGAACTTTGTATTTTTCTTATTTATTAACTAAATTGATACTACAAACCTAACTTTTAGAACTAAGTAAGTTGAACCTGAAAAGTATGTTTCTTGTTTCATATATGCATGTGTTGAATATCTTCGATGTCTTATGTGCAGAGCATAGATATATGGTATCACTTGACCGTAATTCGTAAGAGTCTTGTATGATGTGAATTGATTCCTGAGTTGCATTGTTTTGAGTTCCTATTTTTAGTTCCCATTTTGAGTTATGTAGTTAATTGAGAAAGTTGATGTTGAGTTGATTGAGATGAGTTGAGTTGATGAGCATATTTTAGTCTTGAAAGAGTATTGAGAACTGAGTTGTGTGAGAGGAGTCACCCCAGAACTACGTTTCTAGCGTAGGATGGTTGCACAGGATAATTTTGGTGGCCCATATTCCCATTTGAGGAGCACGGTCTTAGGATCCAAGAGAGAGAGAGAGAGTTAGAGGTTGACGTCCTACTCCCTTGGCAAGCTTAGGACGTGCGTGACAACAATGTCGGCATAGTTGTACATCACTAAAACTAATGGTGGGGTGGAGAGTTATGTTGGTTAGAGAAACTTCCAAGCAACACTTGAGTTTCACATATCATGATTTTCAAATTGAGTTGCATTAAACTAAACACTGAGTCTATTTCCAAAGCATGATTTTTTCAAAACATTAAACTTGCATCATGTTACTTGAGTTGAGTTATGAAATGAGGAGTTGAGTCTTGAGTCGAGTTGGTTGATTGAGGCTGAGCCTTGTCTGTTGCTTGAGCCATTTTACATACTGCACATTCCACGTACTAACACCACTCGGCACTGCAGATACAGGAGATAGAGGACTTCAACAGGCACACCGTTGAGGTTCAAAGTTCTCGAGTTCTAGAGATTTGATGAGCCCTCCTTGCTATTCGGAGGAGCCTTTCTTTATTTTATTAGTTACTTTATTTTCTTTGAATTGGGTAGCCATGGCTTGTCATGGTACCATCTAGGCATTTAGAGTAGAGACTTCATAGACCTTGAGTAAAGTATTATTGTGTACTTCTTTCGCAAAACTTGATTTAATCCTTTGAGACTATTTTATGGTATTTTTATCTTTCCTTTAATGTTTTCACTTGAGTATTATTTTGCTGTTAAGCAGGATGTGAGGATGAGGCCAAGTGGTTCACTCGAAGGCTAGCAATAGTCTTTGAGTGCCGGCCACGCCAAGGGTACCCTCTCGGGGCATGACAAACTTGGTATCAGAGCACAGAGTTCAAGTGTTCTAGGGAGTCTATGAAGCCGTGTCTACTAGAGTCTTGTTTATGGTATATTGTGCACCACACTTCATAAGTAGGAAGTTATAGGACATTAGGAATGGTTACGCTTTTGCAATTTGAGTTCGGGCGATAGAGTTTTACTCTATAAAATGCTTTTCTAATTTGTGTGTTACGCATTTGCAGATCATGCCTCCTTAGCGTCGTACATCTTCCCAATGAGATGCTTGAGCCCCAAACATTGAGAATCCTCTACGAGAGGTCCTTACTCGAGCAGGGACGAGAGGATGGGGTCGACCTGTTAGGACCACTGGAGTCCCACAAGCACCTCCTGCTTAGCCAACCTCCACCTCAAAGGAGACTTCAGAGGATCCATTACGATGCTCACCCAACTAGTGGCCTCCTAGAATAGTAGCCGAGGTCCCCAAGCTCCTAGCTCCAGCTCTCAAGAGCCCACTATTGCAACTAAGCTTCGAGACTTCTTGAGTATGAACCCGCCAATCTACACTGGGTCAAAAGTGGAGGAGGACCCGCAGAACTTCATCGATGAGATGCGCAAGGTCTTGAGGGCTATGCATGCGACTGAGGTTGAGAGAGTTGATTTTGCCTCCTATCAGCTCAAGGATGTGGCAAACGTCTGGTATAACCAATGGGAAGATAGTCGAGGTGAGGATGCTGAGCTTGCTGAGTAGAGTGAGTTTGAGAGTGCTTTCCTCGACCACTTCTTTCCCCAAGAGTTGAGGGAGGCAAAGGTTGAAGAGTTCGTGAACCTAAAGCAAGAGGGAATGACCGTCAAAGAGTGCAACCTCAAGTTTATTAAACTGTCCAGGTACACTCCACAGATGGTCCAAGACATGAGGGCAAGGATGAGAAAGTTCGTGTCCGGGTTGGGTAAACTAGTGAAGAGGGAAAGCAAGGTAGCATTACTAATCCTGAGCATGGATATCTCAAGAATCATGGTATATGCCTAGCAAACTGAGGAGGAAGAGCACTTGTGGTCAACCGGTGAACATCCCGTGCCAACTCTTTCTTTCCATTCCCAACATTCGCCACACTCCCATAGACAACCTGCTGAGAGCATCGGCCACAACGTTGGCCTTGCCCAGATGATATAGAACACTCATGTAGTAATCCTTCAGGAGCTCCAACCACCTCCTTTGCCTTAGGTTAAGATCCCTCTGGGTGATAACATATTGCAAACTCTTGTGATCGGTGAACATATCAACATAAACCCCATACAAATAATGTCTCCAAATCTTCAAAGCAAAGACCACCGCTGCCGATTCAAGGTCATGCGTAGGGTAGTTACGTTCATGCACCTTCAACTTTCTTAATGCATACGCTATCACTACCATTCTGCATAAGCACACAACCCAGTATGATCTGCGAGGCATCACAATACACTACAAACCCTTCCGAACCATTTGGCAAGGTTAAGATGGGAGCCAATGTAAGCCGATCCTTTAAACTTTGAAAACTTCACTCGCATTCATCCGAGCACACAAACTTAGCCTGCTTTTGGATCAACTTGGTTAATGGAGATGCAATAGATAAGAAACCCTCCACAAACCTTCTGTAGTACCTGGCCAACCCAAGAAAACTGCGAAAATCCGAAGGAGTCAGCGATTGAGGTCAATTTCTCAAAGCCTCGATTATCCTCAGATCCACCTTGATACCGTCTCTAGACACCACATGACCGAGGAAGGCCACTTCGCCCAACTAGAATTCACACTAGCTAAACTTGGCATACAAATTCTTTTTCCTTAGAGTTTGGAGGGCTATCCTCAAGTGATTCCCATGCTCCTGTTCACTTCGGGAGTAAGTGAGAATATCGTCAATAAAGACCACCACGAAGCTATCTAGGAATGATTTAAACACTCGGTTCATCAAGTCCATAAACACGGCCGGAGCATTAGTTAGGCCAAACGACATCAGCACAAATTTTAAATGCCCATACCTCGTTCGAAAAGCTGTTTTGGGGATATCACATTCCCTAACCTTCAACTGATGATACCCGAACCGGAGATCAAGTTTTGAGAAGTGGGTGGCACCTTGAAGCTGATCAAACAAGTCATCAATCCTAAGGAACGGGTAATTATTCTTAACAGTCACCTTATTCAGCTGCCTGTAGTCAATACACATACGGAGGAACCCATCCTTCTTCCTTACAAATAAAATGGGAGCGCTCCACGGTGATGTACTAGGCCGAATGAAACCCTTCTCCAATAGGTCCTTTAACTTCTCCTTTAACTCTTTCAATTCTGCCGGTGCCATCCGATACGGAGGAATAGAAATAGGCTGAGTATTTGGAAGAAGATCTATGCCGAAGTCTATCTCTCTATCAGGAGGAATGCCCGGTAAGTCTTCGGGAACCACATCCGAAAATTCATTCACCACAAGGACCGAATCGAGAGTAGGCATTCTGGAGTCCGTATCCTTGACCCTCACAATATGATAGATGCACCCCTTAGAAATCATTTTCCGTGCCTTGAGGTAGGAAATAAACCGACCTTTAATGGAGGAGTTACCACCCTCCCATTCAAGAACTAGCTCACCGGAAGGTTGGAAATGGACCTTCCGGGTTCTACAATCTATGGAAGCATATGATGCATGCAGCCAATCCATTCCAAGAATCACATCAAAATCAAACATCTCAAGTTCCACATGATCATATGGAAAAATCTTATGTAACACAGCAATAGGGCATCCTTGATAGACTCTATGAGCAATAACAGATTCACCCATGGGGGTGTAGACCGAGAAAGGCTCCCTTAAAATCTGGGGGCTCAACCGAACTTAAGAGCCAACAGTGGAGTCACAAAAGACAAATTTGCACCCGGGTCAAGCAAAACATAAGCACCAAAATCAAAGACTTTTAACATACCAGTCATGACATCTGGAGCTTCCTCGACATCCTGGCAAGCATGGAGTGCATAGAACCTATTGTTCTTTGGGGAAATACCTTGGAGACCCCTTTGTTGACCCTGCCCGCCTTTCGCTACCTGTCCTTGGCTTCCGCGCGCATTCCTAGGGCAATCAACAACTTTATGATCCTTACTCCCGCATTCAAAGCAAAGTCCCAAATCCCTCTAGCATGCACCTGTGTGGGGTTTCCACACTTTCTACACATAGGATATCCTGGTCCGCCACCCACCGGTACCTCAGGAGGGGGTTCCCGAGCATTGGCCACCCGAGCTCCCGAACCTTGGCCTTGCTGAAAGCGACCAAAACCAACATTTCTAGCATCAGAGAATCTACCGTCAAAGTGGGCTCTCTTGGGATCGTGTGTCCTTTTCTCTTTGAGTTTCTCCCCTTCGATCTGCTCAGCATACACCATGAGTTTGGCAATATCCATGTCCCTAATCATCATAGCAGTGCGACATTCTTTCACAAGCAAGTCAGAAATACCCGAAACAAATTTGTGCATCGTTGCATAGGGATTGGCCACCAAGGATGGAGCATATTTGGAAATCTTGGTGAACTTGAGGGCATAATCCCTCACACTCATACTCCCCTGCTTGAGGTTGAAAAACTCAGTCATTCTTCCCTCTCTCAGCTCAAGTGGGAAGAAGCGATCAAGGAAGGCAGATTTGAACTCTCCCCATTTAACATCACCACCACAGACCCTCTCCAAAGCCCACTGGGTATACCATACTTGAGCTTCATCCTTCAGTTGGTAAGCAGCTAGTCCAGATTTTTCCTCAGAAGAGACGCCCATAATATTTAGTGTCTTTGAGAGCTCATCAATGAACTCCTGAGCATCCTCGTCGGCCCTTGACTCGTAGAACTCCGGAGGACTCATCCGGGTGAAATCCCTCACCCTAGATGCAGGTGTAGGGTCCCGTGGCAAGTTAGCTTGCCTTTCTTGAGCAATTACCACCTGTGCAAGCATGGCGAAAGTGGTACAGAATGCACCATTAGAGATGGGCTTCTCCATAGGTTCGTGAAGGGCCTATTCTTAGTCAGCTGGAGCCGACCTAGGTAGAGAGGGTCTTCCTCGAGGCATCTGTTGAAATGGATCAACAACATCGGTAAGTAAAGGAATTTCATAAACTAGTCACAGTACGACACAAGACATGAAGAAGTGAGGAATTTCCTAATACGTCTCCGTAACCTCCCACTCATAGGTATGGTGCACTTCACACCCATGAATAGGACTCTACTCAACGCGAATGTTGGGCTCCGAGGACCATTATAAACCTAGGGCTTTGAACCATCTTTTGTCACGACCCAGAGTTAGGACCTAGATGTGACACGGCGAATGGGGACCCAAGAGTTCCTAAACAAGCCTCAATTATCAAAATCCACATCGTCGGTTCAAAGTATCTAAACACATATAAACTAAACGGCAGAAATCAAATCTCAAGAATCCATTCATTTATAGATAAGGAATACGACAGTCGAAAAAGCCTTGTCTCAGAAGGATTTACAAAGTGCCCAACATTTGCATCTAGTCAAGGAACAGGGGCCAGGAAAAGTTCTGGGCTCACCCTCAACAAAAGGACATACATAATAAACATAAGAATTAACTAGCTCGCCCTCGAAAGACGGGGCTCACCGCAACAGTCTTTAAGAACGGACTAATCTTCTAGTGGCCGGTACCCAAATGACTCGGTCCCTACATGGTAAAAATCATGTAGGCATAGAATATGCGTTAGTAACGTTTGAATGTACTAAGTATGTGGGCATGCAATGCAATGCATATGACTTACCGAACCTGCATTCTAAAATTAGATGACAAGGGCACATAATATACAAAGATCGTATAAGCAATGGAATTTAGTATACAAGATGCCATGGAATTCATGATGCGTGCAATGCGATAATGCTCATATATAACGGGGATGGACTATAACCGATAAACCAAATCCATGCAAGCTATTACATAAATTGGACCGATTGGGACCTCCTACTGGTAGGGAGAAGATTACTTGCCAAAGGTAACCTACATCACACCTTACGAAAATCACCATTTCGATGGATGGTCACCTTCCTTACGGGAATCACCATTCAGAAGGATTTACAAGAATCATGTCAAACATGTCATAGCATAAGCAAGATAGATGAACATCATCTGTCACTATGTTGGCACATAGTTCAAGGAAAGGGGGAAGGCCCCCAATCCATCGATGCTAAGTCAACCACATCCCACAAGAATACTTATATATATATATATATATATATATATATATATATATATATATATATATGCATATCTGCGCTTTCAAGAGAGTCAAGTGCCTATTTCAAAACGTTCAATGATCATTTAGGCTCAATGCCAAATCACAAGATCATAACCGTAATGCTTATGCAAGGAATATCTCATCTACATATTCAAGATGGTGCAAGCACCCAAGATGCTCAAAGAGCTATAAACATAGACTTACCGGTGATCACCTTCTGTTCATAACCACTGCCTTATTAAAATCGTTTCATATAACAAAATTGGATTTAACCCACTCCATAATTTCCATGTAAAGTGTAATGCATGATGTAGGGATGGCATGGGTAATGTAGAGTAAGTCTAAAACCAGCAATGTGGTAGGAAATCTAAAAATCCACAGTAAAATACATATGAAAATCTTAGTATAGATCACCCATGCATCATACAATCTTTAATGGGACATGCATGTTCATAGTTGCATAACTCAAGTTGGTTCATCATAATAGAGCTTAAAATAACTTAAGAATCCGGAATAAGGTACAACCCATGCATTGATCAGAGTTAACAAGATAAAACAGTAAAAATCACAATTTAAGGTGACTAGAACTTCATGAAATAAATTGAAAGAATTTTGGGTCTTCTTTGGTTGAAAGAAACCAAGAATCAATCCCACATACCTGACTTGAAGATGAACTTGAGGAGAAAATGGACTCCAAATTGATGGTCTTGACTTGAGGTTTTTAGAGAGAAGTGGGAGAAGTCTTGTAGGAGAAATTTTAGAGAGAGGGAGAGGAGATGAAGAAATGGCTGAAAAAACTGAGGAAGTTAGTTAATTTAAGAGCTTAGGAGGGGTGGAAAAGTCAAATTCATGTTTATAAAAAATAGAAATTTCAAAAATGCCATTAATGAAACAAACCTGAATTTGGTCCATCTGGGTCACACAGTTCGTTACACGGTTCGTGTAGCATCACACAGATCGTGAACAGTGCCGTGGTCCAGGACTTAGGACTCGTAGAAGAAAAATTCCATCGAACCAAGTAGCACCACACGGACAAGTTCACGATCCATCTGGTGTCATATGGACCATGACCTAGTCCGTGTAAAGGTAACTCCACACAGTAAACCAAACGGACGGCCACATAGGTCGTGTGGTGTCACACTGACCATGTGAAGGTCCGTGTATCTTCACTTGAATATTTTTCCCACGTCCCAAGTGTGCCCCTACGGCGAGCTGATCAAGTGTCACTCCACCGGAGGGCCATACGGACTGTGTGGCTCCACACGAGCCATGTAGGCTCCTCCGTGGAGTTATGCCTGACAGTTTTCTTGGGGAAACTTTTAGGACCGCAAGGTAATGCCAGTGAGAGAAAAAAATCTAGATCTTTATACTAACCCTCCTAAGTTGATTTATTGTTTCCTAAAAGCGTACTAAAAAAAATAAAAAAAAACTAGCGTTTTCTAAAGTGCCTATCTATTCTAATGTCCAAGAGGCATTGGACTTTCTAGTTTTGGTGGTTCTAGACTTCAAAGAATTTAGGCTTCCTAATTAAACACATGTCAAACAAAACATGAAGGACGAGCAATTAGCACAAAAAGTTCACAAATATGCCTCTACACATTCAAAAACACAAATAATAGGTGTAGAGGTTAAAATTCACTATGTGTGCATCATTAAGACATAACACAAGATTTGATTCTAATAATATCATATTAATAATACTTATTAGAATATGTTTTAAAAAATAACATTTAAAATATTTTGATAAAGATGATTAATTAAGTAAAAAGAATGTTATCCTATAGGCATGGTTTATAAATAAATAACATTTGAAAAAATTGTTAAATATCCTAAGGCATGATTTCTAACATAATATGTGAAAAGAATATTAAACGTCCAGAAAGACATGATTTCTAATAATAAGGCTAACAATTGTTTTGTGGAAAATACTATAAGTGTGATAAAACATTATTAAAAAAATAACAATCTTGTTAAATCTTATAGACATGATATCTAAAAAATATATACTTTAAATAAAAAATTTTCAAAACTTGCTAAAATCCTATAGACATGATATCTAAAAAAGAAACATGCTTTAAATCAAAATAAGTCAAAACTTGCTAAAATTCTATGGGCATAATATCTAAAATACAAGTTTTGAGATAAAGTGAATAAAACATATTAAAATCCTATGATATTATATGACAATAAATACTTTGCAACCTATAGACATGATTTTCTAAGTGACATGATATTTAAAAGTATTTGTCAAGTCATAATGCAAACATAACAAAGTTGCAATCTTTTTTATTTTTTTTAAAATAGAAGTGAATTGTGATTTAAAATATTTTGCCTAAAAAAAATTTATACTACTAATTTTGTAGCAATTTTAATAATTGAGCGAATATTCAACAGAGTTAAACTTTTTAACTTAATTAGACCTAAATGTGATAAACAAATTTACACACATCCACATAATGACATAATTAATAATAATAAAAATAAGTAGCATATAGATCCCCTCCCCCTTTGACTAATTCCCCAATTTTTACTATATTCATTATTACAATATTACAAATTGAAAAATAAAAAACAACAATAACAACATAATAAAAACCTCAAGGCCATCCTCATCCCCTTCCCGACGACTCTTCACATCTTGATATTCACAAAAATTAAAAAGGACCTGCAACACTAAAAGAAAAAAACTAGCAGTACTCATATAATAATGATATCATTGAGCAAACAGACAAGTCCAAAAATATATGAATATATGAAAGAAGAATAAAAACCAACCAGCAAGAAGAACAGAAATCAAATAGCAAATTCTGAGAAAACAGAAAAAGAACCGAAGCCAGAAAACAAAGAAAATTCTGAAAAAACATTCCTCTCAATTTTCATTATTAATAGTAATTATAACAACAATTATGAGTATATGTAAACTCCCCAAGATAAATTGTAAGACAGATATATATTATTTATATATGTTCCCTGTCACGCCCCAAAGAGAGGGGAGACGCAACTGGCACCCGATATTGTTATTGGCCGGGTAAGCCACTAAAAATGCTAGTTAACTAAACTAGGGACCAGAAGAAAATCGGGCAACATAATGTTTAGAAAAAACTAAACCAGGACCGTTTAGGTCATGACCTGGTCAATAGCAAATCACGTACATCAAGATAAGTAAACACGAACGATAAAGTACTAGCTAGCCGACAAGGCTGCCACCACAGAGGTATAGACACACACCATATATACATACCAATCTTATGACTGGAGACTGAAAGACACAAAAGGACCAACCCACAATAACATGTCCGTAATAACCTCTATGAGAATCACTAACACTGCTGGGACAGGGCCCCAACTATATCCAACTGTACAACAAAAAGTAAGCATCCTGTGAAAGCTCTAGGAAGAGGTGAAGCTTACCAACTGACAGCTGAACGGGGCTCGTAGTGTAGGGGTAAATCAGAACCCCCACCTGAACCTGCACGCACGAAATAAAATGCAGCATCCCCAGGCAAAGGGACGTCAGTACGAATAAACATGTACTAGTATATAAGACAGGAAGTAAAAAGGTTAATAGAAATACCACCTGTAACCAAAACTCAAGTAGCCTTAATGGCCAATAAGCAACCTCCAAGTGATCAAATATGCATGTTATGCTCGAGTATCGCATGTCGTGAATACATATATATAGTTGCAAATGCATGACATACCCAACCAAATGCAAGCAATGGTGGTCCTTTCCGGTAGCTAACTGACATCATGTCTGCCAACCTGTGGCCATTTGTACCATATACATACATACATACATACATATATATATATATATATATATATATATATATATATATATATATATATAATCATTTGGGCAAATAGGCCGCATACCTTCGATTATAGCTCGACGTCCATGCATAATGTGCAATATATGATATGAATGTTGAATGCACATAGTAGACCATAGAATGAACTTAGCCAATCTTGGCTCATTGGTACACTTATTCTTATAGCATCATAATCATTGTCATTTACCAATCTTGGCTCATTGGTACACTTATTCTCGTAACATCATAATCATCGTCATAGCATATACACATGACTCGTGGAATCTTATATGTCTTTTTCACAAGTTTTGGAACTTAACCAAACATTTAGAGTGAAGCTTTAACTTTTGAAATATTCATATAAGTGCTTTACATAATGCTTATACTTGGTCCCATGTCAATTAGTAAAGGAAAGTATTTAAATAGGATCAAGCGCTTTAGTAGTTTAAATAGGAACATTTCACTGGAGAATATTGGAAACCAATGCGTTACTTGCTAAATGCTTCAATTATATTTTTGTATGGAAGAAGGATTGTTTATGCATACTACATTCTCTTCGCATTCTACATTTATTTTAATCGGACTACACCAAGAAAAGAAATACCTCGAACACATGTGAATAGGTAGCCGGGAAAACCAACAAAATAATATGTAGATATTGAATGTCCAGTTTAAGCGAATGAATGAAATTTCAACCTTATACTGTCTCGAAAATAACTCAGCTGCAGTCCAATGCCTTTCACAGAAGGTCTTTCTAGCAACAGAATAGTAAGATATCGCATTTGACGTTTTGGGAAACGTCCTGGATTTCGTGCTAAAAGGAGGGATGGAGCTTAGCCTTAGCATACCTTCCCAACAATCGCCCAATTGCTCAAAGTTCCTTCACGAAAGTTGTTCCTTACATCCTAAGCTTTGCAATGACTATATATACGCAGCTTAAAGACATCTATAAACATTAAAAAATTTAATATTAATGACCAGATTCGGTAAGGAGCATTTACGCGAGGAAATGTCTATAAAACTTCATAAAAATGACCGTAAAAGAGCCCCAAAATTATTACCTGAACACACCAGCTGCAAACCAACAATACCAGCAAGAACACTAATTTTTTTACAGCCCCAAACATAGCTAATACAAGGGAAAAACAATTGCAAAACATAAGACACACATTTCTAGGCACACGGACAAATATTAACGCTAAAAATGCGAAAAACTTACTCGAATCCCTTTAGAACCTTGAGGGAACTTTCCCTTCAGTTTACAAGCTGTTTGGGGACGAAATGACACCGATTTAAGCTTTATAAAGCTCAAATTAGCCGACTTCAGGTTGGGTCGACCCGGCCCGACCCACGACCCGGTTTCCTGCTCGGGCAGTCTCGATAAAACGGGTATAACTCTTTATTCTGAGGTCGGTTTGATGTGTTGTTTTGTGCGTTGCAAACTAGACTCATAGATCTTCAATTCGATAGGTCATGGACCTTCCAACTCTTTATAGTTTTGGAGATATGACCTGATACATTTGACTCAAATTTAAGAAGGATTTCTTAAAGAAACTTACGGTAACTTTGGCCAACCTTTATCTCGCAAATTTCTTGATTCCAAAACTTAGTGTATGACCTTTGTGCTGTTAAAATAACTTAAAAATCCATTATTAGCAAATTATAGACTTTTAGTCTCATCTGAAAAGTGAAACCTAATTTAAACCTTCCGAAAAGGGCGAGGTGCCACTCGGGTCGTTTCTTTAACCCCGAATGTGTATCTAGGGGATTGCTTTGACTTGAAACATTATTTCCTTGATATTACCTCTTATTTTCAGCCTTATTATCCCTAGGTGCCAGCAAAAATCACATGTGCCTTATATAACGCCACACTATTTAAAGGACGAAAGACGAGAAACACCGGGTCTCACATTCCCGATATAAAATTATCAGATATTAGAAAAGTATCATACTTCAATTAGAATATATATATATATATATATACATACATACATACATAGAGAGAGAGAGAATGGAAAATTTGTGTGGAGTCTATGAAGTTATCTGTATTCTATAGGTGAAGAGTATTCTGAAGTGTGTTACTGAGAAGAGGAAATCCTCTTTATATAGTGAAAAGATCAAGTAATAAAGGAAGCAAATAATCAATTAAGGGGTAAAGCATACCATCCCTTTCCTTAATTACATAAGGAGAATTAGTTTAAGGTAAAAAATTGAAACAATTAAATAAAAAATTGTCATAAATAAAACAAGTAAAAAACATTCTAACCACGTTAAATAAGACAAACAAAATCAGTTAGCCTGCTCAAGTTCACCTAAATAATGAAACAATACTCTATTTCAAGTAAAAGATTCAAATTTGACAATATAACAAGTGAGAACCGAAGGAAATCAAAACTAAGACATTCTGTCAGGTAAACATCATTTAGCAAAATCCGAGGAAATATACACCATACCATATTTAATTCCTAAATAGAGTAATCAGTTAGCAAATCAGGTTGTCTTAAATTAGGCTAAATACACAATTTATTCACGATTTGAAGAATTACATGGTCAATCAAGTCTCAGATTTCAGTTAGAAATGTGTGTAATACCAAAGGCTTCAATAATGCTAAAATCAGTGAGGCATACTACGTTAATAAGAATAATCACGTCAATTATCATTAAATTTAACCAAGACAGAAAATTTTTAAGACTAATCACTAAATGGAGGCATGGGTAAATAATTGATGAGAAAACTATCAGGACTCTCAAAGGGTTTATGAACCACTTGCTAATCTCACCAAGATGATACTCAAAGTTTTAGGAGAAACAAGAAAGTCCAAAATGTCAATAGATCTTTTTGATAATATCTCATAGTCCCAAAAATAAGTAAAATTCTTTTTCACTTTAGAGTCTTCATTTGAATTTGATGGTATCTTCACTCTTTGTTGGGGTTTTAGAATTTTCCGGCGAGGTTGAGAGAGGAGGATGGTGGAAAAGGAGAAAGAAGAGGTGGCAGGTTGGAGGCTATCCAGTGGGGTCTAGTTGCATTGGGAAGGTCGTTTGGGTGCTGTTTGGTGCTTTCCTACGGAGAAAGGGGGTCGCCGGTCCGGGGTTTTTTGGTGGAGATAGAGAGGGGTTTGGACGTAGAAATGGTTGGCTGGAAACGGAGAAACAAGGCATTGTTATGATGGCTATTCGGTGGGGCTTTTTGGACGGGAAGAAGGGGTTCATTTCATTGGCTGTCTCGCGGCAAGGAGGAGGCTATTTTTCCGGCAAGGAGATGGGTGATGCTGATAGTGCTACGGTTTGGGGTTTCATCGAGGAAGAGGAGAGAGGACGAAAAAGAGGAGGTTGTTTGGCGGCTGTTCTTGGCAAAAATAGAGGAAGAGTCGAGAGGGGCTGCCTATGGCCGCAGACGAAGAGAGAGAGAGAGAGGGCGGTGGGTGGTGGTATAGAAAGAGAAAATGGAAAGGGTTTGGGTGTATTGGGGTCATTAATTGAAAAGTAAAAAAGAATTAAATTGGACCATTAGATCGAAGCTATCAAACATACGAGATTAATCTTTATCAAACGGGTCGAATCTGAATTGAAAAAAATAGGTAACCGGATTGAATTAACATGAAATTAGATTGAAGATTTAAAAATGAGCCACAAATTGACCCAATTGTGCTAGAATTGAAAGAAAGTATGAATGAATTGGCTAGAATTGAAATAAATAATAAAAAAATTGGTTAGAATTGCAACAAAAAGGACTACGAAGTAAATAATTGGAGGAGAATTGATTAGATGGCCATCTATTAATTATAATATACATATTTATGTAAATATACAATATTTTAAATAATAATTTTATAAATAAAATATGTAATATATGCTAAAATTGCTATGCAGAATACTTGAACATATTAAAAATATTATTTGAATTAAAAATTGATGAAATAAAATGGTAAAAATTATATTAAAAATACGACACTAAAAATAATAATAATGAGTATATTACTAGTACTACATAAAAATAATAAAAGTAATAACAACAACAACAACAACAACAACAACAACAACAACAACAACAACAACAACAACAACAACAACAACAACAACAACAACAACAACAACAACAACAACAACAACAACAACAACAACAACAACAACAACAACAACAACAACAACAACAACAACAACAACAACAACAACAACAACAACAACAACAACAACAACAACAACAACAACAACAACAACAACAACAACAACAACAACAACAACAACAACAACAACAACAACAACAACAACAACAACAACAACAACAACAACAACAACAACAACAACAACAACAACAACAACAACAACAACAACAACAACAACAACAACAACAACAACAACAACAACAACAACAACAACAACAACAACAACAACAACAACAACAACAACAACAACAACAACAACAACAACAACAACAACAACAACAACAACAACAACAACAACAACAACAACAACAACAACAACAACAACAACAACAACAACAACAACAACAACAACAACAACAACAACAACAACAACAACAACAACAACAACAACAACAACAACAACAACAACAACAACAACAACAACAACAACAACAACAACAACAACAACAACAACAACAACAACAACAACAACAACAACAACAACAACAACAACAACAACAACAACAACAACAACAACCACAACAACCACAACAACAACAACAACAACAACAACAACAACAACAACAACAACAACAACAACAACAACAACAACAACAACAACAACAACAACAACAACAACCACAACCACAACAACCACAACAACAACAACAACAACAACAACAACAACAACAACAACAACAACAACAACAACAACAACAACAACAACAACAACAACAACAACAACAACAATAATAATAACAATAATAATAATAATAAATAATATTAATAACAAATATTACTACTACTATTACCACTAAAATAATAATTATTATAATAATAAAAAATTATTATTATAATAACAAAAGTTAATGATAATAATAAATGTAATTGAAAATGACAAAATGATTAAGGAAAATTTTTGAAAAAATCAAGAATATTAAGAATACAATATTATTTGAAAATAAACTCATTTATTTAAAACGTTTTGAAAATACTTATTTTAATCAAATGACAATCTAAAATAGGTTATAAGTCACCCAAAATTGGGTGTCAACAGCTGCCCCTTCTTTGCTCGGGAACGAAGGATGAATTGTCGAGCAAAGAAAATTAATGGAGTAGTCGATTTTGTCTAATCGATGAAATATTATCGGAGGGACCAAATAGAATAAATGATATGTGAATATATTATGGCTGTCTTTAGTTTCAAGTTGTCTACATATCTCTAGTCATATGAGAATCATGCCATGTGTAGTTCTAGATTTAGGAATGAACGAAATTCCTAAAGGTAAAATTGACAGTGCTGGATTTGATGTAGGAATGATAGTAGTTAGAATTGGAATGTTTGGTGCATATGATAGTAGGAAGAGTGTGAACCTATAGGGAATAACTCAGGTATTGGTACAAAAGTGAGGGGAAGGGGGATAATATGAACATCGTGAAGAAAAGAATAGGGTTCGTTGTGTTTGGGATAAAATGAAAGGCGTATCTTTAGAGGTAAAGGCAGAATATACAAGAGTCCATGGATCTGCAATCTATAACTTTAAAAAAACTAAATAAAATGGTTAGCATGCATACATTAAATATTGAGATAATTCTTAAACATGATGCAATTCCCATTTAGTCCATAATTTTGCCATAAGACGGTAAGGATGATGCCTTGGGCCATGATAATTATAAATAATATCCTTAGGTCATGAAATGATGTCTGTAGGTCATGAAAGATGATGCCTTTAGATTATGACTCCTTTGGAACATGATAATCAGAAATTGAATTCCTAGGCCATGAATGATGCCCATAGGCTATGAGGATGATACCTTTGGACTATAACGCCTTATGGGTATGGTGAGTAGAAATTAAATATCTAGGCTATTAAATGATGTCCTTACTTTATGAGGATGATGCCTTGGACTATGATGCTTTGAGGACATAATAAGCAGAAATTAAATCCCTATGCCATGAAATGATGTCATTAGGCCATGAAAAATGATGTCTTTAGACTATGATGCATTGGGGGGAGGGGGGGGGGAGGGGGTTATATTATGCCATGCAACTTTTCAGGCCAATGCATATGTAATTTTTGAGCATAATGCATCTTTCGGGCACATGCAATTTTCAGGCCAAAATAATGCAAATGTAATTTTTGGACACATGCAATATTTTCTCGGGTACATGTAATGCAAATCTTGGGCACATGCAATCTTTCTCGAGTGTATGCAAGCAACTTTTGGCCAAATGCAATTTTCGAGCACATACAATGCAAATCTCGAGCACATGTAATGCAAATGTCGAGCATATGCAATTATCGGACCAAAATAATGTAAGGCATTTTTGGGCATATGCAATCTTTTCTCGGGCACATGCAATGTAATTCTTGGGCATATGCAATGCAAGATCTCGGGCCAGTGTGAAATGCAATATCGGGCCTAAATGCAGATGTATATTTTATCGGGCCAAAATGCAAATGCAGATTTATCAAGCCAGAATGCAAATACATATTTATCAAGCCAATATATTTTGTCTTACTGAAATGATGATTGTTCAGGAAATGTTGAATTGTGCACTCGTCTTTTCTACATTCAAAGAAAAATTGTCAGTTTATAAACAGGGGAAGGTTGGTCTGTTGCTTTGCCATGACCAGTATGCTCTACTTGTTGCTGATATCCAACGTTTCATCTTGATGTCCACTTAGAGGCCGATCTTCAATTCTGAATTTCGCTTTATCGAAATTTTTGAGAACCACTTAAAAATTTCTGCCCTAGTTTGCACAAAATGCTCTTTTTTGAGATCCTCTCAAAAGTTCTGCCCCAGTTATTTGTTTGATAAGAAGGATACTCTCTTAGAAGATTGTTTGAGATCCTCTAAAAAATTCTATCCCAGTCCATAGTCGAAGGGGGGAAGTAAGAATTTTTATTATGATAAGACTGAACTCCACATGAGCTCCTACGTATTCCTCTTAAACAGGAATCAGGTCTGACGTAGTTTCGAATACAAAGTAAAAGAGCATAAAAGTAGAACATTCCTTTGCAACAACTGAAGTCATAGACTTGAGCCAAACTTATTTCTTTGCTAGTACGAGGCCTAGATGTAGCAATCATAATCTGAGCATTTATTGGAGATTGCTTTATTAATTTTCATCACGCTGGCAATGACTTAAAGGTGGATTATTTGAAATACCAGACGTGAGGTCCTTTAAGTGTATGACTTTGTTGCTAATCAAGCTCTGAATCTTGTAATTCAAGTCTCGACATTCTTCTATAGTATGCCCCTTCGTTCCTGAATGATTACCACAAATCTTAGAGGGATTGAGCCGTCTTGCAGGCTTATCCATATTTATCGCTGGAATAGGAGTAACATAGCCATCAACCTTAATCTTTCATAGAGTTGAGTTATGGGTTTAGGTAAAGGAGTGTAATTTTTGGCAGGCTTCTTCTTAGGATTGAATTGATCTTTGGAGTTGTGTTGTTGAACGAATGCAGGTTTAATCTTATAGATAGAATGTCTTTGTTTTTGATAAGGAAGCATTCGGTTTTATGCGAGAGACACATAATATGGGAGTATTTGATATAGAGGTGGTGTTGATAACGAGGTTGTGCAATTGGGTATGATGTTATTAGGTTTTTAGTGAGTTAAGGGATGAGCTTTTGTGGTTGTAGAGTGGGATATATAAGCCTGAAGGTGTTGGCATGATGTTGGGGAGCTTAGAGGTAGTTTAGCGAAGGCATATTTGATGGATTCAAATATTGAATAGTAGAGTGAGTGGGTAGAAGGCGATTTAGGGATAAGGTTTGGTTGATGCTATGATGACCACCCATGCTTGTACCAAAAGGGGAGTTGAGAGACATTGAAACCTTGTCCCAATTTCGCATACCAACTAATTATTCTTCTAATTTTACTATATTATGTTCCAATCTTAGCATCAAATCATTTAGAGGATGTTCCTCCGCAATGGTCTCATCTTGTTCTATAACATTGCTTGTATCCATCATTTTTCTCTTTCCTTTGCGCTTCAGACTTGGAGGAGGAGGAGGAGTCCCTTTTGATCGTGTGTGGTAGGTAATAGTGTACAGACCAACCTTAGGGAAGGGGAAAACAAAACAACAAAACCTTGTCAGCGGTTAGCATAATATCAACAATAAGCACAGTTTAAAATAATTGGCCTAAAAAGCAAGGGACCTCATTGAGCCAGAGATAGGCCTAATACGACAAACAAGTGATTCATGACATTTAATCCAAGCCTTGATTTGTAAATTGGAGTTGAGAGTTAGAGATAAATAATTAAAAGAAACAAACGTTTTTATTTATTGAATAAGTAAGACAATAATGGAAAACTAGAACTTCAAGACTTTTTAATGAAAAGACAGAATTAAATCCTAAGGGGATGTAGGATAATAAGGAAAATAAATCTAGAAAATAAATCCTCTAAGGATGGCTCTCATCATGGTCAATCTCCTCAGCAACTCTTAAAATCCACACAAAATACTCTAGCATGATGTGAGGACGATATTCGCGAAGGCTAATAACGATAGATCTTTCCCATCTTCTCGCAATGTCATGAACTTGTGGTATTCCTGGTCCAGAATCATATTTGGACATTCCCATATTGGTTGTTATTGGTACCCTTTGAATTTTCCCAAACTGTCAAAGAACTTACAGAGGAGCATACGGTTGGACACTTGTCAAGCCAATGAGCTCAAGATAACATAGTTCATCTCCTCTTATCACGGCATGATCAATGTTTAAACAAGGATACTTCCATTAGATGTCAAGAGCAGAAAGATCTTTCAGAAATATAAACCACTCTTCGGTCCCTAAGGGAGTAACAAATTCATACTTCTTGAATGAGTATGAATCTTATTTTGCATCTCATTTTCAACATTGTGTTGATGAAAATGCTCGACGACCCACAATTGGAGTAGCAAATTGCATCCTTTAAAAAATCTTATACCTCTAACACACTAGGATGATGCCCTCATTATTTCTGCTATGATCATAGGTACCAAGGTCACATTAGCCTTGTCTATGTTTCTAGCTAATACTTGGACCACATATCCCAAGAATTTGTCTATTTTCCCATGCCTTTTAGAAAATACTAAGGTACCCAATAATGTAATAACAAAGGCACTTGTCACGCCCCAAAGAGAGGGGAGGCCCGACTGACACCCGATACCGTTATTGGTCGGGTAAGCCACTAAACATGCTAGAGAACTAACTAGGGACCAGAAGAAAATCGAGCAGCATAACCTCTGAAAGACTAAGCCTAGACATTTTAGGTCATGACCTGGTAACCAGTATTTCACGTACATTAAGATAAGTAAACCCAAATGATAAAGTACTAGCTAGCTGACAAGGCTGGCACTACAGAGGTACGGACACACACCATATATACATGCCAATCTTATGACTAGAGTCTGAAAGACACAAAAGGACCAACCCACAATAACATGTCCACAATAGCCTCTATGAGAATCACTAACACTGTCGGGACAGGGCCCCGACAAACCCAACTGTACAATAAAAAGTAAACATCCTGTGAAAGCTCCAGGAAGAGGTGGAGCTTACCAACTCATAGCTGAATGGGGCTCCTAGTGGAGGGGTAAATCAGAACCCCTACATGAACCTGCACGCACGAAATAAAATACAGCGTTCCCAGGCAAAGGGACGTCAATACAAATAAACATGTACTGGTATGTAAGGTAGGAAGTAAAATCATAGATAACCGTAGTAAAAAGGTTAATAGAAATACCACCTGTAACCAAAACTCAAGTAGCCCTAATGGCCAATAAGCCATCTCCTAGTGATTAAAAAATGCATGGTATGCTCGAGTATCGCATGTCGTGAATACATATATATAGATGCAAATGCATAACATAACCAACCAATGCTAGCACTGGTGGTCCTTTCCGGTAGCTAACCGGCATCATATCTACCAACCTGTGGCCATCTGTACCATATACATATATATAGTTGGGCAAATAGGCCCCATACCTTTGATTATAGCTCAAAATCCATGCATAACATGCAATGTATGATATGAATGTTGAATGCACATAGTAAGCCATAGCAAGAACTTAACCAATCTTGGCTCATCGGTACACTTATTCTCATAGCATCATAATCATTGTCATTCAGCCAATCTTGGCTCATAGGATCATACATGTCTTTTTAACAAGTTTAGGAATTTAACCCAACATTTAGAGTGAAGCCTTAACTTTGAAAATGTTCATAAAGGTGCTTTACATAATGATTATATTTGGTCCCATGTCAATTAGTAAAAGAATGTATTTAAACAGGATTAAGTGCTTTAGTAGTTTAGACAAGAACATTTCACTTGAGAATATTGGAAACCAACGCATTACTTTTTAAATTCTTCAATTATATTCTTGTATGGAAGAAGGACTGATTTTGAATACTACATTCCCTTTTGCATTCTACATTTATTTAATGGCACTACACCAAGAAAAGAAACACCTTGGACATATGAATAGATAGCCGGGAAACCGACAAAAAGATATATAGAAATTGAATGTCCAGTTTAAGCGAATGAATGAAATTTCAACCTAATACCATCATGAATAAACTCAGCTGCAATCCCAATGCCTTTCACAGAAGGTCTTTCTAACAACAGAATATTAAGATATCGCATTTGACGTTTTGGGAAAACTTCTCGGATTTCGTGCTAAAAGGAGAGATGGAGCTTAGCCTTAACATACCTCTCCAACAAACATCCGATTGCCAAAAGTTCCTTCACGAAAGTTGTTCCTTACATCCTAAGCTTCGCAATGACTATATACACGCATCTTAAAGAAACCTATAAACAATATAAAATTTAACATTGATGACCAGATTCGGCAAGGAGCATTTACGCGAGGAAATGTCCGTAAAACGTCGTAAAAATGACCGAAAAAGAGCTCCAGAATTATTACCTAAACACACCAGCTGCAAACCAACAATACCAACAAGAACACCACTTTCTTTACAGCCCGAAAACAGCTCCAAACACAGCTAATACGAGGGAGAAACAATTGCAAAGCGTAAGAGACGCATTTCTAGGCATGGGGACGAATATTAATGGTAAAAACGCGAAAAACTTACCTAAATCACTTAGAGAACCCTTGAGAGCTTTATCTTCAGTTCCACACTGGTTTGGGACGAAAATGGCTCATTTTTGAGCTTTAAAGTGTCAAAATAGCCGACATTAAGTTGGGTCAACCCGACCTGACCCATGACTCGGTTTCCTGCTCGGGCAGTCTCGGTAAAACGATCATAACTCTTTATTCTGAGCTCGGTTTGATGCGCAGTTTTCTGCTTTGCAAACTAGACTCATAGATCTTCAATTTGATAGGTCATGGACCTTCTAAATCCTTATAGTTTCAGAGATATGATCTGATACATTTGACCCAAATTTAAGAAGGATTTCATAAAGAAACTTACGGTAACTTTGGCCAACCTTTATCTTGCAACTTTTTTGATTCCAAAACTTAATGTATGAACTTTGTGCTATTAAAATAGCTTAGAGAAATCCATTATTAGCAAATTATACACTTTTAGTCCCATCCGAAAAGTGAAACCTAATTTAAACCTTCCGAAAAGGGCGAGGTGCCACTCGGTTCATCTCTTTAATCCCGAACGTGCATTGAGGGTATTCCTTTGGCTTAAAACTTTAGGTCCTTGATATTAACACTTATTTGCAGCAGTATTATCCTTAGGTGCTAGCAAAACTCACATGTGCCTTATATAATGCCACACTATTTAAATAATGGAAGATGAGAAACACGACGTCTCACAGTCTCCCCCCCTCCTTAAGAACATTCGTCCGCGAATGTGTCAAGACAACCCTTTGGTTGCATTACCATCTACAAAAAATTGTTTTTTTTGGATACATATATTACCATTGCAAACCATAAATCAACTTCCGAAAACTCTAATTACTAAGCTTTGTATAGCTATTCCGCGACAAAACATACAAGTTTCACCTCCATAAGTTATAAATAGCTGGGGGTGATTCCTCATCATTTATTCTTTGGTTTCCCAAGTCATTTCCTCAATATTGTTATTCTTCCACAACACTTTCACGAAGGCCACTTTTCATTTCAAAGCTTTCTTATTTGTCAATCTAAAACAACCACTGGTACCTCATCACAAGTTAAGTCTTCAGCAATGGGGGTATCCTTAATGTAGTAATACACGAAGGATCCCTAATGTACTTCCGCAACATAGATACATGAGACACTGGATGGACTTCCCTCAATTCTAAAGGAAAATTAAACTCGTATGTTACCTTGCTAATTTCTCTAATAACCTTATACGGTCTAACATATCTAGGACTGAGCTTTCCAGTCTCTCCAAACCGCATAATTCCCTTCATAGGTGATACCTTTAAGAAGACCCAATCTTCTACATCAAACTCTAAGTCTCCTCGTCGAACATCTGTGTAAGACCTCTGCTGATTCTGGGCCCTTTGTGGTAATCTCTAATAGGTTTCTTTTTTTTTTCGTTGCTTGTTGAACTAGATTAGGGTCTAGCAACTTTTTCCTCCCCAACTGCAAACTAATCAATTGGTGATCTACATCTTCGCCCATATAGTGCTCCCTAAGGGTCCAGTTGAATACTAGCATGGAAGTTATTATTATAAGCAAACCCAATAAGAGGTAGATGATCATCCCAGTTTCCTTTAAAGTCCAGCACACAGGCACATAACATATCCTCAACGGTCTGGATGGTACGCTCTGCCTGCCATCAGTTTATGGATGAAAAGCGGTGCTGAGATTCACCTGAGTGCCCAGACCCTTCTAAAAAGACTTCAAAAAAAATGTACGGTAAATTGAGCCCCTTGATCAGAGATAATATATAATGGAACTCCATAAAGGCAAATAATCTCTTGAATGTAATTCTTAGCATAATCCTCTACTGAATATGTCGTTCTTACTGGCAATAAATGAGCAGATTTTATCAACCTATCAATGATTACCCAAATAGAGTCACCCTACGTGAAGTATGAGGCAACCTAGTGATGAAGCCCATATTTATCATGTCCCATTTCCAGAACGTAAAATCAATACACTTAGCTAAGCCTTCAGGCCTCTAATGTTCTATTTTAACATGCTGGTAGTTGGGGCATTAGCCACCATCTTTGAAATATCTTTTTCATCCCATTCCACCAATACATCTGTCGTAGGTCTCAATACCCCTTTTTTTTGTTGCCCAGGTTGAGACGAATATCTAGGATAATAAGCCTCCAAATGAATCTTGACACGGAGCCCTCCGATGTTTGGCACACATAAGAGGCCCCAGTACTGTAGGATTCCATCTCAAGTTAGCTCAATTAGAGGATGTCGCTGTTGTGGAACACTTTCCCTCCATATTATAAGCTTATGATCCTCACGTTGTTGCTCTTTTACTTCCATAACAATAAAAGATTCTGTTGTATTTGAACACTCACACCTCCACCTTTCACATCTGCTAATTGCACTTGCAAACTAGTTAGCTGACGTAAATCTTTTGTCATTTCAACCTTATCAGCTTTAGCATGACTTAGACTTCTCATAGACTTTTGGCTAAGTGCATCAGCAACAACATTAGCTTTATCGAGGTGGTACAACATGTCAATATCATAATCTTTTAGTAACTCTACTCACTTTCTTTGTCATAGGTTCTACTCCTTCTGCTTGAATAAATATTGTAGGCTCTGGTGGTCGGTAAAAAAATATCAACATGAACTCCGTATAGATAATGTTGCCAAATCTTTAGGGCAAATACAATCGCAGCGAGCTCAAGATCATGGGTGGGATAATTTTGTTCATGCTTTTGCAACTGTTTGGAAGCATATGCAATACCTTTACTATGCTGCATAGGAACACAATCTAGGCCAATTATCAAGGCATCATAATATACAATGTAGCCTTTGGTTCCATCCGAAAGAGTCAGACTAGGTGCAATGGTAAGCCTTTTCTTTAGCTCTTGAAAACTCTGTTCACATGATTCAGTCTACTAAAACTTAGTTGCTTTATACGCCAACCTCGTCAGTATTGGTAGTGGAGAATCCCTCAACAAACCTCCTATAATATCCTGCCAAGCCCAAAAATCTATGGACCTTTGTCGGATTCAAGGGTCTCGGCCAGGCCATTACTGCTCCAATTTTCTAGCCATTGACCTTGATACTATCGCTAGTAATAACATGTCCATGAAAAGCTATAGAAGTTAACAAAAGTTCCCATTTGGAGAATTCAGCTTATAACTTGTTGTCCAGGAGAGTCTGTAATATAACTCGCAAGTGATTTGCATGCTCATCTTCTGACTCATCCTAAATATTGTCTTTCAAATATCAACATCCCTGACTTGTAGCTGGTAGTACCTGGGTCACAAGTAAATCTTTGAAAAACCATCAATCCACATAAAAAGATACTTATTCTTGATAGTGAATTTGTAACTATCTATAATCGATACACATATGTAAAAGAGCCATCTTCCTTCCAAGCAAAGAGCATTGGAGCACCCCATGGAGATGTGCTTGGCCTAATAAGGTCTTTATCAAGCAAGCTCTTCAGTTATTCCTTCAAATCTCTTAGCTCCATAGGAGCCATGTTTTTTGAGAGGAATGGGTATACGTTGCATATCAGGGAGAAAATCTAAAGAAAAATTGATATACTTTTCGGGGGAGCTCGGGAAGCTCATCGGGG
Source organism: Solanum rostratum (assembly GCA_029948455.1). Taxonomy (NCBI): domain Eukaryota; kingdom Viridiplantae; phylum Streptophyta; class Magnoliopsida; order Solanales; family Solanaceae; genus Solanum; species Solanum rostratum. The sequence goes on from CM057053.1 coordinate 26,788,108, forward strand.
AATATTATCATGAATTCATTCACAGTAGGGACTGACTAAAGGGCCAGTTGCTAATAAAATATCATGTCTTCCCGTAATGGTAACATGCACCTTAACCCCTTCTACACTGCCTAGTATGAAGCTTACCGCATTGTGTACATGGGGGAATAGGTTGTCTCATTTGTGCAGAATGTTTTTGTCGATGGCTATCAAGCTGGCCTAAACTCTGCCCCAGCCCTATCTGAATAAAACAATCAAATCGTTGGCCCTGTACCTGTGGTAGGAAACTACCTACCGACGGAGGTGGATATCAATGAAAAGGAGGCCTAAAATCACCACGTGGCTCCCTATAAGACCCCATAGTATGAGCCCTCTTATTCTTCTCCCTATCCCTATGGGTATCCTAATTTCGACGATAAAGATCCTCTGGCGTCTGCTCTCACCTTCAGTTGTCTCTCATGAATAGAAACCATCATAGTTAGTAGCTGAATAGCCTCCTTCATCCCCTGATCCCTAATCTCTAATAGGGCTTGGGGTACTAGATCTCCTTGGGCCCCAACAGCTGCTGGTGAATCAGGTACTGTGGGCATTGGAGACACCCTATGTGACTCAATAGGGAATATATCTGCCTCACCAGGCAAGACATGATTGGTACCTTCTCTCGGATCCATACTTATCTCATGTTGTGCCATCTCCTGAGCATAGGTAACCCATTAATAAAGAACAACATAACATGATATAGATTTCATATATTCCTATAGCTTTGCTCTATAGCACGATCTATTCAGTAAAAAAACATAAAACCATCCCTAAATGCCTCGTAGCCTCCTGATTATAAGTGTGGTGCACAACACACCCATAAGCAAGACTCTACTAGACACAACATTGTGGACTCCCTGGGACACGACCTGCTCTGATACCAGATTGTCACGCCCCAAAGAGAGGGGAGGCGCGACTGGCACCCAATACCGTTATTGGTCGGGTAAGCCACTAAACATGCTAGAGAACTAACTAGGGACCAGAAGAAAATCGAGCAGCATAACCTCTGAAAGACTAAGCCTGGACATTTTGGGTCATGACCTGGTCAACAGTAATTCACGTACATTAAGATAAGTAAACCCAAATGATAAAGTACTAGCTAGCCGACAAGGCTGGCACCACAGAGGTACAAACACGCACCATATATAAATGCCAATCTCATGACTGGAGTCTGAAAGACATAAAAGGACAACACACAATAACATGTCCACAATAGCCTCTATGAGAATCACTAACACTGTCGGGACAGGGCCCCGACAAACCCAACCGTACAACAAAAAGTAAACATCCTGTGAAATCTCCAGGAAGAGGTGGAGCTTACCAACTCATAGCTGAATGGGGCTCCTATTGGAGGGGTAAATCAGAACCCCTACAAGAACCTGCACGCACGAAATAAAATGCAGCATTCCCAGGAAAGGGACGTCAGTATGAATAAACATGTACTGGTATGTAAGGCAGGAAGTAAAATCATAGATAACCATAGTAAAAACGTTAATAGAAATATCACCTGTAACCAAAACTCAAATAGCCTTAATGGCCAATAAGCCATCTCCTAGTTAGAAAAAGATGCATGGTATGCTCGAGTATCGCATGTCGTGAATACATATATATAGATGCAAATGCATGACATATCCAACCAAATGCTAGCACTGGTGGTCCTTTCCGGTAGCTAACCGACACCACATCTTCCAACTTGTGGCCATCTGTACCATATACATATATATTTTGGGAAAATAGGCCCCATACCTTCGATTATAGCTCGAAGTCCATGCATAACGTGCAATGTATGATATGAATGTTGAATGCACATAGTAAGCCATAGCAAGAACTTAGCCAATCTTGGCTCATCGGTACACTTATTCTCATAGCATCATAATCATTGTCATTCAACCAATCTTGGCTCACAGGATCATACATGTCTTTTTAAAAAGTTTGGGAATTTAACCCAACATTTAGAGTGAAGCCTTAACTTTGAAAATGTTCATAAAGGTGCTTTACATAATGATTATATTTGGTCCATGTCAATTAGTAAAAGAATGTATTTAAATAGGATCAAGTGCCTTAGTAGTTTAGACAGGAACATTTCACTTGAGAATATAGGAAACCAACGCATTACTTGTTAAATTCTTCAATTATATTCTTGTATGGAAGAAGGACTGATTTTGAATACTACATTCCCTTTTGCATTCTACATTTATTTTAATGGTACTACACAAAGAAAAGAAACACCTTGGACATATGAATAGGTAGCCAGGAAACCGACAAAATGATATATAGAAATTGAATGTCCAGTTTAAGCGAATGAATGGAATTTCAACTTAATACCATCGTGAATATAACTCAGCTGCAATCCCAATGCCTTTCATAGAAGGTCTTTCTAGCAACAGAATAGTAAGATATCGCATTTGACGTTTTGGGAAACTTCCCGGATTTCATGCTAAAAGGAGAGACGGAGCTTAGCCTTAACATACCTCTCCAACGAACATCCGATTGACAAAAGTTCCTTAACGAAAGTTGTTCCTTATGTCCTAAGCTTCACAAAGACTATATGTACACATCTTAAAGACACCTATAAACAATAAAAAATTTAACATTAATGACCAGATTCGGCAAGGAGCATTTACGCGAGGAAATGTCCGTAAAACGTCATAAAAATGACCGTAAAAGAGCTCCAGAATTATTACCTAAACACAGCAGCTGCAAACCAACAATACCAGCAAGAACACCACTTTTTTTACAGCCCAAAAACAGCTCCAAACACAGCTAATACAAGGGAGAAACAATTGCAAAGCGTAAGGCACACATTTCTAAGCACGGGGACGAATTTTAACGGTAGAAACGCTAAATACTTACCTAAATCACTTAGAGAACCCTTGGGAGCTTTATCTTCAGTTCCACACTGGTTTGGGACGAAAATGGCTCATTTTTGAGCTTTAAAGTGTCAAAATAGCCGACATTAAGTTGGGTCAACCCGACCCGACCCATGACTCGGTTTCCAGCTCGGGCAGTCTCGGTAAAACGGTCATAACTCTTTATTCTGAGCTTGATTCGATGCGCGGTTTTCTGCTTGCAAACTAGACTCATAGATCTTCAATTATATAGGCCATGGAGCTTCTAACGCATTTGTAGATATGAGCTGATACATTTGACCCAAATTTAAGAAGGATTTCATAAAGAAACTTACGGTAACTTTGGCCAACCTTTATCTTGCAACTTTCTTGATTCCAAAACTTAATGTATGAACTTTGTGCTATTAAAATAGCTTAAAGAAATCCATTATTAGCAATTTATACACTTTTAATCCCATTCGAAAAGTGAAACCTAATTTAAACCTTCCGAAAAGGGCGAGGTGCCACTCGGTTCATTTCTTTAATCCCGAACATGCATTTAGGGTATTCCTTTGGCTTAAAACTTTAGGTCCTTGATATTAACACTTATTTGCAACGGTATTATCCTTAGGTGCTAGAAAATATCACATGTGCATTATATAACGCCACACTATTTAAATAATGAAAGATGAGAAACACGGGTCTCATAGCACTCACACGATACCCTTCCCATCTTTCTACCAAGCAAGAAAACTTTTAACTATAATTGTAACCATCTTGGTGTCCAAAGTGAGAATATAGAAAATCTAAAGAGATCCAACTGAAGTCAAGGAAAGTTAGTCTTGCATTGTACTTTAGTCCTTAGGATCTTAAAACTTATTTGGTGTTTGTTTGTGAGGTATAATCATGTTGCCTCCATAGTATCTCAAGTCAATGAAACCTCCAATCTCCTCAATGACTAGAGTCAACTTAAAGTGTGAAAAATTGAAAATGGTCTTAGTAGGATCCCAAAACTTCAACAAAGCCTTTATCAGGTACCGGTCTGAGATGACATAAATAAGGAAAGTCAACCCTCGCACCAGTTGAGCAACGTCTCTAGCACAGTCTTATTTAATATTCTACCACCATCTTCGGAGGCTGGGGTTGACCATTTGAGTGTTGGGGAAGTTTGGAGAGGCCATTTAGATTTGCATACAAACAAAGAAAAAAACAAATTCTAAACTCTATTTTGACAATATTTAGGCTTGGATTAATTTATCGTGATCACATGGACACATAATATGCTATTTATCTAAAGGGTGATTGGACCTTTTTGTCACAACTTGGGGATGGGGCCTAGATGTGACATGGCGAATGGGGACCCGAGAGTCCCCAAACAAGCCTCAAAATTTCAGAATCTACGTAGCTTGGTTAAAGAGATGTTAAAGACAAGTAATTAAATAACCGAAATTCAAGTCCCAAAAAGGGATTTTCTTATAAATTAAGCAAAATGACAAGGTTTTTACAAAATGCCCAACGTATGCCTCTAGCGAAGGAACGGGGGCCAGGACAAGTTCCGGGCTCACCCTCAACAAAATAACATACATAATGAACGCAAGGTACGAAGGCTCGCCCTCAGAAGATGGGCCTCACCGCAAAATATCTGCAAGGAAAAACTATTCGTCCTGCGGCTGATACTCAAACTGCTCGGTCCCTACATGGCAAAATCATGTAGGCATAGAGTATGCATTAGTACGTTTGAATGTACTAAGTATACAGGCATGCAATGAACATGACTTACCGAACCTGCATATTAATGTCAGATGACAAGGGCACATAATATACAAAGACCATATAAGCAAAGGAATTTAATATACAAGATGCCATGGAACCCATGATGCGTGCAATACAATAATGTTCCTATATAACGGGGATGGACTATAACCGACAAACAAAATCCATGTGAGCTATTACATGAATTGGATCGATTGGAACCTCCCACCGGTACGGAGAAGATTACTTACCAAGGGTAATCTACATTGCACCATATGGAACACACCATTTCGGGGACGGTTATCTTCCTTACGAGACCCTCATTTCGGAAAGATTTACAGAATCAAAGCAAGACATGTCATAACATAAACAGATAGATGAATAACATCCGTCCCTATGTTGGCACATAGTTCAAGGAAAGGGGGAGGGACCTTGGGGATATCCCTAATGCCTCTAGTCCATCGGTGCTAAGTCAACACATCCCACAAGAATACTTATATATATACATATGCTTCCAAGAGAGTCAAATGTCCATTTCAAAACGTTAAATGCACATGTAGGCTCAAATGCCGAATCACAAGATCAAAATCACATGGTTCGTGCAAGGAATAGCTCATCTATATATACAAGATGGTGCAAGCACCCAAGATGCTCCAAGAGCCATAATCATAGATATACCGGTTATCACCTTCTTGTCATATCCAATGCCTTACCAAAATCATATCATAATTCTATTCAAAGACTAAATTGGACTTAATCCCACATTTCCAAATCTTCATATATCAATGCCATGAGTATGATGCAATGCATAATGTAGGGATGGCATGGCTAATGTAGAGTATATCTAAAATTAGCATTATAGTGTAACATCTTGGAAATCCATAATGAAAATTCATATGAAAATGTTGTATAGATCACCCATGCATGGTAATATCTTTAAAGGACTTGCATGTTCATATTTTCATAATCCAAGTAGTTCATCATAATAAAACTTAACATAGGTCAAGATTCGGAATATTATATAGCACATGCATGGTTCAAAATTACCAAGAACAAGTAGTCAAAATTCACATCTTAAGTAAACATTTTCATAAAATAGCTTGGAAAGAACTTTGGGTCTTCTTGGTTGAGTGACCAAGAATCAAAACCCACATACCTGATTGAAGACAACACTTAAGGGGAAAAATGGACTCAATGTGAAGGCCTTGGCTTTGTAATCCTAGAGAGATGTTGGGAAGTCTTGAAGGAGTGAGCTCTTAGAGAGAGGAGCGAGATGAGAGAAATGGCTGAAAAGTGAGAGTGTTCATCTTATATAGGGAGCTTAGAAGGGCGTGGAAAGGACCAAATTCACGTTTGAAATGACCAATATTTCAAAAATTCCATTAATGAAATGGACCCGTAATTGGTCCGTCTGGGTATACGGGAGGGTACACGATCCGTGTAGTGTCACATGGACCATTTACTGTGCCGTGGCCCTGAACTTAAAATTCTCAGAGGCAAGATTTTTTTTCTGGAATAAGTAGCACCATACGGACCGGTACACGGATCAACTATGGTCACACGGTCCGTGACCTTGTCTGTGTATAGGTACCTTCCACACGACAATTTTAAATGGAGGGCCACATGGATCATTCAAGGTCACACGGGCCATGTGATGGTCTGTTTACCCTCCCCTTTCCCAGGTGCCACTCCACGGGAGGGCACACGGTCCGTGTGACTCTACACGGGTCGTGTAGGCCCTTCCGTGAGGTGATGCCTGGCAGTTTTCTGGGCAAGTTTTGTGGGCCTCAAGGTGACGTCAGTGAGAGAAAGTCTGGAGCCTTACATCATCTCCCCCTTGAGAACATTCATCCTCGAATATGCAAGAACAAAGCTAGGAAGGTTAAATTTAAGGCAAGATACATCCGACACAAGACATAATGCATAACTCAACTAAAAAAAGAGGTTTATATTCTTATACAAAAATTAAATTATAGTTCAAGATCAAAGCTCATATCAAGATTGCATCCAAAAAAGGTCTTTTAGTGCACACATATGCATGTCACGTCATGAGACTCAAGAAGACAAGAAATGATTTGAATAGATGAGGAAGATTCCTAGAATCTTAGGCTTGAGTAGATTGGAAAAGATGGGTGTATCGTTTCATCATGTCCAGCTCCGCCTCCCAAGTAATACTCTCCACTAGTTGATTTCTCCAAAGTACCTTTACCGAAGCCACATCCTTATTGCAAAGTCGTTTTACTTGCCTATCCAAGATTGCCACCGGTACCTCCTCGTAAGACAAGTTTTCCTCGACCTCAATTCCTTCCAAAGACACAATGGTGCTAGGATCACCAATTAGTTTTCTCAACATGGATACGTGGAAGACCGGATGAATGGAACACAAATCCGGAGGTAGCTCCAACTTGTAAGCTACACCTCCAATCCGCTCAACAATTTCGTAAGGACCAACATACTAGGGGCTTAGCTTGCCCTTCTTACCGAAACGCATCACACCTTTCATAGGAGAGACTTTCACATACACCCAATCCCCAACCTGAAATTCAAGGTCCCTTCTCCTACTATCCACATAGGACTTTTGACAACTTTGGGCCGCTCTCAATCTCTCCCTAATCACTTTTACCTTTTCCATAGCATCCAACACCAAATCCGTGCCAACTAAAGCCATCTCACCCAATTCAAACCACCCCATCAGGGATCTACACCTCCTCCCATACAAGGCTTCAAACAGCGCCATGCCAATGCTAGCATGGAAGCTATTATTATAAGCAAACTCGACGAGTTGAAGGTGATCGTCCCAGTTACCCTTAAACTCCAACACACACGCCCTCAACATATCCTCCAAGGTTTGAATAGTCCTCTCTGCTTGGCCATCGATTTGAGGGTGAAAAGCGAAGCTCAACTTAATCTTGATCCGAGGCCCTTCATAAAAGACTTCCAAAAGTGGAAAGTGGATTGAGTACCACGATCCAATTTGATGGATCTAGGTACACCATGCAACCTCATCAACTCTTGGATATACAACCTCGCATAGTCTTCGGCACTGAAAGTAACCTTGACTGGTAGGAAATGAGCCGATTTCGTCATTCGATCCACAACAACCCAAATGGAGTCGAATTGACTGCGGGTCCAAGGCAATCCAACCACAAAGTCCATATTCACATCCTCCCATTTCCAGGTGGGAATTTCAATGTCTTGGGCCAAACCACCAGGCCTTTGGTGTTCTACCTTCACCTGCTAACAACTCGGGCATTCAGACACGAACTTAGCAATATCCCTCTTCATACCATGCCACCAATACATCTCTCTCAGATCCCGGTTTATCTTGGTAGACCCTGGGTGAATAGAGTAGCGAGAGTTGTTATCCTCACTCATAATCACCTTCCTAAGGTCATCCACATCAGGAACATAAAGCTGGTCTTGATATCGGAGTACACCATCTCCCCCTAGGGAGAATGCCTCGATCTCCTTTGCAGCAACCAACTTCTTCAACTCATATAAAGATGGATCTAGATCTTGCTTAGCTTTTACCTCATTCACCACAGTAGACTCTGCCCCATTCTGAACTCGAATACCACCCTCGTTGGAATCAGTCAACCTCACACCCAACCTAGCCAATCGATGAACATCCCTTGCCAATTCCCTCTTCCCATTTTCAACATGCGCCACACTTCCCATAGACAACCTGCTGAGAGCGTCAGCCATAACATTGGCCTTGCCCGGGTGATACAGTACACTCATGTCGTAATCTTTTAGAAACTCCAACCACCTCCTTTGCCTGAGGTTAAGATCCCTCCGGGTGAAAACATATTGCAAACTCTTGTGATCGGTGAACACATCAACATGGACCCCGTACAAATAATGCCTCTAAATCTTCAAAGCAAAGACCACCGCTGCCAACTCAAGATCATGTGTGGGGTAGTTTCGTTCATGCACCTTCAACTGTCTTGATGCATATGCTATCACCTTACCATTCTGCATAAGCACACAACCCAATCCGATCCTCGAGGCATCACAATACACTACGAACCCTTCTGAGCCATTTTGCAAGGTTAAGACGGGAGTCAACGTAAGCCGATCTTTCAAGGTTTGGAAACTTCTCTCGCATTCATCCGACTGTATAAACTTAGCCTGCTTCTGGGTCAACTTAGTCAATGGAGATGCAATAGATGAGAAACTTTCCATGAACCTTCTGTAGTACCCGACCAACACGAGAAAATTCCGGATATCCGAAGGAGTCAACGGTCTAGGCCAATTTTTCACAGCCTCTGTTTTCCTCGGATCCACCTTGATACCGTCTTCGGACACCACATGACCGAGGAAAGCCACTTCTCCCAACCAGAATTGACACTTGCTAAACTCGGCATACAATTGCTTTTCCCTTAGAGTTTGGAGGGCCATCCTCAAATGATTCCCGTGCTCCTGTTCACTTCAGGAGTAAATGAGAATATCGTCAATAAAGACCACCACGAAGCTGCCGAGGAATGGTTTAAACACTCTATTCATCAAGTCCATATATACAACCGAAGCATTAGTTAGGCCAAACAACATCATCACCAATTTGAAATGCCCATACCTTGTTCGAAAAGCTATTTTGGGGATATCACATCACATTCCCTAACCTTCAACTGGTGATACCCGGAACGGAGATCAATTTTTGAGAAGTGAGTGGCACCTTGAAGTTGATCAAACAAATCATCAATCCTTGGCAATGTGTAATTGTTCTTAACGGTCACCTTATTCAGCTGCCTGTAATCAATACATATACGGAGAGACCCGTCCTTCTTCCTTACAAACAACACGGGAGCACCCCACGGCGATGTACTAGGCCGAATAAAACCCTTCTCTAATAGGTCCTTTAACTGCTCCTTTAACTCTTTCAATTCTGCCGGTGCCATCCGATACGTAGGGATAGAAATAGGCTGAGTATCTGGGAGAAGATCTATGCCGAAGTCTATCTCTCTATCTGGGAGAATGCCTGGCAAGTCTTCGGGAAACACATAAAAAAATTCATTCAACACAGGGACCGACTCGAGAGTAGGCACCTCGAAATCCGTATCCTTGACCCTCACAAGATGCACCCCTTAGAAATCATTTTTCGTGCCTTGAGGTAGGAAATAAACCTACCCTTAATAAAGGAGTCATTGCCCTTCCATTCAAGAACTGGCTCACCGAGAGGTTGGAACTAGACTTTCCAGGTTCTACAATCTATGGAAGCATAAGATGCATGCAGCCAATCCATTCCAAGAATCACATCAAAATCAAACATCTCAAGTTCCACAAGATCACATGGAAATATTTTATACAACACAACAATAGGGCACTTGTGATAGACTCTATGAGCTACAATAGATTCACCCACGGGGGTGTAGATTGAGAAAGGCTCTCTTAAAATCTAGGGTTTCAAACCAAACTTAACAGCCGATAGTGGAGTCACAAAAGACAAGTTTGCACCTAGGTCAAGCAAAACATAAGCATCAAAATCAAAGACTTTCAACATACCAGTCACGACATCTGGAGCTTCCTCGACATCCTGGCGGGCATGGGGTGCATAGAACTTGTTGTTCCTTGGGCAACACCTTGGGGACCTCTCTGCTGACCTTGCCTTGGGCTACCTGGCCTCGGCCTCCGCGTGCACTCCTAGGTCAATCAGCAACCTTATGGTTCTTACTTCCACATCCGAAGCAAAGTCCCGAATTCCTTCGGCAGGTACCTGTGTGGGGCTTCCCAAACTTGTCACACGAGATATATCTTGGTCTACCACACCTCGGTACCCTGGGAGGGGGTGCCTGAGCAGTAGCCACCCGAGCTCCCGGGCCTTGGCCCTACTACCAAGACCAACATTCCTAGCACTGGAGAACCTACTGTCAAAGCGGGCACTCTTGGGATTGTGTGCCCTTTTCTCTTGAGTTTCTCCCCTTCAATCTGCTCAGCATACAACATGAGTCTGGCAATATCCATGTCCCCAATCAACATGGCAGTTCGACATTCTTTCACCAACAAGTTAGAAGTACCCGAAACAAATTTGTGCATCCTTTCATGGGGATCGGCTACCAGGGACAGAGCATATTTGTAAAGCTTGGTAAATTTGAGGGCATAGTCCCTAACACTCACACTCCCCAGCTTAAGGTTGATAAACTCGGTCATTTTGGCCTCCCTCAGCTCAAGTGGAAAGAAGCGATCGAGGAAGGCAGATTTGAACTCTCCCTATTTAACATTACCATCACAGACCCTCTCCATGGCCCACTGTGAATACCATACCTGGGCTACATCCTTCAGCTGGTAAGGGCAAGTTCAGCTTTTTCCTCAGAAGAGACGCTCATAATATTCAATATCTTTGAGAGCTCATCAATGAACATCTGAGCATCCTCATCAGCCCTCGACCTGTAGAACTCCGGAGGGTTCATTTGGGTGAAGTCCCTCACAATGGATGCGGGTGTAGGGTCCCGTGGAAAATTAGCTTGCCTTGCCTGAGCAGTCACCACCTTTGCAAGCATGGCAAAAGTGGTATGGAATTCGCCGTTAGCTATAGGCTCCTCCATAGGCTCGTGAGGGTCCTGATCTTCAGCAGCCGAAGCTGGCCTAGGTAGTGGAGATCTTCCTCGAGGCATTTACTGAAATGGATTAACGACACCAGTAAGTAAGGAAATTTCATAAACCAGTCACAGAACGATACAAGACATGAAGAAGGGAGGAATTTCCTAATACATCTTCGTAGCCTCCCACTCATAGGTATGGTGCACTTCACACCCATGAATAGGACTCTACTCAATGCAGCATGTTGGGCTCCGAGGACCATTATAAACCTGGGGCTTTGATACCACTTTTTTCACGACCCGGGGACGGGGGCTAGATGTGACATGGCGAATGGGGACCTGAGAGTCCCCAAACAAGCCTCAAAATTTCAGAATTTACGTAGCTTGGTTAAGGAGATTTTTAAATACAAGTAATTAAATAACGGAAATTCAAGTCCCAAAAAGGGCCTTTCTTATAAATTAAGCAAAATGACAAGGTTTTTACAAAATGCCCAACGTATGCCTCTAGCGAAGAAACGGGGGCCAGGACAAGTTCCGGGCTCACCCTCAACAAAATAACATACATAATGAATGCAAGAAACGAAGGCTCGCCCTCGGAAGATGGGGCTCACCACATAATATCTGCAAGGAAGGACTATTCGTCCTGTTGCTGATACTCAAACTTCTAGGTCCCTACATGGCAAAATCATGTAGGCATAGAGTATGTGTTAGTACGTTTGAATGTACTAAGTATGCGGGCATGCAATGCACATGACTTACTGAACCTGCACATTAATGTTAGATGATGAGGGCACATAATATACAAAAATCATATAAGCAAATGAATTTAATATACAAGATTCCACAAAACCCATGATGTATGCAATGCGATAATGCTCCTATATAACAGGGATAGACTATAACTGACAAACCAAATCCATGTGAGCTATTACATGAATTAGACTGATTGGAGCCTCCCATCGGTAGGGAGAAGATTACTTGCCAAGGGTAATCTACATCACACCTTACGGAACACACAATTTTGGGGATGGTCACCTTCCTTACGTGATCCCCATTTCAGAAGGATTTACAGAATCAAAGCAGGACATTTCATAACATAAACAGATAGAAGAATAACATCCATCCTTATGTTGGCACATAGTTCAAGGAAAGGGCGAGGGACCTTGGGGATATCCCTAACGCCCCCAGTCCATCGGTGCTAAGTCAACTCATCCCACAAAAATACTTATATATATATATATATATATATATATATATATGTATGTATGTATATATATATATACACACACATATGCTTCCAAGAGAGTCAAATGTCCATTTCAAAATATTAAATGCATATGAAGGCTCAAATGCCAAATCACAAGATCAAAATCACATGGTTCGTGCAAGAAATAGCTCATCTACATATACAAGATGGTGCAAGCACCCAAGATGCTCCAAGAGCCGTAATCATAGACATACCGGTGATCACCTTTTTGTCATATCCAATGCCTTACCAAACTCATATCATAATTCTTTTCAAAGACTAAATTGGACTTAATCCCAGATTTCCAAATCTCCATGTATCAAAGCCATGAGTATGATGCAATGTATAATGTAGGGATGACATGGGTAATGTAGAGTATATCTAAAATTAGCATTATAATTTAAAATCTAGGAAATCCACAATGAAAATTCGTATGAAAATGTAGTATAGATCACCCATGCATGGTAATATCTTTAAAGGACTTGCATGTTCATATTTTCATAATCCAAGTAGTTTATCATAATAAAACTTAACATAGGTCATGATTCAGAATATTATATAGCACATGCATGGTTCAAAGTTACCAAGAACAAGTAGTCAAAATTCACATCTTAAGTAAACATTTTCATAAAATAGCTTGGAAAGAACTTTGGGTCTTCTTGGTTGAAAGAGACCAAGAATCAAAACCCACATACCTGATTGAGGACAACACTTGAGGGAAACAATGGACTCAATGTGAAGGCCTTGACTTGGCAATCCTAGAGAGATGTTGGGAAGTCTTGAAGGAGTGATCTCTTAGAGAGAGGAGTGAGATGAGAGAAATGGCTAAAAAGTGAGAGTGTTCAACATATATAGGGAGCTTAGAAGGGGTAGAAAGGACAAAATTCACGTTTGGAATGACCAATATTTCAAAAATGTCATTAATGAAACGGACTTGTAATTGGTCCGTCAGGGGCATATGGTAGGGTACACAGTCCGTGTAGTGTCACACGGACCATTTACTATACCGTGGCCCTGGACTTCAATTTTTCAGAGGCAAGATTTTTTTTGGGACTAAGTAGCACCACATGGACCACACGGACCATCTATTGTCACACGGTCCGTGAGCCTGTTCGCGCACAGGTACCCTCCACACAAAAATTTTAAACGGAGGGCCACATGGACTGTTTAAGGTCACACGGGCCCTGTGAAGGTCTGTTTACCCTCCTCTTTCCTAGGTGCCACTACACGGGAGGGCACACGGTCCGTGTGACTCCACACAGGCCGTGTAGACCCTTCCGTGAGGTGATGCCTGGCAGTTTTCTCGGCAAGTTTTGTGGACCTCAAGGTGACGTCAGTGAGAGAAAGTCTGGGGCCTTACACCTTTAGACTTAAATAGGGTGGCTACTATTATGGTAGATTGACCCCATAGGAGGGGGGGTGCATGACCTAGGTTTGGGGGAGGGGGGGTGGATAAAGCTCTATCTTATGTTTTTACAAGAGTGGGTTAGACACAGACTAGGTTTTTCTATGTGAGAACGTGCGTGGTCCTACGGTAGCAAAATTATCTGCTTACACCATGCTTCTGCCATCTCTCTAAACATGAGTTTTGAAAAGAATTTTGTGAGAAACGCAAAGGAACATCATCATGGAAAAAGTTAAAAAAGGAGGATCCCAAGTGGGGGAGGATATGAACGGTACGCCAGTTATGGAAAAAAATAATACTTTGCATATAGTTTTAAAAACACTAACGAATAAGAACAATGATAAGTCAATAAAACAGTTAGAACAAAATACAAATATAGGACAAATAAAGTGAAAGGGAAAGGAATGGGAAAAAGGGAAAGGAAGTTAAGTTAGTGGGCATAAGGGAGAGAAAAGGGGGAATGTCAGTAGGGAGGGGAGGGGGGAATAACAATATTAAAGGGGAAGGGAGAGGGGGAAGGAAGGGGTAATGTTAGTGGGGAAAAAGGAAAAAAATAAAAATGTTAGTAATGGAGGGAAAAAAATAATAATAACATGTATCCAATCAAATGCTCAACTCAACATCATCATCAATACATTCTTATGTGACAGAATGATAAATAACTCAAGGATTCAATTGGGGAACTTAAAAAACACTCAAACTTAACTCAACTCGAATCAAAGTATGTGAAGGGCACGTGGACGAACTGAATCTAACATTGTGTTAGCCTTACATGCCTGAGATGAAGGTGTCACGCCCGGGGAGGGTACCCAAGACGTGGCCAGCACCTTGAGACTATTGCTAGTCCTCAAGCGAACCACTTGGCCTAATCATATCTATTCAATTCAACAACTCTATAGATTAGCGGAAGTAAAAGCAAGTAAATGGGATCATCTCATCTAATGTCTCAAATAATATATATATATATATATATATATATATATATATATATATATATATATATATAATAGAAGGCTAGTAGAAGGAACTAGCTCACAATCTTCACATCAACGTTAGACTATCATCTATGAAGCCTCTATCACTAATCAAATGGCGCCAATGATAGACCCATGGCTATCAAGTTCAAAATAAAAGACTAGGCTAGTCTAACTCAAAAGCATGATAAAATAAATAATAGTAGATCCTCCGAAATAGGGGAGGCTCACCAATCAGCTGAACATCCTGGATCTTCAATAATGCGCCTGTTGACGATCTCTACTACCTATATCTGCATCATAAAAGGATGCAGCGCTGAATGACGTCAGTATGTGGAATATACGGTATGTAAAATAGCTGAATGAAAAAAAACTGGTAGAATAATATGAAACAATCATCGACTCAAAACAATCATCAAATCAAATCAAATTGTCAAATGTCTATCTGTGCAAGAATAAAGATTAGACAAGTGACCCATCAACCAATCAACCTCATCAATCAGATCAACTCAACTCAACTCAATGGAACTCATCTCATCACATCTCATATCATCTCGACTCAAAGTACTCAAGGTAGGAACTTTTGGGGAGTTTCCCTTATCTGACAACAAAAACTTATGAGCTAGTGAATGTACAAAAGTCAAGCTGATGTTGCCACAACCATTCCAAACTTGCCAGGTAGGGAACGAATCAAATCCACTAAAGGAAACAACAATCAACTAAATCCTCTATTGCTTTCAAGGACTTCTAATCAAGAGGCAACCATAATATGGTGTGATGGTTCTAATCCTCACCTACGTTTGGCGACGTAGTTTGACGAATGCATGTCGAACTAACTCTTACTCTTTCGGTGCTCGAAACTCCTTCCATAACTCAATGCTTATAAGACAATCAATCCAGTCAATCCAATCTAATCATAATCAATCTCATAGGGGCTTGAACCCTTTCATCGATCAATCTCATAGGGGGTTAAAACCCTCTCCTCAATCTATCACATAGGGGCTTTAACACTCTCATCAAGGAACATTTCAATCAACAACTCAAGATTTAGAACAATCATAAGGGGACAATTGAATAGACAATTTAGTGGAGTTCATTTATGGAGACTCATAGGACTATCAAGTTCTATCAACTCATCATCATTCTCTCATCACAATCACGATCACAATCACAATCGACATCATTCGATTAAGGCTCTAGACTTAATTCTTAAGTTCATTCGTGTATGCTTTCAAAATAGTCATGTAGGGCTATGCAAAGTCTCATGGAAATATTCAATTCAAGAAAACAAGTTTATGATTTTCATCAACATAGAAAAATATATGAATTTAATAGGATTGCCAATAAAAAACATCATGAATTATGCATGTAGACTCAATAGACTTTCAACTCATCTATGACCATCTATGGGGCACATGCGAGGACAATCTCATGCTTCTGGTTTAGCCATACATACCTGGGATGAAGCTATCAACAATCACCTTCAAGAGTTCCTCTTAAATTCCTCAATCTTAAGCTCTTCTCTTCTTACCTCAAGCCCTAGTCTTGTTAGATTATGAGAAAAAGGACTTTGAATGGGGCTTTAGACCCTTTTAACATCAAAACGACCAAATAAGATCGTGTATAGAGTTTAGGAGGGGTTGAAAATTGATCGGAATGCCCCTTACAAGATTTAGAAAATTTTCGGCCTCGGAATAGCCTAGTCCGCGATGTGGACTGGTTGCGCACAATTATTTTCTCCAAAAAGTTTCTGAATAAGTTTTCCATATTCCTAGATTTTTTTGAAAAAAACATAAGTGTGACTCCGCTACAGAGATGCTACGCGCCTCCGTTGTGCACCGTCACTGATTTTTCATTTTCTGGTCGAAAAATTATCTTTTGATCCAGTCGCTCTAAAGATTGACTTAGACTATTTTCCCACTCAATCTTTCATGCTAATCATGAATCTGGCCTAGAAATTTCCATACGAACATTGAAAGATGCATTACGCGCATACCCTTCCTCCAGGGGTATTTTTGTAATTTTACTGGGCGTTACAGAAGGTAGACAATCAACTTGGTACGAATACAACTTGAATTCCTCGAATCCTCGTTCTTCTCTCTTCGCTTTAGCCATAGGTCTTTTTGTTAGAGGTTTTGAAAGGACTTAGAATAGGGTTTAAATCCCCTTTTATACTTAAAACGACTTGTTTTGATCATACATCAAGTCAATGAGGGGTTTGAAAAAGTCTAGAATGCCTCTCAAAAAATTCAAAAAAAGTCTATCTCGGGACATGGGGTCCGCAACGCGGACAGGGTTTATTTTTGATATTTTTCACTGGAAATTCTCCAAATCAGATTTCTAACCCCGTAGAATATTTTTAGAATAAATCCAAGTGTTGGTCCGCAATGGTGGCGCGTCGCGGCCCTATTGCACACCTACACTGGTTCGCATTTTAGCATAAAAAAATAATCTTTTGATCTGGTTGTTCTAAAAATCAATCGAGACCACTTTCCATTAGATTTTTCATGCCGATCGCAAATCCGGCCTCGAATTTGCCATCGGAGCATGGGAAGACACGTTATGTGCCCATATCTCTTCTAGGGGTATTTTGGTAATTTTGCTGGGTGTTACAGAATGCAATCCTATAGGCATAGTTTCTGAATGCATAACATTTGAAAAAATTGTTAAATATCCTAAGACATGATTTCTAACATAACGTGTACAAAAATATTAAAAATCCTAAAAAAACATGAGTTCTAATGATAACGCTAAAGATTGTTTCTGCGAAAAATATTACAACCATGATAAAACATTATTAAGAAAACAACAATCTTGTTAAATTTTATAGGCATGATATCTAAAAAATAAATACTTTAAATCGAAATTCTCAAAACTTGCTAAAATTCTGTAGGCATGGTATCTAAAAAAAGAAACATCTTTTAAATCAAAATAGGTCAAACTTGCTAAAATCCTATGGGCATAATATCTAAAATACAAGTTTTGAGGTAAAGTAAATAAAACTTGTTAAAATCCTACGGTATAATATGAAAAGAAATACTTTGCAGCCTATAGACATGATTTTCTAAGTGATATGATATTTAAAAGTATTTGTGAAGTCATAATGCAAACATAAAAAAGTTGCAATTTTTTTTAAAAAAAATAGAGGTGAATTGTAATTTAAAATATTTTACCTTAAAAAGATTTATACTACTAATTTTGTACCAATTTTAATAACTAAGCGAATATTCAGGAGAGTTAAACTTTTTAACTTAATTAGACCTAAAGGTGATAAATAAATCTACCACACATCCACATAATGACAGAATAAAAAAATCAGATAGCACCTAGATCTCCTCCCCCTTTAACTAATTCCCCAATTTTTACTATATTCATTATTACAATATTATAAATTGAAAATAGAATACAACAATAATAACATAATAAAAACTTCAAGGCCATCCTCCTCCCCGTCTAAGACGACTCTTCATATTTTGATATTCGCAAAACTTTAAATGGACCTGCAACACTAAATAAAAAAACTAGCACTACCCATATAATAATGATATCATTGAGCAAACAGACAAGTCAAAAAATATATGAATATATAAAAGAAGAATCAAAATCAACTCGCAAAAAAACATAAATCAAATAGCAAATTCTGAGAAAAAGAACAAGAAACGAAGCTAGTATATATATATATATATATATGTATATATTGAGAGTGTTAGGGAGAAGAAGAATGAAAAATTTCATGGGGATTCCGTGAAGTTGTCCGTATCTGTATGTGGGGAGTATTCCGAAGTGTGTTAACGAGAAGAGGAAGTCCACTTTATATAGTGAAAAGATCAAGTAATAAATTAAGGAAAGAATCAATTAAGGAGTAAATAATATCATCCTTTTCCTTAATTTTATGAGGAGAATCGGTTAAGGTGAAAAATCGAAATAATTAAACAAAAAATTGCCATACATAAAACGAGTAATTAAAATTCTAACCACGTTAAACAACGCAAACAAAATCAGTAAGCATGCTCAAATTCACCTAAATAAGGGTACAATGTTCTATTTCAAGTAAAAGATTCAAATATGACAATATAAGCAAGTGAGAATCGGAGGAAATCAAAATTAAGACGTTCTGTTAACATTGATTTGTAGTTAGAAAAATCTGAGAAAATATACACCGTACCATATTTAATTCCTAAAAAAGTAATCAATTAGCAAATCAAATTATCCTAAATTAGGTTGAATACACAATTTATTCATGATTTGAAGAATTACATGGCCAATCAAGTCTCAAATTTCAGTCAAAAATGTCTTAATACCAAAGGCTTCAATAATGCTAAAATTAGTGAGACATACCCACATCAACAAGAATAAACACATCAATTATCAATAAAATAAATAAGCCTGAAAATTTTTAAGACTAATCACTAAAAAGGGGCATGAGAAAACAATAAATGAGCAAACTATTAGGAATCTCAAAGGGTTCGTGGACAACTTACTAATTTCACCAAGATCTCAAAGTTTCAGGGGTAACAAGAAAGTTCGAAATCTCAACAGATCTTTTTGGTAATATCTCATAGTCCCAAATATAAGTAATTATTTTTACTTCCGAGCTGTCATTCGAATTTGATGGTGTCTTCATTCTTTGCTGGGGTTTTAGGATTTTCCAATGAGGTTGAGAGACAAGGGTGATGGAAAAGGTTTTTCCGGATGAGAAAAGGGGTTGTCGATCAAGGGTCATTTGGCGGAGATGGAGAGGGGTTTTGGGGTCACAATGGATGACTGGAAATAAAGAAGCGAGTAGTCATTGTGATGGCTGTTCAGTGGGGCATTTTGGACAGGAAGAAGGGGTTCGTTTCGTTGGCTATCTCGCTGTGAGGATGGGACTATATTTTTGGCAAGGTGATGGATCATGCCGATCATGCTGTGATTTGGGGTTTTATTGGGGAAGAGGAGAGGCCATAAAAAAGGGGAGGTTGTTTGGCGGCTGTCCTTTCTATAAAATGGAGGATGAGTGGAGAGGAGCTACCGATGGCCACCGGCGAAGAGAGAGAAAGAGAGATGGCAGCGAGTGGTGGTATAGATATAGAAAAAGGAAGGGTTTTGGTGTATTGGGGTCATTAAAATTGAAAAGTAAATAAGAATTTAATTGGGCCATTGGATCAAAGCTACCCAATGGATGAGATTAATCTTTATCAAACGGGTCAAATCCGAATCGAAAAAAGTCGGTATTAGGATTGCATTAAGATGAAATTGGATTGAAAATATAAAATTGAGTCACAAATTGGCCTAATTATGCTAGAATTGAAAGAAATTATGAATGCATTGGCTAGAATTAAAATAAATTGTAAAAAAAATGATTAGAATTGAAATAAATTAGACAAATGGACTACGAATTAATTAAATTAGAGGAGGATCGATTAGATGACTATCTAATTAATTATAATATACACATTTATGTACATATGCAATATTTTAAATAACAACTTTATGTAAAAAATACATAATATATGCTAAAATTACCGCGTAAAAATACTTGAACATATAAATAATATTATTTCAAATTAAAAATTGATGAAATGAAATGGTAAAAATATTATTTAAAATATGACACTAATAACAATAATAATGAGTATATGTAACGACCCTCTGGGTCAATTTTGTGTTTTTATAATATTTCTATCATTTTGAGTTTCTTGGACTTTTTATGACCTATTGGGACTATCAGGATGGTTATTGGGTGTTTTGATTGTGAATTGTGCGAGTTTGGAAGTTAGCGAGAAGTTAAAGTTGCAAAAATGAGATTTCTTTCAAAACCCTAGCAAACGGCCTCAGAATGGAATTCTGATGATTTCATCAAATTTGGAAACAATCGATGTTGGCTAAGAGGGTGGTTGGTCCAAAGATGGAGGGTGCTGGTATAATTTTGAGCCAAAAGTTGCAAATTGAGTTCAATCGGAAGCTACAAAGTGCATTCCTACAAAAACCAAACCAAACACGCTCGAAATGGAAATTTGACCACACGGTCAGCTCTGGAATGTCAAAAACAGTCCAAAATTACCTTGTGTCAGTTGACGGGGACATCCGGTTGAATTTGGACCCCCTCAGTTCTTTTTAGCTAAAATTAGCTTAAAAGAAATGGGACCCTCATTTTTTTGTGGGATGCTCCGTTGGAAATTTCAATTGCACCATAGGATCCACAATGTCAAAATCCATGTGGTTGCACTATTTATTTGCGTAAAACAAACACTGGACACCCCAGGAATGTTTTAAAAATTATTGATGCAGCATCAAGTGAAATAACCCTTCGTGTTCGCAATGGGTCCTGGCGCTATCGTGGAAGAGCAACTGCTAGAGCTCTGCGCTCGCAAAGCCTTAGGCGCATTTGCGGAGGCCTTGAGGGTGGCCTATATATAGGCCTTCACTTTGCAAACCAACCATATTTCATAACTTCAGCTCATAATTGGAGTTTTACAAGCCCGTTATCTATGATTCAGAGGTCCACGTGATTCAAATGTTTGCAAGGAGTCGTGGTGAAGTCAGATTTGGGATTCGGTGCATATTTTGAGTTAAGTTCACTATTTTAGATAATTACCTTCTAGGAATTTGTGAAAACTTTGTGCGTTGATATGTTAGCCGATTCTTGATGGACTTAAATGAAACTTGAGTCAAAATTGTTCTACGTTCCGAGAGGAACACTGTGGTATGCTAGGTATTCACTTAAATTGTTCGATTTTCATAAATTTTGACCTAGGAAGTTCTCAAAAGAATGTTTTTTTGATAATGTTTTTAACTTCGTTTTTCGGCCTTCTCTTGACCTTCTTGGGTCTGCTTTGGGCCGAATTTTTGGCTGTAGACTCAGGGTTGTCATGGGGATCGCTTTTTCAGGGTTTTGTTTGGGATTTTAGGCCTGAGCCTCATTTTTTTCCATTTTAGGCGCTATTGGCCTAATCTCACCTGTTCTTCAAGATTTACAGCCAGAACAACCTCGTTAACATTGTAAATTATATTTTAATTGTGGAGCAACATTGAGAAGCTATCAGGAGGGGAAAAGCTTGGATAGATTGATTCGAGACATAAGACGTCGGTTGCCAGGTAGGCTAGGCTTTCCCAAATCCTTAGACTGAGTGAAACTATACACATGTTGTTGTGGGATTGCATCCTCTGTTGGTGATTGTGAATAATATAATTTTCGAGATGTTCAGGTACTATTACTTACAAGAAGGCTTGATAAGGGCCGTATATGGGCTGATGCCACGAGGCAGGTATGTATTCTGACCTAACTATATTTTGTAGGAGTATGTTGCCAGATGTTATTGAGATATGACGATTGTGAGGCTGCTTGTTGAATACTTGCCGTATTGTCACAAGATTTCTAACTTCAATGTGTTTCCGTTGGGTCTGATTGTTGTGGATACCTATGATATCACTGTTGTTATTGTGCTTTACTCTAATTACTTGTAATTGACTGAATTCCATGTTTCTATCATATTTGTGCCATTTTGAGCTTCTGTATAGCAACATCAAACCTTTAATGAGCTATTAGGGCTATCAGGAAGGTTATAGGGTGTTTTGGTTGTAAATTGTGCGAGTTTGCAAGTTAGCGAGAATTTAAAATTGCAAAAATAAGATTTCTATCAAAACTTTAGCAAACAGACCCAGAATGGGATTCTGACGGTTCCATCAATTCCGAAACAACCAATTTAGGCTAGAAGGGTCGTTGGTCCGAGGATGGGGGGTCCCGGTATAATTTTAAGCTAAAAGTTTCAAAATAAGTTCAACCGAAGCTAAAAAGTGCGTTTGCATAAAAACCTAACTAAACATGTTCAAAATTGAAATTTGACGGCACAGTTAGCCCCGAAACGTCAAAAGCAGTGTAAAATGACCTTTTGTCGGTTGACGGGGACATCTAGTTGCATTTTGGCCCCTCAATTCTTTTAGCTAAAATTAGCCGGAAACAAATGGGACCCTTATTGTTTTGTAGGATGCTTCGTTGAGAATTCCAGCTGCACCTTTGGATCCAAAATGTTAAAATCCATGTGTTTTCACTATTCATTTGTGTAAAACAGACATCGGATGCCTTGGGAATGGCCTGGGGATGGTTTAAAAATTGTTGGTGCAACACCAGGTGAAATAACCCCCCGTGTTCGCTGAGGGTCTTGGCGCGATCACGAAAGAGAAACTGCCAGAGCTCTACATTCATGGAGCTTTAGGTGCGCCAGTGGAGGCCTAGCTGGGCCAAGGCACCACTTCGCCACCCAAGGTCGCATTTGTGGAGGCCTTGAGGGTGGCCTTATATAGGCTTCCCCTTCGCAAACCAGCCACATTTGACAACTTCTTTAGCTCGTGAATTGAGTTTTACAAGTCCATTTTCGACAATTCAAATGTCCACATGACTCAGATTTTTGCAAAGAATGTCGTGGTAAAGTTGGAATTGGGATTTAACACATATTTCGAGGTAAATTCACTGTTTTAGCTGATTACCTTCTCGAAATGTAAAAACTTTTGCGCATTAATATCTTTGCCGATTCTTGATAGAATTAAGTGAAACTTGAGTCTAAGTTATTTTACATTCTGAGAGGAACGCTGTGGTATGAGCTGAAATTGTCTGATTTTCATAAATTTTGACCGTGGAAGTTTTGAAAAACTATTTTCTTGATAAATTTTTAACTTCTTTTTTTGACCTTCTCTCGGTCTTTTGGGGTCCGTTTTGGGCCAAATTTTTGGCTATAGACTCAAGTTATCATGGGATAGTTTCTCCAAGGTTTTTGTTTAGGATTTCAGGCTAAGGCCCCATTTTTCCCGATTTTAGGTGCTATTGGCCTAATCTTACCCGTTCTTCAAGTTTTACAAACTATGTTAACATTGTAAATTATATTTTAACAGTGGAGCAAAATCGGGATGCTATTAGGAGGGAAAATGCTCGATTGAAATGATTCGAGATGTGAGGCATTAGTTGCTAGGTAATCTAGGCTTTTTCTAAACCTTAGACTGAGTGAAGCTATATGCATGTTGTTATGGGATTGCACTCTGTGTTGCTGATAGTGAATACTGTAATTTTGAGATATTCTGGTACTATTGATTACATGGAGGCCTCATAAGGGTCGTATATGGACTGATGTCATGAGGCAGGTACATGTTTTGACCTAACTGTTGTTTGCGAGAGTATTTGCTGGATGTTATTGAGATATGGTGCCTGTGAGGTTACTTGTTGAATACTTGTCGTATTGTGACTAGATTTTCAACTTAAATGTGTTTCCATTGGGCCTGGCTGTTGTGGATACCTATGATATCATTGTTGTTATCGTGCTTTACTCTCAATACCTATGGTTGACTGATTAGTGATACATACACTCTTGTGTACTACCACTAGTTGCTCGGTATTGGTTCTTCTTACTTGAGGCTGGGATTAGTCAATGTTATAGGAGGGATGGTGGTGGTTACAGTTGTGTGGGTTAGATTGGTGTAGGATATATATGTTGTGAGCATTGTTGCCTATGTTGACTTTGGGCACGATGTGACTTTGGAATTTTTGATCCGGATAAGTTAGTGACTATTTTGATACCTCGAGTCCTAGATGACGCTCCCCGCGCTCTAAGCTCCGGTGGCAATGTCCGAGTGTCTACAACTAGGAGTCGCACCTCGATGTTTAAGTCAAGTGACCATGACTGAGATGGAGAGTGACAGATATTCTGAGGTTCGAGCACTAGTTGAGATTTAGGTTGAGGACCCCGCTGATTCCATTTTGGGGGCTAGGTCTTGTGATTGATATTTTGAGTTAAGACACTATTGTTTTGCTATGGGGATTCTTTCTCCTGTGGGAGATATGTCCCACTATTAGGTGTGTATAAGCTGGATCGCGTGCCACGTTCCGGCATAGGGTCAAAGACATAGTTTACATATGATTGTTGGGGTGGAAACCTGATTGATTGCTCATGTATCTACACACCTATACACATCCTAATTCTGCGTGGGTATACCCTCTGAGCTTATGGGGGCTCGGGGGGTGGTTCAAGCATAGACACTAGGGCCTTACACCCACGAACAGCTGGCCCTTAGTCTGGTGATGTGGAGAGCTGCCTTCAGTGATGGTTCTGTTGGGTTCATTGATGTTCTGTTGTCTATATTGTGAGCAGGTATCCCTTCCGCACTTATAGGGGCCCCCAGTGGCATACAAACGTAGATACTAGGGCCTTACACCTGCGTACAGTTTGATCTTTCGGTTTGATTTGAGGTTATGGGGTTGATTTACAGGATTGCTACATTTATCTATATTCGAGCTTCATTATATACATTATTTCACTCCCTCAAACGATATTGCCTACTGGGTGCCTTATTCTGGTATTCACTCATACTTTCTGCATCTTCTCATGGTGTAGGTCCAAGTCCTAGCCATGGGCACTAAATTGGGGGATGCGGGATCGCACAGGAGACTTCTTTTTAGGTGAGCACCGGCAGCTCTAGCTACGTCGTAGTCTCCTTCCTTTGGTGACCGTCTTTTGTTTCGAGGTGGCCTTGAACATTAGTCTCACATATTTTATAGGAGTTGACTTCCAGGTTCTGGTAGTTCCCGATTACTTTTATTATCATATTGACTGTGGTTTTGACTAGAAAGCAAGGTCGGGTACACTGGGGTTGGGTAATTGGTTGGCCTGTAGGAGGGATCTAATAGGCGTTATAATGACCGGGACCAGGTCACAACAATATATTACTAATACTAAGTAAAAATAATGAAAGTAACAATAATAATAATAAATAATATTAATAATACATATTAGTACTACTATTACCGCTAAAGTAATTATTATTATTATAATAAAAGTAAATAATAATAATAATAAAGGTAATTAAAATGACAAAATAATTAACGAACAAATTTTGAAAAATCAAGTATATTAAAAATAGGTGGAATAACCTGGGAGACCCTTGTACTTGGCCCCATTTTTAAGTTGGACCCTTATAGTTACGAGTTTGCCAACCGAACACTTAAACTCGATGAAACTCAGCATATTAAACCCATCTAACCATTGACCAACCTTATGTGGCAACTTAATTGTTGACATAGCAAAAATGCATGATTTCATGCACAGAAAGAGCGTAAAACACTGGTTTGACCCATTTTTTTTTTAAAAAAATAAACAAAATATTACTCTTTTGGTGCTCGATACTCCTCCTATGCCTCAATGCTCATAAAGCAATCAATCCAGTCAAACCAATCCAATCATAGGGGCTTTTAACCCTATCATCAATCAATTTCATAGGGGCTTTAACCTTTTGATTAATCAATCTCATAGGGGCTTTAGCCCTTTCAACAATCAATCTCATAGGGGCTTTAACCCTCCCATCAATCTATCACATAGGGGCTTTAACCCTCCCATCAATCAATCATATAGGGGCTTTACCCCTCCCATCAAAGAACATTTCAATCAATGACTCAAGATTTAGAACAATTGTAAGGGGATAATCAAATAGACAATTCAATGGAGTTCATTTATTGAGAATCACAGGACTATAAAGTTCTATCAACTCATCATCATTCTCTCATTACAATCACAATCACAATCGACATCATCCGATCAAGGCTCTAGACTCAATTCTTAAGTACATTCGTGTATACTTTCAAAATAGTCATATAGGGTTATGCAAATTATCATGGAAATATTCAATTAAAGAAAACAAGTTTATTATGATCATCAACATAGAAAAATACATGAATTCAATCGGATTGTCAATAAAAACCATCATGAATTATGCATGTAGACTCAATAGACTTTCAACTCATCTAGGACCATCTATGGGGCACATGAGAGGACAATCTCATGCTTCTAGTTTAGCCATACATACCTGGGATGAAGCTATCAACAATCACCTTCAAGAATTCTTCTTGAATTTCTCCATCTCAAGCTCTTCTCCTCTTACCTCAAGCCCTAGTCTTGTTAGATTGTTAGAAAAGGACTTAAAATGGGGTTTTAGACACCTTTTTTTTATGTCAAAATGACCTAATTAGATCGTGTATTGAGTTTAGGAGGCGTTAGGATTTGACTGGAATGCCCCTTACAAAATTTAGAAATTTTTCAGCTTCGGAATAACCCAGTCTGCGACGTAGATTGGTCGTGCACAATGTATTTTCTCCAAAAGGTTTCTGAATGAGTTTTCCTTATCCCGTAAAAAAATTTCAGAAAAATGTAAGTGTGACTTCGCTACAAAGACGCGACGCGCCTTCGTCGCGCATCGTCACTATTTTTCATTTTTGGGTTGAAAAATTATCTTTTGATCCGGTTGCTAAAAAAATTGACCGAGACCATTTTCCCACTCAATTTATTTTTGTGCTGATCACAAATCTAGCCTCAGATTTTTTATATGAGCGTTGGAAGATGCGTTACGCGCATACCCTTCCTCTAGGGGTATTTTGATAATTTTATCGGGTGTTACATCATCTCCCCCTTGGGATCATTCATCTTCGAATGATGAGTAAAGGTGGATATCAAGGCACGAATAGACTCAAGACTCATCTCAACATTCAACTCAACCAATCAAACTCTCGACTTCTCGTAAATCTCAATCAATTCTATTCAAACTTAGGAATAGACAATCAACTCAAGAATAGATCAATCAATCTAGTCAAGCGTAGGAAATGTACCTTCGACGTTCTCATCATTTGGAACGAATAGGTGTGGATATTTCGCCTTCATCTCTTCCTCAGCTCCCCATATGGCTTCCTCAACGAATTTATTTCTCCACAGGACTTTGACTGAGGCTATCTCTTTGTTTCTCAGCTTACGAATCTGTCGATCAAGGATTTGGACCAGAACCTCTTCGTAGGACAAGCTATCCTTCACTTCAATACTCTCAATAGGGATCACTAAGGCAGGATCTCCCAAGCACTTCTTCAACATCGAGATATGGAATACAGGATGAACTCCATCTAACTCGGAAGGTAACTCCAATTCATAAAAAACCTTCCCAATCCTCTTCACAATCTGGTAAGGTCAAACATAGTGTGGACTCAATTTTCCCTTTTTCCCAAATCTTATGACACCCTTCATAGGTGACACTTTCAAGTACACCCAATCATTCACCTCGAACTCTAAGTCTCTTCTCCTCATGTAGGTATAAGATTTCTGGCGACTTTGGGCAGTCTTCAATCTCTCTCTAATGACCTTCACCTTCTCCATCAATTGGTGGACAAGATCAAGCCCAATAAATTCCGCTTCTCCAACCTCAAATCACCCAATTGGTGATCTACATATCCGTCCATACAAGGCTTCATAGGGAGCCATTTGAATGCTTTCATGATGACTATTATTATATGCAAATTCAATCAATGGTAGGTAATCATCCTAATTTCCCTTGAAATCAAGAACGCAGGCTCTCAACATATCCTCTAATGTCTGAATTGTGCGCTCTGCCTTAATATCTATCTATGGATGAAACGTTGTACTTAGGTTCACTGTAGTACCCAATCCTCTCTAGAATGATCTCCAAAATTGGGAGGTGAACTGAGCTCCAATGTCCGAAATGATAAACAAAGGAACTCTATGCAACCTCACAATCTCCTGCACACTTTTTGATGCTCAACTTTCACTTGCTGGCAATTCAGACACTTTGAAACGAATTCAACAATATCCCTCTTCATTCCACTCCACCAATAGACTTCTCTCAAGTCATGGTACATCTTGGTAGGGCCAGGATGAATGGAATATCTAGTGCTATGGGCTTCAGCCATGACTCTGTCTCGAATAGCATCAATATCTGAAATACACAATCGGCTTTGGTATCTCAACACTCTATCTCCCTCTTTAGAGAAAACCATCACTTTCTGTTTATGGACAACCTCCTTCAATTAGAGTATGATGGAATCTTGGTCTTGCTTATCTTTCACCTCTGCAACTAAGGATGAAGAAGACCCATTATTAACATTAACTTCTCCCTTATTATTCTTCTCAAGTTGAACTCCCAATCGAGCCGATCAATGCACTTCTTTGGCCAGCTCCTTCTTTCCTTCCTCAACATGGACTATGCTACCATTGACAACCTGCTAAGAGCATCAACAGCAATGTTAGCTTTACCTTGGTGGTAGAGAATGCTCGTGTCTTAATCCTTGAGCAATTCCAACCATCTGTCGCAGGTTGAGCTCTTTCTAAGTGAAGACATACCGCAAACTGTTGTGGTCAGTGAACATATCCATATGTACTCCATATAAGTAGTGGTGCCAGATTTTAAGTGCAAATACCACCGCTGCCAACTCAAGATCATGGGTTGGATAGTTCCTCTTATGAACCTTGAGCCGCCTGGAAGCATATACTATCACTCTCCCTTTCTTCATCCGCACACATCCCAATCCAACCCTTGAAGCATCACAATAAATTACAAAGTCCTCTGTCCCATCAGGTAAGGTTAGAACTGGTGCAGCAGTCAATCTCGTCTTCAACTCTTGGAAACCCTTCTCACATTCTTCGGACCACTGAAACTTGACCTTTTTCTGAGTCAATTTAGTCAATGGTGAGGATAAAGAAGAAAATCCATCAACAAATCTGCGGTAG
Organism: Solanum rostratum; assembly: GCA_029948455.1. NCBI lineage: Eukaryota > Viridiplantae > Streptophyta > Magnoliopsida > Solanales > Solanaceae > Solanum > Solanum rostratum. The sequence continues at coordinate 26,817,392 of CM057053.1, forward strand.
TAGCCTGCCAATCCCAAGAAACTTTTTATATCAGTCAGAGAGGTTGGTCTGAGCCAGTTCTTAACCACTTCTATATTTTGGGCGTCCACTCGAATATCATCCCTAGAAACCACGTGGCCTAGAAAAGCCACTGATTTAAGCCAAAATTCACACTTCTAGAATTTTGCATGCAACTCATGGTCTTTAAGTGCCTGGAGGACAACTCTGAGATTATTAGCATACTCCTCCTCATCTCTCGAGTTACCAAAAAATCTCTGATGAATACAATCACAAACATATTGAGATATTTTCTGAATACTCTATTCATCAAGTCTATAAAGGCTGCAGGTGCATTCCTCAACCCAAATGACACGACCAAGAACTAAAAATGGCCATATATGGTCCTAAAGGTTGTCTTTGGAATATCACATTCACTCACTTTCAACTGATGGTAGCTAGATCTGAGGTCTATCTTTGAGAAACAAGAGGCACCCTGAAGTTGGTAAAAAAAATCATCTATCCTTGGAAGAAGATATTTATTCTTTATGGTGACCTTATTCAGTTGCCTGTAGTCAATACATATTCTGAGGGATCCATCTTTCTTTCGCACGAATAGGACAGGGGCACCCCAAGGAAAAATACTCGGCTTTATAAAGCCCTTATCTAACAGATCTTTCAACTGTTCTTTCAACTCAACGAGGACCATCCTATAAGGTGGAATTGAGATAGGTTGGGTGTCGGGAAGAACATCAATCCCAAAGTCAATCTCCCTATCAGGAAGGACTCTAGGTAGATCATCAGGAAACAATTCAGGAAACTCATTCATAATCAGGACTGACTCAAGTGTAAGAAATTCAACATCATCAAATTTTACTCGCACAAGGTGATAGATAAAACCTGGAAATCAACTTTCAGGCCCTAAGGTATGAGACAAACTTTCCAATAGGTGCAACAGAATCACCCTTCCACTCGAGAACCGGTTCATTCAGAAATTGGAACTTAACTATGCAGGATCTACAATCAACGGAGGCATAACATGATTGAAGCCAATCTATGCCAAGGATCAAATCAAAATCAATCATCTCCAACTCAACCAAATCAACAAGAGTATCCCTATTATAGATGGACACTACACAAGCTCTATAGATTCTCTTAGCTAAAATAGACTCACCCACTGGAGTAGAAACATCAAAGGGTTCAAGAAGACTCTCAGGGGTTCTATCAAATCTAGTGGCCATATAAGGAGTTACAAAGGACGATATGGCACCTAGATCCATCAAAGCATTAAAATCAAAAGTAAAGACTTGAATCATAACCGTTACAACATCTGGGGATTTCTCCTGATCTTGACGACTACCCATGGCATATAAGCGGTTTGTTGTTCCGCTTGCGCCTAACGTAGTGGCTCTCTGGTTTTCTCTAGCTGGCGGGGCTGGCACAAATGATTGAGCCCGGTCAACCCACTTTGGACAGTCCTTCTGGTAGTGACCCACTTAGCTACATTTGTAGCATATATCATTCCTTTCACGACATCTCCCCAAGTGTGTTTTCCCACACTTATCACATAGTCATTTACCAAGTAAACCTTGAGCCACACTAGCTTGTAACTGAGATCCATGGGTTCCAAAATTCTAAGATCTCTGCTCAATATCTGCCTCTAGGCATAGGTGTACTAGCAGATGATAGTGCTGGGAATCGATCACCGTTACTTTTCCTTCCAGCCTCATGGCTGGATGTCTTTGCTCTCTTACGTCTGAACTCTTCCTTATCCTGTTGTCTTTCCTTATCGACTTGTTGCACGAATGTCATCAATCGCCCAATATGCATATTACTCATAAGCATTTCTCCCGTCCCATCTCTTTTTGGTTCTCTATTCAACCCATCAACATACATCCCTATTCTTCCCCTCATGTTAGAAACAATGTCCGGAGCATAACAAGATAGTTGTGTGAAATTCAACCTACACTCTTGTACAGTCATCAAGCCCTGTTTCAGAGTCAAGAACTCTCTTACCTTGGCCTCTCTTCGTTCTCTTCGGAAAAAACGTCCCAAGAAGGCTTCCTCGAACATTACCCAAGTTAACCATGGAGCATCATCTCCTCTACCTTTCTTCCATTGGTCGAACCATAGTCTGGCCACACCCTTGAGTTGGTAAGCAATTAGTTCAACCCTGTCCACATCAGCCACATGCATCACTTGGAACACCTTCTGAAGATCCGCCACATAGTTCTCAGGATCCTCAATGGATGTAGACCCTGTGAACTCAAACAGATTCATCCTCAAGAATTCTCGGACTCTAGACGTGTCATGGGAACCTGTCTACCAGCTCCTTGTTTCGCAGCAGGTGTTGTGACAACCTAGGCTAAAGTTTGAATAGCCTGGCGTAGCTCAGCATTGGAGAGCTCATCTTGCGGGGGCTACTTAACTGGGAAAGCATGGTTCGCAGGCTCCTTGTGTCTTTGAGGCTCAGGTAGGTTAACATTTTGCCTGGCGGGACGTCCCCGACCTCGGACGGCTCTTCTAGGAGACATGATCAATACTCTGCAACATGTAGAGAATGAATTAGAGAAGAACCTTTCATAGAGCATAACTCTATCACACGATTTAAAACATGAAAGAAGTGAAACAATTCCTAAATTTCCTATAGCCTCCAAATTATGGATGTGGAGCTCTTCACACCAAAAATAAGGACTTTAGTAGACATGGCTTCATAGACTCCCTAAGACACTTGAATTGTGTGCTCTGATACCAAATTTATCACGCCCCAGGAGGGTACCCAAGACGTGGTCGGCACCTAGAGACTATTGTTAATCCCCAACTGAACCACTTGGCCTTATCACATCTATTCAATTCAATAACTCTATAGATCAGCGGAAGTAAAAACAAGTAAATGGGCTCATCTCATCTTATGTCTCAAAGAATATATATATATATATAACATTAAATATATCCTTAAATTAAGGAAATTAAGGAGTTGGTATAGTCGGCCGTGATAGTGTAGTGATTCTATCCCTCCCCTACGTTTTCTTTTGCCTTCTACCCCCAAAAAGCGAAAGGCGGGAATTAATTACTAGTTACCAGAGCAAGATGTTGCGGAGACAGGATTTGAACCCGTGACCTCAAGGTTATGAGCCTTGCGAGCTACCAAAAGGCTCTACCTCGCGCCAAAGATAAGACCTGAAAACTAATAGAATAACAAGGATTAAATGCGCCCCTCTACCCTATCTGTACAAATAGAATAGCCCATTTATAAAGAATGGTAAAACGGCTTCTATGATCATCGACCATAGAAATAGAAATGAAGTGTTAATCCTTACCAACTTGATCTTGTTGCTCCAGGCAACAAACATTATATATATATATATAATAGGAGGCTAGTAGAAAGAACTAGCTCACAATCTTCACATCAACGTTCGACTATCATTTATGGAGCATCTATCACTAATCAAATGGTGCCAATGATAGACCCATGGCTACCGAGTTCAAAATAAAAGACTAGTCTAGTCTAACTCAAAAGCATGATAAAATAAATAATAGTGGATCCTCCGGAATAGGGGAGGCTGACTAGTCAGCTGAACGTCCTGGATCTTCAACGATGCACCTGTTGATGATCCCTGATCCCTGTATCTGCATCATAAAATGATGCAGCACCGAGTGGCGTAAGTATGTGGAATGTACGATATCTGAAATAGCTGAATGAAACAGAAACTGGTAGAATAATATGAAACAATCATCGACTCAGAACAATAATCAAATCAAGTCAAATCAAATCATCAAATGTCTATCTATGCAAGAATAATTAGTAAACAAGTGACCCATCAACCAATCAGCTCAACTCAACTCAACTCAATGGAACTTATCTCATCACATCTCATCTCATCTCGACTTAGTGTACTCAAGGTAGGAACTTTCATGAAGTTTCTCTTATTCGACAAAAAACACTTATGAGCCAATGAATGTACAATAGACAAGCTGATGTTGTCACAGCCATTCCAAACTTGACAGGTAGGGAACGAATCGAATCCACTAAGGGAAACAACAATAAACTAAGTCCTTTATTGATTTTAGGGACTTCTAATCAAGAGGGAATGACAATACAGTGTGATGGTTCTAATCCTCACCTACGTTTGGCGACTTAGTTTGACGAGTGCAAGCCGGACTAACTCTTACTCTTTCGGTGCTCGATACTCCTCCCATGACTCAACGCTCATAAGACAATCAATCCAATCCATCATAGGGACTTTTAACCCTATCATCAATCAATCTCATAGGGGCTTTAACCCTTTCATCAATCAATCTTATAGGGGCTTTAACCCTCTCATTAATCAATCTCATAAGGGCTTTAACCCTCCCATCAATCAATCACATAAGGGCTTTAACCCTCTTATCAAGAAACATTTCAATCAACAACTCAAGATTTAGAACAATCGTAGGGGGATAATTAAATAGACAATTCAGTGGAGTTCATTTATGGAGACTCACAGGACTATCAAGTTCTATCAACTCATCATCATTCTCTCATCACAATCACAATCACAATCGACATCATACGATCAAGGATCTAGACTCAATTCTTAAGTTCATTCGTGTATGCTTTCAAAAAGGTCATATAGGGTTGTGGAAATTCTCATGGTAATATTCAATTCAAGAAAACAAGTTTATGATGATCATCAACATAGAAAAATATATGAATTTAATAGGATTGTCAATAAAAACCATCATGAATTATGCATGTAGACTCGATAGACTTTCAACTCATCTCTGACCTTCTATAGGGCACATTAGAGGACAATCCCATACTTCTAATTTAGCCTTACATACGTAGGATGAAGCTATCAATAATCACCTTCAAGAATTCCTCAATCTTAAGCTCTTCTCCTCTTTCCTGATGCCCTAGTCTTGTTAGATTGTTAGAAAAGGACTTAGAATGGGGTTTCAGACCCCGTTTACGTCAAAACAACCTAATTAAATCGTGTATTAGAGTTTAGGAGGGGTTGGGAATTGATCGAAATGCCCCTCACAAAATTTAGAAAATTTTAGCTTTGGAATAACCCAGTCCACGACGCGGACTGGACGCGCACAGTGTATTTTCTCCAAAAAGTTTCTGAACGCGTTTTCCTAATCCCATTGATTTTTTTTGAAATAACATAAGTGTGACTCCGCTATAGAGGTGCGACGCGCCTCCATCGTGCACTGTCACTGTTTTTTGTTATTGGTTTGAAATATTATCTTTTGATCTAGTCGCTCTAAAAATCGATCGAGACCATTTTTCCACTTAATGCCATATGAGCGTTGGAAGATGCATTACGCGCATACACTTCCTTGAGGGGTATTTTGGTAAGTTTACTGGATGTTACGCACCTGACCGTACAAACTTGGCCTTCTTTTTAGTCTACTTGGTCAATAGAGATGCAATAGATGAGAAACATTCAACAAACCTCATATAATAACCAGCCAACCCTAGCAAAATTCGAATATCTAAAGGAGTCAATGTTCTAGGCTGATCTTCACGGCCTCAGTCTTCTTCAAGTCAATCTTAATACCTTCACCGGACACCATAGAACCAACAAAAGCTACTTCACCCAACCAAAACTCACATTTACAAAATTTAGCATATAATTACTTCTCCCTCAAAGTCTGAAGAACCAACATCAAATGATCCCTATGCTCCTGCTTACTTTGGGAATAAATAATAATATCATCGATGAAGACAACCACAAAACTATCAAGGAATGGCTTGAATACCTAATTCATGAGATCCATAAATATAGCCAGACCATTAGTTAAACCAAACGACTTCACCATAAATTCGAAGTGCTCATATCTAGTCTGAAAGGTCATTTTGGGAATGTCACACTAATTAACCTTCAATTGATGATAACCGGAGCGGTGGTCAATCTTTGAGAAATGGGTGGCCCCTTGAAGTTGATCAAACAAGTTTTCGGTCCTTACAAATACTTATTCTTGATGGTTACCTCATTCTATTGGCTATAATTAATGCACATTTGAAGGGGCCCATCTTTCTTTCTTACAAATAACACCGAAGCACCCCATGATGATATACTTAGCCTAATGAAGCCTTTCTCCAACAAGTCTTTCAATTGATCATTTAACTCATTCAACTCAGCCGGTGCCATACAATAAGGAGAAATAGAGATAGGTTGAGTATCCGAGAGAAGATCTATGCCAAAGTCGACTTCCCTTTTTGGAGGAATACTGAGAAAATCTTCGGGAAACATATCTAGAAACTCATTAACCACCGGAACCGATTCAAGAGTAGGTGACTTAGATTCCATATCTTTAACCCTCACAATATGATAAATACACCCCTTTGAAATCATCTTTCGGGCCTTAAGGTAGGAAATAAACTGACCTTTAATGTCGGAGTCACTACCCTTCCATTCAAGAACAGGTTCATCCAGATATTGGAACTTGACCTTCTGGGTTCTACAATCGATCTATAGAGGCATATGAAATATGTAACCAATCTATCCCGAGAATAACATCAAAGTAAAACATCTCAAGTTACACGAGATCACATGGAAGGACTTTATGCAACATAGAGATAGGACAATCCCAATAGACTTTTTAGACAACAATAGACTCACCAACAGGAGTATAAATCGAAAAGGGCTCCCTTAGAATTTCAGGGCTCAAACCAAACTTAACAACTAAAAGAGGAGTCATAAAAGATAAATTCGCACTCTGATCAAGCAAAGCATAAGCATCAAAATCAAAGACTTTTAACATATCAATCGCAACATCTCGAGTCTCCTCTACTTTCTAACGAGCATGCAAAGCATAAACACTGTTGTGCCTAGGAGCACTATCTTGAGGAGCTCTCTGATGGCCTTGATCACCTTGGGCCACTTGACCCTGATCCTTCAAAAGAAACTTTAGGACACTCAGCAGCCTTCTGGTTCTTATGACCACACCCATAGCTTGCACCCAACACTTTCCAACAAACACCCATGTGGTTCTTTCCACACTAGTCACACTAGGGAAATAATGTCCCACCACCAATAAGTGCTTTGGGAGGAGGCACCCTATCATCTGTAACCCTTGCATTAGAACCTTGGACCTGTTGGAAGCAACCATAACTACCACCCTTGGAGCTGGAGAACCCACCATCATAATGGGCCTTCCTAGAATTATACACCGTCTTCTCCTTAAGCTTTTTTCCTTCGATTTGTTCAACATATGTCATGAGCCTGGAGATTTCCATATCCCGAATAAACATAGCCGTACGACAATCCTTCACAACCAAATCAGAGACACCAGAAATGAACTTGTGTATTCTTGCATGAGGGTTAGCTACAAGCATAGGAGAATACTTTGAGAGCTTAGTGAACTTGAGGGCATATTCCCTTACACTCATACCACCAAGTTTGAGGTTTATGAATTCTGTCATCTTAGTATCCCTAAGTTCAAGAGGTAAGAAATGCCTGAAAGGCACATTTGAACTCTTCCCAATTAACTCCATCGCCACAGACCCTTTCCATCAACCATTGAGTGTACCACACTTAAGCCACATCCTTCAACTGATAAGTAGCCAACTCAGCCTTCTCCTCAGGAATCACCCCCATAACAGTCAACGCCTTTGAGAGCTCATCAATGAACTCTTGAGCATCCTCATCAGCCTTTGGCCCATAGAACTCTAAAGGATTTATCTAGGTGAAATCTCTCACTCTAGCCACTGGAGTGGGATCACGAGGAGGAAGATTGGCCTATCTAGCCTGAGTAGTCACCACTTGGGCAAGCATAGCAATAGTAGTACGAAATTCACCATTAGTGACAGGTTCTTCCTTAGGCCCTTGAGGAACTTGGTTCTCAATAATCGGGTCCAGTCTTGTTAGGGGATATCTTAGTGGAGGCATCTTCTATAATGCAACAAGGATATCATTAGAGTTAGGAAACCTTAATATATGGTCTGAGTCATGACATAATACATGAAAAAGTGAGACAATACCTAGAACGCCATCAAAGTCTCCCATTCATAGGTATGGTGTACTTCACACCCATGAATAGGACTTTACTCGACGTGACATGTTGGACTCCGAGGATCATTTATAAACATAGTGCTCTGATGCCAAGCTTGTCACGACCCAGACCTAGTGTCTAGGAGTGACATGGCGAATGAGAACCCGAGAGTTCACAAACAAGCCTCACAACATCCATTCACACCTCATCAATTTGGAAGTGCATATGAAATAGTAAACATATAGTTCTAAGGAACGGGAAAGTAGGACTCATGCTATGCGGATATCATAGTGATAGGGATTAACATGGATTCACATAACACATAGCAGATAAGGACTAAGGGCAGGTAAGTATTACTCACTCTATGTAGGCAAAATGGACCGTTGGATCTTCCACATCATGAAATAAATCCATATCATAATACACATAATCCATTCATAATAACCATATCCAATAAGTAGCAATAATCATGATCCCTGAACACAACACATAACATATATACGTACAAGAGTCTACAAGATGTCCAACAATGCCTCTAGTCATAGAATAAGATGGGGGCCAAGACATGTCCCGAGCTCACCCTCAAAGTAAAGAGCATAAAAGATGGAAACATAAGGTAGATGTCCAATAAGTAGCAATAATCATAATCCCCAAATACAACACATAGCATATATACGTATAATAGTCTATAAGATCGATGTCCAACAATGCCTCTAGTCATAGAATAAGATGGGGCCAAGACATGTCTCGGGCTTACCCTCAAAGTAAATAATATTAGATGGCAATATAAAGTAGATGGATGGTGGTATTTCCGTGGAAGATAGGACTCACCACTATAACTCTTTAACTCCAAGCTAGCCGTTAAACGACAAATGGATATGGTCTTCGGTCCCTACATGGTTAGATCATGTAAGCAAAAGCATGTGTTAGTACATTTGAATGTACTAAGTATGCATGCATGCAATGCATTTGATCAAACTTGCATTCAATGTTAGATGACAAGGGCACATAATATAGAAAGAGTTATATAACGAAGGAAAGTAACATATATAGAAAGAGTTATATAACGAAGGAAAGTAACATAACAATATACCATGAAGTCCATGATGCATGAAATGGCATAATGCTCATACATAGTGGGGATGTAACCATAACTGACATATCAAACTCATGCAAGTTATTACATGAATTTTCTTCATGTAGATCTCCCATCGAGTGAGAGAAGATTACTTGCCAAAGGTAATCTACACCACACCTTACGACCCAATCATTTCAGTGTGATGGCCCTCTTCCTTACGACTGGGTTATTTAAGAAGGTATTCCATATCATATCATATCAAATGTATAACTATTCCTTACTTCCCGGTTATCTTGGTAATGGCTACCGTATACCTATGTTGGTACATAGTTCAAGAGAAAGGAAGAGGACCCTTGGAGATAGCCATGATGCCTCAAATCCCGTGCGGTGCTAAGTCATCATCCCACAAGAATACTTATACATATACATGCTTTCAAAAGAGGCACAAGTCAGTTAAAACCATTTCAATGCATACTTGGGCTTAAAAGCCAAATATGCTTCATAATCATTTTTACTTAGGCTAAAAAGCCAAATCATAATTCAATCCATACTTTTCATGCATAGGAATAGGTAACTCACTTATAGAAATATGGTGTTAACACCTAATATACTCAAAGAGCCAATATCATAGACATTTATGCGATCACATTCTTGTCATAACCATACTTTTATCAAAATCATTTTCATAAACATATGTGGGCTTAACTCACTGAATCATTTTCATAAAAATCCAATGCTCACGAATGCATATGCCATGAATGATATGAGAATAGCATGGGAAATAGAGATTCAATCTGAAATCTACAATTCCATATGAAATGCAAGCAAATCCATAAGTAAAATCTACATTCAATTCACAGTTTAAATTACCCATGCTTAAATCAAACTTTAAAGGGACAATGCACATCCAAATCTTCATAATATTCATGCAATTAGGGTGTAAATCAATATAAAATCAATAAAAAAATAAATCCCATATCTCAAATGAATCAAATAAACAATAGTCTTAAAAATCCATAACTAAAGTAAGCTTAATTTCATGAAAATCAAAGTAGAGAAGCTTGGGTCTTCATGGTTTAAAGGGACCATGAATCAATACCGCATACCTTAGTTACCCAAAAAGAAACAAGAAGAATTTGATGAAGAATAAAGCCCTTTCTTAATCTCCAAGACAATCTTCAAAGGTTCACCTTAGAGGAGTTTATAATAGAGAGCTTGAACGTAATTCTATGTGCGAGAATGCATTTGAATAAGGGCAAAAGAGTATTGGTCATTTGAATGTATAAGGATAGCATAGAAATTTACTAAAGACCCTTAGGAGTAGCAAAAATTACAAGAACTCCATTAATGAAACGGAGGTTAAAACCTTGCCAAGGGTCCCGTTCAAGGGTCACAAGGTTCGTACAAAGTCACACAGACCGTATAACCTTCTGTGAACCCACACTTTGAAAAGATTTCACTGATGAATTTCTAAGACGATGATTCTATACTTAGAAAATTTTCACACCAATGCCAATACGGAGGCCTATACGGATTGTTAAGGGGTAAATAGTCTATAAGAGGTTCATGTATGACAAACCTTAGCCAAAATATGGTTTTCAAGGCCAAGGATACATCATACAAGCTACCACACAGTCCATAAAGTGTCACATGGACCGTATGGAGTTTATGTGGTGCGTGCCTTGGTCTTAAACTCTAAGTTAAGGCCAACACTTGTTACACAAGGCCATGGGTCACCTCAAGGCCCCTCTACACGACCCGTGGTGAGTCATATGACCCATGGAGGTGCCCATAAGGTGTCACCTTATTAAAAAACTTTTTGAAACCAAATTTAAACCACCGTTAAGGTCGTACCAAGTCTGGGTCCTCACATCCACGAAGGTAGAGCATGACCTATAGAATTGTTTACGGGCCGTGAAAGAAGTTTCGTAGATGGGTCCAATAGTTTTTAATTAAAGGGAGTTTTTGTCATTTCTAATCCGTTTAAGTCCTAAGATATGTCTTTTTGACCATTCTAACTAATGTAACTGACTCAAACCCTATAATACCTATTCCTATTTCATTCTAACTTATTCATTCTCAAAACCTCTCATAAAGTTCCAAAATTTCTCTCTCTAAGGAATTCTCTCTATTGAAGCTATGGTTTGAAGTTTGATTAAAGGATTTCTAGAATTTCTTCTTCAATTTTAGGGATTCTCACTTGAGGTATGTAGGGCTTTATTCATAGATTAGATTCATCTATGAAGACCAACTCAATTTTCTCTTTTTCCTTAAAGTTCTAAGCATGAATTCTTATGGGTTTTTATGACTTGATACCAAATAATTGGATTATGATTGCTACATGATGATTGTATATATTTATGCATGAATTATGAAGGATTCCAAGATTTTTTTTATTTTCAAGTGAATGATAGTGATTTTAAGAATATGATGATTAGGGCTTGTTGAATTGATTTAGATTCCTTTATTAATGACTCAAATTGATTTCAATTGCATGATTCCTCCACGATTTCCATCTAATTGCATGATTTTAACTCAATTACTCATGAAACATGACCTTAATTTCCTATGATAACCTATGATTTCCATGAATGTGATACTGAGTATGAAAAATATGTTTTGATGATGATGATGTTATGATGATGGCATTATGATGAGGGTGATTTAAGATCCTAATGATGATGTTAAGATGGGGAGTATACCCACACTATATGAAAAGTTAAGATAGACTATTCCTATAATATGAGATGTTTTCAAGAAGTTATGATGACTATTGTACAAGTTATGAAAGTATGATTTTGATTAAGTATGAATTATGTTCATAGATATGTATATGTATGATTATGTATACCATGTGATATGACTTAGCACCTAATGAACTTGTGTAAGGGGGACTATCTCCTAGGGTCCTTATATAAATCCTCAAGTCTTATAACTACGTGCTAGCGCAGGTTGATGATTATGTGCCTATAAGGCTAGTTAATGGATCCAATTCACATTATGTTCATGTGATACTCACCGTACTAGGGTTAAGCCTAAATGGTGTGATATTTTATGTTCATGTGATTCTTACCATGCTAGGATAGAGCCTATAGGGTGAGGGTCGAGTCTACCTTGGCAAAGTAGACACCTCTTTCACTTGGTATAGAGGGAACATCAAGATTCCATGTGATAATTTGCATGGTATTATTATCTATTATGGTCTTATTCCCACATATGTATGCTATCATTATAAAAGGTTTTGACGATGATTCCATTCATGGATTTAAACATGCACTAATCATTCATATTGCGTCCTTATTCTATTGATTATGATTATGCATATTGATATTATGTTGTGATGTTCCTTGATGCATGGGATACCTAGATACTTAGTACATTCGACATATTAGCACATATTTCTTTGCCTACATAATCTAACTATGTAGGTACGACCGACGAGACTATTCTTCCATTCCTCCATTTTATGGCTAGCTTCAGATTTGAGCTATTAAAGACTTGTTGGCGAGATTCTATTCCTTTTAGACAAGCCTTGTTCATGTTATGTCCTCATGTTGCGACTTTATGATTTATCATTATTTTATCTTGAGGATAAGCTAGTAAGTTCTAGTCCCCATTAAGATCTTTATGTAGATGCATGTTTTAGACTAAGAGTTGATGTAACTCCCTTAAGGAAAATGATGAATTTTTTATTACTATGTTTCACTTGCTTATTCTCTTATGTTTTGTTTACTTTACCTTATGTATGCTTAAATATGATAAAGAGGCTTAGATGGGGCGCCTTCTGGTGTAACATTTACCATCTCACAGCTAGGCCCTAGCTTCTGGTCATGACAAACCTGGTATTAGAGCACAAAGTTTTAAAGTGTGTTAGGGAATCCATCACGTCACATCTAGTGGAGTCTTGTTCATAGTTGTGAAGCATGCCACATCCATGAGCGAGAGGCTATTAGGTATTTTTGAAACATTTGTGATCTATGTCATGCCTTCAAGGCTCTTATTCTATAACACTTGTCCTTTGATATTTTCAGAAAATACCTCCGCAACATGCTCCATTGCCTAAGGAGGTTGATATTAATGAGGACCAAGCTCCTCCGGCTCCTCAAGTTCCTTAAGGCCCTAAAGCCAACCAAGTTACTAATGATAAGTTCACGGCCGCTATTACTATGTTGGCTTATGTTATTGCTTCTCTAAAGACTCCTACTCTAGATTCTAGGATAAAGGACTTTGCTAGAATAACTCATTGGAAATTTTATGGTTCCAAGGTGGATAAGGGTCCACAAGAGTTCATTGATGAGGTCTACAAGATGGTGGAGATTATGGGGGTATCTTCTGAGCGAAGGCCAAACTGGGGGATTACTGTTTCTCAAGTTTGGTTCACAAAATGGAAGTTTGAAAAAGTTGAAGAAGGGTCTATTGATTAGGAGATGTTTAAGGCCACTTTTCTTGATCGTTTCTTCCCACTTGTACTAGGGGAAGCTAAAGTGATGGAGTTCATAAATTAAGGCAAGGTGGCATGAGCGTGAGGGAGTATGGCTTGAAGTTAATAAAATTGTCCAAGTATGCTCCTTCTTTTGTGGCCAACTTTAGGGCCCATACGAAGAAGTTCAACTTGGGTGTATCTGACTTGGTGAAGATGAAATGTGAGCCCGCGATACTCATCAAGACGATGGATATTTCATGACTTATGACATATGCCAAACAAGTGGAGAGTGAGAAACTTAAAAAGGTGAGGATGAAAGAGTCAAAAAGGGCTCATTTTGATGGTGGATTTTCACATGCTACTATTGGTGGTGGTCGTTTCCAACACATCCAAGGATCATCTAAAGGTGCTTCTCAAAGGTTTGATAAGGATAGGATGTCTAACCCTAAGGATCAAGGTGATGTCTTGAAGGGTGGTGCTATTCTTTTTAGATGTTCTAAGTGTGGGTAGAACCATGTTGGTAAATGCTTAAGAGGTTCTGATGCATGCTTTAGTTATGGAAAGATGTGAAACAAGATTGTCGAGTGTTCTAATGTTTCTATCAAAGGTAGAGATGGATGTCCTCAAGTCTAAGTAGCTCAGAGGAGGGAAGTACCACAAGGTTCCTAAGCCCAAGGAGGTGGTCCATATGGTAATCAATTCTATGCTCTACATGCTAGGAAAGAGGTTTGGAGTCTCCCGATGTGGTTGCCGGTATGTTAAGAGTCTTGGATCATGATATGTATGCTTTTCTTGACCTCGGTGCTAATATTCTTTTGTTACTCCTTACCTTTCTATAAAGTTTGATATGTCTCTGGAGGTCTTATTAGAACCTTATTTGATTTATACTCCAATTTGCGAGTTAATCCTAGCCAAGAAAATCTATAGAAATTTTCCTTGTGTTGGTCTTGCACAATGTCTTTCCATATGATCTTGTTGAACTTGATATGATCGATTTTGATATTATTCTTGGTATGGATTGGTTGCATGCAAATTATGTTTCTTGTAGAACCTATAGGGTCATATTCCAAGTTCCTAATGAGCCTATACTTGAGTGGAAGGGAACGAATTCGGTATTTAAAGAGTTTCCTAATGTTTTCCCTGATGATTTTCTCGGTATTCCTCTTGAAAGAAAAATTGAGTTTGGCATTAATCTTTTACCCGACGACCATCCTATTTCTACACATCTATACCAAATTGCCCCGACAGATTTGAAAGAATTCAAGGAACAATTAAGGGACTTGCATGATTAAGGGCTTATAAGGCCTAGTGTGTCTCTCTGGGGTTCTCCTATATTGTTTGTAGAAAGAAGGATGATTCACTTTAGATATGCTTGGATTATTGGCAATCGAATAAGGTGACTATTCAAAACAAGTATCCATTTTCAAGGATTGATGACCTATTTGACCAACTAAAAGGTGCAAGCTACTTTTCTAAGAATGATCTTCGGTTTGGGTATCACCAATTAAGGGGGAAAGAGGATGAAATTCCTAAAATCATTTAGAACTCGTGTAAGGCCCCACATGTTAGAAGGTATAAAAGTACAGGAGAGATAGAAGTTTAGAATTTTTTATCACGTGTAAGTGGAGTTCATTAGTGGGGTATACTGCCCATGAAAGGGGATATGGGTTGTACTTAGGTTTCGTGGGTGTAAGGGTAAAATTTCAATATCCTAAGCTAGGGGAAACATCAATGCACAAGGGTGTTCATGAGATGTAGATAATTCCATGAGTCATAGTTGTGCTCATGGAATGGTCACCTAACATGATGAAAAATTAGGTCTTTTGAGGTTCGAAGCACGGATAACAGGACGATTTGTGAAATAATTTATTGGTCGTAAGCGGTGTCGTGGGTTGACTTCTAGAGAGGATTTCAGAATGAGTTCAAAACTAACAGGATGAGTCCCCCTTTCCACGACCATAGACTGGACCACAACCCGTAATTTGGGTCTCATGGTTTGGTGTGACAAACTATTGAAGGGGGGTATTTTTGAAAATTCCTAATATCTTATGCCTATGATATTATACAACAACAACATACCCAGTGAAATCCCACAAGTGGGGTCTGGGGAGGGTAAGATGTACGCAGACCTTACCACTACCACATAGGTAGAGAGGCTGTTTCCTGGAAACCCTCGTCACAAAAACCCATCAGCAGAACACGCTAGATACGATACACAGGCAAAAAGAGAAGAGCACATAATAATACCTAGATACAAGATAGTAAACATATAAAGGCAGATAAATAACATATAAAAGACAGACAATTACCACTCCTTCCTATCCTCCCTATTAGCCTGCTACTCTAATTCTCGACCTCCACTCCTTCCTATCTAAGGTCATGTCCTTGGTGAGATCAAGTTTCACCATATCGTTTCTAATCACCTCCCCCCAATACTTTTTTGGTCTACCTCTACCCCTACGTATAGCTCCCAAATCTAATCTCTCACACCTTCTAACAGGGGCATCAGCACTCCTTCTCTGTACATGTCCAAACCATCGCAGTCTCGCTTTCCTCATCTTGTCAGCTACAGGGGCCACCTCTAGCTTCTCCCGAATGACCTCGTTCCTAATCTTGTCGCTCCTGGTGTGACCACACATCCATCGTAACATCCTCATTTCTGTGACCTGCATTTTCTGAACATGTACATTCTTTATTGGCCAACACTCCACCCCATACAACAAAGCAGGTCTAACCACCATTCTGTAGAACTTACCTTTGAGTTTAGATGGTATATTCTTATCACACAATACTCCAGAGGCCAACCTCCATTTTGTCCAAGCCGCCCCAATACGATGTGTGACATCATCGTCGATATCCCCACTACTCTGGATGATAGACCCCAGATACTTGAAGCTTTCCTTCTTGGGGATAAGGTGAGCTGCAAGTCTCACATCAATGTCTGCTTCCTCCCTCGCTACACTGAATTTGCACTCCAAGTATTCTGTTTTGGTCCTGCTCAGTTTAAATCCTTTAGTCTCCAAAGCGTGTCTCCAAACCTCCAACCTATCATTAACTTTGGTCCGGGTCTCATCAATCAGTACTATGTCATCTGCAAACAACATACACCATGGGACTCCCTCCTGGATAGATCGCGTCAGCTCATCCAACACCAAGGAAAATAAAAAAGGGCTTAGCACAGATCCTTGGTGAAGTCCCATCTGAACAGGAAAATATTCAGAATCTCCTCCCACCGTTCTTACCCGAGTTATGGCCCCGTCATACATGTCCTTTATCACTCTAATATATGCCATTGGGATGCCTTTCATCTCCAAACACCTCCATAGGACATCCCTCGGGACTTTGTCATAGGCCTTCTCAAGATCAATGAACACCATATGAAGGTCCTTCTTACTTTCCCTGTATTTCTCCACTAATCTCCGAACAAGGTGGATCGCTTCAGTAGTCGACCGTCCTGGCATGAATCCAAACTGGTTTTCTGAGATAGAAACTACTTTTCTCACCCTCATCTCCACCACTCTCTCCCATGCCTTCATAGTATGACTCAACAACTTGATACCCCTGTAATTATTACAACTTTGAATATCACCTTTGTTCTTGTACAGTGGGACCATTGTACTCCTCCTCCATGCCTATGATATTATCAAGCCCTAAAATCAGACTTATCTAGCCTTATACAACCTCTACTCTATTTCAACGTATCCTCAAAATAACCTAAGTCCAATTCCTCCAAAACACTCCCAGGTTCCCCAAGGCATTCGAGAGAACAGTGCAAGCTAGGATTTTGGATTTTCTCCATTTTTCCAACAAATTTCCATCTCTGAATCACACCAAGGTATATGTGTTTTGATTTGTGGAGCCTTCCCTCCACAAAGCTCCATCATCCCTCTTCTCCACTTATTTACAAGTCATGAATGATTTATGAATAGCATGCACTTTTCCATATGATGATATTATGAAGTATTTTTTGTTAATCTTCCTTTGTATTCTATTATGCATTGAAATGTTATGAGAAGCTTATGATTTCAATAAGGGTTTCATTATGCCATGACCAAGCTTTTCCCTTACTTATGGTGGGTTGTGGGAGTGCTTCCAAATGGTCATGATTTATCTTGTTAATGCACGTTACTCTTTCATTTCATGATTTCTAATCCTCCATGCATGAACTCACCTTCTTTGAACTAAACTTACATGATGAAGTTTGATGAAATGGTCATGATTTATCTTGTTAATGCATGTTACTCTTCCATTTCATGATTTCTAAACCTCCATGCATAAACTTACTATGTTAGAAGTAATCTTACATGATAAAGTTTGATGAAATATTCTACTCTAATATATGCAAGTTTATGATTATTATGAATGTTGAGGCCTTACAAGTATGTTATGACTCTATGAAAATATTATGAATACTATGATAATAATGAAGACCTTCTAATGATGATTATGGTTTTAATAAGCTACTCTTGTCATGGTATTGGATTCATGAGCTAATGCATGATATATTTATGTTTATGTTTATATATTTTATGGGACTAGACCTAGCACCGAGAGGACCTTGGTATATTTCCATTGTCCCTTAACTACGTGCCACTATAGGATTTATGTATTAGCTAGTTGATTCACAAATAGCTCCATGTAATATTTAACCACTGAAATGGGTATGTTCCCACAAGGTACATGTAAAATCCTCTGCAAAAATAGGTGGTGTTCTTGTAAAGTGAGGTAGCCCTCTGAAATAGGTGGTGTTCTCTAAGGAGAGGTATAGCCTATCTTGGAAAGTACACTACTCCTTTCTAGTATGGATGCAACATCGAAATTCTATGTAGTAGCTCGCATGGTCTTATGTATTTGGTAAGGTATATTTCCCACGTATGTATATGTCATGGTCATGATTTAGCTAAGGTAATTACAATTCATGTTATATCGAGGTTATTTTCCTTGTACATGATCATGCATCTTGTATAGGATTTCTTATGGTTTCCTTGTTACATTGCACCTCCCCATATACTTAGTACATTTCAAGTACTGACACATACTTTTTGTCTATATGATCTAAACATGTAGGGATGAAGCTCCTACTCATCAACCTCCACGTGTCTAGTTGGTTGTTTAAAGGCTTACTTGTGCTATGTCCTCCATTTTGGGAACAACAACAAATTTCTATCATGCTTATGTTAATAATGCAATGACCCAACCTAGGGGCCTGGTCGTCACATGGCGAATGAGATATGCGGAGGCACCTCATCCGGCCATCTAAGCATCTCAAGCATTCATAGGTAATAAACAAAAATGTAATGCTGAAAAAGAATATAAGGGGAAGGGGCTATGGGCTTTTGATTAATGATGCAATATTAAAAATAGTGGAAATAACTACATTCATTATTGTGTCCATATGCATATCAATCACATCATAGGTCGATGAGACTGGTAATGGACAACCTCCATCAATAAAAAGAAATCTAGACAATACAATATGAAAAATAAATTCATTAGAAGGCTACAAACATCATCTCAAAATAAACTAAATACGAGCTAGAAGGAAGGAGTGGAAGAGTCCTGATCTAAGGGCTCACCACAACAATTGAGCTAGTCTTGGACGGTGAATACTAGCCATGAGCCTGTGGAGGATACCTATCCCGACATGGTTAAATCATGCAGGCAGATACGTATTAGTACGTTTGAATGTACTAAGTATGTGAGATGCAATGCATGGATGAAATTGTAATGCTATTATAATTAAGCATAACATATAAGTACATAATAGATTAATGAGACATGAATGAAGCTTAAACATGCACAAGGAATACGACTCCTACCAATATGAGACAAAGTACATTTAAAACATGAATTCAAGACATATCATGGAGTTATATAAACTTGCGGGAATAAACCATAACCGATAGTAAGACCATGTGAGCTACTGCATGGAATCCAATGAACTCCTTCCATTAGGATATGGCCAATGCACTCCTTCCATCATGAAAAGGGGAATCTACTTGCCAAGGTAGATATTTGAAACTTATATCTTTCATAACTCTGGAGTCTACATGGATCCACTAGCCTAACCTATAAGGCTCTTATGGTTGCACATAGTTAGGGACATTGAGATTGGCTTCAAGGGTTCATGCCTCAACTCATAGGATGCGTGTCAATCTTAAGTCCTCTCAATGCTAAGTCATCCCACAGAATCTTTAAACACAATTTAGAATCATAAGTCGTAATCAATAGGAGTAGCTCGAACTTAAGAATCTTTCTTAAACATTTTTTTGGGAAATAATCTTCATACATATGTATTTGGTAAACTTTAAGTTTGAATCTCTTCAGGAATGCGCTATTCATGGTCATAATTCACAAGAACTTTCATTGAAAAATAAGGTGGGATTATTTGATGTATGGAACAATCATAAATCACACAAGTCTTAAGAAATTTCTTTAAAAGGAACATCGAAATCATCCAATCTCAATCATATCAAAAAACCCATCTTAGAATCAACATCACACTTCAAAATATATGTACATTTACTTAATGAAATAGTCATTAAACTGTAGGAACATCATATAGTAGCATAGGGACCATAAAACCATCATAAGGATGCATTAGAACTTAGGAACTTAAAGAAAAGAAAAAATGCATAATAGGGAACTCTATGGGTGGAAGGATACCCATAAATCAACTCACAAACCTAAGAAACTAGAGGGAATCAGAATTGAAGTCTTGAGGAAGGAACTTGGGAAACCCTAGCCTTGTTCTTGAGAGCTCTTGTCTTAGGAATTTGGAATTAATGGAATGAGAGAATAAGGGGTATTTCTAGGAGTCTAATATAGGTCCCCTTTTTGGTCCCTTAAATGACGTAGTATAGGAATAAAATTACAAGATATGACTAAACTTCCCCTCAATTAAAACTGCCTGAAGCCATCTATGAGACCTCGACTACGGGCCCTAGATTGGTTTACGAGCTGTAGACCTTTTCTTTTGATGGGTCACCTGAGAATTCTTAAATATGGCCTTTTCTTAATTGGGAACTACGACAAATAGGATGGGCCATACTATTTTCTATGAGCTGTGGTTGGACTCGTAGTATCCTTCCATACTTAGCCTAATTCTCACCTTGTATCTAACCCTTTTATATGAGACCTTATACGGGCAATATAACATTATACATGCCATATGATAAGTCATGAATTACCTTTCCTGAAAACTCCAAATTTTTTCATGTTTGAAATCCCACTGACAAATCTATCTACAAGCTGTAGAACAATCCACGGGCCATAATTGTCTCGTGAACCAGGTTCTTAGTCATTCTTAACACCAACTTTTCTGCACTCAAAGCTCCTAAACTAGGGATCATTACAATCTCTCCTCATTTGGAACATTCGTCCCCGAATGTACTTAAAGGCAAACTCTTAAGAGTATTCTAGCAGCTAATAATCTAGTATGCATGCAAAAATGCAATTCAAACATATTTTCTCAAAAATTTCAGATTTACACTTTAAAACATGCTTCAAAATAGTTCTTAAACATCAAAATAAATGCATACATCATAAGAACCTAAGATGCATGGAGTTTGAGGATTTTGGAAGAATTTCTTAGTACTTTAGGCTTGAGTGGAGTAGAATAAATTTGGATAGCGCTTCACCATATCCACTTCTACTTCTCATGTAGCACCCTCAACTTGTTGGTTCCTCCAAAGTACCTTGACGTATGCGACTTCCTTGTTATGTAGCTTCTTCACTTGTTGGTGTAGGAATTCAACTGGCACCTATTCATAACTCAAATCCTCTTAAATGTGCACATCGTGCAAGGGAACTATGGAACTTGGATCACCCATGAATTTCCTCAACATCGATATATGGAAGACCAGATGAATCAAATGCAAATCATTATAAGGTCCTACACATCTAAGGCTCAATTTTCATTTCATTTTAATGGAGAATGGCTTTTATTGGAGATACTTTCAAATAAATCCAATCACCAACTTGGAACTCAAGCTCCCTTCTCCTTATGTCCGAGTAGGACTTTTGTCGACTTTGAGCTGTCTGCATTTTCTTCCTTATGCTTTTAATTTTCTCCGTAGCATTCACCACCAAGTCCGTACCTATTAATGCCACCTTACAAACTTTAAACTACCCAATAATTCATCTACATCATCTATCGTAAAACGCTTCGAACAGTGCCATCCCATTACTTGCATAGAAGCTATTATTGTAGGCGGATGCAATAAGTGAAAAAAGTTCATCCCAAATTCCCTTGAATTCCAACATGTAAGCTCTCAACATATTCTCAAAGGTCTGAATTGTCCTTTCAGCTTGCCCGTCGGTTTGAGGATGAAATGCTGTGCTCAGCTTCACTCTAGTGCTAAGTCCTCTTTGGAAGGACCTCCAAAAGTGAGAAGTGAATTGAACTCCACAATTTGATATGATGGATAATGGAATGCCATGCAACCTCACCAACTCTCGGATATACAAGTAGGCATAGTCCACAACACTAAATGTCGTTTTGATTGGCGAAAAATGAGCAGACTTAGTCATGCAGTCAACTATCATCCATATGGAGTCAAAGGGCTTTATGGTTCTTGGAAACCCAACTACAAAGTCCATATTGATATTTAGCACTTCCACTTAGGAATATCACTATCTTGAGCTAAGCCACCCGGACTTTGATGTTCAACTTTTACCTGCTGACAATTGGCGCATTCAGATACAAATTGAGCAATGTCCTTATTCATCCCATTCCACCAATAGATTTCCCTCAAGTCTTTATACATTTTGGTAGTGCCTGGATGAATGGAATAAGAGGAGTTATGGGATTCTTGCATGATCAACCTCTTCAACTCCTCGTCATTGGGTACACACAACCTACCTTAATACCACAATGCACCATCTCCGACCTGAGAGAAGTCCTCTACCTTTCCATCTCACCAAAGTTTTCAACTCAACCAGAGTGGAATCAAGATCTTGCTTGGCCTTAACCTCACCGATTAGAGAAGATGCTGACCCATGAAGAACCATCGCACCACAATTTTTGGACTCATTCAAGCTCACTCCCAGCCTTGACAACCTATGAACATCTCTAGCCAACTCCTTTTTCCCACCATCTTCTATATGGGACACACTGTTAATAGAAATTCTACTAAGGGCATTAACTACAACGTTGGCTTTTCTAGGGTGGTACTTCATGTTCATATCATAATCCTTGAGTAGTTCTAACCATATCCGTTGCCTCAATTTGAGATCCTTTTAGGTGAAAACATATTGGAGGTTTCTGTGGTTGGTGAAAATATCCACATGGACTCCATACAAATAGTGTCGCCAAATCTTTAAGGTAAACATCATCGTCAAGAGTTCAAGGTCATGAGTTGGGTAATTCTTCTCATGCACTTTCAACTGCCATGAAGCATAGGAAATTACCTTACCATTTTGAATTAACATGCAACCCAACCCAATCTTGGATGCACCACAATACACGACAAAACCATCACTCCCTTCTAGCAAGGTCAATATAGGGGCTGAAGTTAACCGATCAATCAAGGTCCGAAACTTCTTTCACATTCATCCGTCCACATGAATTTAGACTTTTTTGACTTAGCTTGGTGAGTATAGATGAAGTGTGACATTACTGACCCCGGTACAACCTCCCCTTGATCCAGTTCGGTTGATTAGATGATAGGGATCACATCGAATCCTGTTTATTAATCTCTTTTCCTATTCAGACTACCTTGATCCAGTTCTAATTAAGCGAGTTCTAACATTGGCCACCATTAAAAAGCAATCAAAACAAAGAGAATTAATTAGTATATGCATGAACACTTTTCAAGAATTACGGATTATCCGATTTTACCTTTTCCATTCATCATGGTTCCCACTACCCTAGTTGTGGATTTAGCTATGCATAATCATTGTAGATGAAAGAATCATGATATAGAATAATATAATTAAGCACTTACAATAATGAAATTAAGAATAAGAAATCCCGAATTCTTCAATAGAAATCACAATGTAATATTTTTGATATCAAAATCACAAAGTATGAAGTGACAAAGGTGTTTCTCACTTCTCCCATGCGTCTCTCTGTCAAAAAGACATAAAGAACCCATTTATAATAAGTAAAATACAAAATACAAAATGAAATAGGAAAATTGGATTCGACAGGCTCTACGCAGTAGGTTACGGCCGTATAAAGTTCCACGGCCCGTACTTGGGTTTCGTACACTGCTATCTTCAAAATCTGGCTTCACTTCTATGAGACCTTTCTACGGGCCGTATTCAGATTGATGGCCCATATAGGGTTTCGTCTAACATCTTTCCAGAAACCCTTCAAAATCTGATCCTCCAGGCACAAAACCAATCCATGACTTGTACAATATTCTACGGTTCATCTGACAGTCCATGGATGCAACTTCAGAAAATAGGCCCCCTCACTGGATCTCAACCATGAAACCCCTCTACGGCTTGTGGAAGTATCCATGGCCCATGGAGTGCCTCATAGTTGCTCAATAATTTAGCATCTGCGAGACTTTTCCCAAAGTCATGCCAAATCTTGTGATCCTGAAAAACAAATATGAAAACACATCAAACCCACTAACATCGCTTTCAGAACACACAAAATTCCAAGTTTTAAGCACCACAAGTGTTGTATTTTGATAGATAAATAAAATGAGAGCAATTAACAACCCTACAAACATCACATCCTTCATAGGCAGGACCCTCAATCGAACCCAATCACCCTCCATGAACTCCAAGGGTCAAACATTATCAGCATAACTCTTCTGACGACTCTAAGCTGTCAAAAATCGACTATGTATCAGGTGAACATACTCCATAGAATCTCTAAGCAAGTCCATGTAAAGACTATCCACTACAATAAAGTCAAACTAGTCAATGGGCAATCTACACCTCCAGCCACACAAGGCCTCAA
Source organism: Solanum rostratum (assembly GCA_029948455.1). Classification (NCBI taxonomy): domain Eukaryota; kingdom Viridiplantae; phylum Streptophyta; class Magnoliopsida; order Solanales; family Solanaceae; genus Solanum; species Solanum rostratum. Next base: position 26,841,770 of record CM057053.1, read on the forward strand.
AAGGAGACACCTGGATGCTGGAAAGATAACTATTGCTGTAAGTAAACTCCGCCAAGGGCATATGTTGATCCCATCTTGCACCGAAGTCAATGATACATACCCAAAGCATATCGTCTAGCACCTGAGTAGTCCTCTCATACTACCCATCTCTCTGAGGATGAAATGTTGTACTCGGGTCTAACCGGGTGCCCAAACCATATTTTAGGGCCTTCTAAAAGTGGAAAGTGAATAATGAACCTCGGTTTGATAGTATGGGAATAGATACACCATGAAGCCTTACAATCTGACTAATGTGTAGCTGAGTTGCTATTGTGAACCTAACTTTAACCAAAATGAAGTGCACAGACCTGGTCGTCCACAATAATCTAGATAGGAGTCATTCCCCCCACAATTGTAAGTAACCTAACTACGATATCCATTCTGATCCAATCCTATTTCCAAGTAGGAATGGGTATCCTCTAGAACTCTCCTTTGATGATCACACTTTAATTGTTGGCAGGTCAAAAACTTGGAAAAAAGATCAGCTATGTCCCTCTTCATGCCACACCACTAGTAGTGCTGGCTCAAATCATGGTATGTCTTTGTTGCTCCTGGATGAATGAAATATCTAGGACAATGAGCCTCCTCAAGGATCATCCTGATCAAATCACCCACCTTAGTGATACAAATCCGATTCTCGATCCTCAAATCCCATAGACATCAAGTACAACCTCCTTAGCCTCACCCCTAGTCATTGTGTCTCAAATGAGACACAACCTCTCGTACTCAAACTATCACTCACGGATCTGATCCGCCAATGTAGATCGAGACTATAGAATGCAAAGACACCATCATAAAAAAAGTTGTAATCTCACAAATCCATTGGCCAATCTCTGAATATCCCTAGCCAAGTGTCACTCCTCTACTCGGATAGTTGCAAGGCTACCCACACTAGAATTCTTCCTACTCAAGGCATCTGCCACTATATTGGCCTTCCTCGAATGATATAGAATGGTAATGTCATAATCTGTTTTAGAAGCTCAATCCACCTCGTTACCTCAAATTCAAGTCCGTTTGATTAAAGTTGTACTGTAAGCTATGGTGATTAGTAAATATCTCACAATGAACTACATACAAATAGTGCCTCCACAACTTTAAAACAAAGACAATAGCCACCAACTCTAGATCATGGGTAGGATAGTTCTTCTCATGAGTCTTCAATTTTTTTGAGGCATAGACAACCTTCCCCTTTTACATCGACACACCTCCTAACTAAACACTTGATGCATCACAATACATGATGTAATAAACACCCTCTTTAGACCAGATCAAAACAGGTGCAGTAGTCAACAAATACTTGAGCTTTTAGAATCTCTCTTCACACTCCCCTTACCAAACAAGTGCGATATTCTTATGAGTGAGTCTAGTCAATGAAGCTGCTATAGTAGAGAATCCCTGCACAAAAAGGCGATAATAACAAGCCAAACCCAAAGCTATGAATCTCAGTGGTTGAAGTAGGTCGAATCCACCCTCTCACAAAAATCTTTGTCGAATCAACCTTGATGCCCTCTTTGGACATCACATGCCTAAGGAATGCTATCAAATTGAATAATAATTTACACTTGGAGAACTTATCATACAACCTCCCATCCCTGAACCTCTGAAGCATAATCCTCAAATGTCTAACATGATTAACCTCAGTCTTAGAATGGACCAATATATCATTGATGAATACAATCACAAAGAGATCTATATATGGTTGAAATACTCTATTCATCAACTTCATATTGCACCTGGTGCATTACTTATCCCAAATAAAATGATAAGAAACTCATAATGACCATACCTCATTCGGAAGATAGTCTTAGGAATATTGGACGGTTTAATCTTTAGTTGGTGATTCTCAAACCTCAAATCAATCTTAGAGAACACTGTTGCACCCTGAAGTTGGTCAAATGAATCATCAATCTTGGGAAGAGGGTACTTGTTCTTGATAGTCACGTTGTTCAACTGTCTATAGTCAATACAAATTCTCATCGACCCATCCTTCTTCTTTACAAACAAAATTGGAGCATCCCATGGCGACACACTAGGCCAAATGAACCCCTTACTCAATAAGTCTTGAAGCTACTCCTTCAACTCCTTTAATTTCAGAGAAGCTATATGATAGAGAGGAATAGAAATGAGCTTGGTGCTCAGCTCCATATCAATGAAGAAATACAAATAGTTATAAGGAGGGACTCCTGGGAGATCGGTCAGAAAGACATCCATAAAATCATAAACAATAGGAATAGGCTCCATCGAAGGCGAATCAACACTGGTATCACGAATAACAACCAGAGAATAAACAACCCCTATCAATTAATATTTGAATCTTGATATATGAAATAACCTTGACAGGATAAGACCTATAAGAACCCTTCCACTCCAACTCTCAGGCCACCAGGCATAGTCAAAGTAACTATCTTGGCAAAACAATCAAGAATAGAATGATATGAAGACAACCAATCCATACCAAAAATAACAATAAAATCTATGATATCAACAATAATCATGTCCACCTAATATCATAACCTGCCAAAAACACAAAATAGGATCAATACACCCGATCCACTACTAAAGGATCTCCTACTGGGGTAGAAACATGCACAAGCATAACCATATGATTAGATAGTTAGTCAAACCCAGTAGAGCAATATGTGGACACATATGAATAAGTAGAACTAAGATAAACAACACTGAGGCAGGCCGATGGTAAAGTGGAATAATACATGTAATAACCACATTTGAGGCCTCGACCTTGGGTCTACCCAGAAAAGCATAACCACTTCCACTTGACTAACATGTTTCTCTACCACCTAACTGAGCCAATGGATCATGAGAAACCCTACGAGGAGCACGACCACCTCTACCTAACTGACCTTTATCATGCCTGCTGACTCGCGGTGCTGGACCTCTAGCTGGAGGTGCTGAATCCCTAACAAGTATCATTAAATAGGTACCGTATAGCCTAGAATGAGTCTGAAAAGGGCATTGTCTGATCATGTGGTTAGGATCTCCACAACCATAAAAAGACCTTGGAGTAGGCTGATGATGTGAAGAACCAAGATGAATGTTGTATCCACCCTGATTTATAGATCTCTGGCCACTAGATGGACCAAAACCACCCTGACTCATAGATCTGTGACACTAGACGAACTATTTTTCCTCGCTAGAATTAAGGGAGGCAAAAGTGCAATAATTTATAAATTTGATGCAAGGGAACTTGAGTGTGAAGGAGTATTCCCTAAAATTCACCAAACATTCCAAGTATGTACCATTCGTGATGTCAAATCCTAGAGCTAGGATTAGGAAGTTCATATCTAGCGTGTCAAATTTTTTGTTCAAAGAGTGTAAAATCACATTGCTTGTGAAGGAGATAGACATCTCTTGTTTGATGACTTATGCAAAGTAAATTGAGGAGAATAAGCTATGGGAGCAAGCTAGAAAGTCCAAGAGGGATCGGGTGGATAGTGGTGGATGTCCTCACCAAAAGAGCAGTGGCAATAACAGATTTCAAGGTGGCCAAAAACAAGAAGGGCAAGGGTCTACCAACACTTTTCATCCCTGCTTCGATAAAGACAAGTGCGAAAAATCCAAAGCACAAACTCAAAATTTCCCTATGTGTGGCAGGCCCAAAAAGTAAGGTTGTACATTGGTCAGTGTGGTTCAATTTTATGTATTATCATATGCTAAACACATAATAAATGAATAAGATGTTTTTATCGGTTTTGATTTATCAATTTGCTGCCTTTAATGGTTTGAGTTTTGGTTTACTCGATAAGAAAATACTCATAAAATAAATATATAACTTCTCTAACAATTTGATGCAATAGGATGAGATACAGTAAAATAAACATATGAAGCACCTAAATAAAATAATATGCAATATTTGACCTTATATTCTAACTTACTTTCCAATAGAAGGGTTATACATTGAAAACCAAGCAAATACATGACTTATGAGTATCAATTTAGTATCAAGTGATGTTAAATTATTAATATTTGATATTTATAAAGGAATAAAGTAGTAAATTATTGTAGCCTTAATGGATTATCGGATTATCGAATAATTCAATACTAAAAACAAAAATCGAACTTATAACCCAATAACTTTTATGTAAAACCATTAAAAAGGTTGTTGACCCAATAATTCAATAACAATAAACCGATAACACTTTTTTCGGTTTAGTTTATTAGTTGGTTTAGTTTTCGCACACCCCTACCACAAAAGGGAGTGCTTACTAAGCTCCAGTGCACGTTTCAAGTGTGGCAAGCCTGACCACCACACCAAAGATTATAAGAGTGGTGGTACTAGGCCATAAGTCCAAAGTGGACAAGCTCAAGGTGCCCCAAGGACCAATAGGTTCTATGCTTTCATAGCCACCAAGAAGTATAATAAGCTCCGAATGTGGTTACTGGTATTTTAAAGGCTTATGATTTTATGCATGTGCAGTGTTAGATCTGGGAGTAAATTTTTCTTGTAACTCCATTCTCTGCTAATAGATTTCATGCATGTTTCAAAGTCCTAAATGAGCTTTTTGAGGTTTGTACCCTTTAGGGGAGTCTATTATTGCAAAAAGGGTTTGTAGAAATTATCTCATGTCTATTTTGCATAAAGTTATTTCTTGTAAGTTTCAAGAACTCTCTATGGTAGATTTTGATGTCATACTTCAAATGGATTGGTTGCATGATTCCTAGGTTTTCCTAGATTGTCGAACTCGTAGAGTCAAGTTTCAATTCTCAAATGAGTCCATCCTTGAGCGGGATGGTAGTTGGTTGTAATGTAGAGGTCAGTTTGTCTCATACCTAAAATCCCAAAAAATGATCTTTAAGGGGTATATATGTCACCTAGTGAGGGTTAGAAATATTACCTCTATAATCCCCTCTCTTGAGTTGGTTCCCATTGTAAATGAGTTCTTCGATGTCTTCCCGAAAGCGTTACTCGATGTTCCTCCTGAAACGGAAGTAAATTTTTGTATAGACCTCTTGCTCGAAACTCAACCTATACCCCTTCCTCCTTATAGAATGGCTCTAGTGGAGTTGATGGAGTTAAAAGATCAATTGAGGGATTTGTTGTAGAAGGGTTTTATTAGACCTAGTAGGTCTCCATGGGGTGCCCTAGTATTGATTGTGAGGAAGAAAGATGGGTCGCTCTGAATTTGCATAGATTACCAACAACTCAACAAGGTTACCAATAAGAATGAGTATCCCCTCTCAAGGATAAATGACTTATTTGATCAACCACAAGGAACTAAGCACTTATCTAAGGTTGACTTGGGGCCCAAATATCACTAATTAAGGGTAAGAGAGTGTGACATTCCAAAAATGACTTTACAAACAAGGTATGAACATTTTGAATTAGTGATGTCTTTTGACTTAACCAATGCACAAAAAATCTTCATAGATCTTATGAATAGGGTGTTCAAAACCTACCATGACATGTTCATTGTGGTGTTCATTGATCATATTTTAGTCTATTCCCAAAGCGAGAGAGAATACACGCAACATTTGAGGATGGTGTGCAAACTTTAAGAGATGAAGGTCTATTTGCTAAGTTCAACAAATGCGAGTTTTGGTTGAAAGAGGTTTCCTTCCTTTTGCATATGGTATCGGGTGATGGGCTCATAGTTGACTCTAAGAAGATGGAGGCAGTAAGAAATTGGCTAAGACCATTGACTCCTACGGATATTAGGACTTTCTAGGCCTAGCTACGTATTATAAAAGGTTTATTAAAGGTTTCTCCACCATTTCATATCCATTGATTAAGTTGACCCAAAAGAATGTGAAGTTCGTGTGGATAGATAAGTGTGAAAGGAGATTTTTGGCTCTAATCTTGACTTTGCTAGAGAGAACCAATTGGTTTGTTATTTATAGTGATGCCTCAAGAATTAGTTTAGGGTGTATTAATGCCACATGGTAAGGTGATTGCTTATGCTTCAAGGCAATTGAAGGTGCATGTGAAGAACTACGCAACACACGATCTTCAGCTTGTGGCTGTGGAGTTAACATTTAAAATTTAGTATCACTACTTGTATGGAGTTCACGTGGACATTTTGTAAAACCTCACCCCCAATTCTTTCCACCTAGTCTGAGTAGATGCACAGAGAAAACTGAGAAGATGGCTGAGAAAAATCACTAGAAGAAAACCACGAGGGCTATCTGCGACCCGTAGATAATGCTCCATAGATCACCAACTGACTTGGTGAAATTTTCTAACTCTAAGTCCCATGAACGAGACAACATACCACTCGTATATTAATCCATGGCCTATAGATTAGGTTTCATGAGTTGGTGATCTAAAAATCAACTTTTCAGTATATTAGGTTTCAAGTTATCAGATAGCCCGTAAAAGTATTTACTGTCTATAGAAGAGGTTTCGTAGATCCTATGCAAAATTCTAGTAACTCAAACATTTTGACACCTTACCTACAAGAGGTCATGTACGACCCACAAAAAGGTCCACGACCCATAGACTTGGTCTCATAGATTGTGTCGGAAATTTTTAAGAAGGGTATTTTTATGTATTCCTATTCCCTTTTAATCCAATCCTTGGAAGTTTTTGACTTAATTAAAGTCCTAAAACAAAAGCCAAAGCATATTTTCACCTTTCATTCACGCTTAGAAATTCTTGAGAGAACCAAAGGAGGGAAAAAAGTAAGGGTTTCAAGTTCAAACGTGAGGATCGACTGACATTTGATTGATTCTCCTATTTCCAGGTATGTAAGGCTTACTAAAGTGTTGAACAATGTTTGTTCACATTCCCTTTCACCTACTTAAGTTGAAATTGAGAATAAGAGTGGAGGTTTGGAAAATCCTATCATCCTAATACTTAAGTTGCTGCATTTATTATGAATTCTTATGATGATGTATGAGGTACATATTGTATTGCACAACTACTGATATAAAATTGAGATATAATTCTATGCTTGATAGCATGAGTACTAAACTACATCACTTTTATGAAATTCTATACATTGATTGAGTTGAGGTTTGAGTTTGATTACCTGAGTTGAGTAACTTGAGCATAATTGAGCATGATGAGTATGTTGCATTTTAATCGCATGTACATTTATGTATTTTTCTTACATTGCATGATGAGTCCAATTGAGTGACTCTGAATGACCACTTAAGTTTGAGTTGAGTTTGATTGATTTCCTTAATTGACTGAGTTGATGAGAAACTGAGATAAGTTGAGTTGAGATAACTAATGAGGTTGAGATTTGAGTTAATTGATATGAGCACGTTTTAGTCTTGGGGGGAGTATCGAGCATCAAACTGGAGCCGGAGCGAGTAAATAACTATTTTAACCCAAAGAACCATGTTGTCAGTATAGGATAGTCGCGTAGAACGTTCTGGCAACTCTTGTCCCAAAACATGAAAATTTATTATAGATCCATAAGAGAATTGATCGTAACCTTGGCAAGATTAGGACGGGCGTGCCAACAAAGTCACCTTTGTTGTGCATCACCAAACTAAAGGTGGAGGGATTCGATGTTGGTTAAGGGAAACTCCTAAGCAAACACTGATTGGGCTAAACATTTTTAAGTTGAGTTTAATACAACTAAGTCTATTTTTAAAAGCACGATTTATTTTAAACTTGCATTTCTATTAAGTGGAGTTATGAGTTGTTTGCGTTGAGCTTTATTTTCTAGAGACATTTTATATTCCAATATATTTCATGTACTAATGACCATTTGGACCTGCATCGTTTCATGATGCAAATACAGGTGATAGAGGCTTTAGCCAGTGCACTGTTAAAGTCTAGATCAGAGCATTTTCAGAGTTGGTGAGCCCTCCTTATTTTTGGGAGGATCCCTTTCATCCTTTTTATTTTTATGGAGTATTTTATTTCTTGATTGATGTATCCATGGCCTGTCATGGTACCTTCTAGATGGTCAGATAGAGGCTTCGTAGAGGATTTGTTGAGTATTATTTATTTCCAATCTTATTAAATGGAACTATGTTTTATTAGAGCTATATCAATTCATATGATGTTTTATTTCATTTGAGTATTTCTTCTGTTGTTGAGTTGATGTGACGATGAGGCCAGGTGGTTCTCTTGGGAAATCAACAATGGTTCTTCAAGTGTTGGGCATACCAAGGGTACCCTCCTAAGGCGTGACAAACTTGGCATTAGAGCACTGAGTTCAAGAGTCCTAGGAGTCTATAAAGTTGTGTCTAGTAGAGTCTTGTTTATTGGTGTGTTGTGCACACACTTTATAAACAGGTGGCTATAGGGCATTAGGAATTATTACACTTTCTTGTATTCTAAGTTTGTGCGATCAAGTTAAAATTCTACGAAGCTCCTTTCTAACTCGTGTGTTACATGTTTCTAGATCATGGCTCCTAGGTGTACCACCACTCAAAGAAGTATCCCAATTGACAACACTGAGAACCCGACCATAGCGGTTCCTACTCAGATGAAAACGAGGGGTCAAGGTCGACCAGCTAGAGCCACTGGTGTTCCGCAGACACCTACTACTCTACCTACTCCTACTAAAGAGGCTGACTTCATAAGAGAAATCACCATGCTCGCTTAACTAGTAGTTGCTTAGAGTAGGAACCAGGATTCACAGGCTCCTAGTTCTAGCTCTCAGGAGTCAACTACTGCCATCAGACATAGAGATTTTTTGAGGATGACCCCACCAGTCTTTACTGGGTCAAAGGTTGAGGAGGACCCTCAGAATTTCATTGATGAGATGTGGAAAGTTTTGAAATCTATGCATGCGATTGAGACTGAGGGTGTTGAGCTTACTGCCTATCAGCTCAAGGATGTGGCTAATGTTTGGTATAATCAATAGGAAGAGGGTCGAGGTGAGGATGCTGAGCCTGGTGTTTGGGATGAGTTCGAGAGTGCCTTCTTTGATCACTTCTTTCATCAGGAGTTAAGGGAGGCCAATATTAGAGGAGTTCGTGAATCTGAAATAGGAAGGGCTAACCGTTAAAGAGTACAACAAAAAATTCATCCAATTATCCTGGTAAGCCCCAGAGATGGTCCAGGAAATGAAAGAGAGGATGAGGAAATTCGTATCTGGGTTGGGCAGACATGTGAAGAAAGAGCGCAAGGCGGCATTATTGATCCCAGGTATGAATATTTATGGAGTTATGGTATATGCGCAGCAAACTTAGGAGGATAAGTAGAGAGTTAGAGAGGAGCATCTAAGTAATAAGGCCAACTCAGCAAGGCCTGAGCCAAATCACACTAAGCAAAGGGAGATAAGTCTTACTTCTTGAAGAGGTCCACTAGCTATGCACCATTTTCAGCTAGTGCTCCAGTCCTGAATACTATGTATGATTAGAAGTCCCAAGGTCAACAAAAAATCAAGCACAAGGTTCACAGTCTTAGGCAAGTGTGACCCTTGGCTTGAAAAGGTAGCCACCTCTTGGGAAATATGGAAGGATGCACCTGGGAGAGTGTACAGATGGAGGGAACAGTTGCTACAGGTGTGGCCAGCCAGGCAATTTTTAGAGGGAGTGTTCGATGTGGGGCGATAAGGCTAGTCTTCTGCCACAACACAACTAGTGAGAGGTAACGAAAGAGGTGTTGCACTAGGGACAGATGGTGGGACAAATCATCAATGTCTCATCCTGATCAACTCATCACCATCGAAAACTCAAGACTCACTTTAGTTTATTAACTCCTCATCTCTGCCTTAGCTTAAAGGTCTACTCCCTAAGTTTGCAAACCAATCCTCTTTACCAAGCTACAGGTATATCTCTCCACATGATTAGGGAATTACTATCCAAAAGAGTATCTTACACTCTCCTGTTATACTATACTCAAAGATATAAATCCGCTATTAGAACTTTCCTCTGAGGTACTACTTTTAGCTTCCTTCTAGCCTTATGGGCATATTTCTATACTTATTGCTCTTATTAGCATATATAATAGCTTTCTACAACTCTTGTCATCTAACCTCTTTGTTTAGTCTGCTAATATTCAACTTCTAAGCTCCCATATAATGGACTACAAAAGTCTTAGATTACAACGTAAAACTCATCGTCATTCATACATAAATCCCCATCGGCCTAATCACTAAGGGTGACAAAGAATGCTTACACCCACTAATTCATCATCAAAAACTCAATTATACTAGCTAAGTTCTCATAGCAAGTCATAACTTATAGCTTAGCACCACTTTACACTATCACGAATACACATCTTAAGCATCTTCTTATATAGTGTTTCCTCCCCAATTTACTATCTCCATCTAAGAGGTACCTCTACTATACCCGTATTATCATGTTCCTTGCCAGTTAACACCTTAACATCGAGCACACACTACAACAAAAGTCTTAGAGCAAATCTCCAACGAAGACTATTATTATCATCATGCTGTCTCCCTCTTAACATCACTCCCCAAAATTCAAGTTTAGAAATTAGTACTAGCATATGCATCACACACTTCCCTGATATCATACCAACCTATCACTACTAGGTAAAAATTAAGGAACACAGGCCCACTAAAGTCTCATAGAGAACATTCAATCAACACATCCCCTCTTCATAAGTCAAGTACCCTCTGTCCATTCACTACACCTCCTTATCTGGCTAAGCTCATAACTCTATGAATCTCATGGGGCTCTCACCTTGGAATCATAAGCCTAGTTTAGATCTATCACATTGACAATACCCTCTTTCCCTATTCAACATCTATGTTTCCCCCTCTATCATAAACCTCTTCCTAGTTTGAGCACACTCTAACTCATCCTAACCATAACTCTTTCTCTACACATCATCATGAACATCAAATGGTACTTACTACTCTCTCGTGAAAACTTAGGGGGGATAAAATCATTACTACATTGTTTACCTGAGGAACACATTACTCTAGTTACAATCCCCAATCAACAACCACTATTACTATTTGGTCTCCTCCTCTCCTTCGTCATCCTTCTAGCTCAGGTTTACAAAGCATTTGGAAGGCATGGTCTGCGAACGTGTAACGCCTGATTCAGAAGAGAGATTTTCTAGAGTTTAACTCTGTAGCATGAATTAGAATAAGAAAGAAGGGTAACAATTCCTAATGTCCTATAGCGTCTCTATTATGGATGTGGTGCGCTTCACACCAATAATAAAGACTCTACTAGACACAACTTTATAGACTCCCTAGGACACTGGAACTATATTCTCTGATACCAAGTTTGTCACACCCCGGGAAGGCACCCATAGCGTGGCCAGCACTCAGATACTATTGCTAGTCCTTAAGTGAACCACTTGGCCTCATTGTCACCTCATACTCAATTGCAGAAGAAAATACTCAAAGAAAAAACTGTAAAGTAAGTAAACCAAGTTTTCAATAAAAAAGGAATTTCCAATAAACAACAGTTGGAAAAAAACAAAACTCAACATCCTCTACTCAATGTCTATGAAGCCTTTACCTCTATCATCCAGATGGAACCATGCAGGCCATGGCTACCCAACTCAAAAGAAAATAAAATAAATACTTAGTGTAAGTAAAAAGGCTCCTCTGAAGGTAAGGAAGGCTCACCATCTCTGTAATCATGAATCTAAACTTCAACAGTGCGTCTGCTGAATTCCTCTAATACTTGCCTCTGCATCATAAAATGATGCAGTCCAAAAGGGACGTCTGTGCATATAATATACTGGTATGTAAAATAGCTGGAAGGGAAAAGACACAATTAAATCAAGTAACTCAACTCAAAATGAACTCATCTCAACCCAGTAAAACATGCAAGTGTAAGAATAAAGTCATACTTTGAAAATAACTCAATAGTATGCAACTCACACCAAATCGTTCAAATTTCATAACAAAGTAATGCTCATTAAAAGATACTCTAGTATGCAACTTTGTAAAATATGTTATGCAGATTAGGGAGTTTCTCTAACCGACATACATCCCACCATCCTCTTTAATGGTGCACAACAAACATGACGTTGTTGCTTGCCCGTCCATTACTTGCCAAGGTAAGGACATCAACCTTTACATCATTAATCATGATCCATCAACCCCATCCATTTTTCGGAGGGAAGTTGCCAGAACATGTTACACAACTATCCTACGTGGCAACGTAGTTATGGGGTTTTGAGTCACTTGTACTCAACCTAACTCGGTGCTTGATACTATTCTCCAAAACATTCTCTTTAAAACTCATCTCAAACATCATCATCATCATCATCATCATCTTCCATCAATAAATATATTTTGAAAATTTATTTATGTCATAATCAATTATTTTCTCAAATCGTCATTTCAATCAATGCTCAATTTCATCAAAATTTATCAAACTCTAAGTGCTTTCTTTTGAAAACATATGCATAAAAGATCTTTATATATCATCAAGACTTTTTCTCAAATCAGCATTTATGCTCAAAACTCATTTCCGTGCAGACTTCGTAAAATATGCTCAAAAATCATCCTTTGTCAATATCATCAATCTCAATTTAAAAAATAAAAAATATATATTGAATAAAATCATCAATTAGGGTTCAGTTCATGTGAAGGAAGACATGAATATATATCCAATAAAATACTCAACTCAACATTATCATCAATACATTCTTATGTAATAGAATGATAAATAACTCAGGGATTCAGTTCGAGAACTCAAGAAAACTCAAACTTAACTCAACTTGAATCAAAGTACGTGAAGGGAAAAGTGGATGAAATATATTCAACATTGTGTTAGCTTTACATACTTGGGATGAAGGTAGACGATCAACATTGGCACGAATCCAGCTTGATTTCCTCGAATCCTCACTTTTCTCTCTTCTCTTTAACCTAAGTCTTTTTGTTAAAGATTTTGAAAGGACTTAGAATAGGGTTTATAACCCCCTTTTTACTTAAAACGACATGTTTTGATTATGTCCAGGAGGGGTTTTGAAAGGTCTAGAATTCTCCTCACGAAATTTGAAAAAAATCCATCTCGGGAAATGCGGTCTGTGACTTGTACAGGATTTTTTTTAGTCTTTTTTGTCAAAAATTCTCTGAATGAGGTTTCTAATCCTGTAAAAAATTTTTAGATAAAACCAAGTGGTTGTCTATGACAGTGGCGTGTCACGGCCCTGTTGCACACCTACACTGGTTTGCGTTTCGGATAAAAAAAATATCTTTTGATCCCGTTGCTCTAAAAATCAACCGAGACCATTCTTCCACTTAATTTTTCATGTTGATTGCGAATTCGGCCTTAGATTTTCCATCAGAGCATGAGAAGACACTTTATACGCACATCTCTCTTCTAGGGATATTTTGGTAATTTCTCTGGGTGTTGCATTTGAGATCCTTCCTGAGTGTTTGCTTGAGCTATTTTCTATTTCTACTCCTGTTGGTGAGTCCAATCGAGCCTAGAGAGTCTATAGAGATTTCGTTGCATCCATATATCATAGGGATACTCTTGCTGATTTGATGGAGTTATAGATGGTTGAATTCGATGTGATCCTTGGCATGGTTTAGTTTCACATCTGTTATACCTCTGTTGATTGTAGGACCCACACCATCAAATTTCAGTTCTGAATGAGCCTGTTATTGAGTGGAAGGGCGATTAAACTGCACCTAAGGGTAGGTTTATTTCCTACCTCAAGGCCCGAAGACTGATCTCTAAGGGCTATATCTACCACATCATGTGAGTTAAGTCTTATGATGTTTAACCTCCTACTCTTGAGTTTGTTCTAATCATGAGAGAGTTCCCTGATGTATTCCCTAAGGATCTACTAGGAGTCTCTGTTTATGGGGATATTGACTTTGGAGTTAATGTTCTCCCCGATACCCAGCCTATTTCTATTCTGCCGTATAGAATGGCCCCTACAGCGTTGAAGGAGCAGTTGAGAGATTTGCTAGAGAAGGTATTTATTAGGCCGAGTGTCTCTCTATGGGGTATTCCAGTCTTGTTCATACGAAAGAAGGATTATTCCCTTAGAATATGCATTGGCTATCGCCAATCGAATAAGGTGACAACCAAGAACAAGTACCCCCTTTCGAGATCGATGATTTGTTTGACCAAATTCAGGGTGCCATTATCTTCTCCAAGATAGACCTCAGATCAGGCTATCATCAGTTGAAAGTGAGAGCATATGACATCCCTAAGATGGACTTTCGAACCTAATATAGTCACTTCAAATTTTTGGTGATGTCCTTTTGATTTACAAATACACCCACAACTTTCATGGACCTGATGAATAGAGTATTCATATAATACCATGACATGTTCATGATCGTGTTTATTGATGATATTTTGGTGTACTCCAGAGATGAGGAGGAGCACGCTAATCACCTTAAAATTTCTTTGCAGAGCTCAAAGACAACGAGTTACATGCAAAGTTTTCAAAGTGTTAAGATCTGGCTCAAATCTTTGGCATTCTTAGGATATATAGTTTTGGGCGACGACATTCGAGTGGATACTCAAAAGATTGAGGTGGTTAAATACTGGCCTAAACCTACCTCTCCGACAGATATAAGGAGTTTTTTGGGATTGATCAGCTACTACTGTAAGTTCGTGGGTGGATTCTCTTCCATATCAACATCGTTGACTAGACTGACTCAGGAGAAGCACAAGTTTCAATGGTCCGATGAATGTGAGAGGAGTTTCCAAGAGCTAAAGATGAGGTTGACTACCATGCCAGTGTTCATCTTGCCCGAAGGAATGGATGGATTTTTCATGTACTGTGATGCTTAGAGAGCGGGATTGGGATGTGTGTTGATGCAGAGAGGTAAAGTTGTTTCCAATGCTTCTAGGCAACTTAATGTGCATGAGAAGAATGTAATGACCTAGTTGGTCATTTTTTGCTTTATCTGTGAAATTTATGGTTTTACCTTTTTTGTAACTTTTTTGGGGCCTACTTTGAACTATTTGAATGTTTGGAACTAAAATCTCGAGTTTTAAAAGTTAAAAATATGAGTTTTGATCTTTTTGAAAGTTTAAGTTGTTGTAAAGGTGGGTTTTTGTTTCATTTTGAGTTTAAGAGGTCAGCTAAGGGATCTCTTGATTCCTTTAGTTCCAAAATGTTGAAACTGAACTACAGGAAGTTGCAAAACTGAATTTGGAGCTAAAATGAGGTTTTTAGGCCCAAAGTTGTCATTTTAATCGTTTTCAGAATCAAAGTTTGACTTTGGTCTACATTCGTGGTTCGAAAGCTCGGATCAAAGTTCGGGCAGTTCCAATAGTTCTGGACCCTGAAACTAACGCTAAAAAAGATCTTGTCATAATTTTTGGAGTTTCTGAGGGCAATTTTGATATTTTGATGCCTTAAACTAGTTTATTTGACTTGAATCGGTAAGTATGGAGAAAAGGCCTTAAAATATATTTTTAATAATTTTGTTGAGTCCAGATCATTGTTTCTAGTATGGATACATATAAAGATTGTTAGATTCCGAGTTCAGACGAGTTTCAGGTGTCCTTTGCAAGTAGGGAAATTGGAGTTAGGTTGCTGATTTTGCTGATATCTGGTGCAGGGTTACTCTCATCTATGCATTCGCAGAGGTCTTGGAAGATCTCACTTCGTGAACGCGGGATGGGCTCCATGTTTGCAGAGTAGTCTTTGTGCCTGGACAACTTTTAAATTGGGAAACACCATTTTTAATCCATTTTCGAACTTCTATGGTTTTTGGGGCATTTTTGAAGAAGGGTTTTCGAGAATTTGTGTTGGGTAAGTGTTTCTAACCCTAAATTAAACTTTTTTATGAGTTTTATCTTGATTTTAGATTTGATTTTATGGATTTAATCACTCAAAATTGGGGGTTTTTGGGTTATGTTTTTCCAAACTTTACCGTTGATTTCTCATTCAATTTGAGCTTGCTTTTAATGGAATTTTTGCCTATGAGCTATGTTTTTTGAGTAAAACATGATTCTGCAATCAATTTCCATATTTGAGACTTTCAAATTTTAGCCCTAATTTTGACTATTTTGCCTCTAAGCCTAAATTATGCTAATATGGGTATCAAAATGCTTTTCTTAATGAGCAGTAATTATTATTGATAGTGGTTGATCCAATTGAAGGCTCAATTTGAGGATTTGATTTAATTAAAATCTTCTCCCAGTGTGGTTTAGGCATTAAGGTGGTTTGGCTAACCTTCTCGGGATTGGATTTGAGTTATTGATCTTGTCATGTGATAATTGTGAGATTTAGATGCATAATTCTGCAATTGAGTTGTTGCGATTAAAATGCTAATGGAAAGTCATTTCATTTGGGCCGAATTGTGGTATAATCTTGATCAGATTGACGAACTAAGTCGAATTATAATGAATTGACGAGGATCTGAGATAGAAGTTGTCTAAATGAGTCTTGTGAGACTAGTTAGGACGAGTAAGGTCTGTTATTAATGATATAATTGTACTGTTGGGTCGAGATAGAGTCGGCATCATTGTTATATTTGTATATTTTTGACGAGTCAAGTCTGGTATCATGGTCATACTTGGATAGTTGGGGCGGGTTAGGTTCATAACATTGATATTATTGCATACCCTGGACGAGTTAGGTTCTATATGGTTGACATTCTCAATTATTGATATAATTATGATGATCCAAAATATGATGATGATTTGAGCATTAGCTGTGACATTTGATATTATTCCTTGGGTGCATATAATAGGTATGAGATTGATGCCTTAGTATCCTTGTTATAATGCTAATTATATGTCTACATGCATCTTTGAGTTGCACTGTTGATTTATATATATTGTGTATGGCTTTTGATGTCCCTTGACCCGAGTAGGAGGCAAGGGCATTTTGATTCACATTGGAACCACCCCCTTGACCTGGGCAAGAGGCAAGGGTGAGACTCATGCTTCTCATATCATGAGCATGAGTAGGTGGCAAGGACTTGGCATCATCTTATTACTTGACCACGGGCAGGTGGCAAGGCTGTAACACCCTTTGTATTTGGCCTGATGTGATGTGCATTATACTTCATGTCGTGGTTGCATGGCATCTTGGATCCTTGAGGATGTTTTAGTTCATTAATACTGTTACATTATCATCTTATGGTAACCTTTCTGGATGCATGGATAGGGTTCTTCGTTATTACCTAGTTGATTCAAGTTCTCTTACCCATTTAGTTGAACCTGCTGGGTTCATTTTGGTGTACTCACTCCTACTTTGTTTCCTCCTTGTAGATTATGCGCACAGGGTACAGGACAGGGTAGTTGATCCTTTCAGCCGAATGCTATCATTACCATCTGAATCACAACGATGAGGCTCAAATTCCGAGTCATCGTAGATCTTTGGATCTCTTTTTATTTCTTTTCTCTCAGACTATGTATCAGATATTGAGATAGTATTGTATTTGCTTTGAGATAGTTGTATTTACTCTTAAGGTTTGTTTAGATACTCTTGTACTCATGACTCCAAGCTTTAGGAGATTTCTTATATCTTATGAGTTTGTTGCCGCTTTATTTATCTTTCTTTAGTTACAATCTGTTTTGGGTCATGACAAAGAATTATTCTACCCATGACTTAGAATTGGAAGTAGTAGTGTTTGCTCTCAAGCTATGGTGAAACTATTTATATGGGGCATATGTCGATGTCTTCACAGACTTTAAGAGCCTGCAATATGTCTTTACCTAGAAGAAGCTTAATCTGAGGCAGAGAAGATGGCTTGAGTTACTCGAGGACTATGACATGATCATCCAAGTAAAGATAATGTAGTTGCTGATGCTCTTAGTAGGTTATCAATAGGAAGTACCTCCCATGTCGAGGAAAAGAAAAAAGAGTTTGTTAAAGAGGTTCACATGTTGGCACGATTGGGAGTTCAATTAGATGAATTACGCGAAGGAGGAGTTCTTGTGCATAATGGTTCTGCATAATCTCTGGTAGATGAGGTGAAGGAGAAACAAGATCAAGACCCTATTTTACGATAGTTGAAGGCAAATGTACATAAACAGAAGATGTTGACTTTCGCCAAAGGGGGAGATGGAGTATTGAGGTACCAAGGCCAATTATGTGTTTTAGATTTTGCTGGTGTTCGAGAGAGGATCATGGTAGATTCCCATAATTCCAGAGATTCCATTCACCTAGGGTCGACTAAGATGTACCATGACTTGAGAGAGATTTATTGGTGGAATGGGATGAAAACGATATTGTTGAGTTTATTTCGAAATGCCCGAATTGCCAACAAATGAAAGTTGAACATCAAAGACCATGTGGAGTAGCTCAGAACTTTGAGATTCTAGAGTAAAATTGGGAGATGATCAACATAGACTTCATCACAGGTTTACCGAGGTCTCGTAGACAGCACGATTTGATTTGGGTGATAGTTGACAGAATGACCAAATCTGCTCACTCCTTGATAGAAAAGATGACTGACACTGTGGAGGCTTATTCCCGATTGTAGATAAAGGAGATTGTTAGAATGCATGGAGTCCCCTTTTCTATCATCTCTAACAGAGAAGCCCAATTCACTGCTCAGATTTTGAGATCCTTTCAGAAGGGCTGAGGTTCGAAGGTGAATCTCAATACTGCGTTCCACCCCCAGACAGATGGTCAGGCAGAGCGTACAATTCAAACCTTAGAGGATATGTTTAGGGCCTATGTCATTGATTTTAAAGGTAATTGGGATGACCACTTGCCTCCGATTGAGTTTGCCTAAAACAACAACTTTCATTTGAGTATCCAAATGGATCTATATAAGGCTCTCTATGGGAGGAGATGTAGATCACCAATTGGTTAGATAGAGGTAGGTGAAGCAAAATGGATCGGACTAGACTTGGTTCACCAAGCCATTTAGAAGGTGAAATGATATAGAATGATTGATGAGTGAAGACTGCATAGAGTCAACGGAATTGCTACACCGATGTCAGAAGAAGAGACTTAGAGTTTAAGGTCGACAATTGGGTGTGTTTGAAAGTGTCACTTATGAAGGGTGTGATGCGATTTGGGAATAAGGGGTAGTTGAGTCTGGGGTATATTGTCCCTTATCAGATCATAAGAGAGTGGACAATGTGGCTTATGAGTTAGATCTACCACTATAGTTAGCCGTCATCCACCCTGTCTTCCACATTTCCATGCTTAAAAAGTGTTTGGGAGACCCACAATTGGTTGTGCCTATTGAGAGTATTAGAGTAATAGATAGCTTGAGCTATGAGGAGATTCTTGTCCAATTCCTTGATCGTAAGGTTTTCAAGTTAAGGACCAAAGCGATTGCATCTGTAAAGGTGTTGTGGAGAAACCAGTTTGTGGAAGAGTACTAAGGAAGAGGAGGAGGATACGAAGGTGAGGTACCCTTACTTATTTCTACCTGCTGATAATGAGAGAGTTGACGGTAATGATTTCCTTATGAATTCTTGAATTTCTATTCCTTGAGTTCTCTTTCCATTTCGAGTTTGATAGACGGTAAACCTCTAGAGTTAAAGTGAGGATTAATTTGATGTTTTGACTATTTTATTTGTTTTACTTGTTGAGAAAGATTGGCTGGTTACACGAGTGAGATGAGAGCTATTTGGTTGTTTGAAATCCATAGGGAGATTCATGCCTCAACTAGGTTTCCTAGATTTCTCTTCATTCAAGGACGAATGATCCCAAGGGGGAGATAATGTAACACCCCCTTAATTCTTTCCACCTGGTTTGAGTAGATGCACAAAGAATACTGAGAAGATGGCTGAGAAAAATCACTAGAAGGGGAACCACGTGGGCTATCTATTGCCCGTAGAGTAATCTACGACCTATAGATGAGGCCTCGTAGATCCTCAGGTGAGTTGGTAAAATTTTCTAAGTCTGAGGCACATGTACGAGACAACATATGGCCTGTATATTAATCTACAACCCGTAGATTAGGTTTCGTGAGTTAGTGATTCAAAAATACACTTTTCAATATATTGAGTTACGAGTTATCATATGGCCCAAAGAAGTATTTACGACCCATAGAAGAGGTTTTGTAGATCCTATGTCAAATTCCAGTGACTCAAATATTTGGACACCTTACCTACAAGAGGTCATCTACAGCCCATAAAAAGATCCATGGTTCGTTGACGTGGTCTTATAGATCCTATCGGCAATTTTTAAGAAGGGTATTTTTGTCTATTCTTATTCTTTTTTAATCCAATCCTGAAATGTTTTAGACTTAATTAAAGTCATAAAACAAAACCCTAAGCGTATTTTCACCTTTCATTCATGCTTAGGAGTTCTAGAGAGCACCAGAGGAGGGAGAAAAGCAAGGGTTTCCTATTCAAACACGAGGATCGACTGAGGTTTAATTGCTTTTCCTATTTCCAGTATGTAAGGCTTACTAAAGTGTTGAACTACGTTCGTTCACATGCCCTTTCACCTACTTGAGTCGAAATTGAGAAAAAGAGTTGAGATTTGGGAGATCTTATCATCATAATACCGAATTTACTGCATTTATTATGAATTCTTATGATAATGTATGAGGTACTTGGTGTATTGCACAACTACTGATATGAAAGTGAGATATAATTCTATACTTGGTAGCATAAACCCTAAACTACACGACTTTTATGAAATTCTGTACATGGATTGAGTTGAGGTTAGAGTTTGATTACCTGAGTTGAGTAACTTGAGCATAATTGAGCATGAGGAGCATGTCACATTTTAATCGCATGTGCATTTATGCATTTTGATTACATTCAATAATGAGTCCTATATGAGTGAGTCCTAATGACTGTTTGAGTCTGAGTTAAGTCTGATTGATTTCCTTTGTTGACTGAGTTGATGAGAAACTAAGATGAGCTTAGTTGAGATAACCTAATGAGGTTGAAATTTGAGTTGATTGATGAGTTGAGCATGTTTTAGTCTTGGGAGGAGTATCGAGCACCAAGCTTGGAGCGAGTAAATAACTACTCTAACTCATAAAACTGCATTGTCAGTATAGGATAGTCGTGCAACATGTTCTAGTGACTCTTGTCCCAAAAGATGGACATTTATGAAGTATCTATGAGAGAGTTTATCGTCCTTTACCTTAGGAATATTGGGACGGGCGTGACAACGACGTTGCTTTCATTGTGCATCACCAAACTAAAGGTGGTGAGATTGGATGTTAGTTAAGAGAAACTCCTAAGCAAACACTGATAGAGCATAACATTTTAAATTGAGTTTAATACCACTAGGTCTATTTTTAAAAGCATGATTTATTTTAAAGTTGCATTTTTATTAAGTTGCGTTATGAATTGTTTGAGTTGAGCATTAATTTCTAGAGCCATTTTACATACCAGTATATTCCATATACTAGCGTCCATTTGGACCTGCATCATTTCGTTCTTCATTCCTATTTCTTGCTTTTTTTTCTAGTATGCCGCTCTGTCATTGTCTGATTTTTGGTTGTCTGATCACACTTGAAATTATGTATCTACTTATCGTATTTTTACCCCTGCTCGGTAGTTTTGTAGCAGGTTGTTTCAGATGTTTTCTAGGAAAAGAAGGAACAACTAAAATAACCACTACGTGCGTTTCATTCTCTTCAATCTTCTCTTTGATTTCTTTTTATGAAGTCGCACTGGGCACTAGTGCTTGCTATCTAAGAATTGCTCCATGGATCTCATCGGAAATGTTTGATGCTTCTTGGGGCTTCTTTGGCGACCGTGAAGTTACCAGATGAATTGCCGAGTAAATAGATCATATCCGGACATGATGCAGATACAGGTGATAGAGGACTTCAGCCAGCATACCGTTGAAGTCTAGATCAGTGCATTCTCAGAATTGGTGAGCCCTCCTTACTTTCAAGAGGAGCCCTTTCATCCTTTTTATTTTTTTAGAGTATTTTATTTCTTTATTGGGGTATCCATGGCCTATTATGGTAGCTTCTAGATAGTTAGATAGAGGCTTCATAGACATTGAGTAGATGATCTGTTGAGTATTATTTATTTTGCAAACTTATTCATTGGAGCTATGTTTTAGTAGAGCTATATCCATTCATACGATGTTTTATTTTATTTGAGTATTTCTTCTGCTATTGAGGTGATGTGACAATCAGGACAGGTGATTTTCTTGGGGAATAAGCAATGGTTCTTCAAGTACCAGCCACGCCAAGGGTACCCTCCCGGGGTGTGACACGTTTTAACTAATCACAGAAGCCTACAATATGTGTTCACTCAATGGGACCTCAACCTAAGGCTACGAAGGTGGTTAGAGCTCCGCAAGGAGTATGACCTGAGTTTGAAGTATCACTAAAACAAAACTAATGTAATGGCTGGCACACTTTGTAAGGTGTCCATAGATAGTGTATCTCACTTGAAAGATGAGGGAAAAAGGGAGTTGGCCAAATAAGTTCATAGGTTGCTATATTGGTAGTGAAGTTGAATGATACCAGTAGTGGTGGTGTGATGGTACTACATGGCTCTGAGTCTTCATTGATTTAGGATGTCAAGTCTAAGAAAGATCTTGATCCTGCCTTGATTGAATTGAAGGCCTTGGTAGAGGAAGGAAAGATAGAGGCCTTCTCATAAGGGGAGATGGGGTATTTCTTTACCAAGGAAGATTATGTGTCTCAAATATTGATGAAGTGAAAAAGTTGATATTGAAATAAGGTCACTACTCCTCATATTCCATTCATCTCGATTCCACAAAGATGTATAGATACTTGAGAGGAGTTTATTGATAGAACAGAATGAAGAAGAGCATTGCAAATTTTCTGGGCGAATGCTCCAATTGCTAATAAGTCAAGGTTGAAATTTAGACAAGAACTCTACGTCTCTACAAATGAGTTTATAAGTTCCTTGATACAAATCATGACCAAGAAATCTAGCAGAGGTCTAAAATAACTTAATCTTTTTAGTGCTGACTACAAGTCCATTTTTCTTAACAACTTTTAAAAAGGTTTTAAGGTGTTTAAAGTGTTGATCAATATCTTCAAAATATATCAACACATCATCTATATAAACTATAGAGATATGACTCTACATATTAAATATATTATTGAGAATGTTTTGAAACTCCAATGGAGTATTCTTAAGTCCTAAGGGCATTATATTCCTTCATATTGTCCAAAAGGGACATTAAAGGCTATTTATATTTATCTTTTTCAACGACTTGTATATGTCAAAATCCTGACTTCATGTCAAATGTGCTATAAATATTAGCTTTGTAGGTTCTTTTAAGAAGATCTCTTTTATTAGGTATGGGGTACTGTAAAACCCCCTAATTCTTTCCACCTAGTTTGAGAAGATGTACAGAGAAAACTGAGAGAATGACTCAGAAAAAGCTGCTAAAAAAGAGTCCACGAGAGACATCTATGGCTCGTACAGAGATCTACGACCCATAGACGAGGTCTCATAAACCCCTTCAAATGACTTAATGCAATTTTTATAAGTCTGAGGCCCACATACGAGACCACCTATGGCTCGTATCCATGATTTATAAAGTGGTTTTGTAAATTGATGGTCCAAAAATAACCTTTTTAGTATCTTGAGTTACGAGTTATCAAACGGCTCGTAAAACATTTTGCGGCTCGTAGAAGAGGTTTCGTGCCAAATCTTAGTAACTTAATTTTTAGGATCCCTTATTTTTAAGAAGTAATTTATGGCCCGTAGAATGTTTAACGACTCGTAGACGGGGTCTCATAGACCTAGTCGACAGTTTTAAGAGGGGTATTTTTGTCTATTCCTATCCCTTTTAATTAAACCCTAGGACGTTTTAGACTTAATTAAAGTCCTAAAACAAAACCCTAAGGATATTTTTACCATTCTTTATGCTTAGGACTTTCTTGAGGAGCAAGAGGGAGAAGAGCTAGGGTTTCAATTCAAATGCAAGGATCGACCAGAGATTATTTCTTTTATTCCTAGGTATGTAAGGCTAACCAAAACATGGATTCTATTCTTCCATGTGCCCCATAACCCAGATTGATGGAGATATGAGTAAATTGAGTTTCCCATGAATGTTTCTTGAAGGTTTTTCTTAAATTCTAATTCATATCTATATAATTTTGCATGAATTACCATTTTCATGAATTAAATACTAGAATTATATGATTTACCGTACTACATGAACCCTGGCATGATTTCTTATTATTTTTACATATTTTACTTACATGAGCATGCATGAGCGCAATTCGAACCCATAGAGTATATGGAATCCCAAAATGCTTTAATTCTATAGTTGTTCTCCTAAATGCCATGAGTTAGAACGATGCATGATTGAGTCCTTATAATTCAAGAACTGAACCTAAAAATGATGTAACTAAAAAGGTTGATGGTTAATATGATGAGTTGAGTTGATGAGTGTCCAATGAGGCTAGATAAATGAGTTAATCATAAGGTCAATGTCTTGTGAGCATATTGAGTCTTGGGAGGAGTATTGAGCACCGAATTGAGTAAGAGTAAGTCCAACTCGAACTCAATAACTACGTAGATAGTGTAGGAGAGAATTGAACCTAAACCAAATATTTCCTATCATCCCAAAATGAGGACTTGATGTTACTGATTTAGATCCATTGATGGGATGTCCTATACCCACGACAAGGTATTGGATGGACATGGGAACGATATTACTTCGTTGTATTATCACCAACTCACAGGTGATGGTTGCTGATTAATGAAACTCCCAACTAGGCCTTGATCATACTTTGAGTGGATGATACCTAGATGTTGGATGAGTAGCCATTGTCTAAATTGCCTTCTTACTTTAGTCTTTCAACATGATGATTTAGTTGCCTTCTTTTTGAGTTGATCTATTTGAGTTGATGTTATTCTTCCTTTACGTGTTTCTTTCTGTCATTTTACATGCTCGTACATTCCACGTACTGATGTCCATTTGGGCTTGCATCTTTTCATGATGCAGAGAAAGGTACTAATGGTCATCAGCAGGTGCCCTATTGAGGACCTATTTGTTTTCAACTGATTAGTTACCCCTCCCCTACTTTCAGAGGATATCATATTTCTGCTCTAGCTTTCAGTTTTAGACACATCTTATTCTATTTAAAAGTAGCCATGGGTCTATCCTTGGCATCATTATTCAGATGTTTTAGAGGCTTTGTAGACTAGATTGTTAAGTTGTGATTAGATGTTATGTTGACTAGTTTCTTTTCATACTAGTCATGCTTAGTTTTTGGATGAGATGTCTAGCCTTTCGCCTTTATTTATCATTTGACATTTCCTTTCTATACGTATTTTTATACACTAATGTCTTTTGCTAATAGAATGTGATTAAACGAATTTGATAAGGCTGAGTGGTTTGCTTAGGGGCGAGCAACAATCTTTGAGAGCCGGCCATGCCAAGGGTACCCTCCCAAGGCATGAAAAATATGGTATCACAACACAGAGTTTAAGATTCCTAGGGAGTCTATGAAGCCATGACAAGTATAGTCTTGTTTATGGGTGTGTTGCACTTCATAAGAAGGAGGCGATAGGACACTAGGAATTATTTCACTTCCTTATATTTTGAGTTTGTGCAATAGAGTTAAAAACTCTACAAAACGCTTTTCTAACTTGTGCGTTGCCCGCTTGCAGATCATGCCTCCAAAACATACCATGACCCAGAGGGATACTTCATCCAACAATGCTGGGACTCCCACTTTGGAGGTGCCTACTCAAATGGAAACGAGGGGTCGAGGTCGATCGACCAGAGCTACTGATGTTCCATAGACACCTGTTGCTCCACCTGCTCCTACCACAGAGGCTAACTTCAAAGGAGCTATCACCATGCTCACTCAACTAGTAGCTACTCAGAGTGGGAACTGGAGTTCACAGGCTCCCAGTTCTAACTCACAAGAGCCAACAACTGCCACCAGACTGAGAGATTTCCTAAGGATGAACCCACCAGTTTTTACTGGATCAAAGGTTGAGGAAGACCCCCAAAACATAATTGATGATATTTGGAAAGTGTTGAAAGCTACGCATTTGACTGAGACAGAGGGAGTTGAACTTGCTTTATATCAATTAAAGGATGTGGAAATGTCTGGTTTAATCAATAGGA
This sequence comes from Solanum rostratum, assembly GCA_029948455.1. NCBI lineage: Eukaryota > Viridiplantae > Streptophyta > Magnoliopsida > Solanales > Solanaceae > Solanum > Solanum rostratum. The sequence goes on from CM057053.1 coordinate 26,867,604, forward strand.
AGAAAGCCCAAATGAGGATATTGAACTTGCCATTTAGGATGACTTTGAGAGTGCCTTTCTTGGTCACTTCTTTCAACGTGAGTTGAGGGAAGCGAAGGTGGAAGAGTTAGTTAACTTGAAGCAGGATGGGATGACTATCAAAGAATACAGCCTCAAATTCATACAGCTATCCAGGTATGCTCCAGATATGGTCCCCGATATGAAGTCTAAGATGATAAAATTCATATCCGGCTTGGGAAAGCATGTGAAAAAGGAGTGCAAAGAGACATTGTTGATTCTTGACATGGACATCTCTAGGCTTATGGTCTATGCACAACAACTTGAGGAGGAAAAGAAGAGGGACAGAGAGGAGTACTTAGGGAAAAATGCTAAGTCAGTAGGGCATGAGCCTAGCCAGCATAAAGAAGGTAAAGGGGACATGTCCTATTTATCAAAAGAGCTCTTCAAACTATGCACCATCCTCAGCATGTGCACTAGCTCTAAGTAACGGGAATGATCAGAATTCTCAGGGCTATTAGAATTTCAGAGCTTAAGTTTCTCAATCCCAAGCTAGTCTAACTCAAGGTTCGAGGGGGAAACCACCATGTGGCAAGTGTGGTAAACTCTATCTAGGTGAGTGTTGTGAGGGCAGGAATGCTTGCTATAGGTGCAGATAGACTGGTCACTTCCAAAATGAGTACCTAATGAGGAGGAGGGGTGATGGAGGTAATAAAGCTCAGTCTTCAGCAACACCAAAGAGAGGTGCCACAACTAATACGGGTGGGGGTACAAACCGTCTGTATGCGATAGGAAATTGACAGGATCAGGAAGTTGGACCAGATGTTTCCACAGGTATTCTTCGAGTCTTTTCATATGATGTATATGCTTTGCTTGACCTAGGTGTCACCTTAGCATTTGTAATTCCATATGTGGCTAGTAAGTTTGAGATCTTTCATGAATGTCTTCTTGAGCTCTTTGTGGCTAGTAAGTTAGAAATTGCACGATGTCTATCTATCATAGAGATACTTTGGCAGACTTAGTTGAGTTAGAGATAGTCGACTTTGATGTGATTCTTTGCATGGATCGACTACATGTCTGTTATGCCTTTGTTGATTGTAGAACCTGAATTGTCAAATTCTAGTTTCTAATGAGCTTGTTATAAAGTTGAAGGGTGATTCTATTGTGCATATGTGTAAGTTTATTTCCTACCTTAAGACCAGAAAGCTAATCTCAAAGGGATGTATCTATCACCTCGTGCAAGTTAAGGCTGATGATATAAAGTCTCCATCTTTGGAGTACATTCTAATTGTCAATGAGTTTCCTGATGATTTTCTTTGAGTCCCTCCTTATAGGGAGATTGACTTTGGATTGATGTTCTCCCCAATACCCGACCTATCTCTATTCCACCATATAGAATGGCTCTCGCAGATTTGAAAACACTGAAAGAAAAGTTGAAGATCTTTTTGATAAGGGATTTATTAGGCCGAGTGTCTCACTATGGGGCACTCCTATCCTATTTTTTAGAAAGAAAGATGGTTACCTAAGGATGTGTATAGATTATTGCCAATTGAATAAGGTGACTATTAAAAGCAAATACCCTTTTCCAAGAATAGAGAACTTGTTCGACCAATTTTAGGGTGCCACTGTTTTCTCCAAGATAGACCTCAAGTCAGGCTATCACCAGTTGAAAGTGAGAGAACGTGATACCCCAAAGATGGATTTTCATACTCGATATGGTAACTTAGAGTTTCTAGTAATGTCCTTCGGGTTGACAAATACTTCTGCCACTTTCACAAACATGATGAACAAAATATTCAAATTATACCTCAACATGTTCATGATTGTGTTTATCAATGATATATTGTTGTACTCCAGAGATGAGGAAGAGCATGTCTATCATCTTCGAATTGTTCTTCAGACCCTCAAAGATAAGGAGTTATATGCAAAATTTTCAAAAGACTTAAACCAGTGTCAGCTTTAGGCCATGTTGTCTCGGGTGATAGTATTCGAGTAGATATGCAGAAGATTGAGGCAATTAAGAATTGGACTAGACCCAACTCTCCTATTGACATAAGGATTTTTTGGGTTTGGCTGGTTACTATCACAGGATTATTGAGGAATTCTCTTCTTTATCCTTGCCATTGACTAAGCTGACTCAAAAGAAAGCTAAGTTTCAGTGGTCCGATGAGTGTAAGAAGAGTTTTAAAGAGTTGAAAACTATATTAACGACTGCACCAGTGTTGACTCTACCTGAAGGGACTGATGATTGTGTGATCTATTGGGATGCTTCTAGAGTGGGATTAGGATGTATTCTGATGCAGAGAGGTAAGTCATAGCCTATGCTTCTTGGAAACATAAGAACCATTAGAGGAACGATCCCACTCATGACTTAGAATTAGTGGCGGTGGTGTTTACACTCAACATTTGGTGCCACTACTTGTATAGAGCATATGTGGATGTATTCACAAACCACAAGAGCTTGCAATACGTCTACACTCATAAAGATCTTAACTTGAGGCACAAGAGATAGCTCAGTTACTCAAAGACTACGACATGAGCATCCTCTACTATCTGGGTAAAGCTAATATGGTTGCTGATGCTGTTAGCAGGTTATCCATGGGAGCACTGGCCATGTGGAGGTGGAGAAAAAGGAGTTTGCCAAAGAGGTTCACCGACTGGCACGATTGGGAGTTTAACTAAATGAATTGGGCGAAAAAGGAGTTCTTGTGCATAATGGGTATGCCTCATCTCTGGTAGAAGAGGTGATGGAGAAACAAGATTACGATCCTATTTTATTATATTTGAAGATGGATGTGCATGCGCCGTAGGTGTTGGCTTTCGCCAAAGGGGGGGATGGAGTATTTAGGTTTCAAGGCAGATTGACTGTTCCAAATGTTGATGGTGTTCGGGGGAGGATCGTGGTAGAGGCCCATAGTTCAAGATATTCCATCCATCTAGGGTCTACCATGATGTACTATGACTCGAGAGAAGTCTGCTGGTGGAGTGGAATGAATAAAGACATTGCGGACTTAGTTCCTAAGTACCCGAACTACCAATAAGTAAAAGTTGGGCACCAAAAGCCATATGGAGTAGCTCAGAATTTTGAGATCCTAGAGTGGAAATAGGAGGTGATTTACATGGACTTCTTCACAGGCTTACCGAGGTCTCACAGATAGCATGATTCAATTTGGGTGATAGTTGATCGAATGACAAAATCTGCACACTTCTTAGGGGGAAAGACAATAGACACTACAGAGGATTATGCCTGGTTGTACATTAAGGAGGTTGTCAGATTGCACGGAGTTTCTTTTTCCATCATATCAGATAGAGGGGCTCAGTTCACTATCCAATTTTGGAAGTCCTTCCAGAAAGGGCTAGGCTTAACGGTGAAACTTAGTACTGCTTTCCACCCTCAGACTGATAGTCAAGCAGAGCGGACGATACAAACTTTTGAGGATATGTTTAGGGCTTGTGTCATTGACTTCAAAGGTAATCGTGATTACCACTTGCCTTTGATTGAGTTTTCCTACAACAACAACTTCCATTCGAATATCCAAATGACTCCTTATGAGGCCCTCTATGGTAGGAGATGTAGATCATCGGTTTGGTTGTTCGAGGTGGGTGAAGCAGGGTTAATTGTACTAGACTTGGTACATCGAGCTATGTAGAAGGTAAATATTATCCAAGAGAGATTGAGAACTGCATAGAGTCATCAGAAGTCCTACACTGATGCTAGAAGAAGAGACTTGGAGTTTAAGGTCAACGACTGGATGTATCTGAAAGTGTCACCCATGAAGGGTGTGACGAGCTTGGGGAAGAAGGGGAATTTGAGTCCTCAATATGTTGGTCCCTACCAAATTGTGATGAGAGTGGAAAACGTAGCCTATGAGTTGGAGCTAATACAAGAGTTAGCAGCCATTTATCTGGTCTTTCACATCTCTATGCTAAGAAATATTTGGGAGATCCATCCTTTGTTATGCATGTTGAAATAATTGGAGTGAAGGATAGTTCAATTTATGAAGAGGTCCCAATCCAAATCATTGATCGTTAACCAAAGAGGTTGCATTTGTAAGGGTGTTATGGAGAAGTCAATCCATTGAACAGGCGACATGGGAAGTTGAAGAGGATATGAAGGCTAGATACCCATACCTATTTGTGCCTTCTAATGATGAAATTGATGGTAACAATTCATTTCTACCCTCTGAGTTACTTTTCCATTGGTGAGTTGAGTTCTTGTCTCTGAATTGATGTTTCTATTGAGCTTATGAGTATTTGAGTATGCTTGTCTTTAATTATATTCGTTCCTAATGATGATGTTATAAGTAGTCTTTCAATTCTAAATCTTCAGTTGAGGTTGATTTCTGAAGTATGAGTATCAGAATATCTAAGTATTTGAGTTCCTTCTTGATAGGTCTCCTAGTTGCTTATCATTCGAGGATGAATGATCCTAAGGGGGAGATGATGTAACACCCCCTAATTCTTTCCACCTAGTTTGAGAAGATGTACAGACAAAACTGAGAGAATGATTGAGAAAAAGTTGCTGAAAGAGAGTCTGCGAGAGCCATTTACAGCCCGTAGACGAGGTCTCGTAAACCCTTCCAAATGACTTGATGGAATTTTCTAAGTCTGAGGCCCACATACGAGACCACCAACGGCGTGTAAAGTGTTACATGGACCGTAAAGTGGTTCCGTGATTGAACGAATGTGATGAGGACGAGTGGTTCACTTTGGGGTTAGCAATAATCTTCGAGTGCTGGCCATGCCAAGGGTATCCTCCCGGGGTATGACAGGTACCTAATCCATTTTAATACTTTATTAAGGAGTTTGTAATTCATAACTAATCTAGGAGCACCTCTTTCTTTTTTGGCTCTATTATTATCATAAAAGGTTGAACAACTCCATGGTGATTTGGATGGTCTAATAATTTTTTTAGCTAGTAAATCATTAATTTCCGTTTTGCAATAGTCCATCAATTCGTCATTTACTTGAATAAGTCGTTCCTTAGTGGGTATAAACTTCTCATCAAATCTCTCTATATAGGGTAGTGCAACAAAACGTTTTTTTCCTTTCCCAAAATGCATTAGGAATGTCTAAACAAACTTCTTGCAAACTTTTTATTTTGGCTTCTACCTCCGGGATATTTAGCGAGGATTCTATTCTTTTCATTTTTGTATCTTCTTTTAAATAATTTGTTTGTTGTGAGAGTAGATTTATCCTAAAGATATATTTATTTTTATATGGTAACTTTGTTCTTTTGATATATTATTTAGATAAGGGAAAGTAATTATTTTTCCTTATATAGTGATATAGATACTATCTAATTCTGCAGGATATAGTTTTATTTGGATTATAAAAGGGATGTCTGATATTATTTCTTCATTTATATCTTTTGTTATTACAAATTCATTAATGAAACAAATTCTTTCATTCCATATATGTCCTTTATGGAGTTTATAATTTATTTTTGGTCGTTCTCCTATTGCTAAGAATAATTGGGTAGTACCTTTTCCAAGATATTTGATTGGAATAAGTCCTTCAATGATGCAATTTTTGTCTGAACCAGTATCAAATAATGCAATTTTAAGAATGGTATAATTTTTGTTTATAACTAAAGTAATAGTTATATGGTAGCTTTGTGTTTCAGTTATAAAATTAATTCCTGATTTTATCTTAGGAGGGGTTTCGTTTCTTTTATGTTTCTCTGATTTCAAATTTTGATTTTAATTCTCGATTAAATATTAAATCGTTCAGGGTTCTATCTGCATCAAGATTATTAAGCCTTTGTTTAATTTCCTAACTTCTCTTTAAATTTGTACTAATTTTGTTTGAAGATCTTGTAGGGTGGTTTCTGAATTTTGGTCTTTAAATTTATTTAATGCATTTTCCATATTGGTTTGTTTAACAGTATAATTATCAACTTGTTGGTAGAATTATATCTTTTAATGCTATTTGATTTTTTTTATAGTCTGGGTCTTCTATATGATCAATTATGTCTAAAAATACTTCCTTACTATTACTAGAAATGACATTAATAGAGTAGTTGCTACAGGTACAAATTGCACTACCACCATATTCACAGGTACTATTATCTGATTCATATGACGTATTGGTCTAGTCAATATTACTAGAATTCTCTTTGGAGGAGAAGGTATTTTAATTTTTCTCGAGGATTAAATATAATTTATTTTTAGCATACTCTGTTAATTCTAACATATCTATTTTATTTTATTTTTATTAGGTACACGACAATCTCTTGCTCAGTGTCCGAACTTTCCACAGTTTCAACACTTATCAGTATTTATTGATTTAAATTCACCTTTATTATATGTTATACATTTTTTAAATTTCTTTTATTTTTGTAATATTTATTTTTTCCTTTATCAATTTTGGAGGATTGTTTTGAAGGAACAGATATTTTGGTATATCAAAAGTCTTGACAAAAATTTTCTAATTCTTTTCGTGATATTTTACAATCCTTTGTTTTAAGCTTACTTAAAATTTATATACCCTTGCTCCTCCCCGTTTCTCTGCCCAATTTTTCGTAGTTGTTCATCCCAGAACTCGAGAAAATGAGTAGGTACCAATCTTCTTCTACTTGTATTCTTAGTTTTATTTACTTAAAGTTAGGTAATTGGTTAATCGCGGTTCAGAAGTTGGAAAAGCCCGTACTATTCCATTGGATTAGCCTAGACTTTGTGTGTTGTAAGGCTGAACCCAGAGGGTGTTCTCGTCACCAAGCCTAGAAGAATCAAATCAGAGAAAATTAGTAGAAGATCACCGGTAAATACTACACTAAGAATTTATTATTAAACAGTAACCTTGAATAGACAATTGGCCTAAGGATAGTGTCAACTTCTCACTTGATCTTTCATAGAATCAATCCATTAAAACATGAAGGTAGAAGAAGACTTTATGCTGACCCATCTATTTACTGAACAAATTAAATATCATAATATAGAGAAGTGGATTTGTTTAAATACTAAATGAAGTATGAAGGACAAAGAAAAGAAAGCTTAAAAAACGTTAATTATTATCAACAATTGGTCCATTCAAAAACTCTAGACAACTATTCTAAAGAAATAACAAACAAATTAATTATTAATAACAATTAAGTTATACAATAAATTATACATCATTAGCCTTAATTTTTCCATTTAAAGTACTCAAATAGATACAATATTAATTCTTCAATCACAACTATCAGTAAAATTTTAACGGACTCTTGTATTAATTAGAATATTATAAATAGTGTCAACATTTCTGCTACCTCTAGTAAGATAGCAGAAATTGAAAGTGATCTACAGAATTGGAATATTTCAAAAGAGAGTTTTAGAAGGGTTTATAAAACAGGACACTTTGATTTTATTAAAAATTATAATACTAAAACATCTGAATCTATGGTCGCCATTAATAAAAATATTGAGACTAGTAAATAATTAGCAGCTGAGGATATAAAAAGATACAGGGAAAATTATAAATTTCTTCACATATAACTTGTCCAAGTAACAGTTTAACCTTTATATAGATTGGGTTTAGATGTAACTCTGTCTTCTCCTAAGAGATAATAGATTATTAAATTTTGATGATTCATTATTAGCAGTACTACAAAGTAATCTAGATAATGGCCAGGTGTACTTTAATAGGTATCTTAATTATTCTATTGATATTAATGATCAAAATGTGATGGACACCTTAACATTAAATGTTTAAACTAAAAATATGAATAGTAAAGCTAACACAAGAGAAATAGCTATAACATATAGAGTATATTACAGATTAATAAAAACTACCTTAGCCCCTAAGGCTAAAATGGTAAGCAATAAAGGAGTTACTACGCTTATGTAAGCTAATCATAATCACAATAATACCTTTGTTTAAAAAATAATAAAATGAAATGACGTATTAACAAGAGATAATTGGCATTTCAAGTCCATACTGGAGCCAAAAATTGAGCAAGAAAATTCAAATATTGAATAGGTAATTCAATTTTTGAATGGATCTGTTGATTTGAGGTTTATAAGATCCAATCCTTTAGTCAAGCCTCTTCAAATAGAAGGATGCCATTTTCTAGACTATCCTTTTTCTAGGACTACGGAGGAAGATGACACATCATTAGAAGAGATTGATAGAAAATTAAAAGGGATAACTTCTCAGAAACTATTCTCAAGGTGGAGTACAAACTAAAAATTTGTAAATCCATAAACTAACGAATCCCACCACTAGTGAAAAGCAAGGAACGAAAAATTCCTTATGTATGATTAGATTAGATGAAAATTTTGAACCAGATTTTTAATACTTAGATAATTATGGGTTAGTATAGAAAACTCCATAAAAAGACAATGGTATATACAAAATTATTTCTTATATGAAAGAACAACTTTTAGGGAAAATTGGTCTAAACATATGAAAAGATTAAGATGTAACATAGAATTCTTTAAATGGTTTCAATATACAAGAAAATTGGATGATCAACAGGAGTCCTTAAATATGATTGTTAGTAAATGGTATACTACTAAAAATAAAGTATTTGAATTCGAAATTTCACCCTTAGAAGAGGTTAGTCTACCCATAGATGGTAGAGTAGTTACTGCTTCACCTTTTAAAATGGATACGGTAGATACCAAAGGTGATCCCACAAATAAGGATATAGATAAAATACTACAACAAAATAATTACAAAAACCAACTTTTGTACATAATCTCTTAAAGTAATATTAAAAGAAGAGCTCTTCCTTCTCTCTAAACGTTTTTCTCTCTAATGGTAACTAACGGTAATATCCAACTGCCAGCTTCACCGGAATAGCTTCCATACCCCCGACAGGCCTACTCAAACTGTCTGAACATGAAGAACCAAAGAATCGGCATGAGGAGAACATAATCCATGATGTTCAAGATAACAATTTCTCACTCATCTCTTTTAATTATGAAAATATGCTAGCAAAAGAAGTTAAAGGTCCTTTGAAAGACCTGCGAGTGGGTTAGAATATATGTCCTCTCGGGGAATCAAAAGAAATTAGGATTGAAATCGAAAAAGGAGAACTCTCCAAGATTCGCCTATAGAGCAACATTGCGACAAACGAAGATCAAGTTGAAGGTGTTGAGGGCCCTCAGCTAAAGCACATTGATAATGTCTGCAACTGTGAGGAAACTTCTGGTGAATAGATCGAAATACTCTTAAAGATTAAGCAAGTTGATCGCAAAAACACTCTTGCCTAACTGGTGGGGAATGTACCGAGCCAGGGACACATAATAACTCAAGTATGTCTGGTGACAGTAGGACCAACTTCAAAGGTGTTGACAATAGAAATGCTCATTTGTTATTTGATACGAATGAGCAAGGTATTGTTAATGACCCTGTGAAATCTGGTGCCCAGGACAATATTGATAGTTTATGATGAATAGATCTATGTAGAACCAATCTATGTAAGAAAATACCTCTTTGAATGTGAATAGATACCAAATATTTCCTCAGATTTCTAACAACTTTGTTAAGTTTGAGCACAACTGTAACACCTAGTTAAATTGAGTTGGAGATGGTTGATTCTGATGTGATTCTTTGCATGGATTGGCTTCATGCCTATTATGCCTCTATTGATTGTAGATCCTGAACCATTAAGTTCCAATTCCCGAATGAACTGGTTCTAGAGTGGAAAGGTGATTCTATTGCACCTAGAGGGAAAATTATCTCATATCTTAGAGCCAGAAAGCTGATTTCCAAAGGTTGTATCTATCACCTCGTGTGAGTGAAATCTGATGATGTTGAGTCCCCAACTCTTGAGCAAGTCCCATGTGTTAATGAGTTTCCGAAAGTATTTCCTGATGATCTGCCTGGAGTCCCTTCTGATAGGGAGATTGACTTTGGGATTAATGTTCTTCCTAATACCCATCCCATTTTGATCCCACTTTATAGGATGCCCCCCCCCCCCCCCCCCGAGTTGAAAGAGTTGAAAGAGCAACTAAAAGACTTGATAGAGAAGGGCTTTATTAGGTCAAGTGTTTCACCTTGGGGTGCTCATATCCTATTTGTGTGAAAGAAAGATAGGTCCCTCAAAATGTGTATTGACTGTAGGGAACTGAACAAGGTCACGATAAAGAATAAATATCCTCTCCCAAGGATAGATAATTTGTTTGACCAACTTCAGGGCGCCTCTTGTTTCTCTAAGATAAACCTTAGATCTAGCTACCACAAGTTGAAGGTGAGGGAATGTGATATTCCAAAGACAGCCTTTAGGACTAGATATGGCCATTTTGAGTTCTTGGTCATGTCCTTTGGGTTGACAAATGCACCTGCCGCCTTTATGGACTTGATGAATAGAGTATTCCGACAATATCTTGATATGTTTGTGATTGTGTTCATCGATGACATTTTGGTGTATTTGAGAAGTTAGGAGTATCATGCTAACCACCTTAGAGTTGTCCTCCAAACAATTAAGTACCATGAGTTGTGTGCATAATTCTCAAAATGTGAGTTCTAGCTTAAGTCAGTGGCCTTTCTAGGCCATGTTGTTTTCGGTGATGGTATCCAAGTGGATGCCCAAAAGATTGAAGTGGTGAAGAACTGGCCCAGGCCGACCACTCCGACTGGCATAAGATGCCTTTTGGGGTTGGCATGCTACTATCGCAGATTTGTTAAGGGATTTTCTTCCTTATCCACGCCATTGACTAAACTAACATAGAAAAAGGTTATGTTTCAGTGGTCCGAGGAATGTGAGAAGAGTTTCCAAGAATTGAAGACAAAATTGACTACTGCGCCAACCCTTAACTTGCCTGAGGGGATAGAAGACTTTGTGATTTATTGTGATGCATCGAGGTCGGATTGGGATGTGTACTGATGCATAAAGGAAAGGTGATAGCCTATGCTTCTAGAAAACTTAAGGGTCATGAAAAGAACTATCCAACCCATGATCTCGAGTTGGCAATAGTGGTGTTTGCACTTAAAATCTAGCTCTACTACTTGTATGGAGTGCATGTAGACGTGTTCACTGACCACAAGAGCTTGCACTATGTTTTTAGTCAGAAAGAGCTCAACTTGCTACAGAGGAGATGGTTGGAGTTTCTCAAGGATTACAACATGAGCATTCACTACCACCCAGGTAAAGCCAACATTATTGCTGATGCTCTTAACAGGTTGTCAATGGGTAGCACAACCATGTGGAGAAAGGAAAAAATGAGCTAGCCAAGGATGTACATTAGTTGGCTCGACTGGATGTTCATCTTGAGGAGAATGATGAAGGAGGAGTCAATGTTCAGAATAAGTTGGCTTCATCCTTAGTGGCAGAGGTGAAGGAGAAGCAGGAAAAGGATCATGCCATACTCCAACTGAAGGAGGTTGTCCACAAACAAAAAGTGATGGTCTTCTCCAAAGGGGGAGATGGAGTGTTGAGGTACCAAAGTAGGTTGTGTGTTCCAGATGTTGATGGCATTTGAGACAGAATAATGGTGGAGGCCCACAACACTAGGTATTCCATTCATCCAGGCTCTACCAAGATGTACCATGACTTGAGAGAAGTCTATTGGTGGAGCGGAATGAAGAGGGACATCGTTGAGTTCGTTTTGAAATGCCCAAATTGCCAACAAGTAAAGGTTGAACATCAAAGGCCATGTGGGTTGGCTCAGAACTTTGAGATTCTGGAATGGAGGTGGGAGAGGATTAATATGGACTTTATTACCAGTTAATGTAAGGACCCGGAAATTTTGAACGACCTCAAGGAATTCCCTTGGCTAAACTCTTCTCAAGTACCATAGGAGGGTCAACTTTGAGTGGGTATATCTCTTAGCTCAAAAAGAACTGGGTGGCCCACGATATATCAAATTGAAGCTCTCCAAATCATGTTTCCAACGCATCTGGTCTCACCTCATTCTGAGTTCGGAGCAAGGAGTTACACCCATTTTCGTAAAACCTGTCTGGGCCAGACGGGAGCCTTCATGGACCTTGAAAAGCCTCACGGACCGTGAAGCCAACCGTGTCAAGCCCCTCATGAAATTTAAAGATCCATTTTATTAAGGTGTTTTTGATATGTTGATTCATCCCCAAGGCTTTTTATGACCTTTAACACCTTTTTTACATACCTAAACTTCTCCGACACTAAACCCAAAGGTTCTTCATATGATTTGGTAGAAGGGTATGTTTTAAATGGTTATATTTCTGAGCACAAAATGATCTAGGTGTCCTACCATATATCTAATTAAAGCTCTTTGAATTAGCTTTCTAACGCACCTAGTTTCACCTAATTCCGAGCTCGTACCAAGGAGGTATGCTCTTTTTTGTTAAGACTGTTTGTGCAGGCAAGCCACACGGCCAGCTACACGGACCGTGTGGCAGCAAACGGTCCGTGAGGCTGAAGTCACTCACGCTTTTTTTGGCCAAAATGTGTTCTAAGTGTGTCTCCTTCCTTGGTACCTTTGTACAGACCCTTGCACGGTCCGTGTAACCTCAGATGGTCCGTTTAGCGATCCGTGTGGTGATACTTAGTCCGGAAAATCTTGCCTCTGATAATTCTATGTCTGGGGCCACGGTACAGTAAACGGTCTATGTGACCCCAGATGGTCCGTTTACCGGTCCGTGTGGTGATACTTAGTTCGGCAAATCTTGCCTCTGAAAATTTTAAGTCTGGGGCCACGGTACAGTAAACGGTCCGCGGGATCCGAGATGGCCCGTTTACCGGACCGTAAGCCCCAGACGGACCAATTTCAAATCCATTTCATTAATGGCATTTTTGAAATATTGGTTAATTCCAACGACAATTTGGTCTTTTCCCACCCCTCCTAAGCCCCCTATATAAACTAGGCTTCACCATTTTCAGCTATTCTCTCTCATTTTCCACACCTCTCTCTCAAAAGAATTGTTCTTTCAAGCTCTCAAACTGTCAAGCTAAGGCCTTCAAAGATTTGGTCCATTCTCCTTAAGTGTTGTCTCCTTCCATCAGGTATGTGGGTCTTGATTCTTGGTCCCTTTCAACCAAGAAGACCCAAGGTTCCTTTCAAACTATTTTATGAATTTTTTCTACTTTAAACATGTGAATTTTACTACTTGTTCTTGGTAGCTTGAGCCATGCATGTGCTATTTAAGACTCCAAATCTTGGGTCATGTTAGTTTTATTATAATGAACTATTTGGATCATGAAAGTATGAACATGCAAGTCCCCTCAAATATGTTATTATGCATGAGCGATATTCACTACTATTTCTATGAATTCTGCTGAATTTCCTAGTCTTTACATTATATCATGCTTTGATATACTCTACACTGCCCATGTCATTCCTACACTATGCATTGCATCATATTTGGTGACATTGGTACATGAAAATCTTGGAATTTTGGGATTAAGCTTAATTTTGTCCTAAAAAAGAATTATGATATGAATTTCGGAAAGACATGGGATATAACAAGAAGGTGATCACCGGTATATCTATAATCTTGGCTCTTGGAGCATCATGGGTGCTTGCACCATCTTGTACGTGTTGATGAGCTATTCCTTGTATTGGCATCCTGGATATAATCTTGTAATTTGGCGTTGAGCGTAAATATGTCTTAAACGTTATGAACTTGCACTTGACTCTCTTGGAAGCATATGTATATATATAAGTATTCTTATTGGATGTGTAAGACTTAGTACTGATGGATTGGGGGTCCTCTCCCTTTCCTTGAATTATGTGCCTACATAGGGACGGATGTAATTCGTCTATCTGTATATGGTCATGATTTGCCTTGCTTTGATTATGTAAATCCTTTCAAAATGTGGGTCGTAAGGAAGGTGACCATCCACCGAAAAGCAGAGTCGTAAGGTGCGATGTAGATTACCCTTGGCAAGTAATCTTCTCCCTACTGGTGGGAGGTCCGAATTGGTCCAATTCGTGTAATAGCTCGCATGGATTTGGTTTGTCAGTTATAGTCCATCCCCGTTATATAGGAGCATTATTGCATTGCACGCATCACGCATTTCATGGCATCTTGTATATTAAATTACTTTGATTATATGATTCTTGTATAGTATGTGCCCTTGCCATCTAACAGGATTATGCAGTTCCGGTAAGTCACGTGCATTGCATACCCGCATATTTAGTAAATTCAAAAGTACTAACACATACTCTATGCCTGCATGATTTTACCATGCAGGGACCGAGCAGTTTGAGCATTATCCACAGGACGAATAGTCCCTCTTTGCAGCTTTTGTTGTGATGAGCCCCATCTTCCGAGGGCAAACTTTATTTCTTCTGCTCCTTATGTACATTTGTCTTGCTGAGGGTGAGCCCATAATTTGTCCTGGCCCCCGTCCCTTACTTAGAGGCATACGTTGGGCGTTTTTGTGAAAACCTTGTTATCTTGTTAAACTAAAGAAATGCTCTTTTCTTGGACTTACATATCCGTTGTTTATTTATTCATTTTAATAGCTCTTGATTTAAACCACGTAAACTCTGAGATTTTGAGGCTTGTTTGGGGGCTTTCGGGTCCCCATTCGCCGTGTCACATCTAGGCCCTAACCCTGGTCGCGATAGTTTACCAAAGTCTCGAAAGCAACATGATTCGACATGGGTGATTGTGGATAGAATGACTAAATCGGTTCACATCTTGGAAGTTAAGACAACAAACACTGCAGAGGAGTATGCCAAGTTGTACATCTAGGAGATCATGAGGTTGCATGGGGTTCCCCTGTCCATCATCTCTGACAGAGGAGCTCAATTTACCTCCCAATTTTGGAGATCGTTCCAAAAAGGATTGGGTACTAAGGTGAACCTGAGCATAACCTTTAATCCACGGGCAGATGGTCAGGCGGAGAGTACAATTCAAACACATGAGGACATATAGAGAGCTTGTGTTCTTGAATTAAAGGAAAATTGGGATGATCACCTACCATCAATTGAATTTTCATATAACAATAGTTATCATGCAAACATTCAAATGGCTCCCTACAAAGCCTTGTATGGGAGAAGATGTAGATCACTAATTAGGTGGTATGAGGTTGGAGAAGCAGAGCTGATTGGGCTTGATCTTGTTCACCTATCGATGGAGAAGGTCAAGGTCATTAGAGAGAGGTTAAAGACTGCTCAGAGTCGCCAAAAATCTTATACCAACATGAGGAGAAGAGACTTAGAGTACGAGTTAGATAATTAGGTGTATTTGAAAGTGTCACCCATGAAGGGTGTCCTAAGGTTTGGAAGGAAGGGAAATGTAAGTCCACATTATGTTGGACTATATCAGATCATAAAAAGGATTGGGAAGGTTGCCTATGAGTTAGATTGCCTTCCGAGTTAGATGGAGTACATCCGGTATTCCATGTGTCTATGCTAAAGAAATTCTTAAGAGATCCTGCCTTGGTGATCCTTGTTCATAGCATTGGAGTGAAAGATAGCCTATCTTACGAAGAGATTCTGATTTAAATCCTTGATCGTCAGATTTGTAAGTTGAGAAAAAAAGAGATAGCCTCAGTCAAAGTCCTGTGGAGAAATCAATTATTTGAGGAAGCCACATGGGAAGCTAAGGAAGAGATGAAAGCCAATTATCCACATCTATTCGTGCCAAATGATGAGAGTATTGAAGGTAAATTTCTTACCCTTCACTAAATTGATATATGTATTATTGATGCGACTTTCTATTCGTAAGTATGAGTAGTATCAATTAAGGTTGAGGAACAGTCGAGGGATGAGATGAGTCTTGAGTCTATTCGTGCCTTGATATCCACCTTTACTCATCATTCGAGGAAAAATGATCCTAAGGGGGAGATGATGTAATGCCCGGTGAAATCACCAAAATACCCCTAGAGGGAGGGTATGCGCGCAATGCATCTTCCAATGCTTGTATGGCAAATCCGAGACCAGATTTGTGTTCAGCATGAAAAATTGAGAGGGAAGATGGTTTCGGTCAATTTTTAGAGTGACCCAATCAAATGAAATCTTTTTATCCAAAACGCAAAATAGTGTTATTATGCAACAGGGGTGCGTTGCGCACCCATTGCAGACCAGCACTTATGTTTTTCTGAAAATTTTCGACGGGATTGAGAAAAACTCATTCTGAAACTTTTTCTAAAAATACATAGTGCACGATCGGTCCGCATCGAGGACTAGGTCTTTTCCAAGGTGAAAAATTCTAAATTATTATAAGGGGCATTCCGGTCAACTCCCCACCCCTCCTAAATTCTAAACACGATCCAATAGGGTCGTTTGACGTGAAAAGGGTCTGAAACCCCAATTCTAAGTCCTATTCCAATACTTTGCTAAGGCTAGGGCTTGAGGAGAGAAGATAAGAGAAGAGGTTAAGATGAGAAATTCGAGAAGAGAATCCTTGAGTGCTTGGTTGATAGCTACATCCCAGGTATATAAGGCTAAACTAAAACATGGGATTGTTCTCTCATGTGCCCCATAAAGGTTATAGATGAGTGGATGGTTGAAGAGTCCACATGCATGATTACTTGATGGTTTTTCTTAAAATTATACATGACATTACGTGTTTTACTATGTTGGTGATCATTATACTATTTGCCTTCTTGAATTGAATATTTTTCATGAGATTTGCATAACTCTACATGATTACTGAAAAGCATGCATAATGAACTTGAGAATTGAGTTTAGAGCCTTGAGTTGAAATTGCTGAGCGTGACGAGAGAATGAAGATGAGTTAAGATTGGTCACTTTGATTCCAGACATGTTTACATTGACCTGGACAATGAGCTGGATTACATCAATGCTTGGAATAAGCAAAGAATGAATATAGAAGGGCAGTTGATAAGAATCCAAACTTGGACTCCCAATTTTAGACCTGATGCAGAGACTCTTATTGTCCCAATTTTGGTTTTTCTTCCTGAATTACCTTAGCATTGCTACAATAAGAATTTTGTGACTACCTTATTAGCACTTATTGGAAAGGTTTTATAACTAGATAGTTATTCAATATAGAAGACTAGAGGAAGCTTAGCTAAAGTGAGAATGCAAATTGATTTAACCAAGGAAAGACCTACTCATGTGTGTGGATGCACTATAAAGAGGAGAGATGAAGCGCAATAAGGAAAGAAAGATTTAGAAATGGAAATGAAGCAACATGAAATGAGTAAAAAGGAACAACTTGAATCTCAAAGTTATCATGAACCTGGTAAGCAATTGGGAAACATGAAACCATATCAAACTCAAATGAGCAATACACAATGGAAAGAGAGGGGGAGCAACAACAAAATCAATGGCAGACACTAAAAAGAAAGAATTGATAAAACATGAATTCTAATCAGTCCAAGAAGGAGAGTGCAACTCAACAAAGCAAATCAGTGTATACTAGTCTATCTCTACTCACGATAGTTATATTGATCTTTCTATGCAGGATCAACCTAGTAAGCTAAGTCAAAAGGAGAGCCAAGACAATGACATTGTGGGTCAAACGAACTCCACAGCACAATATACTGGTAAGACCAATGATAATTCTGAAAACACAAGTATTGATTCTGGTCACCAGAACTTATCTTTTTTGAATGATTTCGCTACTAGCAATACTGGTAGTAGGGTTATCAATAGGAGTGAGAAAGGAGGCTCAAGTAAACCCACTAACATGCAAGATGAGGTCCCTAAGGTGAGGGTGTTTTCTAATTTTTTGTAGGATAACCAATAGATAGATCAAAGAGTGAACTCCGGAACCCCTACTAGCACTCAAGTTTAGCATGTGGTGATTGCCTCACCCTTAAATCAAAATATGAACAGTAGCAAGGAAAGTGGTGATACTCAAATTAAAAGAGGTATGGCCGAAGATCTAGGATCAGTGGCTAGCACTAGTGCTCAAACTTCCACTGCCTTTTAATAAACTCAGCAAGAAGAGGAGAGATGCTCTTAAAAAAAGGAAAGGTGAAGCAGCAAATGCTAGAAATGATATAATAAATGGAAACAATAATTCTACTCAACCCCTGACTAGAAAGGAAATCACTAATATGGCAGGCCAAATGGAATCGCCCTCTATTAAGTGTAAGCCTACAATAGGGAATTTGAGTATGATGAATATACAACTATCAATTCAGAAGATGAGAAGATTATGGTTGGATAACAAATGGAGGAGAAAGATAAAGATGATGAAATAAGTTTAGCTTATCAAAGCCTTCAACCCTTATAAGGATAGTTTGATAGAGAAGGAGCTATAAAAAATATCTCAAAGTCAGGTTTTATCAGCAAGAGGTGTTCATGAAACTAGGTTGGATGTCAAACCTGGATCTACCATCAAATCTACTACCAATAGCAAACCTATTACTAGAGTATTTTAGTCCAGGAGTTCCTAATGATTAGTTCCCTTATATGGAATATGATAGGCATCAATACTCAAGGTGCCATGAATAGAATCAACTCTCTGATAAACATCCATAAGCTCTCTGTGATTTCTTTTCTTGAACCTTTTGCTGACAGTTGACTGATTCAACATTACCAAACTCAGTTAAACATGGATTATGCTTCAACCAATCCAGACGGTAAAATTTTGGTTTTTGGTCTAAGGATGTTAACTACAATGTGATGGATAATGATGAGCGCATATAACCTGTGAATGTATACATACCATGAATCCTAATCAGTTCAGAATTACCTTTGTGTATGCCAAATGTAAGGACTCTCTTAGAAGACTACTATGGAAAAAATTACTTCACCATGCTAACACTAAACTTCCTTGGTGTACTGTGGGCAACTTCAATATTATTTCTAGCATTAAGAAGAAGCTGGGAGGGGTTCCTTATAATATAAGAAAGAGTTTGGTAGAGATTGGATAGAGGTATGGTGAAGGACAAGTGGTTGGAAGATATGCCTCGCTCCACCATTACTCACTTGCCACATATTGGATCTAATCATTGTCCCTTACTTCTGGAGATGGTTGATATTAAGCATAACCCTATAAAATATTTCAGATTCCTTAACTACTTAACTGAACGTCATAATTTTATAAAAACAGTTAAAAAATATTGGAACAGAGAAATTACTGGTAATCCTATGTAGATTATCCAATAGAAGATTAAAAGATTGTCTGCTACGCTTAGCACCTAGTCCTGAAATGAACTAGGGTACATTTATGCCCAATTGAAGGATTTTGAAGAAAGAAGCAGGCTAGGTGGGGAGGAACTCATCTGCAATAATACTGAGGCAAATAGAAGCAAACTCTATCCTCTAAATATTGACTATATTAGATTTTTAAAGCTTGAGGACTCTATCTTAAGGCAGAAGGCTAAATTACAAGGGTTCAAGGAAGGGGACATGAATTTTAGATAAATCAGCGATATAAAGAGGAGAATTAATATTCATAAAATCTAGAATGAGCAAGGTGATTGTGTACAAGGTAGGAGATCATTGCCAAAGCAGCCTGTGATCATTTCTAAGATTATTTCTTTGGGGATAATAAGCCCATAAATGAACTGCTCCTAGATTATATCTCTAACCTAGTAACTAAGGACCAAAACCTTGAACTCTGAAAAATTCCCAACATGGAGGAATTGAAAGAATCTATTTTCCATGAATCCTGATTCAGCTTTAGGGCCAGATGGTATGAATGGTAAATTTTTTTAGGTTTGCTGAAACATCGTCTGTAAGGATTTGCTTAATATGATTTCAAGCTTTCTTCTGTGGTCATTCTTTATCAAATTTATTTGGTCATGCATGCTTGGTTTTACTCCCTAAAATGAATCATCCTTATAGGTTGTCCAAATTTAGACCCATAAGTCATAGAAATTTCACTAGTAAAATCATTTCCTAAATCATGTGCTTGAGATTGACTAATTTTTTAACTACTTTAGTTTCCACAAAAACAGAAGCATTTTAGAAAATATCATGCTTGCCGAAGAGATTATCCACCATACCAAGAAGCCTAATGTGGGTAACAATGTTGTAATCAAGTTAGACATGACTAAGGTTTATGACAAAGTCTCTTGGTCATTTACTTGTTTGGTTCTTACAAAAATTGGTCTTTGTGAACTATTTATATATATGGTGTGGAGAATTATGGCTAATAACTAGTATTTTATAATCATTAATGGTTCTAGACATGTTATCTTTCATGCCACTAGGGATCTGAAGTAAGGTGATCTTTTATCACCTGCCTTATTCATCCTGGGGGTTGAGGTTTTTTCAAGGCTCATGAACAGGTTGCATGATCACCCTCAATTTCATTGCTTCTACATGGATAGCGTGGGACCTCAAGTTAACCACCTAAGCTATGTTGATGATGTTATTATCTTCACTTCCAGCAAAAATCTTCTTTGAGTCTAATTATAAATATAATTAGGACATATGAGAAGGTGCTTGGCCAATTTTTGAACAAAAGTAAGAGTCATTTAATGGTCCCTGATAATGCTTTTGCTGCTACTGTTTGAAGAATCAAAAGGTTTACTGTTTTTCCTCAGAAGCGTAACCCCCTAACATGCCTTGGTTGTCCCATCTATATTGGAAGACAATGAATTGCTTATTATTTTTGAATGGTCTTAAAGTAGTAGCAAGGATTACATGATGGCAAGCTAGAATCCTGAGTTATGGTGGGAAAGTTGTCCTCATCAAGCATGTTCTACAATCACCACCTATTCACTTTCTATCTACCATATCCCCTCCTAATGCTATTGTGAAACAGATCCAAGACCTTACAACTGAATTCTTTTGGGGTTGGAATAACAAGAAAAAGTATCGTTGGGCCTCTTGGAAACACTAGTCATATCCTTATAGGGAAGGGGATATAGGAGTGAGATAGATCAAGGATATTGCATTATCCTTCAAGTACAAACAATGGTGTGTAAAAACCCAGATTTTTTGAGTGGCATTTCTCTAATCTCTTGGAAATGTCCCAAGTGAACTGCCAAGCATCACTCAACAGAGGGCCTACACGGGCCGTGTGATGCCACACGGATCGTGTGGCCTTTTGTGAAGGGACACTTGGTCCACTTCACAGTTGGAGAAACTTTGAGATGGAAGGAAATTCGGCCAAGTGAGGGCACATGGCCCATCACATGGTCCGTGTGACGGGTCACGGGTTGTGTGGCTCTCCGCGTGATTCATTACATAAAATTATTCTATGTATGGAAGAACTATCTCGTAACTTCATCGTGTGAAAATAATTCGAAGTACCTTCGTACAGTTAGTGTCACGGCTCATGTAGAGTCACACGGATTGTGTAGTCATCCGTGCGGTACCCCTTAGCTCCATGTGAATTTCCTCTAAGAACTTTCTATGTATTAACTGATGGCCAATGTTCATGGTCCGTGTGACATTTCACGGACCATGTAGACCTGACGGTTCCAGTTTTGGTCCATTTCATTAATGGTGTTTGTGTAATTCTGGTTTATTTTAATCATTAACTATGACTTTTTACCTATCCTAAACCCATGATTTAGTTGATATCCCCTCCCCTCTTAATTCATTCTCCTGAAACCTTCTACCCCTAACAAGATCGCCTCCTTATTCGTTTCTACACTGCCTTCTCAAGGGTCAAAGCTAGGGTTCTATTGGAATCCAATTCAAGCTAAGTTCATCCCTCAATTCAACTCTTTAATCAAGATATGTGGGATTGATTCTTGGTTCCTTTCAACCAAGAAGACCCAAAATTCCTTTTAATTGATTTCATGATTTTAGTCAATTTAAATATGAGATTCCATTATTTGATTGTACCAAATCTAATTAGTGTATGGGTTGTATTTTACCTATTATCTCAATTCACTTTGATCGCTATTATGATGATTTACATTGAGTCATAAAGTAGGAACATGCATGTACCCTTTAAAGTTGATTTATGCATGGGTGATCTATACTACGATTTACATGTGGATTTAATTATGGATTTACTCAATTTTATATTGGTAATATTGGTTTTAACTTGAATATAGACTACCCATGCTATCCTCACACTATGCATTGCATTGCATTCATGAACATTGAGATATGTAATTATGAAGTGGGTTAAGCCCAACTATGTTTTCTGAAATGACTATGATATGATTCTGATAAGATATTGGTTATGTCAAAAAGGTGATTACTAATATGTCTATGATTTTGGCTCATTGAGCATTCTGGGTGCTTGTACCACTCCGTATATATATATATATGAGTTATTCCCTGCATGAGCATTACATGCATGAACTATGATTTGGCATTTGAGCCTGAATATGTATTGAAAAGTTTGAAATGAACATTGCATTTCCTAAAAGCACATCTGTGTATAAGTATTCAAGTGGGATGTTATCGACTTAGCACCGATAGATTGGGGGTATTAGGGCTATCCCCAACCTCCATCTCCCTTTTCTTGAACTATGTGCCAACATAGGAATGTAAGCCATAACCGAAATGAATGGGTCGTAAGGAATGGTTATATGTGTATGATGTTGATATGTTCTGTATGATTCTGAAAATTCTTTCGAAATGGTGAGTTCCGTAAGGAAGGTGACCATTTACCGAAATAGTGATTTTCATAAAGTGTGATGTAGATTACCTTTGGCAAGTAGTCTTCTCCTACTGGTGAAAGGTGTTTATTGGACTAATTTATGTAATAGCTCGCATGTATTTGATTTGTCGGTTATAGTCCATCAACACTATATATGAGCATTGTTGCATTTCATGGCATCTTGTATATATATTTCCATTGAATATATGATCCTTCTATATTATGCGCCTTTGTCACCTAACATTAAAATGCAGTTTTGGTAAGTTATATGCATTGCATGCCCGCATACTTAGTACGTTCAAATGTACTAACGCATACTCTATGCCTACATGATTTTACCATATAAGGGTTGAATACTTTGATTATCAACAGGTGGACGAATAGTCCAATCCTGGAGTATACTGTGGTGAGTCCCATCTTTCGAGGATGAGCCAACTATCTTTCTTTTTTGCTATTACAAAACATTCTCCTTTATTGAGGGTGAGCCTGGAACTTGTCCTGGTCGCCGTTCCTTTGACTAGAGGCATTTGTTGAAATCTATTTGTTATGACTAATATCTTACTTTTGTATTGTTGAAATGATTTGTGAGAAACTCCTATTTGACTATATATATATGTGTGTGTGTTCGAATGCTAGTCTCGAACCGATAATGTGGATACAGATATTTAAGGCTTGTTTGGGGAGTATCGGGTTCCCATTTGCCGTGTCACATGTAGGCCCTAATCCCAGGGCATGACAAAAGATGGTATTAGAGACCTAGGTTTTTGAATGATCCTCGGAGTCCAACATGCCGCATTGAGTAGAGTCCTATTCATGAGTTTGAAGTGCGCCATACCTATGAGTGGGAGGCTATGAAGACGTTTTAGGAATTGCCTCACTTTATGTCTTATATCGTGTTATGGCTAGTATATTTAGTTCCCTTCTCTTGACAGTGTTGTTGATCCATTTCAGAAAATGACTCGAGGAAGACCCCCTCTACCAAAGATGGCTCCAACTGACGAGGATCAGGCTCCCTACGAGCCTATGGAGGAACCCATCTCAAACGGTGAGTTACACACAACCTTCACCATGCTTTCTCAGGTGGTGCCTTCTCAGTAAAGATAGGTTAACTTGCCATGGGATTCTATACATGCTTCTAGGGTAAGGGATTTCATCGGTATGAATCCTCCGGAGTTTTATGGGTCAAAGGCCGATGAGGATGTCTAGGAGTTCATAAATGAACTTACCAAAATACTAAACATTATGGGTGTCACTTCTGAAGAGAGGGCTCAATTGGCTGCCTATTAATTGAAAGATGTGGCACAAGTGTGGTCTCAATGGTCGTTGGAGAGAGTTTGCAGTGGCAATGTCAATTGGGAGGAGTTCAGATTTTCCTTCCTTGATTGTTTCTTTCCACTTGAGCTTAGAGAGACCAAAATGAATGAGTTTATCAACCTCAAGCAAGGAAGTATGAGTGTGAGCGACTATGCCCTCAACTTCATGAAGCTTTCCAACTATGCTATGTTACTGGTGGCTGACCCCCGTGCAAGGATTCACAAGTTTGTTTTGGGTATCTCTGATTTACTTCTGAAGGAATGTCGTACTACTATGCTTATATGGGATATGGACACTTCCAGACTCATGGTGTATGCTGAACAGATCGAAGGGAAGAAACTCAAGGAGAGAAGGGTTCATGATTCCAAGAGGACCCATTTGATGGTGGATTTTCTGGTTCTCAAAGTGGTGGTTTCAGTCGCTTCCAATAGGGCCATAGTTCTGGTACTCGAGTTCCTAATGATCGGGTGCATCCTCCTAGGGCACCGGTTGGTGGGGGTAAGGGATACCTTGCATGCAACAAGTGTGGGAAGCCCCATACGGGAGTTTGCTGGAGAGGCTTGGGCATTTGATTCTGATGTGGTGATAAAGATCAAAAGATTGCTGATTGTCCTAGGAATGCCTGTAGAGGCCAAGGTCAGGTGGTCCAAAGAGGGAAAGGCCAAGAAAGAGCTCCCCAAGGTGTTTCCCAAAAGAACAATTGGTTCTATGTGCTACATGCTCACTAGGGTGTCGAGGAAGCTCCAAAGGTTGCGATCGGTATGTTGAAAGTCTTTGATTTTGATGCTTATATTTTTCTTGATCCGGGTGCAAATTTGTCTTTTATGACTTCTCTGTTGGCTGTTAAATTTGGCTTGAGTCCCAAGGTTTTGAGGACCCTTTCTCAATTTATACTCCCATGGGTGCATTTGTTGTTGCACATAGAGTCTATCATGGTTGCCCTGTTTCTGTGTTGCACAAAAGTTTTTCGTGTGATCTTGTTTAACCTGAGATGTTTGACTTTGATGTGATTCTTGGGATGGATTGGTTGCATGCATCATATTCCTCTATAGATTGTAGAACCCGGATGGTCAAGTGCAACCTCCCCGTGAGCCCGTTATTGAATGGAAGGATGGTGACTCCTCTATTAAGGCTCGATTTATTTCCTACCTCAAGGCGCGGAGAATGATTTCTAAGGGGTGCATTTATCATAATGTGAGGGCCAAGGATATGGAGTCCAAAGTGCCTACTCTTGAGTCGGTCCCTGTGGTGAATGAGTTTTCGAATGTGTTCCCCGAAGACTTATCGGGCATTCCTCCTTAAAGTGAGGTGCACTTTGGCATAAATCTTCTTTCAGATACTCAGCCTATTTTTATTCCCTCTTATCATATGGAGCCGACAGAGTTAAGGGAATTAAAAGAGCAATTAAAGAATCTATTGTAAAAGGGTGTCATTCGACCTAGTGTATGGTCGTGGGGTGCTCCAGTGTTATTTGTAAGAAAGAAGGACGGAACTTTTCGGATGTGTATTGATTATAGGCAACTAAATAAGGTGACCGTTAAAAATAAGTACCCATTGCCTAGGATTGATTATTTGTTTGACCAGCTTAAAGGGGCTACTCATTTCCTCAAGATTGATCTTCGTTCCGGGTATCATCAGTTAAGGGTTAGGGAGTGTGACATTCCCAAAACAGCTTTTCGATCAAGGTATGGTCAGTTTGAGTTTGTGGCAATGTCGTTTGGCCTAACAAATGCTCCGGCCGTGTTTATGGATCTAATGAATCGGGTGTTTAAGCCATTCCTTGACAGTTTTTTGGTGGTCTTTGTGGACGACATTCTCATTTACTCCCGAAATGAGCAGGACCATAGGGATCACTTGAGGATGGCCCTCCAAACCTTGAGGGAGAAGAAATTGTATGCCAAGTTTAGCAAATATGAATTTTGGTTGGTTTAAGTGGCTTTCCTTGGTCATGAAGTGTTCAGTGATGGTATCAAGGTGGATCCAAAGAAGACCGAGCCCATGAAAAATTGGCCCAGACCGTTGACTCCTATAGATATTCGCAGTTTCCTTGGGTTGGCCAGGTATTACAAAGGGTTTTTTGAAGGGTTCTCGACTATAACATCTCCATTGACTAAGTTGACCCAAAAGAAGGATAAGTTTGTGTGGTCGGATGAATACGAGCAGAGTTTTCTGACTTTAAAGGATCGACTTACATAAACTTCCATCTTGACTTTACTAAATGGTTTTGAGGGATTCGTAGTCTCTTGTGATGCCTCGCGGATTGGATTGGGTTGTGTGCTTATGAAACATGGTAAGGTAATAGCTTATGCATCAAGGTAGTTAAAGGTGCATAAATGTAATTACCAACGCACGACCTTGAATTGGCGGCGGTGGTTTTTGCTTTAAAGATTTTGAGACATTACTTTTATGGGGTTCATGTTGATGTGTTCACCGATCACAAGAGTTTGCAATATGTATTCACTCAAAGAGATCTCAATTTAAGGCAAAGGAGGTGGTTGGAGCTCCTAAAGTATTATGATATAAGTGTTCTGTATCATCCGGCAAGGCCAATGTTGTGGCCGATGCTCTTAGAAAGGTGTCTATGGGGTGTGTGGGAAATAAAGGAGGGAGTTGGCAAGAGACGTTCACCGGTTAGCTAAGTTGGGTGCCAAGTTGGCTGATTCGAGCGATGGTGGTATTCGCGTTCAAAGCGGGGAAGAATCTTTTGTGGTAAGTGATGTGAAGGCTAAGCAAGATTTAGTCCCATTGTTGCTTGAATTGAAAAAGTTGGTTGCTGAAAAGGAGATCGAGGTGTTCTCCTAAGGGGGAGATGGTGTACTCCGATACTAGGACCGACTTTGTGTTCCGGATGTGGATGTTCTTAGAACAGAGATTATGAGTGAGGCTCACAACTCTCATTATTCTATTCACTTGGGGTCTACTAAAATGTATCAGGATCTGAAAGAAGTGTATTGGTGCCATGGTATGAAGAAAGACATCACTAAGTACGTATCCGAATGCACGATTTGTCAACAGGTGAAAGTAGAGCACCAAACGCCTGGTGGTTTAGCCCAAAACATTGACATTCCCACATGGAAATGGGAAGATATGAACATGGATTTTGTGGTTGGGTTGCCTCGGACCTGAAGGCAATTTGACTCCATTTGGGTCGTCATTGATCGGATGACGAAGTAGGCTCATTTCCTACCAGTCAAGATTACCTCCAGTGCCGAGGATTACGCAAGGCTGTACATCCAAGAGTTGGTGAGGTTGCATGGTGTTCCTAGGTCTATTATATCGGATCGTGGTACCTAATTCACTTCCCACTTTTGGAGGTCTTTCCAAAAGGGGCTTCTGACTAAGATTAAGTGGAGCACTGCTTTTCATCCTCAAACCGATGGCCAAACGGAGAGGTCTATTAAAACCTTGGAGGATATGTTGAGGGCTTGCCTATTGGAGTTTAAAGGCAAATGGGATGACCATCTCCCACTCATTGAGTTTTATTATAATAATAGCCTCCGTGCTAGCATCGGTATAGCACCGTTTGAAGCTTTATATGGGAGAAGGTGTAGATCACTGGTGGGGTGGTTTGACTTCAGAGAGATGTCAATAGTTGGTCTGGATTTGGTGATGGAAGTTATGGATAAGGTGAAGGTGATTATGGAAAGGTTGAAAACAGCCCAAAGTCGTCAAAAGCCTTATTCGGATGTTAGGAGAAGGGATCTTGAGTTTCATGTCGGTGATTGGGTATATGTAAAGGTTTCGCCCATGAAGGGTGTGATGCATTTTGGTAAGAACAAAAAGCTAAGCCTCCGACATTTGGCCCTGATAAGGTTGTTGAGCGGGTTGGAGGTGTGGCTTATAAGTTAGAGTTGCCTCCGGATTGGAGTTCCATTCACCCTGTCTTCCATGTGTCTAGGTTGAGAAAGCTAGTTGGTGAACCAAGCACCGTTGTGCCCTTGGAAGGAATTGAGGTTGAAGAAAACTTGTCTTATGAGGAAATTCCAGTGGAAATCTTGGATAGGCTAGTAAAATGGCTTCATAAAAAGGATGTGGCTTCGGTGAAGGTTCTTTAGAGAAATCAACATGTGGAGAGTGCTATTTGGGAGGGGGAGCTGGACATGGTGAAGCGATGCCCTCATCTTTTCCAATCTACTCAAGCCTAAGGTATTAGGATTCTTCCTTATCTAATGGTGCCATTTCTTGCCCTCTTGAGTCTCATGATAAGACATGCATACATGTGCACGAAAAGGATTTTTACAATGCTTAGCGGGACTTGAATATGATTTTGATATGAGTTTAAAGGCTTTGAATAATGAACTATGCATTGTATCTTATGATTGGCGTTTCATTCTCTAAGTCAAGCCTTTCAATCCTTGTTCTTCCACATTCAGGGACGAATGTTCCCAAGGGGGAGATGATGTAAGGACCTAATTTTTTGAGTGGCGTTTCCCAAATCTCTTTGAAATGTCCCAGGTGAACTGCCAGACATCACTCCATGGAGGACCCACACAGGCCATGTGAAGCCACATGGACCGTGTGGCCTTCAGTGAAGGTACACATGGTCCAGTTCACGGTTGGGACAACTTTGAGACGGAAGGAAATTTGGCCAAGTGAGGGCACATGGCCACTCACACGGTTTGTGTGATGTGTCACGGGCCGAGTGTCTCTCCGTGTGACTCACCACGTAAAATTATTCTGAGTATAGAAGTACCATCTCTTAACTTTGTCGTGAGAAAATTATTTGAAGTACCTTCACACGGTCGATGTCACGGCCCGTGTGGAGTCACATGGACCATGTAGTCGTCCGTGTGGTACCCCTTAGCTCTGTGTGAATTTCCTCTATGAACTTTCTATGTATTGGATCACGATCACTGTTCATGATCCGTGTGACGTTTCACGGACAATGTAGTGGACCCTGTAGACCTGACTGTTCCAGTTTTGGTCCGTTTCATTACTGGCATATTTGTGTAATTCCGATTTATTTTAATCATGAATTATGACCTTTTACCTATCCTAAACCCCTAATTAACTTGATATCCCCTCCCCGCTAAATTCATTCTCCTAAAACCTTTTACCCTTAACAAGATCACCTCCCTCTTCCTCTCTACACTCCCTTGTCAAGGATTAAATCTAGGTACCTATTAGAATCCAATTCAAGCTAAGTTCATCCCTCAATTAGGCTCCCCAATCAAGGCATGTGGGATTGATTCTTGGTTCCTTTCAATCAAGAAGACCCAAAATTCCTTTCAATTGATTACATGATTTTAGTCACTTTAAATATGAGATTTCATTATTAGATTTTACCAAATCTTATTAGTATATGGATTGTATTTTACCTATGATTTCAATTCACGTTGATTACTAATATGATGATTTACATTGAGTTATAAAGTAGGAACATGCATGTACCCTTTAAAGTTGATTTATGCATGGGTGATGTATACTATGATTTACACGTGGATTTAATTATGGAATTACTCAATATTATATTTGTAATATTGGTTTTAACTTGAATCTAGATTACCAATGCTATCCTCACATCACGCATTGTATTGCATTCATGACATTGAGATATGAAAATGATGAAGTGGATTAAGCCCAACTATGTTTTCCGAAATGACTATGATATGATTCTGATAAGATATTGATTATGACAAAAAGGTGATCACCGATATGTCTATGATTCTGGCTCATTGCGTATTCTGGGTGCTTGCACCATTTTGTATATTTGAATGAGCTATTCCATGCATGATCATTACAAGTATGAACTATTGATCTGGCATTTGAACCTAAATGTGTATTGAAAAGTTTGAAATGAACATTGCATTTCCTGAAAGCATGTATATGTATAACTATTCAAGTGAGATGTTATCGACTTAGCACTGTTGGATTGGGGGTGTTAGGGCTATTTCCAAGGGCCCTCTCCCTTTCCTTGAACTATGTGCCGACATAAGAATGTAAGCCATTACCAATATGACTGGGTCGTAAGGAATGTTATGTGTATATGATTCTGATATGTTCTGTATGATTTTGAAAATCCTTCCGAAATGATGAGTTCCAACATCCACCAAAATGGTGATTTTAATAAGGTATAATGTAGATTACTTTTTGTCAAGTAGTCTTCTCCTACCGCTGGGAGGTCTTTATCAAACTAATTCATGTAATAGCTCCCATGGATTTAATTTGTCGGTTATAGTCTATCCCCACTATATATGAGCATTGTTACATTTCATGCGTCATAAATTTCATGGCATCTTGTATGTATATTTCCATTGAATATATGTTCCTTCTATATTATGTGGCATTATCAGGTTTGGTAAGTTATATGCATTGCATGCCCGCATACTTAGTACATTCAAACGTACTAATGCATACTTTATGCCTATATGATTTTACCATGTAGGGGCCGAAATTATCAATAGGTTGACGAATAGTCCAATCCCGGAGTTTACTGTGGTGAACCTATTCTTCTGAGGACGAGCCAACTATCTTTCTTCTATACTATTATAGAACGTTCTCCTTGAGCCTGGAACTTGTCTTGGCCCCCATTCCTTTGACTAGAGGCATTTGTTGGACATACTGTAAACTCTCCTTAAAGCCATTTGTTATGACTAGCATCTTGCTTTCGTATTATTGGAATAATTTGTGAGAAACTCTTATTTGACTATATGTGTGTGTGTGTGTTTGAATACTTGTCTCGAATCGATGAAGTGGATACAGATACTTGATGCTTGTTTGGGGACTCTTGGGTTCACATTCGCCATGTCGTATCTAGGCCCTAACCCCAGGTCGTGACATGGTGGAACTTAAGAACCACGAACTCTCTTTGGGGTGATTTCTTGAAGGCCAAATACTGCAAGAGAGCTAACCTTTTCTCCAAAAAATGGTCACATGGTCAATCCTTAACTTAGAAACAACTGATGAAAGTCAAGCAAGATATTGGAAAACATATGCAATGGAAAATCAATTTTAGCTCCTCCTTTTTTTGGCGGGATGATTTCTTCGGTATGGGTCCTTTAGTCAACATTAGAAATGAAATAGTAGGCCTAACAATATCAAGGTGGAATCCTTTATCATTGAAGGTCAGTGGAATATGGAAAAAATCAGGCACATAGCTCCTCCACAAATGGTATCTACTATCTTAGCTACTCCTGTCCAGCTTCAACCCAGGTTACCCGTTCAATCTATTTGGAAGCCTACCTATCATGGTTTGTTTAGTTGCTCTTCAACTTGGAATCCAATCAGGGATAAGAGGGAGATAATGGCTATTAAATATGTTATCTGGCACAACCTTATTCCTTTCAAATGCTCCTTTCTCCTATGGAGAACTTTGAGGGGGGAATATCTTACCAATGAAAACCTGGTCAAGTCTTGCAATAATCCTTCAGACTGTTGTTGCTGTCAATTGCCTGGGCAAGATAACATTGACCACATCTTTGTCTCTGGTATATTAGCCAAGAGTATATGGGGGTTCTTTGCTGATTCTGTAGGTATTGACATGGCCTATACCCCCTTAAAAATCTGGTTGTGAAATGAAGGACTATGCAACCCAGAAATAATGCTCACAAGCTCCTTCTTGATAGCATTTCCATCCTAATCTGCTGGAATCTATGGAAGAATAGATGCAATGTTAAGTATGGAAGGAAGATATCTAATCATTCTAGAGTAAAATTTTGTGATTGGAAAGATTGTTTTAATATTATTAATATTCCTTTTCCTTATATGAATTGGCCTTCAAACTGTACAGATTTAGTTTCTATGTTGGAGAATAGCATCCAGGAGATCAAAGTTACAACTATCACTTCGAGTAAACCGGACTCTGGTTGGGTTAAACTCAACACTAATGGTAATGTCCTCAGCAATCCTGGCAGAATTAGAGTGGGTGGAACACTTCGGAATTACCCAGGTGATTTACTCTTTGCTTTTTCTACTCCAATGGGCACGGGATCCAACAATGAAGCTGAGATAGAAGCAACAATGTTTGGAATTACCTGGTGCCTGCAGCTTGGCCACAAGTAGCTGATCATGGAGACGGATTCTAAATTGCTCTACAAATGGATCAGAAATATAATCAAGCTCCATGTGAGTCAAAACAACAACTAACAAAGCTCCTAAGTATTATTAATCAATTCTAACATTTCAGGTGCAAGCCTACCAACATAGAAGCCAATGTTATTGGTGATTCCTTAGAAAAATACAACACCCAATACACTACTCCCAAGATTGTTTTCTCCAGAAAGGATCTACCTAAGAAAAGTAAAGCATTGTTTGACCTTGACAAAGCTGGAATGCCCAACTTTAGAAGAAGAAAGATGAAGAGAATTAAAAAACCTCCTTGAGACAGTTTGATGGAATATATGATTAGGGGTGTTGTATGTTGCCTAGGTCCCTTAATTTAGTTCTATTTTTTAAAGGGAGAGCCTCCCTAATTTGTGCCTTCCTAGAGTTGTTTGGAAAGGACTCATAGGAGCATAGCCTATGATATGTTTCTTTCTAGTAAAGGTGTTAAAGTAGCAAACCGTAATAGGTAGGCTAACTTGAGTACCACCATAGAATGGAGGTAAGGTTTATGTCCCCCTCCTTGTATTTTATGTTTTTTTAATTAATAAAAAAATGTTATCTATAACCAAGTTTTTGAGGCTGACAATAAATTCGCCTTTATGGATAAACCAAGTCCCTCTTACAGTGGTGAACATAAAATTAGAAACTAATCCAATATTTGGATTACTAGAATTCTCTGAAAATAAATTTTCAAGTTCCAAGAATGTTTTAAATCAATGATGAGCTTATAGGAATAATTAATGAAAAGTTAAAATCTAAAAAAGGAATAACAACTTTATCCGAAAATTATAAGGAAATTAATACGTTAAGTGCTAGTTATTCCACTAAAAATATTATTACAAAAGACTCTCCTTTTTCTGGATATGCAGTATGAGAAAAATAAACTTTTATCCCATACCATGCACTCTGGAAGTGAGATTACGCACTGGAATATTGATGGATTAGCAGACCATCAAATATATAATAAGTTACATGAAATGGGAGTAGCCATTACGGCCTATAAAATAAAAAATATATCGTATAAACAACCTGCCATGTTAATTATAGCCAGATTTACTAATACTTTAAAATATTGGTGGGATAATTACCTCACCGAAGATGATAAGCAAAGTATAGTAAATGCTATACCTATTAATCAAATTGTTAATAATGAATCTACGGGAAAAACAGTGGAAAATAGAATTTTTGAAGAAACCACCACTACTTTAATTTATAATATAGCTAAACATGTCATAAGAGAACCTCAACTTTTTCAAGATAGGAGTTTAAAGATATTATCTAATCTATCTTCTCCAAAGTTAGAAGATTTTAGATGGTATAAGGATGTTTTCCTCAACAAAATTATGATTAGACAAGAATATAATCATGATTACTGGAAATATTTTTTAGTGGTCTACTAATATTGTTTGCTGAGAAAGATCAGATAAAATTGAAAGATAAATTTGAGGTAAAAGTTCCTTACAATCAACTAACTTATGGTGATCTTATAAGTTTTATAAATGTTATAGGATTAGAACTATATACTGATATGAAACATAAAAATCAATTTAAAAGGGATAATAAAATATCTAAAGGGGAACTAGGAAAGTTTTGTATGAACTTTGGATATATTAAGTTAGCAGCTCTCTCGAAAGAAGCATCTAAAAAAATTAAAAGAAGCCATAAATATACTAATGATAATAATAATAAACTTCAAAGACCACATTACTATAGAAGGACTTTTAAAAAATTCAATCTAAATGATAAAGATAAATGTAAAGTAAACAACACTGACAAGTGTTGGAACTGTTGAAAATTTTGACATAGATCTAGGGACTGTCAAGTCCCTAATAAAAGAAAAGATAAAACTAATATGTTAGAATTACAAGAAGAAGTTAAAAATAAGTTGTATGCCATCCTTGAAGAAAATGAAAATAACTCAGGCCCTGAAGAAAATTTTAGTAATGATGAATAGATAAACATGGCATATAGTTCTGACAGTAGTAGATTATCAGATCCTCGTGGATGTGATAGTGCAATTTATACCTACAATAGCCACACCATAAAGTTATAATCAGTGATAGTAAAGAGATGCTCTTCGATATGGCTGACCATATTGAGGACTCGAAAATTAAGAAAAATTAATTGATTGCCTCAAAGATATTATTTTAGAAAAGAAAATTAATAATGAAAATATAATTAAACTCTTCAACATGAAAATGTCTTAAGTAAAAATCAAACAGACCGTGTGGCCTCCTGTGGAGGGACACATGGCCACGATTTCGATAGAGTTGAATGAGATGGAGGATTTCGAACCACGTGAGGGCACACGGCCACCCACATGGTCAGTATGGTGTTTCACGAGCCGTGTGGCCCTTCATGTGGCTCGCTATGTAAACGTTTTCTAACTATGAAAGTACCGTCTAGTAACTTTTTTATGTGGAAATTTCTCAAGTGTTATCATACGGCCCTTGACATGACTCGTGTAGCGTCACATGGGCCGTGTAGCCGTCCTATGGTACCCTTTAGCCTCGGATAAATTTGAAGTGTTGGCAAAGCAAAAATTGTCTAAGTGACGGCTCATGGTCACTGTTCACGGTGCGTGTGATGACTCATAGACTGTGTAGGGGACCGTATGGACCTGACATTTCAAAGTTTGCCCATTTTATTAATGACATTTATGTAATTTTGATTTATTTTAATTATGAATTATGACCTTTTACCTATCCTAAACCCTTAACTCATTTGATATCCCTCCCCCCTTAATTCATTCTCTTTAAACCTTCTACCCCTTATAAGATTACCTCCCAAATACTCTCTACTTTCCCCTCTCAAGATTCAAAGCTAGGGTTTGATTGGAGCTCAAATTCAAGGGAGATCTTTCCCCAAATTCAACTCCTCAATCAAGGTATGTGGGATTAATTCTTGGTCCCTTTCAACCAAGAAAACCTAGAAATCTTTTCAATTAATTTCATGAATTTTTGTTTACTTTAAATGTGAATTTTCATTATTTAATTTTATTAAATCTAATTGGTGTATGAGTTGTACTTTACCTATGATTTTAATTTACTTTGATCACTATTATGATGATTTACATTGAGTTATGAAGTTATGAACATGTGTGTCCCCTATTAAGTTGATTTATGCATGGGCGACTTATATATGATTTAGAAGTTTATTTAATTATGGATTTATTCAATTTCATATTGTGATGCTGATTTCAACTTGAACCAATATTACCCATGCTATTCTCACATCATGCATTGCATTTGCATTCATAAACATTGGTATATGGAAATTATGAAGTGGGTTAAGCCCAATGAGGTTTTATAAAATGATTTTGATATGATTATGATAAGGCATTGGTTATGACAAGAATGTGATCACATACATGTCTTATGATAATTGTTCTTTGAGCATCTCGGGTGCTTGCACCATCTTATAAATGTGCATGAGCTATTCCTTGCATGAGCATCATGATTATGATTTATGATTTGTCATTTGAGCCTAAATGTGCATTGAACGGTTTGAAATGAATATTGTCTCACTTGAAAGCACGTATATGTATAAGTATTCATATGGGATGTTCTTGACTTAGCACCGATGGATTGGGGGTGTTAGGGCTATCCTCAATGGTCCTCTCCTTTTCCTCGAACTATATGCCAACATAGGAACAGTAGCCATTACCGAAATAACTGGATTGTAGGGAATAGTTATTCATTTTTAATCATTACATGATATTGTATGATTTTGAAAAAATCCTTCTGAAATGGTGTGTTCCGTAAGGAGGGTGACCATCCACTAAAATGGTGTGTTCCGTAAGGTGTGATGTAGATTACCTTTGGCAAGTAATCTTCTCCTACAGTGGTGGCTTCGGTCATTTCCAACAGGGCCAAGGTTCTGGTGCGTAGGTCGATAATGCTCGAGCACCTCTTTCTAGGGCACCGGTGGGTGGTGGACAAGAGTATCCTCTGTGAATCAAGTGTGGAAAGCCTCACACGAGAGTTTATTAGAGGGATTGGGGTGTTTGCTTCGGGTGTGGTGATAAAAAACACAAGGTTGTTGATTGTCCTAAGAATGCCCGTAGAGGCCAAAGTCAGGTGGCTCAAGGCGGGCAAGGACAACAAAGAGCTTCCCAAGGTGTTTCCCCAAGGAACAATCGGTTCTATGAACTCTACACCTGCCAGGATGTTGAGGAAGCTTTGGATGTCATGACTGGTATGTTCAAAATCTTTGATTTTGATGCTTATGTTTTGTTTGATCCGGGTGCAAAATTTTCTTTTGTGACTCCTCTGTTGGCTGTTAAATTTGGTATGAGTCCCAAGATTTTGAGGGATCCCTTCTCAGTTTATACTCCCGTTGGTGAATCTGTTATTGCACATAGAGTCAATCATGGTTGCGTTGTTTCTGTGTTGCACAAAATTTTTTCGTGTGATCTTGTGGGACTTGAGATGTTGGACTTTGACGTGATTCTTTGGATGGGCTGATTGCATGCATCATATGTGTCACGACCCGAGGTAGGGGCCTAGATGTGACATGGCGATTAGGGACTCGAGAGTCCCCAAATAAGCCTCAAAGTATCAAATTTCCACATCATTGGTTCAAAATATCATTTAAGCACATATAACTAAATGACGGAGATAAAATCTCAAGAATCCATTCATTTATAGTTAAACAAAATGACAAAGTTCTACAAGTGCCCAACATTTGCCTCTAGTCATAAGATGGGACGGGGGCCAAGACATGTCCCGGGCTCACCCTCAACTAAGAAGATAAATAGATAACGACATAGGTAGAAGGAAGGTGGCTTGTCCTTGGAATATAGGACTCACCACAATATCAACTCTCCGAACTCAAGCTACCCGCCAAGTGGTGGATGATCATAACACACGGTCCCTACATGGTAAAATCATGTAGGCATAGAGTATGCGTTAGTATGTTTGAATGTACTAAGTATGCGGGTATGCAATGTATATGGCTTACTGGACCTGCATAATCATGTTAGATGACAAGGGCACATAATATACAAGAACATATAAGCAATAGAATTTGATATACAAGATGCCATGGGATGCATGATGCGTGCAATGCGATAATGCTCCTATATAACGGGGATGGACTATAACCGACAAACCAAATCCATGCGAGCTATTACATGAACTGGACCAATTTGGACCTCCCATCGGTAGGGAGAAGATTACTTGCCAAGGGTAATCTACATCACACCTTACGACCCATTTTTCGGTGGATGGACACCTTCCTTACGACCCGCTTTTCGGAAGGATTTGCAGAATCATATCAAGACAAATCATAATCATATACAGATAGACGAATTACATCCGTCCCTATGTAGGAACATAGTTGAAGAAAAGGGGAAGGACCCCCCAATCTATCGGTGCTAAGTCTTACACATCCCACAAGAATACTTATATATATATACTTATGCTTTCAAGAGAGTCAAGTGCAAGTTTATAATGTTCAAGACATAATTGGGCCTAACGCCAATTTACAAGATCACATTCAAGATGCCAATGCAAGGAATATCTCATCTATAAGTACAAGATGGTGCAAGCACCCAAGATTCTCTAAGAGCCAAAATTCTAGACATACCGGTGATCACCTTCTTGTTATATCCCATGTCTTTCCGAAAGTCATATCACAATTCCTTTTTAGGACAAAATTGGGCTTAACCCCACATTTTCAAAATTTCCATGTGTCAATGTCATGAATGTGATGCAATGCACAATGTAGGAATAACATGGGTAATTTAGAGAATAGTTAAAACATGAAATAATGTAAAAACGTGGAAATTCAATAAAATTAATAGAAATGGTAGTAAATATAACCCATGCATAACAACACAATTAATGGGACATGCAAGTTCATAGTTTCATAGTCCAAATAGTTCATTTCCATACAACCAACGTAAATCATGATAAGGAGTTTTTAACTAACACATGCATGGTCCAAAATATCAAGAACAAGTAGTAGAATTTACATTTTAAGGAGTCAAGTTCATAATTTAGTTTAAAAGGGAATTTGGGTCTTCTTGGTTGAAAGGAACCAAGAATCAAACCCCACATATCTGACTTGAAGACAAACTTGAGGAGAAGTGGGCTTCAATTGAGAGCCTTGACTTGAATTTCCTAGAGAGAGGTTGGAGAGTCTTGAAGGAGTGAATTTAGAGAGAGAGAGATAAATGAAGTAGAAATGGCTGAAGTGTGAGGGTGAGAGGCTTATATAGGAGGCTTAGGAGGGGTGGGAAAAGACCAAATTTTCATTTAAAATAGTCAAAATTACCGAAATGCCATTAATGAGACGGACCCCAAAATTGGTCCGTCTAGGCCGCATGGTTCAGTAAACGGTCCGCGTAGCTTCACACGGACCGTTTACAGGGCCGTGGTGATGGACTTGGAATTTTCAGCAACTATTTCAAGCCAAAGGCCTTCCAACGGAAGGTCGTACGGACCGTGTGATGCTTAACGGGCCGTACAAGGGTCCGTATGAAGGTACCAAGGAAAGAGACACACTTAGAACACAATTTGGCAAGAAAATCGTGACTAACTTCAGCCTCACGGACCGTTTGCTGCCACAAGGTCCGTGTGGCTGGACTTATGGCTTGCCTGCACGGACAGGCTGAACGAAAATAGACATAACTCCTTGGTCCGAGCTCGGAATTAGGTGAAACAAGGTGCATTGGAAAGCTAATTCAAAGTGCTTTAACCTTCTCTATTGTAGGAAACCTAGTTCATTTTGTGCTAAGAGATAAGACCATTTAAAAATGAGCCTTCTATCGAATCATATGAAAAACCTTTAGGTTTATTGTCGGAGAAGTTTAGGAATGTAAAAAGGGTTTTAAAGGTCATAAAAAGCCTTGGGGATGAACCAAAATATCAAAAACACCTTAATGAAATGGATCCTTAAATTTCATAAGGGCCTTGACACGGTTATCTTCACGGCCCGTGAAGCTCTTCACGGCCCGTGAAGGCTCCCGTCTAGCCCAGACAGGTTTTACCAAAATAGGCGTAATGTCTTGCTCCGAACTCGGAATGAGCTGAGACTGGATGCATTGGAAAGATAATTCAAAGAGCTTCGATTTGATATTTCATGGACCACCTAGTTAATTTTGAGATAAGAGATATTCCTATTTAAATTTAGCCCTTCTATCGGCACTTGAGAATAATTTAGCCAAGGGAATTCCTTTGAACTTGACTTGACGTGGGAGACCTATGATGATCTTAAAAAACATAGATAAGCTAGAATTGAAGGCTTGAGAGTGGACTTAGCTTGAGCATGAAGGTACCATTCTTAGAAATATTTCACTCTGGAAGC
Organism: Solanum rostratum; assembly: GCA_029948455.1. Classification (NCBI taxonomy): domain Eukaryota; kingdom Viridiplantae; phylum Streptophyta; class Magnoliopsida; order Solanales; family Solanaceae; genus Solanum; species Solanum rostratum. The sequence continues at coordinate 26,906,616 of CM057053.1, forward strand.
TTTACGGATGACCTCACGGTCATGATGGCTCCCATGAAGTGCCACCTTGGTCCAAAACTTTTCCGAAACCAATTTTTATGCTTCCTTGAGGTCGTTCAAAATTTCGGTTCCTTACATCATCTCCCCAATGGGAATATTCATCCTCGAATGTGGAAGAGCAAGGCTTGAAGGGCTTGACTTAGAACATGAAACATCCGAACACAAGATACAATGCATAGTCTATAATTTGAAAATCATAAATCCTTTAAAACTGATACCAAAACATATTTAAATCACTCAAATCATCTTGAAAAATCATTTTTGTGCACATGTATGCATGTCATGTCATGAGACTCAAGAATGAAAGAATTAAGATCATTGAGAATAGGAAGGACCTAATATTATGGGCTTGAGTAGATTTGAAAGGATAGAGGTATCACTGCATCAAACTTGATTCCACTTCCCACGTAGACTTTCCACATGTTGATTTCACTGAAGTACGTAAATCGAAGCCACATCCTTGTTATGAAACCGCTTCACTAGTCTTATCAAAATCTCAACCGGAGCTTCCTCCATAAGACAAGTTCTCCTCAACCCCAACACCTTCCAAAGTCAATATAACACTAGAATCGCCAACACTTCCTCAACATAGATATATGCAAAACCGAGTGACTAGAGCTCAATTTGGAGGCAAATCCAACCTATAAGCTACATCCCCAATCCACTACAACGATCTCATAAGAACCTATATACCGGGGACTTAGCTTTCCCTTCTTCCCGAAAATGCACCACACCCTTCACGAGCGAGACCTTCACATACACCCAACTATCAATACAAAACTCAAGATCCCGCTTTTGAATATCCAAATAAGACTTTTGATGACTTTGAACCACCACCAACCTTTCCCAATCAACTTCACCTTCTCCATAGCCTCCAACACTAAATTCGATCCAATTAATGTCATTTCCCCCTTGCTCAAACTACCCCACCGGAGATCTACACATATTACTCTATAAAGCCCCAAATGGAGTTATACCAATGCGAGCATGAATGAAATTGTAGTAAGCAACCTCAAGAAGTGGTAGATGATCACCCCAATTACCTTTGAACTACAACACACAATCCCTCAACACATCCTCCAATGTTTGAATTATCCTCTCAGTTTACCCCTCGGTTGAGGATAAATGGCGGTGCTCAACTTTACCTTAGTACCAAGTCATCCTTGAGATGGCCTCCAAAAGTAAGAAGCAAATTAGGTACCGCAATCAGATATGATACACCTAGATACACCGTGCAACCTCACCAAATTCTCGGATGTACAACATTGCATACTCTTAGGCGCTAAAAGTAGCCTTGACTGGTAGGAAATGAGCTAACCTAGTCATCCGATCAACAATAACCCAAATAGAGTCGGATTACCTTTGGTCTAGGGCAACCTAGCCACAAATCCATATTTACATTCTCCCACTTCCAAGTAGGGATCTCAATATCTTGAGCCGCACCACCGGGCCTTTGGTGCCTCACCTTCACTTGTTGACACTCGAGCACTTGGGTACGAGCTCGACTGTGCCCTTCTTCATACCATGCCATTAATACACCTCCTTCAAATCCCAACACATCTTAGTGGATTCCGGGTGAATCAAATACAAAGAGTTATGGGCTCCACTCACAATCTTACTGGAGAAGACTTGAAAAGGATTTCCCGAGCATGGTTGGGATCAATCATATTTCCCTAAGATCACCCACATCCAGAACACATACCTGACTTTGATACCGAAACGCACCATCTACCCCTTGGGAGAAAACCACTATCTTATTGGCAACCAACCTCTTCAACACAACCAATGACAGATCTATATCTTGCTTAGACTTAACATTAACAATCACTCAAGATTCCACCCCATTCTAAACATGAACACCAACATTATTAGAGTCGGTCAACCTAACAACCAATCCAGTCTATCGGTAAGCATCCTTTGCCAGCTCTCTCTTCCCTTCACCAACAGAAACCACATTTCCCATAGATAGCCTACTCCGAGCATTGACTATAACACTTGCCTTGCCAAAATTACATTGTACACTCGTCTCGTAGCCCCTAAGGAGTTCCAACCCTCTTCTTAGTCCCAAGTTAAGACCCCTTTGAGTGAACACATATTGCGAACTCTTGTGGTAGGTGAAAACCTCGACATACACCCCATACAAATAGTATCTCCCAATCATCAAGGCGAATACCCCCACCGCTAACTCAAGATTAGGAGCTGGGTAGTTACGATCTTGCACCTCCGATTGCCTTGATGCACAAGCTACCACCCTAACATGTTTCATAAGTACACAACCCCAAACCAAACTGAGGAGCATCACAATACACCCCTAACCTATTTAAGCAACCCGATAATGCCAAAATCGAATCTGATGTACGCCGACCTTTCAGAGCATGAGAACTCAACTCACAAACTTGTCCTTCTTTCTAGTCAACTTGATCAACGGAGATGCAATAGATCAGAAGCCTCCAACAAACCTTCCATCATAATTAGCCAACCAAAGAAAACTTCGAATATCCAAAGGAGCAAGCATATCAAACAATGCACATCCTCCATCAACTCCCTTTCAGGCCTCATCTATAAGATCACTACAACACATTCCTCCCCTGGATTTGCATTATGATCTCAAGGTAACTCTCCCTATTCGATAGGGAGGGATGGAGATAAAAGAATTTAACACACGCACCATGGCACGATTAGAATCAAGATAAGTGAAACATTTCCTAAATAGCCTTGTAGCCTCTTACCCATAGATGTGGCGCGCTTCACACCCATGAATAAGACTCTACTAGACGCGGCATGTTGGACTCCGAGGACCATTTATAAACCTAGTGCTCTGATACCATCTTTTATCATGACCTGAGGTCGGGGCCTAGATGTGACACGGCGATTGGGGACCCGAGAGTCCCCAAACAAGCCTCACAGTATCAAATTTCCACATCACTGGTTCAAAATATCATTTAAGCACATATAACTAAATGACGGAGATCAAATCTCAAGAATCCATTCATTTATAGTTAAATAAAATGAGAAAGTTTTACAAGTGCCCAACATTTGCCTCTAGTCATAAGATGGGACGGGGCCAAGACATGTCCCGGGCTCACCCTCAACTAAGAAGATTAATATATAACGACATAGGTAGAAGGAAGGTGGCTTGTCCTTGGAAGATAGGACTCACCACAATATCAACTCTCCGAACTCAAGCTACCAGCCAAGTGGTGGATGATCATAACACACGGTCCCTACATGGTAAAATTATGTAGGCATAGAGTATGCGTTAGTACGTTTGAATGTACTAAGTATGCGGGTATGCAATGTATATGGCTTACTGGACCTGCATAATCATGTTAGATGACAAGGGCATATAATATACAGGAACATATAAGCAATAGAATTTGATCTACAAGATTCTATGGGATGCGTGATGCGTGCAATGCAATAATGCTCCTATATAACAGGGATGGACTATAACCAACAAACCAAATTCATGCGAGCTATTACATGAGCTGGACCGATTTGGGCCTCCTATCGGTAGGGAGAAGATTACTTGCCAAGGGTAATCTACATCACACCTTACGACCTGCTTTTCGGTGGATGGATACCTTCCTTACGACCCACTTTTCGAAAGGATTTGCAAAATCATATCAAGACAAATCATAATCATATACAGATAGACGAATTACATCCATCCCTATGTAGGCACATAGTTCAAGGAAAGGGGAAGGGTTCCCCAATCTATCGGTGCTAGGTCTTACACATCCCACAAGAATACTTATATATATATACTTATGCTTTCAAGAGAGTCAAGTGCAAGTTTATAATGTTCAAGACATAATTGGGCTTAACGTCAATTTACAAGATCACATTCAAGATGCCAATGCAAGGAATAGCTCATCTACAAGTAAAAGATGGTGCAAGCACCCAAGATGCTCCAAAATCCAAAATTCTAGACATACCGGTGATCACCTTCTTGTCATATCCCATGTCTTTCTGAAAATCATATCACAATTCCTTTTTAGGACAAAATTGGGCTTAACCCCACATTTAAAAAATTTCCATGTGTCAATGTCATGAATGTGATGCAATACATAATGTACGAATAACATGGGTAATTTAGAGAATAGTTAAAACATGAAATAACGTAAAAACTAGGAAATTCAATAAAATTAATAGAAATGGTAGTAAATATTACCCATGCATAATAACACAATTAAAGGGACATGCAAGTTCATATTGTCATAGTCTAAATAGTTCGTTTCCATACAACCAACATAAATCATGATAAGGAGTCTTAACTAACACATGCATGGTTCAAAATACCAAGAATAAGTAGTAAAATTTACATTTTAAGAAGTCAAGTTCATAATTTTGTTTAAAAGGAAATTTGGGTCTTCTTGGCTGAAAGAAACCAAGAATCAAACCCCACATACCTGACATGAAGACAAACTTGAGGAGAAGTGGGCTTCAATTGAGAGCCTTGACTTGAATCTCCTAGAGAGATGTTGGAGAGTCTTGAAGGAGTGAATTTAGAGAGAGAGAGATAAATGAAGTAGAAATGGCTGAAGTGTGAGGGTGAGAGGCTTATATAGGATGCTTAGGAGGGGTGGGAAAAAACCAAATTTTCATTTGAAATAGTCAAAATTACCAAAATGCAATTAATGAGACGGACCCCAAAATTGGTCCATCTGGGCCACACGATTCAGTAAACGGTCCGCGTAGCTTCACACGGACCGTTAACAGTGCCGTGGTGATGGACTTGGAATTTTCAGCAATTATTTCAAGCCATAGGGCTTCCAACGGAAGGTCGTACGGACCGCGTGATGCTTAACAGGCCATACAAGGGTCCGTATGAAGGTACCAAGGAAAGAGACACAATAAGAACAATATTTTTGGAAAGAAAATCGTGAATAACTTCAGCCTCACGGACCGTTTACTGCCACACGGTCCGTGTGGCTGGACGTATGGCTTGCCTGCACGGACAGGCTGAACGAAAATAGGCATAACTCCTTGGTCTGAGCTCGGAATTAGGTGAAACCAGGTGCATTGGAAAGCTAATGCAAAGAGATTTAATTTCATATATTGTAAAAAACCTAGTTCATTTTTTGCTAAGAGATATGACCATTTAAAAGTGACCCTTCTACCGAATCATATGAAAAACCTTTAGGTTTAGTGTCGGAGAAGTTTAGGAATGTAAAAGGGGTTTTAAAGGTCCTAAAAAGCCTTGGGGATGAGCCAAAATATCAAAACAACCCTTAATGAAATGGATCCTTAAATTTCATAAGGGCCTTGACACGGTTATCTTCATGGTCCGTGAAGCTCTTCATGGCCCGTGAAGGCTCCCGTCTAGCCAAACAGATTTTACAAAAATGGGAGTAACATCTTGCTCCGAACTCAGAATGAGGTGAGACCAGATGCGTTGTAAAGATAATTCAAAGAGATTCGATTTGATATGTCATGGACCACCCAGGTCATTTTGAGCTAAGAGATATTTCTATTTAAAGTTGGCCCTTCTATCGGCACTTAAGAATAATTTAGCCAAGGGAATTCCTTTGAACTTGACTTGATGTAGGAGACCCATGATGATCTTAAACAACATAGATAAGCTAGAATTGAAGGCTTTAGAGTGAACTTAGCTTGAGCATGAAGGTCCCGTACTTATAAATATTTCACTCCGGAAGCTTTACGGATGACCTCACGGCCATGATGGCTCCCATGAAGTGCCACCTTGGTCCAAAAATTTTCCGAAACCAATTTTCATGCTTCCTTGAGGTCGTACCAAATTTTGGGTCCTTACGATATGCCTCTATAGATTGTAGAACCTGGAAGGCCAACTTCCAACCTCCTGGTGAGCCCATTCTTGAATGGAAGGGTGGTAACTCCTCTGTTAAAGGTTGGTTTATTTCCTACCAAAAGGCGCGGAAAATGATTTCTAAGGGGTGCATTTATCATATTTTGAGGGTCAAGGATATGGATTCCGAAGTGCCTACTCTTGAATCGGTCCCTGTGGTGAATGAGTTTCCGGATGTGTTCCCCAAAGGACCTGCCTAGTATCCCTCTGAAAGGAAGGTAGACTTCGGCATAGACCTTCTTCCAGATACTCTGCCTATCTCTGTTCCTCCTTATCGTGTAGCGTCGGTAGAGTTGAAAGAGTTAAAAGAGAAGTTAAAGGATTTGTTAGAGAAAGGCTTCATTCGGCCCAGTATATTGTCGTGGGGTACTCTAGTGTTGTTTGTAAGAAAGAAGGATGGATCTCTTTGGATGTATATTGATTAATAGGCAACTAAATAAGGTGACCATTAAAAGATAAGTACCCGTTTCCCAATATTTATGACTTTTTCGATCAACTTCAAAGGGCTACTCATTTCTCAAAGATTGATCTTTGTTCTGGGTATCAGTAGTTGAAGGTTAGGGTGTGTGACATTCCTAAAACAAATTTTCGAACAAGGTATGGTCACTTTGTGTTTGTGGTGATGTCGTTTGGCCTAACCAATTCTACGACCGTGTTCATGGATCTAATGAATCGGGTGTTTAAGCCATTCCTTGATAACTTTGTGGTTGTCTTCATTGACGACATTCTCATTCAATCCCCAAGTGAGCAGGAGCACGAGGATCATTTGAGGGTGGTTCTCCAAACCTTGAGAGAGAAGAAAATGTATGCCAAGTTTAGCAAATGTGAATTTCAGCTGGGTGAAGTGGTTTTCCTTGGCCATGTGGTGTCCGATGATGGTATCAAGGTGGATCTAAAGAAGACCGAGGCCATGATAAATTGCCCAGACCATTGACTCCCTCAGATATTTGAAGTTTTCTGGGGTTGGCCGAATATTATCGAAGGTTTGTCGAGGGGTTCTCATCTATTGCATCTCCAATGACTAAGTTGACCCAAAAGAAGGCTAAGTTTGTGTGGTCGGACGATTGTGAGCGGAGTTTCCAAACTTTAAAAGATTGACTTACATCGGCTCCCATCTTAACTTTACCAAACGGTTTGGAGGGATTCATGGTGTATTGTGATGCCTCACGGATTGGGTTAGGTTGTGTTCTTATGCAACATGGTAAGGTAATAGCATATGCATCAAGGCAGTTGAAGGTGTATAAATGTAATTACCCAACACAGGACCTTGAGTTGGCAACAGTAGTTTTTGCCTTGAGGATTTGAGACATTATTTGTATGGGGTTCATGTTGATATGTTCATCGATCACAAGAGTTTGCAATATGTATTCACTCAAAAGGATCTCAACTTGAGGCAAAGGAGATGGTTGGAACTCCTAAAGGATTATGACATGAGTGTTCTATATCATCCCGACTAGGCTAATATTGTGGTCGATGCTCTCAGTAGGCTATCTATAAGGAGTTTGACCCATGATGGGGAGGAAAGGAAAAAGTTAGCAAGGGATGTTCACCGGTTTTCTAGGTTGGGTGTCAGGTTGGCTGATTCGAGCGATAGTGGTATCTGTGTTCAAGGCGCGACAGAGTCTTCCATAGTGGTTTATGTAAACGCTAAGCAAGATTTAGACCCATCGTTACTTGAATTCAAGAAGTTGGTTGCCGAAAAAGAGATCGAGGTGTTCTCCCAAGGAGGAGATGGTGTGCTCCGGTACAAAGATTGTCTTTCTGTTCCGGATGTGGATGATTTTAGAAGAGTGATTATGAGTGAAGCACACAAGTCTCAATGTTCTATTCACCTGGGGTGCACTAAAATATATTGGGATTTGAAAGAAGTGTATTGGTGGCATGGTATGAAGAAAGATATTGCTAGGTTTGTATCAGAATGTCCAAGTTGTCAATAAGTTAAGGTAGAGCACTAAAGGCCCAGTGGATTGGCTCAAGACATTGAGATTCCCGCATAGAAATAGGAAGATGTGAACATGGATTTTGTGGTTGGGTTGCCTCGGACCCGAAGGAAATTTGATTCTATTTGGGTTGTCATTGATCTGATGACTAAGTCGGCTCACTTCCTACTGGTCAAGACTACTTTCAGTGCTAAGGATTACGCAAGGTTATATATCCAAGATTTGGTGAGGTTGCATGGTATGCCTAGGTCAATTATATCGAATCGTGGCACCCAATTCACTTTCACTTTTGGAGATCATTTCAGAATAAGATTAAGTTGAGCACCGCTATTCGTCCTAAAACCGATGGGCAAGCTGAGAGGACTATTCAAACCTTGAAGGATATGTTGAGGGCTTGTGTGTTAGAGTTTAAGGGTAACTGAGATGATCACCTTCCACTCATTGAGTTTGCTTATAATAATAGTTTCCATGCAAGCATTGGTATGGCAATCCTGTATGGTAGAAGGCATAGAGCATAAGTGGGGTGGTTTGAATTGGAAGAGATGGCACTGGTGGGCCCGAATTTAGTTATGGAGGCCATGGAAAAGGTTAAAGTAATTAGGGAAAGGTTGAAAACGGCACAATGTCACAAAAAAGTCCTATTCGGATGTTAGGAGGAGAGATCTTGAGTTTCATGTTGATGATTGGGTATATGTGAAGGTTTCGCCTATGAAAGGTGTGATGTGTTTTGGTAAGAAGGGCAAGCAAAGCCCCCAATATGTTGGCCCTTATGAGATCGTTGAGCGGATTGGGGGTGTGGGCTTATAGGTTGGAGTTGCCTCCGGACATAAGTTCCATTCACCCGGTCTTTCATGTGTCTATGTTGAGGAAGCTTGTTGGTGATTCTAGAACCGTTGTGCCTTCGAAAGGGATTGAGGTTGAAGAAAACTTATCTTATGAGGAAATCCCAGTGGAGATCTTTGATAAGCAAGTGAAGCGGCTTCGTTACAAGGACGTGGATTTGGTGAAGGTTCTTTAGAGGAATCAATATGTAGAAAGTGCTATATGGGAGGCGGAGCTAGAAATGATGAAGCGGTACCCTCATCCTTTCCAATCTACTCAAGCCTAAGGTACTAGGTCGATCTTCTTCTAAATAGTCCTAGTTCTTTCACTTTTGAGTCTCATGACATGACATGCATACATGTGCACAAAAATGATTTTTATGACGTTTTGAATGACTTGAATACACTTTAATATGGGTTTTAAAGGCTTTATGATTTTTTTTTCAAATGATGAACCGCATTGTACCTTGTGTTCGGATGTTTCATGTCCCAAGTCAAGCTTTTAAGCCTTGTTGTTTTTCATCCCAAGGGGGAGATGATGTAAGGACCCGAATTTTTGAGTGGCTTTATCGGACCACTCAGTACCGTCCTGAGAAAAACATTTTCCAGGTATTGCTCCATAGAAGGCCCACACGAGCCGTGTGAAGCCACACGGACAATTTGGCCTCCCGTGGAGGGACACATTGCAAAGATTTTGACAGAGTGGAATGAGACGGAGGATTTCAGACCAAGCTAGTGCACACGGCCACTCACATGGTCTGTGTGGTGTTTCACGGGCTGTGTGGCTCGCTACATAAAATATTTCTAAGTATGAAAGTACCATCTCTTAACTTTTTCGTGCGGATATTTCCCAAGTGTTATGACATGACCCTTGACATGATCTGTGTAGCCGTCTGTATGGTACCCCTTAGCCTTGGATAAATTCCAAGTGTTGGCACATTGAAAATTGTCTAAGTGATGGTTCACGGTACCTATTCCCAGTCTGTGTGACGAATCACGGACCGTGTAGGGGACCGTGTGGACTTGACGGTAAAAATTGTTCCCATTTCATTAATGGCGTTTATGTAATTTCAGTTTATTTTAATTATGAATTATGACCTTTTACCCATCCTAAACCTTTAACTCAGCTGATATTCCTCCCCTCTTAATTCATTCTCTTTCAACCTTCTACCCCTTATAAGACCACCTCCCAAATACTTTCTACTCTCCCCTCTCAAGATTCAAAGTTGGGGTTTGATTGGAGCTCAAATTCAAGCGAGATCTTTCCCCAAGTTCAACACCTCAATCAAGGTATGTGGGATTGATTCTTGGTCCCTTTCAACCAAGAAGACCCAAAATCGTTTCAATTAATTTCATGAATTTTTATTTACTTTAAACCTGGGTTTTCATTATTTAATTTTATTTAATCCAATTGATGTATAGGCTGTACTTTACCTATGATTTCAATTTACTTTGATCACTATTATAATGATTTACATTTAGTTATGAAGTTTTGAACATGCATGTCCCCTTTTAAGTTGATTTATGCATGGGTGATTTATAATATGATTTAGAAGTTGATTTAATTATAAATTTATTTAATTCCATATTGTGATGTTGATTTTAACTTGAATCTATATTACCCATGCTATTCTCACATCATGCATTGCATTTGCATTCATGAACATTGGTACATGGAAACTATGAAGTGGGTTAAGCCCAATTATGTTTTATAAAATGATTTTGATACGATTATGATAAGGCATTGGTTATGACAAGAATGTGATCACATACATGTCTTATGATTATGGCTTTTTGAGTATCTCGGGTGCTTGCACCATCTTGCATATGTGCGTGAGCTATTCCTTGCATGAGCATCATGATTATGATTTATGATTCGGCATTTGAGCCTAAATGTGCATTAAACGTTGAAATGAATATTGTATCTCTTTAAAGCATGTATAGGTATAAGTATTCATGTGGGTTGTTTTACTTAGCACAAATGGATTGGGGGCGTTAGGGTTATCCCCAAGGGTCCTCTCTCTTTTCTCGAACTATGTGCCAACATAGGAACGGTAGCCATTACCGAAATGACCGGGTAAGGAATGGTTATTCGATTCTTAATTATGATGTGATATGATTTTGGAAAAATCCTTCTAAAATGGCGTGTTCCATAGGGAAGATGATCATCCACTGAAATGGTGTGTTCCATAAGGTGTGATGTGGATTACCATTGGCAAGTAATCTTCTCCTACCAATGGGAGGTGTTTATCTAACTAATTCATATAATAGCTCACGTAAGTTTGGTTTGTCTGTTATCGTCCATCCCTGATATATATGAGCATCATCTCATTCATGTATCATGAATTTCATGGCATCTTGTATATTTCTTCCTTGGATATATGACTCTTTCTATATGATGTGCCCTTGTCATCTAACATTGAAATGCAGGTTCGATAAGCCATATGCATTGCATGCCCGCATATTTAGAGCATTCAAACGTACTAACACATACTCTATTCCTACATGATTTTACCATGTAGGGGCTGAGCATTTCGATTACCAACCATTTGACGCGTAGTCCGATCCAGAAGAGTACTTGTGGTGAGTCCTATCGTCCAAGGACAAGCCATTTTCCTTTACCTATGCTATCTCATATTTCCATTCCTATTTGAGTATTAGCCCGGAACATGTCCTAGCCCTCACTCCATCTTGATTAGAGGCATTTGTTAGACAATATGTAGACTCTTTTAAAATCTTTATGCTATGCGTGGTATTTGGCTTATGTAATTGTTTGGGTTGATTTATGGAGATTTCGTATATTGGCTATATGCGTATTTTGTGTGGAAATGTGGAACGTCACAAGCCCCGTATTGCCCCCATAGCGTGAGTTCTATTCTCTCATCCCCTAGAGCTATGTGTTTCTATTTGAATGTGCTTCCTGAATCGATGATGTGGATTCATATAGTCGAGGCCTGTTTGGGGACTCTCGTGTTCCCATTCGCCGTGTCATATCTAGGCCCTAATCCCGGGTCGTGACACAATTTTATGTATATTGGCCAAACATTCATACTTGGTTCATAAAATATTCCGAAAAAATGAAGGATACAATAATTTCTTGATGGTTTCATGAATGGACAAGACAGTTCGGAGGAAATAAACTAGTATTATCAATAACAGATCAGACACAGTTTGAAAAATTTCGGGTAGATCAAAATATTTTTACTTTATGGAAAAATATTAAATTAAGTAAGCTTTTTATCGCCAAAATGATTTCTTATATTATTAGTTGGTCCTTCAACATCCACGAATTTTAGAGTATCATGTAGTTAAGCAAGACTATTAAGGTCAAACGATGGGCGCCAGCAGACCACAATGATAAGTTATTACCACATTCATCACAAAAGGAACTCAACCCCTCGCATGATCGACACTAGAAAAACCATTACTGATTCTCCAAGAGGACCACCTGGCCTCAAGGTCACATCATACACAACAACGGAAGAATTCTCAAGATAAGACAAACCATTAAATAAATAAATAAATAAATAAATAAAAATTTGATAAAATAGTCTTCAATGGTAAAGTTTGGAAAGTAAAAATGCTCAACAATCCTTTACTCGAAATCTATGAAGTCTCTACCTCTAAATATCTATATGGTACACTGACAAGCTATGGCTTCTCCAAATCAAAGAACAATAAAATACTCGGTAGAATAATAAAAAGGGCTCCTCCAAGAACCAAGGAGGGCTCACCAACTCTGGAAGTGTAGAAAATTAACCTCAACGGTGCGCCTACTGAAGTCCTCTATAACTTGTATCTACATCATTAATGATGCAGGCCTAAATGCGCATAAGTACATGGAATATACTGGTATGTAAAATAGCTCAAGAAAAAGATAAGGCTCAGACTCAAATCAATTGACTCGATTCAAGATGCAACTCATCATCTCATAACTCAACTCAAATAAATCATGCAAGTTTGAGGTTTAAACTCATGCGTTTAAATGAGACTTAGTTTCTCATGCATCTCAGTTTAAAGTATAATATACTCAATCTAGTGTTTCTTGGAAGTTTCTCTAATTGACATAACTCCCACCACCATGAGTTTGGTGATGCACTCGATGCAGATGTCATTTCCACACCCATCCTAAACTTGCCAAGGTAAAGGACGTCAACCTCTCTCTCTCGGATCCAAAGAAAATGTCCATCTTTTGGGACATGAGCTAGCAGAGTTAACTACACAACTATCCTATACTGGCAACGGGGTTGTGGGGTGTTATCCTCTCACCCGCTTGATGTCAATACTTCTTCCACGACTGAAACATGCTCATGATAATTCAATTCTATCTCATCTTATTGATTCATCTCAAACACATCAACTCAATTTCTCATTAGTTCGGTAAATTAGGATTATCATTCATGCAAAGAAACTCAAGACTCTAACTCACTTCATGCAAGAATCTTACTTATTCAGTCAGTTAGTATCATGTCAATCATGGTTAGCACACAACACATATTAGATGCTCATCAAGTGCTTATGTAAAATAAGAAAAATGTACTCCTCAAGCTCAGCTTACTTAGTTTAGTCAAGTATAGTTTAATTTCATTCCAACTTAGGGCAGCAAAACTACACAGATTAATGCAATTCGATGTGAACAACATGAAAAACAAACTTACACTCGAATTTCATACATCCAATATGCATCTCATTGATTCATTCGTATATCTATGCATTGGAAACTCAGATTAATTGCAAGCAATTCAAGGACTTAGATTATAAGATTCTTAATACCCAATTGTTACACATAATTCAACTCATAACGATAGAGGGGCATGTGGATGAGCTCCATCAAATGCTTGGAGTAGCCTCACATACCTAGAAATTTGAAGAATAGTTAATCCTCTGTCGATCCTCATATTTGAACTTGAAAAACTAGCTTTTCTCCCTTGTCTGATGCTCTTAAGAATTTCTAAGTGTGTATTAAGGGATAACACACCTAGGGTTATGTTATAGGACCTTAATTAAGTCTAAAACATCGTGGTAGTTAATTGGTAGGGGTTAGGAAAAGACAAGAATGCTCCTCTTAAAAACTGCCAATAGGAACCATGAGACCCCCTCTACGGGCCGTGGTTCTTTTTACGGGCCGTAGGAGACCTTTCATAGGTAAGATGTCCAAATGTTTGAGTTATTGTAATTTTACATGAGACCTATGAAACCTCTTCTGCGGGTGATCAATACTTCTACGGACTGTTGATAACTCGTAACTCTATATACTCAAAAGTTGATTTTTGAACCAACAAGCTACGAAACCTAATCTATGAGTCATGGATTAGTATACAGGTCATATATTGTCTCGTACATGGGCCTCAGACTTTAGAAAATTACACCAAGTCACTTGGATATCTACGAGGCCTCATCTACGGGTAGTAGATTATTCTACAGGTCTTATATGGCCTTCGTGATTTCTTGTAGTGATCTTTCTCAGTTTTCTTAGGCATATGCTTAGACTAGGTGGAAATGAATTTGGGGGTGTTACATTATCTTCCCTTTGGGATCATTCATCCTCGAATGAAGAGAAATCTAGGAGCCTAGTCAGGGAACAAATCCTATCATGGACTCTAAAAACTCAACCAACTCAGAATTTACTCATGCATTCAATAAATCAAGCAGTTTTGCAAATAAGACAAGTAAGTAGTCGACAAAACAACTCAATCATCACTCGGACTATATGATTCTATCATCAGCCAAACATAAAATAGAAGGGAACTCAAGGAATAGTAAAAGAGCATTATCATCAACTCTTTCATCTTCTGTTTGTAGGAAAAAATGCAGGTACTTCGCCTTCATTTCCTTCTCTGCTTCCTAAGTGGCCTCTTCGACAAGTTGATTTCTTCACAACACCTTGAAAGATGCAATCTTTTTGGTTCTTAACTTCACAAGACCTTGACAGATGCAATCTCTTTGGTTCTCAACTTGCGAACCTGACAATCAAGAATTTTCTTGGGGATCTCCTCATAACTCAACTATCTATTACTCCAATACTCTAAATAGACATAACTAAATATGGATCTTCCAAACACTTCTTCAGCATGGAAATATGGAAGACGGGGTAGATGGCCGCTAACTCTTGGTGTAGCTCTAACTCATAAGCCACATTGCCCACTCTTTTCACAATCTGGTAAGGACTAATGTACCTGATTCTTAACTTTTCTTTCTTCCCAAATTAAATCACACCCTTCAAAGGTGATACTTTTAGATACACCTAATCGTCAACCTCAAACTCTAAGTCTCTCCTTCTAACATTAATTCATGATTTCTATCGACTCTACATAGTATTCAATCTTTCTCATATGATCTTCACCTTATCCATGGCTTGGTGAACTAATTCTGGTCCTTTTAACTCTGCTTCACATACCTCGAACCAACCAATCGGTAATCACATCTTCTCCCGTAACGAGCCTCATAGGGAGTCATCTGAACACTCAAATGAACGTTTTTGATGTAGGCAAACTCAATCAGAGGGAAATGGTCATCCCAATTTCTTTAAAGTTGATGACACAGGTTCTTAGCATGTCCTTCGAGGTCTGAATTGTGCGCTCAACCTGGCCATCAGTCTGGGGGTGAAAAGCAATGTTGAGGTTCACCTTTGAACTGATATGCTATCAAAATACAACACTTTTGATATTTAAAACTTGGAAGTGCGTGTGTTCTCAATGCGATGTTAGTAGATTTGATGTGTTTTATGTTTTTTTAAGAAATACAGTGTTGGCATAATTTTTAGGCCAAATGTACAGAATTTGCTAAAGTAGAGGTTTCACAAAACCACTTATGGGTCGTAAAGATGGTTTCATGCACAGTTTCACTAAAGGGTGATTTTCTGAAGTTATGTCTACGAACATGCATACGAGCTGTAGAAGTTAATATGAGCCGTAGACTTAGTGTTATGCCCTGAGGATTAGAAAGTAGGGAGTTGCTGAAATATCATCAGACGAAACCTTCTGCGGGCCCTAGAACTTTTTACGAGCCGTTAAAGGGTGTCATAGAAGTTAGCCCCAAATATGAAGATGCAATCCATGAAAGCATGTCTATGGGCCGTAAAATGTTATACGACCTGTAGAAGCTGTCATAGAATCTGCTGACCCAGTTATCCTATTCCATTTTGGTTTTGTATTTTGAACACTATAAATAGGATTTTAGGTTATTTTTCAGAAAGGAATAGGAGAGGGACGTGATAGAACAATAGATTATTTGAGAGAAACACTTGTACAACTTTATTTCATCTTTTGATTAACATCTTGTGATTCTTAGTGAAGAGCTTGGATTCCTGTAAGGACCTGGATTTTTCTTCAAGTAGCATTTCTTAAATCCCTTGAAAATGCCCTAGGTGAACTGTCAGGCCTCATTCCATGGAGGGCCTACACGGGCCATGTGAAGCCACACGGACCTTGTGGCCACCCGTGAAGGGACACTTAGTGTAGTTCACGTTTGGAAAAAATTGAGGGATGCAAGGGATTTGTCCAAACGAGGGCACAAGGCACTCACATGGTCCGTGTTATGTGTCACGGACCGTGTGGCCCTCTATGTGAACTTACCTCATAAAAATTTTCTAAGTACGGAAGTACCATCTCGTAACTTATGTCGTGCAAAATTATTTGAAGTCTCTTTATACGGTCAATGTCACAGCTCGTGTGGCGTCACAAGGACCATGTAGTCTTCCGTGTGGTACAACTTAGTTCTTCGAGTTTTTCCCTTTGCAAGATTCAAAGTGTTGGGTCACGGCTACTATTCACGGTCCGTGTGACGCTACACAGACCTTGGGGTGAGCCGTGTGACCTAGACGGACAAAATTTAGGTCCATTTTCTTAATGGTATTTATGTAATTTCGGTTTACTTTAATTAAGAATTATGACCTTTTACCCATCTTAAACCCCTAATTCAGCTTAAACCCCTCCCTCTTAATTCATTCTCCTAAAACATTCTACCCTTTACAAGATCACCTCCCTACTCCTCTCTAGACTCCACTCTCAAGGATTAAAGCTAGGGTTCCATTATAGTCCAATTCAAGCTTAATTAATCCCTCAAATTCAGCTCCACAATCAAGGTATGTGGGATTTATTCTTGGTTCCTTTCAACCAAGAATACCAAAAATTCCTTTCAATTGATTTCATGAATTTTAGTCACTTTAAATATGAGATTTCATTATTTGATTTCATGAAATCCAATTAATGTATGGGCTGCATTTTACCTTTGATTTCAATTCACTTTGATCACTATTATGATAATGTACATTGAGTTATAAAGTATGAACATGCATGCCCCTTTTTAAAGTTGATTTATGCATGGGTGATCTATACAACGATTTTACATGTGATTTTAATTATGGATTTCCTCAATTTCATTTTTATGGATGATTTAACTTGAATCTATGTTACCTATGCTATCCTCACATCATGTATTGCATTGCATTCATGAATATTGAGATATGGAAATTATTAAGTGGGTTAAAGCCCAATTATGTTTTATGAAATGATTATGATATGATTTTGGTAAGGCATTGGTTATGACAAAATGGTGATCATCGGTATGTCTATGATTATGGCTCTTTGAGCATTATAGGTGTTTGCACCATCTTGTATATGTGGATGAGATATTCCTTGCATTGGCATTATTATTATGATCTTATGGTTTGGTATTTGAGCCTAAATGTGCATTTATCAATTTGAAATTACATTGTACCTCTTGAAAGCATGTATATGTATAAGTATTCATGTGGGATGTTGTTGACTTAGCACTAATGGATTGGGGGCATTAGGGTTATCCCCAAGGGCCCTCTCCCTTTTCTTGGACTCTGTGCCAACATAGAGACGTTATCCATTATCGAAATGATTAGGTCGTAAGGAATGGTTATTCGTTTATTATGCTTATGATATGATATGGTACATTTATGGAAAATCCTTCCGAAATGGTGAGTTCCATAAGGAAGGTGACCATCCACCAAAATGGTGAGTTCCATAAGGTGCGATATAGATTACATTTGGCAAGTAGTCTTCTCCTACCGATGGGAGGTCTTTATTGGACTAATTGATGTAATAGCTCGCGTGAATTTGATGTGTCGGTTATAGTCCATCCCGCTATATAGGAGCATTATCGTGTTGCATGCATCATGAATTTCATGGCATCTTGCATATTTTCCCATTGGATATATGATTTGTATATTATGTGCACTTGTCATCTAACATTGAAATACAGGTTGATAGGTCATATGCGTTGCATGCCCGCATACTTAGTACATTCAAACGTACTAACGCATACTCTATGACTACATTATTTTACTATGTAGGGGCCGAACACTTTGAATACCAGCCTTTTGACGATTAGTCCATTCTTAGAGTTAGTGTGGTGAGTCCCATCTCTCGAGGGCAAGCCAGCTACCTTCGTATTGTTATTACTGATGTTCTCTTCTATTGAGGGTGAGCCCGGAACTTGTCCTGGCCCCCGTTCCTTTTGACTAGAGGCATTGTTGGGCACTACGTAAATTTTTCTCAAACCTTGATGTAATGACTACGATATTGCTTTCGTATTACTGGAATGAATCCTAAGATCTGGTTTGATTACATAGTTATATGTTTTAGATGCTATTCTTGAACCGATAATGTGGATATTGATGTTTGAGGCTTGTTGGGGACTCTCGGGTTCCCATTCGCCGTGTCACATCTAGACCCTAACCCCGGGTCGTGAGAATTAATTGTGCTTAATTCTCTTTTGTAATTACTCAATTATGTTATTCAATTGCATAAGCCTATTCATACTGATTATGAGTAGCTAAATCCAGAATTAGGGTTGTGGAAACCATGAAGATCTAACAAGGTAAAATTGAATAATTCATAATTCTAGAAAGGTGTGCATGTGTGTATTAATTAATTCTCTTCGTAACGAATACTTTCTATTGATGGCCAATATTAGAACTCGCCTTGTGTTACTGATTGGATCGAAGCAGTAATGAATAGAAAAAGAGATTAATTAACAAAATTTGATTGATGTTTCTCATCTAATTAACTGAACTGGTCCAAGGGGAGGTTGTATTGGAACAATAGGTAAGAGTTAGTAATGTCACACATCGGGGATAAACTATTGTTAGTAATGTCACACATCGGGGATAAACCAAATCACTTAGTGAAATTCACCACTTGCTTGGGCCAAAGCTTTTGGTGAACTTAACTTACCGTTTTGCATGCTACACATTGGAAAAGAATTTGATTATCTAGTAATACTAAGTTAGGAAATCATGGGGAACACAATAGGTTAGTTACTCTTCATACTAGTTTAACACTTATCTTAGTTTAAGATTACTTTTCATAGTTGTCACAAAACCCCCTCTTTGGGGAGAATAAGTTGTTTAATAAACTCGAAATGCATTGAGTTCTTTTAAGTCTATCGTATTCCCCGTGGGATTGGACCCTAACTTTGATTAGGTTATATAACTTGACAACTACTCCTTTAGCCTCAAAAAGAAGGTGTAACTTGGACGGCATAAAGATTTTGGCATTGTTGCTGAGGAATACGGTTAGACTTATCTAATTTAAGTAGTTTTTGGAAAGTAATCCCTATTTCTCTCATTTTCCATTTTATTGTTTTTGTTTTATTTCAGGGTACAAGTGCAGTGTATGCCAAATACGCAAAGTCGAGGCATTCCCTTGACTCTGTTTGACCCAGAGTTCTAGACAAGACTAAAAAGGATGGCCCAAGATAATACAAGCAATGCGACAAATGCAACTTCGAACCGGAATGAGAATGAGAATGCAAATAATGACAACCCATCTCCTCTTGAGGACATTGATCCATAGCCATAGGACTTCAATGCTGAAGCTTATCAGTGGAAACCAATATCGGCTGAACCCTATCGCTATGGAGGTTACTGGAGCCATTGTGTTACCGCCACTACCGGCTGACACAAAGTTCGTGGTTTCATGTGGGTTACTTTAGATGTTGAAAAACCATGGATTGTTCGAAGGCCTACCATCAAGGGATCCTCATAGTTATTTAAACAATGTTGCATTTATCTATACGAGTGTGATTGGAACAAAGAATCTATCTATGGATGTTGTGCATCTTTGTGTCTTTCCATTATCCCTGATAGACAATACAACGCTATGGCTATTTGAGCTCCCGTAGAGTTCGATCCCCAGTTGGGTTGAGTTGCAGAAGGCTATTTTAGAGAGGTACTTCCTGAGATCGAAGAAGCTCATGTTGAAAGATCAAATCAACAACTTTGAGCAACTTCCCGGTGACTTGATAAGTATTACATGAGAGTGATTCAAAAAGTTCTTGAGGAGTGTTCCTGACCACAAAATCTTTGATAATGCCTTGGTGAAGATCTTTATCATGTGCTACATGAGAATAGTCAAGCATGTGCTGATATCATCATGGGGGCATGTTCTTGGATAAACCATTTTCAAGGATTGCTGAGAGGATGGAAAAGGTGGTCATGAAAAATTGTGTACCAAAAGTTCGTGCGCTATCAGTATTGGTTCAGAAGAAGCTAAAATGAATGAGGAGATTATGCAAGAGCTTGTCCAAATCCATATATGTATAGAGGTGATGATGAAACAGAATCAGGAATGAGTTAATGCAGTCGTTCATCAGACTCTACAAGTACTTATGTATGAGGATCCCTACGAAGAGGAGGAAACTTGCTTCATTGTTGATCAGATGGGAGGTTTGCGGACCAACGCCCAAGGGTCCAATCAGGACTATTGGTGCCAAGGTCAAGGAAACTAAGGTTGAAACTATAATAGAGATGGTCCTTTGAGAGACAACCATGGAGGTTACTACAATAGTAATAGGGGCCAAGACAGAGATGCAGATTGGGGTCACAGAGATGGATACAAAAATGATCCTTATATGCCACCATACAACCGTGATACTGGTGCTAATAGTTTCAGAGTTGAGTAGATGTTTGACCACCTGTTGATGAAAGTTGAGACATAAGATGAGACCTTGAGGGGGATGAAATCTAAAATCTCCAGCATAAATCAGAAAATTAAGTTTTATTCTATTGCTATAAAACAACTTAACCAATAGTTTGTTAGAGTGTCAAACTCAACTCAACTAGCATCAGAGAGGTATGCTATCTCACAACATGATTCAGAATCCAAAGGATGAAGGACAGTGCAAGGCGGTTACTACTTGTGGTGGTAAGAGTACCGTTGATCCTCCCATGCCAGTAGATGATAATGATGTTTTAGAGAAGACAGTTAAGGTCAAAGATGCTAATATTAGATATGATCTTGTTGAGGATGTGAAGAGTGATGTTGCAGAGGCACCGCAGAAGCTAAAGTTCATTCCCAGACCTCCTCCTCCCTTCCCTTAAAAAATTAAAAAGAAGAAAAAGGAGGGCAAGGTCAAACACTTTCTCTCCATGGTGGAACAACTCTTCATTAACATTCCTTTCATTGAGGCATTGGGGAAGATTCCAGGGTATGCAAAGTTTATGAAAGACCTGGTTACAAAGAAGCTTATTGTGAGTTAGGAGCTCTCCCAGGAGCTTCAACATTGATGTGCAATTTCCATAAGGTCCTTAGTGCAAAATCGAGAAGATCTCGGCGCTTTCATCATACCATGCACTATTAGAGATGTGGAGTTCGCAAGGGAATTGTGTGATCTTGGTTCCAGCATAAATTTAATGCCCCTTGCGGTCTTCAAAAAGCTAGGACTGGGAGCCCCTATTCTGACGAGCATCCAGTTATTGATGGCTGTCCACACGGTAAAGAAGCCTGGGAGGATACTCGATGACATACTCGTCAAAGTTGAGAAATAAATTTTCCCTGCAAACTTTGTGATCCTAGATTGTGAAGTCGACTTCAAAGTCCTAGTCATCTTTGGAAGACCCTACCTAGCTACTGGTCGAGCACTAGTGGATATGGAAGTTGGCCAACTCATGTTTAGATTGAATGACGAAGTAGTTGTCTTCAATAACTTTCAGTCAATAAAGAGGCCAAGCGACCTGAAGAAGGATGTTTAGGCACTTGGTGAAGTCTAAGTAACAAAGTTGTCCGAGTCGTGCTACGACAATAAAACAGGCGCTACTTGGGAGGCAACCTAAGACATTTGATGTAAAAGTTGCAATGGTGTTTTGTTTTTAGCTTTTGGACTTATATGTGGTTTAATTTTTTGCATTTTGGTTGTAATTTTGGACATTGGACTGGTTGTATATAGGGTAACAGTGTGTTCTATGAAGAATGGGCAGGTACATAACTCAGTCAACCATCCGCAGCTGAAAAGATATCAAGAAGCACTTCTATGACCCATACACTATCTTGTAGAACACTTCCATAAAACAAAAAAAAAGTAGCATTCTAGTCCACGAGCTAGCTTTACAATCCATAGACAAAACTATGGGTCGTGAATAGGGCTCACGGACCCAAATAAGTTGTCTGACTTTTGACTAATTGTTAGGGTTTCTATGAGTCATGGACTGGTTTGTGAAACCCAGTCCTCAAAATTAGGATTTGGGTGTTCCACGATATCATGATTTATGGGCCATAAAAACATCAACAACCCATAATCGGGGTTTCGTAGAACTCAGGCTCATTAATTTTGGCCGACCTGATCAAACTATAAAAGGATGACGTCAAATTAATTTGACCCCATTTTCCCCTAAAATTACATAAAAAACACGACAAACGCTTCCCTTGTCCTTCGATCATCGACGACTGGCCATCTACCATATTCCAAAAAACTTTCTGAAAAGTCTAGGGTTCTACCTCTTCAATTCCTCTTGAAAATTCTACATCTTGTTATTCAATTTGGTAAGTTCTTGGGCCTAAAAATCTTTTTAAATACCAAAAATTATGTGATTAGGTTGAAATTAATTGATGGTTATGGTAATCCAATGAATGAACCTGTGTATGCCATTGTTTTATTTAAGATTGAATTATGAAAAATAGGTGCCTATATGTGAATATGTGTAAAAGCAAAAGATTTATGTTGATGGCCTTGTCTTTATTTTTGAATGATGTGTTTGAAATCCATGTAGTCACATATCGTTTGAGTTTAATTGACAATGTGCATGAAAATTTTGTGTGTGATGAGATGTGTGTATAATCTGATGCTAATTTATTCTAACGTGGTAAGTTGGTTTAGGGAAAACATGTGAAATGACATTCAATGGGGCATATGAAAAAAATTTCATGTGGCGTGTTGGGTTATTAGGATAAGTCATGCGGGGATGTGTGTGTATTGCTTCGATGCTGAAAAGTATTAATGAAAATGTCATAGGGGCTTTTTATTGATAGGCTTAGATATTCCCCCCACTGGGTTTTCCAATTCACGAGGATCTTTTACAGCCCATGGAAATTTCTACGAGTCGTAATTTCCCCTCATATGAAAATCATGAAACTTAAAGTTTCTGAGAATTTATTAGACGAGACCTTCTATGAGTCGTAGAATATTCTACAACTCGTAGACTAGTCTCATAGATCCCTGCCTACAAAAGTTTAAATACTAGAATACATCTATGACTCATAGATTCTTCTGTGTGTTGTGCCTAGTCTCGTAGATGCTATTCTAGTAAGAAAAAATTGTGGACGCTATTTCTACGAGAGCCTTCTACGGCTTGTAGTTTTCACTACGGCCCGTAGAAGTTCCTTCGTAGTTCCTTCTGTGACAAAGTCTGATATAATATTTCTTTTCGTTTCTTGACTTGTGGGGCTAACCATGTATGTTAAATGTGTATGTTTCAGGTACTACATCTCCAAAGCCGAGATGTGATGAGATTCGATCCATGTATAGGAGGCTAAGGGATGACACCTCACGGGAGAAGGATACCCTCGAGACTAGTTGATCCATTGAGGAGCTTAGCATCTGACCTGACCCGGATGATGATAGACCATAAACGCTGGCTGCCACTAGACCTGGCTAGGCCCAGACCCAGGATATTGTTGTTCAAACTCCCTAATTTGACGAGGGAGGCAACAATAGTAGCAGCTCCATTCAGATGACTCCGTCTAGAGAGAAGTCAGATTCGGAGTTAGGATCTGGCGACTAGTCACAGACAAAGTCCTCTGCCGCATCACTTGAGACATAACCTTCACCTCTAGACGCTCTCACTAGTCATTGGTATGTTGAGGGCATGCAGGACACCTACATAGAGGTGTACAAAGGGATGAGCGGGGCGAACCAGCCCACTCAATGTTTTAGGAGACCAGATCATTCCATCAAGACTAGAAAGTTTCCCTGGTCCCTAGGACACCGCCAGCAGATATGGGCTCCAATGGTTGGACAAAGCACCAGAGAAGTACTCCCTGACCATGTTTAGGGAGTTCTACGCATCCTACGCCGCCACAGTACTCAATACTCTTCCCAAAGGGAAGAATCCCCTTGCTCAACCCAGGATGACACACACTAGAGTGAGGGACTTATAGGTGGACATTTCATAGACTACCATCCATTGTATGTTGTTCGAGCCCGAGTTCCCAACCCTCAGATCCATAATATAGTTTGATTGTTGATTGGGGTAGACCAGGGACAAGGGTCTAATGAGAGACCAGAGCCGCAGAGCTAGCTTGGTGAGATAGTTTGTAGCATAGATACCAGAGCAAGGCCCCGACCTTGGATGGATAGCCACCTCATTAGAGCCTTTTGTGAAGGCTTACCTTAGCTTCCCCACAAAATATTTGTGGGCCATCGTGAGGTCATAGATCTGGCCGATGCTTGTAGATAACACTTTCACACCAGACTATACTGTTATCATTGCCAGCAGCTTGGCTGGCTATGAGATTAATTAGGCCAACCTCATCGCAGATAAGATCAACGAGGCGGCCATGAAGAGGTCTACCACCATCCCCTTTCCTTACTTGATCTACAGACTGCTTAGAGTCAGGGGTGGAGAGTCTACATCAGCTGGACTCACCGACTAAGGTCCAACACACTCTAGATGCTACCTAGTGGAACGTTGGTGAACACCGCACCAGTCAGCTTAGAAGCCCAAGATGTGCGTAGTCGAGCCACCTTTTAAGATTCCACTGACCACCACTGTTGCTTCTTCTATCAAGGAGAGGCCCCCACAAATTAAGATAGATGTAGAGAGGGGGCCCACTACTACTACTCCTGCACCACAGGCCATTCCCATACGAAGGACACCCGCTGACATAGTTTATGTGTTGGCGGCGTCCATTTAGGTCATGGCGCAATGACTAGCCTACACTGATTCCCAGTTGACTTAGTTAGTTTAGCAGATTAGGCCCTGGGTATACCAGGCGATTATAGAGTCTGATGGATGCATGTAGGTATACGGATCAACTTACAGTCATGGATGCCCATATTGACGCTTTTGAGTTGCAGGTCCATCAGAGCCTATGTACCACACAACCAACAAATATGATGGCCCTACTGAAGGAGATCCAGCAGCTTCGAGCCGACATGATAGCGGCTTTGGCCGCACCAGTTGCATTCCTACAAATTGTGCCTGCCGGTGGTGGATTTGTTTGCTCCTTAGGAGTCTTCACAGCCTTTCCATAGGAAGAGGCCCTATACATATGATGATCTAGATGTAGCGAGGTTGCATATGGGGCATATAGAGGTGCATGAGCTAGAGTTTGTCATGATGTAGTTGAGGCGGGAGGAGGAGTTGAGGAAGGCTCGAGAGCTCGAGATGGTGAGGGGTGCTGGCCCCTCCGATCTTGGTTCTACCACTGAGTAGGCCACCAGGCAGGTTAAAGGTAGCCAAACTTAGACAGACACCGTCATTTAGGCGCCCAAGTATGTTTATTTTGACCCCTGTTTTTCATTTTGCATTTTTGGTGTGCATTGAGTACAATGCACCTCTTTTTTAATAGGGAGTGGGTAGTTATAGGCCTTCGTGAAGTCTGAGTAGCCTTTGCTTATAACTTATCCCAAATGTTTAAACATAGGGATTTTCTTGCATGTGTTCTTTTTCCCCATGGATATTTCATTTCTGTTGAACCGGCATGTTTAGGATGTGCAGATAGTATTAGCAGCATATAGTATTGATATCTATGGCATATATGTGTCTTTGTGCTTTTGTGAAAAATAATACCCATCATATTTTTGTGAGTTAGTCTAGATAGAAACCATGCATATTTAATTTTGTTGATAGTTCTTGTTCTGATAAATTAGGATAAAATTTAGATGAAAATCATGATCTAAGAGTCGTTGTTCATAGTGTAATCAATGCCATGTGAGTGTAATCTTACTTTTCTAAATTCATGTATTATGTTTCAAATTAGAACTTACCCTGTTTCACTGACTTAGACTGTAAGTTAGTTGATTAGGATAGGATCCTAGGTTTTTGTTCATAACAGTTCACTTAGCTTAAACAACCAACCAAATGTATGAAAAATCCCTTGATCTTAATGTTTGAGCCTCACATTACCTTTTCTTTGTAAAAACCTAAGTTACCTTGCCTTGTTAGATGTAAAATCCTTAAATTGGCCCTGGTCCTTCCTTGAGCATTAATGTGCAACTAGACTAAGGCAAAAAGCCTATGTTGCGGGTGGCTACTGAAAGTGGCCCCGGTTCCTAGACTGGATATTGTGCACCTCGATTCAGGCCAAAAGACTAAGTTGAGGGTGGCTGGTGTAAGGGTAAACACAAAAGGAGGGGGAAAATAGTGATACATGGAAAAATAGATAAAAATGTGCACCAGGTGCAAGAAAGATGAGTGATGTCTAAGCAATGAACTAAAAAGAAAAATGCTCTCAAAATACAAGGCAAAAAGCTAAAAAACGAGAATGAGGCACCCAGAAAAGCTTGAAATAGGAGAAGAGAGGATGAGATTAAAAATAACACTGTTGGTAGGGCAAAAGTGTAAGAAAAGGTAGTGTCAAGGAGGGCCTTTAGTCACTATGTTCCCAAAATATCTTACCAAAGCCCTGTGATCCTATGTTACAACCTAGTGAAGTCCTAAAATGATCCTAGTCCAAGTAGCCAAAGGTCATAGTCACGTGTGTAGGGATAAGCATATGGTATTGAGCATGGTATTTAAATGTCTCTTGTGAGAGCGAGTGATTTTGCATAGTCCCAAGCATTGAACCTGAAAATATCATTATGAGTGACATATGGGACTTCATCTGTGAGGGCACTTGCAATGCATTGTTAACATTAGACTAACTCAGTGATTATGACTTGTTTACAATTACCTTGCTTGTCATAGTTGCACTATCACATGCATTGATCCGTGTTGGTTTGCTGGATAGCTATCTAAGGTGTTTTTAAAGTGGTGTGGGTATCTGTGCTTGTGTTTGTTGTGATGTATGCCATTAGATAGAGGTCTGTGCATTATTACGCTGCTTATGTAGATTGAGTCCATTGTTTGAGGACAAGTAACAAATTTTAAGTTGAGGGGTGTTGATGTGTTGTCAAAATACAATACTTTTAATGCTTAAAACATGGAATTTTGTGTGTTCTCAATGCGATGTTAGTATATTCAATGAGTTTTTATGTTTATTTTGCTAGATTATAGGGTTGGCAGAAGTTTTAGGCTAAGTGTGCAGAATTTGCTGAAATAGAGGTTTCACGAGATCTTTTATGGGCTATAGAGAATTCTATGGGCTATAAAGATGATTTTGTGCACAATTCTAGTGAAGGGTGATTTTTTGAAACTAAGTCTACGAACATGCAGACGAGCTGTAGAAGTTAATACAAGCCATAGACTTGGTGTGGTGCCCTGAGGATAAGAAAGTGGGAGTTGCTGAAAATTCATCAGACAAAACTTCTTACGAGCTATAGAACTTTATATGGGCTGTAGTGGGATATTGTAGAAGTCAATCCGAGATTTGAAGAAACAATACAAGAAAGCTCGACTACGAGCCATAAATTGTTACACGGTCCATAGAAGCTGCCATAGAGTCTGCAAACTAGTTATCTTATTCTATTTTGGTATTGTAAGTTAAACACTAGAAATAGATTTTTGGGTTATTTTTGAGAAAGGAACAGGAGAAGGAAATGATAGAACAATAGAGAGTTTGAGTGAAACACTTGTAAAACTTTATTTCGTCTTTTGATTTCAATCTTGTTATTCTTAGTGAAGAGTTTGGATTCCTTATGCTTAACTCTCTTGTGTAAGTGCTCAATTATGTTATTCAAATTCATAATTCTTGCATTCACAGTGATCACGTGTCACACCCCGGGAGGGTACCCTTGGTGTGGCTGGCACTCAAATACTATGGCTAGTCCCCCGAGCAAAACACTTGGTGTCATCGTCACATAAACTCAACAGTGGAAGAATAACTCAGATATCAGGCATCGTATGAGTAAAATAAAACTCTACTTTATTATAAGTTCGAACGAAATGAGTTTGGAATACAAAACACTCAGTAAAATCCTCTACTCTGTGTCGATGAAGCCTCTAGTCAACAATCTAGATGGTGCCACGATAGCCATGGACGCCCAAAATCAAAGAAAGAAAGAAAAAAAATAATATAGTAAATCAACTCATAAGATCAAAGAGCTCCTCCAAAAAGAAAAGAGGGCTCATCAACTATGGAAGTACATAATCTTTACCTTAATGATGCGCAGGATGAAGTCCTCTATCACCTATATCTACATCATAACATGATGGAGGTCCAAATAGACGTTAGTAAATGGAATATACTGGTACACAAAAAAGATCAAGAAATAAGGTTCAACTTACTCATCTAGACTCAACAAGTCATGCTCTACTTAGTACATACAAGTTTAAAGTAATTCATGCTCTTTTAAAAGTATGCTCAGTAAACATTAGACATAGTTAAAAATTTCATGCTCAATCAATGTTTCTTAGGAGTTTCTCTTAACCGACATCCAATCCAATCACCATAAGTTTGGTGATGCACAACGAAGGTGATGTTGTTGCCACGCCCATCTTAAACTTGCCACGGTAAAGGATGTTCAACCTCTCTCTTAGATCCATAATAAAAGTCCACTTGCGGGACAAGAGTTGCAAGAATGAGTTGTACGATTATCCTTTGCTGGCAACGTAGTGCTGTGGGTTAAAGTATAGTTTACTCGCTTCCAACTCGGTGCTCGATAATCTTCCCAAGACTAAAACATGCTCAACTCATCAATCAACTCAAATCTCAACCTCATTGGGTCATCGCATCTCAACTCGTCTTATGTCACTCATCAATTCATCCAACCAATGCAAACCATCAAACTCAACTCAGACTCAAATGGTCATTTAAATTCACTCAATTTGACTCATCATGTAATGTAAGCAAGATAATCATGTACGGTGATGTATGTGACTCAATGCAACATGTTTCTCATGCTCAATCATACTCAATTTACTTAACTCAAATACTCAAATTACTCAACTCAAATACCCAATGGCATGCATAAGATTTCACAAAATCATGTAATTTAGGGTTTATGCTATCAAGTATGAAATACATATGTGAATCTCCTATCAATAATCATGAAATACAATAATTATCTCATACAACGTCAGAAGGATTCATAAGAATTACCGAAAATTTGGTAATTGTTTGAAAAATATTAAACCTAACTCATTGTTTCTCAAAATTGATTCATGTAAAGAAATGGGCATGTGAATGGATGTAGTTCCACACTCTGGTAAGCCTTACATGCCAGGAAATGGAAGAAACAATAAAACCTCAATCGATACTCATACTTGAAATAGAAACCCTAGCTTCTTCTCCCTTCTCTAGTGCTCTTAAGAAATTCCAAGTGTGGAGAATGATTAATGATACACCTAGGGTTTGTTTTAAGGCTTTATTCAAGCCTAAAATGACCAAGGATTTATTAAATAGAAGTCAGAATGGAAAAAAATATCCCTCATTAGAACTGTCGTCTGAGTCGTAGACCATTCTACAAGTCGTAGACCATTCTACCAGCTGCAGACCACCCACTGTAAACTAGTTGCCTAAAAATCTGAGTTACTGGAAGCTGGCATGAAACGCTTCTCTACCAGCCGTAAACAATTTTATGTGTCATAAACTCCTCTCATAAATAGAGGGGCTTGGACACTTGAGGTACTGGAATGTTTTAAGAAACCTCCTCTACGAGTCATGAAATACTATGAGTTGTATACTATTTGGTATATAGGCCTCAGACATAGAAAATTTCACCAAGTCATCTAGGGTTTCACGAGACCCTTTCTACTGGTCGTAAACCTATCCTCGAGTCGTAAATGGTTCTCGTGACCTTCCTCTATAGCTTTTCTCAGTCTTTTCTCGGTAACCTTTGCCCATTCACTCTAGATCAGGTAGAAAGAAATTTAGGGGTGTTACATTATCTCCCCTTAGGATCATTCGTCCTCGAATGAAGAGAATTCTAGGGATTTAGGTCAAGGCATGAATCTGCTTTGGAATTTAAAAATAAACTAGTTGTCACCTCACCCATGCAATCAAAATGAGGCTTCTTTTCTGACTTGTAACATTGATTCCAGCTCTAGAAGTGATCTCGGACAATCCCTCCAATCATCAGCAATTGAGCTTCCATCTCTGGACTTTATGAGAGTGTTAGAGATTAAGAAGTTGTACTGAGTGTTGTTTATCACACAGGAATGGGAAGTAGAACTCACTCTAGACTGCCTGTCCTGGATATCCTGATGATATTTGGAGTCCCATAAATTGGTTGTTTTAGCAAACATGGACCTGCAACCTCCATCATGTGAAAGGCGAGCACATTGTTCACGAACCCGAGCCTTCACCCTAACCAGAGCTTGCATACATTTTAGTGTCATCTTAGCTTGCTTACGAACATTTTGACCCCTTATTAATGCTTGAAGCTTAACTATCCCTTCAACGTAATTAGTGCCAAAACATGTAGAATGTAAGACTTCATACATATACAAAGTTTGATACCTTGATGTATGTATCTTAATGTAGCTACTTTTAGATGTTATTTAATGTATGTTTCTTAGTATAACTACTTTGAGATGTTTTTTTAAGTTACTTAGATACTTTATAAGAATTTGGTACTTTGACGCCCTAGCCTGCACACCACCGCCCTAGCCTCCACGCGTCGGTGTACGACGACACCCTTTCTCAACTATCCTAACAATGTCTCAGCCCAAGCAAATGTCGTTTCTGCCAAAATAAAATAATGATTCGCCGAATAGACGACGAAATTTCAGCAAAAAAGGAGGGATACAACATGAGGACTTCCCAGGGGGTCACCCATCCTAGTTCTACTCTCGCCCAAGCACACTTGACTTCGGAGCTTTGATGGGATCCGGTGTATTAGTGCTGGTATGATCGCATCCATCATTCCTAGCACTCTTAATTCAATTAAGCCGCATTCCTCCCAACGCCCTAGCCTGCACACCACCGCCCTAGCCTCCCAGTGCATTAGTGCTAGTATGATCGCATCCATCATTCCTAGCACTCTTAATTCTATTAGACCTCATTCCTCCCGACGCCTTAGCCTGCACACCACCGCCCTAGCCTCCACACACCGGCTATGGCGATGCCCTTCTTCAACAATCCTAACGACATCTTGGCCCAAGCAAATGTCGTTTCCGCCAAAATAAAATAATGATTCGCCGAATAGACGATGAAATTTCAGCAAAAAAGGAGGGATGCAACATGAGGACTTCCCAGAGGGTCACCCATCTTAGTACTACTCTCACCCAAGCACGCTTGACTTCTGAGCTTTGATGGGATGTGGTGCATTAGTGCTGGTATGATCGCATCCATCATTCCTAGCACTCCTAATTCAATTTAACCTCATTCCTCCCGACGCCCTAGCCTGCACACCGCTGCCCTAGCCTTGCGGTGCATTAGTTCTAGTATGATCGTATCCATCATTCCTAGCACTCTTAATTCTATTAAACCTCATTCCTCTTGACGCCTTAGCCTGCTCACCACTGCCCTAGCCTCCGAACGCCGGCGTGTGGCGATACCCTTCTTTGACAATCCTAACGACGTCTCGGCCCAAGCAAAAATCGTTTCCGCCAAAATAAAATAATGATTTGTCGAATCAAAAATTTTCAGCAAGTAAAACAATCAAACAGTCAACAAATCACTTCAATACTCACTCAATCTCTAGAACTCTATCGTCTATCATATTGAGAATAAAAGGAGAACTCAAGGAATGGGAATTTAAGAATTTAGAGGAAAGTTATTACCATCAACTCTCTCATTATCAGAAGGCAGGAACAAATGAGGGTATTTGGCCTTCATGTCCTCTTCCGTGTCCCAAATAGCTTCTTCTACAAATTGGTTCCTCCGCAATAGTCTGACAGATGCAATCTCCTTGGTTCTTAGCTTGTGAACCTGACAATCAAGAAATCCACCCAATTATTAACCTCAAACACTAAGTCTCTTCTTCTAACATCAATGTAAGATTTCCGTCGACCTTGTGTAGTCCTCAACCTTTATTAAATGATCTTCACCTTCTCCGTAGCTTGGTGAACCATGCCTGGTCCAATCAACTCTGCTTCACCTACCTCAAACCATCCAATCGGTGACCTGCACCTCCTCCCATAAAGTGCCTCATATGAGGCTATCTGAATGCTCGAATGGGAGCTATTAATGTAAGCGAACTCGATCAAAGCAAGTGGTCATCCGAATTACCATTAAAGTCGATGACGCAGGCTCTCAACACATCCTCCAATGTATGAATAGTATGTTCTACTTGCCATCTGTCTGTGGGTGAAAGGCAGTGCTAAGGTGCACCTTCGTACCCAAACCGTTCTAAAAAGATGTCCAAAACTGGGAGGTGAATTGAGCTCTTCTCTCTGAGATGATGGACAAGGGGAATCCATGTAATCTAACAATCTCCTTTATGTAGAGTTGGGCATAATCCTCTGCAGTGTCAGTCGTCTTTACTACCACGAAGTGAGCAGATTTAGTCATCTTGTCAACTATCACCTAAATTGAATCACGTTGTTTGTAGGACCTTGGTATGCCTGTGACAAAGTCTATGTTAATCATCTCCCTTACCACTCTGGAATCTCAAAGTTCTAAGATACTTTTTATGGCCTTTGGTGCTCAACTTTAACTTGTTGGCAATTCGAGCCCTTGGAAACAAACTCAACAATGTCTCTCCTCATTCCACTCCACCAGTAGACTTTTCTCAAGTCATGGTACATCTTATTAGACCCTAGATAGACGGAATATCTAAAACTATGGGCCTCGGCCATGATTCTCTCTAGAACACCGTCAACATCTAGAACACACAATCTGCCACGATACGTCAATACTCCATATCTACCAAACTCCTTCTCTTTCATTCAAGCCTACTTCTAAGCTTTAAGGTGCTATTCCTAAGATGATCATATTCATACAAAGCTAATCCCCAATACTCAGCTCTATATTTGAAACCCTTACTATGAAGTCTTCAATAGTCTATCATCCATACTCATATAATAATAACCACACATTTAAGCCTATCACCCTAACCACTTTAACTATATCTTAGAATTTTTCAAGCCTACATAGCACTTCTACCTCCATCATTCAATGAGCATCAACTCAATGACATCCCAACATACTCTTACTGATCTATTACACATATTAAGGTCTCGACTTTCCCCTCTTCTCTATCTCTATCCCTATATGACACAACTTTAACACTAATGTCACAATAAGGATACATTCACTCCTCCTCATCAACCCTCATTCTTAGTCTACTATTATCAACATCACTATTTGGACATGGAGGAACACATCATTTCCCCTTTATGTCAAAGGTCGTCTCTCAAAATTTGCGAATCAATTCACCTTTCTAAGCTATATGTACATATCTCCGCACAGTCAGGGGATCACTATCCACAAGAATATCTTAAACAATTTTGCTATACTATAGTCACATATGTATAAATACCAAATAAGACTCCCTTCGAAGATACCACTCTTACCTTCTTCTTGTCTCTATGGAAATCCTTTTATATTTGCTATTCTTATTGACGTTCATAACCACTTTCCACAACTCTTACAATCTAACCCCTTCTTGCCTGCTAACACTCAATTTCTGTGCTCCTATAAATTCATTTGCATAAGACTTAGACTATCATGGAAAACTCATTGTCATGCATCCATAAGCCCAGCTCGTCTTATTTACTAAGGATGACAAAGAATGCTTACATCAACGTACTCCACATTGAAAACTCAAAATACTATCTAGATTCATATAACAGGCATAGCTTAGAGCTTCACACATCTTTACACAATCATGGGTACACATCTCAAGCCTCTTCTTATCTATTGAGCTATCCTCGTTTCACTAGCCTTGCCTAAGAGGAACTTGTACCCTGCCCATAGTATCACTTTTCGTACAAATTAGCATCTTCATACTCTATGGCAAGCCTCTTAGAGAAAATCTCTAACTAATACTATCACTCTCATGATACTATCTCCTCTTTCACACTACTGCTCAAAATTCAAGCTTAGCGTCCAGTACTAACATGTGCATCACATACTCCCTCATATTATACGAACTTGTAGCTACTAGGAAAATATTTGGGGAACATAAGCCCACTAAAATCTCATAGTGAGTATTCAATCAACACATCCCTTCCTCAAAACTCAATACCACCAACTTATTCATTATGTCTCATTATTTGACTAAGCTCATAACTCGATAAATCTCATGAACTCTCACTTACAAACATAAGCCTAGTTTAGATCTATCACATTTAAAGCACTCTGTTTCGCTATTCAGCATCTATACTTCACCCTCAATAGTATGAATACTACAACACATCAACATAATCCTGTTTATAGTCTTGAGCATGCTCGAACACATTCTGATAATAACTCTTTCAATATACGTCATCATAAAAATCAAAGGGTACTTACTACTCTTTCCTCAAAACTTATTGCAATCGACTCATCACCCCATTGCATACCTAAAAGATAACAACTCTAGTTACAACCCTCAATCAACTATTACTCTCACTATCTCATCCTTTCCTTAATCAACTCTTCTTGGAAGCATGATCACAATTATGCAAACGCATACGCATGAGTTAGAAAGGAGTTCTCGGAGAGTTTTAACTCTATCACATGAATCTGAATCTGAAAGAAATGGAACTTTTCCTAATGTCCTATAGCCTCCTACTTATAAAGTGTGGTGCACAACACACTCATAAATAAGATTCTACTAGACATGACTACATAGACGCCCTATGACACTTGAACTTTGTATTTTGATACCAAGTTTGTCATATCCCAGAGGGTACCCTTGGCATGGTCGGCACTTAGAGACTATTGCTAGTCCCCAGAGCGGACCATTTGGCCTCATCGTCACATCAACTCAACAACGGAAGAATAACTCATATATAAGACATTATATGAGTAAAATAAAACTCTATTCTATTGTAAGTTCCAATGAAATGAGTTCGGAATACAAAACACTCAGTAAAATCCTCTACCTAGTGTCTATAAAGAATCTACTCAAAAATCTAGATGGTTCCATGGCAAGCCATGGACACTCCTAATCAAAGAAAGAAAGAAAATAAATATACTAAATTAACTCATAGGATAAAAAAGCTATTCCGAAATGCAAAAAGGGCTCACCAACTCTAGAAGTGTACTAATCAGGACCACACAATGCGCGAGCTGAAGTCCTCTATCACCTGTATTTGCATCATAAAATGATGCAGGTCCAAATAGATGTCAGTACAAGGAATATACTTGTATGACCCTAAAAAAAGGAGATTGTTGTGATCACTTTTCTTGTTTGAATCTTTAAGAAATTTGCTTTCACAAATGGGGAAGAAACTATTTTAGAACACTAGAAATATTTTATTCAGAATTAAAACATAAGAAACTTCAGTATGGTAGGACACAAATTGGGAGAATTTGCACGTAAAATAGCTCAAGAAATAAGGCTCAGCTCACTCATCTAGACTCAAAAACTCATGCTTGACTCAGTACATGCGAGTTTAAAGTAATTCATGCTCTTTTAAGAGTATGCTAGGCAAACATTAGACTCAGTTTAAAATGCTATGCTCAATCAATATTCCGTAGGAGTTTCTCTTAACAAACATCCAATTCTATCACCTTTAGTTTGTTGATGCACAATAAAGGCGACATCATTGCCACGCCCATCCTAAACATTCCACGGTAAAGGATGATCAACCTCTCTATTGGATCCATATTAAATGTCCACTTGCAGGACAAGAGTTGCAAGAATGAGTTGTATGCCTATCCTACGCTGCTAACATAGTTTTGTAAGTTAAAGTATATGTTTACTTGCTTTTGATTGGCGCTTGATACTCCACCCAAGACTAAAACATGCTCAACTCATCAATCAACTCAAATCTCGAGGTCATTGGATCATCACATCTCAATATGTGTCGTGTTACTCTTTAATTCATCCAATCAATGCAAACCATCAAACTAGACTCAAACTCAAAAGGTCATTTAGACTCACTCAATTTGACTCATTATGTAATGCAAGAAAGATAATCATATAGGGTGATGTACATGATTCAATGCAACATGCTTCTCATGCTCAATCGTACTCAAATTACTCAACACAAATCACTCAATTCAAATGCCCAAAGGCATGCATAGGATTTTATAAAATAATGCAATTTAGGGTTCATGGTATCAAGTATGAAGTACATATGTGAATCTCTTCGCAATAATTCTGAAATATACCAATTATCTTATACAACATTAGAAGGATTTATAAGAATTACAGAAAAAATTTTAATTGTTTGAAAAATAAAAAACCCAACTCATTTCTTCTCAAAATCGACTCATGTAAAGAAATAGGCATGTGAATGGATATAGTTCCACACTATGCTAAGCCTTACATACCTGGAATTAGAAGAAACAATTGAACCTCAATCAATCCTCGCACTTGAATTGGAAACCCTAGCTTTTTCTCCCTTCTCTGGTGCTCTCAAGAAATTCTAAGTGTGAAGAATTATGAATAATACACTTGAGGTTTGTTTCAAGGCTTTATTCAAGCCTAAAATGAACAAGGATTTATTTTTAATAGAAGTCGTAATAGACAAAAATACCCCTCATTAGAATTGCCAACAGAGTCCACGAGACCCCATCTACAAGTCGTAGACCATTCTACAAGCCGTAGACCACCCCTCATAAATTTGATGCCTACATATTTGAGTTACTGGAAGGTTGCACGAAGCCCCACTCTACGATCCGTAAAACATTTTATGGGTTGTAAACTTCTCTTGTAAATAGGGGGTCCTGATACTTAAGTTACTGAAATATGTCATGAGACCTTCTCTACGAGTTGTTGAATACTCTACGAATTGTATACCATTTCATAAATAGGTCTCAGACTTAGAAAATTTTACAAAGGCATTTGGGGTTTCATGAGACCTGTTCTACGAGTTGTAAACCTGTCTACGAGTCATAAATGGTTCTTGTGACAATTCTTTGCAGTTTTTCTCAGTCGTTTCTCAGTAATCTCTTCCCATTCGCTCCAGATTAGGTAGAAAGAAATTTAGGGGTGTTACATCATGAGTAGTTAAATCCACCACCAAGGGAACCATGAAGAACTAACTAGGTAAAATCAGATAATTCGTAATTCTTGAAAGGTGTGCATACATGTATTAATTAATTTTCTTTGTATTGGATGCTTTTCAATGGTGACCGACGTTAGAACTTGCCTAGTGTTACTGAATGGATCAAGGTAGTAATGAATAGGAAAAGAAATTAGTTAACAAAATTCAATTGATGTTTCTACTATAATCAACCGAACCAGGTCACGGAGAGGTTGTATAGGAACAACAGGTAAGGGTTAATAATGTCACAATTTGAGTTTGGACCAAATCACGTAGTAAAATTTGCCCATCGCTTCAGACAATGGGTTTGGTGAACTTAACTTACCATTCTGCATGCTACACAATGGAAATGAATTCGATGATCTGGTAATACTGAGTTAGGGAATCATGGGGAATATAATACTCTAGTTATTCTTCAAATTGGGTTAACACTTGCCTTAGTTTAGGATTAGTTTTCATAGTTGTCATACCCCTCCCCCCCGGGGAAATAAGTTGGTTAATCAACTCAAATTGCATTGAATTCTTCTAATTCTACCATATTCCCTTTGGGACTCGACCCTAACCTTGGTTAGATTATATATCTTTGCAATGGCCGCTTTAGCCTAGAAAAGGAGGAGTAGCTTGGGCGATATCACGAACCCAAGCCTTTCTTGAAGGATCTTCAAAATCGAGCAGTGAATTAGGCTCCTCTGTCTGAGATGATAGACAAGGGGACTCAATGTAGTATAACAATCTCCTTTATGTATAGTCGAGCATAATCCTCTATAGTGTCGATCGTCTTTACTTTTTTAGAAGTGCGCTGATTTTATCATCTGATCAACTATCACCAAAATCGAATCATGTTGTCTTGGGGACCTCGGTAAGTCTGTGACGAAGTCAATGTTGATCATTTCCCATTTACACTCTAGGATCTCAATGTTTTGGGCTACGCCATAAGGGCTTTGGTTCTCAACTTCAACTTGTTGGAAATTTGGATATTTGGAAACAAACTCTACAATATCTCTCTTTTTCCCATTCCACCAGTAGACCTCTCTCAAGTCGTAGTACATCTTCTTTGAGCCTGGAGTGATGGAATATCTGGAGTTATGGGCTTCTGCCATGATCCTTCCTCAGATGCCATCAACGTCTGAAACACATAATCTGTCTTGGTACCTCAATACTCCATCTCCCCCTTTTGTGAAAGCCATTACTCTCTGCTTATGCACATCCACCTTCAATTACAGTAGGATAGGGTCTTGATCTTGCTTCTCCTTCACCTGCACTACTAGTAATGTTGTAGACCCATTTTGCATAAGAAATCCACCTTCACTAGATTCATCAATTTGAACTACTAATCGTGCTAGTCTATAAACCTCTTTGGATAACCCTCTCATCTCTTCCTCCACATGGTGCGGTGCTCCTCATAGACAACCTATTAAGAGCATCAACAACCACATTAACTTTACCTATATGGTAGAGGGTACTCATATCATAGTCTTTGAGCGGCTCAAGTCATCTCCTCTGCCTCAAATTAAGCTCCTTCTGGGTGAATATATATTGCAAGCTATTATGGTCCATAAAGACATCGACATGTGCTCCATATAAATAATGGCATCATCACTTGAGAGCAAATACCACTTCTGCCAATTCCAAGTCATGGGTGGGATAATCCCTCTCATGCACCTTAAGTTGTCTCGGAGCATAAGCAACAACTTTACCTTTCTACATCAACACATATCCCAATCTCACTCTTGAAGCATCAGAATAGATGACAACTACATAAATTCCTTCGGCAAAGGTCAACACTAGTGTCATAGTCAACCTCATCTTCAATTCCTAGAAACTCCTATTGCATTCATCAGACTATTAAAATTTGGCATTCTTTTGAGTCAATCCAATCAACGGTGCAGATATGGAGAAGAATCTATCAATGAACCTACGGTAGTAGCCGGCCGATCCCAAAATACTCTTTATATCTGTAAAAGAGGTTGGTCTAGGCCTGTTCTTTACTGTCTCAATCTTTTGAGTATCCTCTCGAATGTCGTCGCTAGAAACCACATGACCTAGGAATGCCACGGATTTGAGCCAAAACTAACACTTTGAAAACATCGGGTATAACTCCTCATCCTTGATGGTCTGCAAAGCAATTTGAAGGTTATTAGCATGCTCCTCCTCTTTAAGGACCTGGGTTTTGGAACGACTTTACCAAATCCCATGATGTTGGCCCGAGAGAAAATTTGACCAAGTGTCGTTCCATAGGAGGCCTACCCAGCCAGTGTAAAGCCACACAGACCATTTGGCCTTCAGTGGAGAGGTACTTGGCCATAATTTTGGTTACGGGAATTCAACAGAGAATTTCGGACTATGTGAGGACAAAAGGCCACCCACACGGTCTGTTTGGTGTTTCACGGGTCGTGTGGCCCACCGTATGGTTCGCAACTTAAAAGTTTTCTAAAAACAATTACCATCCCGTAACTTTTTCGTGTAAGATTTTTCTAAGTGTCATCACACGGCTCTTGACACGACCCGTATAGCGTCATACGGGCTGTGTAACTGTCTATATGGTACCCCTTTGCTTTAGAAACAATCTAAGTTTTGAGCATCATGAAAAAAAATTTAAGTGTCACCTCACGGGCACTGTTCACGGGCTGTGAAGTGACTTACGGACCATATAGGTGCCAGTGAAGCCATGACAGTCCATATTCCATCTGTGTCATTAATAGCTTTTACGTAATTATGACTTTTTTTAATTGTGTTTTATGACCTTTTTGCCTAACCTAGACCCCTAAATCAGCTGGTACCTTTCTATTCTAATTCATTCTCATTGGAAACACTCTTACACTAAAACTCCCAAAATACTCTCTAAGTCTTTCTCTCAAGACTCAAGCTAGGGTTCGATTGGAGGATTCAAGTTCAAGTTAAATTCTTCTCAAATTCATCTTCCTAATCAAGGTATGTGGGCTTGATTCTTTGTCCCTTTCAACCGGAAGACCCAAAACTCCTTTCAATTAATTTCATGAATTTTAGTTTACTTTTAATGTAGGTTTTCATTATTTGATTTGATTAAATTCAATTGATGTATAGGCTATACTTTATCTATGATTTTATGTTATTTTAAGCCCTATTATGATGATTTACATTGAGGTTATGAAGTTATGAAGATTCATGTCCCCTTTAAATGTTGAAATATGCATGGGTGATTTACATTGTGAATTTAATTATGGCTTTACTTCAATTTTATATTATAATGTTAATTTTTCTTGAATCTATATCACTCTTGCCGTTCTCACATCATGTATTGCATTTGCGTTCATGAACATTGGTCTTTAGGGAAATTATTAAGTGGGTAAAACCCAATTATATTTTATGAAATGATTTGATATGATCTTGATAAGATAATGGTCAAGGCAAGAACGTGATCACATATATGTCAATGATTATGGATTTTGAGCATTTTGGGTGCTTGCACCATTCCGTATTTGTAATCGAGCTAGTCCTATGCATAAATATTATAACTACAAGCTATGATTTGGCATGTGAGCCTAAATGTGCATTGATCGAATTTGAAATGATTATTGCCTTTTTTAAATTATGTATATATATATATACTATATGTATTCTCGTGGGATGTTGACTTAGCATTGATGGATTGGGAGTGTCAGGGCTATCCCAAAGGGTCCTCTTCCTTTCCTCGAACTATGTGCCTAGCACATGTTATGAAAATTCTATTCGAAATGGGATATGTTCCCACAAGGAAGGTTGCTTCATACGAAATGGGATATATTCCCGTAAGGTGAAGTATTATGATATGATATGATAGATCCTTTCCAAAATGGGATATGTTCCCGTAAGGAGGTTGCTTCATACGAAATGGGATATGTTCCGGTAAGGAGGGTGCTTCATACGAAATGGGATATGTTCCCGTAAGGTGAAGTAGGGTTTACCTTTTGCAAGGAGACCACTTTTGTACTGGTGAGCGGATTTCATCGGGATTCCAAGTACTAGCTCATTTGGACTTACACATGTCGCTTGAGGTCACATCCCCACTAAGTATGAACTTCGTTGCATTCATGCATCATGAATTTTAATACTTTTTCCTATACTATATGCCTTTGTCCTCTAACATTGAAATGCAGGTTGATAAGATATATGCATTGCATATCCGCATGCTTAGTACATTCAAATGTACTAATGCATACTCTATGCCTACATGATTTTACCATGTAGGGGCTGAGCGCTACAATCATCCATCGTTGGACGAATAGCTCAAATTTTGAAAGTTGAACTTGTGGTGAGTCCCATCTTCCAAGGACGAGCCACCTTCCTCTGTCTATGTTATCCTATGTCTACTTTCTTATTTGAGGGTGAGCCGGAGACATGTCTTAGCCCCCACTCCATCTTATAACTAGAGGCATTGTTGGACATCTTGTAAATTCTCGTAGAATTTTATATTTATATTTTATGTGATGTGTTCAGAGCTTATGTTATTAGTTACCTTTTTTAAGCTTATGTTATTGGTTACCTTTTTGAAATGGCCATTATGGGTCAAGTACGGTCATATGTCATGTTGGCATGTTTGGTGTGGATGTATGGAAGGTCCTAAGTCCCATTTGTCCCCATAGCGTGAGTCCTACATACCCACCCCTTAGTTCTTATATGCTATGTGCTATGCGAAACCATGTGAATCCCTTTCCCCTCAATGTCCCCATGGCGTTAGTCTTACTTACCCATCCCTTAGTATTATGTGATTATTATTTGATTGCGCTTCCAAACAGATGATATAGACTTGGATACTTCAAGGCTTTTTTGGGGACTCTCGAGTTTCTATTCGCCTTGTCACATTTAGACCCTAGTCTTCGGCCGTGACATCCTCATCTCTGGAATACACAAAAATATTGTCAATAAAGACAATGTCGAACATGTCAAGGTACTGCCTGGATACTTTGTTCATCAGGTCTACAAAGGCCGCATGTGCATTTGTCAACCCAAAGGACATCACCAAGAACTCAAAATGACCATATCAAGTTTGGAAAGCCGTCTTTCGAATGTTACATTCACTTTAACTAGTGATTGATGTTGCCCAAGATATACCTCCTTTATAAAGGCTAATGCGATCATTGTGATGATAGATAACCTACCCAAGGTTAGGGTCGATCCCACAAGGAATAGGGTAGGCTTAGAAGAATTCCAAGCAATTCGGGTGGATTAACCTACTTATCTCCCCAAGGGAGGGGGGTTGTAAAAACCATGGGAAGTAATCCTAAACTAAGACAAGTGTGAAATCAGTATGAAAAGTAGGGTATTGTGTTCCCCATGATTCCCTAACTCGGTATTACCAGATAATCGAATGCTTTTCTAGTGTGTAACATGCAGAATGGTAAGTTAAGTTCACCAAACCCTTTGATCCAAGTTAGAGGCAAATTTCACTACGTGATTTGATCCATCCCTACAGTGTGACATTACTAACCCGTACAATGTCCCCTTGATCCAATTGGTAAATTAGATGAGAGACATCAATCGAATCCTGTTAATTACTCGCTTTTCCTATTCATAACTACCTTGATCCAGTCTGTAACATTAGGTGATTTCTAATGTTGGCAACTGTTAAAAAGCATTCAAACCGGAGACAAAATACATGCACATTTTCCAAGAATTACGAATTATCCGATTTTAACTTATTAGTTCTTCATGGTTCCCACAACCCTAGTTGTGAACTTAGCTATTCATTATCAGTGTACATACAAGAATCATGATATTGTATAACATAATTGATCACTTACACAATAGAATTAAGAACAATAAATCCAAGAATCACAAGATTGAATTTAGAACATAAAATAATGTTTCATTAGTGACTCACAATGACTCTATGAAGTTCTGCATTGTTCTCTACTATTTTCATATGAAAATTATATAAAATATCTATTTATAGTATTTAAAATACAAAATCAAAATGAAATAGGAGAACTAGGTCGGCAGGCTCTACAGGCGCTTCTATGGGCCGTATAAAGTTTTATGGCCCGTTTTGTCGATTCCTTCAGCAATTCTGGGGATGACCTTTACGAGAA
This sequence comes from Solanum rostratum, assembly GCA_029948455.1. Lineage (NCBI taxonomy): Eukaryota > Viridiplantae > Streptophyta > Magnoliopsida > Solanales > Solanaceae > Solanum > Solanum rostratum. Next base: position 26,949,725 of record CM057053.1, read on the forward strand.
CCCTCTACAGTTCAGATAAATTTCTACGTCCCGTAAAAGGTTTCATCCGATGACTTTTCAGCAACATCCCATGTTTTGATCCTCAGGGTACGACACATGGTATACGGCTCCCAGAAACTTTTGTGGCTCGTGTGCATGTTTGTAGAATCAACTTCAAAAAATCACCCTTTACTAGATTGTTGTATAAAACCCGTTATATGGCCCATGAAAACTTCCACAGCCCGTAAAGGGTATTGTATATCAGTAATTTCTATAACTTTTATGCACTTAGCCCAAAAATCATATCAACCCTGTAATCCTTAAAAACAAACATCAAAATATCAAATCTACTAACATCGCTTTGAGAACAATTCCAAGTTTTAAGCATCAAAATGTTGTATTTTGATAGAACATTTGTGATAGCCTGATCTTAGGTATATCTTTGAGTAAATAGTGGCACCCTGAAGTTGGTCAAACAAGTAGTTTATCCTCGGGAGGGGATAATTATTCCTGACTATCACCTTATTCAACTAGTGGTAGTCAATGCCCATTCTAAGTAAACCATCCTTCTTTCTCATGAATATAATTGAAGCACCCAATGGAGAGATATTCAGCCTTATAAAGCCATTTTCTAGAAAATCCTTTAACTGCTCTTCCAACTCCTTCAACTTAGCAGCGCATTCTATAAGACAGAATAGAGATGGGTTGGGTGTCGGAGAGAACATTAATTCCGAAGTCAATCTCCCTATAGAGAGGGACTCAAGGAAGATCCTTGGAAAACACCTCAGGAAACTCGTTCACAATAGGTACAAACTCGAAGGTAGGAGACTCAATATCATCGAACGTAACTCGCACAAGGTGATAGACACATCCCTTAGAGATTAGCTTCCTAGCCTTAACGTAAGAAATAAATTACCCTTAGGTGCAACAGAATCTCCCTTCCACTCTATAATAGGCTCATTGGAAACTGGAATTTGATGGTCCGAGTTCTGCAGTCGAGGAGGCATAATAGGCGTAGAGCCAATCCATTCCAAGAATCACATAGAAATCAACAATCTCCAACTCTATCAGGTCAACTAAGGTATCCCTATGACAGACGGATACCACACAGTCCTGATAGATCCACTCATCGAGGATAGACTCACCAACATGTGTAGAAAAAGAAAATGGCTCAAGCAAGCACTTAGGAAGAATCTCAAATCTACTAGCCATATATGGTGTCACAAATGATAGAGTTGCACCTAGATCAAGTAATGCATAACAATCAAAAGTAATACTCGAAGCGTACCCGTCACAACGTCTGGTGAAGCCTCTTGGTACTGGAGATTCCCCATCACATAAAGACGGTTTATCCTACCGCCTGCCCTGGTGCAACACCTCTTTGATTTTCTTTGCTGGTGGTGCTATAGCAGAAGACTAGTTCTTATTGCCCCATAATGGAGACTATCTCTAAAAATTACCTATCTAGCCACACTTGTAGGAACCGTTCCCTCCCTCTTTGCACTCTCCCAATTACATCCTGCCATATTTTCCATAAGGTGGCTTCCCTTTCAAGCCAAGGGCTAGGCTGGTCTTAGAGCCCTGCACTTTGAAGTTTTGCTAACCTTGGGACTTTTGATCATACCTGTGGGTTGAGGCTAGTGCACTCCCTGAGGGTGGTGCACAACCCGAAGGTCTCTTTTTTGAAGTAAGACTTTTGTCCTTTGCTCTGCTTAGGATGATTAGGCTCAGGCCCTGTTGACTTGGCCTTCTTGCTCAGATCCTCCACTCTATCTTTCTTCTTATCCTTCTCAAGTTGTTGTGCATAGACCATGACTCTAGAAATATCCATACATGGAATTAGCAAGGTTGCCTTGCAATCCTTCTTCATATGTTTACCCAGGCCAAATACGAACTTCCTCATTCTTTCCCTCATGTCCTAGACTATCTCTTGAGCATACTTGGATAGCTGGATAAACATGAAGTTATACTCTTTGACAATCAACTCTTCTAGCTTCAGGTTCACGAACTCCTCAATTTTCGCCTCCCTCAACTCTTGGGGAAAGAAGTGACTAAGGAAGGCACTCTAAAATTCACTCTACTCCATAGGCTTTGCATCCTCACCTCGAGCCTCTTCGCATGGGTTATACCAAATATTCATCACATCCATTAGCTGATAAGCAGTAAGCTCAACTCCCTTGGTCTCAATCACATGCATGGCTTTTAGAAGTTTCTAAATCTCATCAATGAAATTCTGAGGGTCCTCCTCCAACTTTGACCCAGTGAAGACTGATGGGTATCCTCAGAAAGTCCATAACGCTTGTTGTAGCAGTTGGCTCTTGGAAACTAGAACTAGGAGCATGTGAACTCTGATTCCCACTCTAAGAAGCTACCAGTTGGATGAGCATAGTGATAGCTCCTCTGAAGTCAACCTTTGTAGTAGGAGTAATGGGTGCTTGTTAATGCTAGTGGCTCTGGTTGGATGACCTCGACCCCTTGTTTCCATCTGAGTAGGCACCTATGGGGTTGAGTTTCTAATATTGTCAATCAGGGTACTTCTTTGAGTGATGATATGCTTAGGAGTTAAAATTTGCAAATTTGTAACGCACGTAGAAAGGAGCTATCATAGACTTAAACTCTATCATACAAACTCAGAATACCAAAGAAATGTAACCATTCCTAATGTCCTATAGCCTCCTGCTTGTCAACTATGATGCATAACACACACATAAAGATGACTCTGCGAAATATGGCTTCATAGATTCCCTACGACACTTAAACTCTGTGCTTTGATACCAAGTTTGTCATGCCCCGGGAGGGTACCCTTGGCGCGGCTTGCACTTGAAGAACCATCGGTGATTCCCCAAGAGGACCACCTGGCCTCAGTGTCATATCACAATCGATAGCAAAATAATTCTCAATATAAGACAAACCATTAAATAAATAAATAAGACTATGCTAATATAGTCTCCAATGATCCACATTGGAAAGTAAAAATGTTGAACAATCCTTTACTCGAAATCTATAAAGCTTGTACCTCTAAACATCTAGATGGTACCAAGACAGGCCATGGCTAATCAAAATCAAAAAATGATAAAATACTCAATAGAAGAATAAAAAGGGCTCCTTCGAGAAGCAAGAAGGGCTCACCAATACTGGAAGTACAAAAATTGAACCTTGACGGTGCACCTGCTGAAGTCCTCTATCACTTGTATCTACATCATTAACGATGCAGGCCCAAATGGGCATCAGTATATAGAATATACTGGTATGTAAAATAGCTCAAGAAATAGATAAGGATTAGAATCAAATCAACCAACTCAATTCAAGATGAAACTCATCATCTTATAACTCAACTCAAATAAATGATGCATGTTTGAGGTTTAAAATCATGCTTTGAAAAGAGTCTTAGTTTCTCATGCAGCTCGGTTTAAAATATAATATGCTTAGTCAAGTGTTTCTTAATAGTTTCTCTAACCGACATAACTCCGACAACCATGAGTTTTATGATGCACAACGATAATGACATCATTGCCACACCCATCCTAAACTTTCCAAGGTAAAGGACGTCAGCCTTTTTCTCTATCAGATCAAAAGAGAATGTCCATCTTTTGGGACATGAGCCACCAGAGTTAACTACAAGACTCTCTTAAGCTGGCAACGCTGTTTTGGGGTATTATCTTCTCACCAGCTCAATGCTCAATATTCCTTCGAAGACTAAAACATGCTCATAAAATTCAACTCAATTTCTCATTAGTTCAATAAATCACGATTATCATCCATGTAAAGCAACTCCAACTCCATTCCCATTTTGGGCGGAACAGATCTACTAATTCTTTGATTCCAGTTAGTAAGAGGGATCTTGAACTAAGAAATAGACCCTAGAAGCTAAAAAAGGAAGAAAAGAACTTAAATAAAAATACTTAATAGCGCTCGTTCTCGCTTACGGAAAGTAGAAACCACTTCATGCAAGACTCTCATTTCTGCGGTCAGTTAACATCATGTCAAATCATGCTAAGCACACAAGACATATTAGATGATCATCAAGTGTATTTGTAAAACAAGGATAATGTACTCCTCATGCTTAGCTTACTCAATTCAGCCAAGCATTATTTATTTTCATTCCAATTTAGTGCAACAAAACTACACAGAGTAATGTAATTCGATGTGCACAACACAAAACACAATCTTATACTCAAATGTCATACACCAATATGCATCTCATTGATTCATTCATACATATATGCATGGGAAACTCAAATTACTTGCACGAAATTTAAGGACTTGGATTATAAGATTCTCAATACCTAATTTTGACACATGATTCGACTTAGAACGATGAAGGAGTGTGTGGATGAACTCAATCCAACACTTTAATAATTTTACACAACTGGAAATTTGACGAACAGTCAATCCTTGATCGATACTCACGTTTGAACTTGAACCCGCGCTTTTCTCCCTTATTCGATGCTCTCAAGAAGTTCTAAGTGTATATTAAGGGATAACAGACTTAGGGTTATATTATAGGACTTAAATTAAGTCTAAAACGTCATGGAATTAATTAAAAGGGATTTGGAAAAACAAGAATTCCCCTCTTAAAAACTGCCGACAAGAACCACAAGATCCTATCTACAAGCCGTGTTTCTTTTTACGGGTTGTAGGTGGCCTTTTATAGGTAAGGTCTTCGAAAGCCTTAGTTACTGAAATTTGACATGGGAACTAAGATACCTCTTCTATAAGCCATAAATACTTCTATGGACCATCTGATAACTCATAACTCAATATATAAAAAGTTGATTTACAAATTAACAAGCTACGAAACCTAATCTACGAACCATGAATTAGTATATGGGCCATATATTATCTCGTACATGGGCCTCAAACTTTAAAAAATTTCATCAAGTCACCTGGGTATCTACAAGGTCCTATCTACTGGACGTAGATTACTCTATAGGTCATAGATGGACTTCGTGATTTCTTCGAATTATTTTTCTCAGTTTTTTGAGGCATATTCTTAGATTAGTTGGAAATGAATTTGGGGGTGTTAAAACTCCTCCAGATAAAAATTAAAAAGAATACTCGAAGAAGCCTTAATCAATACTAAGATAATAGAATTATTAAATAGTGCTTCATTGCAGGAACCTAACAACGGAGATATGTTAAATCCACAAGGGATAGAACATGCATAACTCCTTAATTACAAGAAAGAGACATCATCCTTTACAAAATTCAAAAGTGGCACATAGAACATCATACCACAAAAAGACAACACGCCAAAGTTCAACAAAGACCCACAAAAATACGACGTATCATTTTCAAGAAATTGCATCTTTGCCATCGTTAAGAAATAGCATTTTTCAAGAAGATATATGAAATGATATGTGTTCAGCAACAAACTACCCATGGGCAGATATTGGCTACTGTTATAATTACAATTACGTGTAAAATTAATAGCGTCCATTAGTTTATGTACATATGTAAAATAGATAAGGCATATTAGAAGTTAGTCAGCATGTACACATGTAATATAGGTAAGGTATATTAGCAGTTAATTAGCATTTCCGGGACCTATTAAAGACTTTCAAATTGTATCCTTAAAGAGAATGAAACCATTGCCCCTATAAAAACCTAAACATGCCACTCTCTCTCCCTCGTACTCCCAATTTTGTTTCCATTTTCTATTTCCCTTGTATTGTCTCTCTCTTCTCTCAATAAAAATGAAAAGTTTGTAAGTATATTCTCTACTGTTACTTTGACTTACTGTTATATTATTTTCGTTTGTTCTTCTTAAATTTAATTTAAGTGTTGTTATTTTGTTTTAAGTTTATTTAAAATTTTTATGCCCTTTCTCTTACCCAACATTTTAGGTCTCACCGAATCATACGTAGAGATATTGAAAACCCACTAGTTGTCCGTCCGAGAACCCGATCCGTCCCCCAAGCTGGTATGATAAACAAAAAAATTAGAAACTAATCAAATATTTACATAACTAGAATTCTCAGAAGATAAATTTCCAAAGTTCCAAGAAAAACTTTAATTCGCCGATGAGCTTATAGGAATAATTAATGAAAAGTTAAAATCTAAAAAAAGAATAAAAACTTTATTTGCAAATAATAAAAAAATTAACATGTTAAGCTCTACTCATTCCACTAAAAAAATTATTACAGGAAACCTTCCTTTTCGGATGTGCAGTATGAGAAAAGTTAATTTTTATCCCATACTATACAATGTGGAAGTGAGATTGCGAAATGAAATATTGATGGATTAGCAAACCATCAAATATATAGTAATTTGTATGAAATGGGGATGGCTATTGCAGCATATAAAATAAAAAAATATATGGATAAACAAGCTTTAATGTTAATTATAGTCGGATTTACTGGTACTTTAACATATTGGTGGGATAATTACCTCACCAAAGATAATAAACAAAGGGTAGTAAATGCTACAACTATTAATCAAATAGTCAAGAATGAACCTAGGGGACAAATGGTGGAAGATCAAATATTTGAGGACGCCACCACTACCTTAATTTATAGTATACTAAACATTTCATAGGAGAGCCTAAACTTTTCAAAGATAGGAGTTTAGAGATATTATCTAATCTCTCTTGTCCAAAGATAGAAGATTTTAGATGGTATAAAGATATTTTCCTCAACAATGTTATGATTAGACAGACTGTAATCATGATGATTGGAAAAGAAATTTATTAGTTGTTTCCAATATTGTTCGCCGAGAAAGTCTAGATAAAATTGAAAGATAAATTTAAGGGAAAAAATACATACAAACAACTAACTTATGGTGATATTATAAGTTTTATAAATTTTATAGGACTAAAACTATGTATGTACAAGTAACCTAAAAATAACCTTAAAAGGGATAATAAGATATTTAAAGGAGAACTAGGAAAGTTTTGCCGGGACTTTGGATATACTAAGTTATCAGCTCCTCCAAAAGAAGCATCTAAAATATTAAAAGAACCTATAAAATATTAATGATAATAGTAATAAACTTCAAAGACCTCATTACTATAGAAGGCATTTTTTTCACAACCCGAGACTAGGGTCTAGATGTGACACGGCGAATGGAAACTCGGGAGTCCCCAAACAAGCTTTGAAGTATCCAAATCCACATCATCACTTCGGAAGCGCAATCAAATAATAATCACATAATACTAAGAGAAGGGTAAGTAGGACTCATGCTATGGGGACATCGAGGGGAAAGGGATTCAAGTGGATTCACATAGCACATAGCATACAAGAACTAAGGGGCGGGTAAGTAGGACTCACGCTATGGAAGCAACCGAGACTTAGGACCTTCCATATTTCCACACCAAACATGCAAAAATGACATATGACCGTAGTTGACCCATAATAGCCATTTCAAAAAGGTAACCAATAACATAAGCTCCAAATACATCACATAGATAGAGGAAGGTGGCTGGTCCTTGGAAGATGGGACTTACCACAAGTTCAACCTTCAAAAATTGAGCTACTCATCAAACGGTGGATAATCGTAGTTCTCAGCCCCTACATGGTAAAATGATGTAGGCATAGAGTATAAGTTAGTACGTTTAAATGTACTAAGTATGCGGGGGTGCAATGCATATAACTTATTAATCCTACATTTCAATGTTAGATGACAAGGGCACATAATATAGAAAGAATTATATATCCAAGGAAATAGTATACAATATGCCATGAAATTCATGATGCATGAATGCAATGATGTTCATACTTAGCGGGGATGTGACCTTAACCGAAACGTGTAAGACCAAGTGAGCTATAACTTTGAATCCCAATGAAATCCCCTCACTAGTACAGAGTTGGTCTACTCGCCAAAGGTAAACCATACTTCACCTTATGGGAACATATCACATTTTGTATGAAGCAATCCCCTTATGGGAACATATCCTATTTCGAAAAGGATGTCTCATATCATATCATAATACTTTATCTTACGGGAACATATCCCATTTCGTATGAAGCAACCTTCCTTACTGGAACATATCTCATTACGGATAGGATTCTTCTAACATATGCTAGGCACATAGTTCAAGGAAAGGGGGAGGGCCCTTGGTGATAGCCCTGACGCCCCTAATCCATCGGTTCTAAGTCAACATCCCACGAGAATACATATGGCATATATTTACATACTTTCAAAAAGGCAATAGTCATTTCGAATCCGATCAATGCACATTTAGGCTCAAATGCCAAGTCATAATCATAATACTCATCCAAGGAATAGCTTATTCACATATACAAGGTGGTGCAAGCACCCAAGATGCTCAAAGAGCCATAATCATAAGACATATATGTGATCATATTCTTGTCATAACCAATATCTTGTCAAAATCATTTCAAAAATGTAATTGGGCTTAACCCACCTCATAATTTCCATAAAGATCAATGTTGATGAATGGAATTGCAGTTTGTGATGTAAGAATAGTATGGGTGACATAGATTCAAGCTAAAATCAACATTATAATATGAAATTGAGTAAATCCATAATTAAATCAACATCTAAATCATAATATAAGTCACCCATGCATAAATCAACTTTAAAGTTAACATGCATGTTCATAATTTCATAACTCAATGTAAATCATCGTAATAGTGATAAAAGTAAATTAAAATCATAGGTAAAGTACAACCCATACATCAATTGGATTTGATAAAACCAAATGATGAAATCCCACATTTAAGGTAAGCTATGATTCATGAAATCAATTGATAAGATTTTTAGGTCTTCTTGGTTGAAAGGGACCAAGAATCAATCTCATATACCTTGATTAGGAAGATGAATTTGAGAAGAATATAGCTTGAACTTGAATCCCCCAACTGAACCCTAGTTTGAGTCTTGAGAGAAGGACTTAGAGAGTATTTTGGGAGTTGAGTTTTAGGGTGAGACTGTTTCCAATGAGAAAGAATTGGAATAGAAAGGTATTAGCTGATTTAGGGGTCTACGTTAGGTAAAAAGGTCATAAAACACAATTAAAATAAGTCATAATTAAGTAAAAGCGATTAATGAAATGGATAGAAAACAGACCTTCACAGCTTCACTGTCACTTACACGGTCCGTGAGTCGCTTCACGGTCCGTAAAACAGTGCCCGTGAGGTGATACTTAAAAAATTTTCATGACGCTTAACACTTAGTATTTTTCTGAAGCAAAGGGGTACCATACAGACGGCAAAAGCCGTGTGATGACACTTAGAAAAATCTTGCACGAAAAAGTTACGAGCCGATAATTTCGTACTTAGAAATAATTTTACATTGCGAACCATATTGGGCCACACAGCCCATGACACACCACACGGACCGTGTGCCCTCACTTAGTCTGAAAGTCTCTGTCCAATTCCCATAATCAAAATTTACGGCTAAGTACCTCTCCACTGAAGGCAACACGGTACGTGTGGCTTCACACGGGCAGTGTGTGCCTCCCATGGAGTGACACTTGGTCAAATTTTCTCCCAGACTAATGTTATAAGATCAGATAAAGTCATTCGAAAACTCGGGTCCTTACATCATCTCCACCTTGGGAACATTTGTCCCCGAATGTGCAACAACAAAGCCCGAGAGCTTGACTTAAGACATTAAACATCCGAACAATAGGTATAATGCATAGTACATCAAATCATAAAGTCTTTAAAACCCATTTCAAATGTATTCAAATCATTCAAACATTATAAAAATGATTTCCATGCCCATGTATGCATGTCATGTTATGAGACTCAAGAGCGAAAGAATTAGGACTATTTCGAAGATGATCGACCTAGTACCTTAGGCTTGAGTAGAATGGAAAATATGGGATATCGCTTCAACATGTATAATTCCACCTCCTATTAGCACTCTCCACATGATGATTTCTCCATAGTACTTCACCGAAGCCACATCCTTGTTACGGAGCCACTTCACTTGCCTATCCGAAATCTCTACCGGGACTTCCTCATAAGATAGGTTCTCCTCCATCTCAATTCCTTCCAAAGGCACAATGGTGCTAGGATCGCCAACGAACTTCCTCAACATAGACACATGGAAGACGGGATGAACTGAACTCATGTTTGCAGGCAATTCTAGCCTATAAGTCATGTTCCTAATCCCGTCAATGATCTCATAAGGGCCAACATACTAGGAGATTAGCTTGCCTTTCTTACCAAAACGCATCACACCCTTTATAGGTGAAACCTTCACATATACCCAATTACCAACATGAAACTCAAGATCCCTCGTCCTAACATCCGAGTAGGACTTTTGGTGACTTTGTGCCGTTTTCAACCTTTCTCTAATTACCTTCACTTTTTCCATAGCCTTTAACACTAAATCCAGGCCAATTAGTTTCATCTCTCCCAACTAAAACCACCCCACCGGTGACCTACAACTTTTCCCATACAAAGCCTCAAACGGTGCTATATTAATGCTAGCATGGAAGCTATTATTATAGGAAAACTCGATGAGGGGAAGGTGATCATCCTAGTTACCCCTAAATTCCACAACACAAGCCCTCAACATATCCTCCAAGGTTTGAGTAGACCTCTGAGCTTGCCCATCGGTTTGAGGATGAAAAGTGGTGCTCAACTTAATCCTAGTTCCAAGTCCCATCTGAAATGACCTCCAAAAGTGGGAGCTGAATTTGGCGCCATGATCCAATATGATAGATCTAGGCACACCATGCAGACTTACCAATTCTTCAATACACAACCTGACATACTCTCGGCGCCATAGGTAGTCTTGATCGATAGAAAGTGAACCGACTTGGTCATCCGATCAACAATGACCCAATTGGAGTTGTATTGTCTTCAGGTTCGAGGCAAACCAACCACAAAGTCCATGTTCACATCTTCTCACTTCCATGTGGGAATCTCAGTATCTTGAGCTAAGCCACCGGGCCTTTGGTGCTCTACCTTCACATATTGACAACTCGGACATACAAATACGAACTTAGTTATGTCCTTCTTCATACCATGCCACCAATACACTTCTTTCAAATCCCGATACATTTTAGTAGACCACGTTGAATAGAATAATGAGAGTTATGAGCCTCACTCATTATAACTCTTCTAACATCATCCACATCCGGAACACAAAGCCGGTCTTGGTACCGGAGCACACCATGTCCCCTTTTGGAGAACACCTCGATCTTCTTTTCAGCAACCAACTTCTTCAATTCAAGTAACAATGGGTCTAAATCTTGCTTAGCTTTTACATCAACCACCACGGAAGATTCTTCCCCATTTTAAACATGGATACCACCATCGCTTGAGTCGGCTAACCTGACACCCAACCTAACCAATCGGTGAACACCCCTTGCTAACTCCTTCCTTTCCTGTCCAACATGCGCCACACTTCCTATAGATAGCCTACTGAGAGCGTCGGCCACAACATTCGCCTTGTCGGGAAGATATTGAACACTCATGTCGTAATCCTTTAGGAGTTCTAACCATCTCCTTTTCCTCAAATTGAGATCCCTTTGAGTGAATACATATTGCAAACTCTTGTGATCAGTGAACACATCAACATAAACCCCATACAAATAGTGCCTCAGAATCTTCAAGGCAAAGACCAATGTCGCTAACTCAAGATTATGTGTTAGGTAATTACGTTCATGCACCTTCAACTACCTTGATGCATACTCTATTACCTTATCATGTTGCATAACCACACAACCCAACCCGATCCGCGAGGCATCACAATACACCACGAATCCCTCCAAATCATTTGGTAAAGTTAAGACGGGAGCTAACGTAAGTCAATCCATCATGGTTCAGAAACTCTGCTTGAATTTGTCTAACCACATAAACATAGCCTTCTTTTGGGTCAATTTAGTCAATGAGATGCAATAGATGAGAACCCTTCAATGAACTTTTTATAATACCGAGCCAACCCAAGAAAGATTCGAATATCTAAAGGAGTCAATTGCCTGGGGCAATTCTTCATGGCCTCAGTCTTCTTAGGACCTACCTTGATACCATCATTGGACACTACATGACCAAGGAAAGCCACTTCACCCATCAAAAATTCACATTTGCTAAACTTGGCATATAATTTCTTCTCTCTTAAGGTTTTGAGAACTATTTTCAAATGATCCCCGTACTCTTTCTCACTTCGGGAGTAAATGAGAATTTCATCAATAAAGACCATCACAAAACTATCAAGGAATGGCTTAAACACTCGATCAATCAAATTCATGAACACGGCCGAAGCATTGATTAAGCCGAACGACATCACCACAAACTCAAAGTGCCCATACCTTGTCTGTAAGGTTGTCTTGGGAATGTCACACTCCCTACCCTTCAACTGATGATACCTAGAACAAAGATCAATCTTTGAGAAATGGATAGCCCCTTGAAGCTGGTCAAACAAGTCATCAATCCTGGGCAAAGGGTATTTATTCTTAACGGTCACCTTATTCAGTTGACTATAGTCAATACACATAAAAAGAGATCCATCCTTCTTTCTTACAAACAGCACTAGAGCAACCACGACGATATACTAGGCCTATTAAAGCCTTTCTCCAACAAATCCTTTAATTGTTGTTTTAACTCTTTCAACTCTGGCGCAATACGATAAGGAGGAATAGAGATAGGTTGAGTATCCGAAAGAAGATCTATGCCAAAGTTTACCTCCCTTTCAGGTGGGTTATTGGGCAAGTCTTTGGGGAACTCATCCGAAAAGTAATTCACCACAGGAACCGACTCAAGAGTAGGTGCTTTGGACTCTATATCCTTGACCCTCATAATATGATAAATACACCCCCTTGGAAATCATTTTCTATGCCTTGAGGTAGGAAATAAACCGATCTTTAACAGAGGAGTCACTACCCTTTCATTCAAGAAAGGGCTTACTGGGAGGTTGGAACTTGACCTTCCGGGTTCTACAATCTATAGAGGTATATGATGCATGCGACCAATCCATCCCAAGAATCACATCAAAATCGAACATCTAAAGTTTCACAAGATCACACGAGAAAACTTTGTGCTACACTAAAATTGGAATACTACGGTAGACTTTATGTGCAATAACAGATTCACCCATGGGAGTATAAATTGAGAAAGGATCCTTTAAAATCTTGGGACTCAAACCAATTTTAACAGCCAATAGAAGAGTCACAAAAGAAAAATTTGCACGTGGATTAAGCAAGATTGTAAGGACTCGGATTTTTCGAGCAGCCTTACTGGTTCTCTTGGTACCGTCTCAAGCGAAATTGCCAGGCATCGCTCCATGGAAGGCCCACACGGGCAGTGTGAAGCCACAAGGACTGTGTGGCCTCCCGTTGAGGGACACTTGGTACAGCTAACGACGGGGAAAACATCAGAGCAAGTGAGGGCACACAACCACTCACACGTTCCATGTAATGTGTCACGGGCCGTGTGTCCCTCAGTGTAACTCCTTACGTAAAATTATTCAAAGGATGAAAGTACTGCCTAGTAACTTTTTCGTGCAAAAATTTCACAAGTGTTATCACATGGTCCATGCCACGATCCGTGTAGCGTCACATGAGCTGTGTAGTCATCTGTATGGCACTCCTTAGCCTCGAATACATTCCCAGCATTGGCACTGCAAAATTGTCTAAGTGATTGTTCACGATTGCTGTTCACGGTCCGTGTGACATCTTATGGACCGTGTAGGCAACCGTATGGACCTGACAATTCCAATTTTTGCCTATTTCATTAATGGCGTTTATGTAAATTTAGTTTATTTTTATTATAAATTATGACTTTTTACCTATCATAAACCCCTAATTCAGCTGATATCCCCCCCCCTTCTTAATTCATTCTCCAAAAAACCTTCTACCCCTTATAGGATCACCTCTCAAATACTCTCTACTCTTCCCTCTCAAGATTAAAGGCTAGGATTAATTGAAGTCCAAATTCAAGCTAAGTCCTTCCCCAAATTCATCTCCTCAATCAAGATATGTAGGATTGATTCTTGGTCCCTTTCAACTAAGAAGACCCAAAACTCCATTCAATTGATTTCATTAATTCTAGTATACTTTCAATATGGGTTTTCATTATTTGATTTTGTTAAATCCAATTGATGTATGGGTTGTACTTTACCTATGATTTTAATTTACTTTGATCACTATTATGATGATTTACATTGGGTTATGAAGTAATGAACATGCATGTCCCCTTTAAATTTGATTTATGCATGGGTGATTTACACTATGATTTCGATGTTGATTTAATCATGGATTTATTCAATGTCATATTATGATGTTGATTTTCACTTGAATCTATGTTACCCATGCTTTCCTCACATCATGCATTGCATTTACATTCATGAACATTAGTTTATATAGAGATTATGAAGTGGGTTTAGCCCAATGAAGTTTTATGAAATGATTATGATATGATTTTGATAATATACTGGTTATGACAAGAATGTGATCATAGATATGTCTTATGATTATGGCTCTTGGAGCATTTCGGATGCTTACACCATTTTGTATATGCAAATCAGTTATTCCTTGCATTAGTATCATGATTATGACTTATGATTTGTCATTTGATCCTAAATGTGCATTGAACGGTCATGAAATAAATTATGGTTTGAAAAGAATGTTGTATCTGTCGAAAGCACATATATGTATAAGTATTCTCGTGGGATGCCGACTTAGCACCGATAGATTGGGAGAATTAGGGCTATCCCCAAGGGCCCTCTCCCTTTCCTTTAACTATGTGCCTAGCATAGGTTATGAGAATCCTATCTGAAATAGGAAGGGATCCCGTAAGGAAGGTGGCTTCATACAAAATAGGACGAGTTCCGTCAAGTTGAAGTATTATGTGATATGATATGCTATATGAAAAATCCTTACCAAAATGGGGCGAGTTCCCATAAATGGGTTACTTCATATGAAATGGGATGGGAGCCCGTAAGTTGAAGTATGGTTTACCTTTGGCAAGTAGACCACCTCCGTACTGGTGAGGGAATTTCATCAGGATTCCAAGTTATAGCTCGATTGATCTTACGCATGTCGATTGAGGTCACATCCCCATTATATATGACCATTGTTGCATTTCATGTATCATAAATTTCATGGCATTTGTATATATTTCCATTGGATATATGATTCTTTCTATATTATGAGCCCTTATCATCTAACACTGAAATACAGGTTTGGTAAGTCATATGCATAGCATACCCGCATACTTAGTACATTCGAACGTACTAACACATACTTTATGCCTACATGATTTTATCATGTAAGGGCCAAGCACTTCGAGTATCAACCGTTTGACGAGTAGTCTGATCCAGAAGAGCAATTGTGGTGAGTC
Organism: Solanum rostratum; assembly: GCA_029948455.1. Lineage (NCBI taxonomy): Eukaryota > Viridiplantae > Streptophyta > Magnoliopsida > Solanales > Solanaceae > Solanum > Solanum rostratum. The sequence goes on from CM057053.1 coordinate 26,964,958, forward strand.
ACATTCTTAAAGGACAAGTCGTATCCCTTTACCTTTACTATCTTTGAGTTTCTTTCTCATTTGACTGTGAGTCCAGAACATGTCCTTGCCCTCGTTCCATCTTGATTAGAGGCATTCGTTGGACAATATGTGGACTCCTTTGAAATCCTTATGTTATGCATGATATCTGGCTTATGTATTCATTGGTTTGATTTATGGGAAATTTGTATTTGGCTCTATGCATATTCTGGTGTATAAATGTAGAAAGTCCCTAGTCCCGTATTGCCCCCTATAGCGTGAGTCCTATTCTCCACCCCTTAAAACTATGTGTTACTATTTGTATGTCCTTCCTGAACCGATGATGTGGATTTAGATACTTGAGGCTTATTTGGGGACTCTTGGGTTCCCATTCATTATGGTATCAGAGCCCTAGGTTTATAAATGTTCCTCGGAGTCCAACATGCTACGTCAAGTAGAGTCTTATTCATGGGTGTGAAGTGCCCCATACCTATGAGTGGAAGGCTACGAAGGCGTCCTAGGAATTGCCACACTTCCTCATTCCTTATGTTGTGCTATGACTCGTATATTTGGTTCCCTTATCTTGATAGTGTCGTTGCTCTATTTTAGAAGATGCCTCGAGGAAGACCCCTTCCACCAAGGCCGGCTCCAGATAATGAGGACCAGGCACCTCAAGTGCCTGTGGATGAACCCATCTCAAATGGTGAATTTCGTATAGCCTTTTCCATGCTTGCCCAGGTGGTGACTTTATAGACCAAGCATAAAACCTCCCACGGGATCCTACACAAGCTTTTAGGGTGAGTTATTTCACCCGGATGAATCCTCCAGAGTTCTATGGGTCAAAGGCTGATGAGGATGCCCAACAGTTCATTGATGAGCTCACCAAGGTTTTAAACATTATGGGTGTCACTTCTAAGGAGAAGGAAGAGTTGGCTGCTTATCAATTGAAAGATGTGGCTTAGGTGTGGTACACTTTATGGGCTATAGAGAGGGTCTGCAATGGTGATGTCAATTGGGAAGAGTTCTGCTTTCCTAGATCATTTCTTTCCGCTTAAGCTCAGGAGAGCCAAGATGACTGAATTTATCAACCTCAAGCAGGGAGGTATGAGTGTGAGGGATTATGCCCTCAAATTCACAAAGCTCTCTAAGTATGCTCCATCACTTGTGGCTGACCCCCGTGCAAGGATGCACAAGTTTATTTCTGGTATCTCTTATACTTGTGAAAGAATATTGTACCGCCATGCTCATACGAGATATGGATATTTCTAGATACATGGTGTATGCTGAACAAATCGAGGGGGAGAAACTCAGGGAGAGGAGGATACACGACCCTGAGAGAGCCCATTTTGATGGTGGATTTTCTGGCTATTAGGGTGGTGGTTTTGGTCGTTACCAATAGGGCCAAGGTTCTAGAACTTGGGTTGCTAATATTCGGGTACCTCTCCTCCTGGGGCACCGATGGGTGGTGGGCAAGGGCATCCTCTATGTGGTAAGTGTAGAAAACCCCACACGGGTGCTTGTTGGAGGGATCAGGGTGCTTGCTTTGAGTGCAGTAACAAGAACCACAAGGTTGCTAATTGTCCTAGATATGCATATAAAGGTCAAGGTCAGGCGGCTCAAGGTAGCCAAGGTCAACAAATAGCTCCCTAAGGTGTTTCCCCAAGGAACAATTAGTTCTATGCACTCTACGCCCACCAGGATATTAAGGAACTCCGGATGTCGTGACACATATGTTAAAAGTCTTTGATTTTAATGTTTATGTATTGCTTGATCCAGGTGCAAATTTGTCATTTGTGACTCCTCTGTTGGCTGTTATGTTTGGTTTGAGTCCCATGATTTTGAGGGATCCCTTCTTAGTTTATATTCCCGTGGGTGAATCTGTTATTGCACATAGAGTCTATCATGGTTTCCCTGTGTCTGTGTTGCGCAATGTTTTTTCATGTGATCTCGTGGAACTTGAGATGTTCCACTTTGATGTGATTCTTAGGATGGATTGGTTGCATGCATCATATGCCTCCATAGATTGTATAACCTAGAAGGTCAAGTTCCAACCTCCCGGTGAGCCCATCCTTAAATGGAAGGGTAGTGACTCCTCCATCAAAGGTCGGTTTATTTCCTACCTCAAGGCACGGAAGATGATTTCAAAAGGGTACATTTATCATAATGTGAGGGTCAAGGATATGGAGTCCGACGTACCTACTCTTGAGTCAGGTTAATGAGTTTTTGGATGTGTTCCCCGAAGACTTTCCCGGTATCCCTCCTGAAAGGGAGGTAGACTTCGGTATAGATCTTCTTCCGGATACTCAACCTATCTCAATTACTCCTTATTGTATGGCGCCAGTAGAGTTGAAAGAATTTAAAAAGTTGTTAAAGAATTTGTTGGAGAAGGGTTTCATTCGGCCTAATATATCGCCATGGGGTGCTCTAGTGTTGTTTGTAAGAAGAAGGACGTATCTCTTCGGATGTATATTGATTATAGACAACTGAATAAGGCGACCGTTCAGAATAAGTACCCGTTACCCAGGATTGATGAATTGTTTGACTAGCTTCAAGGGGCTACTCATTTCCTAAAGATTGATCTTCTTTCTGAGTATCATCAATTGAAGGTTAGGGAGTGTGACATTCCCAAAATAGCTTTTCAAACAAGGTATGTGCACTTTGAGTTTGTGGTGATGTCATTTCGCCTAACCAATGCTCTGCCTTTGTTCATGGATCTAATGAATCGGGTGTTTAAGCCATTCCTTGACAGCTTTATGGTGGTCTTCATTGACGACATTCTCATTTACTCCTAACATGAGCTAGAGTACAGGGATCACTTGAGGATGGTCCTCCAAACTTTGAGAGAGAAGAAGTTGTATGCCAAGTTTAGCAAATGTGAATTTTGGTTGGGCGAAGTGGATTTCCTTGGTCATGTGGTGTCCGGTGATGGTATCAAGGTGGAACTGAAGAAGATCGAAGCCGTGAAGAATTGGCACTTTGACTTTGTGGTGATGTCATTTTGCCTAACCAATGCTCTGGCTGTGTTCATGGATCTAATAAATCGGGTGTTTAAGCCATTCCTTGACAGTTTGGTGGTCTTCATTGACGACATTCTCATTTACTCCTAAAATAAGCTAGAGCACAGGGATCACTCGAGGATGGTCCTCCAAACTTTGAGAGAGAAGAAGTTGTATGCCAAGTTTAACAAATGTGAATTTTGGTTGGGCGAAGTGGATTTCCTTGGTCATGTGGTGTCCGGTGATGGTATCAAAGTGGATCTGAAGAAGACTGAGGCCGTGAAGAATTGGCCCAAACCGTTGACCCCTTTAGATATTCAAAGTTTTCTTGGGTTGGTCGGATATTATAGAAGGTTTGTAGAGGGGTTCTCATCTATTGCATCTCCATTGACTAAGTTAACCCAAAAGAAGGCTATGTTTGTGTGTTTAGGCGAATGCGAGCGGAGTTTCCACACTTTAAAGGATTGGCTTACATCGGCTCCCATCTTGACTTTGCCAACCAGCTTGGAGGGATTCGTTGTGTATTATGATGCCTCCCGAATTGGATTGGATTGTGTGCTTATGTAACATGGTAAGGTGATAGTGTATGCATCAAGGCAATTGAAGGTGCATGAACGTAATTACCCAACGCACGACTTTGAGTTGGGGGCGGTAGTTTTTGCCTTGATGATTTGGAGATATTATTTGTATGGGGTTCATGTTGATATGTTCAGTGATCACAAGAGTTTGCGATATGTATTCATTCAAAGGGATCTCAATTTAAGGCAAAGGAGGTGGTTGTAACTCCTAATAGATTACGACATGAGTGTGCTATATCAACCTGGCAAGGCCAATGTTGTGGCCGATGCTCTCAGTATGCTATCTATGGGAAGTTTCGCGCATGTTGGGGAGGAAAGGAAGGAGTTAGCAAGGGATGTTCACCGGTTAGCTAGGTTGGGTGTCAGGTTGGCCGATTTGAGTGATGGTGGTATCCGTGTTCAAAGAAGGGCAGAATCTTCTGTGGTGAGTGATGTAAACGCTAAGCAAGGTTTAGACCCATCATTACTTGAATTGAAGATGTTGGTTGCCGAAAAGGAGATCGAGGTGTTCTCCCAAGGGGGAGATGGTGTGCTCCGGTACCAAGACCGGCTTTGTGTTCCAAATGTGGATGACCTTAGAAGGGTGATTATGAGTGAGGCTTATAATTCTCATTATTCTATTCACCTGGGGTCTACTAAAATGTATCGGGATTTGAAAAAGGTGTATTGGTGGCATGGTATAAAGAAGTACATCGCTAAGTTCGTATCTGAATGCCCAAGGTGTCAACAAGTGAAGGTTGAGCACCAAAGGCCCTGTGGCTTAGCCCAAGACATTGAGATTCCCATGTGGAAATGGGAAGATGTAAACATGGATTTTGTGGTTGGTTTGCCTCGGACTTGAAGGCAATTTTATTCCCTTTGGGCTGTCATTAATCGGATGACGAAGTCAGCTCATTTCCCACAAGTCAAGACAACCTTCGGTGACGAGGATTTTGCAAGGTTGTATATCCAAGAGTTAGTGAGGTTGCATGGTGCGCCTAGGTCCATTACCATGGGATCATGGTACCTAATTCACTTCCCACTTTTGGAGATCATTTCAGAAGTGACTTGGAACTAAGATTAAGTTAAGCACCGCTTTTCATCCTAAAATGGATGGGCAAGCTGAGAAGACTATTCGAACCTTGGAGGATATGTTGAGGGCTTGTGTGTTGGAGTTTAAGGGTAATTGGGATGATCACCTTCGACTCATCGAGTTTGCTTATAATTACAGTTTCCATGTTAGCATTGGTATGGCGCTATTTGAAGCCTTGTATGGGAGAAGGTGTAGGTCACCGGTGGGGTGGTTTGAGTTGGGAGAGATGGCACTAGTTGGCCTGGATCTAGTGGTGGAGGCCATCGAAAATGTGAAAGTTATTAGGGAAAGGTTGAAAACGGCCTAAAGTGGTCAAAAGTCTTATTCGGATGTTAGGAGGAGAGGTCTTGAATTTCATGTCGGTGATTGGGTATAAGTGAATGTTTCGCCTATAAAGGGTGTGATGCGTTTTGGTAAGAAAGGCAAGCTAAGCCCTCGATATGTTGGCCCTTATGAGATCCTTGAGCGGGTTGGAGGTGTGGCTTATAGGTTGGAGTTGCCTCCGGACATGAGTTCCATTCACCCAGTCTTTCATGTGTCTATGTTGAGAAAGCTAATTGGTGATCCTAGCACCATTGTACCTTTGGAAGGGATTGAGGTTGTAAAAAACTTGTCTTATGAGGAAATCCCAATAGAGATCATGGATAGGCAAGTAAAGCGGCTTCGTAACAAGGACATGGTTTCGGTGAAGGTGCTTTGGAGAAATCATGTTGAGAGTGCTACTTGGGAAGCGGAGCTGGACATGGTGAAGCGGTACCCTCATCTTTTCTAATCTACTCAAGCCTAAGGTACTAGGTTCTCCATTTTCTAATGGTCTCATTTCTTTCCCTCTTGAGTCTCATGGCATGACATGCATATATGGGCACGGAAATGATTTTAGGATGTTTTGAATGACTTAAATATGATTTTAATATGAGTTTAAAGCCATTATGATTTTTTTCAAATAATGAACTATCCATTGTACCATATGTTTGGATGTTTCATGTTCTAAGTCAGGCCTTTCAAGCTAGTTCTTGCATATTCAGGGACGAATGTTCCCAAGGGGGAGATTATGTAAGGACTTGGATTATTCAAGCGGCCTTACCGAATCTCTTGGTATCATCCCAAGCGAAATTGCCAGGCATCACTCCACGGAAGGCCCAAATGGGCCGTGTGAGGCCACACAGACCGTGTTGCCTCCCATGGAGGGACACTTGGTCCAGCTCACGGCCGAGAAAACTTCGGACCGAGTGAGAGCACACGGCCACTCACACGGTTCGTGTGATGTATCACGGGCCATTTGGCCCTTCGTGTAACTCACTACATAAATTTTTTCTAAGTATGAAAGTACCATCTCGTAACCTTTTCGTGCAGAAATTTCCCAAGTGTTATCACACGGTCCATGTCGTGACCTGTGTAGTGTCAGACGGAACCCCTTAGCGCCAAATACGTTCCTCGTGTTTGCATTGTGAAACTGTCAAAGTGAAGGTTCATAGACTGTATGATGTCTCACAGACCGTGTTAGTAACCGTATGGACCTAACGGCTCTAATTCTTGCCCGTTTCATTAATGACATTTGTGTTCTTTCAGTTTATTTTAATTATGAATTATGACCTTTTACCTATCCTAAACCCCTAATTTAGTTGATATCCCCCCCCCCTCTTAACTCATTCTCCTAAAATCTTTATACCCCTCATAGGATCACCTCCCAAATACTCTCTACTCTTTCCTCTCAAGATTCAATGCTAGAGTTAACTGAAGTCCAGATTCAAGTAAAGTCCTTCCCCAAATTAAGCTCCTCAATTAAGGTATGTGATTGATTCTTGGTCCCTTTCAAACAAGAAGACACAAAACTCCTTTCGATTGATTTCATGAATTCTAGTCTACTTTTAATATGGGTTTTCATTATTTGATTTTATTAAATCCAATTAAAGTATGGGTTGTACTTCACCAATGATTTTAATTTACTTTGATAACTATTATGATGATTTACATCGGGTTATGAAGTTATGAACATGCATGTCCCCTTTAAACATGATTTATGCATGGGTTATTTACACTATAATTTAGATGTTGATCTAATCATGGAGTTATTCAATTTCATATTATGATGTTCATTTTAACTTGAATCTATGTTACCCATGTTATCCACACATCATGCATTGCATTTGCATTCGTGGACATTGGTTTATATGGAGATTATGAAGTGGGTTAAGCCCAATTAAGTTTTATGATATGATTTTGATAAGATATTGGTTATGACAAGAATGTGATCATAGATATGTCTTATGACTATGGATCTTGTAGTATCTCGGGTGTTTGTACCATTTTGTATATGTGAATGAGCTATTCTTTGCATGAGTATCATGATTATGACTTATGATTTGGCATTTGAGCCTAAATGTGCATTGAACGGTCATGAAATGAATTACGGTTTGAGAAGAATATTGTATCTCTTGAAAGCACGTATATGTATAAGTATTCTCATCGGATGCCGACTTAGCACCCATAAATTGTGGGCGTAAGGGCTATCCCCAAAGGCCCTCTCCCTTTCCTCGAACTATGTGCCTAGCATGGGCTATGAGAATCCTATCAAAAATAGTTAGGGATCCCATGAGGAAGGTGACTTCATATGAAATGCGATGGGTTCCCATAAGTTGAAGTATTATGTGATATGATATGCTATATAAAAATCCTTACCGAAATGGGACGGGCACCCGTAAGGGGTTTGCTTCATAGGAAATGGATGGGATCCCATAAGTGTAAGTATGGTTTACCTTTGGTGAGTAGACTACCTTCGTTCCAGTAAGGGGATTTCTTCGAGTTTCCATGTTATACCTCTCTTGGTCTAACGCATGTCGGCTGAGGTCACATCCCCACTATATATGACCATTGTTGCATTTCATGCATCATAAATTTCATGGAATCTTGTATATATTTTCATTAGATATATAATTCTTTCTATATTATGTGCCCTTGTCATCCAACACTGAAATGCAGGTTTGGTAAGTCATACGCATTGCATACCCGCATACTTAATACATTCGAAGGTACTAACACATACTCTATGCCTACATGATTTTACCATCTAGGGGCCAAGCACTTCAAGTGTCAACCATTTGATGAGTAGTCCGATCCAAAAGAGTAATTGTGGTGAGTCCCATTCTCCAAGGACAAGTCTCCCTTTACCTTTAATATCTTCGAGTTTCTTTCTCATTTGAGGGTAAGCCCAAAACATGTCCTGGCCCCTGTTCCATCTTGATTAGAGGCATTCATTGGACAATATTTAGACTCCTTTGAAATCCTTATGTTATGTGTGGTATCTGGCTTATGTATTCGTTGGTTTGATTTAAGGGAAATTCGTATTTGGTTATATGGATATTCTCGTGTGGAAACATGGAAAGTCCCTAGTCTCGTGTTGCACCCATAGCGTGAGTCCTATTCTCCCGCCCCTTAGAACTATGTGTTACTATTTGTATGTCCTTCCTGAACCAATGAGGTGAATTTAGATACTTGAGGCTTGTTTAGGGATTCTCAAGTTCCCATTCTCCGTTTCACATCTAGGCCCCAGTCGTGGGTCATGACAAAGACATAAGCATCAAAGTCAAAGACTTTTAATATACAAGTCACGACATCCGGAGCATCCTCAACATCCTGGCGGGCATGGAATGCATAGAACCTGTTGTTCCTTGGGGAAACACCTTGGGGAGCTCTTTGCTGCCCTTGTTCGCCTTGAGCCACCTCACCTTAGCCTCTGGGCATTCTTAGGACAATCGGCAACCTTGTGATTTTTATCGCAACACCCATAGCAAACAACCAAATCCCTCCAAAAAAACTCCCATATGGGGCTTCCCACATTTGCTACACAGAGGATACTCCTATCAATAACCAACAGGTGCCCTAGGAGGAGGTATTCAAGCATTAGAGACCCGAGCACCAGAACTTTGGCCCTGCTGGAAGTGACCGAAGCCAGCACTTCGAGAACCAGAGAATCCACCATCAAAACAGGCCTTCTTAGGATCATGAACCCTTCTCTCCTTGAGTTTATCTCCTTCGATCTGTTAAGCATACACCATGAGTCTAGAAATATCCATATCCTGTATGAGCATAGCAGTACGACATTCCTTTACAAGCAAATAAGAGATACCAGAAACAAACATATGCATCCTTGCACGGGGGTCAGCCACGAGTGGCGGAGCATACTTGGAGAGCTTTGTGAATTTTAGAGCATAGTCCCTCACACTCATATCTCCTTGCTTGAGGTTGATAAATTCAGTCATCTTGGCCTACCTAAGCTCAAGTGGAAAAAAGCGATCCAGGAACGCAAATCTGAACTCTTTCTAATTGACATCACCACCGTAAATCCTCTCCATAGACCATTGGGTATACCACATCTGAGCCACACCTTTCAGTTGGTAGGCAGCCAATTCAGCCTTCTCCTTAAAATTGACACCCATAATGTTCAATATCTTGGTGAGCTCATCAATGAACTCCTGAGCATCCTCATCAGCCTTCAACCTATAAAACTCCAGAAGATTCATCTGAGTGAACTCCCTCACCCTAGAAGCTGGTGTAAGATCCTGTAGTAGATTAGTTTGCCTTGTTTGAGATGTCACCACCTGGGAAAGCATGGAAAAAGTTGTACGGAATTCACCATTTAAGATGGGTTCATCCATAGACTCTTGTGGGGCCTAATCCTCATTAGCTGGAGCCAGCCTTAGTGGGAGGGGTCTTCCTCGTGGCATCTTCTGAAATGGAGCAACAACACCATCAGGCTGGGGAGACAAAATATACGAGTCATAGCATGCCATAAGGCATGAAGAAGTGAGGCAATTCCTAGAACGTCTCTAAAGCCTCCCACTCATAGGCATGGTGCACTTCACACCCATGAATAGGACTCTACTTGACGCGGTATGTTAGTAGGGCTCTGATGCTATCTTTTATCACGACTTGAGACTAGGGTTTAGATATGACACGAAGAATGGGAACTCGGGAGTCCCCAAATAAGCCTTGAAGTATCCAAATCCACATCATCGGTTCAGAAGAACAATCAAATAATAATCACATAATACTAAGGGATGGGTAAGTAGGACTCACGCTATGAGGGCATCGAGGAGAATAAGATTCACATGGATTCACATAGCACATAGCATGCAAAAATTAAGGGGCGGGTAAGTAGGACTCACGCTATGGGGGCAACAAGGACTTAGGACCTTCCATATTTCCACACCAAACATGCAAATATGACATATGACTGCAATTGACCCATAATAGCCATTTCGAAAAGGTAACAAATAACATAAGCTTTGAATACATCACATAGCATTTATATATAAAAATTTATGGGAGCTTACAAGATGTCCAACAGCACCTCTAGTCATAAGATAGAATAGGGGCCAAGATATGTCCCAGGCTCACCCTCAAATGAGAAAGTAGACATAGGATAACATATATAGAGGAAGGTGGCTTATCCTTGGAAGATGGGACTCACCACAAGTTCAACCTTCAGAAATTGAGCTACTAGTCAAATGGTGGATAATCGTAGCACTCAGCCCCAAATGGTAAACCATGTAGGCATAGATATGCTTTAGTACATTTGGATATACTAAGTATGTGGGCATGCAATGTATATAACTTATCAACCCTGCATTTCAGTGTTAGATGACAAGGGCACATAATACAGAAAGAATTATATATGCAAGGAAATAGTATACAATATGCCATGAAATTCATGACGCATAAATGCAATGATGTTCATACTTAGCAGAGATGTGACCTTAACCGACATGTGTAAGACCAAGCAAGCTATAACTTGGAATCTCGATGAAATCCCCTCACTGGTACAGAGGTGGTCTATTTGCCAAAGGTAAACCATACTTCACTTTATGGGAACATATTCTATTTCACATGAAGTAACCCTCTTACAAGAACATATCGCATTTTGGAAAGTATTTCTCATATCATATCATATACTTCACCTTATGGAAATATATCCCATTTTGTATGAACAACCTTTCTTATGGGAACATATCCCATTTCGTATAGGATTCTCATAACATATGCTAGGCATATAGTTCGAGGAAAGGGAGAGGTCCATTGGGGATAGCCCTGACACCCACAACCCATCGGTACTAAGTCAACATCCCACGAGAATACATACAAGATATATTTACATACTTTTAAAAAGGCAACAGTCATTTCGAATCCGACCAATGCACATTTAGGCTCAAATGCCAAGTCATAAGTCATAATCCTGATGCTTATGCAAGGAATAACTCATTAACATATACAAGGTGGTCCAAGCGCCCGAGATGCTCAAAGAGCCATAATCATAAGACATATATGTCATCACATTCTTGTCATAAACAATATCTTGTAAAAATCATTTCATAAAACGTAATTGGGATTAACCCACTTCATAATTTTCATAAAGATCAATGTTCATGAATGCAAATGCAATGCATGATGTAAGAATAGCATGGGTGACATATATTCAAGCAAAAATCAATATTATAATATGAAATTGAGTAAATCCATAACTAAATCAACATCTAAATCATAATATAAGTCACTCATGCGTAGATCAACTTTAAAGGGGACATGCATGTTCATAACTTCATAACTCAATGTAAATCATCATAATAGTGGTCAAAGTAAATTAAAATCATAGGTAAAGTGCAGCCTATACATCAGTTGGATTTGATAAAATCAAATGATGAAATCCCACATTTAAGGTAAGCTAAGATTCATGAAATCAATTGAAAAGATTTTTGGATTTTCTTAGTTGAAACGGACCAAGAATCAATCCCACATACCTTGATTAGAAAGATGAATTTGAGAAGAATTTAGCTTGAACTTGAATCCCCCATTTGAACCCTACTTTGAGCCTTGAGAGAACGACTTAGAGAGTATTTTGGGAGTTGAGTTTAGTGTGAGAGTTTTTCCAGTGAGAATGAATTAGAATAGAAAGGTATCAGCTGATTTAGGGGTCTAGGTTAGTCTAAAAGGTCATAAAACACAATTAAAATAAGTCATAATTACGTAAAGGCCATTAATGAAACGGATGGAAAATGGACCGTCACGGCTTCACTGGCACCTACACGGTCTGTGAGTCGCTTCACGACCCGTGAACAGTGCCCGTGAGGTGACACTTCAACAATTTTAGTGGCGCTCAATGCTTAGACTTTTTTCAAAGCAAAAAGGTACCATACAAACGGCTACACAGGCCGTGTGATGACGCTACACGGGTCGTGTCAAGAGCCGTGTGACGACACTTAGAAAACTCTTGCACAAAAAAGTTACAAGACGGTTATTTTGTACTTATAAAAAAATTTACATTGCGATCCATACGGTGGGCCACACGACCCATGACACACCACACAGACTATGTGCGTGACCGGTGTGCCCTCACTTAGTCCAAAAGTCTTTTTCAGATTCCTGTAATGGAAATTTATGGTCAAGTACCTCTCCACTAAAGGCCACACGGTCCGTGTGGCTCCACACGGGCTGTATGGGCCTCCCGTGGAGCGACACTTGGTCAAATTTTCCCCCCAGCCAACGTTATGGGATCCGATAAAGTCGTTCGAAAACCTGAGTCCTTACAGTTTCAAAAAGTTAAAACTAAATGATTAAGGTAAATCTAAAGTAAACAATACTGACAAGTGTTGAAACTGCGAAAAATTTGGACATAGAGCTAGGGACTACCAAGTTCATAATAAAAGAAAAGATAAAATAAATATGTTAGAATTACAAGAAGTTAAAATAAGTTATACTCCATCCTTGATGAAGATGAAAATAATGTAGCCCTCGAAGAAAATTTCAGTGATGATGAACAGATAAACATAGCACACAGTTCTGACAATAGTTGATTATCAGATCCTTGTGGATGTGGTAGTGCAATTTGCACCTATAATAGCCACACCATAAGTGTTATAACCAGTGATAGTTAAGAGATACTCTTCCATATGGCTAACCATATTGAGGACTCGGAAATTAAGAAAAATTACTTGATTGTCTTAAAGGATATTAATTTAGAAAAGCAAATTAATAATGAAACTATTATCAAACCCTTCAACATGAAAAATGTCTTAAGTAAATGTAATAATAAAAAATTGAAGTAAAACTACAAAGTGTTCTGTTAGGATTATCACAAATAAAAAATGAAATTGAAGAGGTTTAGGAAGACTTAACAATCCAGAAATAAAATAAGTTACTAATAAAACACCTAGTAAGGAATCAAAATCCTACAATCCATAATTGGGGGGAATATCCCAAGAAATTGAGTCTCTTGGAGGAACATTAACCCAAATAGGAATAAATGTGATTTCGGTTGTTAGAATACAAAGTTACCACATATCAATCAGCTGTAGATCAAAATTGTATTATTTAAGGATTAATTCCTACCGAGTATCTCGACGTAGTTACTTCACAAATATTCTTTGCAACAGGAGAAAAACTTAAAATAAATTACAAACTCTGCAAAGCCCAAAGCTATAATAATGAAATTTATTTTATATATGACTTTGTACAAAAAATATAAATGAAGAAATAATATTAGATGTTCCTTTTGTCACCCAAATAAGTGTAACACCTAGTAAAATTATCAAATATCCCTAGAGGAAAGATGTGTGCACAACGTATCTTCCCATGCTCCGATGGCAGATTTGAGGCTGAATATGCGATCTGCATGCAAAATTGAGTGGAAGAGTGGTTTCAGTTGATTTTTAGAGCAACTGGATCAAAAGATAATTTTTTAATGCGAAAATGAATTCATGTTAGGGTGCACAATAGATGTGCGACCTGCACCTGACGCGTAGCAACACTTAGATTTTGTCCCACTACGGGACTAAATGACTCAATCAATGAATTTTCGGCGAAAAACACCAAAAATAGACAAGGTCTACGTCGCGGACCTAATGTTTCTGAGGTGAACATTTTTTCAAATTTTGTAAGGGGAATTTCAGACCTTTTCCAACCCCTCCTTAACTTAAAACACGATCTAAATAGGTTATTTTGAGTATAAAAAGGATTTTAACACCCATTCCTAAGCATTTCTAAGTTCTTGAACAAGACTAGAGGTAAAGAGAATAGAAAAAGAGCGACAAATTGAAGAACTTGAGGAGAGTTCTTCAAGGTTGATTGTCCAAACGCTTCACACAAGGTATGTAAGGCTAAACTAAAACATGGGAATGTCCTTCCATGTGCCCCCATTAATGGTAATAGAGGAGTTAAGAATCTAATGAGTCTACACACAAGATTCATGATTATTTTCTTGAAGAATATATCTATTACATGTATTTTCATATCTTTATGATCATCATATACTAGATTTCCTAAATTATATATGTATTCCATGAGTTATTGTATAACCATATATGTTATTTTGCAAAAGCATACATAAAAAAACCTAGGGATTAAGTCTAGAGGCTTGACTCGAGTATGTTGATTGTGGGTTTGATGTGAGTATGAGGTTGAGTTGATTGGGCTTAATGATCCATGAGTATTCATAATAAAATTCTAGAGTTTTTTCTAATCGACTTTTTCTTAATGATGATCTGAATCCTTAAGTTCTTAACTAAGAATTGAGTTAATTGAGACGAGTAAAGTCCCTGAAAGCAACAAAAAATTTTAGAGTTTGAGTTAATGATATGATAAGAGTGTCTATGAGATTAATTGAGATGAAAGTCTTATAAGCATTGAGTCTTGGGAGGAGTATCGAGTATCAAAATGAGTAAGAGTAAGTCTCACTCGCACTCATTAGCTACATCGCCAAACGTAGGAGTGGACTAAGTTTGTTAGAGTCAAACAAGATCCTATTTATGGACTAAGTCAATTAAAGTCGGACAAGTTCCTAATTTGAGGACTATGTCCATTAGAGTAAGACATGTCCTCCATTTATTGTCCTAAAACAATAGGACTTAATCAGTTGATTTTCTAGATTCCTTGTGGATCTTAGTTGTTCCTACCTGGCAAGTACGGAACGGTTGTGGCAACATCAGCGGGATTATTGTACAATCACTAGCTCATAAGTGATTGTTGTCTGATAAGAGAAACTCCCAAATATGTCCCACACTGATAGTACTCCGAGTCGAGTTGAGTTTGATGATGTTTAAACGGTTGATGGGTAATTTGTCTACTCTTTATTCTTTCCTTAGATATATATTTGACATCCTGATTGAGCATCTCTGAGTTGATGTTATTTCTATATTATTCTACTTGTATCTGTTTCATTCAACCATTTTACATACTCGTATATTCTACGTACTGATGTCCCCTTTTGACTGCATTATTCCATGATGAAGAGACATGTATTAGAAGTCATTAATAGGTGCTTCGTTAAGGATCTACTCAAACTCAGCTGATCGGTGAGACTTCCTTGATTCTGTAGGATTTCCCAATTGCTATCATCTTGCTTGAGTTAGTATTTTATTTTCCTTGAGTTGGGTATCCATGGCATGTCGTGGTACCATGTAGATGTTAGAGGTAGTGGCTTTACAGACATTGGATAGAGAATGTTGAGTATTGCTTCTTTTCTAACTCATGTTAATTGGAAATTAATTTTTTATTTAAAGACTTGGTTATTTGATTAGATTATAGTCTTTTTCCTTGATTATTTTTCTTCATAAGTATGAGGTGACGATGAGGCTAAGTGGTTCGCTCGGGGACTAGCAATAGTCTTTGAGTGCCGGTTACGTCAAGGTTCAAGTGTCCTATGGAGTCTATGAAGTCGTGCCAAGTAAAGTCCTTATTACTAGTATGAAGAGCTCCACATCCATAGTAGGGAAGCCATAGGACATTAGGAATTGTCTCACTTCTTTCATACTCTAAATCGTGTGATAGAATTACACTCTATGAAACCTCTCATGTAATTCGTGTGTTATGCATTTACGGAATTGTGATCATGCTTCCAAGAAGAGCTGACAAAGAGAAAGGGAGTCTAGTTAGACAGAGTACCAACCAACTCGAGCCCTAGAATCAAGATAAACGCCCGGCCTCCCCTGCTGTGCCGCCACTGCTGGCTAACCTCAACAATGTTGAGATTTGCCAGGCCATCCAGACTTTGGCCCGAGATGTGACAACACTGGTTGCTAGATAGGGAGCAGGCAGGCAGGGTCTTCCAAGTACATCCAGAGTTCGTGAGTCCTTGAGGATGAACCCGCCTGAGTTTAAAAGGTCGAAGAGGAATACGAACAGGAGTCACCTTCAAGCAAGGCCTCATAAGTTTAGGGCTCAGGGATCTAAGTCGTAGGCTTGTGTGGCTCGAGGTCCCCGAGGCACGTGCGGCATGTTCTACTTGGGAAAATGTCGTGAAAGAAGTGATGGATGTTACAAGTGTGGCCAAGTGGGTCACTTCTAGAGAGAATGTCCTAAGTGGGCCTAAAAGGCCCTAGCTTCTACACTAGTACCCCTAGTTAGAGATGATTGGGAAAGTTCTCCAAATGTGTCCCAAGATGTTGTGACGGGTATGATTTAAGCCTTTACTTCTTTTGATGTCATCCATGAGGAAGAGAAACTTATGTCTCTAAAGAGTTTCATGTTACCCCTCCCCCCAAGAGTTAGACCTGAGGTCTTAAAAACCCTGAGTAGAATTGAATGATCCTAGAGTTAGAATGATGATGATGGAAAGAAAGAGACGAGATAGCAAGAGAGATGGTTGATTGAGGCTTGTAACTAGAGTTTTCATCTATTAGGCATGTAACAGAGTGATGATTTTATTGACATATGTCTTAACGAGTGAGTAGTAAGTACCCCTTGATTTTCATGATAAGGTATAGTGAAAGAGTCATTGTTAGAATATGTTAGAGTGTGCTCAACCTAGAGAGAGGTTCATGTTGATGTATCATAGTATTAGTGAGGGTGAAGTATAGATGTTGAATAGGGGGAAACAGAGTGCTTTTGTGGTGATAGATCTAAACTAGGCTCATGATTCTGAGTGGGAGCCCCATGAATTCATAGAGTTATAAGCTTGGCCAGATAAGGAGGTATAGTGAATGGGTGAGTGGTACGTGAGTTGTGAAGGGGGGATATGTTGATCGATTATTAGCTATGAGATTTTAGTAAGCCTATATTCCTAACTTTTACCTTGTAGTTATGGGTTAGTATACTATGAGGGAAGTGTGTGATGCACATGTTAGTACTAGACCCTAAGCTTGAATTTTGAGTAGTGTGAAAGAGGGGGTAGCATTGTGACAGTAATAGTTTTAGTTAGAGATTCACCCTAAGATATTCACCATAGTGTGTTTTTGAGATTAAGGTGTTGGCTTGCAAGGAGTGTGATGTTATGAGTATGGTGTAGGTGTCTTTAGATGGGAATAGAGAGTTGAGAATGAAACACTTGATAGAAGAGGCTCAAGATGTGTAACTATAATAGAGTAAAGCTGTGTGAAACTCTAAGTTATGACTGCTATACAAATCTAGGTAATGTATTTGAGTTGTCAACGTGGATTAGGCTGATGTAAACATTCTTTTTCAGCTATACAAATCTAGATAATGAAACTCTAAGTTATGACTGCTATACAAATCTAGATAATGTATTTGAGTTGTCAACGTGGAGTAGGCTGATGTAAACATTCTTTGTCAGCCCTAGTAATTAAGTCGATCTAGGCTTAGGGATAGATGACGGTGAGTTTTCCATGATAGTCTAATGTCTTATATAGATGAATTTATGGGAGCAAAAAAGTTGAGTATTAGTAGGCAAAAAGAAGAGGTTAGATTGTAAGAGTTATGGAAAGTGGTGACATAATAGAGATTAACATAGAGATTAGGGGAAGCTAAGAGTGGTATCTTTTAAGAGAGTCTTAGAGGCCATTATGTATATGTGACTATAGCATAACCAAAGAGTTTAAGATGTTCTGGCGGATAGTGATTCTTTGACCATGTAGAGATATTTTCTTATAGCCTACTAAAGGGAGTTCATTTGTTAGACTAGAGAGATAACATTTGAACTAAGGAGGAGATGGTGAGATGATAAACCCAAGTATATCTTGAGTTTTTTATAGAGATGCGTTGATCGAGATGAGACATCAGTTCCTTGCCATATCATACATTCCTTATACATCAGTTGAGGTGACGATTCCATTTCCATCTGGTGTATGACTACCATGCCCATGGTCTAGTCCCCTGTACAATTGTTGATTGTCATTCAAGATGATTTTCGAGGAGGATAAGCAGTAAGTTCATTCAATAATTTTGATCTTACCTAATGGATCTAAGAGTCTCCATCCCTATGTTAAATGAGATGTAACCTGAGTTTTACACTATGTATAGTAATGTGAACTCAGAATGAGCTTGGAGAGACAAGGGAGATTGTACTTCATTATGAATGTTCTCAGATAATATTTCTTGATGGAATTGTGCTAATTCGTTCTAAGCCCTTTTCAGTGATCCTGTCTTCTAGTCTTAATAGAAATGTTGATGATATTGTAGAGTGATGGTTGACGAGAGAGAATGAGTGTTCTTGATTCTGGTAATGAGGTGATATCATTTTCCTTAAGGTTATAGATTCAGAGGAGGAGTTAGAGAGATTATGATGAATCTGATAGATAGTAAAGGAATCCCATAGTAAGAGTTCATGTGATTGAGGGTGTAGATGTAATATGGTAACTTGAAAATCCACTAGTGATATCGACCTTAAAGAGGCCATTAAGTGGTTAGAGTGATGGGCTTGAATATGTTATTACTATTATGTGAGTGTATTAAAGTGATGAGAACGAGTAATATTCTCGGGGTAAGGGTCACCACAGAGATATGAAACATAGATTATGAGGGGTTAGATTGGTATAAGTATGATCATCTTAGGACTAGAACATTGGGGGTCAGAGTTAGGTGTGAAATGGAATGGGAGGATGTGAGTAGATGTAGATTTGAATAGGAGCTATGAGCTTAAGTTCATGGACTGAAATACTATGAAAAGGAGCACAATTGAGATGAGGAGCTAAGCTTGAGAGTGTCCATAGAGTCTTGTATATAACGATGGTCCCATTCTCGATTAAAGCTGATGACTTCCTTCTTGAGTTCGAATAACTGGTTGTTGAGATGTTTAAATGATACGAATTGATTGAGTTCTAATGTTCCATTTGTGCCTGATGATAAGAATGTTGAACGTAATGTCCTTACCCTTGACTTTAATTGATATGGCTACCCTTGAGTTGATGTGTCCATTCTTGAGTCTAAATAGAAATTGTCTGAGTGTCGGGAGGAGTCGAGCGTTTGATGGGCTAAGTGAGTGTTGAGAAGAGTCTTGATGGTTATTCGTGCCTTGACGTCCATCCTTACTCATCATTCAAGGATGAATGATACCACGGGGAAGATGATGTAACATCCGATAAAATTACCAAAATATCCCTAGAGGAAAAATATGCGCATAACACGTCATCCCATGCTCCGATGGAATATCCAAGGCCAAATATGTGATCAACATGCAAAATTGAGTGAGGTAGTGGTCTCGATTGATTTTTAGAGCAACCGGATCAAAAGATAATTTTTCAATGCGAAAACGAATTCCAATGAGGGTGCGCGAGAGGTGTGCGAAGCGCACTTGCTAAGCATGAACACTAAGATTTTGTCCAAAACTTTTTTACGGGATTAGAAAACTCGATCAAAGAATTTTTAGCGAAAAACACCCAAAATGGAAAAGGTCCGCGTCGGGGACTTCATGTTTCCGAGGTGAACTTTTTTCAAATTTTGTAAGGAGCATTCCAGACCTTTCCCAATCTCTCCTAAACTCAAACATGACCTAAATAAGTCGTTTTGAGTATGTAAATGGTTTTAACACCCATTCCTAAGCCTTTCTAAGTTCTTGAACAAGACTAGGGATAAACAGATGAGAAAAGGAGCGAGAAATTGAGGAGTTTGAGGAGAGTTCTTCGAGGTTAATTGTCCAAAAGGTTCACACCAGATATGTAAGGCTAAAGTAAAACATGGGAATGTCCTTCCATATGCCTCTAATGATGGTAACAGAGAAGCTAAGAGTCTAATAAGTCTACAAACATGATTCATGATTATTTTCTTGAAAATTATATCTATTACATGTATTCTCATATGTTGATCATCATCATATACTTGACTTCCTTAATTATATGTGTATTCCATGAGTTATTCTATAACCCTATATGTTATTTCGCAAAAACATGCATGAATGAACCTAGGATTTAAGTCAAGAGCCTTGACTTGAGTATGTTAATTGTGTTTTTATGTGAGTATGAGGTTGAGTTAATTGAGCTTGACGACCCCATGAATATTCATAATTGATTTCTAAAGTTTTGTCTAATAGACTTTTTCTCAATGATGATATGAATCCTTGAGTACTTTACTAAGAATTGAGTTAGTTGAGATGAGTAAAGTCCCTGAAGGTAATAGAGGACTTTAGAGTTTGAGTTAATGAGATAATGAGAGTCTCAATGAGATTAATTGAGATGAAGCGTCATATAAGCATCAAGTCTTGGGAGGAGTATCGAGTACCAAAATGAGTAAGAGTAACTCCCACTCGCACTCATTAACTAAGTTGCCAAGTGTAGGAGTAGACTAAGTATGTTAAAGTTTGACAAGTTCCTATTTAGTGGACTAAGTCTGTTAAAGTTTGAAAAGTTCTTAATTTGGGGACTAAGTCCATTATAGTTGGACATGTCCCCTTTTTATTGTCCTAAAACTATAGGACTTAATTGGTTAATTTTCCATATCCCTTGTGGATCTTAGTTGTTCCTTACCTGGCAAATACGAAATGTCTGTAGCAACATCAATGGGATTGTTGTACAATTACTGGCTCAGAAGTGATTGTTTTAGGATAAGAGAAACTTCCAAATAGGTTCCACACTATAGTACTCTGAGTTAAGTTGAGTTGAGTTGAGTTGAGTTGATTGATGAGGTTTCAATGGTTGATGGGTCATTTTTCTACTCTTTATTCTTGATTTAGATAGATATTTGACTTCCTGATTGAGTATCTTCTGAGTTAATGTTATTTCTTTATTATTCTACATGTATCTGTTTCATTCAGCCATTTTACATACTCGTACATTCAACGTACTGACGTCCCCTTTGGACTGCATTATTTTATGATGCAGAGACAGGAATTAGAGGTCATTAACAGGCGTTTCATTAAGAATCTACTCGCACTCAGCTGATCGGTGAGACTTTCTTGTTTCTGGAGGATTTCCATATTGCTATCATCTAGCTTGAGTTAGTACTTTATTTTCCTTGAGTTAGGTAGCCATGGCTTATCGTGGTACCATCTAGATGTTAAAGGTAGAGGTTTCATAAACATTGAGTAGAGGATGTTGCGTATTGCTTCTTTTCCAACTATTGTTTATTGGAAATTAACTTTTTATATAAAGACTTTGTTATTCGATTACATTACTGTCTTTTTCCTTAAGTATTTTTCTTCTTTTGTTGAGTATGAGGTGACGATGAGACCAAGTGGTTCGCTTGAGGACTAGCAATAGTCTTTGAGCGCCGGCCACAACAAGAGTACTCTCCCGGGGCGTGACAATAAGACCATAAACTACAAAATTAGATTGTATCCACAGAACCATATTAGGAAAAGATCTTATCTTTCCTTACCTAAATAATATGTCAGAATAAGAAAATGAATTTAAAAAGGACAAAACAGTCTTTAAGATATTCACTTTCACAGCCCAATCTCCATGTCACGAGACCTCCTACTCCACCTAGAATTCTCTTTGAAAATAAAATTTTAAATTGTTATCCAAATCAAAATATTATTTATAAAAGTACACAATATTTTGGATGGCAAGTTTTATTACCCAGCTTTGATTTTCAAATAAAGGAAGGGAATAATTATCTCCAGGAGATTTTAACAAAAGAATTTTACAGGGAAAAATGAGATCCGGAATACCAGGAATAAGACCTTCGAAACCCCTATTCTTGAAATTTACACCTGAAGAAAAAATGAAAAGACCTTTCCATGAAAAGGATAAAATAAAAAATAAAAATATCCTCTTAATGGAATCCCTCCTTATAAAATAATACGCCATTAACCAACTCAACCAAATTACAACCACTTTATTCAGGTTTTAAGGAGGAATCTTCCTTCTCAGTTAATTAAAACACTTCTATTCAAACGAAGGATGGCTACGATATGAAAACCATAGAGGATTACCCACAAGAAAAGGAAGAAGATGACAATGCTCCAAAAAGGGGACAATTTCAGTTCTCCGTCCTATAGGTTACTCATTATGGCACTGGAAAAAAAATATGAACATTATAAAATCTCGAACTTGTTGAAGCCCTGTTATACAAAAATAAATTATATGAAAATTGAAGACCCCCTTAGAACCCTGAGGTATTATGAGTTCGTCTTCATAGATACTGATTCGATAGAGCTTGAGCACAT
Source organism: Solanum rostratum (assembly GCA_029948455.1). Lineage (NCBI taxonomy): Eukaryota > Viridiplantae > Streptophyta > Magnoliopsida > Solanales > Solanaceae > Solanum > Solanum rostratum. The sequence continues at coordinate 26,986,927 of CM057053.1, forward strand.
ATTTGAAGAAAATAATCCAGGCAACATAAGATACTCATAGTTCACAAATTAAATAATATTAAGAACTTGAGCACCTACATACTCCTATTCACCTGTCGAAAGTTCATCAACCGTAGACATATAATTGATATAAATATGAGGCAGTCTGGTACAATTTTATGTTTGTTAGGACAAACACTCATACTTGGTTCATAAGATATTCTGAAGAAATAAAGGATGCAGTAATTTCTCGATAGTTTTATAAATGGTGGAGCCAGTTCAGAGGATATAAAAAGGTATTAAAAAGCACATTAGACACAGTTTGAAAAATTTTATGTGGATCAAAATATTTCTACTTTAGGAAAAAATATAAAAATTATGTAAGTTTTTTATTGCCAAAAGGATTTCTTATATTATCAGTTGGTCCTTCAATATCTATGAATTTGAGAGGGTCAAGTAGTTAAGCAAGACTATTAAGGTCAAATGTTGGGTGCCAGCAGACCGCAATGATAAGTTATTACCATGTTCTTCGTAGAAGGAACTCAACCCCTCCGGAGAAAAATTAAAAAGAAGGCTCGAAGAAGCCTTAATCAATACTGAAATAATAGAATTATTAGATACTGCTTCATCAAAAGAACCCAACAACAGAGATATATTAAATCCAGAAGAGATAGAGTAGGCCTACCTCCTTAATTAGAAAAAAGAGTCAACACTCTTTACCAAATTAAAAAGCGGCACACAAAACTTCATACTGCAAAAAGACAAATGACCTAAGTTCAACAAAAACACACAAAAAGATGAAATGGCATCTTTGCCATCTTTAAAAAAATAGCATTTTAAAGAAGACATATGAAAAGATAGGTGTTCTGCATTCAACTACCCAGGGGCAGATATTGGCTACGTGTTGTAATTACAATTACGTGTAAAATAAATAGTGTTTATTAGTCTATGTACACATGTAAAATAGATAAGGCATATTAGAAGTTAATTAGCATGTACACATGTAAAATAAGTAAGGCCTATTAAAAGTTAGTCAGCATTTCTGAGGCTTATTTAAGACTTTCAAATTGTATCTCTAAAGAGCATGCAACCATGGCCCCTACAGAAAACTTTGCACGACACACTCCCTCTCCTATACTCCCATTTCCATTTCCACTTTCCATTTCCCTTGTACTGTCTCTCTCTTCCCTCAATAAAAATAAAAAGTTTGTAATTATATTTTTTCTACTATTATTTTGATTTACTATTTTAAATTTTTGTTATATTATTTTAGTTTTTTTTGTTAAATTTAATTTAAGTGTTGTTATTTTCTTTTAAGTTTATTTAAAGTTATTACTTTGCCCAATTTTTCTTAGCTATCCGTCACGGAACCTGATCCATCCCCAAGCTAGTATTATAAACGTAAAACATTAGAAACTAATCCAATATTTATATTACAAGAATTCTCAGAAAATAAATATCCAAAGTTCCAAGACAAGCTTGAATTCACTGACAAGCTTATAGGAATAATTAATAAAAAGTTAAAATCTAGAAAAGGAATAAAAACAGTATCTAAAAATAATAAGGATATTAGTATGTTAAGCTCTACTTATTCCAATAAATTTGTATTCCATACTACCCACTCTGAAAGTGAGATTGCGAAATGGAATATTGACGGGTTAGCAAACCATCAAATATATAATAAGTTATATGAAATGGGATGGCCATTACGACATATAAAACAAAAAAAATATATTGGATAAACAAGCTACCGCGTTAATTATAGCCGAATTTACTGGTACTTTAAAATATTGGTGCAATAATTACCTCACCGAAGATAATAAACAAAAGTGTAGTAAATGCTATAAGTATTAATCATATCGTTAAGAATGAATTTACGAGACAAACGGTGGAAAATCAAATTTTTGAAGTTGCCACCAATACCTTAATTTATAGTATAGCTAAGTATTTCATAGGAGAACTTCAACTTTTCCAAGATAGGCATTTAGAGATATTATCTAATATATCTTGTCCAAAGTTAGATGATTTTAGATGATATAATGATTTTTTTCCTCAATAAAGTTATGATTAGACAAGATTGTAATCATGATTATTGGAAATCAATGTTTATTATAGTTTTTACCAATATTGTTTGCTTAGAAAGTCCAAATGAAATTGAAAGGTAAATTTGAGGAAAAACTTCCTTACAATCAACTACCTTATGGTGATTTTATAAATTTTATAAATGTTACACGATTAGAACTATATACTGACATGAAACTGAAAAATCAACTTAAAAGGGATAATAAGATATCTAAAGGGGAACTAGGAAAGTTTTGCTAGGACTTAAGATATATTGAGCTATCAGCTCCCTCTAAAGAAGCATCTAAAAAAATTAAAAGAAGCCATAAAAATACTAATGATAATAATAATAAACTTCAAAAACCTCATTAACATAGAAGGACTTTTTAAAAATCCAAACTAAATGATAAAGGTAAGTCTAAAGTAAACAACATTGACAAGTGTTGGAACTATGAAAAATCAGACATAGAGCTTGGGACTGCCAAGTCCCCAAAAAAGAAAAGATAAAATTTATATGTTAAAATTACAAGAAGAAGTTAAAAATAAGTTATATTCCATCCTTAAAGAAGATGAAAATAATGCAGCCCTTGAAGAAACTTACCATAAGTGTTATAACCAGTGATAGTAAAGAGATACTCTTCGATATGGTTGACCATATTGAGGACTCGGAAATCAAGGAAAACTTGATTGCCTTAAAGAATATTATTTTAGAAAAGCAAATTAATAATGAAACTATTATCAAACCCTTCAACATGAAAAATGTCTTAAGGAAATTTAATAATAAAAAAACTGAAATAATACTACAATGTGTACAGTTAAAATTATCACAAGTAATAAATGAAATCGAAGAGCTTAAGGGAAGACTTAACAATCTAGAAAAAAATCAGTTACTAATAAAACACCTGGTCAGGATTCAAAATCCTACAATCCAGAATTGGGGGAAACATCTAGAGAAATTGTCTCTTGGAGGAACTTTAACCCAATTAGGATTTAATATAATTTCGGTGGTTAAAATACAAAGCTACCACATACCCATCACCTACACCATCCATTAAATTACACTATTTGACACAAGTGCGGATAAAAATTGTGTTATAGAAAGATTAATTCCTACCAAGTATATCGATATAGGTACTGTTAGGTTTTGCACCCCTTACGGATTTGCCTAATCTTTGGAACAGGTTAATCGAACGTGTTTCAATGACGCAGAAATAAATAGGACGCAGCAGTTTTACGTGGAAAACCCCCGGCTCAAGAAGGGTGAAAAACCACGACCTGTACTCTACAGGATTTAACTTCAACTTCACTACTTCAAAAGAGCCTTCAACAAACGATTACATTTCCTAGTAATTCAACCTTCAAAACTACTTCAACAACTTCCTAACTTCACATAAACCTTCCTAGGCTTATGTTCCCAACGTCTTCGAGTTGCCCCAACTTGAAGACTAGAATCTAATCTCAGTTATAGACTCTGAGAGATTACACAACTGTTCAGGATTACAAAGAGAAAACAAAATTGCCTAAACCCTATGCTATGTCGCCGCGTTTCTCTTCTTCTTCGTCTCTCTCTTTTTCTGTGTCTGAATCTCTCTTTTTCTCTCCGCTTCTTTCCTTTTTCTGCGCTACTCTTTCTGCTGCCATGTCCTCTAGATTTATAGTTGCTGATCGGAGATTTATTTGCTCTCCACCTATTTAAGGATAACACCAGTTAGTAGTGGAATCTTTTTTCCTTTAGAACTGCTTCTTCTAATTGAACTTCTCTTTTCTCCTTCTTTTATGCATCCTGTTTGAGTTGGAGTAGTATTCCTCTTTAAATCCTTCTTCTTGTCAGCTGTTGTTTTTATATGCCTTATTTCCAGCACCCTTTATTCCATTTTTATTGTGTGCAGCGTGTGCAGTTTGCCATGGATACAGTACGTTGAAAGAACCTGGTAGACCAACCTGTTTCATTATCTTTTGTCAGCCATCAAAACTTTACTGCTCTAACAAATTCCCCCTTTTTGATGATGACAAACTATCTGAGTGTCAGGCCTATCCATCTTTTCTGATTTATTTTCAGCTTTCCATAGTTCCCTCTGACTGTGTGCCCTGTGCTTGTCCAGTGGATGGACCAGGTAGCCTGACTTGTTCCTCTGATCCAACTTTCCATAGTTCCCCTGACTGTGTGCCCTCTGCTTGTCCAGTAGATGGACCAGGTAACCTGACTTGTTCCTCTAATCCAGCTCATAGTCATCCTGTCCTCCCCTCTTTAAAAGGTGCAAGTGAAAGAAACTTGTGCTTATAACTAGTCATGTGCCTTGAGCAAGCGCTATCCATGTACCAATGCTTGCTTTCTTTCACTGCAACCTGTAAGACAGATCAAGGGTTAGTTTTAGGAACCCAGACTAGCTTGGGTCCTTTCAAGTTGTAAAACGGATGAATGAGATCCCTTCTTGCCCAAGTAGGCAACATGTTCCTTGACCTGTATCTTTTATCATTTTCATGCCTCCTTTTGTGCACATGATATGTGTTTCTACTCCTAACATTGTTTGCAATTGAACACTCAGTAGTTGGATGTCCTATTTTTCCACAGAGGTAGCACAAATCAGTAGTAGTAACATTCTCCTAAAAGAACCCTATTCCAGCTTTCTCAATGTGACTCCTGCTTCCTAGATGGTTCACTATTCTTGATGACTGAGTCCATCTGTTTGCCTTTTCTAAATCCAGTTTTAAAATGGAGTTTTCCTAGGTCAATTTTCTCACTTTTTCTTTCTCACACAAAAACTCAATTTTGCATTCTTTCAACTCAGCTTCTACCTTCTGATGCTCTTCACTCATCGTACTTTCACCTTTATCAGCAGCAGTTAACTTTTGGATTTCTGACTTTAGGTTCAACACAAGTGAATCAAGTTGTTTAACATGTTTCTTCAACTTGTCATTTATTTCTTTTGCTTTATCCAGGCAGTTTTTTATCTCAAGATTTTCAAATTTTTTATCTGAAAAATCTTTAATTAGTTGATCCTTTCCATTTGCTACTTCTTGAAAATCGTCTATCAATCCATTCATTAGCAAGATTAGCTTCCTTTTTTAAAAGAGATGCAACTTTTCTTTCAATTCCGAAATACTTACCTCAGATCTATCATAATCTTCTAGATCTAAATCTCCAGCAGCCATGAACGCAGTTTCATCAATCTCCTCTGTATCAGAATCTTCCAATCCCGATCCCCACGCAGCCACCGTGGCACAGTTTCCTCTTTCCTTTTGCTTGGCTGCCTTCTCTTTAAGTTCTTTCTCAGCCCTTTCTTTTCTCCACTTAATTTCCCACTGGGGACATTATTTGATGTGGTGATTAGTCTTTCCACACTTGTAACATCCAGAGTTGTTTTTGTCATCGGACCACTTCCTGTTACCAGTGTCATTGGACCACTTCCTGTTACCCGTTTCTTTCTTATCGTTCCCTTTCCTGTTCCTTAGAAACTTTTTGAATTTTTTAGCTAAAAATAATATCTGATCTTCATCAAGAATTGATCCCTCATCATCAGAAACTACTCTAAGAGCGAGTGATTTTTCATACATTCCCACTTCTGCCTTTTGCTCTTCCATGTTCATCTCATATGTTCTGAGATTTCCAACCAGCTCATTCAATGTCATGGTTTCAATATTCTTAGCTTCCCTAATGGCAGTAACTTTTACATCCCACTTAGCTTTTGGTAAAATTCTCAGAACCTTGTCTACTTGTTCTTCAGAGGTAAGCACTTTTCCCAGAGAAGCCAGTTCATTAATAAGTAGTGTGAGCCTTGCCATCATCTCTTGCAATGTCTCATTCTCTTTCATCTTGAAGGTCTCATATTCCGTAAATAGCATGGCAACCCTGAACTTCCTGACCTGAGCAGTTCCCTCGTAAGCAATTGTAAGAGCATCCCAAATTTCTTTTGCAGTGGAGCAATTTGAAATTCTGTTATACTCTTGTGGACCAAGACCACAAATCAAAATATTTTTAGCTTTGGCATTTTTCCTCATGGCCACCAAATCCTTAGCGTTGAACTCCCTTCTCTCTTTCGGCACTTGTTGGTTCTCCACTTTTTTCATAGGAATAGTAGGCCCTATAATAATTCTATCCCAGAGTTCGTAGTCTTCTCCTTGAATGATGTCCTCCATCCTAGCCTTCCACCAACCGAAATGTGTTCCATTGAAAAGTGGAGGCCTCACAGATGATTGTCCTTCTCCATGTCCAAAAGGTAGTGCAGTATTCATCTGGATCAATTCTTAGGTACTAGCCTTTAATAAGAAAACATGCTCTGATACCACTTGTTAGGTTTTGCACCCCCTACGGATTTGCCTAATCGTTGGAACAGGTTAATCGAACGTGTTTCAATGACGCAGAAATAAACAGGACGCAACAGTTTTACGTGGAAAACCCCCGGCTCAAGAAGGGTGGAAAAACCACGACCTGTACTCTACAGGATTTACCTTCAACTTCACTACTTCAAAAGAGCCTTCAACAAACGATTACAATTCCTAGTAATTCAACCTTCAAGACTACTTCAACAACTTCCTAACTTCACATAAACCTCCCTAGGCTTATGTTCCCAACGTCTTCGAGTTGCCCCCAACTTGAAGACTAGAATCTAATCTCAGTTATAGACTCTGAGAGATTACACAACTGTTCAGGATTACAAAGAGAAAACAAAACTGCCTAAACCCTATGCTATGTCGTCGCGTTTCTCTTCTTCTTCGTCTCTCTCTTTTTCTGTGTCTGAATCTCTCTTTTTCTCTCCGCTTCTTTCCTTTTTCTGCGCTACTCTTTCTGCTGTCATGTCCTCTAGCTTTATAGTTGCTGATCGGAGATTTAATTGCTCTCCACCTCTTTAAGGATAACACCAGTTATTAGTGGAATCTTTTTTCCTTTAGAACTCCTTCTTCTAATTGAACTTCTCTTTTCTCCTTCTTTTATGCATCCTGTTTGAGTTGGAGTAGTATTCCTCTTTAAAACCTTCTTCTTGTCAGCTGTTGTTTTTATACGCCTTATTTCCAGCACCCTTTATTCCATTTTTATTGTGTGCAGCGTGTGCAGTTTTCCATGGATACAGTACGTTGAAAGAACCTGGTAGACCAACCTGTTTCATTATCTTTTGTCAGCCATCAAAACTTTACTGCTCCAACAGGTACTACATGATTATTCTCTGCAACAGGACAACCACTTAAAATAAATTACAAACTCTGAAAAGCGTATATTTGTAATAACGAAATTGGTTTTATAAATGATTTATTAGTAACAAAAAATAAAAATAAAAAATAATATTAGGTATTCCTTTTATCATCTATATAAGACCATATGCTGCCAAATTAGACGGTATCCACATCACCACATTAGGAAAACATTTTATCTTTCCTTACCTAAATGATATGTCAAAAAATGAATTTATAAAGGAAAACTTTTTTTAAGATAAATTCACTTTCACAGCCCAAGCCCCAGGTCACTAGGCCTCCCACTCTACCTAGGATTCTCCTTGAAAAGAACTTTTTAAATTGTTACCCAAATCAAAATATCCTTTATAAAAGTACATAATATTTTGGTTGACAAGTTTTATTACCCAGCTTTGCTTTCCAAATAAAGGGAGGGAATGATTCTCTGCTAGATATTTTAACAAAAGAATTTTTTTCACTACACAGGACTATGTCCTAGATGTGACATGACGAATGGGAACCCGAGAGTCCCCAAACAAGCCTCAAGTATCTTAATCCACATCATCGGTTCAGGAAGGACATACAAATAGCAACACATAGTTCTAAGGGGCAAGAAAATATAGTTCTAAGGGGAAGGAGAATAGGACGCACACTATGGGGGCAATATGGGGCTAGGGGCTTTCAACATTCCTACGCCAAAATATACATATAGCCATGTCACACCCCACATCTTACATGTACTAGTCCAACACAGATGAAACATGATATGGCGGGGTCAAATCCGCACACATTTTAAAAGTGTGTGAATTTTAGATTAAAGGGCTATATGTACGTCTAATGCTTAAGATGACCGAGCATAAATAATTTTTAAGTCAAGTTAAGGAGAGTGTGACCTTAAATGAAGTAAAATAATTGAGGTGCTTGTGTGACTTAGGAAGCTAGTAGGTGAGTCACCTACATGCTTAGCTTAAATAAGCTCGGTAAACGGAGACAAGGCCCAACACCGAATTTGTTCAAGTCTGATAAAGATTAAACCCCGAGTTAAGGATGTCATTTGGGCCCATGGTTTAGCATCATAAAAGGACAACATTTGCAGCCCAATATGGATAGGAAAAGGGCCAAATTACAATTACAATCCAATTCAAAACTAGGGCCCAAACTAAGTGGGCTTAGGGAGAAATGTTTTCAACAAAGCCGGTCCCATTTGAAGCCCAATAAGGCCCAAATGAAAGGGCCAAGCTGATGCCCCATAACCTTAATGAAATAAGGTTGAAAACCCAAAATAAAGTCGGCCAAAAGTGGCCTATAAAAGGGAGCAACAAGCAGCAACTTTTAGTCATTTTCTCAAGCCAAAATTTCAGATTTCTCTCTAAGTTTCTTCTTGCTCTCTTCTCATTTTCTAAAGCAGCCAAGACACACTTCTAGGGTTCTTGAAGAGAACCTAATCCTTTAGGGTTAAGGTAAGATAAAATACCCATGGTTTGGTGTAATTTTTCCATGAAAAACATGAAGAGTATGTTGGTTGTATTGTGCAGGAATTTTGGGACATCATGTGTTCCAAATATTGTGGTTCACTTTTCTTGTTAAATAAGAGACTTTTATCTTGTTGGTTGGCTGGGTTATGAAGTAATATGTATGTTTTTAAGAAGTCTTGGGTCTGGAATGATGTGAGGAGGCTGCTGGACCACTTTTATCTTCCGCAAAAATAAGTTCTTAAATGATGTCTTAATTCCGCTCATTAGTAAGATTCGTGGACTATTTTTGGGAATTGTTGTCTCATGTTTTCCATATACTTAGGGACTGTTTTTGGACTGTTTTAGGACTGTAATTGTGTGTAAATATGTTGAGGACAGTTTGGTTGAGGTTGAAACGGATTTGGAATGGTTGACATCGAAGTGTAGCGGAAGGACGTAATGTTGTGTTGTCTACTTGCATGTCGTGTAGAGTTGTTGTATGATGTACTATGTGAGTTGTTGTAATGCTGTTATGGGACTAAAATAGTTGGATTAATGTGTATTAGAAAATACGATTAGGAGTGGAAATGTTGAAAGAATACTCTTTGGGTGCTAATTCCGAGCTTGCTGCCCGGATATTATTTTTGGGTGAAATTGGATTACTAACATGTGCTTACTAGCTTCTAACACTAGTTTTATCACCTAATATATTGTAGATAAGTGTTTGGAGGAAAAGGATACTACTCCGAGGTAATAACGACATAGTACAGCGAGGTATGTAAGGCTACTTGATTTCCTATTATTTGGCATAAAATCTATAATCTTCCTTAGCACATAAAGGCACGTACAAACTCCGACATGGCTGCTAACCGTGTCCCCACTTTTTACCATGTTCATATGTACCCATACATAGTCATTGTCAACCTGCATATGTACCTGAATACTAAATATACATGAGTTCCTTCTTACCAAACAAAGTCTATGTGTTGTTTAATCTCCGATACGGTTCATTAGTTGTGTATCTCTCTTTCCATTGTGGTATTACCTTGTATGGTTGTTCATATGTCACATGTCTATATTCCTACAGTTCTAAAGGTTATGACCACCAAAATAACCATCTCAAAGTAAATAAAAGATAACTTACAGTTGCTTATAAATGGGTGTTTAGCCCGAGGGGTGGAAGAATCACCTAGCCAGGGTCGATCTCATTTACGGGTGGTAGCCCGAGGGGTGAAGGAATCACCTAGCCAGGGTCGATCCCATTACAGATTTACCACTGATCAGCTGGTCATTTACATGATATATTGTGCACAGATTATACAGTAAAGAAAGATACAGTAATAAAAAAAAGACATAAAGTACATGACTCCACAGTATGACTAAAGGTGGTCTTTTCATCCTTACACACCAGTGTGTGATTTCATTTGAGTTCTTATTGCATATACAGTATTTCCTGCCTTACATATTCAGTACATTATCTCGTACTGACGTCCCTTACAGGGGACCTGCATTTCATGCTGCAGGTACAGGAGCTACTAGATCTTCCCAGTAAGAGTACAGGACTTTCAGCTGCTATTACTAAGCTCCAGGTTGCTTCGGGGCTTGTGTGTTTAGAACTTGTATTTTGTATTGTATAGTTGGTCATGAGGCGGGGCCTATCCCGACTCACATAGATATTGTTCCTTATTTAGAGGCTTTGTAGACAATGTAAATTAAAGTGTGGTCAAATAGTGTATTATAGATATCGTGGCTCCAACGGCCTAGTCTTATGCATTTACTTTTGGTTTGTTAGTACAGTTTACTTTCTTTTGACAGCATATTGAGTATGGAAACCTCTTAAATGTTCATAGCAGGTGTATAGTTATATGTTGGTTCTCCCGAGCCTTGTCGGCAACGGGTGCCAGTCCGCCTTAATGGGGCTTAGGGCGTGACAAGCCAAATAAGAATTTCCCATAAATCACTCCCACAAATACGTAAGCCAGATACCACGCATAGCAAGCAGATTTCAAAAGAGTCCACATATTGTCCAACGAATGCCTCTAATCAAGATGGAATGGGTGCCAAGACATGTTCCAGGCTCACCCTCAAATGAAAAAAGGAACTCGAAGATAGTAAAGGTAAAAGGAGATGGCTTGTCCTTGGAGGATGGGACTCACCACAAATACTCTTCTAAATTGGACTACTCGTGAAATGGTTGATACTCGAAGTGCTCGGCCCCTATATGGTAAAATCATATAGGCATAGAGTATGTGTTAGTACGTTTGAATGTACTAAGCATGCGAGCATGCAATGCATATGACTTACCAAACCTGCATTTCAATGTTAGATGACAAGGGCACATAATATAGAAAGAATTATATATCCAATAGAAATATATACAAGATGCCATGAAATTTATGATGCATAAATGCAACAATGCTCATATAAAGTGGGGATGTGACCTCAACCGATATATGTAAGACCAAGCGAGCTATTACATGGAATGCCGATGAAAACCCCTCACAGGTACAGAGGTGGTCTACTTGCCAAAGGTCAACCATACTTCAACTTACGGGATCCCATCCCATTTCATATGAAGCAACCCCCTTACGGGAACCACTCCCATTTCGTTAAGGATTTTTCATATAACATATCATATCACATAACACTTCAACTTATAGGAACCTGTCCCATTTCATATGAAGCCACCTTCCTTACAGTGACCCATCACATTTTGGATAGGATTCTCATAACCCATGCTAGGCACATATATCGAGGAAAGGGAGAGGGCCCTTGGGGATAGCCCTAACACCCCCGATCCATCGGTTCTAAGTCGACATCGCACGAGAATTCTTATACATATACATGCTTTCAATAGATACAATATTCATTTCAAACCATAATTCATTGCATAACCATTTAATGCATATTAAGGCTCCAATGTCAAATCATAAGTCATAATCATGATAATCATGCAAGGAATAGCTCATTCACATATACAAGATGGTGCAAGCACCCGAGATGCTCCAAGAGCCTTAATCATAAGACATATCTATGATCACATTCTTGTCATAACCAACATCTTATCAAAATCATATCATAATTGCTTCATAAAAAATAATCGGGCTTAACTCACTTCATAATTTTCATATAAACTAATGTTCATGAATGCAAATGTAATGCATGATGTGAGGATGACATGGGTGACATAGATTCAAGTTAAAATCGACATCATAATATGAAATTGAATAAATCCATAATTAAATCAACATCTAAATCGTAATATAAGTCACCCATGCATAAATCAACTTTAAAAGGGGACATGCATATTCATACCTTCATAACCCAATGTAAATCAGCATAATAATGATCAAAGTGAATTGAAATCATAGGTAAATTATAGCCCATACATCAATTGGATTTAATAAATCTAATAATCAAAACCCACATTTAAAGTAACTAAAATGCATGAAAACAATTGAAAGAACTTTTGGGTCTTCTTGGTTGAAAGGGACCAAGAATCAATCCCTCATACATTGATTGAGGAGCTGAATTTGGGGAAGGACTTAGCTTGAATTGGACTTCAATTAACCCTAGCCTTGAATCTTAAGAGGGGAGAGTAGAGAGTACTTGGGAGGTGATCTTATGAGGGATAGAAGGTTTTAGAGAATGAATTAAGAAGGGAGGGATATCAGCTGAATTTGGCGTTTAGGATAGGTAAAAGGTCATAATTCACAATTTAAATAAACCAATATTACATAAATGCCATTAATGAACTGGGCAAAAATTGGAACCGTTAGGTTCTCACGGACCCCTACATGGTCAGTGAGTCATCACACGGACCATGAATAGTGACCGTGAACCATCACTTAGATAATTTTGTAGTGCCAACACTGGGGATTTATTCGAGGCTAAGGGGTACCACACGGATGACTTCACGGTCCGTGTGACTCCACACTAGCCGTGACATGAACCGTGTGATAGTACTTGAAATAATTTCGGACGATAAAGTTATGAGATGGTACTTCCATACTTAGAAATATTTTACGTAGCGAGTTACACGGAGGGCCACACGGCCCGTGACACATCACACGGACCGTGTGAGTGGCCATGTGCCCTTACTTTCTGAAATTTCCCTGTCTCATTTTTCCCCTGTCGTGAACTTGACCAAGTGTCCCTCCATGGGAGGCCACACGGTCCGTGTGGTTTCACACGGCCTGTGTGGGCCCTCCATGGAGCGATGCCTTGCAGTTCCACTCGGGATAGTACCAAGAGATTAGGTTAAGCCATTTGAAAAAATATCTAGTTCCTTACAATTTTACAGGGAAAAAAATGAGATCCAGAATACCAAGAATAAGACCTTCGAGGCTTCTACTCACCATCCCTAAAATTGCACTGATACAGGTGCAGCACGCCATTCCAAATTTTGGTCTTTAAATTTATTTAATACATTTTTCATATTAAATGATTTAACAGAAGAATTATCAGATTGTTGGTTGAGAATTACATGTTTTAATGCTATTGGATATTTTTTCTTATAGTCCGGGTCTTCTATATGATCAATTATGTCTAAAAATACTTCCTTACTATTACTAGAAATGACATTAATAGAGTGGTTGCTATAGGTAAAAATTGTACTACCACCACATTCACAATTACAATTATCTAATTTATATGACGTATTGGTCTGGTCATCATTGCTAGAATTCTCTTCGGAAGAGAAGGTATTTTCATTTTCCTCGAGGATTGAAAATAATTTATTTTTAATATCTTCCTCTAATTATAAAATTTTTATTTTTATTGTTCTTTTTATTATGTACATGGAAATATCTTTCTCGGTGACCTAACTTTCCACAGTTCTAACACTTATCAGTATTATTTGATTTAAATTCACCTTTATAGTATGCCTCAGATTTATAAAAATTTCTCTTACATTTGTAATATTTATTTTGTCCATAAACAATTTTGGAGGATTCTTTTGAAGGGCAGATATTTTGGTGTATCCAAAGTCTTGACATAAATTTTTTAATTTGTTTCGTGATATTTTACTATGCTTTTTTAATTGATTTTTAAGTTTCATGTTTGTACATAAATCGAATCCTTTTACATTTATAAAAGTTATAAGATCACCATAAGTTCATTGATGATAGGGAATTTTTCCATCAAATTTATCTTTTAATTTTATTCTAACTTTTTCAGCAAATAAGGTTGGTAAACCACTAATAAATTTTTCTTTCCAATAATCATGATTGCAATCTTTTCTAATCATAACCTTATTAAGGAAAACATTTTTATATCAGCTAAAGTTCTCTAACTTTAGGCATGGTAGATTAGAAAATATTTCTAAAGTCTTATTGTGGAAAAGTTGAGGTTCAGCTATAAAGTGTTTAGCTATACTTTAAAGTAAAGTGGTAGTAGCATCTTCAAATATTTGATTTTCCATTGTTTGTCCTGTAGATTCAGTATTAATAACTTTGTTAATAGTTGTAGCATTAGTCACGTTTTGCCTATCATCATCTGTGAGGTAGTTATCACACCAATTACTTATTGTGCCAGTAAATCCAACTATAACAAGCATGGCGGCTAGTGTTTTCTGATATATTTTTTATTTTATATGCTGTAAGAGCCAATCCCATTTTATCTAATTTATTATATATTTGATATTCTACTAGTCCATAAATATTCCACTCCACTATTTCTCTTCTAGAGTATGAAGTATGAGATAAAAACTCATTTTCTCCATACTGCATATCCGAAAAGAGGGCTTCTTATAATAATTTTCTAGTAGTTTAACTAGAACTTAATTTATTTAATATCATTACTATCTTTAGAGTAAGTGTTAACAACTTTAGTATATGTCAATTTTTATTTTTTTTATTAATTATTTCTACAAGATCATCCGTGATTTCAAGTTGATCTTGAACTTTGGGAATTTATCTTTTGAAAATTCTGGTAGCGTGAATATTGGATGAGTTTCTAATTTTTTATTTTTATCACTGTAAGAGGGACACAGTTTATCCTTAATAACTAACGTATTATCAACTTCAAGGATTTGATTGGAGACTACATAGAGTAGTTGATTTGTATATGTAATGACCCTCCAGGTCATTTCTGTATTTTTGTGACTTTTCTGTTTGGTTTGAGCTTCTGTATGTTACCTCAGATCTGTTATGGTATATTGGGACCGTTGGAATGGTTGTCGATGGTTTTGATTGAGAATTATGCGAGTTAGCAAGTTAGCAAGAAGCTAATCTGCAAAAAGGACATTTCTGAAAAACCATGGTAAACGGCCTCAAAATGGGATTCTGAAGGTCTCGTTAGTTCCGGAATGGCCGATTTGAGCTTGGAGGGTGATTGGTTCGAGAATGGAGGGTTCTAGTGTGATTCTGAGCTAAAAGTTGCAAAATGAGTTCAAGTGGAAGCAAAAAAGGGTGTTTCTTTAAAAACCCAGCTCAACGCTCTTGGAATCAGAAACTGATGGCGTGGTCAGCTTCAAAATGTTTAAAACGTCTAAGATGACCTTTCGCCTGTTGTCGAGGTCATCCGGTTTCATTTTGACCCCCTTAGTTCATCAAGCTAAAATTAGCTGGAAGGGAGTGGGGTACTCCTTTTTCTGTAGGATGCTTTGTTTGAAATTTCGATTGCACCATTGTACCTGGAACGTTGAAATCCATATGGCTAAACTATTTATTTTCGTAAAATAGACATCGGGAGCCTCGGGAATGCCCCAAGGAAGATTTTTGGGATTGCTGGTGCATAGGCCCACATTCGCGCCCACGCCTGCATGGCATGGTACAAATATCGTGCCTGCGGCATGGCACAAGTGCCGCACCACGTTCGCGCGTGGCATGGTACGGTAGGCCTATATAAGGATTGATCGCAAGGCTTGGATGAAGAAAACTTCAATTGGCCATCAAAAATAATTTGTAGCTCCAGGTTTGGTGATTTAAAACCCCATGTTACTCGTATTTTTGCAAGGATCATCTTGGTGAAGTTGGATTTTGATTTGACACGTATTTCAAGGTAAAATCATTGTTTTAGATGATTATTTTCTCAAAATTTGTGAAAAGGTTATGCATTGATATCTTAGCTGATTCTTAATGGAATTAAGTGAAATTTGGTCCTAAATTGTTCTACGTTCTGAGAGGAATGTTGTGATATGTTGGGAACTCGTGGTAATTGTCTGATTTTTAAGAATTTTGACCAAGAAAGTTTTGGAAAGAATGTTTTCCGGTGAAGTTTGTAATTTCATTTACACGTTTTCTCTCAGTCTTCTAGGGTCGTCTTAGGCTGAATTTTGGGCTGTAGACTTGGGTGGTCATGCGAAACATCTTTCAGGATTTGGTTTTTGGAATTCTCGACATAGTCCCTATTTTTCCCATTTTAGGCGCTTTTTGCCTTCCACTCGTTTCTCAAGTTTTTACAGCCGATGTGACTGTGTTAACCCCGTGAACTGTGTTTTTAGCAGTGAAGCAGTATTGGGAAGCTATAGGAGAGCAAAAGCTCAGTTGGATTGATGTGGAGTATGAGACGTCGGATAGTAGGTAGGCTAGGCTTTCTCTATACCTTAGACTGAGTTGAAATGGTTGTATATTTGAGTTGAAATGTGTAGAAATAAATTGCAAATGGATTGACCTGTGAAGTTTATGTTGCATATAGCTTGTTGTGTATCTGAATGTGATATTTATGGTTTGGTCGGACTGTAGTTGTTGTATTGATTTCTATGTTAGTCGTAGGTGATTTATTACTGAGTACTAGCACTGTTAGACTACGAGAGGGGCTTAAAGGGGCTTTTGGGGCTGCGAACATGTGACAAGTACATACACTGAGCTTGACTCTTACTTGTATGTATAGGACTAAGGCTACAAAAATATACTAGCTATTGAGGTTGATTTGTGATTACATGCTACCCTATGCACTACCTCTAGTATCTATATTTGGTTGGTATATATATTCATGATACGGTTGTGGTGGTCTATATCTATTATGAGTACTTGTGGTAGAATTTCTTATTTAAACAAGATTTTGTGCTTCCTTTTGACTTAAATGTGATCCTATATGTTGCCATTATTTTTTATGTACTTGTTCTACTGATTAGTGTCTAGAGAAACACACTATGTTCTTGGAACGGTTGTAGTTGCCCTCCCAAGGGAGCTATGTGATCTATGATACGAGATATGTTACTACTGAGCCACTGGTATATTAGAGACGGGAGTGTGAACCTGTTAGCATAGTGTAGGCTATGTCATATGAGCTTCTTGGTCCATCTATAAGGAGACACGAGTTGTGTTGGTTAGTCTTGGGGACTAGCACCGTATTTAGAGAAGGGCACTAGTTGAGTGGTCCTGCGCATGGTTGCCTTGGGTGAATCCTTGATAGCAACTAGGATGCAATAGGATTATGAGTAGCGGACATCCTTCCTATTATCTAGCCTCTTAGGCCTTAGCTTAGGTTGTACCGATGCTGCCTTATGAGTTGCTTTATACAGAAAAAGGCTTTGTAAGGGCCAAATATGGGCTAGTGTCTAGCGGGAAGGCATGCGTACTGACTTGACTTGTACCTGTATAAGTGTATATTACATGTTGCTGCCAAGATATATGGACTGGGAGACCTGAATTTATTCTATTTTGTATCGTGACTTGATTACGGGCATACTATGATTCTGCTAGGCCTATCTGTCACGGGGTCCTATGATACCCCTATCATCACTACACTTTTATTTCCATTACCTGTGGTGGGCTAGATTGTAGCGCGGTTACCTGCTGAGCCCGATTCTATTCAAATCATTGAGGTCCACGCACTGTTGTACTGATATTAGCTGCTACTCTGAATTCCTTGCATACCTTGGGAATGAATTGTTTTTTGTGACTTGGGAGAGATGATATGAGGGGGGATCTGGATCTGGTTAGAGGGAGAGGGAGATTATTTTAATGTTATGTGCTGAGAATTAGATGACACACCCTGTTTTTCAAGTGTCTTGTGGTCACGTCAGAGTGTCTAGACTCGGGTGACGCTCCTCGTGGCCCTAGTCTATGGTGGTCACGTCCGAGTGTCTAAGGCTAGGGTGTCAATTCTAAAAGGGTCCAAGCATTGGCAGTCTCTTTGGGCCTGGGGCCTTGTTGATTAATATTTTGTGGGGCGGGGCCCCATGATTCATTCACTAATGATAAGACACTATAGATTATGCTAAGGGGATTCTTTCTCGCAAGGGGGGATATGTCCCACCATTATATTTATGATCAGACCACTTAACCCTAGCTGACTACCCGACAAGAGGCCAGGTCGGAAGACCCAGGGACTTAAGTCCCTAAGTGATATTAGAGGTTCAAGTCCCCGTCTGATACCACTTATGCATGGGTCGAGGACCCTGTTATTGCTGTGATGTTGGGGGCCGAGGGCTGGATCATTTACCCATGGATCCACTCACGTATTCACACCTTGATTGTGCATGGGTGTACCTTCTAGGCTTATGGAGGCTCAAGGGGTGTTCAAGATTAGACACTGGGGCCTTACACCCACGTACAACTGACCCTTGATCTTATGATATGGAGAGATGGGCTTTTTGATGGTCCTATAGGGTTTCAGTGATTATCTATTAGTTATATTAGGGGGACCCGCGTGGCATACATACATAGTTACTTGGGCCTTCTACCTGTGTACAGTCGTATCCTCAGTTAGGGGCAGTTATGGTATGGGCCTGCACAATATTCATCTAAGTTCCTTACGCCCTAGTGTCCCGTCCAGGGTCTTGCCTGCCTGGTGTTGAGCCAAGGGGGGTTTTTTGAGGTCTATTCCAGGCATGGTCTAATGTGACACCCATAATTTTACCTATTCCAGGCATGGTCTAATGTGACACCCCATAGTTCTATTCTCACATACAGTTATATTTCAAGCTTCATTCTTATATGTGGGAAGTGAATTAGGGTCATAAGAGACTTCTGGTACTTAGTCGAGTTCAAAACATTCCTCTAAATTGAGTTTTGAGTGTTGGATTATGCAAGGATCAACTTTAAATGATCAGAACTCTTAGCACACAAAGAATTAGAGGTCCCATGACGTACCAAATAAAAGCCCTTTGAATTATCTTTCTAATACAACTGGTTGGACCTCATTTTCAATTTGGAGTCAAACGTTATGGCCGCTATACTGGAGACTGCAAAGTGCAGAGTCATTCTACGAAACCCCTTTTATGAGCCATAAAATGGATTACGTCTAGTCTGCTAAATCATGGAGAAAAGTCCTAAAACTTCAATTTTTGGCCCCAAACTTCATGAACCCATCTATGGGTCGTAGAACCTTCTACAGGTCAGAAAATAGGTCATAAAATGTTCCAAAAACTCCAAAATTGGGCCAAAAGTCTATGGAAGGGTCCCTACGGGCCGTGGAACATTTTATGGGGGGTAAAGTGGCCCGTAGATGACTTTTGACAGCTTTTTATTAAAGGTTGTTTTGGTCTTTTCCCACCCTTTCCAAGTGTAGGATTGGCGTTTTCACACCTATATGAGTCCCTAAACAGAACTATTCAATCTATTTACGTTCAAAATATATCCCAAGATTTTGAACAAGGTTTCAAGAGGAGAAAATCTAGGGTTTCAAGGGAATTCAACCACTCTTCAAAATTCTTCAAGAATTTATGTTTTCCAAGTATGTAAGGCTACCTATAGTATTGGATTGAGTTCATTTACATGCCCCACATGTTGTTTCCTTGTAATTGAGTTCGAGTAGAGTTTTACCCTAATTCTTGAATTGAAGTCTTGAGTTGTCTATTGTCCTATTGAGTTCTTTATACATTAAAATATATTGGTGATATTCATGAGCTGGATAGTTGATTGGAATGCATGTTCATGTCTTCATTCCCATGAACCTAATTGAGGTTTGTACTTTATTATGTGTCATTTCAAATTGAGACTCGATGGTCATTTTGTATGTTGAACAAAGATGAGTTCTGCGCATATTTTACTAAGTCTACATGAGCATGAGTTTTAACCATAATTAATAATTTGAGAAAGAGTCTTGATGATGTGTAAATATTTCTTTTTTGCATATTTTTGAAAGAATGCATCTCATGTTTTGCGGAAGTATTTTGATGATGATGTTAAAGATTTTCAAAAAATATTTATTAATAAAAGATGACGATGTTGATGTTTGAGATGAAGTTGATATTAAAATTTAACTCAATGAGACTTGATGAGATGTTTTGAATAAATTATTCTCTTTATGAGTATAAGTATATGTTATTGGGAGTAGTATTGAGCACCTAGTTGGGTAAGAGGAGAACACCCCAGAACTATGTTTCTCGCATAGGATGATCGTGCAGTTAACTCTGGCAACTCTTGTCCCAAAAAGATGGACAAGGCATGAGGATCCAAAAGCAGACGTGAGCATCCTTACCTTGGCAAGTATTTGATGGGGGAGCAACGACACTGTGATCGTTTTGTATCACCAACGAGGGTGGTGGGAGGCTTTGGTTAGAGAAACACCCAAACTTTGCATAACTAATTTGACATGAGTTGCATACTAGTGTTTCTTTACGAGCATCGCTTTACTATATAAATGGAATGATTTGGCATGAGTTGCATACTATTGAGTTTACTTTCAAAACATGACTTTATTTTATAAACTTGCATGTTTTACTGAATTGAGTTAAATTACTTGATTTGAGTATCTTTGATTATGTCCCTTCCTTTCTAGCTATTTTATATACAAGTATATTTCATGTACTGACGTCCATTTGGACCTGTATCACTTTATGATGCAGACACAAGTGATCAAGGACTTCAGTACGTGCATCATTAAGGTCCAGTTTAGCGCACTTCCAAAGTTAGTGAGCCCTCCCTTGTTTTCCGGAGGAGTCCTTTTATTTTCTATTTTCTATTAAGTAGTGTATTTCCTTTATTTTGGGGTATCCATGGCTTGACATGGTACCATCTATATTTTTAGTAGAGGCTTCATAGACATAAAGTAGAGTTGATGGATTGTTATTGATGTTCTAAATCCTTGTTTATTGGAAACCTATTATTGTAAGAGACCTAGTAATTACTTAAATTGCTTATCTTTATAGAGTACTTTCATTCGGCTATTGAGTATGATATGACGACGAGGCCAAGTGGTTCTCTTAGGGACTAGCAAAAGTCTCTAAGTGCCAACCAGCCAAGGGTACCCGCGCAGGGTGTCACAAACTTGGTATCAGAGCACCGAGTTCAAGTGTCCTTGGGAGTCTATGAATTTATCTCTAGTAGATTCTTGTTTATGGGTGTGTTGTGCACCACACTTCATAACCAGGAGGCTATAGGACGTTAGGAATTATTACCTATCCTTTTATTCCGAGTTTGTGCGTTAGAGTTACAACTCTATAAAGCTCTCTTCTAACTCGTTCATTCCACGTTTGCAGAGCATGCCTTCCAAACACATTGTGAGGCTCAAATATGATGTCAGCACCAAAGTTTCCTCGCCAGAGATGCCCTTGCAGTTTGGGATAAAGACCATGATATGACCAGAGGTGCCTGATCCTACTACTCTGCCTATTGTACATGCTCGATGGGTAGAAGAGAACAAACAAGATTAGAGGGAGGAACCTTGGCGCAAAAAGTTAACCTTAAAGTACATAAGCAAGAAAATGGGAACATGTCCCCCTTTCTACAAAGACCTTCTAGTTATGCACTGCCACCAATGAATGCACCCATATCAAATAAAAGATATAATTTGAGTCCAAGGAGGAACCAACCTTTCAAGGTTCGAAACCCTTCATTCCGAGGAAATGTGGCTCGAGGTCCTAAAGGAAAGCCACCATGTGGAATATGGGGCAAGCTTCACTTGGGAAATTATCGAAAGGGTACTAAGGAGTTCTATAAGTGTGCCCAAGAGGGACACTTCTAGAGGGATTGTCCAAAGTGGGCCAATAAAGCCCAACTCTCTACACCAACACCACAAGTTAGAGAAAATCAGAGAGGTGCTACTTCTGGCATGAGTGAGGCTATAGACCAATTGTGCGCCGTGGTAGTTACCCAAATCAGAAAAACACTACAGCACCTTGTGACACGTATGATTTGAGCTCTTACTCTTGATTGTTATATGTCAATAGATCTTGGTGCCACACCATCGATTGTGTCTCTTTATTGGCTTGTAGTTTTAATAGGACTCCCTAGTGTCTCCCTGACCTTTCAGTATGTCTACTCCTATTGCTGATACTATTCTAGTTAAAAGGGTGTATAGAGAGTGTCCTGTGCTAATTTGTCATAGAGTGCCATGACTGACTTAGCTGAGCGAACCAGTAAGGCACCCCAATCTCTCCTACCCAAAACATGCTTTCAATGTCATCTATGACAGGTAAACTTATGTCTCTAAGAAGTGTAATGTTAGCACCTAAGAGTGTGATTTAGGGTCCTATAAACCATAAGTAGAATTTTCATCATAGAGTTACAAAGATGAAGAGACCAAATCGTAAGAGTGTGGTTGGTTGAGGCCTGTAACTAGAGTTATGTGTCCATTAGGTAAGTAATGTGGTGGTGAGTCGATTCCCATAAGTTTCGATGAAAGAATAGTAAGTACTAGTTGATTTTATTTCCCCTAGGGAGGTACAGAGAAAGAGTTATTGTTAGGATGAGTTAGAATGGCTAAAACTAGGAAGAGGTTTATATTAGTGTGTTAAGAACCTACATGTTGATAGCTTGGGAGGACTTAAAGTTAATGATTTTGATGCTTGTTATATCCTGCGAGCTGGTCTATAGACCGTAGGTGATACTATGGACCGTAAGTGATACTACGGGTTATAAGGAAGCTTTGCGGATTTAAACCATGAAATTGAAAAGTTGAGGGACTTCTGGAAGTTGACTTACTAGGTACTAGGATGAACTGTATAAGAAACCATGACTCGTCAAGAGGTCTGTAGAAAGGAGCCCTGAGGGACCCAAAATATTTCTAAGTCTAGAATATTTCTACGATAGGACTTATGGTTTATATGAGAAACTACGAGTCGTCCTGAGTGTTTGTAGATTAGAACTAGTAATTCCAGTAGCTTGAATTTTGTAACACATGTTTCTGCGAGCCAAGTCACACTCTATAGGTTGAACCATGACCCGTAGATTAGGTCTAATGGATGACTCTGTCAGTTTTCAAGAAGGGTAAGAAATTCTTTCAAGGTGATAGATCTAAAATAGTCTTATGATTTCAGAGTGAGATCCCTATGAGATTCAAAGAGTTATGAGCTTAGCCAAATAAGCAGGTATAGTGAATGAGTAAGTGATATTCAAGTTGTTAATGTAAAGTAAGTTGGTGTAAGCATTCTTGTCCCCTTTAGTAATTAGGTTGATGGGGATTTATGTATAATTGACAATGAGTTTTTCCTTACAATCCAAGACTTCTTTAGTCAAATATATTAGATCTTAGAAGTTGAATGGTAGAAGATTAAACAAAGAGGTTAGACTACAGGAGTTATAGGATGTGATTATGTATGCCAAGCAGTAGCAAGTATAAAAAAATACCCATAGGGCTAGTAGGAGGCTAAGAGTAGTCAGCAAAAAGTTCTAATAGCGATTTTATATCCTTGAGTAGAATATCATGGGGGAGTTTAAGGTGTTCTTGTGGATAGCATAATATGAAAGCTATACTTATAGCTTAGTAAAGAGAATTGGCTTGCGGGCATAGGGAGTGGACCTTCGAGCTAAGAGGGAGATAAGGAGTTAATAAAATAAATTGAGTCTTGAGAATTCAATTGTAATGGGTTGATCAGGATGAGGCGTTGATACTTTCCTATCTCTTCTATTCCTTATAACTCGGTTAAGGTGATACGTTATTTTGTTACATGTATAAGCGCCATGCCTATAACCTAGACCCATGCACCCAATGTTGATTCACATTCATGTTGAGATCTAAGGATGAGGAATGGCCATTGTACTTTTATCGCAAGAATCTCAGAGTCCCGAACCTTATGTCACACGAGATAGAACTTGAGCTTCACAATATGTTTGATTCCATAAATGCATGATAGGTCCTAAAAGGCTAATGAGATTGTATCACATTATGAACACTCTTAGATCAAATTTCTCGAATGTATCGTGCTCATGATCTTTCGCTCTAAGCCTTTCCAATGACCATCCTTTCCATTTTTGATAGCAACATTGATGATAGTAGATGAGTTACTATTGAGTGAGGGTGAATGTTCTTTAATGTGATAACTATGATGTCCTCTTTTCATTTAGATTATATATATTGAGGAAGAGCTAGATGAGACCTTATTAGGTGCAATAGATTGGTGAAGGTAGGTTGGAGTGTCTCTAGGCAAAAGTATGTTGGTGTGTTTTTGAGTGAGAGCTCGTTCAATGATGGTGGTAGAAATTAAAGTAGGCTTGATAATTCTTAGATATAGTTAAAGTTGTTAGGGTGATAGGCTTGAATGTGTGTATGTCATTATGTGAGTGATTGAAGAAAGCTATTGATAACTCTTGAATGAGTGATCCAGAAGATATGTTAGAGTGGTGAGAAGGAGTAGTTATCTTTCAATGAAAGTACCAGAGAAGGTATAGCGCTTGAGTTTTAAGGATCAGCTTTGTGTGAATATGATCATCTTCGGAATAACACTTTGGGGCTTAAAATTAGGCTTGAACAGAATAAGAGGATGTGGTTAGGCGGAGGTTTGAATAGGAGCAACAAGCTTCAAGTGATAGAGTGTAGTGCCATGAAAAGGATCATAGTTGAGATGATGTGCTAAGCTTGAGAGTCATCCACAGAGTCTTATATATCCCGATGATCCCTTTCTCAAATTAGAGTTGATGACTTCCTTCTTAAGTTCTAATAACATTAGATTTGTCTATTTTGAGTTTTATGGCCTGTCTAGATTTGTTGAGTGTGACTCATTAACCTGATGGAGTCTCGATTGTTATTCGTGCCTTGAGTTCATCCCCATTTCACTCATCATTCGAGGATGAATTATCCCAAAAGGGAGATGTTGTGACGCCCCATAATTTTATCCTTACATAAACCTATGTTTCAAACCTCATTCTTATATGTGGGAAGTGAATTAGGGTCATAAGAGACCTCTAGTACTTAGTCAAGTTCAAAAATTTCCTATAAATGAAGTTTTGGGTGTTGGATTATGAAAGGGTCAACTTTAAATGATCATACCTATTAGCACACAAAGAATTAGAGGTCCTATGACTTACTAAATGAAAGCCCTTTCTAATGCAACTGACATTACCTCATGTGGAGTTTGAAGTCAAACATTATGGACATTTTACTGGAGACTGTCAAATGCGGAGTTATTCTATGAAACCCCCTTTATGGTCTGTAAAATGGATTACGACCCGTCTGCTAAATCGGGGAGAAAAATCCTGAAACTTCAATTTTTGGCCCCAAAGTTTTCGAACCCATCTATGGATTGTAGAACCTTCTGCGAGTCATAAAATGGGCTTGTAAAATGTTCTAGAAACTCCGAAATTGTGCCAAAAGTTTATGGAAGGGTCCCTGTGGGCTGTGGAACGTTTTACGGGGCATAAAGTGGCCCATAGATGACTTTTGACAGATTATTAAAAAAGGTTATTTTTGTCTTTTCCCACCCTTTCCGAGCCTAGGATTGACCTTTTTACACCTATATAAGCCCCTAAACATAATTGTTCAATCTATTTACGTTCAATATATATCCCAAAACTTTAAACAAGGTTTTAAGAGGAGAAAAGCTAGGGTTTCAAGGGAATTCAGCCACTCTTCAAAATTCTTCAAGAATATAAGTTTCCCTGGTATGTAAGGCTACCCATACGTTGGATTGAGTTCATCCACGTGCCCCACATATTGTTTCCTTGTAATTGAGTTCGAGTATAGTTTTACCCTAATTCTTGAATTGATGTCTTGAGTTGTCTAGTGTCCTTTTGAGTTCATTATACATTAAAATATATTGGTGATATTCATGAGTTGGGTAGTTGATTGGAATGCATGTTCATGTCTTTATTCACATGATCTCTAATTGAGATTTGTAATTGATTATGCATTATTTCAAATTGAGACTCGATGGTCATTTTTTGTGTTGAACAAAAATGAGTTTTGAGCATATTTTACTAAGTTTATATGAACATGAGTTTTAACCACAAATAATGATTTGAGAAAGAGTCTTGATGATATGTAAATATTTTTTAGCATATTTTTAAAAGAATGAATCTGATGTTTTAAGGAAGTATTTTGATGATGATGTAAAAGATTTCAAAATATATTTATAAATAAAAGATGATGATGTTGATGTTTGAGATGAAGTTGATATTCAAATTTAAGTCCAATGAGACTTGATGAGATGTTTTGAATAAATTATTTACTTGATAAGTATGAGTACATGTGTTTGGGAGTAGTATTGAGTACCGAGTTGGGTAAGAGAATAACACCCCAGAACTATGTTGGTAGCGTAGGAGAGTCGTGCAGTTAGCTCTGGTGATTCTTCTCCCAAAACGATAGACAAGGCTTGAGGATCCAAAAGCAAACGTGAGCATCCTTACCTTGGCAAGTATTGGATGGGCGAGCAACGACATCGTGATCGTTGTGCATCACCAATGAGTGTGGTGGGAGGCTATCGGTTAGAGAAACTCCCTAACTTTGCATAACTTATTTGACATGAGTTGCGTATTAGAGTTTATTTTACGAGCATTGTTTTACTATATAAATGAAATGATTTGGCATTAGTTGCATACAATTGAGTTAACTTTCAAAAAATGACTTTATTTCATAACTTGCTTGTTTTATTGAATTGAGTTGAATTACTTGATTTGAGTATCTTTGATTATGTCCCTTCCTTTCCAGCTATTTTACATACCAGTATATTCCATGTATTGATGTCCATTTGGACCTACATCATTTTAAGATGCAGACATAGATGATAGAGGACTTCCACCCACGCATCGTTGAGGTCCAGTTCAATGCACTTCAAGAATTGGTGAGCCCTCCCTTGTTTCCTGGAGGAGCCCTTTTATTCTTTTTTTCGATTGAGTAGTTTATTTCCTTCATTTTGGGGTATCCATAGCCTGTCGTGGTACCATCTAGATTGTTAAGTAGAGGCTTCATAGACATAGAGTATAGTCGATGGATTGTTATTGATTTTCCAAATCCTTATTCATAGGAAACCTATTATTGAAATAGACCTAGTAATTACTTAAACTGCATATCTTTCTGGAGTACTTTCATTCCGCTATTGAGTATGATGTGACGATAACGCCAAGTGGTTCTCTTGGGGACTAGCAATAGTCTGTGAGTATCAGCCACGCCAAGGGTACTCGTCTGGGGCGTGACATTTTAGGTCTAGTAGAATCTAGGGTATATATTAGTCGCATATGTGGTTCCGATTCGGGTTTTTTATTCTTTTCTACTGCAGAGTTGGGTTGACTCAGTGCATCATGGCTCGTTGCATCAGTTAGTTCAGTTTATCAAATTTCATCATCCTGGTTGGTTCAGTTGTTCTTTGAGGTATTCCAGATATGCTTATGCCATGTACTAAGTCTTTTTTGCTTCACTGTTGCAAATCTCTATATATTTGGGATTTACATGTTTACTATTTCACTCCGTCGGTCAATGATGCCTACTGGGTGCCTTTTTTGGTACTCACCCCTATTTCTACACCATTACATGGTGCAGGTCTAGGTATGGGCCGTGGCTGTTGAGTTGGGGAGTTTCGAGAGCACTCAGGGGACTTTTGGTGAGCATCGGCAGTTTTGACGACCTTGTAGTATCCTTCCTTTTGATGACTGTCTAATGTTTCTAGACATTTGGCCTTTTAAAGTAGTATGTTTATGTATTTTGTAGGAGCACTCTTGAGTTGTATAATAATATGGTTCTTAATATATGTATATGTTACATTATTGTGTCTATTGTAGCTTTGTGCAGTTGACTTTTAGGTTTTGGGTGTTATCATGTTATCACTATGTCGATTTGAGATGGACTAGATGCTAGGACAGGTAGACCTAGGTTGGGAGTCGGCTTGCCTATAGGTGTAGGTGGTACCTA
Source organism: Solanum rostratum (assembly GCA_029948455.1). NCBI lineage: Eukaryota > Viridiplantae > Streptophyta > Magnoliopsida > Solanales > Solanaceae > Solanum > Solanum rostratum. The sequence continues at coordinate 27,014,538 of CM057053.1, forward strand.
GCAGGTGCCATCATGACTGAGATCGGGTGGTGATAGTATAATTATTTTGTTGGAATATTTTATTTATTTCTTTATTTGTAGGATCACCTTTAGTGTCCACTATATCCATTTTTGAAGCAGTGACTATTCTACCGTCTACGGGTAGACTAATTCCTTCTAAAGGAGGAATTTCAGATTCAACTACCTTGTTATTAGTATTGTATCATTTATCAACAATAATATTTATTGATTCCTACTGGTCATCTAATTTACATGTATATTCAAATCATTTAAGGAATTCATTCTTACATTTTAATCTTTTCATACCTTTAAACCAATTTTCTCTAAAAGTTATTCTTTCATCTAAGGAATATTTTTGTATATACCACTGCCTTTTTATGAAATATTCTAGGCTAACCCATAATTTATCCAAATATTTAAAATCTGGTTCAAAATCTTTGTCGGATATAATTATTCCGACATATCTTTTGAGAGGCACAGACAAAGTAGTGCCTTTACATAATTTTCTACTATTGTTGGTGGTGTCTTTTCTTGGTATTCTTGAATATTATTATGTTTTTTGTAGTATCTTTTATTATAGTATTATTAATATTTATTACTTTGTTATTTTTAGCATATGTTGGATTGTGTGATGTCGGAAGAGTAGTATTACTATTTATTGTTATTTTATTTTTTATAGGATATTTTGGATTAAATGCCTTTCTTGAAATTAGGATGTTGTTAGTTATTATTGTTTTATTATTTGTAAGATTTTTTGGATTATGTGAACTTTTTGAAAACGTAAACATGACTCTAATGTTTTTTGTATTATTTTGAAGACATGTAACTTTTATACAACATGGAGTATTTGCGGAGAAGATACTATTCGCAGGCCAATTGTCTATTCGAAGTTACTCTTTAACAATAAATTCCTAGTGTAGTATTTACCGGTAACCTTCTACTAATTTTATTCCTCTAGACTTCGCAATAGGAGCACCCTTCGAGTCTGGACCTATGACACACACAGTCTAGGCTACTCCAACGAAAAGTACAGGCTTTCCAATGTCTGAACTGTGATTAATCAATTACCTCACTTTAAGGAATAAAACAGAACACAAGTGAAAGAAAAACGGTACCTACTCAACTAAGAACTTATCATACCGAGAGCAACCTAACATTGACTGTGGGCCTAAGGACAACATGGGGACTTAGCCGCTCCTACTCATACCTTCCCGGCCTACTTAGCCTGATACTATCTTAGGGGACAGATTGGGTTACGGGACGGACAACTACGAAAAATTGGGCAGAGTAATAGGGAGGACCAAGAGTATATAAATTTTAAGTAAACTTAAAACAAAATAACAATACTTAAATTAAATTTAACAAGAACAAACTAAAATAGTATAACAAAATTTTAAAATAATAGTAGAGAAAATATAATTACAAACTTTTTATTTTTATTGAGGGAAGAGAGAGATAGATATAAGGGAAATGCAAAATGGATATGAAAATGGGAGTATGGGAGAGAGAGAGAGCGCATGTACAAAGTTTTCTGTAGGGGCAATCGTTGCATGCTTTTACTAATACAAGTTGAAAGCCTTAAATAGGCCTCAGAAAATACTGACTAACTTCTAACATGTATTACCTATATTACAAGTGTGTTTATACTAATAAACACCCTCTATTTTACATGCAATTATAATTATTACACGTAGTTTAAATTTATTACATGTGTTGATAATTATTACACATAATTGGAAAATCGTCTTTTGGCTGGCATGTTTGCTTTGTCCTTTGTGACCCTTTCTTGTAGGGTCTACCTTTTTTTTGAAGTCTCGCAGGCCTCTTCTTTTAATCAAAGAAGATATTTTCTTTTTTGCTCTGCTAACTGGTTTGTGATGATGTTGTGTCTAATAACTCTATTATCTTCTTAGAACTGGGATCTTTATCCTACTTAACAAAGCTTCTTCAAGCATTCTTTTTAATTCTTCTTTTTGAAATGTCGGATTTCTTCCATGAAGCTGGATTTTCTTCATGTTCTTTTTGTGTCCATATTTTAATTCTTATAGTTTCTCAAATACTTGATCCTTTCAAATTCATGAATATCGAAGGACCAACTAAAAATATAAGATATTCTTTTTGCAAAAAATATTTTTACATAATTTTATTTTTTTCAGGCAGTGTAGAAATATTTTGTTCTACCTGAAACTTCTTAAACTGCATCAAAAATTGTGTTCACAATACCTGTTTATTACCTCCAAATTGGCTCTACCATTCATAAAACCATCAGGGAAATCCTACATTTTTCATTTCCTCAGAATATTTGATAAACCATGTATGAGTATTTTTCCTAATATACATAGAGTTATATCAGACTGCCTTATTATCATATCAGTTATAAGTTTGAGGTCGATGAAATTTTAATAAGGGAATAGGTGTATGCAGATGATCTATAAACTATTCAAAAGGGCTTAATATTCTTTTAATTGTAAACCTTGAATACTGAACAGTAGTTAGATCATCAATATCTTCTAATTTATGCTCATTTTTTAGGAAATCAACATCTGTTAATATAAACTCGTAATACCTTCGGATTTTTAGTGGATCTTCTGTCTCCACATAATTCCGATTGGTATAGTATGATTTTAACAATTTAGGTACTCCAAATCCTTCATACTCTATCGAGAGTTATGACTTTTAATACGTGCAAAACTCTTATTAGAAATTTCTTCTTATCTGATGAAATGACCTTTTTCTTATTTTTTTTCTGGGTGCTTGGGATCACTACTTGGGAATATGTTTTTGGGGGTTTCATTTAATAACTATGTTTTGTCTAGACAAAAATATTTTTAGTTGATTATGAGGGGTTATTTCTAAGAGTTTTTTTATTTGATAAGCTAGTTATGGGTTCTTTTAATGACAAAGACATGCTGGCTTTAGGCAGAGCAGGAAACTCTGCCAGGACTGAATATTTATTTTCGGGACTTTTATCCCCTTCTTTGCAAGGCCTTTTCATTTTGTCTTCTAGTTTAAAGGACTGAAGTGGGAGCCTCAGGGGCCTTATTTCCAGTATTTCTAGTCTCTTTATTTCCCTGTGAAAATTTTCGTATTAAAAAATCTAGGAGAGAATTATCTTCTCTCTTTATAAATTTTATTTGAAAATCAAAGCTAGACAGTAAAACTTGCCATCTAGCAAATATTTGTTTGGAAATAAAATTCTTAATATCTTTTTTTAAAACATCTTTGGTTGCTTTGGAGTCTACTATAAACAAAAATTCTTTGTTGACTAAATCATCTTGAAATTTAGTAATACATAGTTTTATGGCTGAAATTTCCTTTTTTATAGTACTGTAATTTTTCTGAATATCATTCAAATTTCCCGAAGTAAATCATACTATTTGTTCATTGTATTCATTGAAAGTCTCTTGTTTAAGTATATCTTAGTACCCTATTTTTGATGCACTAGTTTCTACAATCATGAGCGCATCTAGATGTGGTATCCCTAGGCATGGGAGATTCTGAACTACTGATTTAACCTTTTTGTTTTTCTTAGTGTATTCTAATCCCTATGGTACAGGATTCTTTTAAAGACGTTGATAAAGAGGTCTACAAATCTGACTAACATTAGGAATAAAATCTGTAACATAATTCAGACTCCCTAAAAATCTCTGGAGTTGCATTTTATCTATTAATTCATTTGGAAATTTAGAAGAGAACTCTATGGCCCTACAAATGGGTTTATAAGTTCCTTGATGCAAATCATGACCAAGAAATCTAATAGAGGTCTGAAATAACTTAATCTTTTTAGCACTGATTACTAGTCATTTTTCTTAACAACTTTTAAGAAGGTTTTAAGATGTTTAAAGTGTTAATCAATATCTTCAGAATATATTAATACATCATCTATATATACTATAGAAATATGACTATACGGATTAAATATATTATTCATAATATTTTGAAACTCAGAAAAAGCATTTTTAAGTCCAAAGGGCATTACATTCCATTCATATTGCCCAAATGGGTTATTGAAGGTTGTTTATACTACGAAAAATTGGGCAGAGTAACGGGGAGGAGCAAGGGTATATAAACATTAAATAAACCTAAAACAAAATAACAACACTTAAATTAAATTTAATAAGAACAAACTAAAATGATATGACAAAATTTTAAAACAGTAAGTCAAAATAACAATAGAGAAAATATACTTACAAACGTTTTATTTTTATTGAGGGAAGAGAGAGACTGTACAAGGGAAATAGAAAATGGAAATAGAAATGGGAGTATGAGAGAGAGAGAGAGAGAGAGAGAGAGAGTGGGTCGCGCAAAGTTTTCTCTAGGGGCAATGGTTTCATGCTCTTTGTGGATGCAATTTGAAAGTCTTAAATAGGCCTCTGAAATGCTGAGTAACTTCTAATATGTCTTACCTATTTTACATGTGTACATGCTGACTAACTTCTAATATACCTTATCTATTTTGCATGTGTACACAGACTAATACACTCTATTTATTTTACACGTAGGTTTAATTAAAACACATAGCCAATATCTGTACATGGGTAGTTGATTGCTGAACACGTATCTTTTCCTATATCTTCTTGAAAATGTTATTTCTTAAAGATGGCAAAGATGCCATTTCTTTAAAATGCCATTTCGTCTTTTTGTGGGTCTTTGTTGAACTTTGGTCTTTTGTCTTTTTGTGGTATGAAATTCTTTTTGCTGCTTTTGAATTTGGTAAAGAGTCCTAATTCTTTCTTCTAATTAAGGAGGTGTGCTTGTGCTATCTCTTGTGCATCAAACGTATCTCCATTGCTAGGTTCCAGTTATATAGTAGTATTTAATAATTTTATTATCCCAGTATCAATGTCAAGGTTGATATAGGCTTTTTCGATCCTTCTTTTTAAATTTTCTCTGGAGGGGTTGAGTTCCTTCTATGATGAACCTGGTAATAACTTATCATTGCGGCATGCTGGCGCCAATCCTTTGACATTAATAATCTTGCTTATATACTTGATCCTCTCAAATACGTGGATGTTGAAAGACCAACTAATAATATATGAAATCCTTTTGGCGATAAAAAACTTACATAATTTAATATTTTCCGCTAAAGTAGAAATATTTTAATCCACCTAAAATTTTTCAAATTGTGTCTGATGGGTTGTTGATAATACCTGTTTATTTCCTCCAAACTGGATCCACTATTTATAAAACCATCGAGGAATTGTTGCATCCTTCTTTTCTTCAAAATATTTTAGGAACCAAGTATGGGTATTTGACCTAATATACATAGGATTGTACTACGCTACCTTATAATCATACGAATTATATGTCCACGGTCGATGAGCTTTTGACAAGTTAATAGGAATATGTAGGTGATCCGCAAACCACTCAAAGAGGCTTGATATTCTTTTAATCGTGAACTATGAGTATCTTATGTTCTCTAGATTATTTTCTTCAAGTATGTGCTCAAATTTTATCAAATCAATATCTAATAAGCTTAACTAATAATACGTCTGGGTTCTGAGGGGGTCTTCAATTTCCACATAATTTTGATTTGTATATCAGGGCTTCATCAAGTTTGGGATTCCATAATGTTGATATTTTTGTCCAGTGCCATAATGGGTAATACTTGTAGGACTGATAATTTATATTGTTCCTTTTCTGGAGCATTGTTGTGTTCTTTCATTACTTGTGGGTATTTCTATATGGTTTTCATGTTGTAGCTATCCTTCGTTTGAATAGAAAAATTTTATTAACCGAGGAGGAAGAGTCATCCTTAAAACCTGAATAAAGTGGTTGTAATTTGGTTGAGCTGGTTAATGGTGTAGTATTTTTTGTTACAACGAGGGATTCCATTAAGAGGATATTTTTATTTTTTATGTTATCCTTTTCATGTAAAAGTATTTTCATTTTTTTTCAGGCAAATATTTCGGGAATGGGGCCCTCGAAGGTCTTATTCCTGCTATTCTGGAACACATTTTTTCCCTGTAATTTTTTTTTGTTAAAATATCTAGGAGAGAATTATTCCCTCTGTTTATTTGAAAATCAAAGTTGCGTAATAAAACTTGACATCAAAAATATCATGTACTTTTATAAAGAATATTTTAATTTGGATAAAAATTTAAAAAGTTCTTTTCAAAGAGAATCCTAAGTGGAGTCGGAGGCCTAATGACCTGGGGCTTGGGCTGTGAAAGTGAATTTATCTTAAAGACAGTTTTATCCTTTATAAATTCATTTTCTTTTTCTGACATATTATTTAGGTAAGGAAAGATAAGATCTTTGTAATGACCCTCCGGGTCATTTATATGGTTTTGTTATTTTATGTTAATTTGAGCATGTGTATAGTGACCTCCAGACTATTAGGGTGATTATTGGTCGGCTTATTCGAGGGTTATGTGGATTTTTTAGTTAACCATAAAGTTATACTCATAAAATGAGTTTTTGGGTAAAGTCTTAGTTAACGACCTTGGAATGGAATCCTGACAATTCCATTAGCTCTGGAACGGTCGATCTAGGCTAGAGCATGTCCGGTGCAATTATATCATGAATTGCAAATTTGATCGCTGGAACCGGTTAATAGTTAACCCAGTATATGATCTCAGGAAACATGCCTTGGATGAGAATTTTGATAACGCGGATAGCTCCAGAATGTCAATTTTGGTCTAGGGTGACCCTTCGTTTGATGTCAGGGACGTCTGGATGTGATTTGACCCCCGGAGGCTTTCCGTTAAAAGGTGCGTATAAAGAAGTGGGACCTTCACTTTATCATAGGAAGCTCTGTTAGAAATTTTGACTACACCATTTGATCTAAAACGTCAAATCCATAGGTTACATAGTTCGTCTGCAAAAATCAGAGTTCGAACGAGCCTGAAAAAATGAAAAAGAGATTGAAGGATTAGTGGAAAGAGGGAAGAGACATGTGACAACTCTAGAGGCTGCCATGTGGTGAGATCTGATGCTTCCATTTGGCAATGAGTTGTCAGCAGCAATATATATGCCCTTTTTTGTAGAAATTATTGACATATATATATATATATATATATATATATATATTCCCCTTCTCAACTTCGTATTGCGATTTTCAGCTCATTTTTCATCCATTTTGGGTGATTTAGCTACGTGACATAATTTTTCATAAGGAACGTCGTAGTGATGTCTGATTCAAGATTTGACATGTATTTTGAGGCAAATCTCTGCTTTTCTTCGTTGATATATCGAGAATGAGTGAAATCTTTATATTGCAATATCTCGGTCAGTTCTTAATGGAATTAAGTGAAATTTGTGTCTAAAATATGCTACGCTCTAAGAGAAACACAGTGTTATGTTGGATGTTACTGATTTTGTCTGGTTTTTGCGAATTTTGACCGAGAATATTTTGAAAATAATGTTTTCCCTTTAAAGTTTTTAACTTTGCTTTTTGGGTGATTTCTTGGTCTTTAGGCTCCATTTGGGTCGAATTTCTGGTTATGGACTCAGGATGTTGTGGGGATTATTTTACAAGGGTTGATTTGCATTTTAAGTGTGGACCCCAATTTTTCCCATTTTAGTCGTAATTGATGTAATTTCCACCTGTTTCTTGAGATTTTACATCCAAACCAGTCATAATGATCTTGTGACTTATGTTTTGATAGCTGAGCAACATTGGGAGGTGATTTGGAGGAAAAAAGCTTGGTTAGATTGACATAGAATGAGAAACATCGAATGCCAGGTACGCTAGGCTTTCTCTAAACCGTAGTTAGAGCTGAAATTGTTGCATATTTGAGTTGGAATATGTAGGAATGTAGTGTTCGTGGATTGAGTTTTGGAGTATATGTTATATATGGTTGGATGTGATCTGTTTGATTTGTATATATAATGTTATGGGATGGTAGTTATTGTATTGAGAGTTGTGTCAGCTGTAGTTGCTATATTACCTGAATTCTTACATCATATGACTAAGAAAGGGCCGACAAGGAGCTATTTAGATCTTTGAACATATGAAAGGTATGTATATTGAGTTTGACTCTTCCTTGTATGTATGTGTTGTCTGAGGCAACCAAAATATACCAACTATTGAGGTTAACCTGTGAGTACATGCTACCCTATATGCCGAATCTAGTATCTATATTTGGTTGGCATGTATATACATGATATAGATGTAGTTATCTATAGCTTCTCTAAGTACTTCTGGTAGAATTTCCTAATTAAACATGATTCTGTGTTGTCTTGTTGTTAATATGATCCTATATATTATTGTTAATTGTGATGTACTTGTCACTACTTAGTGACTGGAGGGATACAGCATGTTCTGGGAATGGTCATAGTTGTACCCTTAAAGAAGCTTTTTGAACTATAATACAAGATGCGTTGACCCTTAGCCACTTGTCGAGTTAGAGATGGGAGTGTGACCTTATTAGTGAGGTGTAGGTTATATCCTATAGGCTTTCTTAGCTATCTTCTATAAGACGATATTTACATAGGTTAGTCTTGGGGACTGGTATCTTATTGAGAGGGGCACATTTTTAGTGGGCTGGCAGATGGTTGCTCTTGGTGAAATCGTTGATATCAGCTAAGCTTTGATATGATTTATGATAAGTGACACCCTTTTGTTTATCTAGCCTCTTGAGCCTTAGCTTAGGTTATGTCCAGCTTGCCTTATGAGTTGCTTTACGCTGAGAAGGGGACTGTGAAGGGCCGAATATGGGCTAGTGCCCTGAGATAGGCATGTGTTTTAAATTGACTCATACTTGTATGAATTTTTACAGCCTGTTTCTACTGAGATATGATGACTAGGAGACTGTGCATTGAGTATATGTCGTACTGCGACTTCACTTTGTTATAGAGATGACTCAGTTGGGTTTGGGTATTCTGGATTTGTATGACTTGTCATAGTGTCCTATGTTTACTCTAGTCACTTGTGATTGATGAGGTTATGGCAATCTTGGCCTTTATGTGGCATGATTCTACAGTCATCTGTGACATATATACTTTGGTGTACTTTTTATAGTTCTTGTGCGTCGGTTTGTTTCATCTAATACTAGGTATCTGTCGTATATGAGAGAAGTGGTGATTGCGATTATGTTGGTTGGATTGAGACTGTGGGATACCCAGGATGAGAGCGTTTTTTCCTACATTGATCTTGAAATGACATGACTTGGAATTCTAGATCCAGATACACTGGTTGAGTGAGAGACTATTGATATCTGATCCTAGATGATGTTCTCCATCACTGTTGAGCACCTGTGGTAACGTTTGAAGAGTCTAGGTCCTGGGTGACGCTCTTAGTGGACTTGTGTCCCGGTGGCCGCGACTGTGATGCAAGGTGGCAGATGCATATTCTTAGGATTGAGCATTGACTGTGTTTTGGATCAAGGACCCCGTGATTGATGGTCTGTGGGGCTGGGCACCATGATTGATACTCTAATGATGACACACTACTAGTATGCTTGGGGGATTCTTTCTCCCTCGGGTGATATGTTCCACTGTTATATTTATGGTCTGACCACTTAGCCCTAGGTAATTGCCCAATCGGAGGTCAGTCGAAAGACCAAGGGATTAGAGTGCCTGGGTGATATTAGGGGTTTGAGTCCCCGTGTGACACTACTTATGATGGGTTGAGGACCCAGTTTCTGTTGTGATGTTGGGGGCCGGGGGCACGATTGTTTACCCATGGATCGACTCACTTGTTCACACCATGATTGTGAGTGGGTGTACCCGCTGGGCTTATGGGGGCCCAAAGGGCGTTAAGGCTTAAATACTAGGGCCTTACACCCACGTACAACTGACCCATATTCTGATGATGTGGAGAGCTAGGCTCTATGATAGTTTTATGGGATTCAGTTATGGTTTTGACGGATTCTGTTATTATCTGTCGGCATGATTATTGTGTGCGGGTGTATCTTCTGGACTTAGGGCGGCCCAGTTGGCGTACCAACATAGATATTAGGGGCTTGCACCTGCGTACAACACTATGCCTCAGTTGGGGGCAGTTGTGGTATTAGCCTACACAGTCTTCGTCAGTCAATATCAATGATCAGTACTTGTGTTAGTTCATGTTGTCATTGATTTTCACTTTAGTGGTTCAATTATGGTTTAGGAATTTCCTGACATGTCTATGCCTTGATCTGACTTTGTTTTTCTACACTTCTGCAGCTCTTTATATATTAAGACTTTTTTTATGTTTACTATTTCACTCGTTGACCGATGATGCCTACTAGGTGCCTTTTCTAGTACTCACCCCTACTTCTACTTCTTCCCATGGTGTAGGTCCAAGTACATGTTGTGATAGCTGAGTTGGTGAACTTGGGGAGCGCTTTGGAGACTTTTGGAGAGCACCGATAGCTCTGGCTTTGTCGCAGTCTCCTTTCTGTTGATGGTCATCTTTTGCATCCAGACATCGGCCTTGTTCAGTAGAGCTTAGTATTTGTAGGTGCAATCCTGGTTTTTTAAATTATTATGATTATTGATATATGTATACGATATGTCCTTTTGTCTATTGCAACTCTGTACAGCTGACTTCTAGGTTCTAGGTAGATTTCCGTGTATATGTTATTGTTGTATTGATTTGGTTTGGACTATAAAGCTAGGACAAGTACCCTTGGTTGGGAATTGCCTTACCTATATGTGAGACCTAAGAAGGCACCATCATGACTGGGATCGGATCGGGATAAGGTGGTACCAACGCTTAAGGTTCACTAGTCTCCGATGTATAGAGCTACCATCTAATAGAGTCTTGTGGATGGGTGCGGATATGTCTATGGCTTATCTCCATGAGACTATGGGATTTTCAAGAACTTTCCCTTGTTATTGATTTTGGTTATGCATCTTGTCAATGGTTCTTCAATTTTTTAGAACTTTGTTTCGTTCGTTCCTCCGCATGAATGTCGTGTAGAGGCCACACTCTGGGCAGGGGAAGTGTTGCATCATCAGTCCCAGATAGGGAGCAGCCCCACAAGCCCGTTGAGTAGAGGCTAGATGCCCTCGAGTTGTAACAGGCGGATAAAGAAGCTTACATGTAGTGAGAATGTTGAAAGGCTTCCGCAACAGACTTTGTGATTAGTATTTTATTGGTGGTAGCTATGTATTGTGCTATGCGAGATAGTATTAGGGATAGAGTTCTATGACACGTATATTCATACGTTAGTGGTTGTTAAAGTTATATGGGTTGTGAGCACTCTTGATAGAGGTCTTGAAGGCGAGATAAGTTGAGATTGAGGTAAGGTTAAGCATTGGTGCCTTGCATATATTTGTATTCAATTATTTATCTACTGGTTTGCCCTGTTGTGTTTCTAATGTTGATGAGTATGTGTACTTGGTGGGATTCTGAGTAGTCGTCGCCTATGTTACGATTATACCCTGTTGGTGACTGATTGTAAGCCAAACCCTATGATTTAAACATATGATTGTTTTAATGCGTACCTACGAGAGTGGGTAGTCTAATACTACTGTACATCATATTTGAAAGGTCGACTATCGGTCAAACCCTCGGCCATACCTTGTGTTATATGGTTACGATTTTGTTGTGATGATTGTTGATATGTGGTTCTCTTGATTTTTGGGTGAATGTTCTTTGGGATAGTGGTTGGAGGCTTAGTTGGATCTTTTGTTGTTGTATTGGGTATTGTTCCATTATCAGCTGAGCTGCCGACCCCTCTACCATAGGAATTTGTTATGATTGTTAGCCAACTAGGATTGGGTTATTCGAATTACTAGCTATGCTTTCTAGTGGGGATGTTGATCACCTAGTCGGGTTGCTTTATATGAAGTTATAGTTTCACATTATTGGTTGTGTTGCTTAGCTTATCGCCCACTTAAGTATGGGTTATGGGGTTCTTTTATCCCAAGTTAGATATTGAGGTAGTGGAAAGTCCTGTTTTATTAATGGGGGATTAGGTATGATGATTGTTCATGATTGTGATATGCGGGTTGAGTATGTTATCGGATGGTCGTGGTATCGATATTGCCCTGGGGGCGGATTGACTTGTTTTTATTATGTGGTTGGCAAAGTCACACTCCAGTCGCCTGGTTTGCGCCTACAGCACAGGGCCCGTATGGTATAGAGTTGTTACAAGACACCTTAGCCAAGGTCCTGAATGTGCGAGCTAGATCGAGGACAGTTCTAAGTAAGCACCCGAGGTTATGGCAACCATGAACGCTGATTTTTTTAATTGAGATTTGGGATAGAGTGGTTCTGAGGATGTCACTCTTGAGAGAAGTCATGCGGGTCAAAACGTGAGGTGAGCTTTGGCCCAATATCTCAGCCTTGTTGAGGTTTCGGAACAGGTTGGACCAGTTACATTTGAATTGGCCCTACCTCTAGCTTGTTCAGCTATACATCTTGTTCTCTGCGTATCGATGGTATGCCAGGGTATTGCAAATGAGTTACATGTACTCCAGAATGATTTTGTTGAGTTAATTGATGGTGAAATATTATTAAGGAAGATTTGGTTGGAAAACATTCGAGGTAATTGTACCCGAATCTTTTGTGGCCATTATGAGTGGTGGATGGTGTCTGTAAGGTTTACTACTATGTTGTATAGTAAGGATTTGGTGACTTGTAAGCAGCGGTGGATGCTGTTGCGGTCCTAGCCATTGGTTAATTATTAGATGTTACAAAATAAGGTCCTGAATGGTAATAACTAATGAGGACCATGTTTAAGAAGTGAGATACGGATATCTAGGTATTATTTGTAAGCACCGGTGGATGTTGTTGCAGTCCTTGCCATTTGTTAATTGTTAGGTGTTATAGAATAAGGGCCTGAATGGTAATAACTACTGAGGACCATGTTTGAGAAGTGAGATACGGATGTCTGGGTATGAAGGGAAGTACAAAGAGCCTTTCGAGTCAGTAGCTTGTTGGGTATTTGCTGCATTGGTGAGTGTTTGGTGGCGATGCTTGGTGGATTGGATAACAAAGGAAGGGGCTTTTGGCCCTGCGTGTAAATGAGAGCATATTAGCTATTGTCACTAGTTATTTGATTAGCATGTGGGCCATTTGTGGTTGATTGTTGGAATCGCTTGTATAAGGAAGCCAGGAATAGAGTAAAAGTTGTATATGTAAACCACGAGTATAGTTGTGAACAACCATGATTAGCCGAACACCTGGTGATGTAGTACAGACACGCATGCCTAGCCGATTGATCCTCATGACTTGTACGTTGATTAAGCGGATGGGAGAAATAGCGGATTCTTAAGACTTTCTTATTGAATTTTTGCACCGACTCACTGTTATATATAGATAGGTGGTGCGATTTTTTGATAGTGGGGGTGGTACTGATTATTTGTAGAATACGGAACATGTTTAAGATTTATATACTCGTGGTGTGGATTGGAGCCTATAGGTATGCTTGTGGTCATACTTTCGCGGATGAAGGTCTTATTATTGGGGGATATTGTAATGACCCTCCAGTTCATTTATATGGTTTTGTTGTTATTATGTTAATTTGAGCATGTGTATTAGTGACCTCGGACTATTTTGGTTATTATTGATCGGCTTCTTTGGGGGTTATATGGAGTTTTGAGTTAATCGGAATGTTATACCCGTAGAATGAGTTTTCAGGTAAAGTCCTAGTAAAGAACCCAAGAATGGAATTTTGACGATTCCATTAGCTCCAGAAAGGTCGAATTAGATTAGGAGCATGTTCGGTGCAATTATATCATGGATTGTAAATTTAGTCGCCGGAATCGGTTAATAGTTAACCCAGTCAACGCTCTCAGGAACCGTTCCCTGGATGAGAATTTTGATAGCGCGGTTAGCTTCGGAATGTTGATTTTGATCTAGGGTGACCCTTTATTTGATGCCAGAGACCTCTAGATGTGATTTGACCCCCATTAGACTTTTTGTTAAAAAATGCATATAAAATAGTGGAACCCTCACTTTATTGTAGGAAGCTCCGTTAAAAATTTTGACGACACCATTGGATCCAAAACATCAAGATCCATGGGGTTACATAGTTTGTTTGCGAAAATTAGAGTCCGAACGAGCCCGAAATAATGAAAAAGAGATAGAAGGATTAATGGGAAGAGGGAAGAGACATGTGGCATCTCCGGAAGCTGCCACATGGTGAAATCTGACGTTGCCACGTGGTAGTGAGATGTCAGTAGCAATATATATGCCCTTTTTTGTAGAAATTATTGATATATATATATATATATATATATATATATATATATATATATATATACTAAACCAAAGATTGCAGCTAGACAACCACCACTGCATTCCTATGTTTTACGGCCTTTATCGACTACAGCCGATCGACGGAAGGCATCTCTGATCCACCGATTCACCACTGAATGGCTTTGGCTTTCTTTTTCTACTCGACCGATGAGGACTTGAAAGAGAGCTGCCTGGACCGCTAACCACTTCTTGCTAACAAAGGGGGGGCACACCCTCACTTACATTACACTCCCTTTTGAATGTGCACCTGACAAGCAAAGGTTCTCGTTAGCCGCTTTTCAGCATTTCCTGCCTGCTATTAGAGATGTGTTCTCTTCTTTTAAAAGTCATGATTATTGGAGATGGTTCTTCCATTCATTTTTGCTATGACAAATGGCTGAATAATCCTATAATTGAGATGATTGGACTTTTTAGTGGATTAGATCTCCACCTTCGGGTGGCCTTTTTTATTCAAGATAAGACAAGATAAGAATGAATTGGTTGCTTCCTTATTCTTATACAAAGTAAAGCTGAACTTCCCGCTTTTGCATGCCCAAATCTCTTCTGTGGAGTTCTAGTTATTTATTGAGCCTTCCTCGGATTCGGATAAGCTTATGCTTATTTGGGAGGGAACAACTTCAGGAGACCTTTCCCTTGCTTTGCCATGTCCCGCGGTCGATCACTGTTCGTTGAAGCCCGTGTCCTGCATTGCCCCCTCTGCTGTTTGCTCCAAACGAGGACGCCGCTCTCATCTCCCCACAACAACCTTCCTCCTCGGTCTCCGAACGCAACTGTGGTGGCGATACTGATGACCACTTCTCCGGAGTGAGTGATTGCCTAAGGAGTGCATTAGTGTAAGAGCATTTCTTACGGACTAGATGATCAGTGTGAGGTAGAACGGACGATTTGTCAATCGATTCCTCTAGAGGAGAGGACTCCGCTAGCGTGGAAACCCTCCGGGAATAGAAAGATTTCTTTTTTTTTGGACAAACTTCAGGAGCCGCAGACAGAAAGCAAGGAAATGTCACCTACAAAAAGGTTTTTACAAAAAACTACAATTTTGGAGGGAGAGAAGTGTCCACTTTTTTCAAAGTATCCGTTTTTCATCCAGCGTAAAAAAAAGGGCCCCATTGTAATGATCGGAAGATAGGGTAGATGGTGGAGCTGGCCAAGCACTAGAGATTGAGAGTTTGGTTGGAAGGGAGTTATTCCTGAAAGGAGAGGAGTTCCAGTTCTTAAGATTTGGAAATCCTAGTGCGCTATTGCACCTGCTAGAAAGAACAGTTGAACTGCCATTGGCCCGGGTTCAGCCTTTACTTTGAATTAGACTTAGGCTTTAACGGGGCTTCTTCCTAAATATCAATTACCAATAGATTTCAGACTGATGCAAGGCTTGAATAGACAGGAAGAGATGGCTAAAGGAAGATTGCATATTTCTATTCAAAGAAAGCCCTTTCTTTTGAGTATCTTTAGTGAGCCTATAGATGGAGACCCTACAGAGCCCGTAAACTCCCGATTTAGACATGAAAATAGGCCATTCCGGACCTTTTCCTCATGGAACGAGAAGACCGATGCCACTATCGCCTCTTGGCTTTGCTTTCATATAATCTATTCAACTGGAAGGAAGGTTATACGAATGACTTTGCAAGAGTAGTTTCATCGGTGGAAGGGAGGGAGAAGGTTCTTCGACTGAAGCCCGACCTCAATGATCTGAAATGAGTGCGGAAATGTCCCTTTAAGAAAAGGATCTTTACAGAAAAAGAGCTCAAAGGTTTAGTCAGCTATTGTCCTATTTTCTTTTTTCTTCTCGATGAGACGCTTCCCCAACAGCACTGGCAACCTCCATGGTCTTTCCCAATCCAATCTTTTTCTATTACTGACACCCGGAGCCAGCAACAATTTCTAAAGCAACTCCCGAACCTAATTCCTAAGGTCACATACCTGTCGCACAAAAAGAAAATGCATAAATGCATATATAGTTGGAATCTCCAATAGGGCAGGCATTAATATGAAAAGGTTGACTTTCCAGCTGGGACATCATCCACAGCGTCATCTTCCTTTAGTTTAGGAAGTAGATCGAAGGGGCCCACCCGGTCATCATGGAGAAAACTACCACTCTTTCAATTGGCGTCTAACCATCTTCTTCTCACTAGGGCCGGGGTTGGTCTTTCTAATCAATCAGAAAATGAACCGGTGTGAAGATCTTGAATGCAAGAGTGAGTTTGCCTTCGTGGAAAAGAGCCTCTTCGTTGCAAGCGGATATTATCCAACCTGCGGTCAGCTATGATATACTCAAATCTTTTCACCTCCTTCTTCGATCGATCCGGAAGACATTCCCTTAGCAGTTGACATCTCAACAGAGTCCTCCGGTCGAGTTGGAAAACAACCCTTGAGACCTACGAGCTCCTAAAGCAAAGAAAGAAATAGACAGACTTAGATGAGGGCATCTTGAACCCCTCTCCCTACGGTCGAGTTAGCCCATGACCTCAAGATCAAGAAGAGCCTGCCATACATAGAAGACAAGGGAAGACCTTGCTCGACCAAATGAACGTAGCAGCAGGGATATTTAGAGATGGGAGCATGAGCGAATGAAAGGAATCCAAGAGGTGATTCCTGTCTTTGAATGTCCCGGGTTCTATATCATCATAATAGGTGTGGATGGGCTGATCGGAGTAGTTATTTCTCGCCTGATGTCCCGAAGAGCCTATAGAAGGTGAGCCCCGGTAGTGTTTAGAATACTGAAATAGATCTCGGTGGGCTTGGTAACTCAATAGAAAAGTGTAAGTGAGTGAGATTGGATTCTAGGCTCTATGAGATGTTAGGTATGCCCATCGCGTAGAGAAAGACGAAGAAAGATTCTTTCATGTGAAAGAGTTCCTTCTTCTGTCGAGATTTTGTTCCTTAGGGTGTGCCCCTAGCCTGAGTATTATCATAAGTGATGCGCCTGCTTATTGGCCTTCTGTCTCTCGTGGACACTGGAGAGCTACCGATGGTAGAAATAACTATCTACCAATGACGAGATGACCGAGGTTGCGTGCGCCGCTCCGTCAAAGCTTGATTCCAGGTGAAGGTGAAACTCCCAGGCGCTGGCTCAGGTTTCCTGTAGCTGCCGTGGATCCTCTCTCGGTTAGGGTCTCCCCCCTACTCCCTCACTCGCTCTCTTTGCTGCGAATTCCCTGTGTTAAGCATATGGGCTCTGAAGCCCAGTGAGCACTTTTAGACGACTGCCTGAATCAAATAGGAGGGCAGGACCATCTTTCACTCTACTTAGATGAAGCCTCTGAATCCAGATCGAAGAAAGTCTTTTAGGATCGACTTAGGCCCAGGGATTGGAGTTGAGAATCTATAGTTGATGCTTCCTCCGCTACGCTAATAGGCCCCTTGAACACAAGTCAGGCTGGGGAAAACAAAGCCCTATCCATTAAATCTCGCAAACGGCCGTCAAAGGGCAGGCTCGGAATATCCTTCTTTCGTAACCAAGAATAGCAGTCTTTAAAGCCTTATAGAATAGAAAGAGCCCATAGCCTCCGGTCCTCGTTTGGCCGGGCAGGTAGATGAGGTGAGAGGTTTCAAACGAAAGTTTGAAAATAGGCTTGGCGTTCAGTGTGGGCTCTCTCCTCTATCAAAATAGTAAGAGAAAGAGAAGGAAACGGGGAAGCTGCGGGGTAGAGGAATTGGTCGACTCATCAGGCATTAGAAATGGCTTTTGCTGTGCGTGGGATTGCCGGGGAAACCCCCGATTTGGGTCATTCTATGTTGCCTGGGTCCTCTCACCAACCGCACGAACCTCAAGATGATGAAGACTCGCCCTCTTCGAGAAAACGAAGAATGGATGAGGATCGAGACGGGGATGTCGGCCCCTCCTCAGTACGAAGAAGGGTGGG
Source organism: Solanum rostratum (assembly GCA_029948455.1). NCBI lineage: Eukaryota > Viridiplantae > Streptophyta > Magnoliopsida > Solanales > Solanaceae > Solanum > Solanum rostratum. The sequence goes on from CM057053.1 coordinate 27,032,538, forward strand.
TTCCAGAGAGGATTGCGCCAACCAAAGCTTTGACTCTGAGAGCCTCAGCTCATGCATCGCCGAGAGTTAGTTGAGTTATGGAAATCTCTTGAGAGAAGGAACGCTTTTCTAAGCGAAGAAAACGCCTCTCTAAGAGAAAAACTTTTTCTTCTCGACAGGGAAGCCCCATAACATTATTTTTTCATTGTTTCAAGTTCTGATTCGTGTAGTGATTCAGTTCTGATACATAATCAATCCTATTAGTTTTGTTCATTACTAAAATGAATCGAATCCTATCAAATATTTCTATTTCTCCTTTGAATTACTCATATATATCCTATGAATTTCATTTCTCACCGGAAACTATTCTAGGAGAAGTTCGAATCCATTCCGTTCGGATATTGATTGGTCTTGGTTTGACATGGTTTACGCGTTACTGGTTCCCGGAAGAGTTAATATCTCCATTAGCTAAACCCTTTCTTACCCTGCCTTTGGATTCATATTTTGTTCGTACACAATCAACGGAGGCCTTCCCGACATATGTTGCAATGTCTCCAATAGCATGCTCTTACTTCGTCTTTCCCTTAATAAGTCATCAAATTTGGTGCTTTTTGATCCCAGTTGCTATGGGGAACAAAGGACGAAATACAATCGATTCCTCCATTTAAGTGGTTCTCGCTTCTCCTTGTTCCTGTTCCTAAATCCTCCCCGGGTAGTTCCCAATGTTTGGCACTTTCCATACTTCATGGGTGCAACATCAACAAATTCGCTCATGATCAAGTTACAACCTAAGATCTATGACCATATTATGTTAACTGTTCGTATTTCGTTCATTCCATCGGTATGCTCCCAGGTACCTGTAATTGTGATCCGTTTGCCAGAACCAAGGGGTCTTTCTGTAGAAACCTCCACGAACTCTCGTCGTTTTTTGATGGTTTTTCCGCTTCTCACAGCTGCTCTTTCCACACCTTCGGATATCTGGTGCCAAATTGTCGCCCCTTTCCTTATTTCTTTGATAATAGAGTTGGCTATCTTTGTGGCATCGATTGTACAAGTTCGTGAAGAGGGCTGGACGAGTGGAATGAGGGAAAGCGGCTCGATCGACAAAAAAGAAGAGTAGCCTCCCTAGAACCTGGCAAAGTCATTATCAATGAATTCCCGAGCAATTCTCAACCAACATATGCGATTCATTCCCGTAAAGATTATAACACACAAGAAGACTCCTTACCGCTTCGTGGGGAGCGGGATGAGTGATACATCTGGCGAGCGCCGGTGAAGAACGCAAGCAAAGCTGGAGCTCGGGTATTGATATATTCCATCAAGAGAAAGGAGGTAGACTGGGTGGGGAAGGAGCGCGCCACGACTTACTTACTCACGAAGTTCAAAATGAAAGGGGACGACCCCCCTTACAGCCTCAAGAAAAGGAAAGATACGACCTCTTAATAACAGTTCGGAATCTGAATAAGGAATCAAGCCGTCCATGCGAAATCTTACTAAAGAGAAGCATAGGGGAGACACCCTAGTAACACAGGCACCTCCAGAGCCCACATTCAAAGTCTCCTTCGAGAAATCGACGACCCAAGACACAAATCACCAAACACACATATGAATATGAGGAAGAGATCGTCCGTTTTCGATATACAAACTTCAACGGCTGCAGGAGAACGCTTTCTATTAGACAAATAACCTTGGTCGACATAAAGACGTGACAGAACTCTCTCTTTACGCCTCTTCTAATTAAGGAATAACGACTTGGATGCGAACATTTCACAGTGAGACTATCTAAGCTCTTTATGTTTTTGGGAATAGTTCGGTCAAAATCAGACCGATTTCACTAAAAAGAGCTTGTCAGAAAGGCTATCCCGTGAAATACCTCCGATTCCAAATATGATTTTTGCTTTGAGTTGGGACAACCAGCTTAAGTAGTTCCGGTCATAAGGGGTAAAAGGGGCATAGACCCACGTTATAGCTCTCGTAACTCGGTCATGGATTTCTTTTTAGTTACCCCGACCAGAAGTTAAAATGAGTTAGGAACCCTTACTTGAAGCCTTACTTTTCCCTTTTTATCTTTCTTGTCTAGCGCAGAAAAAAAAGAAGGTTTCGCCGATGGCGCAATCAGACCACAAGTTGCTTAGGTCAGTTGTTCCCCCTCAAGGCCTCTCTTCAGAGCAGGAGAAAACAACCTGATTTACCCAGAAGGATAGAATCTAATTCAAAATCCAGGCTTCAAGCTGGTCTTGTAAAAAATGACTTAGAATAAAGCAAAGCTACTGGAACATCCAGAGACAGTTCCCAAGCGGGAAGTGGAAGGCCGGAAAGTTGTTCTTTCCATTTTATGTGATTTGAAGATGGATATAGATAGAACTCGATCGAACTAAATGCTATTGCGGCAAACTCGTGGGATCGTATATAACTTTTAGGAGCGCTCTTTTCATCCAACTAGAGATATCGTAAGAGAAGAAAGCGTCTGTTCATGTCAGGCAATGTCATTGTTGATTTAGTTTATGTCGAGATTGGTGTGAAGTCTACCGCTTGTCTAGCCTATGCATTGCATGAACATCTCAATGTCCAAGATAAAAAGAACGAGGGGAAGAATCGACGAGGCGAGTGTTCTCGAAGAGAAAATCATGATGATGATGAAAAAAGCGTGAGGAGAATTCGAAACTCGAGATGTTAGAAGGTGCAAAATCAATGGGTGCAGGAGCTGCTACAATTGCTTCAGCGGGAGCTGCTACTGAGTACTGAGTGAACGGGCGAAAGGAGATTGGAGATAAATCCGTTCCACCTTCATCGCATATAAATGGCTTAGCGAACTCAAGAGCACCTTTGTCAGAGACTAGCTACTTTTCGACCGATATAGTTAGGTCATAGTTAGGTCGCAATCCTATCAGGGGGCCATATACACATTTGCAACCTTTTCGTCGGCGATAACAATGTCGTCACCGAGAATGGCTTTTTGAAAACCTTTGCCCTTTATATACTTTATATTCCTTCTCAACTTCGTACTGCGAATTCGAGCTCATTTTAAATTCGATTTGGGTGATTCAAAAGATTGTGTGACTCGATTTTTCGCAAGGAATGTAGTGGTGAAGTCTGATTCGGGACTTGACATGCATTTTGAGGCAAATTTCTACTTTTCCTTTTTGATATATCGTGTATGAGTGAAAATTTTACTTTAAATATCTCGGTCATTTCTTAACGAAACTAAGTGAAACTTATGTCTAAATTGTTCTACGTTCTAAGAGGAACGCTATGGTATGCTGGGTGTTCTTTGATTTTGTCTGGTTTTTGAGAATTTCAACTAAGAAAGTTTTGAAATGAACATTTTCCCAGTAATGTTTTTAACTTTGTTTTTGGACGATTTCTCGGTCTTCTGGGGTCCATTTTGGGCCGAATTACTGGCTACAAACTCAGCGTGATGTGGGGATTATTTTACGAGGGTTGGTTCGGCATTTCGAGCATGGGCCCCAATTTTCCCCATTTTAGTTGTAATTGATGTAATTTAACCAAACTAGTCGTAATGATTTTGTGACTTATGTTTTGATAGTTGAATAGCATCAGAGGCGATTCGAAGGAGAAAAGCTTGGCTAGATTGACTCATAGCAAGAGACATCAGATGCCAGGTAGGCTAGTGTCACAGACTTAGAACTCTCGCTAAGACTTCCGTGCGGCACTAGTCAATTGCTCACGAATCTGTCACGATCTTGTAAATACTAGTAAGCCTTTCAATTAAGACCGCTAAGGGAACGCTAGATAGAAGACTTATAAGAGAGATAGAGAGCTTTAGAAAGAAGGTTTTTATAACTTTGGAAGAATGCTTTACACTTGATTTCAGGATGGTTTGCAAATGAAAATGGCCCCCTCTATTTATACTACTCCTAAGGGACCTGGATACAAATAATATTTACATAGTAAGTCCTCCATATTTACAACTTAGTCCTTCCTCTAGAATTCTCCACATGGTTCTAGAGATGACTACACAGCACAACAATAATATACACTGATCCAGAGTCTTCGGAGCTACCCGAATGCTCCAGATTCTGCTTTGTTGCGTAAGAATAGTGGCGGGTCACACTCTCCCCCATTGATGTGGCGACAACCGCAGTGCACTGCTGCTGCTGCAAGAACTCCCATACCTTGTCTTTGAACTACCACAGGTCTTAATATCTCTCCCATATTGTTTCCTCCAGGGCCTGACCCTTCCAGTGTACGAGGAACATAGCAGTAGAAGGTTGTCCCCTCTTCTGCTTGGCTTGGTAGTCCACGATGGCTTCTATGTCCCGATCGTGCGAGGCGGTAATTGTAATAGGCGCCCTCTTTGACTGTCCTCTGCTTGGCACCTCTTTGTCCTTATGATACGGCTTGAGGATGCTGGCATGGAAGACTGGATGTACTTTGAATGCTGGTGGAAGCTCCCGTCGGTATGAGATCTTGCCTACCTTGGCAACGATCCTGAACGAGCTCTTGTACTTCCGTACGAGGTTTTGGTGTACGCCTCGTAGAGCCTTGAATTGACTTGGGTTGAACTTCACCAAGACCAGGTTTCCAACCTTGTAGTCCGTGGGGTGACGCTTACAATCGGCGAACTTCTCCATCTTATTGGCCCCTTTGTCTATAAAACTTAGCGGTGTCAAATTGCTCCTGAAAGCCCTTGGCCAAGTGATACGCCCCCAAACTCTTGCCCTCGAACACGGCCGGTAATCAATGTGGAGTTTGAGGTTGTTGGCCTGTGGCTAACTCAAATGGTATCCTGCCAATTGCGTTGCTCCTCTACAGGTTGTATGAGAATTGGGCCACGTCAGCAACTTTGCCTAATCCCTCTAATGAGAGTTCACGAATTGCCTATGATAGCACTGCAACAAGGCATTAACCCTCTCCGACTAGCTGTCTATCTGTGGGTGGACACCTGTGGAGAAATGCAGCTCCGTGCCAAGCATCTCGAATAACTCCCTCCAGAAGTTCCAGTGAATCGTGGGTCTCGGTCAATTATGATGTGCCTCGACAGGCCCCAATATTTCACTACATTATTGAAAAATTACTGGGCACCCTCCATGGTGGTGTATCCAGCTGTGGCGGGCATGAAGCTGGCATACTTGGAAAATTGGTCCACCACAATCATAGTCGTCCCGTACTCGTCAGACTTTGGGAGGCAAGTGATGAAGACCATAATGACGCTTTTCCATGGACGTTCAGCTACTGGTAGCGGCTCCAAAAGACCTCCAGGCTGACGTTGCTCCGTCTTATCTTACTGGCACACCAGACAAGTCTGCACATAGCACTCTACATTGTCTCGCATGCATGGCTAGTAGTATATAGCCTCGATGAGAGCTCTCGTGCGTCATTGCCTGGGTGTCCGGCCTATAGACTGTCGTGGCCTTCCCTCATGATCTGCTTCCTGATGTTCCCATGTTTCAGTACATAGAACTTTCGTCTGGCGGTGAGCAAGAGGCCATCCTCCATCTAAATTGCCCTGAGACGCCAACTCCACAAGTCTCTTCGCTTCTGGGTCGTGCAGTAAGCCTTCCTTGATAGCCTCCCGAATGTCACACTAGGCCGTAGTGATAGCGTCTAGTTCAGCTTTTCGACTCAAATCATCTTCCACGACGTTGCCTTGCCTGGCTTGTATTCTAGCTCATAATCAAATTTAGCTAGAAAGTCCTGCCATCTAACTTGCTTGGGCGTGAGCCTCTTCTGGACGGGAAATAGCTAGTGGCAATATTATCAGTTTTGACCATGAACTTGGACCCTAATAAGTAATGCCTCCAGGTGCGTAGGCAACGTACTATGGCGGTCATTTCCTTCTCCTATACAGTGTATCGCCGTTCAGTCTCTTTCAGCTTACAGCTCTCTAAGGTGATAGGGTGTCTATCCTGCATCATCACACCCCTATGGCATAGTCCGAGGCATCAGTATATACCTCGAAATTTTTGGAGAAGTCGGGCAATGCAAGGACCAGCTCTTTTGATATGGCAGCTTTTAGGCCTTCGAACGCCTCACGGAATTCCTTGCTCCAAATCAACTACTTATTCTTCTTTAGCAGCTCGATGAGTGGAGCGGCCTTTGCAGAGCATCCACTGATAAACCGTCGGTAATAATTAGCAAGCCCAAGGAACGACCTCAGCTCTATCACCTTTGTAGGAGTCTCCCACTCTTTGATGGCTCATACCTTGGCTTCATCTATTCCCAGCTAGCCTTGACTAATAACGTGACCCAAGAAGTGCATCTCGTGTCGAGCGAACTCGCACTTCTCCCGCTTTATATAGAGCTCATTTTCCCGTAGGACTTGGAATACTCTCCTCAAGTGTTGCACGTGCTCCTCCAAGTTGTTGCTATAGATGACAATATTATCCAGGTACACTACCACAAAGTCATCCAAGTAGGGATGGAAGATCTTGTTCATCAGTGTGCAGAAGGTAAAGAGTGTGTTGGTTAAACCGAAAGGCATCACCAACCACTCGTAGGAACCATACCTTGTTACACACGTCGTCTTTGGCTCATCCACTTTCGCAATCTGTACTTGGTAATACCCCTTTCGGAGATCCACCTTGGTGAAGTATTCAGCTTGCTCAAGTCTGTCGAACAAGTATGCAATGAGCGGGATAGGATACTTGTTCTTCGTTGTCACCTTGTTCAGTGCCCGGTAGTCTATGCAAAGGTGCAACGATCCCTTCTTCTGGAACAGCACTGGTGCACCATACGGTGCTTTAGAGGGTCTGATTTGGCCAGCTTCGAGGAGCTTCTTCCTCAGCTCCTCTACAGCTCCTCTAGTTCGGGTGGTCCCATGCGGTAAGGTGGGTAGGCGGGTGGTCTGGTCCCTATCTCTAGCTCTATCGTGTTATCTACCACGCACCTAGGAGGCAAGTGTTTTGGCAGCTCCTCTAGCATCATGTCCTTGTTCTCTTCCAACACGTCCTCAATGCATGGTGGAAAGGCTTCCTCAGCACCATCTTCCTCGCCCAAACTCATGATGGTAGCTAAGTACATCGGCTCCCCCTTCTTCAGCCCCTTCACTATTTGCATGGCTAAGAAATGGGCAACATCTTCCGCCTTTGGAAACTCTATCAAGGGCACCATGCAAGAACCTTCCCTCTCCATAACAAGCATATGTTGGAGTTAGGGGTCAATCATGGTGTGGCACTGCCTGAAGAGCTCTTGCCCAAGGATGATGCCGAAAATATCCAAGGGGCGATGGCGAAATTAGTCTTGCCTTGCCATTATCTAAGGGAGACGTTTACTTTATGTGCTACTCCACACACAGGAGCTGGTGGGGCATTAACCGTCTTGAGGCGAGTGTTTCTAGGACTGTAGTTCAGCCCCAATCTTGTTGACGCTGTCTTCGTCATGATATTGGCATCCGCTCCCGTGTCTACCATGGCATGCACTGGCTTCCCATTAAGGGTCATATCCACGTATCGGGTTGGGTAAGCCTCCTGCTTATCAGTTGGCTTGGCGGTGGTGGTATATAACCCAATCATACCTACCTGGGTGGTGCCTGAACTCCGCTGTTGGTCCTGGGACTCCTTCTCCTGATGCTCTTGTAGGATGGCTCCATGGTTCTTCATCTAGGGACACCTAGCATACCCGTGTAGGCCTCCGCAAATATAGAAGTTGCTTCCCTTGGATGACTGCTCCTTCTTTTCAGTGTATTCCTGATGTCCAGGCCTTCTATTGTCAGCCCGATCTTGCTTCCTGGGTAGGTGTTGCTCCTTGCCCTTGATACGATCTCCTCCACCTTTGGCATGGCTATCCTTCGACTCCTTAGCCTTGCCTTTGTCATGCTTGAAATCCATCAGGGCCTCAGCGTGAGTGATGGCTTCGTCTAGGGTGGACACCTGTCTCTAATCTAGCTCGGTCTTGGCCCAGTTTTGCAAGTCCTCCATGAAGTGAAACATCATGTCTTCTTCTGTGAGGTTGGGAATCTGAATGGTGAGAGTTGTAAACTTCTTTATATATGCCCTTATGCTGCCAGTTTGCTACAGTTCCCTGAACTTATGCTTAGCCTCATAGACGACGTTGTTCGAGAAAAAGACCTTCTTGAACTCTGTCTTGAACTTCTCCCACGTGTTTATCGTGCATAGCCCCTTCCTGATTTCGGCCTCCTTGTGCTTCTATCATAGCATGGACATCTCTATCAAGTATAGCACAACCGTGTTGATCTTTATTTCGTCGCTCTTCACCTTGTTGCACTTGAAGTAGTTCTCCAAGTGCCACAAGATGTTCTCCACCTCTTGTGCGTCTCGGACGCCTTTAAAGAAAGGTGGCTTGGGAGCCTCAATCCTGGCCTCTCTTTCAACGGCCGGTGCAGCATACTTCCCTTCCTTGATGACCTCCTTGAGCGTCTTCACCCTAGAGTTCATGACCTCCAGCATGTCCATGAACCTGCTCTCCAAGGCGGCGACCTGATACTCTAAGGAAGTGAGTGCTTCCTTCGTTTCGATCTCGGTAGCCTTCTGCCCATCCAAGTCCTTATGGATGTTGTCATTTTCATCAAGGGTGAATTCCTCCAAGGTCTTGAACTTACTATCGAACTTGTTCAAGCGCTTGCCAAGGAATTTTACCGCTTAATGAGTAGACTCTACCCTCGTGATCCACTCTATGCTAGGTGTGACGTTCATGGGCTCCTCACCACGTTCATTGTCACTAACCTCTGTAGCCGAGAGTGAATAGGTGGTAATGACATCTCTTGGTATTGGTTCGAGCAGTATTTTGTCCCTCTTGGAGTTCTTCTTCCCCTTTCATGACTTCTTGCCAATATTTGTCCTGACGTTGGCGGCATTGAAGGCGTCAAAGTCTCCTCCACTTGTCATGATCCCTTAGTGCAACCTTTGTTTGATACCATGTTATCACGGACTTAGAACTCTCGCTAAGACTTCCGTGTGGCACTAGTCAATTTGCTCACAAATCTTTCACGATCTTGCAAATACTAGTAAGCCATTCAACTAAGACCGCTAAGGGAATGCTAGATAGAAGACTTATAAGAGAGAAAGAGAGCTTTAGAAAAAAGGCTTTTATAACTTTAGAAGAACGCTTTACACTTGATTTCTTGATGGTTTGCTAATGAAAATGGCCCCCTCTATTTATACTACTCCTAAGGGACCTAAATGCAAATAATATTTATATAGTAAGTCCTCCATATTTACAACTTAGTCCTTTCTCTAGACCACACGGTTCTAGAGAAGACTACACAGCGCAAAAATAATCTACACAGATCCAGAGTCTTCGGAGCTACCTTAACGCTTCAGATTCTGCTTCGTTGCGTAAGAATGGTGGCGGGTTCGGACACTAGGCTTTCTCTAAGCCCTAGACTGAGCTGAATTAGTTGTATATTTGAGTTGGAATGTGTATGAATATACTGATTATGGATTGAGTTGTGGAGTATATGTTATATATGGTTGGATGTGATCTGTATGTTATGTATATATAATGTTATAAGACAATAATTGTATTATTGAGGGTTGTGTTGGCTGAAGTTGCTATATTACCTGAATTCTTACATTATATGACTACGAAAGTGCTGGAAAGGAGTTGGTTGGAGTTGTGAACATGTGACACGTAGTTACACTAAGCTTGACTCTTGCTTGCATATATGTGTGGTCTAAGGCTACCAAAATATACCAACTATTGAGGCTGACCTGTGATTACATGCTACCCTGTGTGTTGAATGTAGTATATATATCTGGTTGGTATGTATATACATGATGTGGATGCGGTTATCTATAGCTTTTCTGAGTAGTTCTGGTAGAATTTCCTGATTAAACATGATTCTGTGTTGAACTGTGGTTTATAAGATCCTATATACTGCTGTTATCAGTCACTGGTTAGTGACTAAAGAGGTACACCATGCTCTAGGGATGATTAGAGTTGTACCCCTAAAGAAGCCTTGTGTTCTATAATACGAGATGCGTTGACCCTGAGCCATTGGCGGGTTAGAGATGGGAGTGTGACCCTGTTAGTGAGGTGTAGGTTATATCCTATGGGCTTTCAGGGCTTTTTAGGCTATTTGTGACAAGACACTATTTACATGGGTTAGCCTTGGGGACTGCATTATATTGAGAGGGGCACATTTTCACTGGGCGGGCAGATGGTTGCCTTGGGAGAAATCCTTGATAGTAGCTGGGCTTTGATATGATCTTGGATAGGTCACACTTTTCTATTTATCTAGTGTCCTGGGCCTTAGCTTAGGTTATGCCGATGTTGCCCTATGGTATGATGCTAGGATATACTTTGATGTATTCCTGATAGTTTTTGTGTATTGGTTCATTTCATCTAATGCTAGGATATATGTTGTATTTGAGAGGTTGTGATTGTGATTATGTGGGTTGGATTGAGGTTGTGGGATGCCTAGGTTGAGAGTATCGTTGCCTACGTCAACTCTGACATAAAATAACTTGGAATTCTAAATTCGAATACAGTGGTTGACTGAGAGACTATTGACATCTCATCCCAAATAATGCTCACCATCACTTTTGAGCACCGGTGGTCATGTTTGTAGAGTCCCGATCCTGGGTGACGCTCCCCGTGGACTTGTGTCCCGATGGCCACTATTGTGATTCCAAGTGGCAGATGCGGATTTTGAGGACTGAGCGATGGCAAAGTTTTTGGTCGAGGACAATATGTTTGATGGTCTGTGGGAATGGGCCCCGTGATTGATACTCTAATGATGGCACACTCCTAGTATGTGCGGGGTATTCTTTCTCCCGCAGGGGATACGTCCCACCGTTACATTTATGGTCAGACCACTTGGCCCTGGCCGACCGGAGGCCAGGCCGAAAGACCTATTGGTTAGAGTCCCCGTGTGATATTAGGGGTTCGAGTCCACGTATGACACTACTTTTGTTGGGTCAGGGACCCACTTACTGTTGTGATGTTAGGGGATGGGGGCCTGATTATTTACCCATGGATCCACTCACCTTTTCACACCCTGATTGCGTGTGGGTGTACCTTTGGGCTTATGAGGGCCCGGAGGGCATTCAGGATCGTATACTAGGGGCCTACACCCACGTACAGTTGACCCTTGTTCTAATGATGTGGAGAGCTAGGCTCTATGATGGTTCTGAGGGATTCTATGATTATCTGTCAGCATGATTATTATGCACGGGTGTACCTTCTGGGTTTATGGAAGCCTAGTTTGCATGAAGGCATAGATACTAGGGCCTTGCACTCGCGTACAACACTATGCCTCGGTTGGGGGCAATTTTTGTATTAGCCTACGCAACCTTCATCAGTCAATATTGATGATCAATATCTGGGTTGGTTAAGGTTATCACTGTTCTTTACTTCGGTTAGTTTGTTTTTGGTTTGGAGATTTCTAGACATGCCTATGCCTTGATCTGAGTTCGTTTTGCTACACTGTTGCAGTTCTTTATATATTTGGACTTTATTGATGTTCACTATTTCACTAGGTCAACCGATGGTGCCCTACTAGGTGCCTTTTCTAGTACTCACCCCTAATTCTTCTTCTTCCCATGGTGCATGTCCAGGTACGGGCCATGAGAGATGAGTTGGAGAACTTTGGGAGCGCTTAGGATACTTTTGAGCACCAGTAACTCTGGGTTTTTCGCAATCTCCTTCCTATTGATGGTCGTCTTTTGCATCCAGACATCAGCCTTGTACAGTTGAATTTGGTATTTGTAGGTGCACTCCTGGATTTATATATATCATTATTATTATTAATATATGTATATGATATGTCCTTGTATCTATTACAGCTATGTGCAGTTGACTTCTAGGTTCTGGGTAGGTTTCGGCGTATATGTTATTGTTGTATCAATTTGGTTTGGACTGGAGATCTATGATAGGTACCCTTAGGTTGGGAATTGGCTTGCCTGTAGGTAGGACCTAGCAGGCACCATCATCACCGGGACCTGTTCATGACAATCTTTCCCTAATATGGTGGTGTGGGTACCATCTAATTTAGCGGTATAAGGTCTTATTTGGGTGATAAAAGGAATATCTAATATTATTTCTTCATTTATATTTTTTGTCAATATAAATTCATTTATAAAACTAATTCTATTATTACAGATACGTGCTTTGTGGAGTTTGCAAATTATTTTAAGTTTTTCTCCTGTTGCAGAGAATAATCGTGTAGTACCTATGTCGAGATACTTGGTAGGAATTAATCCTTCTATAATACAATTATGATCTGCACTTGAATCAAATACTGCAATTTTATGGATGGTGTAGGTGATGGATATGTGTTAGCTTTGTATTCTAATTCCTGAAATCATATTAATTCCTAATTAGGTTAAAGTTCCTCAAAGAGACTCAATTTCTTTGGATATTTCCCCCAGTTCTGGATTGTAGGATTTTGATTCCTGACCAGGTATTTTATTAGTAACTGATTTTATTTCTAGATTGTTAATTCTTTGCTTAACCTCTTCAATTTTATTTTTTTACTTGTGATAATTCTAAATGTACACTTTGTAGTGTTACTTCAATTTTTTATTCTTAAATTTACTTAAGACATTTTTCATGTTGAAGGGTTTAATAATAGTTTCATTATTAGTATAATTTTCTAAAATAATGTCCTTTAAGGCGATCAAGTAATTTTTCTTAATTTCGGAGTCCTCAATATGGTCATCCATATCGAAGAGTATCTCTTTACTATCACTGGTTTTAACATTTATGATGTGGCTATTGCAGGTGTAAATTACACTACTGCATCTACAAGGATCTGATAATCTACAATTGTCAGAATTGTATGTTATGTTTATCTGTTCATCATCACTAAAGTTTTCTTAAGGGGCTAAGTTATTTTCATCTTCTTTAAGGATGGAATAACTTATTTTAACTTCTGCTTGTAATTCTAACATATTAATTTTATCTTTTCTTTTATTGGGACTTGGAAGTCCCCAACTGTTTGTCCAAATTTTCCATAGTTCCAACACTTGTCAATATTGTTTACTTTAGATTTATCTTTATCTTTTAGTTTGGATTTTTTAAAACTCCTTCTATAGTAATGAGGTCTTTGAAGTTTATTATTATTATCATTAGTATTTTTATGGATTCTTTTAACTTTTTTAGATGTTTTTTTTTAGGGAGCTAATAACTTAACATATCCTAAGTCCTGGCAAAACTTTCCTAGTTCCCCTTTAGATATCTTATTATCCCTTTTAAGTTGATTTTTAAGTTTCATGTCAGTATATAATTTTAATCCAGTAACATTTATAAAACTTATAAGATCACCATAAGTTAGTTGATTGTAAGGAATTTTTCCCTCAAATTTATCTTTCAATTTTATCTAGACATTCTCAACAAACAATATTGGTAAACCACTAATAAATTTTTCTTTCCAATAATCATAATTATAGTCTTGTCCAATCATAACTTTGTTGAAGAAAACATTCTCATACCATCTAAAATCTTCTAACTTTAGACAAGATAGATTAGATAATATCTCTAAACTCCTATCTTGGAAAAGTTGAGGTTCTCCTGTGAAATGTTTAGCTGTACTATCAATTAAAGTGGTGGTGGCGTCTTCAAAAATTTGATTTTTCACCATTTGTCCCGTAGATTCATTCTTAAAAATTTTATTAATAGCTTTAGCATTTATTACACTTTTTTTATTGTCTTCGGTGAAGTAATTAACCCACTAATATTTTAAAGTACAAGTAAATCTGGCTATAATTAACATGGCAGCTTGTTTATCCAATATATTTTTTATTTTATATGTCGTAAAGGCCATCCTCAAACTCAATGAGCGGAAGGTGCTCATCTAACTACCCTTAAACTCTAAAACACAAGCCCTGAGCATACCTACAAGAGTTTGTATAGTCCTTTCAGCTTGGCCATCCGTTTGCAAGTGAAAGGTCATGTTAAACTTGACTTTAGTGCCAAGGCCCTTTCGGAAGGACCTCCAAAAATATTATGTAAATTGAGAACCGCGATTTAAAATAATGGCCAATGGAACCCCATGCAATCTCACCAACTCATGAATATATAACTTAGCGTAATCTTCGGCACTATAGGTTTCCTTAATCGGTAGGAAGTGATCTGACTTCGTCATTGTATCAACAATAGCCAAAATAGAATCAAAATGCCTTATAGTCTTTGGCAACCCAATTACAAAGTCTATATTGATCTCTTCTCACTTCCAAGTAGGAATCTCTATGTCTTAAGACGAACCACCTAGCCTTTGATGCTCGACCTTAACTAGTTGGAAAGTATGGAAACCGACTACATATTTGGCAATGTCTCTCTTTATACCACCCCACCAATACATTTCTCTCAAGTCTTTATACATCTTAGTAGAATCGGGGTGAATAGAATAAGAGGAGTTATGGGCCTCTTTCAAGATCATACCTCTCAAGTTATTGACAATGGGCACACACAATCTGCCTTGGTACTTAAGAACGCCATCTCCCCCTTGGGAGAAAACCTCCACTTTGCCATCTTTCACTAATGACTTCAACTCCATCAAAGCGGGTCAAGGTCTTGTTTTGATTTAACTTCTTCAATCAAGGAGGACTTGGAACAATCTATTACCACCGCATCACCATTTTCGGCCTCATTCAACCTAACTCCCAACCTAGCCAACCAATGGATCTCTCTTGCCAATTCCTTCTTGCTACCCTCAAGGTATCCATGACACCCAACTTAGGGCGTCGGCCACAACATTAGCTTTTCCCGGATGGTAGTGCACACTTATTTCATAATCTTTAAGGAACTCTAGCCACCTTCTTTGCCTCAATTTATGTCTTTTTGAGTGAACACATACGGGAGACTCTTATGGTCGGTGAACACATCTACATGAACCCCATACAAATAATGACACTATATCTTCAAGGCAAATACCATGGCCTCTAGTTCAAGGTCATGGGTGGGGTAAGTACGCTCATGCACCTCTAGTTACCTAAAAGAATAGGTGATGAACTTGTCATTTTGCATCAACACACACCCCAATTCGATTCTTGAAACATCAAAATACACCACAAATCCCTCAAGTCCTTCCAATAGAGCCAAAATAGAAGCGGACATAAGCTTGTCATTCAAGGTTTTGAAACTTCTTTCATATTCATCGGCACATACAAATTTTGCCTTTTTTTGATCACTTTTGTCAAAAGAGATGCAATTGAGGAGAAACCATTCACAAACCTTCGGTAGTAATCGGCCAAACCCAAGAAGCTCCTAATGCCCATCAGAGTCAAGAGTTTAGGCCAATTTCTTATTACTTCCATCTTTTTCGGGTCCACCTTAATCCCATCCCGTGATACCACATGACCTAAGAATGCAACTTCTTTCAACCAAAACTCATATTTGAATTTAGAAAAGAGCTTTTCTTCCCTCAATCTTTGCAACACCACCCTCAAATGGTTTGCATGCTCCTCTTCATTTCGGTAGTAGATCAAAATGTCATCAATAAATACCACAACAAACATATCAAGGTAGGGTTTGAAGGCCCTATTCATGAGATCAATAAATATTACTGGAGCATTAGTTAGGCAAAGGACATCGCCATAAACTCAAAATGCCCATATCTTGTCCGGAAAGTCGTCTTGGGAATATGACACTTCCTTACCCTCAATTGATATACCCGGACCGAAGATCAAACTTTGAGATGTGACTAGCCCCTTGCAATAGATTCTTGGCAATGGGTACTTCTTCTTCATGGTGACCTTATTGAGTTCTTGGTAGTCGATGCACATTCTAAGCGAACCAATGCTTAGAAAAAACAGCGGTGCACCCTAAGTTAACTAACTAGGTCTTTGAACCCCTTTTCTAACAAATTTTTTAATTGCTCCTTTAATTCCTTCAAATCTACTGGGCCATTCAGTAGGGAGGAATGAAAATGGGTTGAGTATCGGGGAGGAGATCTATACCAAAATCTATCTCCCTTTCGGGTGGGACACCGAGAAGTTCATCGAAGAAGACGTCAAGAAACTCATTGCCAATCGGGACCGACTCAATAGGAGGGACCCTAGACTCGACATCCCTAACCCGCATAAGATGATATATGTAGCCTTTAGAAATTAACCTTTGAGCCTTAACATAAAAGATGAATTTACCATTGACACCATAATCACGACCTTCCCATTCAAGGAAGTGTTCATTAGGGATTTGGAATCTAACCTTATGAGCCCTACAATCAATACTACCATGGGATGCATCTAACCAATCCATTCCAAGAATGATGCCAAATCTACCATATCAAGTTCATCAAAATCAAAAGAAAAAACTTTTTGTGATATAGACACGGGACAACCCCTATAGCCTCTCTTAGTAAAAATGGACTCATCGATGGGGATGGATGCCTCAAAGGATTCACATAGCAATTGAGGACACATATGAAGCAGATTAGCAATAAATGGAGTAATGAAAGAAATAATGGCACCTGGATCCGATAAAGCATATACATCAAGATTGTAGATCTTTAACATACTGGTAACAACATCGGGTGCCTCATAAACCCCTTGCCTCCCTTGAAGAGCATAGCACCTGTTGTATTAAGGAACACCTACTTGTTGACCACCTTGTGCCCTTTGATCACCATGGGAGGCTTTCCCTTGAGGACGACCATCCCTACCCTTGTTTAGACACTCCGCAATCTTGTGACCATTTTTCTACAGCCAAAGTAAGCATCTGTATTCCTCGAACATGTGCCACTATGATTCCTTCCACATTTTGCGCACTTAGGATGAGTCGTTCCACCAATTCCACCTTGATCCTTTGGGGTGCGAACCTAGCATTTACCAACCTTTGGCCTTGGGCATTGGAGGTCCCTTGGCCTTGGAATTTGTAGCCTTATTGGAAATGACCACCTTTAGCACCTTGGAATCCACCATCAAGTTGAGCCCTCTTGGACTCCCCCATCCTTCTCTTTCTAAATTTCACCCCCTCAAGTTGTTTGGCATATGTCATAAGCTGCAATATATCCATATACTTAATGAGCATAGTGGCATGGCATTCTTCATTGATCAAGTCGGATACACCTGAAATAAACTTGTGCATCCTTCCCCGAGGATTGGCAACCAAGTGAGGAGCAAAGTTGGAGAGGTTTTTGAACATAAGGGAATAATCCCTCATGCTCCTAGACCATTGCCTAATCTTCATGAACTCCGTCGACTTTGCTTCCCTTAGCTCAATTTGGAAGAAGCAATCAAGGAAAGCAACTTTGAATTCCTCCCATGGAATGAGCTCATCATCCGCCCTCTCCATCTTACATTGATTATACCATATTTGAGCAAGGCCCTTGAGTTCGTAGGCTGCTAGTTCTGCTTTCTCCTTCCAATTTACCCCATGATACCCAAAACCTTATACACTTCATTGATGAACTCTTGGGGGTCTTCCTCTTCCCAAAAGCATGTCCACATTCCGATACCCGTCGTGGGTGACTCCTTATCCTTCCGCTTGGGGAGCTTATGGGGCCGACTTATCCTCAAGGGTGGGAGCTCTTTGTGCCATTTGTCTCAATAATATAATTTAAAAGAGCAAAAGGCCACTCATTAGAGATAGGAAATCTTATGTAAAATCTAAAGCATGAAATAGAGCATGAAGAAGTGAACCGTTTTCTAAAACACCTCAAAGCCTATCATTCATAGTTTTGGCGCGCTTCACAACCATGAACAACACTCTACTCGACGCAGTGTGTTGGAATTCTGAGGACCATTTACGAACCTGGCTCTGAACCAAGCTTTGTCACACGCCAAGCCAAGGGCCTAAATGTGACACGACGAACGGGAACCCGAAGGGGATCCCATATAAGCCTCTTAAGCATGCAAATCACATCCTTGATTTTGCGGAAACATAAATGAGCAATAAACATGTAGTACATAATTTCTAAGAGAAACGGAGATTCAAACTCACACTATGGGGATATTGTAGGGAAGAGAATGAAAATAAATCCATAGCAAATAATTTCTAAGGGGCCGACAAGTAATGACTCACGCTATGGGGGCAATTAAAGACATGAGACTTGCACCTCATCACCACCATCAAGCATTTATCATAAAAAAGGTATAAGGGACTAAGGGATGTCTTTCATAATACAAAAGCATAATGAGGCAAGCTCAATCATACATAGCGATCACAATATCAAACAACACCTCTTATCATGAATTGGATAGGGGCCAAGACATCTCCCGGACTCCCCCTCAAAGATAGTATTCAAAAATAAATAAGTCAGAACAAGGCATGAAAATAAGTGGAATTTTGTCCCCGGATGTAGAGGACTCACCAAGAAATCTTCAACTAAAATATCTAGCCCCGTGGAAGAGGAGAATGGTAAGGAGCTCTGGTTCCTACATGGTTAGATCATGCAGGCAAGAAGTATGCATTAGTACTGGGAATGTACTAAGTATGTGGGGTGCAAATGCATCAAGAAACACAAATCATAAATAATCAACATGTGGCATCATAAACAATGGATGTAGGCTCAATATGTCATGAGAGGCAATTGTCTAAAGGGACATGTATGAAGAATTATTAAATCACATGACATCATATACATAGTGGGAAGGGACCATAACCGACATATAAGACCAAGTGAGCTACTACTTGGAATCCCAATGTTCACTCTACATTGGACAAGGAGGGGTCTACTTTGCCAAGGTAGGCCTTACACTATCCTTACGGCATGGCCTTTTCGAGAAGTTCCACCACCTTATGACATAGCCTTTTTTGGTGAGTTTCACATTTTATCTTTACCTTATGGCATAGCCTTTTTGGTAGGTTCAACCATTATCTATACCTTAGGGCGTACCTTTTCGGTAGGTACAAGCCCACTTAGGGATTTTATGTCATAAACCTATGGCGGCACATAGTTTAGGGACCATGGAAGACTACTAAAGTCCTCTCGGTGCTAGGCCACAATCGCACGGAATACTTGAAACATAGTCATTGTTATGGCATGCATAGTCTCAAAATATCTTAGTATCATTCTTGGAGTAGCTCATTAATCATAAATTGTAACATCAAAGTTAGGGCTTCACATAATTCTTGTCATTCATATCATGCTCATGAGCTCATAGCACACTTGTTAGCCCCTTGCCATAAGGCATTTGTCGCTTAAAATCTTAACATGCATCTTTCAATGAAATCATAGGGGGTACCTGTACATAAACTTAAATCATGAAATTCATGAATAAATGCCATGAGAGGAGTAAAATAAGATCCTTAAACGTCATTCAAACATCCCACCATCAACATGAGGAAACTAGATGTGGGTACCATCAAACCCTTATGTAAAAATTATAGATTTCATATGTTGTATGACATGAAAGTGTACAAGGATCAATCATCATAAAATACTTCATAATATCTTCACATAAGGAAGTCTATAAAATCACTATGTATTATCATGAATTGAGAAATCATGAAAGGAGGTGAGAAATTCTTGAGCTTGTGGAGGAAAGGTTTCCACAATAAAAACCCACATACCTTGTCACCTTAATGAAGAGAAAATATGATTGAAAGGTGAAGAAATCAAAACCCTAGCTTGCACTCTTATTTGAAGACCTTTGAGAACTTGGGAGGAGTTTGGGACTTAGAGTGTTTTTGGAATGAGGAGGAATGAGAGGAATCAGGGCTAAGAGGGCTGATAAAGGGTCCCTTGAAGTTCAAAACGACCCAACATAGGCATAAAATGCTGAGAAATCACAAAACTGCCCCTTTTAAAATCTGGCCGGATAGGACTTTGAGACCCCATCTGCAGGTTGTAATCCATTATACGGGTTGTAGATAGGAGCTTCATCTAATAGCTTTTCAGACTTTCAGAGACCCTTCTCTTACTTACATTCCATAAACACGATATACGGCTTGTAAAAGATTTAACGGGCCATCTGATGAGTCGTAGATTGAATCCTTGAAAGATCCCAATTTCACCAAGTCTACCGCAGGTTCCACAAACCAACTTGCAGACCATGCAATGACTTACGACTCAAAAAACCCCCTCATAGAAGGTAAGAGTCCAAAAATTTCCAAAGTTTATTTTCTTTCATTTTTCATACTCCTCGTAGGTGGAGTCTTAAAATATCTCCCCCTTGTGAACATTCATCCCCAAATGTGCTAAGGCAAGCTCTAAGGAACGGAATACATGCACCATATGCCAAATGCATCATGTACTAAAATGCAACACATGCACCATTAAATATTTAAACCATGTTTCGAATAGCACTTACAATGCAACCTCAAGATCACATAACTATGCATAAATAACGCGAGAATGGCATGCAAGGAAAGGAGGTTCTAAAATAGGAAGGATCGCAGTACCTCAAGCTTGAATAGAATGGAAGGGATAGGGGTATCACTTCTTCCTATCGGCTTCAGCTTCCCAAGTGGCACTTTCTACATTTTGGTTCCTCCAAAGGACTTTGACGGAGGGAACATCCTTGTTTCTCAACCGCTTGACTTGCCTATCCAATATTTCTATTGGGACTTCCTCATAAGACATGTTCTCTTCAACATTTACTAATCTTATGGGCAAACTGGAACTAAGGTCCCTGATACATTTTCTCATCATAGAGACATGAAAAACCCGATGAACCATATTCATTTCCGTGGGCAACTCTAACTTATATGCAACTTTACTAACACAACTTAAGATCTGATAAGGCCCTACATACCTAGGGCCTAATTTCCCTTTCTTACCAAAGTGAACCACACCTTTCATTGGTGAAACCTTCAAATACGCCCAATCATCAACTTCAAACTCAAGTCTCTCCTTCTAGTGTTGGCATAGGACTTTTGCCGACTTTGAGCTGCCTTCAATCTCTCCCTTATCACCCTCACCTTCTCCAAAGATTCCATAACTAAATTTGGACCCAACAAAACCATTTCTCCCATTTGAAACGAACCAATCGAGGATCTACGACACCTCTCATAAAGGGCTTCAAAAGGAGTCAACCCAATGCTAGAGTGATAGCTATTGATATACACAAACTCAATGTGCAGATGGGGCTCATCCCAACCACCCTTAAACTCCAAAACAAAAGTCCTGAGCATATCCTCAAGAGTTTAAATAGTCCTCTCGGCTTGGCCATCCGTTTGCAAGTGAAAGGTCGTGCTAAGCTTGACTTTAGTGCCAAGGCCCTTTTGGAAGGACCTTCAAAAGTCTGATGTGAATTGAGCACCGCAATCTGAAATAATGGACAATGGAACCCCATGCAGTCCCACCAACTCATGAATATATAACTTGGCATAATCTTTGGCACTATAGGTAGCCTTAACCGGTAAGAGGTGAGCCGATTTCATCATTCTATCAACAATAACCCAAATGGAATCAAAATGCCTTCTCGTCTTTGGAAACCCAATTACAAAGTCCATGTTGATCTCTTTTCACTTCCAAGTAGGAATCTCTGTGTCTTGGGCCAAACCACCAAGCCTTTGATGCTCGGCCTTGACTTGTTGGCAAGTATGACAACTAGCTATAAATTGTCACGAAACGGACCTAGGGTCTAGGAGTGACATGGCAAATGGGAACCTGAGAGTCCTCAAACAAGCCTCAAATATCCATATTCACATCATCGGTTTGAAAGCATATATAAAAATAGTAAACACATAGTTCTAAGGGACGAGAAAGTAGGACTCACACTATGGGGATGTCATAAAGATAAGGGATTAACATGGATTCACATAGAGCATACCACATAATAATTAAGAGGCGGGTAAGTGTGACTCACTCTATGGGGGCAATACGGGACTTAGGATCTTCCATATTTCCACATCAAAACATACATACTTACCATAATTCTCATAATCAATCCATAATAGCCATATCCAAAAGATAACCATAATCACAGGCTCCAAATATAATACATAACATATATATCTGACAAGAGTCTACAAGATATCCAACAATGCCTCTAGTCATAAGATAGTACGGGGGCCAAGACATCTCCTGAGCTCACCCACAAAGTAAATAACATATACAAGACTTAATAGGTAGAGGAATGGTGGCTTCTCCTTAGAAAATAGGACTCACCACAATAAGTATCTCAAGATCCAATCGAGCCGTCGTACGGTGGATGAATTAAATCTCCTATTCCTACATGGTTAGATCACGTAGGCAAAAGTACGCATTAATAAGTTTGAATGTACTAAGTATTTAGACATGCAATGTATATGAATTACCAAACCTGCATTCAATGTTAGATGAAAAAGGCACATACTATAGAAAGAGATATATAGCAAGGAAAAGTAATATAACACTATGTCATGAAATCAATGATGCATGAAATGCAATAATTCTCATATAAAGTAGGGATGTGACCTCAACCGACATGAGTACGACCAAGCAAGCTATTACTTGGAATCCCGATGAAATTCCCTCACCGTAAAGAGGTGGTCTACTTTCCAAAGGTAAACCAAACTTCACCTTACGGGCACCCCTATTTCGAAAAAGAAACCTTCCTTACGGGCACCCCCATTTCGGATAGGATTTTCACATTATATCATATCATATCATTCTTCTCCTTACGGGAACCCCCATTTCGGATAGGATTTTCATATACATATACCTATGGTTGGCACATCGTTCGAGGAAAGTGAGAGAGCCCTTGGGGATAGCCCTAACTTCCCCAATACATCGGGGCTAAATTATCACTCCACAAGAATACATATATGTATATACACTTTCAAAAGAGATGCATGTCTTATCAAATCATTACAATTTATTCTTAGGCTTGAAAGCCAAACATCATTCATAATAATTCACACTTGGGCTCAAATGCAAAATCACATTTTCATATCATAATTTCATGCATAGGAATAGTTCATTCACATTATCACATGAGGTGTAAACACCCAAAATGCTCAAGGAGCCAATATCATAGACATTTATGTGATCAAATTCTTGCCATAACCAAACTTTTATAAAAATTATATACATAAAACATAATTGGGTTTAACCCACTTCATAAACTTCATGAAAACCATAGTCATGTATGCATATGCCATGGATGAGATGAGATTATCATGGTAATGAAGATTCAAACATAAATCAACAACACATTATGAAATTCAAGTAAAGGCTTAGGTAAAATTCACATTTAAATCATAATATAGATTACCCATGCACAAATCTATCTTTAAAGGGGGCATGCACTTTCATAACTTCATAACTTAAATGTATTTCATCATATTAGGGCTTAAATCACTTAAAAATTAATGATAAAACATAGCTCAATTGAATTTAATAAACAATAATATTAAAAATCCATATTTAAAGTAAGCTAAAATACCGTAAATCAAGTATAAAAATAGTTTCGGTGTTTTTGGTTAAAAGGGAGCAAGAATCAGTCCCACATACCTTAGCTAATGAAGAAGATTCAAGAGGGAATTTGAAGAAGAATGAGCCTTTCCTTGATCTCTAAGCTTAGATTCACAAGAGTCCTTTGAGAGAATTCATAAGAGAGACTTGAGAGAATTCTTAGTGTGAGGAATGAATTTGGATGAGTGAAGAACAGTTCAGGTCATTTGGAGGTCTTAGATAGCATAGAAAGTCATAAAAGTCCCTTAGAAGTAGCCATAATTACAAAAACAAAAAACCATTAATGAAGCAGAATAAAATTTCTCGCTAGGGGTCCCATGAGAAGGTCTCACGGTCCATATAACCCTCCCGTGAGACCACACTTAGCCAAATATCAAAAAATACTGCACAGACGGACTTTACAAAAATGGGAATAACTTCTTTATTTGAACTCGGAATAAGGTGAAACTGAATGCATTGCAAAGCTAATTCAAAGAGCTTCAATTTGATAGGTTGTGGGCCATGCATTTATTTTTGTGCTAAGATATATGACCATTTAAATGTTACTCTTCTCTCGGTTCTTATGAAAAGCTTAGGCAATGGAATTCCTTTGAACTCGACTTAATGAAAGAGGCCCATGATGACCTTAAACCACATAATAAGCTTTAATTGAGGGATTAAAGGTGAACTTAGCTTGAGCTTGAAGATTCCATACTTAGAAAAATTGCACGCCAACACCCATACAGAGCACTTCATGAGTCGTACTAAGACAAACGGTCTGTGTACTCCTCCATCCCACTTCACTTAGAGAATTCTTCACGACAACATTCCAAGACCGTGATCTAATACATAGAAAATTTTCACTCTATCACCCATACGTGGGACTTCACGGATCGTGAAGGGTCATATGGTCTGTGCCACTTCCCTTGGCTCTAAAACAGTGAAGTTTCAAGGCCAAGGTTACCATACGGTCCACCACACGGACTGTGAAGCCTCATATGGCCCGTATGGGGTCCAAGTATGTTATACCATGGTCCTAAATTCAACATTAAGGACATCACACCCCACACAAGGCCAAGGGCCACTTCAAGGAGGTTCCACATTGTTCATATAGCACCACACCGACCATGAAGGCTTCCATGTAGCGTCACCTTGGTCCAAAACTTTCAGGAACCAAATTTCCAAGCTCCAATGAGGTCGTACAACATCCAGGTCCTTATATCATCTCCCCCTTGGGAACTTTGTCCTCGAATGTGCTAGAACAAGGCTTGAAAGGCTTGACTTAGCACGCGAAACATTTAAACATAAGATACCATGCATATTTCATCACTTGAAAATCATAAGGTCATTAAAACTCATACAGAAATGTATTCAAATCATTCAAAACATCAAAAAATCATTTTGGTTCACATGTATGCATGTCATGTCTTGAAACTCAAGAGTGAGAGAATTAGGACCATTTGGAGAATGAAAAACCTAATACCATAGGCTTTAGTAGATTGGAAAGGATATGGATATCATTGCATCATATCCAACTCCGCCTCTCATATAGCACTCTCCACATATTGATTTCTCCAGAGTTCCTTAACCAAAGTCACATCCTTGTTATAAATCCGCTTCACTTGCATTTCCAAAATCTCAACTAAAACGTCTTCACAAGATAAGTACTCCTCAACATCAATACATTCCAAAGGCACAATAGCACTTGGATCACCAACCAACTTCCTCAACATAGACACATGGAAAATCAGGTGAGTAGAACTCAAATCCGGAGGCAAATCCAACCGACAAGCAACATTCCCTATCCGCTCAACAATCTTATAAGGGCCTACATATTGGGGACTTAACTTACTCTTATTTCCATAATGCATTACACCCTTCATAGGTGAGACTTTCACATACACCTAATCACCAACATGAAACTCTTCCTAATATCTGAATAGGACTTTTGGTGACTTTGGGTCGCCTTCAACCTCTCCCTAAGCAACTTCACCTTAGTACCAAGTTCTCTTTGAAATGACCTCCAAAAGTAAGAAGTAAATTGTGTGCCACGATCTGATATAATGCACCTAGGTAAACCATGCAACCTCACCAACTTTGGATGTACAACCTTGCATAACCTTTGGCACTAAAAGTAGTCTTGGCTAGTAGGAAATGAGCTGACTTAGTCATCAGGTCAACAATAACCCAAATTGAGTCAAATTGCCTTCGAGTCCAAGGCAAATAAATCACAAAATCTGCGTTCACATCTTTCCACTTCCAAATAGAAAGTTCAATATCTTGAGCAAAACCACCGGGCCTATAGCGCTCTACCTTCACTTGTTGACATTTATGGCATTCAAATACAAACTTGGCTTTATCCGCCTTCATACCATACCACCAATACACTTCTCTAAAATCCCGATACATCTTAGTAGGTCCCAGGTGAATAGAATAATAAGAGTTATGCGCTTCACTCATGATCACCCTCCTAAGATCATCCACATTCGGAACATATAACTGATCTTGATACCGAAGCACACCATCTCCCCCTTGGAAGAAGACCTCTATTTTATTTTCGGCAACCAACTTCTTCAACTCAACCATTGACGGACCTAGATCTTGTTTAGCCTTAATATCACCATCCGCATAAGATTAGGCCGCATTTTGAACATGAATATCACCATTATTAGAGTTGGCCAACCTAACACCGAATCTAGCCAAATGGTGAACATCTTTCGCTAACCCTTTCTTCCCTTCATGAACATAAGCCACACTTCCCATAGATAGCCTTCTAAGAGCATCAGCTATGACATTTACCTTGCCGGGATGATATAGTACACTCATGTCATAGTCCTTAAGGAGTTCCAACCATCTCCTTTGTCTCAAGTTAAGATCCCTTTGAGTGAACACATATTGAAAACTCTTGTGGTTGGTGAAAATATCAACATGCACCCCATACAAATAATCTCTCCAGATCTTCAAGGCAAACACCACCGACGCTAGCTCAAGATCATGAGTCTGGTAATTACGCTAATGCACCTTCAATTGCCTTGACACATAAGCTATCACCTTACCATGTTGCATAAGTACACAACCCAACCCAACCCCAGAAGCATCACAATACACCACCAACCTATCTAAGCCATCCAGTAGAGTCAAGATAGGAGCCAATGTAAGTCGATCATTCAAAGTCCGAAAACTCTCCTCACACTCTAATATTCAGACAACCCAAGAAAACTTAGAATGTCCAAAGGAGCAAGCTTGTCAAACAATGAACATCCTTCATCAACCCCCTTTTAACCTCATCTATAAGATCAGCTACAACATCTTCCTTTCTTTGATTGCTTTACGGGCCCAAAGTAACTCTCCCTATTTGGTAGAGATGGATGGAGAAAGAAAGTCTTAAGACACTCTCCATGGCATGATATGAATCATGAAAAAGTGAAACATTTCCTAAAACACCTTGTAGCCTCCTACCCATAGATGTGGCGCGCTTCACACCCATGAGTAAGACTCTACTTGAGCAGCATATTGGACTATAAGGACCATTTATAAATTTAGTGCTTTAATACCATCTTTGTCATGACTTGGACCTTGGATCTAGGAGTGACATAGCAAATGGGAACCTAAGAGTCCCTAAACAAGCCTCAAGTATCCATATGCACATCATCGGTGTATAAGCGCATATACAAATAGTACACACATAGTTCTAAGGGATGGAAAAGTAGGACTCACGCTATGGGGATTTCATAGGGATAAAGGGAATAACATGGATTCACATACCACATACCACATATCACATAAGAACTAAGGGGCAGGTAAGTATGGCTCACTCTATGGGGGCAATATAGGAGTTAGGATCTTCCACAATTCCATATCAAAACATACATAGTTATCATGATTCTTATAATCAATTCATAATAGTCATATCCAATAGATAGCCATAATCATAGGCTCCAAATACAACACATAACATATAGATCTGACAAAAGTCTACAAGATAGCCAACAATGTCTATGGTCATAAGATAGGTTGGGGCCAAGACATGTCCTGGGCTCACCCTCAAAGTAAATAACATAAACACGACTTCATAGGTAGAGGAATGATGGCTTGTCCTTGGAAGATAGGACTCACCACAACAAGTATCTCAGGATCCAATCTAGCCATCATATGGTGGATGAAGGAAATCTCTGATCCCTGTATGGTTAGATCATATAGGCAAAAGTATGTGTTAGTATGTTTGAACGTACTAAGTATGCGGGCATACAATGTATAAGACTTACTAAAGTTGCATTCAATGTAAGATGACAAGGGCACATATTATAGAAAGAGATATATAGAAAGGAAAAGTAGCATAACAATATGCCATGAAATCAATGATTGTATTAAATGCAATAATGCTCATATAAAGTGGGGACGTGAACTCAACCAACATGAGTAAGACCAAGAGAGCTATTACTTGGAATTCCGATGAAATCTCCTCACCAGTAAAGAGGTGGTTTACTTGCCAAAGGTAAACCAAACTTCACCTTACAGGCACCCCCAATTTTGAGAAGTAATCTTCCTTACGGGCACCCCCATTTTTGATAGGATTTTCACATTATATCATATCATTCTTCTTCTTACGGGCGCCCCTATTTTGGAGAATTAACCTTCCTTTATAGTACCCACATTTTGGATAGGATTTTCATATGCATATGCCTATGGTTGGCACATACTTCAAGGAAAGAGAGAGGGCCCTTGTGGATAGCCCTAACACCCCTAATCTATCGGTGCTAAATCATCACCCCCATATGAATACATATACGTATACATGTTTTCAAAAGAGATGCAAGTCTTATCAAATCATTTCTATGCATTCTTAGGCTTAAAAGCCAAACATTATTCATAATAATTCACACTTAGGCTCAAATGCCAAATTACATTTTCATATCATACTTTCATGTAAACACCCAAAATGCTCAAAGAGCCAATATCATAGACATTTATGTGATCACATTCTTGTCATAACAAAACTTTTATCAAAATTATATACATACATAATTGGGTTAAACCCACTTCATAAACTTCATGAAAACCATAGTCATATATGCATATACCATAGATGAGATGAGATTAGCATGGGCAATGGAGATTCAAACTTAAATCAACAATCAAACTTAAATCAACAACACATTATGAAATTCAAGTAAAGCTTAGGTAAAATTCACATTTAAATCATAATATAGATTACCCATGCACAAATCAATCTTTAAAGGGGGCATGCACTTTCATAACTTCATAACTTCAATGCATTTCATCATATTAGGACTTAAATCACTTAAAAATTAATGATAAAACATAGCCCATAGATCAATTGAATTTAATAAACAATAATATTGAAAATATATATTTAAAGTAAGTTAAAATTCCGTAAATCAAGTATAAAAAGAGTTTGGGTCTTCTTGGTTGAAAGGGACCAAGAATCGATCCCACATACATTAGCTAATGAAGAAGATTCAAGAGGAAATTTGAAGAAGAATGAGTCTTTCCTTGATCCCTAAGCTTAGATTCAAAAGAGTCCTTTGTGAGAATTTATAAGAGTGGCTTGAGAGAATTCTTAGTGTGAGGAATGAATTTGAATGAGTGAAGAGGAGTTTAGGTCATTTGGAGGTCTTAGTTTAGCATAGGAAGTCATAAAAGCCCCTTAGAAGTAGCCATAATTACAAAAAAAAAAGCATTAATGAATTGAAATAAAATTTCTAGCTGGGCTTCCCATGAGATGGTCTCACGGTCTGTACAAGTTTTCATGGTCCGTACAACCCTCCTGTAAGACCACACTTAGCCATATCTCATAAAAAACTACATAGATGGGCTTTACGAAAATGGGCATCTCTTCTTGATCCGAACTTGGAATGAGGTGAAACTTGATGAGTTGGAAAGCTAATTCAAAGAGCTTCAATTTGATAGATTTTGGGCCATCCAGTTCATTTTGTGCTAAGAGATATGACCATTTAAAGTTGACCATTGTCAAGGTTTTTGTGAAAAGCTTAGCCAATTGAATTCCTTCGAACTCGACCTGATGAAAGAGGTCCATGATGACCCTAAACCACATAAATAAGCTTTAATTGAGGAATTGAAGGTGAACTTAGCTTGAGATTGAAGATCCCATACTTAGAAAAATTGCATGCTAACACCCATACGGAGGGCTTCACGGGCCATACCAAGACAAACAGTTCGTGTACTCCTCTGTCCTACTTTACTTAGAAAATTCTTCATAAAAATATTTTGAGACGGTGATCTAATACTTAAAAAAAATTCACTCCGGCACCTATATAGGGGATCTTATAGACCATGAAGGGTCATACAATTCGTGAGACGGTCAGTGCCACTTGCCTCGGCTCCAACAATGAAGTTTCAAGGCCAAGGCTACCATATGGTCTGCCACACGGACCGTGAAGCATCACATTAACCCATGTGGGGTCCAAGTGTGGTATATCTTGGTCCTAAATTCCACATTAAGTCCATCACACCCCACACAAGGCCAAGGGATACTTCAAGGAGGCTCTACATGGTCCGTATAGCACCACACAGACTGTGAAGGCTACCATATAGTGTCGCCTTGGTCCAAAACTTTTCAAAACAAAATTACCAAGCTCCAATGAGGTCATAAAACGCTCGGATCCTTACATAAATTTGGCAATGTCTCTCTTCATGCTACCCTACTAATACATTTCTCTCAAGTCTTCATAAATTTTAGTAGAACCGGGGTGAATAGAATAAGAAGATTTATCGGCCTCTTTCAAGATCATACCTCTCAAGTCATCAACATTAGGCACACACAACCTACCTTGGTACCTAAAAATGTCATATTCCCCTTAGGAGAAAACCTCGACTTTGCCATCTTTCACCAATGACTTCAACTCCATCAAAGCAGGGTCAAGGTCTTGTTTTGATTTAACTTCTTAAATCAAGGAGGATTTGGAACCATCTATTACCACCGCACCACTATTTTCGGCCTCATTCAACCTAACTACCAACCTTGCAAACTGACGGACCTCTCTTGCAATTCCTTCTTTCTATCCTCAAGGTGAGCCACACTATCCATGGACACCCAACATAGGGCATTGGCCACAATATTAGCTTTGTCTGAATGGTAGTGCACACTCATGTCATAATCTTTAAGGAACTCTAGCCATCTTCTTTGCCTCATATTTAAGTCTCTTTGGGTGAAAACATATTGGAGACTCTTATGGTCGGTGAACACATCTACATGAACCTCATACAAATAGTGATGCCATATCTTCAAGGTAAATACCACGGCCACTAGTTCAAGGTCGTTGGTGGGGCAATTAAGCTCATGCACGTTTAGTTGCCTAGAAGCATAGGTGATGACCTTGCCAGTTTGCATCAACCCCAATCTGATTCTTAAAGCATCAAAACACACCACGAATCCCTCCATCCCTTCCGGTAAAGCCAAAATAGAAGTAGACATAAGATTGTCCTTCAAGGTTTGGAAACTTCTCTCACATTCATCAGTCCATACAAATTTTGCCTTCTTTGGGGTCAATTTTTTCAAAGGAGAAGCAATTGAGGAGAAACCATTCACAAACCTTCGGTAGTAACCGGCCAAACCCAAGAATCACCTAGTCTTTGTCGAAATCAAGGGTCTAGGCCAATTTCTTATTACTATCATCTTTTTTGGGTCCACCTTAATCCCATCACCTAACACCACAGGACCTAAGAATGCAACTTCTTTCAACCAAAACTCACATTTGTTGAATTTAGCAAAGATTATTTCCTCCCTCAATGTTTGCAACACCACCCTTAATGTTTCACATGCTCCTCTACATTCTGGGAGTAAATCAATATTTTATCAATAAATACCACAACAAATATATAAAGGTAGGGTTTAAAAATGCTATTTATGAGATCCGTAAATATTATCGGAACATTAATTCGGCCGAAAGACATCACCACGAACTCAAAATGCCCATATCATGTCCGGAAAGCTATCTTGGGAATATTACACTCCCTTGCCCTTAATTGACGATACCCAGACCGAAGGTCAATCTTTGAGAAGTGACTAGCCCCTTGCAATTGATCAGATAGGTCATCAGTTCTTGGAAATGGATACTTGTTCTTTATGGTGACCATATTGAATTGTCGGTAGTCGATGCACATTCTAAGCGAAGCATCCTTCTTTCTTACAAACTACACTAGTGCACCTCAAGGTGAGTTACTAGGCCTTATGAACCTCTTTTTTAACAAATCTTTTAATTTCTCCTTTAATTCCATCATATCTTCCGGGGCCATTCAATAGGGAGGAATGGAAATAGGTTGAGTAACGGAGAGGAGATCTATATCAAAATCTATCTCTCTTTCAGAGGGGACACCGGGAAGTTCATCAGGGAAGACATCGAGAAACTCATTAACAATTGGGACCAACTCAATAGGAGAGAACCTAAAGGAGACATCCCTAACTCGCACAAGATGACAGATGTAGCCTTTAGAAATCAGCCTTTGATCCTTATAAGAGATGAATCTACCCTTGACCAATGAATCATGACCTTCTCATTAAAGGACGGGTTCATTGGGGATTTTGAATCTAACCTTACAAGGCCTACACTCAATAGTAGCATGATATGCATGTAACAATCCATCCCAAGAATGATGTCAAAATCTACCAAATCAAGTTTAACAAAGTCACAAGGAAAATATTATGCGATATAGAAATGGGACAACCCCTGCAGACATTTTTAACAAGAATTGACCCACGAACGGGGGTGGACACCTCAAAGGGTTCATGTAGCAATTCGGGACACACATGGAACTGATTAGTAATAAATGAAGTAATGAAATAGAGAGTGGCACTCAGATCCAGTAAAGCACATACATCAAGATTATAGATCTTTAACATATCAGTAACAACATCGGGTGCCTCATCAACCCCTTGCCTCCCTTTAAAAGCATAGAACCGATTGTGTCGAGGAACACCTCCTTGTTGACCACCTTATGACCTTTGATCACCATGGGTGCCTTGCCCTTGAGGATGACCATCCCTACCCTTGTTTTGACACTCCGCAATCTTGTGACCAATTTCGCAAAATCGAAGCAAGCACCCGTATTCCTTCAACATGTGCCATTATGATTCCTTCCACATTTTGGGCACTTAGGTGGAGTCATTCCACCATTTCCACCTTGAGACTTTGGGTTGAGAAGCCTATTATTTTCAAACCTTTGGCCTTAGGTATTGGAGGTCCCTTGGCCTTGGAATTTGTGGCCTTGTTGGAAATAACCACCTTTAGCACCTTGGAATCCACCGTAAAGTCGATCCCTCTTGGACTCCCCCATCCTTCTCTTTCTGATTTTCACCCCCTCAAGTTGTTCGATATATGTCATAAGCTGCGATATATCCATATCCCCAATGAGCATAGAAGCATGGCATTCTTCATTAGTCAAGTCGGATGCACCCGATACAAACTTGTGCATTCTTGCTCGAGGATCGGCAACTAAGTGAGGAGAAAAATTGGAGAGGTTGTTGAACTTAAGGGAATACTCCCTCATGCTCAAAGACCCTTTCCTTAGATTAATGAACTCCATCGACTTTACTTCCCTTAGCTCAATTGGGAAGAAGCGATCAGGGAAGAAAACTTTGAACTCCTCCCATGGAATGGGATCATCATCCTTCATCTTAATCTTCCATTAATTGTACAATATTTGAGCAAGGACTTTGAGTTGGTAGGCCACTAATTTCGCTTTCCCCTCCGAACATAGCCCCATGATAGCCACAACCTTATACACTTCATTGATGAATTCTTGGGGGTTTCCTCTACTTTGAAGCTATGGAATTCCGGGGGATTTATCCTTGTGAAATCCCTCACCCCTGAGGCCATTGTAGGAGTATGAGGAGCTTGAACTCTTTGATTGGCTACGGCCCTTGCCAAAAGGGTGACCATATTCCGATACTCGGCATGAGTGACTTCTTCTCCTTTTACTTGGGAACTTGGGGGCCAAATAGGTCGGTTCACCTTTGAGAATGGGAGCTCTTTGTGTGAATTATCTTGACGACATAATCTAAAAGAGCAAAAGGCCGCTCTTTAGAGATCGAAAACTTCATGTCAAATCTAAAGCACAAAATAGATCATGAAGAAGCGAACCATCTTAAAACGTCTCATAGCCTCTCATTCATAGTTGTGGTACGCTTTACAACCATGAACAAGACTCTACTCGATGTAGTATGTTGGATTCTTGAGAACTATTTACAAACCTAGCTCTGATACCAAGCTTTGTCATGCCCCAAGCCAAGGTCCTAAACATAACACAATGAATGGGAACCCGAAGGGGATCCCAAACAGGCCTCTCAAGCATGCCTTGGTTTCACAAAAACATAAAAGACCAGTAAACATGTAGCACATAATTTCTAAGGGAAACGGGGCTTTGGGATCACGCTATGGGGATGTTGTCCAGAAGAGGATGAGCATGAATGACATAACAAATAATTTCTAAAGGGCCAGTAAGTATGATTCACGCAATGGGGGAAATTAGGGACTTAGGACTTCCACCTCATCACCACCATCAAGCATTTAACATAAAAAGGGAATAAGAGACTAAGGATTCTTTCATAATACAAAAGCATAAGGAGTCAAGCTCAATCATACATAGCTATCACGATATCCAACAACACCTCTAATCATGAATAGGACGGGGGCCAAGACATCTCCCAGGCTCACCCTCAAAGATAGTATCCAAAAATAAATGAGTCTAAACGAGGCATGAAAATAAGTGGAATTTTGTCCCCAGATGCGGAGGACTCACCAAGAAATCTTCAACCAGAATATCTAGCCGCATGAAGGAGGAGGATGATAGGGAGCTCTGGTTCTCACATGTTATATCGTGCAGGCAAAAAGTATGCATTAGTACTTGGAATGTACTAAGTATGCGGGGTGCAAATGCAACAAGAAACACAAATCATAAGTAATCAATATGTGTCATCATAAACAATGGATATAGGCTAAATATGTCATGAGAGGCAATTGCCTTGACGGACATGCATGAAGAATTATCAAATCATAAGACATCACATACATAGTGGAAGTGACCATAACTGACATATAAGACCAAGCGAGGTACTACTTTGGAATCTCGATGTTCACTCCACATGAAACAAGGAGCATTCTACTTTGCCAAGGTAGGCCTAACACTATCCTTACGGCATGACCCTTTTGAAAAGTGCCACCACCTTACGGCATAGCCTTTTTGGTGGGTTTCACATTTTATCTTTACGTTACAGAATAGCCTTTTTGGTAGGTTCAACCAATATCCATACCTTGCGGCATTACCTTTTTGGTAGGTTCAACCAATATTCGTACCTTACAGCATTGCCTTTTCGGTAGGTATAAGCCCACATAAGGAGTTAATGTCATAAACCTATTGTGGCACATAGTTTGGGGACCATGGGAGACTACCAAGGTCCTCTCGGTGCTTGGTCACAATCCCACGGAATACTTGAAACATAGTAATAGTTATGGCATGTATAGTCTCAGAATATATTAGTAACATTCTTGGAGTAGCTCATTAATCATAACTTGTAACATCAAAGTTAGGGCTTCACATAATTGTTATCATTCATATCATGCTCATAAGCTCATAGCACACTTGTTAGCCCCCTTGTTAGTCTCAATATGCTTATCACACATATCTTGCCATAAGCCATTCGTATCTTAAAAGCTTAACTTGCATCTTTGCACACATATCTTGCCATGAGCCATTCGTGTCTTAAAAGCTTAACTTGCATAATTATAGATTTCACATGATGTTGCATGACATGAAAGTGTACAAGGATAAATCACCATAAAATACTTCATAATATCTTCACATAAGGAAGTTCATAAAATCACCATGTATTATCATGACTTGAGAAATCATAAAGGAGGTACGGAGTGGTTGAGCTTGTGGAGAAAAGGTCTCCACGATAAAAATCCACATACCTTGTCAACTTAATGAAGAGAAAATTTGATTTGCAGGTGAAGAAACCAAGACTCTAGCTTGCACTCTCCTTTGAAGATCTTGAAGAACTTGGGAGGAGTTTGGGGAGTGTTTTTGGAATGAAGAGGAATAAGAGGAATTAGGGTTAAGATGGATGATAAGTGGTCCCTTGGAGGTCAAAACGACCCAGCATAGACATTAAATGTTAAGAAATGGCAAAACTACCCCTTTTAAAATCTGGTCAGACAGGACTGTGAGACTTTGGTTATGGGTCGTAGTCTATTCTACGGGCCATTAATACGGGTTTCATCTAGTATCTTTTAAGAATTTCAGAGACCCATCTCTAATTTACATTCCATGACATGATCTACGACTCGTAAAAGATTTTACGGGCCATCTGATGAGTCATAGATTGAATCCCTGAAAGATCCCAATTTCACCAAGTCTGCCTCAGGTTCCACAAACCAACTTACGGGTGGTGCAATGACTTAAGGGTCATAAAACCCCCCTCGTAGAAGTTGACAGTCCAAAATTTTCCAAATGTTATTTTCTTGCATTTTTCATACTCCTCATAGGTAGGGTCTTATATCAATATTCCATTACGTAATCTCACTTCTAGAGTGCATAGTATGAGATAAAAATTCCTTTTCCTCATACTGTATATTTGGAAAGGAGGGTCTCTTCTAATAATTCTTTTTAGTGGAATAACTAAAGCTTAACGTATTAACTTCCTTATTATTTTCGAATAATGTTTTTATTCCTTTTTTAGATTTTAACTTTAATTATTCCTATAAGCTCATCAGTTATTTCTAGCTTTTCTTGGAACTTTGAAAATGTATCTTTTGGGAATTCTAGTAATTTAAATAATGGATTAGTTTCTAGTTTTTTATGTTTATTATTGTAAAAGGAACTTGGTGTATCCTTAAAGACCGATTTATTGTCAGCCTCAAGAATTTGGTTAGAGATTACATACAAAAGTTGGATTGTTCAATTATTTTGTTGTAGTATTTTATTTATATCCTTATTTGTGGGGTCACCTCTAATATCTATGATATCCATTTTAAAAGGTGAAGCAGCAACTATTCTACCGTCTATGGGTAGATTAATCTCTTCTAAGGCGGGCATTTCGGATTCAACTACTTTATTTTTGATAGTATAACATTTAATAACAATCATATCTAATGACTCCTGCTAGTCGCCCAATTTTCCTCTACATTCAAACCATTTAAAAAATTTATGTTACATCTTAATCTTTTTCATATCTTTACATCAGTTTTCTTTAAAAGTTGTTCTTTCATCTATGGAACAATTTTTTTTATACTACTGTCCTTTTATAAAATTTTCTAGACTAACCCATAATTTATGTAAGTATTTAAAATCTGGTTCAAAATCTTCATCTGATCTAATCATACATAAAGAATGTTTTGTTCCTTACTTTTCACTAGTGGTGGGACTCGTTAGTTTTATGAGTTTACAAATTTGGGGTTGATGCTCTACCTTGGAAATAGTTTCTGAGAAGTCTATCCCTTTTAATTTTCTATCCATCTCTTCTAAGGATGTGTCGTCTTCCTCTGCAGTCCTAGAAAAGGACTGTCTAGAAAATGACATTCTTCTACTTGAAGAGGCTTGACTAAAGGATTGGGATCTTATAAATTTCAAATCAATAGATCCATCCGAAAATTGAATTTTCCTGCTCAATTCTTGGTTCCGCTATGGAGTCGAAATGCCAATTATCTCTTGTTAATACGTTATCCTATTTTATCATTTTTGGGACAAAGGCATTATTATGATTATGATTGGCTTCCATAAGCATAGTAACTCCTTTCTTACTTACCATTTTAGCGGTAGGGGCTAAGGTAGTTATTATTAATCTATAATATAATCTATATATTATAGCTATTTCTCTTGTGTTAGCCTTACTATTCAAATTTTTAATTTTGACATTAATGATAAAGTGTCCATCATATTTTGATCATTAATATCAATAGAATAATTAGGATAACAATTAAAGTACACTGGGTCGTTAGCCAGATTACTTAGTAGTATTGCGAATAATGAATCATCAAAAGTTAATAATCGATTATCTCTTAGGAAACGACATATAGGTACATCTAAGAACATTTGTATAAAGGTTTAACCACTACTTGGACAAGTCCTATGTGAAGAAATTTATAATTTTTCCTGTATCTGTTAATATTGTCAGTTGCTAGTAATTTAATAGTCTCAATATCTTTATTAATGGCAACCATAGATTCAGATATTTTAATATTATAATTTTTAATAAAATCAAAGTGTCCTATTTATAAATCCTTTTAAAACACTCTTTTGGAATATTCCAATTCTTTAGATCACTTTCATTTTCTGCTATCTTACTAGAGGTAGCAGAAATATTAACACTATTTGTAATATTCTAACTAGTACATGAGTCCATTAAAATTGTGCTGACAATTGAGATAGAAGAATTAATATTTTATCTATTTGAGTCCTTTGAATAGATAAATTAAGGCTAACGGTACATAATGTATTGTATAACTTTGGTGATAGAGCCTATGATTTGGTGATAGAGCCTATGATTTTTTTATTAGAGTGTCAGGATTGGCCATGTAATTTGGCCATCCTCGAGTCACATGGGGTTGCTTATACCTCTTATTAGTTCACCGGCCTAGCTAAGGAGTGGTTGAGGTCAGTTTTGGCTCGTAGACAGGTAGGATCTCCATTTATGGCCTGGGAGAAATTTACTAAGATATTTCTGGAGAAGTTCATGCCATATAGCCTCCGAGATAGCTAGCGAGATGAGTTCGAAAGACTCCAGCAGGGCTTTATGTCAGTGTCAGACTATGAGGCTAAGTTTCATGCCTTATCCAGATATGCCTTGTCACGCATCTCTACTGAGTTTAAGAGGATTCGATGATTTGCCAAGGGATTGGTAGGGTATCTTCAGGAGGCTACATCTTCCTTGGTTCTGGCTTGAAGCTCATTTCAAAGTGTAGTAGATCACGCTTGCTTAATAAAGCATCAGACATGATAGACGGGGTGGTGGAAAGAGATTTCATCAGCACGGCCAGTTTAGTGGACCCCTACCACGAGGTATAGAGTTGCAGAGGTAGGACCATCAAGGTCAGGCAGCTCATGCAGCCATTCCAGCATTTGACAGTGGTGACCAGTCTAGGCCTACTTTGATAGGCCATGATAGCCCTTCAGGATTGCCATCTCAGTGGCAGGAATGCAAAGCTTATTATGTTTGTAATGAGGTTGGGCATGTAGGAAGGAATTATCCTTATCGACTATTTTCCACTCAAGCTTCAGGATCTCATCCAGCCCGTCCAACCTCGGCACAGCAGCTAGAGATGTCTCGTAGGGCATGAGGGGCGATACTAGAGGAGGTCATGGTACTGTGAGAGGTGGAGGTCCCCATGCGGATATTCTGGGTATGGTTCTGGTGTGCCACCATTCTATTCAGTTTTATTTGATCCAGGTCCTATTTATTTTGTTATGTCAGCTTATCTTACTTGGGATACTAATACTGTGTGGGCCTTTGCTGAGATTATGTGTGTCCCACCTCGATAGGTGAATCATTAGTGGTGAATCAGGTGCACTGGGGCAGCGTTGCGACTTTTATGAGGAGAGATACTATTGCTAACTTAATACTTTTGGCATACTTAGTAATTAACATAGTTACAAGATGTTAAGATAGATTGTGATACTGGTTGTGGCACTTGATTTTACTCTCCATAATTATGTGAGGAATTAGTCGTATTACTCTTATCATGATGTTATTATAGTTATGCGCATATTTGGATTGGTATCATTGACTCGCATTATTTCATGTTGCATTGTATACCCCCCTCCCGACTAGGGTAGGAGGCAAGGGTGAGACTCATACTTTATAAATCTCTTGACCACGAGTAGGTGGCAGAGATCAGAGATACTTGGTTCAAAGTCTAACAAGGCCCCTATGCATTTCTTTTATACCTCTTTTTGGACTATACCATTTGTTATATTTGCTATTTTTGCTATGCCCGAGGTGAGAGCATCAGTCGTGATGTTTTCTGATTCTTCTGGAGTAGGTTTGGGTAGTTTAATGTAGTAAAGGGGGAGAGTAATAACTTATGTTTCCAGATAGTTGGTTCGGTTGCGTAGTTCTCCTTCTCAGAGTAATTTGGCCTTTGTAAGGTTCGATTTTTGTTATTTGATTAGAATTTTGTTTGTCAGTTTGAGGGTGCTAAATTGAGCTTGATTGGTGATAAAATGTTGAGGGGTGAAGCCAAGATGGCTATTACTTATTTTGACGAGGCTTTGAAGATAAATGGTAAAGATTGTGTGCCTAAGGTAAGAGATTAGATAAGATTGATATTAGAGGGAGCTCAATGTGTTGGATACTTCTTCCACCTTAGTGTGGCAAAGATGTACCTTTCTTTAAACCAGCATTTTTGGTGGTTCGGGGTGTGATGAACAAGCTTAGTCCCAGATTCATTGGCCCATTTGAGATTTTAGGGAGAGTGGGAAAGGTGGCCTATGATTCAGCTTTACCATCGAGATTGTCGTCTAGTTACCCTATTTTACATGTTTCTATGCCTCGACGGTACATTCTTGATGAGTCTTATGTGATCTCTTATGATTCTGTTAAGTTGGGTACAGATTTGTCCTTTGAGGAACAACCTATAGCTATATTGGATAGACAGGTCCAGAGATTGACATCCAAAGATATACCTTCAGTAAAGGTTCTATGGCCTTAACGTTATGTTGTTGAGACTACTTTGGAGTTAGTGTCGGGCATGCGGGACAGATATCCTAGCCTTCTTGAGGCTTTTGAACCTTTCTTCCTCTTATGTTCAAGGACTAACATTATTTTTAATGGTGAATGATGTAATGGCCTGGCTGGTCATTTTTTGCCTTATCTACAAAAATTATCATTTTACCCTTTCAGGAGCTGCTTTGGGCCAACTTTGAACAATTTGCATGGTTCAGCCAAAAATCCAGTGTTTTTAACGTTGAAAATATGAGTTATAACATTTTTGGAAGCTTAAGTTACTGAAAACGTATGGTTTTGAGTCATTATGAGTTTCGGGTGTCGGATCGGAGATCTATCGATTCCATTACCTCCGAACATTGAAACTGGACTATGAGAAGTTACAGAGCTGAATGTCGAGTTAAAATGAGGTTTTCAGGCCCAAAGTAGTGTTTTTAGTCATTTTTTGAGCCAAAGTTTGACATTGGTCAACATTCGGAGTATGGAAGCTCGGACGAAAATTCTGACAGTTCCAATAGTTCTGAATGGTGAAATTAATGCTAGAAATGGTCATGTCAAATTTTTTGAATTGCCGATGGCAGTTTTGGTATTTTGAGTTTTAAACTAGTTTATTTCGCTTGCGTTGGTAAATATATCATGCAGACCTCAGAATTGAATTTTGATTATTCAATTGAGTCCGGATCGGCGTTTCCGGTATGGATACATATATAGTTTGTGAAATTTTAATTTTAAATAAGTTTCGAGTGCCTATTTCGAGTTTTTGTTAAATCTGTGTATTGCTAGTGCAAGTTTCTGGTGTAGCCCCATTTACTCCCCGTGATTGCGCCTAGGAGTCCACATTTGCAGAAGTAGACCTGGTTCCTCTCCGCATTCGCGTCTAGGGGTCCACGTTCGCAAATGTGGACTTAGTTCCTCTCCGCGTTCACAATCCAGGCCCCTACATTTGAGGAGGTGTACCTGGTTCTCCTTCGCATTCGCGGGGTCCCACCCGCGTTCGTGGAGTGTATTCCGTACTTGAATGGTGTAAAATTCGTGAACCACCATTTTTACTCCATTTTCACAAATTTCAAGCTCTTGGGGTGACTTTTGAAAGAGATTTTCAGAGAATTATTTTGGGTAAGTGTTTCTAACCTCTTTTTAACTAAATTTCATGATTTATGTATTGATTTTACCTTGAATTTTATAATTTTGAATGTCCAAAATTGGGGGGTTTTGATCTATGATTTCAAAACTTTATATGATAATTTCTCCTTCGATTTGAACTCATTTTTATTGAAATTTTCACCCACAGACTCTATTTTTTGTGATAGAACAAGATTTAAAGTCAATTTCTAGATTCGAAAACTTCAAAATTTGGCCCTAGTTTTGACATTTTTGCCCCCTAAGCCTAACTCGTGCCAAGATGGGTATCAAAATTCATCTCCTGATGTGTAGTACCTATTTTTGATAGTGGTTGGTTGATTCAGTGATCGTTTGGAGGCTTGAGTTGATTGGAAGTCTATCTAGGTGCGGTTTCGACATTGAGGTAGGTTTATCTAACCTCTTTAGGATTAGATTTGAGTTATCGGACATGCTTATGTAGTAGTTGTACGATTTATATTGATTCATGAGTAATTGGGCTAACATGTTATGATTGTGATAAAATTGTGATTCTGGTTATTGCCGAAAACTAAGAAATATATGATCTAACAAATAAAGCAATAGAATCTAGTGAATTGAGATATCATAGGCTATCATTATATTAATGTGGGACTTGTGATATAATTTGGGCACTTATGTGGAGATTGATGATTTCTGTTATACCTTTTGGGGTTATTTTTTATGGTCTCTTAAGCAATTGAGGAGTTTGTGATGAATTTGACGATTTATTATGATATATTCGGGTTTGTTAAGCATATTGTTATACTGGTGGGAGCCAGTTTCATATAAATTGGTTACTGATGAAGAAGTAGTAACGTAAGATTCTGCCACCTTCTTGACCACGTTGAGGAGGCAAGGCTGGGGGTACTATGGTACCCTTGACCACGCCGAGGTGGCAAGTTTACATCCTTGACCATGCTGAGGTGGCAAGACTACAATTTTGACCACGCTTAGATGGCAAGACTGAGGTATTGTAATACCCTTGATCACGCTGAGGTGACAAGGTTAAGAGATTCTAGCTTATAGTTCGATGGAACCACATGGTCATATTCATGCTTGCCTATGTGTTAATTTTTTGGTTATTTATGTCTCTTAGTACTGTTCTTTTATATGTCTATCTATATCTTGTGTACTAGCCTCCATTTGTTGCAGGTGCTAGGGTTCTTCATTACTACATGCTTATTCAATATCTCTTACCCAATCGGTTCAACTTACTAGGTACATTTTGGTGTACTCACCCCTACTTTGTTTCCTCCTTGCAAATCAAGCAAAGGGACCCACAAAGGGTAGTTGATTCATTCTAGCTGAGATATTCTCCATCTACTCAGATCTTAGCGGTGAGGCTCTGACCTCGAGTCGTCGTGGATTTTTTAGATTTTCTTTATTGTCTCCTTTTGACTTTATACCAAATATTAATAAGGAATCTTTCTATTTTCATTTAGGATAGTTGTATCACTCTTTTATACTACTTTAGATGCTCTTGTACTCATGACTCCAAGTCTTGGGATTTTATTTCAAAGGTAGTGGTTGTTTTTACTTTTCTTTGTTCCTTTTAGTTGCGATCCAATTTTTGGTCGTGACATGTTTGGGAACGCTGCTTGGGAATATGTCTTTGGGGTTACATTTTATAACTATCTTTTGTTTGGACGAAAATTTTTGTAGCTGATGACGAGTGATTATCTTTAAGATTTGGTTTATTGGGTAGTTGATTATGGGTTCTTTTAATGATAAGGGAGTGTTGGGTTTTGGCAGAGCTGGAAATTCTGTCAGGACCAAATATCTATTTTTTTTCTTTTTATCCCCTTCTTTAATAGGTCTTTTCATTTTATCTTCTAGTTTGAAAGGCTGAAGTAGGAGCCTCGGGGGCCTTATTCCCAGTATTCCTGGTCTCATTACTTCCCTGTAAAAATTCTCATGTTAAAAAGTCTGGCAGAGAATTATGTTTTCCCTTTATAAATTCTATTTGAAAATCAAAGCTTGACAATAAGGCTTGCCATTTGGCAAATATTTCTTTGGAATTAAATTCTTAACATCTTTTTGTAAAACATCTTTGGCTGCTTTGTAGTCCACATTAACAAAAATTCTTTGTTGATTAAATCATCTGGAAATTTTAGTAATACATAGTACTATAGCTAAAAAAAATTTATATTGTACTATATTTTTTGTGAGTATCATTCCAATTTCCTGAACAGAATCTCACTGATTGTTCAATAGATTCTACGC
The DNA here is from genome assembly GCA_029948455.1 of Solanum rostratum. NCBI lineage: Eukaryota > Viridiplantae > Streptophyta > Magnoliopsida > Solanales > Solanaceae > Solanum > Solanum rostratum. The sequence goes on from CM057053.1 coordinate 27,075,764, forward strand.
AATTATTTTTCTTAAGTATACATCCATAGCCTATTTCTGACGCATCTGTTTCTACGATCATTAGAGCGTTTGGATGTGGTTTTTCTAGACATGAGAAATTCTGAACTATTGACTTAACCTTTTTTGAACTGCACTATTATGTTCTAATCCCCATGGTACGAGATTCTTTTTAAGATGCTGGCAGAGAGGTTTACAAATCTGGCTAATATTGGGGATGAAATCAGCAACGTAATTGAGACTTCCTAAAAATCTCTGTAGTTGTGTTTTATCTATTAATTCATCTGAAAATTTAGACGAGAAGTCTATGGCTCTACAAATGGGTTTATAAGTTCCTTGATATAAATCATGACCAAAATATCTAATAAAGGTCTTAAATAACTTAATTCTTTTAGCATTAACTACTAGTCCATTGTTCTTAACAACCATTAAAAAGATTTGAAGATGTTTAAAGTGTTGATCAATATCTTTGAAATATATTCACATCATCTATATAAACTATAGAGATGTGACTATATGGATTAAATATATTATTCATAATATTTTGAAACTCTAATGGAACATTTTTAAGTCCGAAAGGCATTACATTCTATTCATATTGTCCAAATGAAACATTGAAGGTTGTTTTACATTTATCCTTTTCGGTGATTTGTATCTGCCAAAATCCTGATTTCATGTCAAACTTGCTATAAATATTATCCTTATAGATACTTTTAAGATATTTTATTAGGTATTAGGTACCTAATCCATTTTAATACTTTATGAAGAGGCTTATAACTAATAACTAGTCTTGGGGCACCTATTTCCTTTTCAACGCTATTATTAACATAAAAGGCCAAACAACTCAAAGGTGATTTGGACATTCTGATAATTGTTTTTGGCTAATAAATTATTTATTTCCTTTTTACAATATCCCATTAATTCGGAATTCATTTGAATGGGCCTTGCCTTAGTGGGTACAAACTTTTCATCAAATTCCTCTCTATAGGGTAGTTCAACAACATGTTTTTTTCTATCCCAAAATGCATTAGGAAAGTTTGAACAAACTTCTCTTTCTATATCTTCTTGTAAGCTTTTTATTTTGGCTTCTTCCTTCGGGGCATTTAGTGAGGATTCAATTCTTTTAATTCTTATATCTTTCTTTAAATAATTTATTTGTTGCCAGAGTAAATTTATTTTAAAGACATCTTTATTTTTTATATGGTCACTTTGTTCTTTTGATATATTGTTTAGATAAGGGAAAGTAATTCTTTTTCCTAATGTATTGGTACAGATACCATCTAATTCTACAGTATATGACTTTATTTGGGTTATAAAAGGGATGCATCATATTATTTCTTTATTTATGTCTTTTGTTATTACAAAATCATTAATGAAACAAATTGCTTCATTACATATATGTCCTTTATGGACTTTGTAATTTATTTTTAGACGTTCTCCTATTGCAGAGAATAACCGAGAGGACCTTTCTCAAGATATTTAGTGGGTTAAGTCCTTCAATGATACAGTTTTGATCTTCACTCATAATAATGTAATTTTATGGATAGTATAATGTTTGTTTATAGCTAAAGTAATAGGTATATGGTAACTTTCTGCTTTAGTTATGGTATTAATTTCTGATTTTGTTTCAGGAGGTGTTTCTATTTCTTTTGATGTTTCTTCAAATTCAAATTTTTATTTATTCCTGATTATGTATTAAATTAGTTAGTGTTTTATCTACCTCTAGGTTATTAAGTCTTTGTTTAATTTTCCTAACTTCCCTTTTTATTTGTACTAATTCTGTCTGAAGATCTTATAAGGTGATTTCTAAATTTTATTCTTTAAATTTATTTAATACACTTTCTATATTAAATGGTTTAATATTATAATTATTGAACTGTTGGTTGAGAATTATGTCTTTGAATGCTTATTAGATATTTTTTCTTATAGCCCGAGTCTTCTATAAGATCAATTATATCTAGAAATACTTCTTTACTATTATTAGTAACAACATTAATAGAGTGGTTGTTACAGGTATAAATTGCACCATCACCATACCTACAATTATTATTTGAATTATATGATCTACCGGACTAGTCATCATCACTAGAACTCTTTGGAAGAGAAGGTATTTTCACTTTCTTCAAGGATTGGATAAAATTTGTTTTTAACATCATCCTCTAACTCTAACATATTTATTTCATCTTTTATTTTATTAGGTACACGACAATCTCTAGCTCCACGTCCGAACTTTCCACAATTCCAACACTTATCAACATTATTTCTTTTAAATTCATCTTTATTGTATGCTTTAGATTTTTAAAAATTTTCTTTTATTTTTGTAGTATTTATTTTGTATTTTAGTAATTTTAGAGGATTCTTTTGAAGGGACAGATAATTTCCCAACTCCTTTCGTGATATTCTACTATCCTTTTTTAATTGATTTTTAAGTTTCATATCTATATATAAATGTCACGACTCGATCCCAGTCATGATGGCCCCTGCTAGATCCCACCTAAAGGGAAGCCAATTACCCAACCCCTAGGATACTTATCCTAGTTTTCTAGTCCAAACCATAACCAATATAATAATACATAACCGAAACCTACCCAGAACATGGAAGTCAACTGTATAGAGCTACAATAGACACAAGGACATATCATATACATATATCAATAATCATAATAATATACAAAATCAGAGTGTCCCTACAAATACATAACACTATTGTACAAGGTCAGTGTCTGGATACAAAAGATGACTATTAATAGGATGGAGACTACGAAGAAACTAGATCTCTCGGTGCTCACCAAAAGTATCCTGAGTGCTCCCGAAGTTCTCCAACTCAGCTATCATGGCCCATACTAGACCTGCACCATGGAAAGATGCAGAAATACGAGTGGATACCAGAAAAGGCACCCGATAGGCATCACCGGTGACCGAGTGAAACAGTAAAAATATATAAAGCCCAAACATAAAGAGAACTGTAGCAGTGTAGCAAAACGTACTCAGGTCAAAGCATACGTATGTCTGAAAACCCTCAAACCACCACTGAGCCAACCAAGGAGATGAACAATGATAATTGAACCAACCCAAGATATGAGCATGATAACCTGAACCAACCCAAGTGATGAACATCGCTACCACTAACAAAAACTTCATAGGCTCATACAACAACTACCCTTAACTAAGGCATAGTGATGTGCGTGGGTTCAAGGCTCTAGTATTCATGCTTATACGCCAATTGGGCCCTCATAAGCCAAGAACGTACACCCATGCACAATAACAATGTCGACAGATAATCACAGAATCCCTCAGAACCATCACAGAATTCCATAGAACCATCATAGAGCCAAGCTCTCCACATCATCAGAACAAGGGTCAGATAAACGTGGGTGTAAGGCCCAAGTGTCTAAGCCTAAACGCCCTCTGAGCCCCTATAAGCCCAGGAGGTACATCCACATACAATCAAAGTGTGAATACGTGTGTGGATCCACAGGTAACGGTCTGCCCACGGCCCCCAGCATCACAACAACAATCGGGTCCTCGACCCATCCAGAAATAGTATCACACGGGGACTCAAACCCCTAATATCACTCGGGGACTCTAACCCATGGGCCTTCCGACCTGGCTTTCGGTCGGGTAGTAAGCCAGTGCCAAGTGGTCTGACCATAAACATAACGATGGAACGTATACCCCGCGGAGAAAGAATACCCCTAGCATAAACAGTGTCTCTGCTCAAAATATCCAACATGAGGCCCCAACCCTAAATGAAATCAGCAGGGTCTTGGACCCAAACCATCGAAAGGTGCTTGGTTCTAGAATCGGCATTCGAAGCCCGGCATTTAGGCGCGATCATCGAAACTCAAAACACGGGACGCGTAACTCGTGAACTCGGATACTCAGACATGGATGTCAGTGCTTAAACAACAACGGGGAGCATCATCTTATGACTCGAGGTATCAATCAATCACTCACTCAGCCAGTGTTCGGATATAGAATTACAAAGACATGTCATGCTGTAGGCAACGACATTCTGAAACTAGGTATCCCACAATCCATACTACCACCATCCCATGGATAATGACAACTCACCTCCAATCTCATGTAAGTAGAAACCAAACCCAGCCGCTAACAACAACACACAAAAGCATAGACCTGAATAATCGAGATAGAATCAGGCCCACTAAGAAAACATGATATACTCTAGCCAACCACAGATAATGGAAGTAAACATGTGATAATAACAGGGATAACATGAGTGTCCACAACAGATAGGCCCAATAAAAACATAGCATGCCACTACTCAAGTCACAATATGGAAAGAATCAACAAGAGGTCACACAATCATCAGATTATATCTATACAAGAATTAGGCCACAACATGGCAATTAATCAATACGCAATCTCCTGGTCATCATATCTCAATAGGAACAGGCTATACACATTCATATAGGTATGAGTCAAGTCAGAACACATGCCTGTCTCAGGGCACTAGCGCATATTCAGCCCTTCCCAGGCCCTTTCTCTACGTAAAGCAACTCATGGGGCAGCGTCAGTATAACCTAAGCTAAGGCCCAAGAGGTTAGATAAATGGAAGGATATCACCTACCCAAAATCATATCGAGGCCCAGCTGCTATCAAGGATTTCGCCCAAGGCAACCATGTGTCTGCCCACTGATAATGTGCTCTTCTTTAAACAGGATGCCAGTTCCCAGGACTAACCCACATAGCTAGTGTTTCATCATAGATAACCCTGAGAAAATATAGCATGCACCTAGCTACCAGGGTCACACTCTCATCTCTAACCCGCCAATGGCTTAGTAGCAACACCCCCTCATATCACAAAATGCAAGGCTCCCATAAGGGTGCACTATACCCGTCCAGAGAACATGGTGTGTCTCTCCAATCACTAACCAGTGGCATAAGTACATAAAATATAACAACAGTATACATGATCATAATAACCACAGGGCAACACAAAATCATGTTTAATCAGGAAATTCTACAAGAAGTACTCAGAAATGATGTAGATAAGCCCAGCCATATCACGCATATACATACCAACCAGATATAGATACTAAATTCAACGCACAGGGTAGCATATAATCACAAGTCAACCTCAACAGCTAGTATATCCCAGTACCTCAGACCGCACATACAAACAAGCAAGAGTCAAGCTCAGTGTACATACCTATCACATGTTCACAGCTCTTCAACCAACTCCTTTCAGGCCCTTTCATAGTCATATAATGTAATAAGGTAATATAGCAGCTATAGCCAACATATTCCATAATACTCAACTATCATCCCATAGCATTATATATGTGTGTGTATGTATTTACAACGTGCAGATCACATCCAGCCATATAAAACATATATTCCACAACTCAATCCATAAACAGTACATTTATATACATTCCAACTCAAATATGTAAACATTTCAACTCAGTCTAGGGTTTAGAAAAAGCCTAGCCTACCTAGCATCTGCCGTCTCTTGCTCTGAGTCAATCCAGCCAAGTTTTCCCCCTCCAAATCGCTTCCTAATGTTGATCATCTATCAAAACATAAGTCACAAGATCATTACAACTGATTTGGTTGTAAAATATCAAGAAAAGGGTGAAATTACATCAATTACAACTAAAACGGGAAAATTAAGGCCCACGCTCGAAATGCCAAATCAATGTCTATTTATGATCCCTACATCATCCCCAGTCCATATCTAGAATTCGGCCCAAAAAGAACCATAAAAGACCAAGAAAACGCCCAAAAACGAAGTTAAAAACTTTATCGGAAAAATATTCTTTTCAAAACGTTCTCAGTCAAAATCCTCAAAAATTGGACAAAATCATTGAATACCCAGCATACCACAGCATTCCTCTCGGAATGTAGAACTATAGGTAGCAATTGGGCAGGTTAGGTCAAATTTGAACGGGTTATAATAAGCCAAGACAACAAATGGGTCAAGACCCAACCCAATCAAAATTTGCTTGGGTCAAAATGGGTTGGGTCAAAACAGATTGAGTGACGGGTTCTAGAGCGAGTCAAGACCCAACCCGACCCAACTTTTACTAAGTTTTACTTTATTTGTTCTTTTTAAATATTTTAGTACCTAGTTAAATTATATTTTTCTTTATTTTGGCTATATAAAATATATCCAATTAATAAAAAATTGTAAAAATATTTTAGCAAGATCTCTTTCAAGTCAATTCGGGTTGAATATCAACCCAATTTTAAACGGGTTGAAATGGGTTGGGTTGAGATGGGTTGAGCTAATAAATGGGCGGGTTATTAACCTGCCCGAACTTCAACGGGTTAGGCGGGTTGAATGGGCTTGGTTTAATTTTGCCACCCTATTGTCACGCTCCGAGAGGGTACCATTGGTGTGGCCGACACTCAGAGACTATTGCTAGACCACAAGCGAACCACTTGGACTCATCGTCACATCATACCCGAACGCGGAAGAAAAATACTCAAGAAGAGACCGTAAAGTAAGTAAACCAAGTCTTTAAATAAAAGGGGATTTCCAATAATCAAGAGTTTGGAAAATAATGCTCAACATCCTCTATTCAATACCTAGAAAGCCTCTACATCTAACATCTAGATGGTACCATGACAGGTCATGGCTACCCAACTCAAAGAAAATAAAAGCAACAACTCCAATAAAATAAAGGCTCCTCCTAGCAAGGAGGGCTCACAAACTCAGGAACTCTGGACCTCAACGGTGCATCTGCTGAAGTCCTCTATCACCTGTATCGGCATCATTAAATGATGCAGCACTAAGTAGCGTCAGTACGTGGAATGTACGATATGTAAAATGGCTCAAGAAACAGATAACGCTCAAACTCAATCAATCAACTCGACTCAAGACTCAACTCCTCATCTCATAACTCGACTCAGCTAAATCATGCAAGTTTAAGGTTTGAAATCATGCCTTTAGAAATGGACTCAGTATTTGATGTAACTCGATTCGAAAGACTCATGATATGCTCAACTCAAGTATTTGATTGGAAGTTTCTCTAACCGACAACTCTCCACCCCACCATAAGTTTTGGTGATGTACAACGAAAAGACATCGTTGCCACGTCCGCCCTAAACTTGCCAAGGAATAGGACATCAACCTCTACCTCTCTCTCTTTTGGATCCAAAGAGAATGTCCATCTATTGGGACATGGGCCACCAAAATTATCCTGTGCGACCATCCTACGCTAGCAATGTAGTTCTGGGGTGATTTCTCTCACCCAACTCGGTGCTCAATACTTCTTGCAAGACTAAAATATGTTCATGTACATCAACTCATACTCATCTCAATTGACTCATCATCGACTTTCTCAATTAACCCCATAACTCAAAATGAGGACTCAAAACAATTCAATTCAAGACTCTAAATTCACATCATACAAGACTCTCACCAAATTACGGTCAAGTAACATCATATCATCCATGCCCAACACATAAAACATAATAGGTATTCATCACATGCATCTATGAAACAAGACAACATACTTCTCAGGTTCAACTTACTTGGTTCAAATGGTAAGAGTCATAATTTCAAGTTAGCCAATAATTAAAGAAAATACTAAGGTTAGCGCTAGGGTATCTAACATTTGAATAATACTCATATTTCACGGTAATAACAATGCAACTCCTAAATTGACTCAAGTAATATTCATGAACACTCCAACATGTACAAGAATTTAGGACTCAAGAAATCACAGGATTTAGAACAAGTGATTTATACTCATGATCATGACTCAAGAAGACGAAAGGGCGTGTAGATGAACATAGTCCAACATTTTAGGCAGCCTTACATACCTGGGATAATGCCAACAACAATATCCCTCGAAAATCATCACTTGAACTTCTCAATCTCAAGCTCTCCTCTACCTTCCTCAAGCCCTAGTCTTGATGGTTTATTAGAAAAGGACTTAGAATGGGGTTTTAGACCCTTTTCACATTAAAACGACTTATATTGGTCGTGTACTAGTTTAGGAGATATTAGGAATGGACCAGAATGCCCGTCAAAAAATTTAAAAAAATTTCAAACTCGGAGTGACCCAGTCCGCGACATAGACTAGTCGCATACTAGTATATTTTCTCCAAAAATTTTCTGAATGAGTTTTCTCAATTCCATCGAAAATTTTTGAAAAACCATAAGTGTCTCTCCGCGGCAGGTGCGCGACGCGCCTCTGTTGCGCACCGCCACTATTTTTCATTTTGGATCGAAAAATTATCTTTTGATCCGGTCGCTCTAAAAATCGACCGAGACCCTTTTCCCACTCAATTTTCCGTGCTGATCACAAATCCAGCCTCAGATTTTCCATACGAGCCTTGGAAGATGTGTTATGCGCATACCCATCCTTTAGGGGTATTTTGGTAATTTTATTAAGTATATTTTCTCCAAAACTTTTCTGAATGAGTTTCTCAATCCCGTCGAAAATTTTTGAAAAAAGGTCAGTGTCTCTCCGCGACAGGTGCGCGACGCGCCTCTGTGACATACCAATTACTATTTTTTGTTTTGGATTGAACAATTATCTTTTGATCCGGTCGCTCTAAAAATTGACCGAGACCCTTTTCCCACTCAATTTTTTGTGTTGATCACAAATCCGGCCTCGGATTTTCCATACGAGCCTTGGAAGATGTGTTACGCACATATCCCTCCTCTAAGGATATTTTGATAATTTTACCGGGTGTTACACCTACGTGGAACAATTTATGCTTAAATTTCACTTAATTCCGTTGAGAAATGACCAAGATATCGCAATGTAAAGTTTTCACTCATTCTCGATATATCATCAACAAAAAAGCAGAGATTTACCTCGAAAAATGTGTCAAATCCCAAATCTGACTTCACCACAACATTCCTTGAAAAAATTGAGGTCACGTAGAATTTTGAATCACTCAAATCGGATGAAAAATGATCTTGAAATCTCGGTGTGAAGTTAAGAAGGAATATATGCATATATATATACACACACACCCCATGCTGCTGACAACTCACTACCACGTGATAGTGTCAGATTTCGCCACATGGCAGGGCCCAAAATTGCCACATCATCCTCCTCCATTTCCATTAATCCTTTAACCTCTTTTTCATCGTTCTACGCTCGTCCAAACTCTGATTTTCGCAAACGAACTATGTACCCTATGAGTTTCGACGTTCCAGATCCAACAGTGCAGTCAAAATTTATAACAGAGCTTCCTACGATAAAGTGAGAATCTCACTTCTTTATACGCAACTTATAACAAAAAGCTCCCGGAGGGTCAAATCACATCTGAACGTCCCCGGTAGCAAACGAAGGGTCACACTAGACCACAATCGACATTCCGGAGCTAATCACGCTATCAAGATTCTCATTCGGGACTTAATTTCTGAGGGCATTGACTAGATCAACTATTAACCGGTTCCAGCGGCCAAATTTGCAATCCATAATATAATTTCCCTACACATGCTTCTAGCCTAATTCGACTGTTCTTGGGCTAATGGAATCATCAGAATTCCATCTGGGGTTGTTTACTAAGACTTTACCGAAAACTCATTTTACGGGTATAACTTCCTAGTTAACTCAAAAATTCACAAAACTCCTGAATAACTCAACAAATAATCACCCCAATAGTCCCGAGGTCACTATATACATGCTCAAATCAACATAATGACACTAAAACCATAAAAATGACCCGGAGGGTCGTTACAACAAATCTAATCCTATCACATTTATAAAAGTTATAAGATCACCCTACGTCAATTGATGATAGGGAATTTTCTCGTTAAACTTATGTTTCAATTTTATTCTTACCTTTTCAGTGAATAAAGTAGGTGACCCCCTAATACATTTTTCTTTCCAATAACTATGATTACAGTCTTTCCTAATCATAACCTTATTAAGGAAACATCTTTATACCATCTAAAATCTTCTAACTTTGGACAAGATAGATTAAATAATATTTCTAAACTCCTATCCTGGAAAAGTTAAGGTTCACCTATAAAATGTTTAGCTATACCATAAATTAAAGTAGTAGTAGCTTCTTCAAATTTTTTATTTTCTATTGTTTGTCTGGTGGACTCAGTCTTAATAACTTGGTTAATAGTTGTAGCATTAGTTACCTTTTCCGTATCATCTTCTGTGAGCCACCAATTTTTTATTGCTCTTGTAAATCCCGTTATAATCAGCATGGCAGCTTGTTTATCTGATATATTTTTTATCTTATATGTTGTAATAGCCATACCCATTTCATGTAGCTTAATATATATTTGATGTTTTGCTAGCCCATCAATATTCCACTCCGCTATTTCTCTTCCAAAGTATGAAGTATGAGATAAAAACTCATTTTCATACTACATGTCTGGAACAGAGAGTTTCTTCAATAGTTTTATCTAGTAGTATAAGCAGAGCTTGATTTACTAATATCATTATTATTTTCGAAATAAAGTATTAACATCTTTAGTATCTGTGAATTTTAATTCTTTTTATTAATTATTTTTACAAGATCATCTGTAATTTTAGGTTGAACCTGAATAATGAGAAATTTATCTTTTGAAAATTCTTGTAGCTTAATTATTGGATGAGCTTCTAATTTTTTATTTTTATCATTATAAGAGGGACATGGTTTATTCTTAATAACTAATTTATTATCAGCTTCAAGGATTTGATTGAAAACTACATATAGTAGTTGATTTGTATAATTATTTTGTTGTAATATTTTATTTATTTCCTTATTTGTTAGACCACCTTTAGTGTCCACTATATCCATTTTAAAAGGTGGAGCGGTGACTATTCTACCGTCTATAGGTAGACTAATTTCCTCTAAAAGAAGAATTTTGGATTCAACTACCTTGTTATTAGAAATGTACCATTTATTAACAATCATATTTAGCGACTTTTCTTGGTTGTCTAATTTACCTGTATATTCAAACCTTTTAAAGAATTCTATGTTACATCGTAATCTTTTCATATCTTTACACCAATTTTCTCTAAAGATTATTCTTTCATATAAGAAATATCTTCGAATACCACTATTATTTTATGGAATATTCTGGACTAACCCATAGCTTATCTGGATATTCAAAATCTAGTTCAAAACCTTCGTCGGATATAATTGTACCGACATATCTTTTAAGAGGTGTCGACAAAGTAGTGCCTTCACCCAATTTTCTACTATTGTTGACCATTGTTTATTATTTTTACGTTTGTAGTATCTTTTAGTATTTTTTTGTGATTGATATGAAGTTATAATATTATTGTTTATTGTTTGCTTAATTTTAGAGTTATTGGATTGTGTGATGTTGTGTTTTATCAATGTTTGGTTGTTTATGAGATACTTTGGATTGTGTAACATTTTGGGGAATGGATACATGTCTCTATTATCTCTTGTAATGTTTTGTAGGTTCGTAGGAAAAGAAAACATGATTTTTAACACAGTGCGGAGTATATACGGAGAGATAAGAATTATTCATAGGCTAATTGTCTATGCTAGGTCACTCTTTAATAATAAATTCTTATTGTAGTATTTACCAATAATCTTCTACTAATTTTCTCTAATTTTATTCCTCGCGGCTTGGCAACAGGAACACCCTCCGAGTCTAGCCCTACGACACACAATCTAGGCTACTCCAATGGGAAAGTACGTGCTCGCCAATGTCTGAACCGTGATTAATCGGTTACTAACTTTAAGGAATAAAATTAAGAACACAAGTAGAAGAAGAATTGTACCTACCTAACTAAGAAATTATCATTCCGAGAGCAACCTAACTTCGACCGTGCGCCTAAGGACAGCGTGGGGACTTAGTTTCTCTTACTCATACCCATCCCAGCCTACTTGGCATCGACATTGTGGTGTTCATTGATGATATTTTAATCTATTCCCGAAGTGAGGGAGAATACATGCAGCATTTCAAGGTGGTGTTGAAAACTTTAAGAGATGAAGGTTATTTGCTAAGTTCGACAAGTTTGAGTTTTGGTTGAAAGAGGTTGCGTTCCTTGGCCATATGGTATCAGGTGATGAGATCAAAGTTAACTCTAAGAAGATGGAGGTAGTAAGAAATTGGCCAAGTCCATTGACTCATACGGACATTAAGAGTTTCTTGGGCCTAGCCGCATATTATAAAAGGTTTATTGAAGGTTTCTCCTCCATTTAGTCTCCATTGACTAAGTTGACCCAAAAGAACGTGAAGTTCATGTGGACGGATGAGTGTGAAAGGAATTTCCAAACCTTAAAGGAGTAGTTGACTTTGGCTCCAATCTTGAGTTTGCCGGAGGGAACCAATGGGTTTGTTGTTTATAGTGATGCCTTAAGAATTGGTTTGGGGTGTATTAATTAACATGGTAAGGTGATTGCTTATGCTCCAAGGCAAGTGAAGGTGCATGAGAAGAACTACCCAACACATGATCTTGAGCTTGCGGTTGTGGTGTTTGCATTAAAAATATGGTGTCATTACTTGCATAGGGTTCACGTGGACGTTTTCACTGATCACAAAAGCCTCCAACATGCGCTTAGTCAAAGGGACCTCAAACTAAGGCAATGAAGGTGGTTAGAGATCCTCAAGGACTATAACCTGAGTGTGAAATATCACCCCAACAAAGCTAATGTGGTGGCTGACGCACTTAGTAAAGTGTCCATGGGTAGTGTATCTTACTTGGAAGATGATGGAAAAAAGGAGTTGGCCAAGAAAGTTCATAGATTGGCTATATTTGCAGTGAAGTTGAATGATACCAATACTGGCGGTGTGATGATACTACATGGCTTCGAGTCTTCGTTGATTAAGGATGTAAAATCCGAGAAAGATCTTGATCCCGCCTTGGTGAAGGAAGAAAAGATAGAGGTCTTCTCACAAAGGGGAAATGGGGTACTTCATTATCAAGGAAGATTGTGTGTGTCGAATGTTGATGAAGTGAAAAAGTTGATATTGCAATAAGCTCACAATTCCTCCTATTCCATTCATCCCAGTTCCACAAAGATGTATAGATACTTGAAAGAAGTTTATTAATGGCACAATAAGAAGAAGAACATCGCAAAGTTTCTGGACGAATGCTCCAATTTCCAATAAGTCAAGGTTGAACATCAAAGGCCAGGTGGCCTAGTGCAAGACATTGATATTCCTACCTTGGAAGTGGGAAGAGATCAATATGGGCGTTGTAGTAGGTTTGTGTCACGACCCGGACCTAGGGTCTAGGAGTGACATAGTCCCCAAAGTCTCAAAGTATCCAAATTCACATCATCGATTTCGAAGCGTATTCAAATGATAAAAACATAGGTCTAAGGGACGGAAAATTAGGACTCACGCTACGGGTATATCATAGGGAAAGTCATTAAAACGAATCCACATAACACGTAGCACATACAGACTAAGGGGAGGGCAAGTACGATTCATGTTATGGGGGCAATTCAGGACTTAGGATCTTTCACATCATATCATGAATCAAGACGTAAATCTCACAGACAAAACACGTAACGATATCCACTAAGTACCAAGCCAAACATAATATTCATTCATAGCACTTAACATATAAACATAAAGGAGTACAAGATGTCCAACAATGCCTCTAGTCATTAGATAGGACAGGCGCCAAGACATACCCCGGGCTCCCTCTCAATTATAAATAACATAACAAAAGCAACATAGGTAGAGGATATGTGGCTAGTCCTTGGAAGATAGGACTCACCACAACAAGCAAACTTGAGATCTGAGCTAAACGTCATGCGGTGGATAGATGTACTCCTCGTCCCTACATGGTGAGATCATGTAGGCAAAAGTATGCGTTAGTACGTTTGAATGTACTAAGTATGCGGGCATGCAATGTGTATGACTTATCAAACCTGCATTCAATGTTAGATGACAAGGGCATATAACATAGAAAGAGTCGTATATCCAAAGAAGAGTAGTATACAATATGCCATGAAGTTTATGATGCATGAAATGTCATAATGCTCATATATAGTGGGAATGGACCATAACTGACAAATCAAACTCATGTGAGCTATTACATGAATTAGTCCGATAAAGACCTCCCATTCGTAGGAGAAGATTACTTGCCAAAGGTAATCTACATCACACCTTACAACCTCGTCTTTTCAGTGGATGGTCACCTTCCTTGCGACCACGCCTTTTCAGAAGAGTTTTCATTATCATATCAATAGATGAATAATCATTCCTTACGACCCGATCTTTTGGGTAATGGCTTCCATTCCTATGTTAGCACATAGTTCGAGGAATGGGAGAGGGTCCTTGGGGATAGCCCTGACGCCCCTTATCCATCGGTGCTAAGTCAAACATCCCACAAGAATACTTATACATATACATGCTTTCAAGAGATACAACAGTCATTTCAAATCCGTTCAATGCACATTTAGGCTCAAAAGCCAAACCATAATCATAATTATAATACTTATGCATAGGAATAGCTCATGTTCATGCCAATATGGTGCAAGCACCCAAAATGCTCAAAGAATCATTAACAATAGACATTTATGTGATCACATTCTTGTCATAATCATAATTTTATCAAAATCATTTCATAAAACATAATTGGGGTCAACCCACTTCATAATTTCCATAAAATCCCGACGGAAATTGAGATCGACGACAATGATGACCTTTTTTTGCTTATTGTATGATGTGAAGCTCCGGCAAAATTCAAAAGAAAAGAGGGGGGAAGGCACTCTGTTCAAGGGGCTAGCAGTGTACTTTTTGGGGAAAGTCTTCAGAAAATGGAGATGGCTGAAGTAGAGAAGAATTAGCGATTAAGTAAAGGAAAGGGGAGTTTTTACCCAGAGGTCAAACAACATGGGGGTTTTGTACTGTTGGGCAAAGTGGACACATGAACTCTGAAATGTTGCTTGGCAAAAGAAACGTGGAATCCTTGGGAGAAAGCACAAGTCATTTAGCCCATTTAAAGTGTAAAGGGAACAAGCCCACTAACTTGGGCCCAAATACTAATATTAAATGCTTTACAGAACCTTTTACTAAGGATATATTTTATCCCCAGGCCCATTCAAAGTCTCTCGCGTCTTCCTCTCAAATCGAAGAGCTCATGAGAGCGACCTATGGTACACCGATCAACTTTGCAGTTGAAACGAGCGCCATGCAGCGGGTGGGCAAATCATTAGAGTATGCAAAGGGCACAATCCTACCATTTGATGATGAGGAAAGGGATAGCACAGGGTTAGAACAAAATTCATATGCAGGGGAAACCCCAGCCAATCACCCGGTGATTCTAGAGGAACCTTTTTCTACTACCAGTGAGGATCCTCTATCAGAGGAAGCCATTGATGACAGAGCTTCGTTATGGGTACAAGTGAATGTCCTAAAACTTAGCAGATTGTTTAGCGCCGCGTTTGAAGGATGCGATAAGACTGCTTTCGAGTTATTTCTGAAAATTGACCAAAAGAGGGAGTTTTTCAAGCAAAGTATGGGGAAACACAAGGATGATAATTCCAGTGTTATCCCAAAGGAAGTGAGAAATTTGGCTTTCAATGTGAACTTCAAGGAGGGAGAGCCAAGAAGAAGGGGGAGATCGTCAACTACGAGTTGTCAATGATTAAAGTTGTGACATGGAATGTAAGGGGGTAAACAGCGAGAATAAAAGAAGAATAATTAGAAGTCTTCTTCAACAGCGGGGTGCAGATGTGTACATCTTGGTGGAAACAAAATTGGCAAGAGCAGACATAAAGTTGATCAAGCAGTTATGGTTCAACAGATTGATGGGGATGGGGGAATTTCACCTTGAGGCTGAGGGGAGGAGTGGGGGTATAGCAGTGTTATAGGACAGGAGAGTGTGCAAGGGTGAGCTGGTGGAGGCTTCTGGGCAAGCAATAACTTGCAGCTTTGAAGGCATCAACAGAAACTTTATTTGGTTCCTAAGTTCAATTTATGCAGACTACAATAAAGTTATCAGAAGGGAGCTGTGGAGAGGCCTAACCAATCTAAAGGACAAATGCGCAGGTCTGTGGGGATTTCAACGTGGCAAGATATCCCTCGGAAAGATCAACTGGGCAGAGGTTGACAGGGGCTATGTCTGAATTCACAGATTGGATCAATGACATGGAGCTAATTGACCCACCTTTAGTTGGTGGGTTATACACCTAGAGAAGGGGAGAAAATCATTTGATCACTTCCAGATTGGACAGATTTTTTTACTCTCATCATTGGGATGATAGTTTCTCACAGATTAAACAAAATCTTCTACCAAGATTCGAATCAGACCATAATAAATCCAGTGATGCTAACGTGTGGGGAGCTAAGCTTGAGGAAATCCTATTTCAAGTTTGAACAATGGTGAATGCAAGTAGAAGGCTTTAAGGAGAAGGTGAAGAAATGGTGGGGCTCCTTCTCAGTAAATGGGACCCCTTCCTTCATCTTAGCTACCAAACTGAAGATGCTGAAAGGAAAGCTAAAACAATTGGGGTATGAAAATAGAGTTAATCGGAAACAAAAGGAGGAGGTACTCATCCAGAGTGCTAATCTGGAACAGATACAGGAGCAGAGAGCATTGATGAGGATGAACTTCTACAAAAGGTTCATCTATTGAGGGATTTTGACGAAGTTTCCAAGAATGAAGAGATAGCTTGGATACAAAGGTCTAGAATTCAATGGCTTAAACAGGGAGACAAGAACACCAAGTTTTTTCATAGAATGGCCACATCACACAAAAGATTGAACTAAATAGAAAAACTGGAAGTAAATGGTAGGGAGGTGACAGATACTGATGTAATCAAAGCAGAGAAAACTGATTTCTATCAAAAGCTATTCAAAGAAACTGAGCGTTGGAGGCCTGGTCTCAATCTACAAGGCATTGGATGTGTCAGCTTGGAGGAGAAGGATTGGTTACAAAGACAATTTGACAAAGAAGCGGTTGTAGAAGGAATCAAAATGTGTGCCACTGACAAGGTCCTTGGCCCTGATGGTTTTCCTATGAGTTTCTACCAAAATTTCTGAGAGATGCTCAAGGTCGATATCATGAACACCATCAGACATTTTCACGAACAACAAGTATTTGAGAGGAGCTTGAATGCCACATTTGTGGCTCTCATCCCTAAGAAGTCAGAGGCAGTTGAACTCAGGGATTTCATACCTATAAGTTTGATAAGTGGGGTTTACATGATCATAGCAAAGTTGTTAGCTAAAAGGTTGAAGAAAGTGATCAACAAACTGGTCAACAAACATCAGATGGCATTCATGTAAGGTAGACAGATCACGAATGCTACCCTGATTGCTAGTGAATGTGTAGATACCAGAATCAGAGGGACTGATCCTGGAGTTATGTGTAAGCTAGGCATTGAGAAGGCATATGACCATGTTAATTGGGATTTTTTGCTCAACACTCTAAGACAAATGGGGTTTGGTGAGAGGTGGCTGAAATGGATTGAGGTATGTATAAAAACTGTTAGGTTCTCCATTCTGATAAACGGAGAACCTGTTGATTTTTTTCCATCAGAAAGAGGTCTCAGACAAGGTGACCCTTTGTCTCCCTTTATATTCATCTTAGTTATGGAAGGATTGGACAGCATGATCAGGGTGGCTATCCAAAATCCATGGCTCCAAGGATTCAAGGTTGGAAACTCTTTAGGGGCATATATGCAGATCTGCCACTTATTATACGTTGATGACACTGTCATATTTTGTGAAGCTAAAGAAGAGCAAATCAGAATTTTCAGAATGGTCCTATTAGTCTTTGACGCTGTCTCAGGCTTGGCAGTCAACTGGAGGAAGAGTTGTATATATCCTTTAAAGGAGGTTACACAGATCCAGACACTAGCTAACATCCTGGGATGCAGAATTGAAAAACTCCCAACTGTTTATCTTGGTATGCCACTTGGAAGGAATCACAAAGAGCTAGTGATATGGGATGGTATAATTGAAAAAGCTGAGAAGTGATTGACAAGCTGGAAAGCTCAATATCTTTCTTGGGGAGGAAGAAGCATTATGATAAACTTTGTTACATATTCCTTACCCACTTATGTCATGTCCCTCTTTCCTATGCCAGTAAGAGTGGAAGCAAGACTTCATAAACTGAGGAGGGACTTTCTCTGGTCTGAAACCAAGGAAAATTAAAAAATACATCTGGTAAAAAATGGCAAAAGGTTCTCCTGAGTAGAAGCTCAGAGGAGCTAGGGATTAAGAATATGGGGCTAAAAAACAAGTGTTTGTTGGCTAAATGGTTGTGGAGGTATGGCAACGAGGAACAAGCTCTCTGGAAGGAGGTCATCAGAAACAAATATGGTTAGAGTAAACCATGGTACTCCAACATGATGAAAAACACATATGGAGTATTAGTATGGAGAACTATCAGGAAGTTATGGAGTAGCTTACAATAGAACATCAGATACAAAGTGGGGAATGAGACCAGGGTACTGTTCTGGAAAGACCACTGGATTGGTCAAGGACCCTTGATGTACTGCTATCCAGGTTTATATGCTATCAATTCCTTGCTAGATGCCATGGTGAATGAGATTTGGTCTAAACAGGGATGGAATTTAAGTTTCAGAAGGTTGCTAAATGACTCGGAGATAGGGAAAGTAGCCGAGATGATACAAATTTTAGAGGATTTCAAGGGCACAAGTCTGGAAGCAGATACAATAATGTGGAAATACAACCAGGATGGCATCTTGTCAGTTAACAGATTATACAAAAGGAAAGTGAAGAAACTTCTCGAGGAAATCTCGGGTCCTTGGAGAAAGATATGGAAGAGCAAAGTGCCAACAAAAGTGAGATGCTTTATATGGCTGGTGGCTAGAAGAGCATGTCTAAATCATGAGAAGCTACAAAGAAGAGGCTTCCAAATAGCTTCCTGGTGTTCATTGTGCAATGAGACATATGAGACCAACAGTCATCTATTTCTCCATTGCAACTTCACTACTCAACTATGGGCTATTTTCTTAAGAAGAACAAATACAAACTGGACAATGTCAGAACACATAGCTGACCTCCTTAGTGGTTGGGTGAGGAAGGGGAGAGTAAAAGCCAGAAGAAATGGTGGAACATGATACCTTCTTATATATGGTGGATTATTTGGAGAGAAAGAAACAAGAGGTGCATGGAAAACACTGCAGAATCTATACAAAAAACTAAATGGCGTCGTATGAAGACTTGTTTTTTTGGTGTAAAGAGGAGGGTATGGTTGATGTTGGACAGATCTTAGATTTTTTTTCCTTCTTGTAAGTTTAATATAATTTTTTGGGTGGTTGTCAGCATCCCCTCATTGCTGAAGAATACAACTTTACCTTTATCAAAAAAAAGAATGGTGAAGTCGACTCTTTTCTTATCGGTTGAAACAACATTAAGTGTCAAAGATTATGCTAAATTTTACATCTGAGAGTTTGTAAGGTTGCATGGAATTCTCTTGTCAATCAATCGGATCGTGGTGCCTAATTTACCCCTCACATTTTAAAATGGCCTTTCTAGGGCCGAACATAGTCATGGATGCTATAGAAAAGGTGACTTATAAGAGAGAAATTGAAAATGGGTCAAAGCTGGCAAAAGTTCTACTCCAATGTGAGAAGAAGGGACCTTGAGTTCAACATTGATAATTGGGTTTATTTGAAGGTGCCTCCCATGAAGGGTGTAATCTGATTTGGCAAAAAAGGAAACTAAGCCCTAAATATGTAGGGCTTTATAAAATTGTGAGGAAAGTTGGCAAGGTAGCATATGCGTTGGAGTTGCCCATGGAGATGAGCATGATTCACCCGGTATTCCATGTATCAATATTGAGGGAATTCACGGGTGATCCAAACTCTATAATTTTGTTAAAAGATGTGAGCATTGAGGAGAATTTGGTTTATACAGAGGTTCTGATTGAAATCCTAGACCAGCAAGTAAAGCGGTTGAGGAACAAGAAAGTTGCACCTGTTAAAGTACTTTAGAGGAACCAACAAGTTGAAGGTGCAACATGAGAAGTGGAAGTGGACATGATAAAGCATTATCCTTATCTGTTCCACCCTACTCAAGCCTAAGGTATTAAGTTATTCTCGCAAAAACCTCCAATTTCTTGCATTTCAATTTTCCCATGATACATACGCATATTTACATGTTTATGGGCTGTTTTGAGGCGTGTTTTTAAGTATGGATTTTGAAAATTTCATGAAATGATGTTTAGATTGCATTTTTGCATTCATGATGGGTTTTTAGTTGCTTATTTAACTCTCTGGAGCCTACGTTTAGTACATTCGAGGGCGAATGTTCCCAACGGAGAGATATTGCCAGAACCTGCAAGTTAGGAGGTTAGAAGTGTAGAAAAAGTGAAATAGAAAAACTTGCAAGGGTAAAGTATGAGCCCAATACACGGCCCGTGGTTCAATCCACGAGTCATAGACCAGGCTCGTAAGATAGAATTTCAAGGTTGAAAATTCACCATATGTCAAAGGGGTTTACGAGGGTCAGAAATTGTTCGTGGATTGATGCCCAGAGTTTATGGAAAATTAAGGATACTGGAATTAAAACCACGAACAATAGACCACCTTTGTACGAACCGTATATTGGTCTCGTGGTTAGGGCTCTCAAAAATGAAAAATTGGCTAAGTGTGGGAAGATACCACGAGGGTATCTATGACTCGTAGATCGGTCTACAAGCCATAGATAGATTCCGTAGATTAGTCGGTCGAAAATAGTCTTTGAAGATTGGAAAAGGGGAACAAGATGACTCAAACCACGATTTGTGGTTGAGTTTACAGCCTGTAATCGATGTAGTGGATCGTGATCCGAAAGTTTAATGAAGGGTATTTTTGTCCATTTTTCATACACTAGACTTAAAACTGCATCATTTTGAGGTTCCCTAGCCCCCAATCGGACCTAAAACCCTCTTAGAACCTCACATTCACTTCATTCTCTCATTCTCCCAAAATCTCCTAAGTCAAGAACAAGGCAAGCTAGGGTTTTTAAGGCCTCTCCTTCAAACTTCAAGTTCCTTTCTTAGACTTCTAATCAAGGTATGTGAGCTTGATTTATGGATACCATTTACCCACAACGTTTCCCATTAAAACTTTTTTACCTTTTCTTTAAGTTCTTTGAGAGTACCAATATCCATGCCTATGAATTAAATGAGTTTTTATGATGCATTAACATGTATTGTGCCTCTAATGATATCATTTAATGTTTTATCATGTTTTTCCATGAATATTGAGTTGATGATTTTGACCCCAATATCTAGAGTTTCATTGATAATGTGTGGGCTACCTAGTACTTGCTTTAAAGTTGCATGTTTTTCCAGTTCATGCATTATCTCATTGATTCACATGTTTTCCAAGCTATTGAATGATGATTTTTCCTTCTCCTGCATGAAGACTTCCAAATTTTATGAATGATGGCATCACAATTCTATATTTGCATTGCTTCTCACATACTTAGTACATTCCAACATACTAACACATATTTTGCCTACATGATGTCACCATGTAGGGCTCGGCGCTCCACCCCCTCCTCCGGCACGTGGCTAGCTTATTGGTATTAAAGACTAGTAGTAGTGGTGAGCCCTTAGTTCAAGGACTTCACTCATTTTTATTCTTGCTTGTATTTTTTGATGGATGTATATTTTAGACTCGATGTCTGAAGACTTTACTTTCTATCTTATTTTCATGTCTTTTCTATATAAGGGAAACCCAGACCGTACATCGATCCCCGCTAAGTCATATGTAGTTGGTATGTTCGGAATATGATATTATGTTGAAATGTTCCTTTTGAGCTTAAATGACTCCACTTAGCCCTTTTCCCCATTTTATTTATGCATTATGTTGATGCTTACCTATGAATGCTTGATGTATGCTAAGATGGCTAGGATGAGGTGCCTACGAGTCCCTTATTCGTCGTGTTACGACTAGGCCCTTGGCTCGGATCGTGACAATCTTGATGATTTCTTTGCCTTTTCAACGCCAAATAAATTGATGGTTGGTCTCAGCTCATTCACCAGGACAATCAATTCCTAATATTATTGTCCTCCATTGATGATATTGAAGATACTTGAAGAAATTATAATTTAAAATAAAACATGAGAAAAACTGTGCAAAAATATAATCTTATGTATTTTATTCAGCAACTACATCATCAGTTGAAACAACAGATGCCGAAAGTACTGCAATAGATTCAGCAATTACTGAAAACTACTTCAGCAAGTGATAAAATTGATGTAGCAACTGCTGAAACAAATCATCAATAGTGATATTTGCTTCAGTGGTTGCCGCAATTGATGAAGTTATTGCTGAAAAAATATTTCATCTATTAGCAACTGTTCAATCTATTTCAACACATGTTGCAACATTATTGAAACAGCTGCAATAGTGGTTGAAATTGCAGAAATAGCTAAAACAACAATATAAAACACAAAACTCAGAAGAACAATTGCATTCACTTTTATCAATCATCAAAATAATTAAATGTTACCTGTGAAATAATTTCCAAAGCTATATGAATAAATAGCCCATAAATTGATTGGATCGAAATTAGTTTTTTTCTCTCAAATTTTTCAGCTCCAAATAACACATGAGAACAACAAAACTAACCAGAGGAAGAAAAAGAAGAAAAATGCATTAAAAGGGAGAGAGAAAAGTGGAAATTTATTTTTCTCAAATTAGAAAAATAAGAGTTCTACACTCACTTCTTAAGACTTGAGTCACTCTTTTTAAATTTGAAAACTTTTTTGTAACTCTTAATTAAAACTCCAAAGTTAGTTTCTCTTATGTCCCAAAATACTTATTCTAGAAAGTCAAGCCTTTGAAACTATATTAATTCGACATTCTTAAAATAAATTTTAGATATTCAAAAACTTGCGAATAGTACTATAATTTACGATTCTTTTCATCTAACCATGATTTTTTTAACAAGAAAAAAAAGCACTTTCTCTCACAAGATCTAATTTCTCTAGCTTCTCTCATCGTTCATGTCTACTGAAGATCCAAGTCAATGTCAACCTCCAAATCAACTTGATACCATAAGCCTTGTAATGGCTAGTTTTTGAGCCACTACCACCGTAACCACTGCACCTCAGCTAACAAAACAATCAATCACCGACAAAAAAACCCAATACCCATCAAGAAGCACCAAAATCAAACTTCCAACATCATGAAAAAACATAATTCTAACACAATAGGAACTAGTAGCAACCCAGTCACGCCGAAAGTTTCGTCAAATTTTGACAGGCCCCAAACCAAAGGAGACGATAACCCCAACCGAAATTCGGCCAACCCACAACACATACAGCCTTCCTCCTCTCAAAATAAGATCATCTCAGATATTGAGTTTTCTAATGAGGAGAGGATGAATTCACTACCAGAGAATACTCCGACTGGTACTCAAAGAAACAGTGATCCGACAAACAACAACAAAATGAGCAAATCGTGTTGAAGCCCACTTTCACTGTGATGGTTCAAGGCAAGCTCCCATCGCTTAACAACAATGAGCCTCTAGTGGAAATTCAACACAAGACTCACCTTGGCAAACCTACAGTATTCTTCAAAGCTGAAGATTATTTCATTAATCTTGCTAAAGAATGCAGAATCACTATAATCGACAAGTTTTATCGCAGAAAGCCTAGCATGGAGGAAATTTATAAGACCTTTATTAGTAAGTTTCATCTTACTGGTAATGTCAAAATTGCTTATTTCGATCCAAAACATGTTTATTTGGACTTTGATAATGAAGTCGATTGCAATCATGCGTTCATTAAAGAGTATATTGATATTGGAGATTCACCGATGGAAGTTCTTAAATGGACTCCTGATTTCAAACCTCAAGGAGACAACCATGTTCCTATTTGGATTTTGATTCATCAGCTTTCATGGCTTCTATTCAATTGGAAAACTGTTGTTAGATCGGTTAGTGGAATTGGAGTAGCAGTTGCCCGTAATCAAGCTATGTTTTCTAAATCTAGAGGAAATGTAGCCAAAGTTAAAGTTCAGATTGACCTTTTGAAACCAAGATTGGACCAAATTTGGTTAGGATATAAGAGATTGGATGGTTTAGATTATGGAAAATGGCTTGATATTGAGTATGATAAAGTCCCAAGCTACTGCCTATATTGTAAGATGCAAGGACACGTTGAAAGTCAATGCAGGACTAAGGCAAGAGATGATAGAATCAAAAATCAAAAAAAGGAACAAACCAACAAAGAAGTTGTTACTAGAAAAGAGGACGACTTCCAAACAGTGTCTGGGAGGAAAGGTGCTAAAGATAGAAAAATCAAATAGATACTCAGATCAACGGAAACAAAATCGAGGAATGTAATGACAAGATTCACCAAGTGAAAAATCCAACTAGAGTTGATGATAGCAGATATCATAATAATACAAACAGAGACATTTTTATTAAGGAGCCAGAGGCTAATCCTAAGACTGTGAGAAGTGTGGAAGTCCGTTGAAAAGGCAACGAAAAGGTTGGGGAAGAAAATCGTGTCATTAACATGAATCAACAAGATGGGCAAAATTTGGAAAAAATCAACAAGAAACAAGGTAGAAGATACAAGAACAAACAAAGTGTGAAGGACATCAATTATGAAAAGGAAGCTACTGCAAAGCAACACCAAAATAGTGTTTATCAAAAAGGCCAAGTGAGTGGTGTTACGAACAAAAATCAAACTTCAAGACAGGGGGACAACAACCAATCCAACCAGCAACTAGTTACAGGTCTTGAAGGTATTATTAATCACAGAGAGGACAATGCTTACAACATGGAAGTGGTTATAGAAACTGACAAACAAGATGATACACAAATTCATGATAATGATAGTGCTTACCCCATTGACCCTGGAGAAATGGAAACTAACTACCTTAAATTCATCAGTGGGACAAGCCTTGAAGAGGACCAAGGTAGTGAGGGAGTTTATATCAGTAAAGAGAGTCAAACTGATTCAACCAATGGTGAAGAAGACGAAGAAGAGTATGAAGAGGAAAATAGCTTAGAAGATCATGACTATGAGGAGGAAATGAGTCCCGAACATAGTGATTAATATGCCAGCGTTGACAATGAAAGCTTCAATGGTGAGCATATCACCAACAATCAAAACACAGGCAATCTATCCAGTAACGATCGTGTGGACTTACTGGTGGAAACACTCTGTTCTGATGCTCTGGTGGATATAGATATTACTTCAGAATTGGATAAAATAATTGAGAACAATCATTTATCACCCAGGGAAACAGGGAGAGGCAGATCCAATAATAAAGAAGGAATACACAAAACAACGGGAAAGGGTGGAAGGCACATCAATCAAAAGGGAAATGGTCTAAAACAAATTATCAATTAAGGCTAAATCCTTATTTTAAAATATCATAAGCATTGACTCCTGTGTGGTGCTTTTGAAAGATTGAAACAAATTATCAGACTTTAAAATCACCCTTTCATAGCTATCAGTGAACCCTTTCATAGTGTTGATAAAATTGACAAATTTAAAAGGCTATTGGGATTTGTAATGCTTACTCTAACGGCAATAACCAAATCTGGTTGTTCTGGGATAAGTTGTTTAAATGCGCTGTGATAGAAGATATTGATCAACAAGTTACTTGCAACGTCAATTGGATGGGTAACACTATTCTTATTACTAATTATGCCAAATGTAATGCCTTCTTGAGGAAAGCATTATGGGATAATCTTAGATACCTCTCTTTGAACTTAAATCTTCCTTGGTATATTGCTGGTGATTTTAATTATATTATTGATCTGAAAGAAAAAAGGGGAGGAACTCCGCATAAAATGTCTAATAGTTTAACTTTTATCCAGTGTATCATGGACTGTGATTTGATTGACCCAGGATACTCAGGCTCAACTTTTACCTGGTGCAATGGATGGCCAACTAATAAAAAAGTTCAGCAAAGGCTTGATCGAGTATTGATTTATCATGAATGGATGAATCTTTTTTATTCTACCAATGTTGATTATTTAATCAAGACAGGCTCTGATCATCTACTCAGAGGAATAATATCAACTATTTTAGATTCCTCGACTTATGGACCGAGGAGGACTTTAAAGAAGTGGTGAACCAAGCTTGAAAGTTGGAATTTCAAGGATCCCCTATGTGAAGATTCCATCTAAAACTCAAAAATACTTGTAAAAAGTTGTCTGAGTGGTCCAGGAACTCGATTGGTAACATTTTTTATAATGTTACTAAGTTGGAGAAAAAGGTAGCTGATATGGAAAACATTATTATCAATGATAATTCAGATAATAATAGAGCTCTTTTTAATCAAGCTAATGCTCTTCTTATCAAAGCATACAAAAAAGAAGAAGCCTATTAGAAACAAAATTTTGGAATACAATGGTTTGTAGAGGGAGAGGTTAATTCTAAATTCTTTCACTCTATCGACAAGGGTAGAAAACAGAGACTTACTTTAAAGGAAAATGAGGAAGGATGGTGGAAGTCGGATAGAAGGAGACGAAGACATTGCTAATGAAGTAGTATCTTTTTTTCATAAACAATTTTCTAAAGTTGATCCCAATGTTGACTATTCTATTCTTTATTGTATCCCAATCATTGTCACCGACTGTGATAATGAATTTCTCACAACTAATCCCTCCATGAGGAAATGAAAGAAGTTGTGTTTTCTATGAGTTACCATAGTGCCCTTGGCCCTGATGGAATCTCTGAAAAATTCTATCATAGTTGTTGGGATATTATCAAAGAAGATTTGTTGCTAATGGTTCTTGACTTTTTCGCAGACAATCAAATTCTAAGAGTCGTCACTCATACTAACTTGGTTATAATCCCCAAAGTGGAATGCCCTCAGACCTTCAATGAATTAAGATCAATTAGCTTGAGTAACTTCTCAGCTAAAATTATTACTAAATTGATGGATGAAAGGCTCAGTCATCTCTTGCACAAGCTGATTTCTCCTAACCAAACAGGCTTCATCAAAGGAAGATCCATCACAAAGAATATAATGCTTACACAAGATAAGGTCAATAATATCACAACTCCAACTAATGATGGAAATGTGATAATTAAATTAGATATGACTACGGCATATGATAGAGTCTCTTGGGAATATTTATGTAAAGTTCTCAAGACAATTTGGATTTGATGAAAAATGGAGTGATATTATATGGAGACAAACCACTAATGTGTGGCATTCTATCAACATTAATGGAGTCAGACATGGTTTTTTCAAATCCACAAGGGGCATCAGACAGAGAGACCCTCTATCTCCTTATTTGTTATAGGAGTTGAATTACTTTCTAAAATGATGGACTCACTCTTTCACACAAATTTTATTCCATTTATCGTTGATACGAATGGTCCTATTATTTCTCACTTATGTTATGCAGATGATACTATTTTATTCTCTTCATGTGAGCCTCAGTCTCTTAGACTTCTGATGATAAGTTGAGAGAGTATGAAGATATTACGGATCAACTCATCAACAAGAACAAATCTGATTTGTATGTTACCTTCAAAGAAGATGATCCTAGAATCAGTACTATCAAAGATATTACTGGATTCAACCATTATCAATTCCCTATGCAGTATCTAGGATGTCCCATTTATGATGGGACAAAGAAAATTGTTTACTAAGGTAGCCAAAAGACTACAAGGTTGGCAAGGAAAACTCTTGTCATATGGAGGAAAGGTTGTTCTCATAAAGTCTGTTCTTCATGCTTTGCCATTGCACTTACTATCAGTTGTTCACCCACCAAAGACTACCCTAGAGCAGATTGAGAAGCTAATTGCTGATTTTTTTTGGGTCTAGATGGTGACAGAGAAAAGAAACATTGGTGCGCCTGGAGTGAATTATGCTTTCCAACAAATGAAGGGGGTGCTGGTTTCAAATATCTACATAATATTTGTGACACCTTCTCAGATAAACCATGGTGGAAGTTTAGAACTCCTAAGTCCCTTCTTTGGAGGCTAAATACTGTAAAAAGTTCCATCTAGTTGTCAAGAATTGGTCCTCAGAACAATCTCATATATGGAAAAGGCTTATGGATAGTAAAAATGTGATCGAACCATGTATCTTATGGAGAATTGGCAAAGGAAATGTATCCTTTTGGTGGGATAATTGGACAGGTGGGGGGCTGATAACAAAGTCAACTGGACATTGAAAAAGGGGGAGATCCTCAACCAGATTGCTACTCTAGAACAGGTACAAGAGTCGAGGTCACTGTCCGAGGACGAAATATTTCAGAAGGTGCAGTTAGCTAGAGAATTCGATGAGGTGTCCCGGAATGAAGAGATAGCTTGGAGGCAGAGGTCGAGAGTTCAATGGCTAAAGCAGGGAGACAAAAACACAAAATATTTCCACAGAGTGGCCACAGCTCACAAGAGATGGAATTCAATTGACAAATTGGAGATCAATGGGTTGGAGGTGACTGATGCTGATGTAATTAAGTCAGAGATAACAGATTTCTACCATAATCTATATAAAGAGAGTGAACAGTGGAGGCCAAGTCTCAATCTGCAAAGTGTCATAGTCATTAGTTCGGAAGAGAGAGATTGGCTACAGAGGAAGTTCGAGGAGGATGAAGTTCTGGAAGGGATTAAGAGGTGTGCTAGCGACAAAGCCCCGGGCCCCGACGGCTTTCCTATGAGTTTTTTTCAAACCTTTTGGGAGATGCTTAAGGAGGACATTATGAGTACCTTTAATCACTTTCATGAATACCAGACTTTTGAAAAGAGCTTGAATGCCACATTTGTAGCTCTCATTCCAAAGAAGACAGAAGCAGCCGAACTAAGAGACTTCAGACCGATTAGTTTGGTGGGTGGGGTATATAAGATTATTGCTAAGGTCTTAGCTGAAAGACTAAAGGCAGTAATGGATAAATTGGTCTCCAAACATCAGATGGCATTCATAAAAGGCAGGCAAATCATGGATGCTGCTCTTGTTGCTAACGAGTGTGTCGACACCAGACTTAAGGGGATGGAACCTGGAATTATGTGTAAGTTAGATATCGAGAAGGCAAATGATCACGTCAACTGGCTTTACTTGGTGAATACTCTTAAACAAATGGGCTTTGGTGAGAGATGGCTGAAATGGATGGAAGCTTGTATTAAAACTGTTAGGTTCTCCATCCTGATAAATGGAGAACCTGCTGGTTTTTTTCCCTCCGAGAGAGGTCTCAGACAAGGAGACCCCCTATCTCCTTTTCTGTTTACCTTGGCTATGGAGGGGCTGGATAGCATGATGAGGATAGCAATTCAACACTCGTGGCTGGAAGAATTTAAGATCGGAAGCTCTCCTGGGACAGAGATGCAGATATGCCACCTGCTTTATGCTGATGACACTCTTATTTTTTGCAGAGCTAACGAGGAGGAGATTAGGTTAGTGAGAATGATCTTGATTATTTTTGAGGCGGTGTCTGGTCTGGCTGTGAACTGGAGAAAGAGTAGTATTTTTCCAGTTAAAGAAGTTATCCAGATTCAGGTATTTGCAAATATCTTGGGGTGTAAAATTGATAGACTTCCAACTATGTATCTTGGCATACCTCTTGGAAGACACCATAAAGAGGTAGGGATATGGGATGGCATAATTGAAAGAGCAGAGAAAAGATTGGCAACATGGAAATCACAATATTTGTCTCTGGGTGGAAGAAGCATCCTTATAAACTCTGTGTTGGATTCTCTTCCCACCTACATTATGTCTATGTTTCCGATGCCAGCAAGAGTGGAAGCGAGACTTGATAAATTGAGGAGGGACTTCCTTTGGTCAGGCAACAAGGAAAGCAAGAGAATCGTGTATGGAAAAAAGATCTGGGGGGTTGGGGATTAAGAATTTGAGACTACAAAATAAATGTCTACTTTCAAAATGGCTATGGAGATATGGCAAAGAGGATCAAGCTCTGTGGAAGGAAGTGATCAAAAAAAAGTATGGACAAAGCAATCCATGGTACTCTAATATGGGGAACAATGCACACGGAACAGCAGTTTGGAAAGCCATTAGGGGTCTATGGCTTCCTTTACAACATAATATCAGATTTTCAGTAGGGGAAGGAACAAAGGTGCAATTTTGGGAGAACATTGGATTGGTGCAGAGGCGTTGAGGTCTTCCTATCCTGATTTGTATGGCATTACTTCTTCACAAGGGGCAAAGGTGAGTGAGGCTTGGACTGGTCAGGGATGGAACTTACAGTTTAGAAGGGCTTTAAATGACTGGGAGATAGGAAGAGTAGCTGAATTATTGCTAACTTTGAATGATTTCAAAGGCATAAATCAGGAGCCTGATGCAATGACTTGGAAGCACAGTGCTGAAGGATTGCTGACAGTGAGTAAATTATACAAAGAAAGGATGAAAGATCTTCCTGGGGCAGCCAATGGACCATGGAAGAAGATCTGGAAGATTAAAGTGCCTACTAAGATCAGATGCCTCACATGGCTGGTGGTCAGAAGAGATTGTTTAACTCATGATAAACTACAGAGCAGAGGCTTCCATATAGTTTCCTGGTGTTCACTGTGCAGGGAGGCTTATGAAACCAACGACCATTTATTTCTTCATTGCAAAGTCACTTCCCAGCTATGGAACATCTTTCTGGGAAGGACTAGTATCAGTTGGTCTATGCCAGAGCATAGAGTCGATCTGATTAACAGCTGGGTGAGGATATACCCCCTTGCATATGGTGGACTGTCTGGAGGGAAAGGAACAATAGATGCCTGGAGGATACTGCTGAGGCTTTACAGAAGATCAAATGGTCCTGTTTAAAGACTTTATTTTTTTGGTGTAAAGAGGGGGGTACAGATGATGCTAGTCAAATTCTAGATTTTTTATCCTTTCTTTAGACTCAGCAATAGATTGACTTTAGTTGGTCCTATAAGCTGAGTTTTTTTGTAAATTTCTTTTTTTGATGGTTGCCAGCACCCCTTATTGCTGATGAATACAACCTTACTGTTCTCAAAAAAATAATTGGACAGGCCTTATTCCTATAGCCAAACTTGTTCAAAATCAAAGAACTCCCAAGAAAACTCTTGTTTAAGATTTAAAATGGACAAACTTGGAAACAGAACAAACTCAGAAGAATTCTTCCCAGAATGTGATCAATTCTATTCTTGATATAGATTTTTGTCCAAATAAGGAGGACGAACCCATTTGGACTCTTGAATCTTTTGGTAAACACACTAGCAAGTCGGCTTGGCAATTAATTAGAAAGAAAAGGATCAATACCTTGTCCAGTTCTATGAATTGGCATAAGAAAATTCCTTTCAGGATCTCATTCTTTATGATGAAAGCTATTCATAATGAAATTCCTACTGATGAAGTAGTGAAAAGACATGGGATTTACCTCCCTTCTGTTTATAGTTGTTGCAACATCCACAAAATTGAAACCACTGAACATCTTTTTTCTGAAAGTCAAATTTCCTCTCAGATATGGAATTTCTTCTGTAACTCCTGTGGTATTAAACAAGTTCACAGACAACATAGGATGTCCACTATGAACTGATGGAATAAGGAAGGTAAGAATGATGTTCAAAATTGCATATTACTGTGCCTTCCAATTGATATATGTTCGGAAATATGGAAAAATAGATGTAAGGCAAGATTTGATGAGAAAAGGATGTCAAGCTGGTACATTCAACCTTATCTCTTTGATACTTAAAAATCAATATCCCAAATTACCCTTCCGTGATTCTTGGATTGAAAAACGTGATATGATAAATAAGTTGAAGCCAATCATTCATTCTGAGGTTGTTTCGTGGATTAAACCTCCTTATCTTTGGATGAAACTCAATGTGGATGGTTGTAGTAAGGGAAATCCAGGATCAGGTGGAGGTGGTATAATCGAGGGTCACACAAGAGCTATGATTCAAGTCTTTGCTTAATTTTACGGGCTTTGTAGTAACAATATGGTTGAAGCCAAAGCTATGTTGGAAGGGGTGAACATCTGTTTGGAGGCTGGCCTTTTTAATGTTATAGTTGAATCTGATTCTCTCCTTATTATCAACATACTCAAGGAAAACTTCAACTACCCTGGCAAATCAAGCATATTATTGAGTGAATAGTTAAATTGGTTGGTGATGAAAATTTTGTCTTTAAGCATATTTTTAGAAAAGGTAACTCTAATGCTGACGTCCTTGCTAATATGGGAGAAGAATCTAAAACTTATTCTACCTTCATTGAAACTACTTTCTTGTTTCTAAAGGTTAGAGCTTCATTGGAGATGGAATTTGAGGGACACACCCAAATTTCAAATTCAAGAAGAAGATGAACAAGTTCACTATTGATGCTTGTTGATTACTATGAATCTTTTTTAGTGATTAAAATTTTATATATAGTATCTAGCTACTTAGATGAGTCTCATACCATCCGTAGCAAGGATACTCACCAGAATACTCCTTTTTGTTGCACTCAAATGGCTTTAAAGGTTGATTTTATCAACCTTCGCCGCGTTATTGAGGCTAAGGTCTATCCTCCTCCGTGTAATTATTGTTTTTGGTACATATACAGGTTAGAAGTCTTGCCTAAACTCCTCCATTAGTTGGATGGACTTTCTTTCAAAAAGAAAACATTATTTATAAAAAATATATAATATAATACAGTAAAATATTAATCAAAATTCATATATTATGACTCTTAAAAAGTGAAGCTAACAAGTATTTTGGGACGAAGGCTAACAGCTTGGTTGGATGGTGGATTTTCGTGGTATGGTTTGGCATGATTAATAAGAGAACCACGTTTGTTTTGATTGTTTCATTAATTATATGGTATGGTTTGCTTTCATGGTTCTGTAACCATGAAAACCCTCATTTTTTGAAACCACCAATTTGGTGGTATCCTGTGGTTCTCTTTTTTCTTTTTTCCAATTATACCTTTACTTACATTTAAATAATTCTAACTTATCACTTATTCTTTATTAAAATTTACCCTAACATATATACTGCTTTTGTATTACTTATTTCTCTCCGCATTATCTTTTGAATTTCTCTCCCACCTCCTATCTTTTTTTTCACATTTCAATCTATTTTTTGAGATTTATTTTTTTAAAAGTTCTTACTTTTTTATTTTCTTGTGTTATTTGTATGGATTGGAGGTATATTAGCTTGTATATTTTTTTTACTTGATTCTACGTAGTTATTAAAAAATATATATATATTAAAAAAATATTGATAAATTTAATATTTATAATAATAATTAATATTTATAATAATTAAGAACATTTTTGTAAATTTATTAGTTACGATACAGTAGCATACAATCAAATCAAACAGCAAAAATTAAACAATACAACTCATACAGTCTATCCAAACATGGTACCGTACAGTAGTTTACAATACCATACCATACAATACAATACATTATGAAACCATGGCAAACCACCATCCAAACAGAGGGTAAGAAAGTAACTCTCATATTATATATTGTTTGATTTTAATGAAAACACGGATGTATACAAGTATTGGAAGGATTCCTATACCAGAAGAAATATTTTATATACCAGAAAAATATTTTAACACTTGATAGTAGAGAGGAACGACATTCATTTATTCTTTTTATTCTGATAACGGTCGATTCCAATGACTACGTTACGAAGTGACCTTTTAGAGAGATGGCCTTTTACAAAGAGATTTTCATTTTCACACACACCAAATTAGTCATATTCCTCCGAATTAGTCAGTGGATTAATAATGTTTCGAGAATATGTTGGATTTGTAGTGTCACTAGATATCATCAGAAATGTGATGTAATCTGTGGATACTCTGCAGCTGCAATGTACATATGAATTACAAGAGTGACACTACTCACTAGTTTTATTTGTTTCAGTAATTTGTTAAATGAAAAAGGGCTTCAAAAGGAAATCCAGACACTAATTTGACTTGACAGGCCTAATCAAGAGTTTTTTAATTAAAGCGAACTGTTATCGAACTATCACTTTTATTTAACTATAGTTCTTATAATCAAATGTTTCAACACAGAGTTAATTGTACACCAGAATTAATGTAACAGGGACATGTGAAGCGAAGACATCACTGGCTAAAGTGTTGCTAAAGTGTTGCGTTTTCAAAATGCTACTTACCACAAATAGCACTTATGATATGAGGGAAAGACCCTATTGGTCATTAAATAAAGAAACTGGATACCCTTCTACGCTTGCCATTTCCATGACCTCCTTCTGCAGAAAAAAACAACAATGAGTCTTTGTTCGCTGCTTGAGCAAACCAAGAGGTTTCACAATTTTGTAATTGTTCCACTACTTAAGCTGAAGCAACAAACATAGTGCATGTAGACCAATGATTGAAGTACTAAAAGGAAAGAGTACACAACAGATCAACTAAAAGAAAGGACGAGCCCATCATACTCTTTGAGGGGTTTTGTCATGTCAATTTTCATAGGTCTGCTTATCCACCCAGAAAGCAAGAGCCCAAAGCAGTGGGCAAGGAGAGGCAACCAGACAGGATACTCCCGCCTGGATGAATAATTACAGCCCTACCTGATTCAGGTAATAGCGTCTTCTTCTTTTACAAACAAACTATTTATCTTTTGTCCCTCTTTCTTTAAACTTCTATAAGCAGAACTTAAGAGAATTTCTCAAAATGGAGACTCAACATAAATATATACTGTTTCTGATCACATAGGTGTATGCTTTTCAGTATTTTAAGAGTATTTCAGTGTACGAGACTTTGCACTTGATTTATGTTTGGGGAAAGAAAAGTGAATGCTCAGACTCATAACATAACAATTAATCATGTAGGAGTGGACATATGTACAATAACATTAAAAATGGTAAAGAATCAAGCATGTAATCTCGATTAAATGGCATAAACATTAAAAAGGCAATCTATTTTATCACCTGAATGAGTGCAGTGATCTGTCCAGGAGCATGCTGAAATTTACACAAACATCGATAAGGGAATTATTCAATGAGAACTTCAGAACTTCTTTTATTTATCAAGTTGTTAGTTCATGGATTTTTTATACCTCAAACAGCTTCTCCTCCCAAGTTACGTCCATCCAAGTTTGTGCTTCAAGTGATTCCCACGAACTAGGAGCTTGAATAACTTCCACATGCTGCAATAGCCTCAAGCTATCTGCGGCAATAATTTAAATAAGTACGTTAACATTAAAAATAATTCCTCCTACTGTGTATAGGAACACAAATTCATTATGGCACATTAGGCACGCTTTTACTACCCTACACTTCTAAACAGTACAGCAATATACATTCATAATGGAACATTGAAAACACTTTTGACTCTTTCACTTTTAAACTGGATCCAACCTCATATTGCACATAATAAGCATGAAGTTGAGTTGGAGAACTGATAGGCAAGAAGCTTAAGCATCAGGACCACAACTCAGACATGTATACTAAAAATTCAGTTTCCACTTGACCAGATAAAGGGAAACAGCTTTGGAGCCCCCGGCAGAGAATAAAAGCAAACTTTGGGAATATAATGCTGAAGAAATAATAATTATTTCAGCTTACAACTGAGCCACATACTTGTAATGAATGCTTCTGACCACATTTCACGCTCTGACCATGAAGGTGCAATTTCTCTGACTGGGATTTGGTTTCTTGAGCATATGCTGAACAAACACATAATCATCACGGTCATTATTTAACAAAGTACAATTAGATCTATTTTGATCTGCGATAATCTTTTTAAAAAAAAAAAGTAGCTTCTAGCATACAGGTCACTAATGTTTTTTTCTTGACATATTACTTGAACCTAATTGATATAACATGATTTAATCTTTTCGATTCAAATTTCAAAAGTTCCATATTTCTCGTTTCAGTCAAATTCTTCAATATACCATAGACCCTCAATAGCTTCATATTGTCCTTGTGGCTCAAATATGGCATCACGCACAATGACAAATGCCAGACCATTCAATAAAGCACTCCTTTGGGAACACATATGATTACTTGCAGATAAAAATTCTCAAACGCCAAAGATGGACTTCTAAATGAAATTACTTAAAAAGTTATTATTAATAAAACAACCTCCTATTATTATATTACATAATATATATAAAGAGATTTCTGTACAAAATCTGCTTAAATGAGACTCCCCACAAATAAAGGAATTTTTTTTTATTTGCACCGGGTGTCCGAGTCTCTTTGAGCACCCGACTAATCCCGGGGGTGCATAGGCCCTCGGCAAGGAATTTCCCGCAAGTGCACAATAAAGGAAATTCTTTATGGTATAGTACGTAACATGTGCAGATCACATAGGATTGGGGAAACATAGAATGTTCTAGAATAAATCTGTGCCAACCATATAAAAAATTAGGCGAAACGAAGTCAATACAACAGTACCCCTTCCAAGTTCACCAGCATTTATTACATTTTAAAGATAAATAAGTATCTGCAAAATGCGAGACAGTTCAAAATAGTAACATGAAGTTCTAACTTTAAATATGTCAAGTTCCAAAGGCCAGAGAAGGAACGTACTCAAGAATTACTTGGCGTAGAACTCCCGGAAGGACACCATCTCTTATAGGGGCAGTCTGCAATTCAAATGTAACTGTAGATTCGTCGTCTGTTTGGCTAGCCTTGTGAGAATTGCCATTAACATACTGCAACAAAATTTAAGTAATTTCTGTATGATAAAACATGATAGACTTTGTAAAAGTTGTACACTATTCGCATACAGTTAAAGCAAAATGATAAGACAAGAGGTGTGTTTGAGATGGAGAGATGTTTTCCATTTCTCTCAAGTTTGGCTGATGAAAATATTATACACTAGATTACAATTCTAAAATACAATTTTTTATCTCATTACATAATAAGTGAGCATGATAAGCTTTTCACATATAGTTAAGATCATCCTGCATTCACTTTGTAAAGGAGAAGGCGGAATGTCGTCACTGAGGATTTACCTTATCCTAAGCAAAATAATAGTAATGCATTACTTGGATAGATTGATTAGTAATTGCTGCAACTCCTGCTAGATAGAAGTTGATATGCCTTCATCGTATATGTTGTGTCCATTTTAAAGTAAAGCTTAACAATTTTTCAACTTGACCAGTAAAAAGGCTTTTTCTTTTGACATCAGCACTAAGATGGTGTTGTATCATGTACATCCAAAAATCAAAAGTATAGCTCCTTCTTTCTAACAGAGGAAAGAACCTACAAAATCAATCAGGGTGATTCAGTCTCATGTAAATATTACTTCCTACACCAAATAGACAGGAGAACTATATAAGTGGTCTTGACCTTCAGCATGGACTTGGTACATCTTCGAAACTCAAAAGCACCTTGAGTTTCTTTCTTTCCAGATGGACCACTAATTGCATGATTGTGTTCCATATTTTCTTCAAGCTTTACTCAAACTTATATAGCCCTCATGATCTTTCTTCTATAGTCCCAATAAACTTACAATTCGGGAGTAGGTCCGGCACAGTCCAAGTCATTCCACTGTGCCTCCAGAAGAAAAGCTTAGCACTTTTTGATCAGTACAATTTAAGTTTAAACAACTGTTACCTTATCAAAAATAACTTTCATTAATTGCTAGAACACCAGCAATAAGATGGCGCTTGTCCAAACTAAATTTCCATACACAGTCAATAACCTTCCGTGATTGACTAAATTAAAATTTTTCAAGCTACGTTCATCCTGTACAACTAGAAGAAAAGCCCACCACTATAGATCTTTTCTTCTCATAGAAAGGTTTCAATCTAATCACTATATTCGCTGATGAATTGTTTATGTATGGCTGAAAGATGCAACAAAATCAGGTTGCATAAGTACAACAGTGAGTACTCTAAATCTAGTATAAAATTCAAATTTTATAAATCACCCCCAACAGAAACAGTGGCTGTCTTAACAAAACCAGTTGTTCCCTTCAATAAATGAAATCTCTAATAAAACAGCTACAACTTTGCAGTCTTTTCCTTTCCCTTTCTTAAGCACTAAAAAATACGCATAAGCTCAATTAGCTGAAACTCAACTTCCCAGAAAAAACATCAATGAACTAGTAATTGGTACACCTTTAACAAGATCAAATTAGAGATAAGTGCCAGTAATTCCTAATAAAATAAACTAAACCAAAATAGTTTGGTCCTCTGAAACCTAGCCATGATAAAGGTTATATGGAATAAGAAAAATTCCAGTTCTTCTAACTGCAGCATAAAACGTTAACAAAAAGGGACTAGGTCAACCTAATAACAGTTTGGTAATGACATTTTCACCTTGTGGCAAACAACAAAAAGATTTGTCAAACAACCCTCTAAGATCTGATCGCCATTGTTTGACAACAGGAGCTCATTGACAGAAGGTGGCCTCAGCTTCTCCAATTGTTTCCTTTGCCTACCTATAACGAAAACAACAAATTCCATTACCAAGAAAGATTGTGTCAACTAAGTTCATCTCTTCCCTATATCCTCAAATCAGATACTAAAGCGAAATCACCATCTCTTTCTCTTTTTTTTTTACCCCTCCCTAGGAGCTCCCACCCTTTTTGCTTCCTTGGTGACTCAAACTCACAACCTTAGGGTTGGAAGTGAGGGGTGCTTACCATCCGAGCACCTCCCTCTTGTCAAGCAAAATCGCCATTCATTAGTATCAAGAGGAAATTCCATGAGTATATCACGGTTAAAAGCAAAGCAACCAGTTGTTTCATGCATAATTACCTAACCCAGTCTGCATATTTGGCATTAGCTACGTGCCTACCACGACCTACAACTGCCAAATGTGCTGCATTTTCATGGATACCAAAGAGTGGAGGAGCATACGAACCAACATGGACATATACATCAAAAGCTGTAGAAAACTTTTCCTCGTCTCCCTCAAGTTCCTCCAAACTATCAACATTTCCACTCACAAGACATGTAATGGCCAATTCCTCCCCACTTCTTCTTTTCTTCAATACAAAGGGCAGAGCTTTTCTCATTGAATCATCTACAAGAGATTGAACCAATGAATCCCACATGGTTGGTTTTGTTGATACTAAGGGAAAAGGGACTCTACATGTTTCTGAATTGAATAAAAGTTCTGGGTTAGAATTCAAGAGAATTCTTAGAGAATTGGAGAGTCTGCTCATATGCCGTTCCCAAAATAACAGCAGTGAGCCACCATTGTGAGTCCTAGTTGTTGTATATGCACCTGAAATGGAAAAAAAAACCATTTATTTGTTGAAATAGTTCAAAAACCAAGATTCCTATGTGGGGAACTTTTTTCTTAAAGCTACAGTAGAATTCAAAAGAAGGTAAAATACCTTGGTGGGCTTCAAGTAAGGTTGTTACAGATGGGTTTTCAGCCAAATTTGGAATCAAGCCATTTTTGAAGAGAAATCTGCAGTAGTTGCTGCTTGTCATCGTCGCCCGAAACAAGAAGGCGAATGACCTATTTCTAAATAAGCTTTATATGGAAAAAAAATAAGCTTCTTCCAAACGATGAAAAAAGTCCTTACAAACACAGAGTACCCAATTTTAAATCTAATCACAGTGACTAAAATTCCTACGTGAAAAACTCAATACACAAAAATAACGAGAAGAAAAAATGCATACATAAACATAAATAATATATATAGCGGAAAATTGTCCAAAATATCCTTGAAGTATTAAAAATAATATAAAAAAACATTTTTCATCCACCTAGTTGCTTAAAATGTTCTTCTTCTTTGGGGCCAAAAATGTCTTCTCTTTAACAAATTATTTTTTAAAATAATTATTTTAAACACGCGATGATCATTTATTAGTCAAAATTTATTTATTTAAAATTAATTATAAATAAAGATCGACCTACCCAACTTATCTAAGTCCGACCCATAATGCAAATCCACCCAAAATAACACCCTAACCCAATAAACTAAAACATACCGTTGGTCGGGTTAGGGTATGTTTTTAGATCGCCGGAGTACTCATTAATTTTCCCCAACCCCTCTTGAAGAGGAGAGAGATAAGAAAGGAATCATCGAACTAATGATAAAAGAGGGTCATTAGCTCCAAGAAAGAAGTGTTACCAAATTCAAAACAAGTTATAAAACACCAAGATTTTAGAATACTCTATTCTTTTTCAAGAAAATCAAAAGCTAGTTTGAAGTTGTACAATTTATATGGTGAAGCTTCATTTCTTCTCTTCTTCCATCAACTTGGAAAGCTCATACTTTTTCTTGTGATCGGTTGAACAAAATCAAGGAATTTCATAGAAAAAGTCCCCATCTTATCTTTTATTTGAATCATAAACAAATACTTCATTTTGACAGGGTTTTCAAGATTCTATATTTAACTCCCAAAATCAAGGAACAACCATTGAATTCCTGCACATACCACAAAATTAAAAGTAACTACATCAAGAATAATTTTTCAACAAAAATTCTTAGTACACAGAATGAAAAATGGTCATAAAACAAGGAAATAATGATTACCCAGATGGGAAATGGCAAAATTTTTAATTTGTCAAGTTAGGGTATTATTTTGGGGTGGATTTGGATTATCGGTCGGATTTAAATAAGTTGGACGGGTTGATCTTTATTTATAATTAATTTTAAATAAATAAATTTTGACCAATAGATGACCGTCACGTATTTAAAATAATTATTTAAATTATTTCATAAATAATCTGTTAAAAAGGACATTTTTGGCCCCCAAGGTGGATAGAAAGGGCATTTTAGGCCCAAAAGATAAATAGAGGGATTTTTTGTGCCATTTTCAAAATTCAAGGATGTTTTAGGCCCTTTTCCGTATATAGAGAGATAAAGATTAATAGATATATGTAGAGAGAAATGTACTAGTAAACAGCAAGTCAAGGAAATGGGCAATCGTATCACGTACCCATATATACGTATATATTTTGTGTGTGTATATAGAGATCTGATTGAGATAAAGATGAATGGTGAACATACGCTCCCATAGAGAGATAGTACATATGCGTGAGAATTGTTTTAGTTTTTTTAAGAAATTTTTGTTTTTTGACTTGTATGGATTGGAGATACACTAGCTTGTTTTCTTATTTGATTTTGT
Source organism: Solanum rostratum (assembly GCA_029948455.1). Taxonomy (NCBI): domain Eukaryota; kingdom Viridiplantae; phylum Streptophyta; class Magnoliopsida; order Solanales; family Solanaceae; genus Solanum; species Solanum rostratum. The sequence continues at coordinate 27,116,540 of CM057053.1, forward strand.
ATATTTTTATTAACAAATACATTCAATGGATAAAGCAAATCACTTGAACTCTTTCTGCAACATTGTATCAACCTTTATCAAGGTTCCTTGAAAAAGTTATGATAACAAAGTATATGAAAATCCTGCTTCTTTGCACTTTAAAAATTCTCCATAGTTCTCATACAAATTATGGGAGCGATCCTACCGTAGCATTAAGATAACATAATATTCATGAGTTGCAGTAGCTATCTCTTCTTGTTTTTTAATAAATATTAATTGATGCCTTATGAAAAGCAATAAAACATAGTAGGACTACCATATCCAGTGAATTCTCTTCTTTCCATCTGATGTTGGTGTGCTTCCTGCAATTTCAACCCCAAAAACATATTATCAATATAAAGAATAAAAACTTCAAAAATACTTTCTAATATAAGGATTAATACCTAAAATTTCTCAAGGACTTTGCCCTTCTCTTTGTAAGGATTGACAAGCACCCCACCATCACATACAAAATGAGGGTTTCCTTTGGCAAGAGTGGTCTTTATAGTTTCTGGATAAACAAATGTAACAAAATCAAGCATTCGCTTTTGCAGGTATTGAATCCTCACATCTTAAACAGGCCCATTGATGTTGCTCAACCTAACAACTCAAAGGAAGCAGAGGCATCATCATCAGCATAATAACCCAACAGAGAGGCTGGGGTCAAATTCCACAGGAAATCGTAGTTCAAGATAGAAGTGGTTTGTTGGACTAAGAAATTGTAGAATCTGGGAGATTACAATAATTGAAAGCAAGAATCAACCTATACGATATCTAATTAACAATTTAATCAGCAAATAAGAGAAGATGGTGGGATGTGCAAATATGGAAATCAATCTACCAATTGGGTCTAAATATTTGACTAAAAGAGTTGATAATGAGTGAATATGCTAGGTTGCTTGTATCACATGTTCAGCTGTGAAACACAAGTATTTCATATGATTCAATTACAAAATAATATGCAGACCGTCGAGAACACGCTTAGATTAAAAAAGTCTCAGCAAAATCCCTAACACCTTGGCCATAGAGTCCATCATTATAGACTTCAATTGAAACACCAAGAGGTTTCCAACCATTATATCAATTCCACACTCTAATCATTCCGGCTAAGGCAACAATTAGTAATCTAATGTAAACATCAAGTTTGTAACCTTGAAATTATAGATTATACATAGGAATGGATATAAATTCACTCAAATCAATTGCAAATAAGCCAAAATATCAAGGACCAAATAAATAAATCAAAAACCCATATCAATAGCAGACCCCAACATCACGCATACTAGAAATTAGAGATTTAATACCGAATATAGTAGTTGCAGTCATGGGTAACAAGATTGGATAGAGAATAGTTGATTATCACCGGCCAATCTACTCCAATTTTGCTTCTCGAAGCTTGAGAACCTTATCAACCCTTGTATTCTAAAGAAGGAAAGTTCTATGTACTACTCTCTCTGTAAAAACTATGAAGAATGATATGTTCTGATATGATATGTACAATGTCCTTTCTAATTTTCTTATATAGTCTGTGCAAATATGTGAGAGTTTGTACTGCGAATTATCATTCAGCGGTCAAGGTCGACCATCGTCGAGCACTTCAGCGATACGCCAAATATGCACTTGATCGCTTTCCTCTGCATCTTCGTAAGTCTTTCTCTTCTGCAACATTAGGCGATGGTTCTTCACTACGCCTATTCAATTTAGAGATCCGTCGAAGTTCTTATCACATCGCCTTCTTGTTAAGGTTTTAGGGCTTTGAGTACTGCAACTTTCGGCGGTCTCTTGAGTCATTCAGCAGTGTGCCGAATATGTTTTGTGATATTGATTCTGACCGCATTCCTGACTTGGGCTTGGACCTTGGTTGCTGCAATGTTACGTGGTCTCTCTGAGTGTTCGACAGATCATTGATTGTGTAGGCGATACCGCCATTCTGCAGTTTTGCTCCCTTTCCAAGATTTTGGCAAGTATCATCCATTTGTGCACTTTTAATCCTATTTCCTAACATAACACATGCATATTCTTTAGAGATTGGAAATAATAGCAAACTAAAAATAATGTTTCTTAGCAAGCTAGCCCCAAATGAGTCCAAAATATGGACTCATCAACACCCCTAACTTAAGCTTTTGCTTGCCCTCAAGCAAATCAAACATTAATCCATCCAATTTCAGAGCTCACAAACAAGGCCACAGGGAGCAAAACATTCATTTCCACCTTTTTCATCCCTTTTCGAACGTCCATAAGCCACTTATATGACTTTGTATCCTCGAGAGATGACTAAGGAGTAATCAAAACACGGTTATGCTCACAATTGCTCATGTAGTTGTTGATCACTGCCTAAAGGCATCACCATTTGCCCTTACGCCAAAGAGGATCCTGAACACATATGATTATGACATTATTTTCAAAGGATCTCTTCAACTCTCACTCTCCCAATTGAGAAATAGCATGTAATCTTCAACCATAGGCTTCCCCTTATTCTCAATCGGAGTTCGCTTGACTTTCTTCCTGACTAAGATCCCAAAGGACTTTGTTAGGACTGTAATGTAGGGTTAAGGTTAGGTAGGATAGCATATGGACAATAGTGACTCATTCCTCCTTAAACTCTACATGTTCTTTTCAGGTTCAAAGGTTTTTTTGGTCCTCTTCTATTCTTCTCCTTTTAACATCTCTTTTTCTTTTGATTTACCATCCTAAGTGTCTCCACTCTTTGCACTCTTTTTAAGAATTTTCGGAGGGTCCATAATTTCAAACACTTTTTTCAACTTTTTCTCAAGAAAATATTTTTGCAATTTCCCTGGTTTATTTCATTTCTAGGACTCCCCACTTTTCTTTGTTTCATTTGTTTCTGATTTTTATGAGAGACACCCCCTTCTTTTGACTAACACACCCAACTTAGCCTTTGGCTACCATTTAGTTCATTTTGTAACACCCCACATCTTACATGTACTAGTCCAACGCAGATGAAACATGATATGGCAGGGCCAAATCCGCACATACTTTTAAAAGTGCGTGAATTTTAGATTAAAGGGTTATATGTACGTCTAACGCTTAAGATGACCGAGTGTAATAATTTTCAAGTCAAGTTAAGGAGAGTGTGACCTTAAATGAAGTAAAATAATTGAGGTGCTTGTGGGACTTAGGAAGCTAGTAGGTGAGTCACCTACGTGCTTAGCTTAAATAAGCTCGGTAAACGGAGACAAGGCCCAATACCGAATTTGTTCAAGTCCGATAAAGAATAAACCCCGAGTTAAGGATGTCATCTGGGCCCATGGTTTAACATCATAAAAGGACAACATTTGCAGCCCAAGATGGATAGGAAAAGGGCCAAATTACAATTACAATCCAATTCAAAACTAAGGCCCAAACTAAGTGGGCTTAAGGGAGAAATATTTGCAACAAAGCCCATCCCATTTGAAGCCCAATAAGGCCCAAATGAAAAGGCCAAGCTGCTGCCCCATAACCTTAATAAAATAAGGCTAAAAACCCAAAAGAAAGTCGGCCAAAAGTGGCCTATGAAAGGGAGCAACAAGCAGCAACTTTTAGTCATTTTCTCAAGCCAAAACTTCAGATTTCTCTCTAAGTTTCTTCTTGCTCTCTCCTCATTTTCTAAAGCAGCCAAGACACACTTCTAGGGTTCTTGAAGAGAACCTAATCCTTGAGGACTAAGGTAAATAAAAATACCTATGGTTTGGTGTAATTTTTCTATGAAAAACATGAAGAGTATGTTGGTTGTATTGTGCAGGAAATTTGGGACAGCATGTGTTCCAAATATTGTGGTTCACTTTTCTTGTTAAATAAGAGACTTTTATTTTGTTGGTTGGCTGAGTTATGAAGTAATATGTATGTTTTTAACATGTCTTGGGTCTGTAATGATGTAAGAAGGCTGCTGGACTACTTTTATCTTCCGCACAAATAAGTTCTTAAATGATGTCTTAATTCCGCTCATTAGTAAGAATTCGTGGACTGTTTTTGGAATTGTTGTCTCATGTTTTCCATCTACTTAGGGACTGTTTTTGGACTTTTTTAGGACTGTAATTGTGTGTAAATATGTTGAGGACAGTTTGGTTGAGGTTGAAACGGATTTGGAATGGTTGACGTCGAAATGTAGCGGAAGGACGCAATGTTGCGTTGTCTACTTGCGTGTTGTATAGAGTTGTTGTATGTTGTACTGTATGAGTTGTTGTAATGCTGTTATGGGACTAAAAATAGCTGGATATGACATGTATATGGGAATGTGTATTAGAAAATAGGATTAGGAGTGGAAATGTTGAAAAAATACTCTTTGGGTGCTAATTCCGAGCTTGCTGCCCGGATACTATTTTTGGGTGAAATTGGATTACTAAGATGTACTTACTAGCTTCTAACACTAGTTTTATCACCTAATATATTGTAGATAAGTGTTTGGAGGAAAAGGATACTACTCCGCGGTAATAACGGCATAGTACAGCGAGGTATGTAAGGCAACTTGATTTCCTATTACTTGGCATGAAATCTATAATCTTCCTTAGCACATAAAGGCACGTACAAACTCCGACATGGCTGCTAACCGTGTCCCCACTCTTTACCATGTTCATATGTACCCATACATAGTCATTGTCAACCGCATATGTACTTGAATACCAAATATACATGAGTTTCTTTTACCAAGCAAAGTCCATGAGTTGTCTAATCTCTGATACGATTCATTAGTTATGTATCTCTCATTTCATTGTGGTATTATCTTGTATGGTTGTTCATATGTCATATGTCTATATTCCCACAGTTCTAAAGGTTATGACCACCAAAAGAACCATCTCAAAGTAAATAAAAGATAACTTACAGTTGCTTATAAATGGGTGGTAGCCCGAGGGGTGGAAGAATCACCTAGCCAGGGTCGATCTCATTTACGGGTGGTAGCCCGAGGGGTGAAGGAATCACCTAGCCAGGGTCGATCCCATTATAGATTTACCACTGATCAGCTGGTCATTTACATGATATATTGTGCACAGATTATACAGTAAAGAAAGATACAGTAATAAAAAAAAGACATAAAGTACACGACTCCACAGTATGACTAAAGGTGGTCTTTTCATCCTTACACACCAGTGTGTGATTTCATTTGAGTTCTTATTGCATATACAGTATTTCCTGCCTTACATATTCAGTACATTATCTCGTACTGACGTCCCTTATGGGGGACTTGCATTTCATGCTGCAGGTACAGGAGCTACTAGATCTCCCCGGTAAGAGTACAGGACTTTAAGCTGCTATTACTAAGCTCCAGGTTGCTTCGGGGCTTATGTGTTTAGAACTTGTATTTTGTATTGTATAGTTGGCCATGAGGCGGGGCCTGTCCCGACCCATATGGATATTGTTCTTACTTAGAGGCTTTGTAGACTATGTAAATTAAAGTGTGGTCAAATAGTGTATTATAGACATCGTGGCTCCAACGGCCTAGTCTTATGCATTTACGTTTGGTTTGTTAGTACAATTTACTTTCTTTTGACAGCATACTGAGTATGGAAACCTCTTAAATGTCCATAGCAGGGGTATAGTCATATGTTGGTTCTCCCGAGCCTTGTCGGCAACGGGTGCCAGTCCGCCTTAATGGGGCTTAGGGCGTGACACATTTCAAGCTCAAGGAGGGATCGGTAAAGAACAAGAAGAAATTGTCTTTCACAAATATGAGTCAAGGTTATATGGTTACCAAAGAAAGGATCAAGGTGATGTGTTATCAAAATACAACACTTTTGATACTTAAAACTTGGAATTTTGTGTGTTCTAAATGCGATGTTAGTAGATTTGATGTGTTTTTATTTGTTTTGCAGAATTACAGGGTTGGCACAATTTTTGGGCTAAGTGTGCAGATGTTGCTGAAGCAGAGGTTTCAGGAGACTTTTTACGGGCCATAGATCTGGCTTTGTGTAAAATTCAAGTGAAGGTTGATTTTCTGAAGTTAAGTCTACGAACATACAGACAAGCCATGGAAGATTATACGAGCCATAGACTTGGTGTCGTGCCCTAAGGATAAGAAAGTGGGGAGTTCCTAAAAAGTCATTAGACAAAATCCCTTGTGGGTCGTAAAACTTTATACGGACTGTAGAAGGGTGTTGTAGAAGTCAGCCCCAGATTTCAAGAAGCAATCCATGAAAGCTCGACTACGGGTCGTAAAACATTATATGGCCCGTAGAAGCTACCGTAGAGTCTACCGACCTAGTTCTCCTAATTCCTTTTTACACTTGTAAAAACTTTACTTTGTCTTTTAATTCAATCTTGTGATTCTTGGTGAAGAGTTTGGATTTCTTGTGCTTAATTCTCTTGTGTAAGTACTCAATTATGTTATTCAAATTCATAAGTCTTGTATCTACACTGATCATGAGTAGATAAATCCACAACTAGAGTTATGGGAACCATGAAAAACTAACAAGGTAAAATCGAATAAACTGTAATTCTTGAAAAGTGTGCATGCTTGTATTAATTAATTATCTTCGTATTGAATGCTTTTTAACGGTGGCCACGTTAGAACTCGCCTAGTATTACTAACTGGATCAAGGTAGTAATAAATAGGAAAAGAGATTAATTAATAGATTCGATTGATGTTTCTCATCTAATCAACCAAACTGGGCCAAGGAGAGGTTGTACTGGAGCAATACATAAAGGTTAGTAATGTCATACTGCGGTGATGGACCAAATCACGTAGTGAAATTTTCTCTCCTAGGCTAAAGGGTTTAGTGAACTTAACTTATTGTTCTACATGTTGCGACAGAAAAGAATTCGATTATCTGGTAATATCAAGTTAGGGAATCATGGGGAACACAATACCCTAGTTTCTCTTCATACTTGTTTAACACTTGTCTTAGTTTAGGATTACTTTTTAGGGCAATGACTCCTTCTTAAAAGTGTTCTTAAGACCTAAGAGTAGGGTGGAAGGGGGGGGGGGAAGTTGTTACAAACCCTCCCCCCTCCTTTGAGGAGATAAGTTGGTTAATCAACCTGAATTACCTTGAATTCTTCTAAGTCTACCATATTCCCTGTGGGATCAGCTCTTAACTTTTGTTAGGTTATATATCTTGACAATGACCACTTTAGCCTAAAAAGGAGGTGTAGCTAGGGAAACATCAAGATTTTGGCGCCGTTGCCAGGGAGTACGACTAGACTTGTTTAATTCGAGTAATTCGAAAATTAATCCTTATTTTTCTCATTTTACATTTTTTGTTGTTTTTTTCTATTTTAGGGTATAGTTGTAGTCTATGCCCAATACGTGAAGTCGATACATTCCCTTGACTCCGTTTGACCCAGAGATCCAGAGGAGACTAAGAAGGACGACCCAAGATAATGCGAACAATGCGGTGAATGCAGCTCTGAACTAAAATGAGAATGAGAATGCAAATAATGACAACACACCTCAAGAGGCTGAACTAAAATGAGAATGAGAATGCAAATAATGACAACGCACCTCCTCTTGAGGACATTGTAATGCTCGATAAAATTACAAAAATGCCCCTAGAGGGAGGGTATGCGCGTAACGCATCTTTCAGTGCTCGTGTGGCAAATCCAAGGCTGGATTTTTAACCAGCATAAAAAATTAAGTGGGAAAATGGTCTCGGTTGATTTTTAGAGCGACCTGATCAAAAGAATTTCTGTATCTATAGCGCAAAACAGTGTTGGTGCACAACAGGAGCGCGTCACACCTCCATTGCAGACCAACACATATATTTTTCTGAAAATTTTTGATGGCATTGAGAAAACTCGTTCTGAAACTTTTTCTAAAAATACACTGTGCGCGACTAGTCCACGTCGCGGACTGGGTCTTTTCCGAGTTAAAAATTCATAAATTGTTTCGAGAGGCATTCCGGTCGATTCCCCACCCCTCCTAAACTCCACACATGGTCTAATAAGGTCATTTTGACGTAAAAAGGGTCTAAAACCCCCCATTATAAGTCTATTCTAATATCCTAAGAAGGCTAGGGCTTGAGGAAAGAGGAGAATAGCTTGAGATTGACAAAATCGAGAAGAAATCTTGACGTGATAGATTGATAGCTGCATCCTGGTTTTAAGACTAAACTAAAAGCATGAGATTGTTCTCTCATGTGCCTAATAGATAGTCATAGATGAGTTGATGGTTCAAGAGTCTACATACATGAACACTTGATAGTTTTTCTTAAAATTTTAGTTGACATTACATGTTTTTATATGTTGATGATCATCATACTATTTGCCTTCTTAAATTGAACATTTTCATGAGAATTTGCATAACACTACATGACTAATTTGAAAATCATGCGTATGAATTTAAGAAGTGAGTCTAGAGCCTTGAGTTGAGATTGTTGATTATGATCAGAGAATGATGATGAGTTAATATAATTTGATTGTCTTATGAGTTTCTATAAATGAACTCTACCGATATGTCTATTCGATTACTTCTTAATGATTAATCTAAATATTGAGTCATTGATGAGATTGATTGATGAAAGGGTTAAAGTCCTAATGAGATTGATTGATGAAAGGGTTAAAGTCCCCATGAGATTGATTGACGAAAGAGTTAGAGTCCCTATGAGTTGAATGATGACAAGGTTCGAGTCCCTATCAATTACTGATCGTTGATGGGGTTTGAGTCCCTATGAGATTAGTTGAGATGGAGGTTTTATGAGCATTGAGTCATCGGAGGAGTATCGAGCATCGAAAGAGGGAGAGTTAGTCCGATTCGAACTCGTCAAACTATGTCACCAAACGTAGGTGAGGCTTAGGACCATCACATATATTATGGTTCCCTCAAGAGTAACAGTTCCTGAAACAATAGCAGACTTATTGATGATTGACTCCATATTGGGTGAGCTGATATGGTTTTGGAGCGTTCCCTACCTGGCAAGTTTGGAATGGCTATGGCAACAGTGAGATTGTTGTACATTCACTGGCTCATAATGATTATTGTCAGATAAGAGAAATTCCCATAAATTTCCTCTCTTGAGTACTCTGAGTTGAGATGAGATAAGAGGAGGTGAGCTCCTTTGAGATAAATCTAAGATGATTGATGAGTTTGAGTTATTGATGGGTCACTCGTCTACTCGTTATTCTTGCATAGATAGACATTTGACGATTTGATGTTATTTGATGATTACTTTGAATTGGTATTGTTTCTATATTATTCTACCTGTTTCTGTTTCACTCAGCTATTTTACATACCAGTACATTCCAAGTACTAATGTCCCTGTTGGACTGCATCGGGTTATGATGTAGAGGCAGGTACTAGAGATCGTCAACAAGCGCTCCATAGAAGATCTGAGATTCGCAGCTGATTTGGTGAGCCTCCCCTACTCCGGAGGACCCACCATGATTATTTCATCTTGCTTTAGAGTTAGACTTTGGACTATTCTTTTATTTTTATTTGGGTAGCCATGGGTCTGTCATTGGCACCACATGATTAGTGATAGAGGCTTCATAGACGATGGTTGAGCATTGATGTTAAGATTGTTGTCACGACCCAGGGCTAGGGCCTAGATGTGACACGGCGAATGAGATCTCAAGAGTGCCCAAACAAGCCTCAAGTATTAATATCCACATCATTGGTTCAAGAAAACATTCAAATAGTAACACATAGTTCTAAGGGACGAGGGAAATTGGACTCACGCTATGGGGGCAAAACGGGGAATTTGGGACTTTCCACACTAATACCCATAAACATATAATCAAAGTACGAAATTTCCATAAATACATTCATAGGGATGCGTAAACTAAATATTTTGTATAGTATAAAGACTTTAAGGAGTCTACATGATGTCCAACAATACCTCTAATCAAACGGAATGGGTGGGTGGGGGGGACAAGTTCCAGGCTCACCCTCAAATAAGGAAGAACATTCTGAAATAGCATAAGGAAAGGCAGTTGGCTCATCCTTGGAAGATGGGACTCACCACAGTGTACTTCTGGATCGGGCTATTCGTCAATCAGTTGGTAATCAAAGTGCTCGACCCCTACATGGTAGAGTCATATAGGCATAGAGTATGCGTTAGCACGTTTGAATGTACTAAGTCTACGGGCATGCAATGCATATGACTTACAAACCTGCATTTCAATGTTAGATGACAAGGGCACATAATATAGAAAGTATCATATAACCATTGAAAGTGTATACAAGATGCCATGAAATTTATGATGCATGAAATACGACAATGCTCATATATAGTGGGGATGGACTATAACCGACAAATCAAATCCATGCGAGCTATTACATGAATTAGTACGATTGGGACCTTCCTCCAGTAGGGAGAAGATTACTTGCCAAAGGTAATCAACATCACACCTTATGGAACTCACCATTTTGGTGGATGGTTACCTTCCTTACTGGCCCACCATTTTGAAAGGATTTTTCAGTTTTTTTACAGAATGTATATCAGAATCATAAACGAATAACCATTCCTTATGACCTGGTTATTTCGGTAATGGCTAACATTCCTATATTGGCACATAGTTCAAGGAAATGGAGAGGGCCCTTAGGGATAGCCCTAACGCCCCCAATCCATCGGTGCTAAGTCAACAACATCCCACATAAATACTTATACATATACGTGCTTTCAAGGGATACAATTTTCATTACAAAATAGTTCAATGCACATTTAGGCTCAAATGTCAAATTATAAATCATAATCATGATGCTCATGCAAGGTATGACTCATTCACATATACGAGATGGTGCAAGCACCCAAGATGTTCAAAGAGCTATAATCATAAGACATGTATGTGATCACATTCTTGTCATAACCAATGCCTAATCAAAATCATATCATAATTGTTTCATAAAACATAATTGGGCTTAACCCACTTCATAATTTCCATATAAACTAATGTTCATGAATGCAAATGCAATGCATGATATGAAAATAGCATGGGTAATTCAGATTCAATCTAAATTCAGCAAAATAAAATGAAATTGAGGAAATCCATAATTAAATCCACATGTAAATCATATTATAGATCACCCATACATAAATCAAACTTTAAAAGGGGACATGCATGTTCATAACTTCATATCTCAATGTAAATCATCATAATAGTGATCAAGGTGAATTGAAATCATAGGTAGAAATACAACCCATACATCAATTGGATTTAATAAAATCAAACAATGAAAACCCATATTGAAAGTAGACTAAAATTCATGAAATCAATTGAAAGATTTTTGGGTCTTCTTGGTTGAAAGGGACCAAGAATCAATCCCACATACCTTAGTTGATGAGCTGACTTTGAGAAAGGACTTAGCTTGAATTGGACTTCAATTGAATCCTAGCCTTGAACCTTGAAAGGGGAGAGTAGAGAGGAAATGAGAGGTGATCTTATGAGGGGTAGAAGGTTTTAGGAAAATGAATTAAGAGGGGAGGGGTATCAGCTGAATTAGGGGTTTAGGATAGGTAAAAGGTCAAATTCATAATTGAAATAAATCAAAATTACATAAACGCCATTAATGAAACGGGTAGAACTGGAACCGTCAGGTCCACACAGTTCATTACACGATCCGTGAGACGTCACACGGACCGTGAACAGTGGCCGTGAACCATTACTTAGAAATTTCGCAGAGGGAATTTATTCAAAACTAAAGGGTACAACACGGATGACTACACGGTTCGTGTGACTCCACACGGGCTGTGACATCAACCGTGTGATAGTACTTGAAATAATTCTGCACGACAAAGTTATGAGATGGTACTTCCATACTTAGAAAAAATTTACGTAGTGAGTACCACGGAGGGCCACATGGTCCGTGACACATCACACGAACCGTGTGAGTGGCCGTGTGCCCTCACTTGGTTAAAAAAATCTCTTCCGTCTCAAAGTTACCCCTACCGTGAACTGGACCAAGTGTCCCTTCACGGGAGGCCACATGGTCCGTATGGCTTTACACGGCCCGTGTGGCCTATCCATGGAGCGATGCCTGGCAGTTCGCTTGAGACAAATTTCAAGAGATTTGGTAATGCCATGAGGTTCTTTACATAGGAAAAGGGCTTGGTAAGAGATGAGTAGGGGCTAATATTATGGGATAGGCATGTGTTTTGGATTAACTATTATCTGTAAGAGTGTGTAGCCTGATTATACTAAGATATGTTGGTTATGAGGGTGGTTTTAGAATAAGTGTCGTGCTGTGTCCGGGTTTTTGTATAGACATGACCCTATGGGATTGGATTATATGGTATACCTATATTATGACTAAGATTAACATTGCCTATGTTTACTTTGGGCACTTGGGGTTGATGAGGTTATGGTGTACTTTGCCTTAGTTGGGCAGGAGTCTCCGATGATTTGTGATGTATACACTCCAATGTACTGTTGAAAGTTGTTATGCACTGGTTCATTCTATCTAATGCTGAGCTATCTGTTGTATCTGAGAGAGGTATTAGTTTCGATTGTATGGTTTTGACTAAGATTTAAGGATACCTAAGGTGTAAGTGTTGTCGCCTACGTTCACTCTTGGTATAACATTATTGTCATCTCCTTCGTTCACTCTAGGAACGATATGGCTTTGGAGTTCCAAATCTGGATAGACCGGTTTAGTGAGTGACTATTTTGATATCACAGGTCCTAGATGATGCTCCCCATTGACTTTGAGTGCAAGTGGCCACATCTGAGTATCTGAGTCCCCGGGTTACACACTTGGGGGTCCGAGTTCCAGTGGTCACGACTAAGATGTCGGGATTCAAATGATGATTTCTAGGTCTGAGCACCTGCTGATGTTCTGGAATACGGACCCCACTAGCTACATTTTGGGTTTAAGACACTTCTATTTATTCAAAGAGCTATGTCATACTCATTTCTTTGGGTCGAGACCCTATGATTGTGCTTGGGGGATTCTTTCTCCCATGGAGGATATATCTCACTGTTATGAATTTTGTCTTATTGTGTTAGGTTTCTTTCTCCCATGGGCAATACATCCCATTGTTATGTTATTGTCAGACCCTCCGGCCTTGGATGACTTCCTTGATCGGAGCCCAAGTCGAGAGGACTAAGGGTGAGGCCCTGTGTGATATTAACTCCAAGATGGGCAGAGGACCCAATTGTTATGTGGTACTTTGGATTGAGTCCCAGCTAATGTCCCCTGGATTCACACACCTATACACTCCTTGATTGTGCATGGGTGTACCCTCAGGGCTTATGGGGGCTTAGGGGGCATTCCATTACACCGATATATAGCCAACCTGTGATCATGTGATATTCAGAGTTAGGTTCTATTGTGATTCGGTTGATCAGATTGTGCATGAGTATACATTTTCGGCTTATGGGGACCCAGTTTGTATATAAGCGTAGATATTCAGGCTTTGCGCCCACGTACATTCCTACGTCCTAGTTAAGGACAATTGTAGTATAGATCTACATAGCTTTGCCAGTCGATATCGTGGTTTATCACTTGGTTTGGTTTAGGTTATTATTGTTTATCACCTGGGTTCATTCAATTACCTTTTTTCATCTCCTTGGTTAGCTCTATTTTTGTTTGGGGGTTTCCCGACTTGTTATTTCCCTTATTTGAATTTCGATTTAGCTAGACCTACTATAGTTCTTTATTTTTGACTCTTCTAGATATTGGGTGCCTTTTTCTGGTACTCATTTCCTATATTTTTTGCATCTTCCCATGGTATAGGTCCAGGTACGGTCTATGATTGCTAATTTGGGGTATTTGGGAGTGCACATGAGACTTCTTTTGGGTGAGCACTGGCAATGTTGGCTTCGTCATAGTCTCCTTTATTTTGATGGTCGTCTTTTTCTTTCCGATGTTGGCCTTATACAATAGAATTATGTATTTGTAGGAGCACTCTTAGGTTTGTATATTATTATGGTTATTGATATATATATATGATGTGTCCTTCCATTTATTGTAGCTCAATATAGTTGACTTCTAGGTTTTGGGTGGATGTTGGTTATTTATGTTTCCATATTGGTTATAATTGTAAGTATAGAGTTGTAGGATAGGTGTCCTGGCGTTGGGAAATTGTCTTTCCTATAGGTGGGACCTAGCAAACACCATCATGACCTGGACCGGGTCAAGACAAAAGGTGTGGCTGATGAAATGGTGCAAGAAGAATCATGTAGCAAACTTTTGCACCGGCTTGTGAGCTATTGTATGACATGACCAAGATTAATCGAGCTTGGTAAACTATTTTTGTATCTTCTATTCACAGGGGCCCATCCAAAGAACAACTTGCTATAGATCAAGAGAGGGATGAAAACATTGCTAAAATGTTGACTCAGTCTGATCTTTTGACTAAGCACATAATGCGAGGAAACTAGAAGAGTGTTAATGTCATAGCTACTGCCCGTGATGTGGTTTATGATAATGTACCGTATGAAGGAAGATATAGTGAAGAGGTACATTATATGGGTAATCAGGTGATGGGTTCTCGACCGGCTTTTCCAAGGCCATCCGACAATCAAGATTGGAACAATGGAGCTGGATTGCGAGATAGAGCTCGCCCGGACCAACCTCAACCAAAGGTTATAGAGATTGCAATGGAGCTAGAGATAGGTACATTCTACCCCATGATAGGGTGAAAGTTGCTGTCTTGGGGTAAATTCAGAGAATTTTTAGACTAAGGACATGTTAACCCAAATCCTGAACAAAGTTGAGCCCTCCGATAAAGTTTGAATGAGATGAAATCTGATTTCTCACGACTAAGTTGAACCATAACTTTGCACTCAACCTCCATTAAGCACTTGGAGACTCAACTTGGTAATATCTCAGTCCATCTCAACCAAAGGCCAAAGAAAAATTTAGTGACACATTGCTAACCCAAAGAGTACTGACCAATAATGTTTGGCTATAATGACCCGTAGTGGAAAAGTTTTAGAAGGTGTTAGGCCTACACCTGTTGTTGAAAAAGGTAAAAAGAAGTATAAGAGGATGAAGGCGCAAATAGTGCTAACGATAATGATGATGTGATTATTAATAAAGGTGGTTAGACTCTCGATAGTCCTGAGAGTAATGAAAAAGAGAAAGTTGGAGCTGATACTGTGAATGCTAAAAGAGCATCACGAAGAAAGACAATTCAACTATAAAGTTAAAGGCTCCTCAGTTCAAGATCAATCCTCTATTCCCTCAAAGATTGAAGAAGAAAGATAAGGATACCAAATTTAAAAAATTCCTTTCCATATTCAATTCTCTGTCAATCAATGTCCCATTAGTTAAGGCAATAACTGATATGCCAGGGTATGCGAAGTTTATAAAAGAGTTACTGACCAAGAAATGGACCCTACTGGCCAAATTAGGCTAGGAGCATGTCTAGTGCGATTATATCATGGTTTGCAAATTCAACCACCAGAATTGGTTAATAGTTGACTCAATCAACACCCTCAAGAAACATGCTTTAGATGAGAATTTTTATAGTGTAGTTAGCTCTAGAACATCGAGTTTATTCTAGGAATATCCTTGTCAAAGAAGCTGAAATTGAAGGACCAGATCAACAACTTCGAGCAATTGCCTGATGATTCGATCAACACTACATAGGAGAGGTTCGCAAAGTGCCTGAGGAGTGTCCCTGACCACAGGATCGTGGATGATGCCTTGGTAGAAATCTTCTATCGAGCCCTGGATGAAAATAGCCAAGTTGTTGCTAAGACTATCATGGCAGGCTTATTTTTTAGACCGTCTTTTTTTGGTGATTGCTGAACGGTTAGAGAAAGTAGTCAAGACAAATCGTGCCTGGGGACGAGAGATAAATTAACAACTAAGAGATTGTTCTCAGTCAGTATTAGTTCCACGCATACAAAGATCACAAATTAGTATAAATATGGAGTTGTTGATAAAGTAGAGCCAAGAACGTGTCAATGCGGTAGCTCATCATCCTTCACGAGCACCCATCTACAAGGAGCCTTAATATGAGGAGGACACTTGCTTCGTCGCTAATTATATGGTGGATTTTCAGACCAACGCCCAAGGATCAAATCAGGACTATTGGCGCTAAGGTCAAGGAAGACAAGGTTAAAAGTTTAACAGGGATGGTTCTTTCAGAGACAACAATCAAAGAGGTTACTATGACAAGAAGAGGGGCTAGGACAGATATGCTTATTTGGACTTAGAGATGGTTATAGAAATGGTCCATATATGGCACCACATAATCGAGAGATGTTGGTAGCTGTCAAATTGAAGAGATGTTCGACAGACTATTGAAGAAGACTGACACTTAGGATGAGACCTTAAAGGGGATGAAAGATGACATCTCTAACATTAATACAAAAATCGAGTCTCATTCTATTTCTATCTAGCATCTGGAGCAACAGTTCAATCAGATGTCGACTCAATTAAACAAGTGTCAGAAAGTTACACATCCTCTAACATTAATATAAAAATCAAGTCTCATTCTATTTCTATCAAGCATCTGGAGCAACAGTTCAATCAGATGTCGACTCAATTAAACAAGTGTCAGAAAGTTACATTTCCCAGCAACAGAGTTCATAACCCAAAGAATGAGGGGTAGTATATGGCAGTGACTACACATGGTGGCAACAAACCATTGACCCTCTGATGCCAGTTGATGATGATGATGTTCTTGAGGAGATGGTTGAGAGCAAGGATCCAGAAACCGAAGATTGTGCCAAGGATGGGGTGCGTGATGTAGCAATGATGCCACAGAAGTTGAAACTCATTTTTAGACCCTCCTTTCTTTCACTGAGAGACTCGAAAAGAAGGAGGAGGAAGGTAAATTCCAGCACTTCATCTGTATGCTGAAGCCACTATCCATCAATATCCCTCTCATCGAGGCATTGGAGAAGATGCCTAGGTATGCAAAGTTCATGAATAACTTGGTCACCAAAAAGTGGATTGTGGGCCAGGAGCTCTCCCAAGAGCTTCATCATTAAACTGCGATAGAGACAAGGTCCTTAGTGTAGAAGAGAGAAGATCCCAGATCATTCACCATACCCTACACCATTAGAGATGTTACGTTTGTAAAGGCATTATGTGATCTAGGTGTGAGCATCAATCTAATGCCTCTTGTGGTGTTCAATAAACTAGTCTTGGGAGCCTTTACTCCAATGAATATGCAGTTGTTGATGGATGATCGGATGGTGAAGAAGCTTGTGGGAATATTATTTATCATCTTTGTCAAAGTGGAAAAATTCATATTCCGGGCAAACTTTGTGATCCTTGATTCTGAAGTTGACTTCGAAGTCCCAATCATCTTAGCAAGGCCCTTCCTAGCTAGTACGCGAGCACTAGTGGATATGGAATCCAGCCAACTCAAGTTTTGATTGAATTATGAAGAATTTGTCTTCAAGATCTATTAGTCTATGAAGAGGCCCGATGATTTGAAGATGGAAGTTTACGCACTTGGTAAAGTCTGAATAACCAAGTTGTTTAAGGCATGCCGCGATAATAAATCAAGCGCTACTTTGGAGGCAACCGAAGATATATGATGTAATAGTATTTTTGTTTTACTTTTAGCTTTTTGGACTTGTATGTAGCTTATTTTAGTGTTTTGGTTATAATTTTTTAACTTTGAACTGGTGGCAATATAGGGTAACAGTGTGTTTTATGAAAGATATGCAGGTATAGGGCCAAGTTAGCCATCTTCGGTAGAAAAGGAAGGAAAAAATAATTCTACAACTAGTTTTATGAGCTGTGGTTCACACCACGTCTTGTACACTGACTTGTAGAACACTTCAAGTGAGCAAAATTTTGTGCACTCTAGTCCACGATCCAACTTTAGGTCCCGTAGATAAATATATAGATCATGAATGGGCCTCGTAGACCCCAAGTAAGATTATTAGAATTTTCTAGGTGTCGGGGGATTTTGTGACCAAATCTATGTGTCCTATGTCTATGTACGGCCCATAGACAGGTCTGTGAAGCCATTCTTCAAACTAGGTTTTTGGCACACTACGAGACCATGTGTAACAAACTGTAGAAATTTCTATGGCCTGTAGTCGGGGTTTCGTACGGCCGGAGCCCAATCATTACCCAACCCGATCAATAATATAAAAGATGGGTAAATTAATGTACCCCTCATTCTTGCTTGAATTCCTGAGAATACCCTATGCCCTTTTTCTATCGCGTAACTCTGACAACCATCTGACAAACCCCCATCTTTTCTGGCAACTTTTCGCCGACACTCTGGCCACCTAGGATTCCACTAATCTCGGTCTCCTCCTTCAATTTCTCAACTTTGTGATCCAAATTATATATATTCTTGACGCTAATTTTTGTATATCACTGACATTGTAGCATTAGATTAGATCATTGTTGGGTATGGTATTCCAAAGTTCATGCGCTAAAAATAGGTGTTGCCTATGTATGTGAAACAATATTTGCTTAACATTGTTTAAGTAGTCATTTTTAATTTGAACTATGTAATGCCGGAAAGTGAGTCTCATGTGTCTATTGAAAGTGGCCATGTCGTGTTTGTATGTTGTTGCTTGAAATCACGTAGTCATATGTTATTTAAAGTATACTGAAATAATTGTTTGACAAACGACATGTGGTTGTGTGTTTGTGAATAGCAGCATGACTTTTAATTATTAAATGGTGGTCAGAATATGTTTTGAATGTGTAAATTGATGTTTGACGGGGTATCTAAAAAGTTTCACATGTGGGGTGTTAGGTAATTTTGAGGAAAGTGTTTGAGTGCGTGAAATTGATGCTTTGATGTTGTATATGACTATTTTGCCTTGACTATTAAGTCTATTTTAGGACCCATTTGATGGGCTTAGAAAACCTAAGCTACTGAAATTTTTACAGCACAAGGGTCTTCTATGGCCCGTTGATTAATCCACTAGTCTTAGTTGCCCCTTATGATTAAAACCACTAGCCTGGGGATTTTTGAGATTCCATCAGACAAAACCTTTTACAGGATGTAGCTTAGTTTACGACTCATAGAGAGGTTTCCTAGGGTGATGCCTACAAAATGTTGAGTCTTGAATTACATCTACGACTTAGTCTACAACTCGTAGTTTGTTCTACGAGCCATATATGGTCTTGTAAATGTAATTCCAATAACTAGTTTTATTGTTCCTTTCCAACCACGAAGGCCTTCTATGGCCCATAATTCTCCCTACGACTCATAGACGAGCCTTCGTAGGTTCCTCTGTCACGTTTTTCTAATAACTTCTTGCTTTTAAATACAATACTAGTGGGGCTAATCGATGTCTTAAATGTGTGCATTTCAGGTACCATGGCCTCAAAAACTAGGAAGAGTGAGATCCAGGCCATGCAACGACAATTGAGAGATGAGCCCTCTAACACCTAGGGCAGTTTTGAGGCCAATGGGTTTCTCGAGGACATTGGTGTCCAGCCTGATGTGGGCACTGAGCGACCACAAACATGGGTAGCTGCAAGACAGATATGGTAGCCTAAGACACATGCTATCGTGGTCCGCAGTCCCTAGTCTTAAGAGGGAGGTGGCAGGGACAATAGCTCTATACTGATGACTTCCTCTGGAGAGGGATCTGAGTTCGGATTTTGAGAAGTCAGAGTCAGAGTCTTCTTAAGCACCCCGAGCACCACCCTCACCTATGATGCATTATCTAACCAATAGCGTATGTGGGGCATATAGAAAATATATCAAGACAATATCTAGTAGGACAAGCAGGGCAGACAGGCTCGCACTATATTTGAGGAGCCCCAAATTATAACCTCTAGATGGGATAGTGTCCCCTGACTTCAGGACACTAATACCCGATACAAATTATAGTGCTTGGCAGTGCCATCGGGGAAGTAATCCCCACCGATGATCAAAGAGTTCTATGCCTCAAATGCCGTCATCATCCTTGAGTCAACCCCTAAGGGGAAGAGATATCTCATTCAACCCCGTTAGACACATACAAGGGTGAGGGGAGTTCAAGTCAACATATCAAAGGCCTCCATCCACAATATTCTTTTTGGTCTCGAGTACCAGCCCTCTAGGACCACTGTTGAGTTTGACCATAGGTTGGGGCAGACTCAAGATAAGGTTCTTATGAGAGACATGGCCTGCAAGGCCACATTGATGAGATGGGTCGCCAATCATATTGTTGAACATGGCTAGGAACCTGAGTGGGTACCTACTTCATCAGCATCCATAGTGAAGTCGTTCCTCAACTTCACCGATAATCTTTTGTGGGTTGTTGTTAGATCACACATCCAGCCTACGTAACACCTTGATAGCAGATCGTGTTGTACTGGTTGCCAGTATCCAGGATTGCTATGACATTGATTGGGCCTGCCTAATAGCAGATTATATTCATGAGGCAGCCGTAAAGAGGTGCACCTCTATCCCGTTCCCATGCTTGATATAACGTCTCTGTATAGCCGCGGGGGTGGAAATTCTTCACCATTATGACACTCTGTTCGAGGTTCAGATAACACTAGATGCCAGCCTAATAAAGGATGATGAGAATTCGGTGGCCCTCCAGCGAGCACTGCACTCTCCAGCCAAAATGCAAGAGATATTTGCTGCAGCGTCACCATCTAAGCCTCCACCTTCTACTACTGCTGCCCCAAATATTGAGAGGCCCCCATAAACTAAGGCTGATAAAGTAGGGGCCCCACTACTATAACCACTACTGCACTAGAGGTCATGGCTGCTCACTCTTCACCCACTGGCATTATATACATGTCAGCAATATCTATTCATGTCCTGGCGCAGAGCAAGCATGCACTAATCCCAGTTAACTTTGTTGCTACAATAGATTCTGCCTTTGGTTCGCCAAGCCATCTCAGAGGCTGAGGCGTGTATGCAAACGCATTGTGTGGTTACTATTCATGAGAGGCTCACACTAGTACATAGCCGTATTGATGCATTTGAGAGGCGAGTAAAACAGCGCCTCAATTCAGCCTGACCTGCTGATATGGCATCTATTTGGGTGGAGATCTAGTAGATCTATTTTGAGATGAGGGCAGCAACATCAGCATCGCATACGGTTCCTCTGTTTGATCCCAAAGAGGTTGTCATTGATTTGTTTAGCCCTAAGGATACACCACTTCGCTCCCTCGAGAAGCGATCTTGCATTAATGATCCAAATTCTGCGAGGCACGAGGTAGGGATAATAGAGAAGGAGCAGCTTGAGCTTGCAATACTTTACTCCATGCAGGATGACGAGGCGCGACAAATATTGGAGTTAGAGAGGATGAAGGGTATTGGATCCTCTGAACATACTGTCGCTACTAAAGAGACCACCAAGCAGGTTGAGAGCGGTCCGTCACAGCCAGAGACCAACGCTTAGGTACCCAAGTATGTTTCTTTTTAACCCTTATGCTTTGATATTGTTAGATTTTGTGCATTGAGGACAATACAAATCTTTTTCGATGAGGTGTGGGTAGTTATAAGCCTTAGATAAGTTTCAGTAACTATATCCTATAACTATCCCAAATTTTAAGTCCAAGGGGTATTCTTGCCTGTGTTCCTTCCCTAAGGACATTTATTTTCTGTTGAACCAACATGTTTAGGATGTGTAGGTAGTATTAGTAGCATATAGTACTGAAGTCTATGACATATGCTAGTTTTTTTTAATGAAAAATGATACCCATAAAATTCTTGATGGGTAGTCCTGATAACAACCATGTGATATTGCTGATTGACAGATCTTGTTCCGATAATTTTCTTAGGTTTAATTTTGGTGAAAAACATGATATGAGAGTATATATTGGTAATGTAATTAGTGTCATGTGTGTGTGAGCTTTCTTCGCTTAGTTCTTATACTATGTGTCAATTCACGACTTGCCCTGTTACTCTAACTTAGGCTTTAGGTTAGTTGGTTAGTAAAGGATCTTAGGCCATTGTTCATGTAAGTCTAGTTAGCCTAAATGACCAACCAAATGCTTGATGTATCTCTTGGTCCCAATGTCCGAGCTTTGGGTATACCCTTTCCATTGTAAAAGCTTATGTAACCTAGCCTTGTTGAATGTGAAATCTTGAATTTGGCCTTGGTCCTTCCCAAAATACTGTGCACCTTGACTGAGGCAAAAATCCTAAGTTGAGGGTGGCTACCAAAAGTGCCCTGGTTCATAAGTTTGATATTGTGCACCGCAACTCAGGCAAAAAGCCTAGGTTGAGGGTGGCTGGTGTTAGGGTAATAACAATCAATAGGGTGGAGGCTAGTGATACATGAAAAAAAGGGAAAATTGTGTTGTGGGTGCAAGAATAATAAATAGATGCCTAAATAATGAGCTAAAAAGAAAAAAGAATGTGAAAATAAAAGGAAATGATCTAGAAATGTGAGTGAGGCACCTAAAAATGCTTGAAATAGGAGAAGGGGAGAATGATAAAAAAATAACAGTTATTTTAGGGCAAAAGAGTAGAATAATTCAGTGACAAGGAGGGATATGAATCACTATATTCTCAAAACATCATATTGGAGCCCCCTAAGCCTACATTACCAGCCAAGAAAGTCCTATAATGATCCTAGTCCAAGTAGTTGAAGGTTATCGTTATGAGCATAGGGGAAAGCATATGGTACTAAGCACAGTGTTTGAATATCTATTGTGAATGTGAGTGGTGTTATTTAGTCCCAAGGATCAAATTTCAAAATACTAGCATGAGTGGGATATAGGAATTCTTTTTGTGAGGGCACTTGCATTACACAATTTATTCTAGGTTATTTCAAGTGATTGTTTCTTATATGTGGTTACCTTGCTTATTATAGTTGCACTATCACATGTATTGATCGACATTGGTTTGTTCGATGACTATATGATATGCATCGATGAATCATTGTGGGTATTTGTGCATGATTTGGAGATGATATATGCCATTATATTGAGTTCTGTATGCTACTATATCACTTATGTAGATTGAGTCTGTCGCTTGAGGATAAGCAACAATTTTAAGTTGAGGGTGTTGAATTGCTATCAAAATAAAACACTTTTGATGCTTAAAATATGGAATTTTGTGTGTTCTCGAAGCGATGTTAGTGGATTTAATGTGTTTTTATGTTTGTTTTTTTAGGATTATAGGATTTTGCATGATTTTGAGCAAATTGTTGCAGATGCTGAATTTTTGAAGAAGTAAGAAGCATTCTATGGGTCGGGGATACTACCACGAGCAATAGAGGGGTTTCCTAGTTGAGATCTAATGATGGGCATCTATTCTGAAGTTGCACCCATGAACTGCCAGACGAGCCGTAGAAGATTGTACAAGTCATGGATTAGGTTTCATGCCTTGAGGATCAGAATTGGAGGAGTTTCTAGAAAGCTGTCAGAAGAAACCCTATACGGGCCATAATTGTGCTTACTATCCAAAGAAAGGTCTCATAGAAGATAAGCTAGTTTTTGAAGAATGAAGAATACGAAGCCTAGGTACAGGCTATAGAAGTTTGTACGACCCGTAACCCCGATCGTAAAGCCTGCCAAATCTAGTTTTCTATTTTGTTTTGGACTTGTATTTTACTTATTATAAATAGGTTTTTTTAGGTTTTTTACACAATGAAGGACAAAGAGACACACAAAATACTTGGGAAACAACTGAGTGATTCCATACTTTGTGATTTTTACATCAAAACATTACTTTATGATTTCCAGTGAAGAATTTGGGATTTCTTGTTCTTAACTTTATCATTATAAGTGCTTAATTATGTTATTCTATACCATGATTCTCTCATCTACAATGATTATGCATAGCTAAATCCTCAACTAGGGTTTTAGGAACCATGCAAAACTAATAAGGTAAAATAGGATAAGCCGTAATTTTCAGAAAGTGTACATGCAAATTTATTAATTCTTTTCGTTTTGATTGCTTTTAATGGTTGCCAATGTTAGAACTCACCTAGTTGTTACTGACTAGATCAAGATAGTAATGAATGGGAAAATAGATTAATTAACAGGTTTCGATGTGATCCCTCTCATCTAATCAACCGAACTTGATTAAGGGGAGGTTATACTGGAACAATAGGTAAGGGTTAGTAATTTCACACTATGGGATGGATCAAATCATGTCGCCTGGATAAAAGAGTTTGATAAACTTAACTTACTGTTCTGCATGGTACACACTAGAAGTGGTTACGATTATCTAGTAATACCAAATTAGGAAATCATGGGGAACACAATACTCTAGTTACTTCTTGTAATTACAACCCCCCCCCCCATTTGGGAGATAGGTAGGTTAATTCACTCGGCTTGCTTAAAATTACTCGAGTCAGATCATAGGCTTCGACCCTAACCTTGGATATGTTATATATCTTGACAACGACCGCTTAAACTTTCAAAAAGGATGTGTAGCTTGGGTGACATCAGGAACGCATAAACATCACACCCAACATGGAGTGGATTGTAAGAGTAGATGCTGCCAGACAAGCGGTAAAGATCATAGGAAAATGCTTGAACTAGTTCCATGGAAAATTCCAGACCTTGGAGTAGTTCACCCAAAAAGAACGAGAAAATTTAGAAGGAATTGGATGAACGTAAGGCTGCAAATACCCAGGTGAAAGAAACTATCACGTCCTTGGAGTGCCGATTCATGGATGCAATGAGTAGGGTAGAAGCCAAGAGTGCCAGTACATAGGCAATGAGTGCTAGGGTAAAGGCACTACAGGAAGGCATGAAAGAAGGGAAATATGTTGTGTATACTTGAGACAGGGAGGCCAGAATCAAGGCTTCCAAGCCATTGGTGTTCAAGGGCACTCGTAACACGCAAGAGATAGAGAACTTCTAATGGAACTTGAAGAACTACTTATGTGTAACAAGGTGAAGAGTGTTGAAATGAAGATCAACATCGCCGTGTTGTACTTGGTAGAGATGGCTATATTGTGGTGGAAAAGGAAAGAGTCAGAGATTGGGAAGGGGATATGCACCATAAATACATGGGAACAGTTTTGAATGAGTTCAAGAAGGCCTTCTTCCTGAACAACGTCATCGATAAGGCGAAGCAAAGTTCAGGGAGGTGAAGCATATTTTTGGCATAAGGGCATAGGTGAAAGAATTCATTACCCTCACTCCGATCTCCAACCTCACAAATGAAGATATTATGTTCCACTTCATGAACAACCTACAAAATTAGGCCTGAATGGAGTTGTAATGCCAACAAGTTAAGATCATTAACAAAGCCATCACACAGTCAAAAGCTTTTATGGACTATAGGCACGCCAAGACTGATAGATATACAGAAGAGGAAAAGATAGGTAGTCATAAACCAATGTGGGAGAGATGGTGGTAAAGGCAAGGGTTGGCAACCACTTACCAATCATTATGACACCTATAAACCTGATAACAAGAAGGTCGGATGTCAAGGCAATGGAGAGAGGAAGGCCCAACCAAAAAAATAGTACAAATGCTATATACGCGGTGAGCTGCATAGCTATAAAAGATGCCCTAAACTAAAGATCCTTGGTGCCATGCTATGGGAATAGAAGGAGAAGGATGTATAGGAACCAGGGGAACGATTAGGCACAACAAAGTTTGGCAAGTTTAGACTATGTGGAGCCATCACAATGCAACTGAAAAAGCCTAAAAAATATAATGTGCAGTATGTAAACATCACAATGCATAGATAATCTACTCGTTCCATGGTTAACATAAGCGTGGAGGCCAACATCATGACTGAATCTGCAGCAACAAGGTTGCGGATAACATATACCTAAAGTAATGCCCACCTTAGAATAGTCAATACACTAAGTACTACTCTTTGGATAGTTTCTTAGGGAGTAGACATAATGTTGGGCAAGTGGCATGGTAACACCAACTTCATTGTCGCTCCACTAGATCTCTTTGATATGATTCTCATGCAGGAGTTCTTCCAAAGTTTCCATATAATGATCGACCCCTATCTCAGATAACTCTTGGTCATAGAGGGAAATGGGTCGTGCACGGTGCCTTTAGTTAAGCTACCGAAGATCAAAGGAAAAGAGATATTTCTCATGCACCTTGTGAAGGAGATCAAGGATGAAAAGCCCTTGTCATGTTTTATGCAAGCTAGTAGGAGAAATCATCAAAGTAAGTCAAGAAGAAATAGGGAATGCCAACCGCAACAACGTTCCTTGTGCACTAGAAGGGACAATCCTTTAAGAAGGCCATATGGGAAAGGCACAAAGCCCTGTGGCTATTCAAAGATAGGGTCTGGATTTTCCTATAGCAGTAGTACGCTGAGGACATACTATATTAGGTGGAGGAGAACATCATGACCTGCCACTTTACCATTAAGAAAAGGGAAGAATCTAGAGTCAAGGAGAAAAAATAGAGTCTTGTAGAGGTTTGTGGAAGACTCTAAAAAATAGTAGATAATCCTTGAGACTCTTAAGAACACTCTAGAACCTTGTAGATAGTCCTTGAAAGTCCTTAGAATATCTAGACATGTGGATCTTTCTAGATTAAGGACTAAAGTGTAAATATTTAGAGACTTGTAAAGTAATTATTAATTAAACTTTGGACCCTAGTTAGTAGTATAAATAGGTGTGACATTAATTAATACAAACCAACCAAGAAAGTTGTAGCAATCTTCCAAGTGTTATACAAGTCTTCTTTCTAAAGATCTCTTGTCTTCTCATATGTAGCGTTCCATTAGTGATCAATAAAAATAGGCTTACTTGTACAAGTAAGATCATGAAAGATTCGTGAGAAAGTTGACATGTGGTTCATAGGAGTCTTAGAGAAAGTCTAAGTCTGTGAGATTAGTCTTAACAACATACAAGGTTCAAGCATTCTACACATCACACGTACTACATATAACAACTTCAATGAAGGAATGATGTGCAATAGTGTGGATGCTAAGAGATGTTAACAATGCGATGCAATGTCAAGTAATCATGATGCATATCTATCCTATGATACACATTCACTCATAACCTTAGACGAAAACCCATGGGGGCCTCACATGGACTATGTATCTGTGATGTAATGACCCTCCTGGTCATTTCTATGGTTTTGCAGTTGTTTCATTGATTTGAGAATGTGTATAGTGACCTCAAGCCATTGATCATTTGTTAGGACTATTCGTATGGTTATTGGTTGAGTTATTTGGGAGTTATATGGATTTTTAAGTTAACCAGGAAGTTATACCTATAAAATATTTTTTCAAAGAAAGTCCTAGTAAATGGCTTCAGAGCAAAATTTTGACGATTCCATTACCTCTGGAATGACCAAATTAAGCTAGGAGCATGTCTGGTACAATTATATCGTGGTTTGCAAATTTAACCGTCGAAAATGATTATGCTCCTGATGAGAATTTCGATAGCGTGGTTAGTTTTGGATTGTCGTGTTTTGTCTAGGACTACCCTTCGTTTTATACCGAGTACTTTCGGATGTTATTTGGTCCCTAGGCGCTTTTCTTTAAAACTTGCGTATAAAGAAGTTGCACCTCACTTTATCGTAGGAAGCTCCACTGGAATTTCGACCGCTCTGTTGGATTTGAAATGTCAAAATTCATAGGGTCACATAGTTTGTTTATGAAAATTGATGTCCAAATAAGACTGAAACATCAAAAAAAGGATTGAAAGGTTGTTGAGTTAAGGGAGTTACGCGGCAGCACTAGGTTGCACCACTTGGAGCCACCTGGCAATACCATGTGGATGCAGCATGTCAGCCCTATATGTAGGCATGTATAAGGTGGTTTCCAGGAAGACATATATATACACACACACACGTCAACTTCGTACTTCATTTTTGGGATCATTATTCATCTGATTTGGGTGAATCAAAATGCTAAGTTGTATAGATTCTTTTGAGAAACGCCGAAAGTTTTAGATTCCCATTTCTGGGAATATTTTGAGGCAAAATAATTATTTTTTATTGAGTATATATTAGAAATGAGTGAAAATTTTATATTGCGACATCTCAGTCATTTCTCAAGAGAATTAAGTATAATTTATGTCTAAGTTGTCTACATTCTGAGAGGAATATTATGGTATGCTTGGATCTTGTTAATTTGGTTGTATTATGAATTTGACTAAGAAGTTCTATATGAAATATTTAACGATAAGAAATTGCAACTTTATTTTTTAGCCGTTACTCTATCTTTTGGGATCTGTTTTGTGCTCAATTTCTTTCTATGGACTCGGAGTGATGTAGGGATCATTTTAAGAGGGTTGTTTTAGTATTTTTTGTTTGGGCTCCATTATTTCCATTATGGTCATAATTGATGTAATTTCACTCGTTTCCTGACATTTTACAGACAAATCAGTCATAATGACCTTGTGACTTTTGTTTTGACAACTGAAGAGTGTAGGGGATGACAAGAAAGGGAAAAGATCGAGTGTACTTATTAAGAGCACCAGGGACCACCTTCCAAGTAGGCTAGGCTTCTTTTCCTTGTAACCCTCAGACTGAACTGAAATGTATAGATGTTTGAGCTGAAATATGCGAGTGTGTTGTATATGAATTGATTTTGCTGGGTATGAGTTATTTACGGCTGAGTGTACTTAATATGTGCTATATATGATGATGTGGGACATTAATTGTTCTATTGAGGACTGCATTAGCTGAGTTATAGCACTATTAGACTAGGGGAGGGCCTGGTAAAAGCTAGATATGGGCTAGTGCCATACAATAGGTATGTATACTGAGCATGAATCTTGTCTGTATGTGTGTGTAGCCTGATGCTACTAAGATATGATGGCTTGTGGGGCGAATAACTGACTATGAGTTGCATTATGGACTAGTTTAGGTATATATTTATGATTCTCATAGCCCTAGAGTACTTGTTATTGCCTAGACTGTAGTTTAATTTCTCTTGGTTAGACATGATTTATTATTGCTCTATGACAGATATGCTTCTGTATACCATTGTTAACCATTGTACACTTGTTATACTCGTTAGTAAATAGGGGAAACATGGTATATTCTTAGAGATATTGTGAGTGCACTTTTGATTAGGCCTTGTGATTCTTGATATAAGATACCATAGTAATGAACTTCTAGTGGTCTAGAAATGGGGATATGACCCTGTTTGAAAAATATATGCCCTGGGATTGATACATATGTCTACTTCGATACTTGCTTATGCATGTGGGTGGTCTAGTATTGATATTATGTAATATTTGAGAGGTTGGTTGTCAGTTATACTCTGGGCTATGACTTACGATTCTTTCGTTATTATTGTATAAATGTATTTTATTCTTAATTCTCTGTAACTGAATTGTAATTCAGAATGCAAGATGAATGTTATACCTGAGGTTTTTGTTGGGTTGTCTATTGTTGTTGGGGTATCTATTTCGTTTATCAGTTGGGTTACCTGCCATTCTATCCTGGGGATTTGTTACAATTCTTAGCTAGCTTATATATTGTTATGTGGATTTCTAGCTATACATATCAACAGGAATGTTAATCATTATACAGGGTTATCAGGTATTTGGGCTATGGTTCTACCTAGGGGATACATCCTACACCCCTGGAGGCAGTTAGGTTGTCTACAGTTGTTCAACATATTGCTTGCACTTTTCAATTGAATTGTCTATGCTTATTCTACATACGTGTAGTGTTTTAAGCTTGGACGAACCTATTGACAACTAGACACAATCATATACTACTTCTGTTGATACATATATCTGCTAGGTTTCTTATGTGCTTGTTGTGTTGTCAAATACTGGAAAACATGTTATCTTCTAAGAATTGGTTGCATCTTATACTCCTAATTATGTGTTGAGGGTATAGTCCACTGTCACACCCTACTGTCCGGTCCAGGGTATCATTTGAGTTCATCATGCCCTGATGTCCAGTCTAAGGTATTGTCCACCCTGATCTCTAGTCCAAGAGGTTTCCCGAGGTCAAATCCAACCATGGTTTGAGGGCTAGGTTAAACTAGGGTACTTATTGAGTCACATTCATGGTTTTGATTCAAGTGTTGTGTTCTCTTCTGCCATCATAGTTGGCTTACAAGTTCATGTACAGTTGGGTGGTGGAGGGTTCGCTATCAGTTACTGATCCGTGTATCCCTACACCTATACATCCCATGATTGTGTGTAGGTGTACCTTCGAGGCCTATTGGGGTCCAGTTGGCGTATATGCATAGATACTAAGGCTTTACACCAATGTATAATAATCTTCCTTATTTGTGTGACACTTGTGATATGGTTCTCTTAGGTTTCGATGACTTGTTTTGTGGTATATTTTATGTCTTGTTCGGTGGTCTCTTTTGTTTCAACTTTGTTGGTTCGTCTAATTAAGCTTAGTTTGGTCTTCAGATGCCAAAAACATCATTGACACTTGATCTTTGGGTTTCGTTAGATGATATCATGCACAATGCTTAGGTTCATTTAGTTGGGATTATATGGCTTTCCTGATATATGTATCTCTTGACTTAGGTTTCAATAGCTAGCACTAATGTATTTCATTACATAATTTTTACTGTATTTACTATATTTCACTCGATCGTTTGATGATGCCTACTTGGTGGTTGTGATCAGTATACGCCCTTACGTTTCTGCTTTTTCTTAAGGTGCAGGTCCATATATTAGCTACGGTCCCTGAGTTAGAAGCTTGTGGACATCGCAGGAGACTTAATAAGCATCAACAACTCTAAACCTTCTACAGTCTCTTTCTATTTGGATGGCCGTCTATTGTATTCAAACATTGACCTTGTACACTCTAGTTTGGCTTGTATTTATAGGAGTTCTCCTGGCTATTGTATATTATCATTATGTGTGTGTATATATATGAATGTGTAGTTGAGTCTATAAGAGATTTGTGTAGATTACTTCCAGGTCCTAGGTAGGTTGTGCTTGCGTTATGTATATATTACTAGTATTTCCATGTGAGTGATTCAGGATAGGTACCTAGGGTTGGGTTTTCTTTTCTATAGTGTGATCTCACAGGCTCCATTATGACCAATATCAGGTTGTGACGAGGTGGTATCAATGGTTTAGGTTCACCGGTCTCATCCATATAGAGCTACCGTCTAGTAGAGTCATGTGGATGGGCAGGAAGATGTCCGTGACTTATCTCCAGGAAGCTACGGAATGCTTATGAAACTTTGTATTTTGTTGATTGCGTTCATGTGATATTATCAACAACTCATCGATCTCCTAGAATCTTATTTGGTTCATTATTTCGCTAATACGTTGCATAGAGGTCAAACACCGAGCAAGGGTAAGGCTGCACCGTCAGTTCAAGAGATGGAGCAGCCTCTAGAGCTCACCGAGTAGAGACAAGATGCCCCAGCTCCCCCACTACTAGAGGCACCTATTCCCTCATCTAATTTTATGGTCATAGCTGAGGTATTCAAGTTAGCTAGAGAGGACTGGATGAGTTTTTTACAACTTCTATAGAAAGACAACCGACATTAGAGATTGTTGGAGCGCAGAGGCATAGGGTTTATAACCTATCAGTTAGCCGGGCCAGTGAGATAGTGGTAGAAGACTTTCAGGCATGTCAGGGGAGCTGATGCATTGCTTGTTATATGGGCTAAGATTCTTGAGGCAGTTATTACCAGGTTTGTACATAGGAGCTTCAGAGACAAGCCTCATGATTAGTTACTTGTTTGGTTATGACTATGTACTACTATGAAATATGTTGTTGGGGCTAGGACTTTGTAATCTCTATATCTGTATGTTAGCCGATGTTTAAATGCTAGGTGGGCTATGAATATTTCTGATAAAGATTATAAAGGTGAGATAGGTAGCGACTGAGGTAAGCTAAGCATTAATGCTACCTGTATACATGTATTTGATTATTTAATTGATGGCTATGAGGTTTTTATTGATTATATGTTGTAATGTGGACCGACTCTGGTATAGATATGATTTTGAGTGGCCAACTTACTCTGGATACCTATGATAAAGGTGTACGACAGACTAATTCTAATATAGATATGACTCTTCCGGGCTTGATTGTTCTGGATACTTATGATATACTTGTGATTATCCCTGTTTAATCTGAGTACTTATGATTGACTAAATTGTGGTGTGCCTGGCTTTATTGGGTATGGTTTTACACTGTTAGATGTATTTCTTTGCTCATCTCTTACTTGAGTAAGGGTTTCAGAGGCAGTAGAGCCAGGGGCAGAGGTGATGTCCGATGTAGGGGCTATTACGACGAATTTTATATCTTTCTAACATAGACAGATGCCAAGGCTTTTGACGAGGCTATTACAAGTACGATTATTGTATGCCAATAGCTAGCTTCAACATTATTTGGTTTGGGTTCCACTTTCTCCTATGTATCTATGTACTTGTCGCTTACTTGAGTATAAGTTCCAAGCTTCTTTTATCCTGGGTTATGTATCAATGTAGTGGAGGGTCTTTGTTGTTAGAGTAGATTAGATATGGTGACTTTTTAGGATTGTGATATGCGGGTCGAGTGATATTATCAGATGGGCTCTATTTTAATAATGCCCTAGGGGAGGATTGACTTGTTCTTATTATGTTGTGGTAGATGAGTCAGACTGGATTGTTACCTTGACTATACTTGATACATCTCCAGTATAGTGTTAGAGATTCATTGACTGGTATTATATTCTATACTTAGGATCGAAGATTGTCCCTACTGAGTGCTTAGTATACGTGGCCATGATGGTAATACTACTGCTGGAACCCTATTGGGGGATACAACTCCCATAGTTGTGAGCTCTTAGATATGTTACTGCTAATTGCCAAGTTATTACTAGAGAGAGAGAGGGGTGTGATTGTGCCATAGATGAGGTTAGGTTTCCATTGATTTAGGATTTGGGTGGAGGATATTACAGAGATTGCACTCGGATCCTCGGTGGCAATTATGAGTGACTGATTATACTTGTTGGGTTGACTAATGCCCTGTTGTAGCATGGAATTGATGACTTATATGCATCAATTGTATTTATTGTGACCCCGTCTTGCATTTTGGCTGATGACTTTTCAGAAAATCCAAGCTTATAATCCTCAGGTTTGGAACCTTATCCACGACCATACAACTTTTCACGGCTTGTTGGCAGTTTGTAGATGTAAGTTCAGAAAGTTAGCCCTTCACTAGGTCTCTCTTAAGAACACACTCTATGGCTCATGGAAATTTCCTTGGCCTGCAAGGTGCTTTGTATATCAGCAAAAATTATAAAAACTGCCCACTTAGCCCAAAATCTTTGTAAATCCTGTAATCTTGAAAAACAAACAAAAAAATACATCAAACCCACTAACATCGCTTTGAGAACACACAAAATTCAAATCTTAAGCATTAAAAGTGTTGTATTTTCACACCACATCAGCTGTCATCCAGTGTCCTCTGAACCTCCATCAATATGTCCAAGTGGTGAAGAATCTCCACCCCGCTATATAGAGACGATATATGAAGCATGGGAAGGGAATGGAGGTGGACCTCTTCAGGGCCACCTCATGAATTTACTTTACAATCAGGCAAGCCTAATCAATGTCATAGCCAGCTAAGATGTTAGCACCCAAAACTGCACGATCCAACATCAGAGTATTATTAGCATGTGTCGGCCGAATCCGCAATCTAACCACAATGTACCAAAATTTATCCATAAAGTTGAGGACGCCTTCAGCATGGATGCCAATAATATAGATACCCACTCATGTTCCTGGCCCTGCTCAGCAATATAATTGGCGACCCATCTCATCAACCCAACCTTGTGGGTGGAATCTCTCATCAAAACTTTATCACGCATCTGCCTCGACTACAAGTGTTGTGCATACACTACACGTGCACATTGTAACAAAACAAAAAGAACCAAAATATAAACTGAGGGAAATAAGGATTAATTCCCTTATTACTCAAATTAAACCAGTCTAAGCCATATTCGGCGGCAATGGCACTAAAATCTTGAGTCGCCTAAGTTACACCTCGTTTTTGAAGGTTTAAGTGGTCGTTGTCAAGTTATATAACCTAAACAAGGTTAGGCCCAAACTCACAGGGAACATGGTTAGCCTCGGAGTAATTTCAAGCAAGTGGAAAGAATTAACCTAATTATCTCCCAAAAGGGAGGGGGAGGGGGAGGGGGAGGGGGTTGTAGTTGAAAGAAAATAAACCTAAGAGTAATTGCAAGCAAGTCGAAAGAATTAACCTACTTATCTCCCAAAAGGGGAGGGGGTTTGTATTTGCAAGAAAATAAACCTAAGCTTGAACAAGTGTTGTGAAACCACTGAGAGAAGTAACTAGGGTATTGCGTTCCCCGTGAATTCCTAACTTGGTCTTATTAGATAATCGTAATCGTTTCTAGTGTAAAGCATGTAGAATGGTAAGTTAAGTTTACCAAACCCTTTTATTCAAGTGAGAGGTAAATTTCGCTATATGGTTTGATCCATTCCCACGGTGTTACATTACTAACTTTTACCTGTTGTTCTAGTATAACCTCCCCTGATCCAGTTCGGTTGATTAGACGAGAGGGATCACATTGAATCCTACTAATTAATCTCTTATCCCACTCATTACTACCTCGATCTAGTAAGTAATAACTAGCCAAGTTCTATTGTTGGCCACCATTAAAAAGCGGCCAAAACAAAGAAAATTAATTAATACATACATGCACACTTTCCAAGAATTATGGGTTAACCGATTTTACCTTGTTAGTTCTTCATGGTTCCTATAACCCTAGTTGTGGATTTAGCTATGCATAATCATTGTAGATGAAAGAATCATGATATAGAGTATCATAATTGAGCACTTACAATGATAAAGTTAAGAACAAGAAATCCTAAATTCTTCATTAAATATCACGAAGCAATGTTTTTTTATGTAAAAATCACAAACTATGAAGTCACAAGGTTTTTTCTCCGTTCTCTCCTGCGTCTCCTTGTCAAAAATACCTAAAACTATATTTATAATAAGTAAAACACAAGTCCAAAACAAAATAGAAAAACTTATTTCGGTAGGCTTTACGATCAGGGTTACAAGCCATACAAAGTACTACGACCAGTACTAAGGCTTCGTATTCTTCATTCTTCAAGCATTGGCTTCACTTTTACAAGATCTTTATACGAGCCATATTTAGACTTACAACCCATATAGGATTTCATCTGGCAGCTTTCCAGAAACATAGCAAATTCTGATTCTCAAGGCATGAAACGAATCCACGACTCATACAATCTTCTACGGCTCTTCTGACGGTTCGTGGATGACTCTTCAGAAAATATGCCCTTCACTGGGTCTCAACCACGAAACCTCTCTATGACTCGTGGGAGTATCCACGACTTATAGAGTGTCTCGTATTTCCTCATCAGCATCTATAGCACTTTGTCCAAAATCTTGCCAAATCCTGTAATCTTGAAAAACAAACATAAAAATACATCAAACCTAATAACGTCGCTTTGAGAATATACAAAATTCCACATTTTAAACATTAAAAGTTTTGTATTTTGGCAGCACATCAACACCCTCAACTTTAAATTGTTGCTTGTCCTCAAGCGACAGAGTCAATCTACATAAGCAATATAGCAACACAGACCTCAGTGTAATGGCACACATCATCTCTAAATCAACCACAAATAATCAAATTAACTCATCAGTGCATATCAAATAGTCATCAAACAAACCAATGCAGATCAATATACGTGACAGTGCAACTATGACAAGCAAGGTAATCACAGATAAGCAACAATCACTGAATAACCAGGAATCATTAGTGTAACTCAAGTGCCCTCACAAAAAGAAGTCCCATATCCCGCTCCTGATAGTATTTTCATATTTGATTCTTGGGAATAATTAAATCACTCACACTCATAATAGATATTTAAACACTATGCTAAATACCATATGCTTGCCCCTATACTTATAACTATGACCTTTGACTACTTAGACTAGGATCACTACGGATTTTGTTGGATTGTAACGTAAGCTTAGGGGGCATTGGTATGATGTTTTAGGAAAATAGTGATTAATGGCTTCTTGACACAGTGCTATTTTACACTTTTGCCTTACCAACACTTTTATTTATAACTCATTCTCCCCTTCTCCTACTTCAATCTTTTTGGGGTGCCTTACCAACACATTTAAGCTCATTGCCTTTTATTTTTCACATTCTTTTTCTCTTTAGCTCATTATTTAAGCATCTATTCATTTTTGTTGCACCCATATCATATTTTTCCCTTTTCATGTATCACTAGCTTCCACCATATTTAGTGTGGTTTTCCTTATACTAGTCATCCTTAACATAGGCTTTTGGACTTGAGTTGAGGTGGACAATATCCATTCTATGAAACAGGGCCACTTTTGGTAGCCACTCTCAACTAAGGCTTTTTGTCTGAGTCGTGTGCATAATATTCAAGGGAGGACTAGGGCCAAATTCAGGATTTCACATTCAACAAGGCTGGATTAGTTAGATGTTTAGAAAGAAAAGGGTACATGCACAACTCAAATATTTAGACCATGGGATATATCAAGCATTTGATTGGTTATTTAGGATAAGTGGGCTAATATTAACAATGGCCTAAGATCCTTTCCAAACAAACTAACTTACAGTCTTAGTCAGAGCAATAGGGCAAATTCTGAATTGAAACACAGTAAAAGAATTATTCAAAGAAGCTCACACACACTTGGCACTGAATACGCTATCGACATAGACTCTCACATCATGCTTTTCATCACAATTATACCTCATCTTACCTAAACAAGCAATGTTAGTCATTGATTTCACATGGTTGTTATCAAAACAACCTAACAGAAAAATTTTTATGGGTATCATTTTTCCATAGAAATTAACACATGTCACAAATTTTAGTACATTGTGCTACTAATAGTACTTACACATCCTAAACGTTCCGGTTCAATAGAAAATAAATGTCCTTAGGGAAAGAACACAGGCCATATAACCCATGAGATTCAAAATTTGGGATAATTATAGGCCATGGTTACTTAGACCTCACTGAGGCCTATAACCACCAACACCCCCATCGAAAAAAGTTTCATTGTCCTTGATGAAACAAAATATAACTAAATTCAAGCATAGGGGTCAAAAAGAACATACCTAGGTGCCTAAGCACCAGTCTCTTGCTATGTCTAACTGCCCTCAACCTTCCTTATGTTATCCTCAGCATCTTGAGCATGTCCCGAGGGTCCAAAATCCCTCATCTTCTCTAGCACATGTGCCTGCCTGGCCTATTCATCTGCTATAAAGCCTAGTCTAGCAGCGTTAAACTACTCTATCTCAGTTAACTCTGCCTCTCATCACACTGCATCTGGATCATCATCCTCTAGATGAGGCCTCTTCCCAAGGCCGCAGAGTGGTATTTCCTCAGGATCAAACAAATCAACATTTGTCTCAGTGTTATCACAGAGGAAGCACCGCATAGTGGTATTTCCTCAGGATCAAAGAAATCAACATTTGTCTCAGTGTTATCACAGAGGAAGCATAAGTGATATTGATGCTACTGCGCTTATCTCAGTATGGAGCTGCTAGAACTCCTTTCAAATAATTGTCAAGCCAGTAGGCTGGGATAAACTGAGGCTCTACTCTACTCGCCTTACAAATGCATCTATGAGGCTATGTACCGATGTAAGCCTCTCTATAAATATGGCTGCAAAGTGTGACATTATTCGAGCCCTAGCCTCTGAAATAGCCTGGCGGACCCTAGGCCTAATCTTCTGTAGCAATAAAGTCAACTAGGACCCAGTGTGAGCCTGTCACTGCGTTCGGGCCTGGATAGATGCCGCTGGCATGTATACCATGTCAGCAGAGAAGGTTGTGTGGGCACGACCTCTGTTGCTGGAGTAGAAGTTGTAGTGGGCCCCTTTTCTCTTTCAGTGTCGGTCTGTGGGGGCCCCTCAGTGTCTGGTGCAGCAGCAATAGAAGAAGATGGAGGCTCAGACTATGGTGCTGCGAAGAACATATCTGCTAAGCGGACTGGAGGCTGTGGTGCTTGTCGAAGGGCCATAGGAATCTCATCAGCCTTTATTAGGCTGGCATCCTATGTCCTCTAAACCCGATCATAGTGTCTAGATGGTGTAAAATCTCCAACCCCGCCGCAATACATAAACGATAGATCAAGCACGAGAAAGGGATGGAGGTGGACCTCTTCAAGGCTACCTCATATATCTTACCAGCTATTGGATGGGCCCAATCAATGTCATAGCCAGTGATGATGTTGGCAACCAGCACTATGCGATCTAGTATCAAAGTATTATCAACATGTGTCGGCTGGATCAGCAATCGAACTACAACCCACCAAAACTTGCCAGTGAAGCTCATGGATGCCTTCACTATCACCATTGATGATGTAGAAACCCACTCAGGGTCCTGGCCCTACTTTGCAATGTGGTCGGCGACCCATCTCATAAGTGTGGCCTTTTGGGCCAGATTTCTCATCAAAACTTTGTCCTTGGTCTACCTCAATGTGTGATCATACTCAGTTGTGGTCCTGGGGAACTAATAAATGGGGAACAAAAAGAAAATACCGTATGATGGTCTCAGATAAGTCGATTGGAACTCCTCTCACCATCGCGTGTGTAAGACGGGGCTGGGAATGGTACCTTTTCCCCTTTGTAGTCGATTCCAAGTGTAGGAAGCGTATAACTCTCGAACTATCAATGAGGATTACTTCCCTGATAGAGCTGCCAACCACTCCATATTGTAATGGGCTATGGTATCTAAGAGTCCAAGGAGACCATCGAGCCTAGAAGTGCTGATCGAGAGCTCCTCAAATATAGTACGATCCTATTGAACCCGCTCGTCATGCCGGAGGTCATCCCTGATGTCGCCTAAGCTACACTTCCTTTTTAAGGCTAAAGTGTTGTTGTCAAGAAATATAATCTAACTAAGGTTAGGGTCGAATTTCTCAGGGAATATAGTAGACTTAGAAGAGTTCAATGTGATTCGGGTTGTTTAACCAACTTATCTCCCCAAAGGTGGGGGGGGGGTTGCGACATATAAAAACTAATCCTAAACTAAGGCAAGTGTTAAACCAATATTTAGAGTAACTAGGGTACTGTGTTCCCCTAAACTCTCTAATGTTCCATCACGTCCCTCTATTTTTCTCTATGAAAAATAACAAAAACAACCTATTTATAGTGTTCAAAATACAAAATCAAAATGTAATAGGAGAACTGGGTCGGCAGACTTTACGACAGGATCTACGAGCTGTATAACATTTGACGGCCCGTAAACAGGGTTTCATGCATTGCTTCTTCAAAACTGGGGCAGACTTCTACGATACCCCTCTAAGGCCCATATAAAGTTCTATGGCGCATAAGGGGTTTCATCTGATGGCTTTTTTGTAACTCCCCATTTTCTAATCCTTAGGGCACGGCACCAAGTCTACGGCTCGTAAAGTCCTCTACGGCTCACCTACATGTACATAGAATTAACTTTAGAAATTCACCCTTCACTGGGATTGTCTACAAAACTATCTTTACAGCTTGTAGAATTCTCTATGGCCCCTAAAGTGTCTCGTAAAACCTCTACTTTCTGCACACTAAGCCCAAAAATTATGCCAACCCTATAATCCTGCAAAACAAACATAAAAACACATCAAATCTACCAACATCGAATTGACAACACACAAAATTCTAAGTTTTAAGCATCAAAAGTGTTGCGTTTTGATAACACATCAACACCCTCAACTTAAAATTTTTGCTTTTCCTCAAGCGACAGACTTAATCTACATAAGCAGCGCAGTAACACACAGACCTCTATCTAATGGCATACATCACATCAAACTCAAGTACATCCCCTTTTTCTATATCAAATTCTCTGGGTGCTTTATTCTCGTATTTAAGCTTTTTGCCTTGTATTTTCACAACATTTTTTGTTTTAGATCGTTGCTAAGGCATCACTCATTTTTCTTGCACCTAGTACACATTTTTTCTCCTTTTTCCATATATCACTAATTTTCTTCTCATGTTGTGTTTACCCTTACACCAGCCACCCTCAATTAGGCTTTTGATTTGAGTCAAGGTGCACAATATCAAACCTTGGAACTAGGGCCACTTTTGATAGCTAGCCTCAACTTAGGCTTTTTGCCTCAGTCAAGAAGTATAATGTTCAAGGAAGGACCAGAGCTTATTTCAGGATTTTACATCTAATAAGGCCGGGTCATTTAGTTTTTTTATAAAGAAAAGGTACATGTAAGGCTATAACATTAGGATCAAGGTATTTTTCACATATTTGGTTGGTTATTTAGGCTAAGTGGACTTTTATGAACAACAACCTAAGTTCCTTTCCTAACCAACTAACCTACAGTCTAAGTCAATATAACCGGGCAAGTTCTAAATTGAAGCACAACACATGAATTTAGGAAAGTAAGCTCACACTCATATGGCACTGATTACACTATCAACACAGACTCTCAGATCATGCTTTTCATCTCAATTTTATCCTCACTTATTAGAATATGCATCGCCGACATAATGAAACATGCATGGTTTCTATCAAGACTAACTAACGAAATTTTTTGTGGGTACCATTTTTCACTCAAAGAACAAAAACACTTATATGTCTTATATATCAGTACTATATGCTATCAGTACTACCTACACATCCTAAAAATGCCAGTTCAACAGAAATTAAATATACGTGGGGAAAAAGAACACAGGCAAGAAAACCCATAGGATTCAAGTTTTGGGATAGATGTGGGTCAAAAGGATACTCAGACTTCACTGAGACCTGTAATTATCCATATCCCATAAAAAAGAGGAGCATTATCCTCAATGCACACCAAAAATGTAAAATAAAGCTCAGGGGTCAAAAAGAACATATCGGGGCACCTAAGCACTAGTGTCTGGCCGAGTCTTGCCACCCTCAACATGCCCGGTGGCCTCCTCAGTAGTAGGGGCCAGTAACTCTAACCCTCTCAATCTCTCGAGCCTATCTCATCTCCTTCTCCTGCTTCGACTCCCTTATGACAAGCTCTAGATCCTGCTCCTTTGTAAGCCCCGTATGCAACCACACTTTGTCCGTATCATCAGTAGTGTTGGGCCTCTTCTCATTGGAAGGCGTGAAGGCTGCTGGAGAAAATAAATCCACCAGTAACACCATGGGCACAGTCTGTAGGAATCCCACCGATGTAGCTAAAGCTTCTGTCATGTCAGCCCGGAGCTGCTAGATCTCCATCAGTAGGGCTATCAAATTTGCTAGTCATTTTGTACTCAAGCTCTGTTGGACCCATAACTTAAAATCATCAATATAGGCATCCACGACTTAAAGTTGGTTGTGAATAGTAGCGACCGTGAATACTTGCATGCATCCTTCAGACTCTTTGCTCGCCTTGCAGATCCAAGGCTTGATCTACTGAAGTAATTGAGTCAACTGAGACTCAGTGTGGGCTAGTTGCTGCGCCATGGCATGTATGGATGCCGCTGATACATAAACCATGTCAGCGGGTGCAGTTTGTGTAGGAATGGCATGTGGTGCAGGAGTAGTAGTAGTGGACCCCCTCTCCACATTTGTCTCAGTCTATAGGGGCCTCTCCTCAGTAGTGGTGCTGGATGGGACCTTAGATGATGGCTCAGCTATGAACATCAGTTGCATCTACGCTTGCTAGTGTTGTGCTCGCCAAATAGCCACTAGGTTGTCCTCAACCTTGATCAGGCTAGCATCTAGATTACGCTGAACCTCAATCAGTAAGTCTAGCTAATGTAGACTCTCCACCCCGACTCTAGACAGATTCTGTAGATCAAGCATGGTAACGGGATAGAGGTGGACCTCATCAAGGCTGCCTCGTGGATTTGATCTGTGATCTGGCTGGCCAAATCTATCTCATAGCCAGCAAAGATGCTGGCAACAAGAACAACACACTTCGACATCAAGGTATTATCTGCAAGCATCTGTCAAATCCGTGACCTCATAACGGCCCACCAAAATTTAGGGGGAAAGCTAAGGGAGGCCTTCACAAAGGCCTCAGAAGAAGTATCTATCCATGTAGGGTTCGGGCCCTGCTCTACAATTTGATCTGCCACCCATCTCATTAAGTTGGCTCTACAACTCTAGTCTCTATCGGACACTTATCCAGGTCCGCCCCAATCTACGATTGTACTTTATTATGGATTTGGGGGCTGGGAACTCAAGCCCAAATTCTATACAGAAGATGGTAGTCTCTGAAATATCCACTTACCGGCCCCTCACTCTGGTGTGTGTTAATCTGAGCTGAGCCAGGGTCTTCTTCCCCTTAGGAAGGGTGCTGAGTACTATGGAGGCGTAAGATGCATAGAACTCCTGAACCATAGTCGGGGAGTACTTCCCTAGTGCTTTTGTCAGCCATTGGAGCCCATATCTACTGATGGTGTCCTAATGACCAAGGACACTGTCTAATCCAAAGGAAATGATCTAGGGCTCCTAAAAATGGAGCGGGCTGGTTTCCTCTCTCATTCCTTTGTACGCTATTCCTGTATATATACTACATTCCCTCAACACACCACCAACTAGTGAGAGTGCCTTGAGGTGATGGTGATGTCTGAGGTGGTGCAGCAGAGGACTCTATCTCCATGTTGTCGCCGCATCTCAACTCCTCTCTGGACGGAATCATCTAAATAGAGCTTCTACTATTGTTGCCTTTTGCGTTAAACTGGGGAGTGTGAACAACAATAGCCTGGGTCTAGGGCTACCCAAGTCTTATGGCAGCCCATGTCTATGGTCTATCAGCATCCGGGTCAAGTCGGATACCAAGCTCCTCAACTAATCCACTAACCTTGGGGGTATCTAGCTCCCCTGAGGTCTCATACCTCAGCCTCCTTTGCATGGCTCGAATATCGTCACATCTCAGCTTTGGGGCCCTAGTACATGGAATATACACATTAAACTAGCATGGTTAGCCCCACCAATCAAGAAATTAATAGCAAGATTAAATCATATTTGGTTACAGAAGGGACTATGAAGGCATTTCTACAGGTCGTAGTGAAAACTACGAGCCATAGAAGGCTCTCATAGAAATAGTTTCCATAATTTTTGCTTACTAGAATGGCATCTATGAGACTAGGTACAACTCGTAGAAGGATGTACGAGTCATAGACTGAGTCATAGATGTG
Source organism: Solanum rostratum (assembly GCA_029948455.1). NCBI lineage: Eukaryota > Viridiplantae > Streptophyta > Magnoliopsida > Solanales > Solanaceae > Solanum > Solanum rostratum. The sequence goes on from CM057053.1 coordinate 27,159,285, forward strand.
TTCTAGTGTTTGAACTTTTGCAGGCAGGGATCTACAAGACCTATCTACGAGTCATAGAATATTCTATGACTCGTAGAAGGTCTCGTCTGATAGATTCTCAAAAACTTCATAATTCTGGATTTTTATACGAGGGGAAATTATGGCTCGTGGAAGTTTCCATGGGTCATAAAAGACCCTTGTGACTTGTAAAACCCAGTGACCTAAGTTTCTAGGCCTATCATCACGGAGCCCATATGACATTTTCAATACAATTTTCAGCATCGAAGCAATACGCACACATCCCACATAACTCATACCAAATACCCAACATGCCACATGCAAATCATGACATACACCCCATTGAATATCATTTCACATGTATTGCCAAACCAACTGACCCTGTTTGAATGAATTAGTATCAAATTACACACACATGCCATCACACACCAAATTTTCATACACATAAGCAATTCAATTGAAACGGTATATGACCACATTGTTTTCAAACAGATCATTCAAACATAAAGACAAGAATTCACCTATGTTTTTGGCCTTTAAGCACATTCACAGATTGGCACCTAGTTTTTTCATAATTCAAAATGCAACAATGGCATAAACGGGTTCATACATCGAATTACCATACCCATCATTAAGTCCAAACTAATCATACAATTCATGGTAAACAAAAGGGCTTTTAAGACCTAGAACATACCAAATTGAATGACCAAGATGTAGAAATTGAAGGAGGAATCGAGGAGGTGGAACCCTAGGGTTACCGAAAAGTTAGCTAGAAAAAAATGGGGTGGTTGGTCGCTTGTGGTCGGAGGACAAGGAAAAGGAGTCGCTAGGTTTTGTATGTACTTTTTGGAATATTAAGGTCAAAATAATTTGACCCCATTATTTATATGTTCATGAAAACTAATGGGTCCAGACTCTACAAAATCCCGATTACGGGATTGGATAGTTTAACGACCTTAAATCATGGACTCGTAGAATGTCCAAACCCTAATTTTTAGGACTGGGTTTCATGGGATAGTTTACAAGTCGTAGATTTAGGTATGACTTGTAAAGTTGGTCGTAGAAACCTTTAAAATTAGTCAATTAATTAAAAACTTACCTGGGCCCACGAGCTCTATTCACGGCCTGTAGTTTTATCTATGGATCGTAAAGTTGGGCAGTGGACTAGTGTGCATAACCTTTTGCTCATTGGATGTGTTCTATGAGATAGTGTACAGGTGATAGATTTACATGCGGCCCATAGAACCAGTCGTAGAAGCACTTCTTAATGCCTTTTTAGCCAAGGATGGCTGGCTTAGGCATGTACTTGCACATTCTTCATAGAACACATTATTACCCTATATGCATCCAGTCCAATATCCAATATTACAACAGGAATACAAAAAATTAAACTACCTATAAGTCCAGAAGCTAAAAAGAAAATACAACTATAACTATTACATCAAAAATCTTGGGTTGCCTCCTAAGTAGCGCTTGATTTATTGTCGCGGCACGACTTGGACAACTTGGTTTCTCAAACTTCACCAAGTGCACAAACATCCTTCTTCGGATCGTCTGGCCTCTTTATTGACTAACAGATTTTGAAGACAACTTCTTCATCATTCAATATAAACTTAAGTTGGCCAGCTTCCAAATCCACTGGTCTTCGACCAGTGGCTAGGAAGGGCCTTTCCAAGATGATTAGGACCTCAAAGTCCTCTTTGAAATCTAAGATCACAAAGTCTACGGGGAACATGAATTTCTTAACTTTGACGAGTATGTCATAGAGTATCTCACAGGTTTCTTCAACATGTGGTCAACCATAAATAACCGCATGATCGATGGAGTAGGGAATCCCAATCCTAACTTATTGAAAATCAAAAGGGGCATTAGATTTAGGTTGGCACTGAGATCACACAATTCCCTTGCGAACTCCACATCTCAAATAGTGCAGGGTATGGTGAAAGTGCCAAGATCTTCTTGCTTTTTCACCAAGGACCTTATGGTAATTGCACTGCAATATTGAAGCTCTTAGGAGAGTTCCTGACTCATAGTACGGTTCTTTGTAACCAGGTCTTTCATAAACTTTGCATACCCTGGCATCTTCTCCAATGCCTCAATGAGAGAGATGTTGATGAAGAGTTGTTTCAGCATGGAGAGAAAGTTCTTGAACCTGCCCCCTCCTCTTTCTTTTTGATTATTTGAGGAAAGGGAGGAGGAGGCCTAGAAAATGGGCTTCAGCTTTTGTGTCACCTCCGCCGTATCACTCACCCCATCCTTGACACAATCATCTCCCGTATCGACATCTTTGACCTCAATTGTCTCCTTTCAAACATCATCATCTACTGGCATGGGAGGATAAAAGGTACTTTTGCTACCACGAGTAGTAACCGTCATGCATTTCCCTTCATTCTTTGGGTTCTGAACCGTGTTGTCATGTAGTGTACCTCTCTGATGCTGGTTGAGTAGTGTTGACACTTGGAGAACTGTTGCTTAAGTTGTTTGATAGCAACTGAATGAGACTCTATTTTCTGATTTATGCTGGAGATGTCATACTTCGTCCCTCTTAAGGTCTTATCCCGTGTCTCTACTTTCTTCAATAGGCAATCAAACGTCTCCTCAGCACCGGAATTTCTAGTTTTGGTGTCACGATTGTGTGGTGGCACATATGAACTATTTCTGTATCCATCTCTACAGCCCCGATCTGTATCTTTTTCTGGCCCCAATTCTTATAGTAACCTCCATAGTTGTCTCTGAAAGAACCATCTTTGTTATAGTTCTGACCTTGGTTTCCTTGACCTTGACACTAATAGTCCTGAGTAGATCCTTGGACGTTGGTCTGGAAACCCCCATCTAATCAACAGTAAAGTAAGTTTCCTTATCATAGTAGGGATCATTATATATGGGTGGTCGCGGAGGCTGATGAGCAACTACATTAACTCAATCCTAATTTTGCTTCATCATCACCTTTATACTGGTACAGATCTGGGCAAGCTCTTTCATTATCTCCTTATTTATTTAAGCTTGCTCCGAGCCAATATTGACAGCGCACAAACTTTTGGTAGATGACCTATCACTTTGCCCTATGCACGACTTGTCTTAACCACCTTTTCCATTCTCTTAGCAATCCTTGAAGATGGTTGATCAAAGAACATGCCCCTCATGATGGTATCAGCACACACTTGACTATTCTCCTCCACGGCACGATAGAAGATCTCCACCAAGGAATCATATATAATTTTGTGGCCATGGACTCTCCTCAAGCACTTTGTGAATCGTTCCCATGTAGTACAGATTGAGTCACCAGGAAGTTGCTCAAAGCTGTTGATTTGATCTTTCAACTTGAGCTTCTTCGATCTCGGAAAGTACCTCTCCACAAAGGCCTTCAACAACCCGGCCCAACTGGTGATCGAACTTTGTGAGAGCTAAGATGGCTATAGCGCTGCATTGCCTTTTAGAGATAATGGGAAAACATGGTATCCCATAGCATCCATAGACAGATTTTGTGTTCCCATCACACTCTTGCAGACAAATACAACATTGTGTAGTTGACTAGGCGGATCCTCTCATGGTAGGCACACGAACAATCCAAGATTTTGCAGCATTTGAAGCAACCACTCGAGACCACAAACTTTTTGTCAGCCGGTGGTGGCGGTAACATAATAGCTCCAGTAACATCCATAGCCATAGGGTTCATCCGATATTGGTTCCACTGATAATCTTCAACATTGAAGTCCTGCGGCTATGGAGCAATGTCCTCAAGAGGAGGTGGGTTATCATTATTCACATTCTCATTCTCATTAAGGTTATAGAGATGCATTTGTCACGTTGTTTGCATTATCTTGGGCCACACTTCTTAGTCTTCTCTGGATCTCTGGGTCAAACAGAGCCAAGGGAATGCCTCGACTTTGCGTATTGGGCATACACTACACTTGTACCCTAAAATATAACAAAAACAACAAAAAATGGAAAATAAGGGAAACAAGGATTAATTCCAAACTACTTGAATGAGATAAGTCTAGCCGTATTCCCCAGCAATTACACAAAAATCTTGACGTCGCCTAAACTACACCTCCTTTTTGAGGCTAAACCATTCATTCTCAATATATATAACCTGACCAAGTTTACGGTCGAATCCCGCAGGGAATATGATAGACTTAGAAGAATTCAATGCAATTCGGGTTGATTTTGGTGGCAACTATAAAATAAAATCTTAAACTAAGAAAAATGTTAAACCAATATGAAGAGTAACAAAGGTATTGTGTTCCACATGATTTGCTAACTCATTATTACCACATAATCGAATTCTCTTCTAGTGAATAGCATGTCGAACGGTAAGTTAAGTTCACTAAACCCTTTGGCCCATGAAAGAAGCAAAATTCACTACCTGATTTGGTCCATCCCCACAGTGTGACATTACTAACCTTTACCTATTTTTCCAGTACAATCTCCCGTTGGCCCATTTTGGTTGATTAGACGAGAAACATCAATCGAATCCTGTTAAATAATCTCTTTTCCTATTCATTACTATCTTGATCCAGTCACTAACACTAGGCAAGTTCTAACATTGGCCATCATTAGAAAGAATTCAATATGAAGAGAATTAAGTAATATATGTATGCACACTTTTCAAGAATTATGAATTATCTTATTTTACCTTGTTAGTTCTTCATGGTTCCCACAACCCTCATTGTGGATTTAGCTATTCATGATTATTGTAAATGCAAGACTTATGAATTTGAATAACATAATTGAGCACTTACACAAGAGAATTAAGCATAAGAAATCCAAACTTTTCAACAAGAATCACAAGTTTGAAATCAAAAGATGAAAGTATAATTTATAAGTGTTTCTCAAGCTCCTAATGTTCTATCATGTCCCTCTACCGTTCTCTATGAAAAATAACCTAAAAAACCTATTTATAGTGTTTAAAATACAAAACCAAATGAAATCGGATAACTGGGTTGACAGACTTTACGGTAGGTTCAACGGGCTATAAAACATTTTACGACAAGTAATTGGGCTTTCATGGATTGCTTCTTCCAAACTGGGACTGAATTCTATAACAACCCTTTTTGGCGTTTAAAGTTCTACGGCCTGTAGGGGTTTTTATCTGATGGATATTTAGCAAATCCTCACTTTCTGATCCTAAAGGCACGATACCAAGTCTACAGCTCATAAAGTTTTTCTATGGCTCATCTGCATGTTCGTAAACTTAACTTCAGAATTTTACCCTTCACTTGAATTGTCTACGAAACCATCTTTACGGCTTGTAGAATTCTCAACGGCCAGCCCAGGGTCTTGTAGAACCTCTACTTCAGCGAATTTTGCACACTTGGCCCAAAAATTTTGCCAACCCAGTAATCCTTCAAAACAAACATAAAAACACATCAAATCTACTAACAACGAACACATAAAACTTGAAGTTTCAAGCATAAAAAATGTTATATTTTGACAACATATCAATCTCTATAGATCTGCTGCATACTTTGCACATACCACCTACTAGTCAATGCATTTGGGGGTGAAGGTGGTCCTGGGGGTACTAAGGTAGACTTAGAGTCTAACTCATCTCTTGATCCAGACTCAGATCCCTCCTTGGAGGAAGTCATTTGAATGGAGCTTCTCTCTCTATAACCTCCCTCGTTAGACTGGAGAGGTCAGACCACTATGGCCTGAGTCTGAGGCGACACTTTCTATCTGATAGCCACCTGTGTGTGTGGGCTCTTGGTGCCCACATTTGGTTGGACGCCGAGATCCTCTATGGACCAACTGGCCTTCGGAGTGACTGGGGTGTCTGACGACTCATCTCGTAATTTGGTCTGCAGGGCTAAAATCTCATTCTTTCTGGATTTTGGAGCCATCATACCTGGGATTTACACCATCAACACATATATTTATCCCACTAGTATACAAAAAGAGAAAAGAGTTACAAGAAAAGTGGCAAAAAGACCAATGAAGGCTCATCTATTAGCCGTATAAAATACTACGGGTCGTAGAAGGTCTTCGTAGGTGGCAGGATACAGTAAAACAAGTTCCTGGTGATGCACCCACGAGACCAAGTATGACTTGTAGAATTAACTAGGGGCCGTAGACTAAGTTGTAGGTGTAATTCCAGGACCAAAATTTACAGGCATAGATCCTACGAAACTAGGTTACGAGCTATACTCTGAACCACAACCCGTAAATGGTATCATATAATGATATTTTAGAAAATCCCAAGTCATTGGACTTACTTACGAGGGGAACTACGGTTCGTGGACTAATCCACGAGCTATTGAAAACCCTACAACTTTATTTTTGAACCATTTCTCTGTCTTCTGGGATATTTCTGGCCATGGACTCAGGGTGATATAGGGATCATTTTGAGGGAGTTGGTTTGATATTTTGTGTGTCGGCCCCATTTTCCTTGTTTTAGTCATAATGATGTAATTTTACCATTTTCCTGAGATTTTACAGCAAAATTAGCCATAATGACCTTGTGAGTTATGTTTTGAAAGCTGAGCAGCATTGAAGATGAAAAAAATGGAAAAGCTCAAGTAGACTGATCAAGAGCATGAGGGACCGTCTTCCAGGTAGGCTAGGCTTCTTTAACCCCTAGACATAGCTTAAATGCTTGGAAGTTTGAACTGAAATGTGCGAGTGTGCTATATATGAACTTATTTTTATGGGTATAAGTTGTTTATGGCCTATTGTACTAAATATGTGCTATATATGATGATGTGGGACAATAATTGTTGTATTGAGGACTGTATTAACCGTAGCTACTATAGTAGCTGAGTTTTCACACAGTTAGACTACATGAGGGCCTGATAGAAGCTAGCTATAAGCTGGTGTCGTGCGACAGATATGTATACTTAGCTTGACTCTTATAAGTATGTGTGTGTAGACTGATATTATTGAGATATGATGGCTGATGGGGCGGTTTGCTAACTACGAGTTGCACTATGGACTAGTTCTAGTACATAACTATGATTCTGATAGCCCTATTGGTCTTAATATATGTGATATGGCTGTGACTATGGGTAATCATTTGGAGTACTTATGGCTGCCTAGATTGTGGTTTAATTTCCCTTTGTTAAACATGATTCTATATTGCTCCAAGACATATATGCTTCCGTATACCGTTGTTAACTATTGTACACTTGTTATGCTTGCTAGTAACTGAGGGAAACATGCTATATTCTGGGTAATATTATGAGTGTGCTTTTGATTAGGCCTTGTGACTCTTGATATAAGATACAATACTATTGGACTTCTGGTGGGATAAAAACTGGGATATGAGCCTGTTAGGGAAATGTATGCCCTGAGATTGATGCATATGCCTACTTTGACGCTTGTTCACCTATGTGGGTGGTCTAGTACTTATGTTATATAATATTTGAGAGGTTGGTTGTAAGTAATACTTTAGATTATGCCTTGTGATTCTATTGTTATGATTCTATCAATGTACTGTATTTGTGATTCTTTGGTGACTAAATTGTCATTCTGATTGTGAGATGAATATTATACCCAGGGTTTTAGTTGGGTCATCTATTGTTGGATGGGGTATCTGTTGTGTTCATCAACTAGGCTACCTGCCATTCTATCCAAAGGAAATGTTACAATTATTAGCTAGTTTATATATTGTTTAGCGGATTCCTTGCTATACTTATTAGTAGGAATGTTAATCATTGTACTGGGTTATCGAGTATTTGGGTTATGGTTCTATTTAGGGATTACATGCTACGACCCTGGGAGAGGGGGTAGAGAGGTTGCGTACTATTGTTCAATATATTGTTTGCACTTATCAATTGGATTATTTACGATTATTCTAGATACCTGTAGTGTCTTAAGCTAGGAAGAATTTATTGACAACTAGACCTGATCGTATACTACTTCTATTGAAATGTACATCAACCGGGTTACTTATGTTCTTGTTGGGTTGGTCGAATGTTGGGAAACATTTTATGTTCTGGGAACTAGTTGTATGTTATACTCTTAATTATGTGTTGAGGGTACAATCTACTGTCACACCATGATATCTAGTACAGGGTATCATTTGAGTTCATCACGCCCTGATGCACAACCCACGATATTGCCCACCTTAATGTCCAGACGAGGTGGTTGCTTGAGGTCAAGTCCAGGCATGGTTTGAGGACTAGTCCAGACCAGTGTTCTTACTAAGTAGCATTCATGGTTTCAATTTGGGTTCTGTATTCTCTCCTACCATTATAGTTGGGTTACTAGTTCAGATTCAGTTGGGTGGTTGAGGGTTTGTTTTTAGTTGCTGAACCTTGTATCCTTAGACTTATACAACCCATAATTGTGCATGGGTGTACCTTCGGGGCTTATTGGGGCCCCGTTGGCATATAGTCATAGATACTAGGGTCTTGCACATGCATAAAACCCTACCTTTTTTGTGTGATAGTGTTGATATGGTTTTACTTGGATTTTGATGGTTGGTTTTGTTGTATATTGTCATTTTTGCTCGGTGGCCTAACTTGTTTCTACTTGGTTGGTTTTTCTAATCGGCTTAGTCGGTTCTTCAGATGTCACAAACATAGTTGACACTTGATCTTTGGGTTTTATCAGGCGATATCATGCATAATTCTTAGGTTCATTCAGTTGGGATTCTATGGCTTTCCCGATATATGTATCTCTTAACTTGGGTTTTGATAGCTGGCACTACAGTATTTCCTTACATTGTTTCTATGACATTTACTGTATTTCACTCAGTCAGCAGATGATGCCTACGGGTGGCCTATTACTTGTACTCACCCCTACTTTTCTGCATCATCCCATAATATAGGTCTAGGTAATAGCCGTGGTCTCTGAGTTAGAGGCTTGTGGACATCGCTGGAGACTCAATGAGCATTAGCAACTTTAGACCTTCTGCGGTCTCCTTCTATTTTGATGATCATCTATTGTATTCAAATATTGGCCTTGTATACTCCAGCCTGGCTTGTATATGTAGGAGTTCTCCTAGCTATGTATGTATGTTATAGTTATGTTTGTGTATATATATATGAGTATGTACTTGAGTGTATTGTAGCTGACTTCTAGGTCCTGGGGAGGTTGTGCTTATGTTATGTATATATTGCTAGCATTGTCATATTAGTTATTCACGACATGTACCTCGGGTTGGGTTCGGCTTGCTTGTAGGTGCAATCTCACATGCACCATCGTGACTAGGATCGGGTCGTTACATGTGAACATTGCTAGCAAAGACCTCAATAATACTCGCACAGCCGGAAAAAACTTTAGCCATATCATCAATCAAAATATTACCACGGAACGCCAATAGAAACCTCGGTTAATCATCGACTAGTAGAGACCTTGGCCACCGATCCATATGTTACCTTTCACATCTCTTGGTCGTAGCCATCAAAAGTATAAATGCACAATTAACAGTGAATGCAATGTACACAATCTCAATATGATCACAATTTCATTATAATCAAGAGTATACAATTTATAAAGCCTCAATATTGGTACAGTCTCAACATCAATAGTTGATAATTCACAAGTTCACAAGTATCACAAACCCACATAATTTCACAAGTCAGGGATTCACAATATTTACTATTACTCGAACCAAAATCCAATGATTGAAGGCTACAATAGTATAATTTTTTAACTCATTTCATGCCACAAATCACCCAATCACATTCATATAGGAGAATACAAGGTTCCATCATACTTAACAAAAAGTTAGAAGTCCACTTTCCTTAATAGAAGTCTCAATCAAGTCAAATTCATGCCTTTTCCCCTTCTATGTTGCTCCAAATCATGATAATGTAGTCAAATATAGAATCACAATCACATTACAAAACTAATGACACTATGATCAAGCAATTTGGGTGAAAAGGCCAAAATGGTTCAATAAACTCATACCAAAAAAAGGTTCTTGAAATCTAGAAATTATTTACATGAAAATGTTAAGTAATGAGGAATCTAATGGTGAATACTATTTCAAAAAATATAAAGACTAAAGGGTGGGTAAGTATGACTCGCTCTATGGGAGCAATACGGGTATTAGGATCTTTCATATCATAACACATAAGCATATCATCATACCAATAATCCATCCATAAAATGATATCCGATAGATAGCCAAAACTATAAACATAATCTACAAATACAACAGTTAGCATATAAACGTAAAAGAGTCTACAAGATGTCCAATAATGCCTCTAATCATAAGATAGGATGGGGGCTAAGACATGTCCTAGGCTCTCCCTCAAAGTAAATAATATAAAAAAAAGTTTTATAGGTAGAGGAACGGTGGTTCATCCTTGGAAAATAGGTTTCACCATAACAATTAATTCAAGATCCAATCTAGCCATCGTACAGTGGATGAAGGAAATCTCCAGTCCCGACATGGTTAGAATGTAAGCAAAGAGTATGCGTTAGTACGTTTGAATGTACTAAGTATGTGGACATGTAATGCACATGAACTCACTAAACCTACATTAAATGTTAGATTACAAGGGCACATATATAGAAAGAATCATATAACAAGAGAATTGTATATCAATATGACATGAGAGGTATGATGCATAAATGCGAAAACACTTCATATATACTGAGGATGAGATCATAACCAACATAACACCATGTAAGCTATAATTTGGAACTCCACCATCTTCCCCATAACAAATAAAGAGGTGACCTACTTACCAAAGGTAGATCCTTAACATTCTTCTTCTGCTTTTCCCCTTGGGGCATAAACATATACCTATGTTAGGCACATAGATTAAGAGAATGGAATATGGACCCTTGAGGGTAGGCTACCCTGCGTCCAATATCATTGGTGCTAGGTCATCATCCCACTAGAATACATATATATACATGCTTGTAAAAGAGGAATAAGGCTTTCAAATAGTTTACACGCATACTAGGCTTAAAGGCCAAATCACATTCTTCATAATCATGTATATTAGGCTACAAAGCAAAAAACATTTTTCATGTGATACTCTTCATGCATGGGAATAGCTCCTTTGGAGTAACTTCTTGAGAAATGAGTATGGACCCCCGGGGACAGCCCACCCCGCCTCAAACCTCAATCGATGCTCCCTAAACATAGTGGTGTAAACACCCATAATTTCTCAATCAGCTTTAATCATAGACATTTATATGATCCCATCCTTATCATAACCATAATCTTATTGAAATTTTATACATAAACATAATTAGGTCTTGATCCACTTCATAAACTTTATAAAACCCATAGTCATGTATGCATATGTAATGAATGAGATAAGATTAGCATGAGTAATAGAGATTCCAACATAAATTAACACTACATAATGAAATTCAAGTAAAAATATAAGTAAAATTCACATTTAAATCATATTATAGATTACCCATGCACAAACCAAGCTTTAAAGGGGACATGCACTTTCATATCTTTAACCTCAATGCAATCCATCATATTATGGATTAATTCACTTTAAAATCAATCAATAGACATAGCCCATATATAAATTGAATTAACTAAACCATATTCTTCAAAACTCATATTAAAAGTAAGTTAAAATTCATGAAAATCATTTAAAAAGAGTTTGGGTCTTCTTGGTTGAAAGGGACAAAGAATCAATTCCACATACCTTAGCTAATGAAGTAGATTTAAGAAGAAATTTGAAGAAGAATGAGCCTTTCCTTGATTCTCAAGCTTAGATTCACAAGAGTCCTTTCAGAGAGTTCTTAAGAGTGACATGAGAAAATTACCAATGTGAGGAATGAATTTGAATAAGAGGATTAGAGTCTAGGTCATTTAGAGGTCTTAGGATAGCATAGAAAGTCATAAAAGACCTTTAGGAGAAGCCACAATTACAAAAAACTATTATGAAGAAAAATACCATTTCTTGCTAGGGATCCCATGAGGAGGTCTCATGGCTCATGTAAGTTATCAAGGTCCGTACAATCCTCCCATGAGACCTCCCTTAGCTAAATCTCAGAAAACACTACATAGACAGGCTTTACGAAAACGGGTATAACTTCTTAATTCGAACTCAAAATGAGGTAAAACCAGATTCGTTGGAAAGCTAATTGTAGGTGCTTCAACATTATAGGTCGTTGGCTACCTAGTTCTTTTTGTGCTGAGAGATATGACCATTTAAAGTTTACCCTTCTTTCAAGTTTTGTGAAAAGCTTAGCCAATAGAATTCCTTTGAACTTGACTTGATGGAACATGACCATGATGAGTTTAGTCCACATAAATAATCTTGAATTGAGGGCTTGAAAGTAATCTTAGCTTGATCTTGAAGATTCCGTACTTCGAAAAATTCGACGAAAGTACCCAACGGTTGGTCTTACTATCCGTACCAAGAAATACGGACTGTGTACTCCTCCTTACCACTTCACTTAAAAAGTTCTTCACGACAAAGTTCTGAGATAGTGATTAATTACTTAGAAAATTTTCACTCTAGAACCCATACGAGAGGACATACAGACCTTACCACCTTGTACGGATAGTATACTTGGCTGTACCACCTTACTAGGTCCCAAAATTGTGGGATTTGAAAATTAAGGCCACCATATGGTCCACCACATGGTCCGTGAAGTGTCACATGGTCCGTGTGGGGTCCATGTGTGGCATGCCTTAGTCTAAAACTCCATGTTAAGGTCTATACACTCCACATAAGGCTAAGGTCAACTCCAAGGAGGCTTCACACAATCCATATAGCCTCACATGGACCGTGAGGGCTTCAATGGAGCATCACCTTGGTCCAAAACTTTTCTGGAACCAAATTTCCAAGCTCCAATGAGGTCGTACAATGTTCGTGTCCTTACAGTGGCCAATATTAGAACCCGCCTAGTGTTACCGACTAGACCAAGGTAGTAATAAATAGGAAAAGAGATTAATTAACTGGATTTGATCGATGTTCCTCATCTAACCAACCCAACTAGGCCTAGAGGAGGTTGTACTGAGATAATAGGTAAGGTTAGTAATGTCACACTGCGGGGACGGACCAAATCATGTAGTGAAATTTGCCTCTCACGTGGGCCAAAAGGGTTTGGTAAACTTAACTTACCGTTCTACATGCTACATACTAGAAAAGAATTAGGTTATCCAGTAATACTAAGTTAGGGAATCATACTAGAAAAGAATTAGGTTATCCAGTGATACTAAGTTAGAGAATCATGGGGAACATAATACTATAAGGACTCAAACATGGTACAACCTTAATGGAGGTTGGAAATTTGGTTCTGAAGAATTTTATACCAAAATGCTTCATGGAAGCCCTTACGGTCTGTGTGGTGCTATATAGACCGTGTGGAGCTGCCTTGAAGTGGCCCTTGGCCTTCTGTGTGGTGTAAAGGCCTTAATGTGAAATTTGGGACCAAGGTATACTACACTTGGACCTCACACAGTCCAAATGAGGCCATATGGACCGTGTGGTGGATTGTGTGGTAGCCTAGGCTTGAGACTCCAAAGTTTTGAGCCTAAGACAAGTCACATGGGCCCTCTTGCAGACCGTATGATGCTTCATGGTCCGTGAGGCCCTTTCGTATAGGTGACGGAGTTAACATTTGTAATGCCCGATAAAATTACCAAAATACCCCTAGAGTGAGGGTATGCGCGTAACGCATCTTCCGATGCTCGTATGGCGAATCCGAGACCGGATTTGTGATCAGCATGGAAAATGGAGCGGAAAAATGGTCTCGGTCGAATTTTAGAGCGACTCGCTCGGAAGATAAATTTTTGGATCAAGTCACAAAACAGTGGCTGTCCACGACAGAGGCGTGACGCGCATCTGCCGTGGAGGGACACTTGTATGATCCGATGTCACAGAAACAGTGAAGGTTCACGACGAAGGCGCATCGCGGACCTGGCGCGGAGTAGCACTTGTGCGTTTTCCAGAATTGTTGACGGGATGGAGAAAACTCGTACAAAAACACTTTTTCAAAAATTACACAGTACACGATAGGTCCGCGTGTGTTTTCCGAACTGCAAATTCCTAATTTAATTCGAGGGGCATTCTAGTCAATTCCCAATCCCTCCTAAACACTGATACACGGCTAATTACGTCGTTTTCAACCAGAAAAGGGTCTAAAACCTCATTCTAAGTCCTATTCCTTAAACACTAACAAGGGTAGGGCTTGAGGAGAAGAGAGAAGAGCTTGTGAGAGGAATTCGAGCGGAGACCCTGAAAGTACTCGATTGTTAACGGCATCACAGGTATGTAAGACTAAACTAAAACATGAGATTGTTCTCTCATGTGCCCCATAGAGGTCATAGATGAGTTAATGATTGAAGAGTCTGCATGCATGATTTCTTTGATGGATTTTCTTGAAAATTATATTTGAAACTACATGTTTTCTATGTTGATGATCATCATACTATTGGTTTTCTTAAGTTGGATATTTTCATGAGAATTTGCATAACCCTACATGATTAATTTGAACGGCATGCATAATGAACTTGAGGATTGAGTCTAAAGCCTTGAATTGTGATTGTGATTGTGATGAGAGAATGATGAGTCTAGAGCCTTGAGTTAAGATTGTGATTGTTGATTGTGATTGTGATTGTGATTGTGATGAGAGAACGATGATGAGTTGATAGAGTATGATTGTTTTGTGAGTCTCTATAAATGAACTCTACCGATGTGTCTATTCACTTGATTCCTAATGATTGATCTAAACCTTGAGTCATTGATGAGATTGATTGATGAGAGGGTCAAAGTTCCTATGAGATTGATTGATGAGAAGGGTTATAGTCCCTATGAGCTTGATTGATAATAGGGTTAAAGTCCCTATGAGATACCGATCATTGACGGGGTTGAAGTCCTTACGAGATTGGTTTGATTGGATTGATGATTTTATGAGCATTGAGATGGGAGGAGTATCGAGCACCGAAATGGGTAAGAGTGAGTCCCACTCGAACTCATTAAACTATGTTGCCAAGCATAGAAGAGGTTTTCCTCTTGAGTTGATGTCCCTGAAATCAATAGCGGAGTTTGTTGATTGTTCTGTCTCCATCTTGGATTTATCCATTATGGTTTCGATTCGTCTCTACCTGGCAAGTACGGGACGGCCGTGGCAACAACGGCGGGATTGTTGTACAATCACTGGCTCATAAGTGATTGTTGTCAGTTAAGAGAAACTCCCATAAACTTCTTACCCTATTCTGAGTCTGAAAGAGATGAGAGGAGGCAAGCTCCTCTGAGATGAGACGATATGAAATGAAATGTGATGAGATAAGAGGAGGTGAGCTCCTTCGAGATGAGTCTGAGATGATTGATGAGGTTTGAGTTGTTGATAGGTCACTTGTCTATTCTTTATTCTTGCATAGACAGATATTTGACTAATGATGTGATTTGATATGTATTTTGAGTTGTTATTGTTTCCATATTGTTTCTACCGGTTTCTGTTTCACTCAGCTATTTTACATACCAGTACATTCCAAGTACTGATGTCCACTCTGGACTGCATCGTTTTATGATGCAGAGGCAGGTATTAGAGATCGTCAACAGGCGCTTCGTTGAGGATTCGAGATTGCAGCTGATTGGTGAGCCTCCCCTACTCCGGAGGATTCACTCTTTTATTTCATCATGCTTAGAGTTAGATTAGACTATTTCTTTTATTTTGGGTAGCCATGGATTTGTCATTGGCACCATATGATAGTGATAGAGGCTTCATAGACGATGGTCGAGTATTAATGTTGAGACTGTGAGCTAGTTCTTCCTACTAGCCCTTATTGTTTTATGAAATCTTTTGAGACTTCAGATGATGTTTCCATTACTACTTATATTTTTCTGCTATTCATTAGAGTTTATTTGATTGAATGATGTGATGAGGCTAAGTGGTTCGCTTGGGGACTAGCAATAGTCTCTGAGTGCCGGCCACGCCTAGTGTACCCTCCCGGGGCATGACAACCTTGGTATCAGAGCCAGGTTTCAAGTGTCCTAGGGAGTCTATGAAGCCGTGTCTAGTAGAGTCTTATTTATGGGTGTGTTGTCGACCACATTTCATAAGCAGGAGGCTATGGGACATTAGGAATGGTTACACTTCTTTCTTATTCCAAATCGTGCGATACACGTGCAGAATCGATAACATGCCTCCCAGAAGAGCTGTCAGAGCAAAGGGACGTCCTACCAGGCAAGCTGTTAACCCACCTGAGCCTCAAGTACCCGAGGGGCCCGTAGATCCAGCGTTCCCTGTTGGGCAACCTCCTCAAGCTGAGATCTCGAATGCTGAGCTACGCCAAGCCATTCAAACTTTGGCCCAAGCTGTCGTAGCACCTGCTGTGAGGCAAGGTGCAGGTGGAACAAACTCTCATGGCACCTCTAGAGTCCGAGAATTTCTGAGGATGAACCCGCCTGAGTTCACGGGGTTAGCATCTACTGAAGACCCCGAGAACTATATAGAGGAACTTGAGAAGGTGTTCCAAGTGATGAACGTGGCTGATGCTGATAGGGTTGAATTGGCTGCCTATCAACTCAAAGGGGTGGCCAGGCTGTGGTTCGACCAATGGAAGAAGGGCCAAGGGAACCATGCTTCATATGTAAATTGGGCGGTGTTTGAGGAGGCTTTCTTGGGGTGCTTTTTCCCAAGGGAGAAAAGGGAGGCTAAGGTGAGGGAGTTTCTGAATCTAAAGCAGGGCTCCATGACCGTGCAAGAGTATGGCCTGAAGTTCACACAGTTATCTCGCTATGCTCCGGACATGATTGCCGACATGAGGGGGAGGATGGGAATGTATGTCGATGGGTTGAATAGAGGACCCAAGAGGGATGGCAGAGGGGCAATGCTGGTGAGTGATATGGACATTGGGCGGTTGATGACTTTTGTACAACAAGCTGATGAGGAGAGGCAACATGACAAGGAGGAATTCAGGCGCAAGAAAGCCAAAACGTCTAGCTATGAGACGGGAAGGAGAGGCAATGGTAATCGATTTCCAGCACCATCATATGCTAGTGCACCCACCCGCAGGATCAGGGACGATCAGAGGTTCCAGAATACTAGAGCCCATGGGTCCCAGTCACAAGCTAGTGTGGCTCAAGGATCGCAGGGTCAACCGCCGTGTAGGAAGTGTGGCAAGTTGCACCTGGGAAGATGTCGTGAGGGAAATGATGGGTGCTACAAATGTGACCAAATGGGTTACTATCAGAGAGACTGTCCTCGATGGGCTAGCCGAGCTCAATCCACTACATCTGCCCCACCAGTAGGAGGAAACCAGAGGGCCATTACGTTAGGAACAGGTGAAGCGACAAACCGCTTGTACGCCATGGGTAGTCGCCAAGATCAGGAGAACTCCCCAGATGTTGTGATGGGTATGATTCACGTCTTTACTTTTGATTGTTATGTCTTGATGGACCCTGGTGCCACACTGTCATTTGTATCTCCTTATGTGGCAAGTAAATTTGATAGGACCCCTGAGAGTCTCCTTGAACCTTTTGATGTTTCTACTCCAGTGGGTGAGTTTATTCGAGCTAAGAGAGTCTATAGAACTTGCGTAGTGTCGATCCAACATAGGGACACTCTAGTTGATTTGATTGAGCTGGAGATGATTGATTTTGATTTGATCCTTGGCATGGATTGGCTCCATATCTGTTATGCCTCTGTTGATTGTAGATCCTGAACTGTTAAGTTCCAATTTCCAAATGAACCGGCTCTAGAGTGGAAGGGTGACTCTGTCACTCCTAGAGGAAGGTTTATCTCATATCTTAGAGCCAGGAAATTGATTTCTAAAGGTTGTATCTATCACCTGGTGCGAGTGAAATCAGACAAGGTTGAATCCCCAACTCTTGAGTTAGTTCCGATTGTTAATGAGTTTCCGGAAGTGTTTCCTGATGATCTGCCCGGAGTCCCTCCTGATAGGGAGATTAACTTCGGGATTGACATTCTTCCTTATACCCAACCCATTTTGATCCCACCTTACAGGATGGCCCCCGCTGAGTTGAAAGAGTTGAAAGAGCAACTAAAAGATTTGCTAGAGAAGGGCTTCATTAGGCCAAGTGTTTCACCATGGGGTGCTCCTGTCCTATTCGTGCGAAAGAAAGATGGGTCTCTCAGAATGTGTGTTGATTATAGGCAACTGAAAAAGGTCACGGTAAAGAATAAATATCCTCTCCCAAGGATAGATGATTTGTTTGACCAACTTCAGTGCGCCTCTTCTTTCTCTAAGATAGACCTCAGATCTGGCTACCATCAGCTGAAGGTGAGAGAGTGCAACATTCCAAAGACAGCCTTTAGGACTAGATATGGCCATTTGGAATTCTTGGTCATGTCCTTTGGGTTGACGAATGCACCTGCTGCCTTTATGGACTTGATGAACAGGGTGTTCAAACCGTATCTTGACTTGTTTGTGATGGTATTCATCGATGATATTCTGATATATTCAAGGAGTGAGGAGGAGCATGCCAATCATCTCAGAGTTGTCCTCCAAACTCTTAGAGACCATGAGTTGTATGCAAAATTCTCAAAGTGTGAGTTCTGGCTTAAGTCAACAGCCTTCCTGGGCCACGTTATTTACGGTGATGGTATTCGAGTGGACGCCCAAAAGATTGAAGCGGTTAAGAACTGGCCCCGACCGACCACTCTGACCGACATTAGAAGTTTCTTGGGGTTGGCGGGCTACTACCGCAGGTTTGTGGAAGAATTTTCTTCCCTATCCGCACCATTGACCAAGTTGACCCAGAAAAAGGTCAAGTTTCAGTAGTCCGAGAAATGTGAGAAGAGTTTCCAGGAATTGAAAACGAGATTGACTACTGCACTAGTCCTAACTTTACCCGAGGGAAACGAGGACTTTGTGATCTATTGTGATGCCTCAAGGGTCGGACTAGGATGCGTACTAATGCAAAGGGGGAAGGTGATAGCCTATGCCTCCAGGAAACTCAAGGTCCATGAAAGGAATTACCCAACCCATGACCTCGAGTTGGCAGTAGTAGTGTTCGCACTTAAGATCTGGCGTCACTACTTGTATGGAGTACATGTGGATGTGTTCACAGACCACAAGAGCTTACAATATGTTTTCAGTCAGAAGGAGCTTAACTTGCGATAGAGGAGATGGTTGGAATTGCTCAAAGATTACGACATGAGCATTCACTATCACCTAGGTAAAGCTAACGTTGTTGCTGATGCTCTTAGCAGGTTATCAATGGGTAGCACAGCCCATGTGGAGGAAGGAAAAAGGGAACTAGCCAAGGACGTACATCGGTTGGCTCGATTAGGGGTCCGACTTGAGGAGAACAATGAATGAGGAGTTAATGTGGAGAACGGGTCTGCTTCCTCGCTAATGGTAGAAGTGAAAGAAAAGCAAGACCAAGACCCAGTTATACTCCAATTGAAGGAGGATGTCCACAATCAGAAAGTGACAGTCTTCTCCAAAGGGGGAGATGGGGTACTGAGATATCAAAGTCGATTGTGTGTCCCAAATGTTGATGGCATACGGGACAGAATCATGGCAGAAGCTCATAACACTAGATATTCCTTTCACCCTGGCTCCACCATAATGTACCACGAGTTAAGGGAAGTCTATTGGTGGAATGGGATAAAGTGGGACGTTGCAGAGTTCGTTTCAAGATGCCCGAACTGCCAACAAGTGAAGGTTAAGCATCAAAGGCCATGTGGATTGGCTCAGAACTTTGAAATTTCGGAGTAGAAATGGGAGATGATCAACATGGACTTTATCACTGGCCTGCCGAAATCTCGTAAGAAACATGATTCAATATGGGTGATCGTGGATAGGATGACAAAGTCGGCTCACTTCTTGGCAGTAAAGACAACAAACACTACAGAAGAGTATTGTACGTCCAGGAGATCGTGAGGTTGCATGGGGTTCCTTTGTCTATCATCTCGGATAGAGGGGCTCAATTTATCTCCCAGTTCTGGAGATCGTTTCAGAAAGGTTTGGGTACTAAGGTGAACCTGAGTACAGCTTTTCACCCGCAGACGGATGGTCAGGCAGAGCGTACGATTCAAACACTCGAGGACATGTTGAGAGCTTGTGTACTTGACTTCAAAGGAAATTTGGATGATCATCTACCATTGATCAAATTCGCATATAACAATAGTTATCATGCGAGCATTCAGATGGCTCCTTATGAAGCCCTGTACGAGAGAAGATGTAGATCGCCGATTGGGTGGTTTGAGGTTGGAGAAGTAGGGCTGATTGGACCTGACCTTGTTCACCAGTCGATAGAGAAGGTCAAGATCATTAGAGAGAGGTTAAAGACTGCCTAGAGTCGCCAAAAATCCTACACCGACGTAAGGAGAAGAGACTTAGAGTTTGAGATAGATGATTGGGTGTATTTGAAGGTATCACCTATGAAGGGTGTCCTAAGGTTTGGGAAGAAGGGAAAGTTAAGCCCACAATATGTTGGGCCATACCAGATCGTAAAGAGGATTGGGAAGGTTGCTTACGAGTTAGAGTTACCTTCCGAGTTAGAGGGAATTCATCCGGTATTCCATGCGTCGATGCTGAAGAAATGCTTGGGAGATCCCGCCTTGGTGATCCCTATCGATAGCCTTGGAGTGAAAGATAGCCTATCTTATGAAGAGGTCCCAGTTCAAATCCTTGATCGTTAGATTCGCAAGTTGAGGAACAAAGAGATAGCCTCAGTCAAAGTCCTGTGGAGGAATCAATTCGTTGAAGAAGCCACATGGGAAGCTGAGGAGGAGATAAAGGCCAAATACCCGCACCTATTCGTGCCAACGGATGATGGAAACATTGAAGGTAAAAATCCTTGCTCTTCACTAAACTGATTGTTCTATTTTGATGCGACTTACTATTATTAAGTCGAGGATGGATTGATTGAACTGAGTGGAAGATGAATCTCGAGTCTATTCGTGCTTTAGTCCCCACCTCTACTCATCATTCGAGGACGAATGATCCCAAGGGGGAGATGATGTAACGCCCGATAAAATTACCAAAATACCCCTAGAGTGAGGGTATGCGCGTAACGCATCTTTTGATGCTCGTATAGCGAATCCGAGAACGGATTTGTGATCAGCATGGATAATGGAGTGGGAAAATGGTCTCGGTCGAATTTTAGAGCGACCCAATCGGAAGATAAATTTTTGGATCAAGTCACAAAACAGTGGCTGTCCGCGACAGAGGCACGACGCGCATCTGCCGCGGAGGGACACTTGTATGATCCGATGTCACAGAAATAGTGAAGGTTCGCGAGGAGGTGCGTCGCGGACCTGGCTTAGAGTAGAACTTGTGTGTTTTCCAAAATTTTTGACGTGATGGAGAAAACTCGTACAAAAACACTTTTTCCAAAATTACACAGTATGCGATAGGTCCGCGTGTGTTTTCCGAACTGCAAATTCCTAATTTAATTCGAGAGGCATTCTAGTCAATTCCCAATCCCTCCTAAACACTGATACACGGCTAATTAAGTCGTTTTCAACCAGAAAAGGGTCTAAAACCTCATTCTAAGTCCTATTCCTTAAACACTAACAAGGGTTGGGCTTGAGGAGAAGAGAGAAGAGCTTGTGAGAGGAATTCGAGTGGAGACCCCAAAAGTACTCGATTGTTAACGGAATCACAGGTATGTAAGGCTAAACTAAAACATGAGATTGTTCTCTTATGTGCCCCATAGAGTTCATAGATGAGTTGATGATTGAAGAGTCTGCATGCATGATTTCTTTGATGGATTTTCTTGAAAATTATATTTGAAACTAAAGGGCAGAGGCCTTTGGTGTCCCCTCCAGTATGTTTTCTATGTTGATGATCATCATACTATTGGTTTTCTTAAGTTGGATATTTTCATGAGAATTTGCATAACCCTACATGATTAATTTGAACAACACGCATAATGAACTTGAGGATTGAGTCTAAAGCCTTGAATTGTGATTGTGAGTATGATGAGAGAATGATGAGTCTAGAGCCTTGAGTTAAGATTGTGATTGTTGATTGTGATTGTGATTGTGATTGTGATGAGAGAACGATGATGAGTTGATAGAGTATGATTGTTTTGTGAGTCTCTATAAATGAACTCTACCGATGTGTCTATTCACTTGATTCCTAATGATTGATCTAAACCTTGAGTCATTGATGAGATTGATTGATGAGAGGTTCAAAGTCCCTATGAGATTGATTGATGAGAAGGGTTAAAGTCCCTATGAGCTTGATTGATAATAGGGTTAAAGTCCCTATGAGATACCGATCGTTGACGGGGTTGAAGTCCCTACGTGATTGGTTTGATTGGATTGATGATTTTATGAGCATTGAGTCGGGAGGAGTATCGAGCACCGAAATGTGTAAGAGTGAGTCCCACTCGAACTCATTAAACTATGTCGCCAAGCATAAAAGAGGTTTTCCTCTTGAGTTGATGTCTCCGAAATCAATAACGGACTTTGTTGATTATTCTGTCTCCATCTTGGATTTATCCATTATGATTTCGATTCGTCTCTACCTGGCAAGTACGGGATGGCCGTGGCAACACCGGCGGGATTGTTGTACAATCACTAGCTCATAAGTGATTGTTGTCGGTTAAGAGAAACTCCCATAAACTTCTTACCCTATTCTGAGTCTGAAAGAGATGAGAGGAGGTGAGCTCCTCTGAGATGAGACGAGATGAAATAAAATGTGATGAGATAAGAGGAGGTGAGCTCCTTCGAGATGAGTCTGAGATGATTGATGAGGTTTGAGTTGTTGATAGGTCACTTGTCTACTCTTTATTCTTGCATAGACAGACATTTGACTAATGATGTGATTTGATATGTATTTTGAGTTGTTATTGTTTCCATATTGTTTCTACCGGTTTCTGTTTCACTCAACTATTTTACATACCAGTACATTCCAAGTACTGATGTCCACTCTGGACTGCATCGTTTTATGATGCAGAGGCAGGTACTAGTGATCGTCAACAGGCGCTTCGTTGAGGATTCGAGATTGCAGCTGATTGGTGAACCTCCCCTACTCCGGAGGATTCACTCTTTTATTTCATCATGCTTAGAGTTAGATTAGACTATTTCTTTTATTTTGGGTAGCCATGGATTTGTTATTGTCACCATATGATAGTGATAGAGGCTTCATAGACGATGGTCGAGTATTAATGTTGAGACTGTGAGCTAGTTCTTCCTACTAGCCCTTATTGTTTTATGAAATCTTTTGAGACTTCAGATGATGATGTGTCCATTACTACTTATATTTTTTCGCTATTCATTAGAGTTTATTTGATTGAATGATGTGATGAGGCTAAGTGGTTTGCTTGGGGACTAGCAATAGTCTCTGAGTGCCGGCCACGCCTAGGGTACCCTCTCGGGGCGTGACAACATTATCTAATTATTGGATCATCATCTTGGAACTTTTTCGTGGTGAAATTTTCTAAGAGAACTGGTACAGAGAAGCACACGAAACATGTGACTTGGTATGGTCCGTATAACCCTTCCGTATGGGTGCCTACGTTGAATTTTTCTAAGTATGGAATCTTCAAACTCAAGCTATGTTCATCTTCAAGCCCTCAATTCAAGTTTAGTTATGTGGTTTAGGGTCATCAAGGGCCTCCTTTATCAAGTGAAGTTCAACGGAATTCCATTGGCTATGTTTTTCACAAGAACCGATCAAAAGGTCAACTTTAAATGGTCATATCTTTTAGCACAAAAGGAACTGAGTGGTCCGAGACCTACCAAATTAAAGCTCGTTGAATTATCTTTTCAATGAATCTAGTTTAACCTCATTCCAAGTTCAGATCAAGAAGTGATGCCCATTTTTGTAAAGTCCATCCATGTAGAATTTCTTGTGATTTGGCTAAGTATGGTCTCACAAGAAGGTTGTACGGTCCATGAGACCTTGTACGGACTGTGAAACCTTCTCACGGGACACCTGGCAAGAAATTTTATTCCACTTTATAAATGGTTATTTCGTAATTATGGAAACTCCTAAGGGACCTTTGTGACTTCCTAAGCTATCCTACGACTTTCAAATGACCTAAACACTTCTTCACTCATTCAAATTCATTCTCATACTTAGAATTATATTGAACTCTCTCTAAAGAACTCTCTCAAGGACTCTTGTGAAGAATAAGCTTGGGAATCAAGGGAAGACACTTTCTCCATCAATTTTCTTCTTGAATCTTTTCAATTAGCTTAGGTATGTGGGATTGATTCTTGTTCCCTTTCAACCAAGAAGATCTAAACTCGTCTCACTTGAAATTCATGAAATTTCGCTTACTTTAAATATGAGGTTTGAATATTATTGATTATTAAATTTAATTGAAGTATGGGCTATACTCTGTTGTTGATTTTAAGTTGATTTAAGCCCTAATATGTTGAATTACATGAGATTATGAAGATTTGATTATGCATCGTCACTTTAAAGTTTGAAGTAAGCATGAGTGATCTATATTATGATTTAAATATGGATTTAATTATGTATTTACTTCAATTTCATATTGTGTTATTGATCTTAGATTGAATCTCAATTACCTATACTATTCTCACATCATTCATAGCATATGCATTCATGAGCATTGGATTTTAGGAAGTTTATGAAGTGGGTTAAGCCCATTTATGTTTATGTATATGATTTTTGATAAGATATTAGATATGACAAGAATGTGACTGCATAAATGTCTATTGATATTGGATCTTTGAGCATATTGGGTACTTGCACCATGTTGTTAAGTGAATAATCTATTCCTATGCATGAAAAGTTTGGATTGAATTGTGATTTGAGTTTTTAGCCTAAGTATGAATGGTCAAGTGATAGGCTTGGATTTTAAGCCTAAATGTTCATTGAAATTATTTGAAATTACCATTTCCTCTTTTGAAAGCATGTGTATGTATAAGTATTCTCGTAGGATGATTAGTTTGCACCGAACAGATTAGGAGCGTTTATCCCCAAGGGTCCTATCCTTTCCTCGAACAATATGTCAGCATAGGCATATTGGTAGCCATTACAAAAATGACACAATCGTAAAGAATGGTTACACATTGATATGATATGATATGAAATAAAATGGAAATCCTTCCAAAATGACCGAGTTGTAAGGAAGGTTGCCATCACATTGAAATGACCGAGTTGTAAAGTGTGATGTAAATTACCTTTGGAAAATAATCTTCTCTTACCTGATGGTAGGTCAACATCAGAAAAATTCATGTAATAGCTCTCATGAGTTTGAAATGTCGGTTATGGTCCCATCCCCAATATATATGAGCATTATTGCATTTCATGCATCATTGATTTCATGACATATTGTTATACTACTCTTCTTTGGATATGTATCTCTTTCTATATTATGTGTCTGTGTCATCTAATATTGAATGCAGGTTTGATAAGTTATATATATTGCATGCCCGCATACTTAGTACATTCAAAGTACTAACACACACTTTTGTCTACATGATCTAACCATGTAGGAACTGGAGACTACCTTCAAATTTGAGACATTTGTTGTGGTGACTCCTATCTTCCAAGGACAAACCATCTTTCTCTGCCTATGTTGCTTCCATTTCAGTTAATTACTTTGAGGGTGAGCCCCATACAACTCTTGGCCCTTGTCCTATCTTATGACTAGAAGCATTGTTAGACATCTTGTAAACTCTCGTACCGATATATGATATGTGTTGTATTTGGAGCTTATAATTATGGTTATCTTTCGGATATGGCTATTATGGATTGATTATGAGAATTATGATAAGCATGTGTAATTTTATATGGAAATATGGAATTATGGTTATCTTCGAATATTGCTATTATGGATTGATTATGAGAATTATGATGAGCATTTGTAATTTGATGTGAAAATGTGGAAGACCCTAAGTCCTATATTGCCCCCATAGAGTGAGTCACACTTACCCACCCATTAGTATTTATATGCAACATGTTATATGAATCTATGTTCATCTTTATTCGTATGACATCCCCATAGAGTGAGTCCTTTTTTCTCGTCTCTTAGAACTATTTGTTTAATACTTACATATACGCGCTTTTGAACCGATGATGTGAATATGGATACTTGAGGCTTGTTGAGGGACTCTCGGGTTCCCATTCGCCAGGTTACTCGTAGACCCTAGGTTCGGATTGTGACAAAGATAGTATCAGAGCACTAGGTTTATAAATGGTCCTCGAGTCAAACATGCCACGTCAAGTAAAGTCTTAATTATGGGTGTGAAGCGCGCCACATCTATGGGTAGGAGGCTACAACATATTTTAGGAAATATTTCACTTTTTTCATGATTCCTATCATGCCATGGAATGTGTCTTAGGATTTCCCATCTCCATCCCTCCCTATAGAATAAGGAGAATTACTTTGGGCCTGTAATGTAATCCAGGCAAGGAAGATGTAGTTGATCTTATAGATGAGGTCAAAGGGGAATTGGTGAAAGATATGTATCATTTGACAAAATTGGGGAATGGGGTTGAATGAATCTAATGATGGTTTCGTTCATGTTTAGAATGGGGCTGAATCTTCTATAGTTGTTAATGCTATGGCAAAGAAAGACTTAGACCTATCATTGATTGGGTTGAAAAGGTTGGTTGCTGAAAAGAAGATAGAGGTTTTTCTCCCAAGGGGGAGATGATGTTCTTCGATATCAAGATCGACTGTCTGTTATGGATGTTGATGATCTTAGGAAGGTGATCACGTGTGAAGCCCATAACACTCATTATTCTATTTATCTAGGATCCAACAAAATATATCGGGATTTGAGAAAAGTGTATTAGTGGCATGGTATGAAGAATGATATAGCGAAGTTTATATCTGAATGCTCTAATTGCCAACAAGGGAAGGTGGAACATCAAAGGCCCGATTGTTTGGCCTGAATCATTGAAATCCCTACTTGTAAAGAAAGAATGGGAATGTGGACTTTGTGATAGTTTTCCCCGTACCGGAAGCAATTTGACTCCATATGGGTAGTTGTTGAAGAATGACCAAATCGGCTCAATTCTCATCACTTGAGACTACTTTCAATGATGAAGACAATGCCAAGTTATATTTTTAGGAGTTGATGGTGTGCCTACTTTTATTAGATTGTAATACCCAATTTATTTCTCTCTTTTGGGAATCATCTGAAAAAGGGGCTTGGCACTAAAGTGAAGTTAAGTACCATTTTCTTCCTTAATCCGATGGACAAGTCGAATAGAAGATTCAAACCTTGGTAGACATGTTGAGGACTTGTGTATTAGAATTCAAAGGAAATTGGGGTGATCAACTACCACTTATTGAGTTTGCTTACAACAATAGCTTTCATGCTAGCATTGGTATAACATTGTTTGAAGCTTTGTATGGGAAAAGGTGTAGGTTCCCGATAGGATGGTTTGAGTCAGATAAGATGGCATTTATTGGCTTGGATTTAGTGTTGGAGGCTATGAAAAGATTGAAATTTATTAGGGGAAGGTTGAAGACGGCTCAAAATTGCCAAAAGTCCTATTCGGGTGCTAGGAAGAAGGATTTTGAGTTTCACGTTGGTAATTGGGTGTATATGAAGGTATCTCCCATGAAGGGTGTAATGCATTTTGATAAGAAGGGAAAGTTAGGTCCCCGGTATATAGGTCTATATGAGATTCTGGAGTTGATTGTGAATGTGGCTTATAGGTTGGATTTGCCTACGGATTTGAGTTTTATTCACTCAGTTTTCCATGTGTTTGTGTTGAGGAAATTGCTTGCTGATCCTAGCACAATTGTTCCTTTTGAAAGAGTTGAGGTTGGGGGAAGAACTTGTCTTATGAGAAAATCCCGGTTGAGATCTTAAATAGGCAAGTGAAGCGGCTTCACAACAAGGATGTGCAGTCTGTTAAAGTGCTTCGGAGAAATCAACATGTTTAAAGTACTACATAGGAAGCAGAATCAAGTATAATGAGACGATACCTCTATCCTTCCCAATCTACTTAAGCCTAAGGTATTATGTTCTTCCTATTCTAAGTAGTCCTAATTCTTTGACTCTTGTGTTTCATGACATGATATGCATACATCTGCGTGAAAATGATTTAAAGATGTTTTGAATGATTTAAAGATGTTTTTATATGAGTTTTAATGACTTTATGACTTTCAAATGATGAAATATGCATCGTATCTTGTGTTTGGATGTTTCATATTCTAAGTTAAGCCTTTCAAGCCTTGTTCTAGCACATTCGAGGACGAATGTTCCCAAGATGGAGGTGATGTAAGGACTCTAACATTGTACGACATTAATGGAGCTTAAAAATTTGGTTCCAGAGACTTTTGGACCAAGGTGACGCTTCCTGGAAGCCTTCATGGTCTATACAAACTGTATAGAGCCTCTTTGAAGTGGCCATTGGCCTTGTGTGAGGTGTGAGTGCCTTAATGTGGAGTTTAGGACCAAGGTATACCACACTTGGACCTCACACGATTCATGTGAGGCCTATGGACCATGTGGTTGACGTATGGTAGCTTTGGGCTAGAGACTCCACAGTTTTGAGCCTAAGGCAAGTCACACGACCCTCTCACAGATCGTATGGTGCTTCACGGTCTGTGAGGCCCATCCATATAGGTGCCGGAGTTAAAATTATCTATGTATTGGATCATTGTCTTGGAACTTCGTTGTGGAGAAATTCTCTAAGTGAAGTGGTACAGAGAAGTACACTAACCATGTTGTTTGGTACGGTCCGTATAACCCTTCTGTATGAGTGCCTACGTTAAATTTTTCTAATTATGGAATATTCAAGCTAAAGCTAAGTTCATTTTCAAGCCCTTAATTCAAGCTTATTTTTGTGGATTAGGGTCATCAAGGGTCTCCTTCATCAAGTCAAGTTCAAGGTAATTTCATTGGCTAAGCTTTTTACAAGAACCGATAGAAGGATCAATTTTAAATGGTCATATATCTTAGCACAAAAAGGACTGGGTGGCTCACGACCTACAAAATTGAAGATCTTTGAATTAGCTTTCCAATGCGTCTAGTTTCACCTCATTCCTAGTTCAGATCAAGATGTTATGCCTATTTTGTGAAGGCCATCCGTGCAGAGTTTCTTGTGAATTGGCTAAACATAGTTTCACGGGAGAGTTTCATGGTCAGTGAGACCTTCTCATGGGACTCCTAGCAAGAAGTTTTATTCTACTTCATAAATGCTTTTTTTATAATTATGGCTATCCTAAGCTATCCTAAGACATTTTAACGACCTAAACTCTTCTTCACTCATTCAAATTCATTATCACACTTAGAATTATTTTGAACTCTCTTGTAAGAACTCTCTCAAGGGATCTTGTGAAGACTAAGCTTGGGAATCAAGGGAAGACTCTTTCTCCATCAAATTTCTTCTTGAATATTTTCAATTAGCTAAGGTATGTGGGATCGATTCTTGGTCCCTTTCAACTAAGAAGACCCAAACTTTTTTCACTTGAATTTTCTGAAATTTTCCTTACTTTAAATATAGGTTTGAATATTATTGATTATTAAATTAAACTGAAGTATGGGATATGCTTTATTGTTGATTTTAAGTTGATTTAAGCCCTAATATGTTGAATTATATGAGTATGATGAAGATTTGATCATGCATTGTCCCTTTAAAGTTTGATCTAAGCATGGATGATCTATATTATGATTTAAATATGGATTTACTTTAGTTTTATATGTATTGTTGATTTTAGATTGAATCTCAATTACCCATGCTATTCTCACATCATTCATAGCATATACATTCATGAGCATTGGATTTTATGAAGTGGGTTATGCCCAATTATGTTTATGTATATGATTTTGATAAGATATTCGATATGACAAGAATGTGATCACATAAATATCTATTAATATTGGCTCTTTGAGAATATTGGGTGCTTGTACCATATTGTTAAGTGAATGAGTTATTCCTATGCATGAAAAGTATGGAGTGAATTGTGATTTGGCTTTGTAGCCTAAGCATGAATGTTTAAGAGATATGTTTGGATTTTAAGCCTAAGTGTGCATTGAAATGATTGGAAATGACCATTGCCTCTTTTTAAAGCATGTATATGTATAAGTATTCTCCTGGGATGATGACTTAGCACCAAATGGATTGAGGGTGTCAAGGCCATCGCCAAGGGCCCTATCCCCTTCCTTGAACTATGTGCAAGCATAGGTATATTGGTAGCCATTTACAAAATGAAAGGATCATAAGGAATGACTACACATTGATATGATATAATATGTAATGAAATGGAAATCGTTCCAAAATAACCTGGTCGTAAGGAAGGAGGCCATCATACCGAAATGATCGTGTCATAAGGAGTGGGGTAAATTACCTTTGGCAAGTAATATTCTCTCATCCAATGGGAGGTCAACATCGGGCAAATTCATGTAATATCTCTCATGATTTTGAGATGTCTGTTATAGTCCCATCCCTACTACATATGATCATTATTGCATTTCATAAATCATTGATTTCATGGCATATTGTTATACTACTCTTCTTTGGATATGTATCTCTTTCTATATTATGTGTTGTTGTCGTCTAACATTTGAATGCAGGTTTGATAAGTCATATACATTGCATGCCCTCATACTTAGTACATTCAAACATACTAATGCATACTTTTGCCTACATGATCTGACCATGTAGGACCCAGAGACTACCTTCATCCACCGTTTGACGACTAGATCGAATTTGAGACATTTGTTGTGATGAGTCCTATTTTCCAAGGACAAGCCACTATTCCTCTACCTATGTTTCTTTAGTTTAGGTTTTTTACTTTTAGGGTGAGCCTGGGACATTTCTTGGCCCTCATCCTATCTTATGATTAGAAGCATTATTGGATATCTTGTAGACTCTTGTATGAATATATGCTATGTGCTGTATTGGGAGCTTATGTATTATGGTTATCTTTTATGGCTATTATGGATTGATTATGATAATTATGGTAAGCATGTATAATTTGATGTGGATATGTGGAAGATCCTAAGTCCCGTATTACCCGCATAGAGTGAGCCATACTTACCCGCCCCTTAGTCTTTATGTGCTATGTGTTTTGTGAATCCATGTTCATCCTTGTCCCAATGACATTCCCATAGCGTGAGTCCTACTTTTCCGTCCCTTAGAACTATGTGTTTACTATTTATATATACATGCTTCTAAACCGATGATGTGAATATGGATACTTGAGGCTTATTTAGGGACTCTCGGGTTCCCACTCACCATGTCACTCCTAGAACCTAGGTCCAGGTCGTGATAAATACCCTTGTTTCTCTCCACATTGGCTAAACACTTGTTTTAGTTTAGCATTACTTTCATTAGTTATTATCTAACCCCCCCCCTTTGGGGAGTTAAGTTGGATAATAACCCGAATTGTAGAATTGAATTCTTCTAAGTCTACAATATTTCCTTGAGTTTGACCCTAACCTAGGTTAGTTTCTATAACTTGACAACGACCGCTTTAGTCTAAAAAAGGAGGTGTTGCTTGGGTGATATCACATAGCTCTTTTCACGACCCTGAGTTGTCACCAACCTACTCTGAATCAACCTCACTTGCTCCAGATCCTCTCTCAACATATCTTTACCCATGCTCTTCATTGCCACTGAGTAAAACCATCCGATAGGCGATCTACACCTCCGAATATACAAAGCCTCAAAGGGAGCCATCTGAATGCTGGAATGGTAATTATTTTTGTAAGCAAACTCCACTAAAGCCAAGTGTTGATCCCATTTGGCACCAAAGTCAATGACACATGCTCGTGGCATATCAACACGTGAATATTCCTCTTAGATTACTCATTGGTTTGAGGGTGAAAAGCTGTACTCATATCCAAAAGGTACCCAAACCATGTTGTAAGGCTCTCTAGAAGTGGTATGTCAACAATGAACCACGATTCGAAACAATGGAAACAGGAACTCCATGAAGCCTCACGATTTAGACAATGTAGAGTTGCGCTAACCTCTCGGCTGTGTACATCACCTTGATCAGGGTGAAATGGGCAGACTTAGTCAATCAATCCACCTAACCCATATAGAATCAAAGCCATTAATTTGTAAAAGGAAGAACTATGAAATCATTGGGCATGTTGCTCACGGCTCCAGGAGTATACCAAAATATCATCAATAAAGACTATAACAAAGAAATCCAGATACAGCTTAAACATATGAGTCATCAAATCCATAAAGACTGCGGGAGCATTTGTTATCTAATATGACATAACCAGGAGCATATAATGGCTATAGTGGGTCTATAAGGCAGTCATAGGACTATCTTCTTACTTTATCCTTAAGTGAGGATAACCTTATCTCAAATGAATCTTGGAAAATACTATAGCTCCCTGTAACTGATCAAATAAGTTATCAATACACAACAAGGGGTAACAATTTTTCGCTATCACCTTATTCAGCTTCCCATTATCGATACACATATACATAGTCCTATCCTTTTTCTTAACGAACAATACGGAAGCACCCTAGGGAGACATACTCGATCGAGTGAAACCCTAATCCAAAAGACCCTATAGCTTAACACAGAGCTCCTTAACCTAGTTAGGGGCCACCCGATAAGAAGGAATATATATGGACTTACTGCCTTGCTCCAAATCATAGAAAAATCAACATCCCTCTCATGAGATAACCTAGGAAAATAAGCAGGAAACATATTTAGGAACTAAAAAACTATTAGAACCTAGTCAAAAAAAGAGGCCTCAGCTGACCTATCATGAATATGGGCCAAATATGCTAAATGGCTAGTGGAAATTAACCCCTAAGCTTGAACATAAGAAATAAAACCAAGTAGTGAATGATACCCTACCACACCGCAAGAGGTATATTAGGCAAGGCAAAGGTAGCAACCTTAGTGTAGCAATTAATAGCTGCTTGATAGGGAGCTAACCAATCCACACCCATAATAATATCAAAATAAAGCAAATCAAGTTGTATCAAATTTTCTCGGGTATCCTGCCCTTGAATAGAGACTATACAAGACCTAAACACTCGATCCACCACTAAAGTATCTACTACTAGAGTCGAAAAAGGAAGTAGTACTGATAGAGGATCAGAGCTAATCTCCAAATGGGAAGAAAATACATAGATACATATGAATTTATAAACATGAGATCAAATAAGGATGATGTTGGCTGCTGACACAAAATAATCGTGCCTATGATAATATCGCCAGACGCCTCAGCCTCTGACAAGGATAAAGCTATGTAAAAGTAATCTTGGCAGCCTCATCCCCTAGTATATCCTCCATTACAACATCTGGAACCACATGTAGAACTATGCTGATCATCTTGAGACCCACGCCGGTCAACTATGAAGCTATATTGGTCACCCCTATAGTTCTAATTTGAATCTCATCCTCTAACCATCGAGGGTGGGGCTGATAGGCTTGGCCGAGCAGCCAAGTACCTCTCTCTCCATATATGACACTCCTAAGACTAATGATCTAGTACATTACAATTATAGCAATCCAAAGATGATCAACTAACCTCGTGTCAGCTATCACGACAACATGTAATATAAGTCTTTAAGACTCTAGTTCCCTGACTAGCTACTTGAATAGGTCTAGTGTCATGACCCAAGACTAGGTTCTAGGTGTTACATGGTGAATGTGGAACTCCAAAGGACCCCAAGTAAGCCTCTTAAGCGTACATAGAATATCCTTTGTTGCAGAAGCATAGTTAAACAAAAAGCAAACAGTTCTAAGGGAAGTCAGACTTTGGACTCACACTTTGGGGATGATATAGGGAATAGGATTAGCATGATCACATAACAAACAATGACTAAGGGGCAGGTAAGTATGAGTCACACTATGGGGATAGTAGGGATCTAGGACTTCCATATCATATCATCAACAAGCATCAACACATAGAAGGGGATAAGGACCAGAGGAATTCTTCAATATCCATACATATAGCATAATAGGAGTCAAGTACATAGCATACATAAACATACATCTAATAATACCTTTAATCTTGAGAGAAATAGGGGCCAAGACATCTCTCGAGCTCACGTTGAAAGTAAGTACTCAAATATAAATAGTCTTAATAAAGCATGAAATGAAAGGGGATGTTATCCTTGAAATGGAGGACTCGACAAAATCAATCTTCATCAAGTTATCTAGCTACGTAGAGAAAAAGGAAGTACTAAGAGCTCCAATCCCTAGGTGGTTAGATCATGTAAGCAAAAAATATATGTTAATACTTGGAATGTACTAAGTAAGCGGGGTATAATGCAACAAGGAAACACCATAATTAAATAATATGTATAGTCAATGGATATAAGCTCAATATGACATGAATGAACAATGCCTTAGTAAAAAACATGCATGAGTATAGCTAGATCATAAATCATATCATACTTAGATGGGAAGGGACCATAATCTACATGTAAGACCAAGTGAGCTAATACTTAGAATTTCGATGTTCACTCCACACCGGCCAAGGAGTGGCCTACTTTACAAGGTAAACCAAACACTCCACCTTATGGGTACTTACCCTATTTTGGAGAATGTTTCACAAATGACTTATGGGAACACCACCCTTTTTTGGTAAATATAGGAGAAGATCCTTATGAGAACACCATTCTTTTTTGTTATTAATTAGCATGTGTCGTGCAGGAACACCACCCTTTTTGGTCATTCACGAAACAAGAGCTATATGGATCCATTAGCTACTCATAAACCTAGGGTGGCAAAATAGTTAAGGGACAATAGTTACCTACTAATGTCCTCTCGGTGTTAAGTCAACAATCCCAAGGAATACTCAATGATGATTATAGTCATAATATACAAAGTTTTATAATATCATATTATAATCGTAGAGCAGCTCATCAAAAGCAAATCTCATAATATCAAAGATAGGGCTTCATATCATTCATAACTTTCATAACATTCTCATTAACTCATAACATACTTATTAGCCTTTCAACATTCACAACATGCACAATTCACATATCTTGCCATAAGGCTTTCATCAACATAAGAAACTTGTCTCATAACTCTGATCAAAACATGGTGGGTAGATATACATATGCTTAAAACCATATAATTCAAGAGTTTAGAACATGAGATGAGTAAAGTCAAGTCATTTGAGAATCATTCAACTCAATCTACCAATATTGTAGCAGACCCCAATAATAGGTATCTTGAATTCCAACTAAAATCCATAAATTTTTCCATAGCTTTTCATGGTATCATAGAGTACATAACTTTAGAATCATAAACCAATAATAATATCAAACCCCAATGTTTATTCATGCACAATCATCTTAACACTTGGTTTAGTCAACTCAAATCATGTTTATAATGCATAATAAGAAAGACCCATGAAGTCCAATGTTAAATTCATGAAATTTTATTAAAAAGGAGGATTGGGCTTCATGGATGAAAGAATCCTCATGAATGAAGATCCATATACGTTAAACTCAAAATTAATTGAGGAAAATTGAGAAAGACGTGGGACTTCCCATGAGTTCATGAAATCCAAATAGAGTCCTTGAGAAATCTTAAATTTAGATAAGGGAATTTGTGAGAATTAGAGAGGATTTTTAGAGTGTTTATGTGAGATTTGGGTTTCAAAATGATGGAACAACACGGGATTCTCGTCTATGTGGGTGTTGGGTTATTACCTAATTACCCTCAAGTGAAACAAAAAAAGTTTGAAATTCTTTGTACTACTGTTAACTAAGGCATGACGTGAACTTGCTCCCACATAATTCATTTTTGTGCAAAGTTTAGTTTTCCCCTAATTTTGGCCTAGGAATGCCTTTAGGCCATTTTTACACTATCGGGGAAAAAGTCTGCGACGTAGACTTGTCGTGTACTCTTTTGTTTATCCCAAATCACCCTAAAAAAATTTCAATATGGGTAACCTAAAAATCAAAGGCCACCCCTTTCCTACATAATTTTACCTCCTGAAAAAAATACAAAGTCAGATTTGCAAAATCACGCATAGCTTTTACGATATTCAAGAAATACATTATGGGGTATTTTTCTGGTTGCGTGGGAGATGTTACACCTAGCCTGGCTTGATATCACTGCATTTTTATCTCTCAACCATTGCCTAGCTGGATAAAGAGGGTCACTCTATTTTAAATCACCATGGGGTTGATGACTACCCTCAGATGTCTGTAGTTAAGAGAAAGGAACAACTAGACTAGCCCTACTAAAATCTCAACATCGATCTAGCATTCTACCCCTTGAACTTGGATCGTTTTCCCCCATAACCGTTCTCGTAGCAAGACCTCTTATCACTACCACTGTGGGCCTCATAATGCAGCTGCTTGATTGTATGACTATAATCAACAATATCTAAGAAGGATTGCCCCGCTGTATTCGGTGCATGGGTCTCAATTTGAAGGTGAGTCCTTGACCCTCTAAACAAAACAACCGATCTGCTCCTCCTCTATGGGAAATATAGCATTAGCATATTTGAAGAGCTCATAGATTCTAGTCTCAGACTTAGACACTATCATTGGTCCCTTCTAAAGCCTAGTAAAATGGTTATGGACCCCATCTCTAAAACTCTAGAGGACAAATCTTGCAAGGAAAGCATCAAAAAACTCAGTCCATCATACCAACAGTGACCTAGCTACTTGGTACCCATATAAGCACACCACCACTGTTTAGCAGCTCCATCTAGCTTATAAGCATTAAAATTCACCTCTCTGGACTCTAATAGTCTCAATGTCTACAGCCTCTTCTAACAGGTCATTACGAACTCGTGTGCATCCTTCCTTATTGCCCTTAAAATCTCAAAGGGCCCAGTCTTATAAAATAGCCATGTATTCGTTGATCCTCATAAGATCTAATGCCCCTCTACAATAATTGGCTAGGAAATAATGGCTACATTCTCTACTAGGGCAAGAGCTAGAGGTTGTACTAGTGGAACTAGAGCTGGCTATTAGAATGGATCAAAGCTAGTTGTGCACCTCCATGGGCTGCAATAGCTACGCAATGGATGCTTGAACTGTTGGTGTCATAATAAATGAGACTATGGGAGGTTGCCACTACTGGATCCTTCGGTTATGGAGGAATAGGGGCTTCCAAATACTCCCAATATACTCTACGGAAGGAACTATTCAGAGTTGTTGCTGCATCCTCATCTACTACTAAAGGTTAACATCCCATAACTATAAGAGAATTAGAAAAATGAGATTTCACAAAATCAACTTGATAATTGCACCAAAGGAGACAATAACAAAAATATTGAAAAACATATCCTATAGCCTCTTAAAAATAAGTTACGGCCATCTTTGCACCCATCCATAGGAATCTACTAGATGGTAGCTCTGAACATGTTAGACAAACAAACCTAGGGTTTTGATACCAACTTGTCATGTCCTAACCTTATAGTTCATCATGGCACCTACCTTAACCTCGAATAAGTTAGCTTGATCCTGACCTAGAATGGTCAGTAATGGGTGATAGGGAAAAAGAGAAACCAACAAATATTGATTGAAAAGTAACCAGAAGGAAATAGAGGTGATACTGAGTATATATACATACACAACAACTATACAACACCCTCCCAGGACTTGAAAGTCACATGTACAGTACTATAGTCACGATACAATGTACCGAGTCACAACATATCTGTGTACACATACAAGCCAAAAAATATACAAGGTAAGTTCGTACCAACAAAAGATAGCCACTAGTATAGATGGAGACCAAAAGGATGTCAGGACCCAAAATCTGATCACAACTAAAGAAAATAAAGTGAAGCGTGAACAATCACATCATAACATACAAAATCCAAAAACATGGAGTCATGAGTACAAGGGCATCTAAAGTGGTACGATAGAGTAAATATAATTGTCTCAAATAGAATACAAAGCTAATAATATCTGATACAGAGTCCTAAAAGAAGCAATAAAAGATGTCTCAAAGATCCATGGTGACTCGAAGCTGAGCATCACTGCTAAGATCAGGACAACTGAAGAAAGCTCTACTAGAGTGAGTCAACTACCCTGTATGGGTCCCTGCGCTCAGTCTGTAGGGAGGAAACAAAGTAGGGGTGAGTACACCAAAATGTTCTCGGTAGATTCAACTTACTGGGTAAGAGAAATCAAACAACTATGTAATAATTAACCGTCTCTACCACCTCCAACCAAAGGTTAGTATGCAACATCAACATAGATAAAAACAAGTAAAGACAATAAAATTCAATTAATGATGCAATCCAATGCAGTGGCGTCGTAGGACATATATGAGGTGGAATCAAGACCATCGTAGGGCCAATGTACATATCAATCTAGCTGAAGCTACTAGATAGAATCCAGGAGAGTCACATGCCATGTACTCAAATATCTCAAGGTGTCACAAGACATAAACAATAGTATAGCAAGGCGCCGTAGGCCCTATACTGAAGTGTCTCAAGGCATCGCATGCCATGTAATAACATATCTCAATATATCATAATATCACAAATGGTACAAATGGAATAAGATGTGTGCACACAAATACAATTCGCCAAGTATAAAATATGTGCATACTAACGCAACCAGTCAAGTATAAGATATGTGCATACTAATGCACCTAGTCAAGTATAAGATATATGCATACCAATGCAACCTCAAGTATGTACATAATAGCAATATAAATAAGAATTGATATGCACAATATCCATCATATCATGTAGGCTACATGTTGTTTATCAACTAGTACTACAGTAATCATTATATCTCATATCATCATTATCTCATCAATCATTAGAATGTCGATGAAACAGGGCTCCACAAGTACCCAAGTAAGGTAATTGATGAGTCATGAAAATACGACTTTTATGGCGCTTAATACATAGAATCCTTGTGAGTTCTTAAGCGGATTTGTTAGTTTAATGTGTGTGTTTTGGTACTCTGCAGGAAAATGACGAAGGCATGGACTGATGTAGGAATTGTGAGAAAAAAAATGATAAATTTCGGAGAAATGACAATATACGGACTATGGCACGGGCCGTGTAACATCACACGGACCGTGGGATGGTGCGTGATGGGCCCAACATGGAGGAATTGGAAAATGGAGCAAAGTGAAGGACCACGGAGGTCTTCACGGGCCGTGTCGAAGTACATGGACCATGTGACCGACCGTGACCCGACACTTGGCGTGGCAATGAAACGGGCCAAGGCAAGTCGCATGGACCGAGAAACGGACCATCCAAGCTGCCACAGACCGTGCCAGGTACCGTGAGGTTGATGTCAAGTAGAGGGTTCACCATCGAAAATGTTAGAAATCGCGCAAGTGAAGCTGCATGGACCGATAAACGGACCGTCAAATCTGACACGGACCGTGTCATGCGTTGTTAAGTTGATGAACTAAAAGGGGCATTGTTGAAAATAAGAGAAAGTGTGCAAGTGAAGACTCACGGACCGTTAAACAGACTGTGAGACATAACATGGACCGTGCCAAAGCCCGTGAAAAAGTAGAAGATAGTGGCAGACGGACCGTGTGACGGTCCGTCTGGTCTCACACGGCCCTGTAATGAACCGTGTCCATGCCGAAGTTTATTTTTCCTATTTTTTATTGGATTAGTTTTTCCTTGTATATATAGTATTTTATTTTATTTCGTGAGGGATGTTGTTGATGGCTGGAGTCAGAGAACAAGAGAGAAAACAATAGTTTGACTTTATTTTATGTTTGATTCGTGGATTGTGATCATCGTTTGAAGATTGTAACACGGATTCATTGTTCTTTCAATTGTAAGTCAATTATTATGTCTTCATTACATTGTCGTGGGCAAAGTATGTTGAACATGCTAGGATAAACCCACAACTAGGGTTGTGGGAACCATGGCTATTCAATAAGATAATGCAAACTGGGGTAAATTGGAGGGATTGATCATTGCATCTATTGTAGAACACTTTGCTTTAACTTTTCCTTAATGAGTCGACGTATTAGGGCAAGCCCGTATTTGTTACATGGCTGAGAGGGATGTAATGATTAGGAAATGTGTTCTACAACAGAAATTCAGGGGTTTTAACCTAGTCTAAGTACCTGAGACCGAAAGGTGAGGGTATTCTGAGATCAAAAGCAAAGGTCGAAACTACATACACTCTAAGACCGAAAGGAGAGGAGTGAAATATATCTAGGAAGGACCGAAAGGTGAACTAGGTATTAGCCAATTTGTTAGATCTTGTATGCCTAATCAAGAACGAGTTTACCAAGCCAGTTTAGTTATCATATTAAATGTCATGGGGAACACAACCCTAGCTTCTCTTACCTGTTTGAAAACCAGTATCAACCTCTCTATTAGTTACGTTACACAGGGATTTAAATTGAACAATGCAATCCCCCATTTACTTTATGCAATTTTATCTTTGGAATAACATTTACATCTGAAAGCCGGTACTAATAGACCCATTCTTATGTGTTCCCTGTGGGATCAACCTCAACTCTGGTTGAGCACTATATTTGACCAATGACCTCTTTACTCTTCTATTTGGAGTGTAAATTTGGGTGTATCAAGTTTTTGCGCCATTGCCGGGGACCGCGGCGAAGAACTAGTCTATTAGTTGCTACTTTCAGTTTGTAAGTCAAGTCCCTAATTTTACTTTTATTTCTTGTTTTTGTGTTTGTAGGGAACCAGCATTGCATTCCAAGCACACAAAGTAAGAGTGAAGCACTTATTCCCTATGATCCAGAACTCACTAAATCAATTTGCAGAATGAACGCCCAGGACCGCGAATCAGCAAGGCAGAGGGAGTTAGCAGTGAATCCTGCTGACAGAGGACATGATGGGTTGGGTGAGGATGATCTCGCTGGTAATGTGGTACCACCAGCGGCACCACTTCGGCAGGTGCCACTTGTACCACCACAACAACACCAACCCCCGTTGAGACCTCAAGGACCTCAGTACCCACCAGCAGTACATGATGATGATGAGGGTGCTGGGACCACTGGGGCAATAGTGCTGCCACCTCTGCTTGCTGGTGTCAAGTTCACTATCACTAGCACGATGCTGCAGATGTTGCAGTCAAAGGGATTGTTCACTGGAGCTGCCACCGAGGACGCGAATCAGCACTTGATGAATTTCTTGGCAACCTGCCAGTCGTCTGAAATTCTAGGAGTTAGTCAACAAGCACTGCGATTGAGACTATTTCCACTGTCTCTGTCTAGAGAGACAATAAGGTGGCTGAATGAGCTCCCCATGATTCCATCCGTACATGGGGAGAACTAAAGGAGGCTTTTTTTAGAGAGGTTCTTCTCGGCTTCAAGGCAACTGAAGCTTAAAGATGAGATCGGATCTCACAAGCAAATGTCGAATGAAGCACCGTATCAATCGTGGGAGAGATTTCGACAGAAACTCACGCAGTGCCCAAATCATCATCTCACGGACGAACACTTGAAGGCAGTCTTCTACAGGTCCTGCAACTTTGTTACCAAGCCAATCATAGATGCAACTTGTGGAGGGTCGTATATGTCTTGGACGTTCCTGGACATAGTGGTCATCTTGGACCAGGTGGCAAAGAACAACAGGGCATGGTACACTAGAGAGGCAGACTGCTCTGGGATGGTCTTTGAGATGAGTGAGGAGCAACGCAAGAAGGAGGAAGAGAAGGACCAGGATATGGCCCATATGTGGACACAAATAGATTTGCTGTCAAAGAGGTTCCTTGGTGGGGGCACTGAGAAGGTAAAAGCAATGGACGCACACCCTAGGTATGATGACCAAGGCAGCGACTACGATGAGGAAGCTTAGTTTTTGGGTAGTCAGGGGGGTTACCAGGGTTTTAACTCCGATAACCAAGGTCAGAGCTACAGTCGTGATAATTACCAAGGGAACTGGCAGAACAGAGACGGCTATAGAAATCAAGAATGCCAAAATGAAGGTGGCGGCAACTCTAGGCTAGAGGATATGATGACAAAAGTTCTTAGCAAGGTAGAGGCCACTGAAGCAGGGGTGCGAGATGTAAAAAGCGAAATGTCCAATGTGAGGCAGTTGGTAGACTCGCACTCTAACTCGATCAAGCAGCTAGAGTAGCAGCTGGGGCAGCTTTCAGCTTCATTGAATCAGAGAAAAGCTGGGTCACTTCCGAGTGATACTGTGCGAAACCCGAAAAATAATGGCCACTGCATGGCGATCACCATGAGAAGTGGTAAGGTACTTTCTAACCCTATTGTTGCTAATGATGCAGGCCAGGATAAAGTAGGTAATAGGGTACTTAGCCCCATGGAGGGTCATGTGGATGATGGGGGTGATGAACCTGAGGCAGCACCAGTAGAGCCAGAGTCTGCCAAGCAGGCAATAGAGATGGACACTTCCATAACTCCGAGTCTGCCAGCCATCCCGAAACCGCAACCGCCATTCCCCCAAAGGTTGAAAAAGAAGGCAGAGGATGGCAAGTTTCAAAAGTTTTTATCCATGTTGAAGAAGCTGTCTGTGAACATACCCTTGGTGGAAGCACTTGAGCAGATGACTGGCTACGCTAAGTTCATGAAAGACTTAGTCACTAAGAAGAGGACAACCACGATTGAGCCAGCTGATAATCTACACCACTGTAGTGCCATCGCTACAAGATCCATGGTCGAAAAGAAGGGAGATCCAGGAGCCTTCACCATCCCGTGCACTATTGGAGCCTATGATTTTGCATGGGCCCTTTGTGACCTGGGTGCTAGCATCAATCTAATGCCGTTGGCGGTGTATCAGCAGTTGGGATTGGGAGCCCCCACACCCACTACCATGCGACTACTGATGGCAGATAGATTAGTGAAGAGGCCCGTGGGGATTCTGTGCGATGTTTTAGATCGGGTTGGCAGGTTCATCTTCCCTGCTGATTTCGTAATCCTTGAATGTAAAGTGGATTTCGAGGTGCCAATCATCCTCGGAAGGCCATTTCTGGCAACTAGCAGGGCACTAGTGGACGTAGAGCGCGGAGAACTCACCTTCCGATTAAACACCAAGGAGGTGAAATTCAGTGTTTGCGCTGCCATGAAGAGGCCTAAGGAGTTGGCTGTGATGTTTGTCATGGATGTTGATGAAGACGATTTCTCTGAGGTTCCGCTGGAGGAAAGGATGACCGTAGACACACTGGCTATAGTGCTTATGAACTTCCCAGGAGATGGTGTTGATGGGTACAAAGACACCATATATGCATTACAGGGCATGGGAACCAGGCCAGTTTCCCTCGGAAGCTGGACTTGGACTTGAGAAACAGACCAACACCACCAGCTAAACCATCTATCGAGGAGCCGCCTGCTTTGGAGCTCAAAAGAGTTGCCTCAGCACCTCAGGTATGCATTTTTGGGTGACAATAACACTCTTCCTGTAATTGTGGCTGCAGATCTTCAAGAAAACCAGGTGAAGGCACTGTTGGGGGTCCTCCAAAAGTTCAAGAGAGCTATTGGTTGGACCATTGCAGATATAATCGGCATTTCTCCAGGAATTTGCACTCACAAAATCAAGTTGGAGGACGACTGTGTGCCCAGCATCGAGCATTAAAGGAGGCTGAATCTACCCATGCAAGAAGTGGTGAAAAAGGAGATCATCAAGTGGCTGGATGCTGGGGTGGTATACCCTATCTCGGACAGCAAATGGGTAAGCCTAGTGCAGTGTGTCCCAAAAAAGGGGGGCATGACAGTGGTGGCCAATGACAAGAATAAGCTTGTCCCTTTGCGACCTGTCACCGGATGGCGAGTGTGCATGGACTACAGGAAGTTGAACAGATGGACTCTGAAGGATCACTTCCCCATGCCTTTCATGGATCAGATGCTGGACAGGTTAGCAGGGCGAGGGTGGTATTGCTTCCTCGATGGGTATTCGGGTTACAACCAGATATCCATTGCCCTAGAAGATCAGTAAAAGACCACTTTCACTTGCCCCTATGGGACATTTGCCTTCAAACGGATGCCATTTGGACTCTGTAATGCCCCAACCACTTTCCAACATTGCATGATGTCCATCTTTTCAGACATGGTCGAAGACACCCTCGAGGTATTTATGGATGAGTTTTCTATAGTGGGTGACTCCTTTGACGATTGTCTGTTGAATTTAAGCAAGGCACTGCAACGCCGTGAAGAAGCTCAGTTGGTATTAAATTGGGAAAAATGCCATTTCATGGTCAAGGAAGGAATAGTCCTTGGCCATAAGGTTTCAGATAAGGGTATTGAGGTGGACAAGGCAAAGATTGAAGTCATTGAGAAGTTGCCACCTCCCATTTCAGTAAAGGGGGTCCGGAGTTTTCTTGGGCATGCGGGGTTCTACCGCAGGTTTATCAAGGACTTCTCCAAGATTTCACACCCATTATGTAAGCTATTGGAGAAGGATGTGAAGTTTCAGTTTGATGATGCGTGCCGGCATGCCTTCGAGACTTTGAAGCAGAAGTTGATTTCTGCACCCGTAGTGGTTGCACCGGACTAGGGTGCCCCATTTGAGGTGATGTGTGATGCAAGCGGAGTTGCTATGGGTGTTG
This sequence comes from Solanum rostratum, assembly GCA_029948455.1. Taxonomy (NCBI): domain Eukaryota; kingdom Viridiplantae; phylum Streptophyta; class Magnoliopsida; order Solanales; family Solanaceae; genus Solanum; species Solanum rostratum. Next base: position 27,203,455 of record CM057053.1, read on the forward strand.
TGCTGGGGCAGAAGCGCAACAAGATCTTTCATCCGATTTATTACGCCAGCAAGACCTTGAATGATGCTCAAAGGAATTACACTGTGACTGAGAAGGAGTTGCTAGCTATGGTATTCACATTTGACAAGTTTCGGGCATATCTATTGGGCACTAAGGTGATTGTGCATACTGACCATGCAGAGCTATGATACCTCATGGCCAAGAAGGATGCTAAGCCAAGGCTAATCAGATGGGTGCTCTTGCTGCAAAAGTTTGACTTCAAGGTACAGGACCGAAAAGGCATGGAGAATCAAGTGGCAGACCACTTGTCAAGGCTGGAAGATGCCGCCAGAACCAAAGATTAGTTGAGAATCGATGATTTGTTTCCTGATGAACAGGTATTGGCCGCTTCTGCTGACTTAGTCCCTTGGTTTGCTGATTTTGCTAACTTTCTGGTGAGCGACATTATGCCCGAGGGCCTTAACCCTCACTAGAGAAAAAATATTTTTCATGATGTGCGCAGGTACTTGTGGGATGACCCATACTTGTTCAGAACATGCGCAGATGGGGTCATCAGACGGTGCACACCGGAGGCAGAGATGCTGAGCATCCTGGAAGCCTGCCACTCTTCTCCAGTGGGGGGCATCATGGTGGTGCCAGGACAACAAAGAAAATCCTGCAGTGTGGATACTACTGGCCCACTATCTACAAAGATGCCCATGTCATGGTGCGCGGTTGTGACCAGTGCCAGCGCCAAGGCAACATTTTGAGGCAACAAGAGCTACCAATGACCCCTATCCTTGAAATTGAATTATTTGACGTATGGGGCATTGATTTTATGGGTCCATTCATGAGATCCTTTGGGATGATGTACATCTTGGTGGCAGTGGACTACGTCTCCAAATGGGTGGAGGCAACAACTTTGCCAAACAATGAAAGCGGAAGCGTGGTACAGTTCCTGAGACGGAACATTTTTGCCAGGTTTGGGACGCCTAGAACTATCATTAGTTATGGGGGCTCCCACTTTGGCAACAAATTCTTTCGGGCTGTACTTGCTAAATATGGGGTGCGACAACATAAGGTCGCCACGCCTTATCATCCGCAGACAAGTAGGCAGGTTGAAGTGTCCAATAGGGAAATCAAGGAGATCATGACCAAGTCTGTAAATGCCACGAGAATGGACTGGGCTCGGAAGCTAGATGATGCACTATGGGCCTACAAAACGGCGTATAAGACGCCCATTGGTATGTCCCTATAGCAGTTGGCGTTTGGTAAGGCCTGTCATCTGCCGGTAGAATTGGAGCACAAGGAGCTCTGGGCTCTTAAGGCCCTGAACATGAAGTGGAATGAGGCAGCCAATACGAGGCTGGATCAGTTAAATGAAATGGACGAATTTCGCCTCCAGGCTTATGAGAGTGCATGATTGTACAAGGACAAAATGAAGTCCCACAATGATAAGCTTATTGCACCAAGGAGTTTTGACGTGGGTGACAAGGTTCTGCTATACAACTCAAGGTTGAGGTTGTTTCCAGGAAAGCTAAAATCGAGGTGGTCTGGTCCATACAAGATCGCTTAGGTGTTCCCTCATGGTGCAGTCGAGTTGGAAACGGACGAAGGGCACCATTTCAAGGTTAATGGATAACGAGTGAAAAAGTATTTGGGTGCTGCAGATGAAACGTCTGTGATTGAGGTCTTACATCTTGACAAAGTCTGAGTAGTCAACACAACTATGTCGAGACGTGACCGTGCTAGGTACCGTGAGGTTGACGTCAAGTTGAGGGTTCACCGTAAAAAATGTTAGAAATCGCGCAAGTGAAGCTGCATGGACCAATAAACGGACCGTCAAATCTGACACGGACTGTGTCATGCGTCGTTAAGTTGACGTGAACTAAAAGAGGCATCATCAAAAATAAGAGAAAGTGTGCAAGTGAAGACTCACGGACCATGAGACACAACACGGACCGTGCCAAGGCCCGTGATGAAGCAGAAGACAGTGGCAGACAGACCGTGTGACGGTCCGTCTGGTCTCACACGGCCCGTGTAATGAACTGTGTCCATGCCAAAGTTTATTTTTCCTATTTTTATTGGATTAGCTTTTCCTTGTATATATAGTATTTTATTTTATTTCGTGAGGGATGTTGTTGACGGCTGGAGTAAGAGAACAAGAGAGAAAACAGTAGTTTGACTTTATTTTAAGTTTGATTCGTGGATTGTGATCATCGTTTGAAGATTGTAACATGGATTCATTGTTCTTTCAATTGTAAGTCAATTATTATGTCTTCATTACATTGTTGTGGGCAATGTATGTTGAACATGCTAGGCTAAACTCACAACTAGGGTTGTGGGAACCATGGCAATTCAATAAGATAACGCAAACTAGGGTAAATTGGCGGGATTGATCGTTGCATCTATTGTAGAACACTTCGCTTTAAGTTCTCCTTAATGAGTCGACGCATTAGGGCAAGCCCGTATTTGTTACATGCCCGAGAGGGATGTAGTGATTAGGAAAAGTGTTCTACAACAAAAATTTGGGGTTTTTAACCTAGTCTAAGTACCTGAGACCGAAAGGTGAGGGTATTCTGAGATCAAAAGCAAAGGTCGAAACTACATACACTCTAAGACCGAAAGGAGACGAGTGAAATATATCTAGGAAGGACCAAAAGGTGAACTAGGTATTAGCCAATTTGTTGGATCTTGTATGCATAATCAAGAACGAGTTTACCAAGCCAGTTTAGTTGTCGTATTAGATGTCCTGGGGAACATAACCCTAGCTTCTCTCTACCTATTTGAAAACCAGTATCAACTTCTCTATTAGTTACGTTACATAGGGATTTAAATTGAACAACGCAACCCCCATTTACTTTATGCAATTTTATCTTGGGAATAACATTTACATCTGAAAGCCGGTACTAATAGACCCATTCTTACGTGTTCCCAGTGGGATCGACCTCAACTCTGGTTGAGTTCTATATTTGACCAACAACCGCTTTGCTCTTCTATTTGGAATATAAACTTGGGCGTATCAGTAATAAATCTCAAGTTTATCTCAATTATCGCCAATTAATCACAACATTATTATAAAGCTAACACAAGTCACATATTGTCACAATGATATCCAAAATTATCTCAATTCTCATGATTTCATCTCAGTTTATCAATAGGATCGCCATTTACTCAATTTTCGACATAATGAATATTATATTACCATTAAATTCTATCATATCATGTCATTGGCTTATTATTCAAACTAAAATTTATAATTATCACATAAACATGTCTAATAACTCAAATCTAGTCCCAAAAAGGTTAGTCTAACCTACCTCGCTACCAAAACTGCACTCGAATAAGCTTTCAATCAATTCAAAACTCCGTATGATCCCTGGATCCATCAATCAATATCGAAATTGATACTATACGTCAAGAGGTGAATTTCGATATCCATATTGGCAAAAATTAGGGTTAGGGGAAAAATGGTTAATTTTAGGGCTGAAATTCAAAGTTCTCGAATATGAAAATTGACTTTAACATTTGGTTCTACGAAAAAAAATGGAGTCTATGGGTTAAGATCCCACTAAAATCGAGTTCAAAATGAAGATGAAATCATCATTCAATGTTTTGAAATCAAAGACCAAAAAAACCCAATTGTTGATATTCAAAATCATGAAATTTAAGAAAAAATCAAAATAAAAGTCATGGAAAATAATCAAAATAGTGTTAGTATCACTTACCCAAAATAATCCTTTGAAAATTCTCTCCCAATATTGCCTCAAAGGCTTGACAAATTTGAAAATGGAGTAAAAATGCTAACTCTAGGGTTTTAATAACTGAATAGTCAAAATACACTCCGCGAAGGAGGAGGAGAACTAACTCTATACCTCCACAAGCACAGAGCCCATCTCGCAAACACGGAAAAGTAACAGGGGGTCACCCACATATATACTCCGCAAATGTGGAGACCATCCTACAACCGTGGAGAGGGGTATTTACATAATTCTTCCATGAACGCGGATCGATCCTCCATGAACACAGAACGTAATGATGTCTGGCTCCGCAAACGCAAAGGCTTCTCCATAAACGCGAAGAATAAATGTGAGTGCACCGAATTTTAGCTATATTAGCGATGCTTAGGATATTCCTAATGCAGTATGGGCCCGTAGAACTCATCCAAAATAAGAATTTCACAAACCAAACATGTATCAATAGTAGAAACAACGATTCAGACTCAACAAAACTAATCAAGATTTAATTCTGATATCTCCACGGCACATTTACCAATGCAAGTTAAATAAACTAGTTTAAAACTCAAAATACCAAATTTGCCTTCGGCAATTCCAAAATTGTTGACGAGATCATTTCTAGTGTAGTTTGACTATCCAAAACAACTAAAACAATCGAAATTTTGCTCCGAGCTTCCAAACTCCTAGTGTTGACAAAAGTCAAACTTGGACTCTAGAAATGACTAAAAACATAACTTTGGGCTTAAAAATCTTATTTTAACTCCAAATTTAATTTTGTAACTTCTCATAGATGAGGTTCGATGCTCCGAAGTTAATGGGATTGATAGATCTCCGATCTAACACCTAAAACTCAGAATGCTACAAAACTCACTTTTTCAACTACTTCAACTTCCAAATATGCTAAAATCCATATTTCAACTTTTAAAACTCAGGATTTCAGTTCCAATAATATAGATAGTTCAAAATAGATCCAAAGCAACTTATAAAAGGGATGAAATAGTAATTTTCACAGATAAGCTCAAAAATGACCAACCATGTCACTACATCAAATACCAATAATAAAATGTTCGTCCATGAACATAAAGGAAAATAAGGTACCTGGATCCTCAAAAAGGGGAGGTTATTTGGCCCGCATATCTGACTTCAACTCCCAAGTAGCCTCTTCAGCCGAACAGTGTCACAACTGAACCATCACTGAAGGTATATCCATGGATCACAATCTTCGGACCTACCTGTCCAATATAGCTACCAGCTCCTCCTCATAAGAAATATTTGGACCCAACTGAACAAAATCATAAAAGATCACATGGAACTTATTTGGAATATATTAACGGAGCATAGAAACATAAAAAATAGGATGCAGATAATCTCGGTGGTAAATCCAACTTATAGGCTGCTTTACCAACTCTCCTCAAAATCTCAAATGGGCCAATGAATTTGGGATTGAGCTTGCCCCTCTTCCCAAATCTTATTATCACAACCTTCATGGGTGACACTTTCATCCTAACACTGTCACCAACAAAGAACTCAAGAGGCCTAGTCCTCCGATCAACCTAACTCTTTTGGCGACTCTGAGCTATCAATAGTCTACCTTTAATCAAACGAACCCAATCCATGGCATACCTGAATAGATCCAAACTCAACACATCTACTAAACTTGAGTTAAACCATCTAATGGGCGATCTGCGCCTCCGACCATAGAAGGCCTCAAATGATGTCATCTAAATACATAAATGGTAACTATTATTATGTGCAAACTCTGCCAAAGTTAAGTGGTGGTCCTATCGAGCCTCAAATTCTATAATACAAGCCCATAGCATGTCCTCCAATACCTGAGTTGTTTGCTAAGATTGTCCATCTATCTTGGGATGGAAAGCTTAATACAAATCCACTCTAGTACCGAAACAACATTGTAGCACCCCAAAAAATGAGAGGTGAACACAAATCCTCAGTCTTATACTATAGACACTAACATACCATGCAATCTGACCACATCCCATATATATACAATCTAGCAAATCGCTCTATGCTGCAGCTTGTCTTCATCGATATATAAGAAGAGGGCTGACTCAGTTAAACAATTAACAACCACCGAAACTGAGTCAAACTTGATCAAGGCCATGGGCTAACCTGTAACAAAAATCCATAGTCACTTTGTCCCACTTCTACACGGGAATGAGCATCCTTTGTATCGATCTACCAGACCTTTAGTGCTCATACTTGACCTATTGACAGTTTAAATACTTTTCCATGAACTTAGTTATGTCACTCCTCATACCAAACCACTAATAATGCTATTTTAGATCATGGTACATCTTTTCTACACCCAATGGATGGAATATCTAGCACAATGGGACTCCTTTAATATCAATCTTACTCAATTTCCCACCTTAGGCACACAGACTCTACCATTTATCCTTAATATTCCCTTAGAATTAATAGTACCCGCCTTGGCTTCACCTTTTCACACTTTGTCACTACTGATGTGCTGTGAAAATATAGTGCTTTTGATGCTCAAAACTTGGAATTTTGTATATTTACTGAGCGATGTTAGTGGGTTTGATGTGTGTTTATGTTTATTTTTTAGGATTACAGGATTTGACATGATTTTGGGCTAACTGTGCAGTTGCTGCAATTTTTGCTGATCTACAAAACCTTTTACAGGCCGTGGAAGTTTCCTTGAGTCGTACCATGGGGTTCGTAAGTGAGATCTGCTAATGGGGTGATTTTTTGAAGTTGCATCTACAAACTATCAGAAAAGTCATGGAAAGTTGTACGAGTCGTAAATGAGGTTTTGTACTCTTAGGATCGGAAGTTGGGGTTTTCTGAAAAGTCATCAGACAAAAACCTATATGGCCATAAGTCTGAATACGACCCATAGAAAGGCCCCCTAGAAGTTGTGCACAGAATTGAAGAATAAAGTCCACGAAGCCCCCATACGGGCCGTAGAACTTATTGTGGCTAGTAAATATGCTCGTATTGCCTGCTAAATCCAGTTTTCCTATTTTTTTGGATTTGTATTTTAGGTACTTATAAATAGATGTTTTAGGTTATTTTTAGTAGAGAAGAGAGGTGAACGACCAAAACCATTGAGAGAAGTGTTTTGAACTTTATTCTGTAATGTTAATTCATACCTTGTGATTTCCATTGAAGAGTTGGGATTTCTTGTTCTTAAATTCATCCTTGTAAGTGAATAATTATGTTATTCTATATTATGATTCTAGTATCTACAATGATAATGCCTAGCTAAATTCACAACTAGGGTTGTCGGAACCATGAAGCACAACAAGGTAAAACATGATAATTTGTAATTCTTAGAAATTGTGCATGCATGTATGAATTAACTTTCTTTGTTTTGATTGCTTTTTAATAGTGGCCAATGTTAGAACTCACCTAGTTGTTACTGACTTCATCAAGGTAGTAATAAATGGAAAAAACGATCAATTAAGAGGATTGATCGATTTCTTCTTATTTAATCAACCAAAATGGATCAAGGGGAGGTTGTATTGGGACAATAGGTAAGGGTTAGTAATGTCACACTAGAGGGATGAATCAAATCACGTAGCGAAATTTACCACTCGCCTGGATAAAAGGGTTTGGTAAACTTAACTTGCCATTCTACATGCAACATACTAGAATAGAATGTTATTATCTAGTAATACAAAGTTAGGGAATAATGGGGAACACAATACCCTAGTTACTTTTCTTAATGATTTCACAACACTTGTGCTAGTTTAGGATTACCTTTTGCCAATTACAAACCCTCGAAAGATAAATAGGTTAATTAACTTGAATTTCTTGAAATTACTCTGAGTCACCATATTACCAGTAGGTTCAACCCTAACCTTGGTTAAGTTATATATCTGACAACAACCGTTTTAACCTTCAAAAAGAAGGTGTAGCTTGGGTGACATCATGATTTTTGTATCGTTGCTGGGGAATACTGCCGTACTTGTTTAATTTGAATAATTAGGGATTTAATCCTTAATTCTCTCATTTTACATTTTTTTCTCTTATTTTTGTTTTGTTTCAGCATGCAGGTGTAATGTATGCACAACACTCAAAGTCAAGGCACATCCTTTACTCCATTTGACCCTAAGATCCAAAGGACACTGAGAAAAATGGCCTAGGACAACGCGAACAATGCTGCAAGTGATGTAGTGAATGCAACACTAAACAAAATAAATAATAAGAACAATAATAACCCACCTCCGCTTGAGGATATGGACACACCACCACAAGATCTTCACACCACAGCTCATAGGTGGAATCAATATTAGCTTGACCCTTTGGCGATAGTTGTCACTTGATCTATTTTGTTACAACCACTGTCGGATGACATAAAGTTTGTTGTTTCGAGTGGGTCACTACAAATGCTGCAAAATCGTGAGTTGTTTATGGGCCTACTGTCACGCCCAAAGTCCCACTAAGGGGGACTGGCACCTGTTGCCGACAAGGCTCTGGAGAACCAACATATAACCATACACTTTCTATGAACTTGTAAGGAATTTCCACATTCAACATGCTTTTAAAAAAGTAAACAGTAGTAACAAGCCAAAAGGAAATGCATATGACTAGGCCATTAAAGCCATAATGTCTGAAGTATGATACATGACCATACTTTACTTTATATAGTCCACAAAGCCTATAGATAAGGGTCAGTATCAACTAAGGGTCGGGACATGCCCCGCCTCATGACTAACTATATAATACAAAAATATAGGCACTAGACAAACAAAGCCCCGAAGAAAACTGGAGCACAGTAACAATAGCTGGATATTATGTACCCCTACTAGAGAGATCTACTAGCTCCTGTACCTGTAGCATAAAATACAGGTCCCCCTTAAGGGACGACAGTACAAGATAATATAATGACTATTTAAGGAAGGACGTACTGTGTATGAAATAAGAACTCAAATAAAATCAACACTGGTGTGTAAGGATAAGAGACCAACTTTAGTCATACTGTGGGATCATGTACTTTATGTCCTTTTTATTACTTTACCTTTCTTTACTGTAAAATCTGTGTGCAATATATCGTATAAATTACCAATTGATCGGTGGTAAATCAATATTGGGATCGACCCATGCTAGGCTTTCCTTTCACCCTTGGGATTCCCCCCGTAATATGGGATTGACCCATGCTAGGTGATTCTTCCACCCCTGGGATACCACCCATCAATAAGCAACTTTGATTTATCTTTGATTTAACTTTGAGATGATTCCTTTGGTGGTCATAACATTTAGAGTTGTAGGATTATATATATAACATGTGACATATAAACAGTCATGCAAGACAACATCACAATGAAAAAAGAGTTACACAACTAATAAAATGCGCAGGAGATGAAATAACACGTGGACTTTATTAAGCAACAAAAGGAACTCATGAATTTCGGTAGCCAAAGTATGCAGAATTGACAATAACTATGTATGAAAGCAGATGAACATGTTAAAGAGTGGAGACAGTTATTAGTTATGTTGGAGTCGGTAAGTGCCTTTATGTGCCAAGGAAGAACCTAGATTTCATGCCAGATAATAGGAAATCGAGTACCCTTACATACCTCGTTGTACCAACTCATTATTACCTCGAAGTAACCTCCTTTTCCTACAAATATTTATCTACAATAGATTGGTTAGTAAAATCAGTGTTAGTAGCTAATAAATACGTCTTAGTAGCCCAATCTCATAGAAAAAATAACGCTCGGGCAGCAAGCCCATAACTATCAACCCAAGAGTATTCTTTCAACCTTTCCACCTCTAATCGTATTTTCTAATACATATTCTCATATACATGTTATGTACAGATTGTTTTAGTCCCATAACAGTCTTACAATAGCTCAATAAGTACAGCACATAACAATTTTACACAACACATAAGTAGGCAACATAACATTACGTCTTCTAACTACATTTCGAAGTCAACAATCCCAAACCTGTTTCAACTTCAACCAAACTGTCTCCAACATATTTACTCATAGAAATAGTCCTAAAAAAGTCCAAAACCAGTCCAAAGTAGATGGAGGACGTGCAACAACAATTCCAAATTACTAGCCCACAAGTTCCTACTAAGAGCGCAATTAAGATGTTATAAGAACTCATTCATGCGGAAGATGACAATGGTGCAGTAGCCTTGTTAAATCACTATAAAACTAAACCTTGTTAAAAAAAGATAAACCTTACTTCATAATCCATCCAACCAAGAAGAATAAAGCCTCTTAATAAACAAGAAAAGTGTACAACTATCTTTTGAACACATGTTGTCCGAAATTCCAGCACAAGTATAACCAGCCTATTTCTCTTGTTTTTTTTAATGAAAAAACCATACTAAATACACAAGTATATTTACTTACCTTTCAATTACAGGTTGAGGGCTCCTTTAGGAACCCTAGTAAGGTTGTGAGGGTTGCTTTTTAGGAGTTGAAAGAGAGCAAAAAGGAACCTAGAAAATCAGATTATTTGTCCAAGTTGAAATGGCTTAAAGGAGCTGCTTTTAATTTTTTTTAAAGGGACCTCTTGGCCGACTTTATTTTTCATTTTAAGCCTTACTTTATTAAGGCGGTGATTCACCTTCTTAGTCCTTTCACTTAGGCCTTATTGGACTCCAATTTTTTTATGGGCCTTGGCTGCCCATTTTCTCTTTTACCTTCACTTAGTTTGGGCCCATATTATCAAGTGGGTTGTGAATGTACTTGGGACCTTTTACTATTCATCTTGGGCTGCAAATATCGTCCTTTTATAATGCTAAACCATGGTCTAAAATTTCACCCTTAACTTGTGCTTTATTCATTATCAGACTTGAACAGATTCGATATTAGGCCTCATATCCGTCTACCTAACCTATTTAAGCTAAGCACGTAGGTGACTCACCTGTTAGCTTCCTAAGTCCTACAAGCACCTCATTTTTCTCCAGTCCGTGTAAAGCTGCGACCTCCTTAATTTGGCTTAAAACTTATATACACTCACTCGTCTTAAGCATTAGACACAAATATAGCCCTCCAGTCTAAAAGTTAGGTGATTTTAAAGTTTGTGCTCCTTCTGCCTAATCATATCATGTTCTATATGCATAAGACTAGTACACATAAGATGCGGGGTGTTACATCCTCCCCCCTTAGGAACATTTTTCCCCGAATGATAGCATAATTGGATAGATTAAGCAAGTCTAAACCTTCATTTAAACAAACTTTTGATAATACAATAAGTATTCAAACACACGTAACTACTAATTCCCCAACTCTGTATCTTGGACTTCCTCTTTAGCTTCAAATAAATAAGGGTATTTATTTCTCATTGCTTCTTCAGCCTTCCACATTATCTTTTCTACTTGTTGGTTCCTCCAAATTACCTTTACTGAAGGTATTTCTTTATTCCTTAGCTTTCTAACTTGATGATCTAGGATAGCAATAGGTACCTCTTCATAGGTAAGGTCTTCTATAACCTGCATATCTTCAAAAGGAGTGATACGAGATGGGTCACATATGCATTTTTGAAGCATTGAGACAAGAAAAACTAGATGAACCATTGAAAGCTCCTGGGGTAGCTCTAATTCATGCGCAACCTGTCCAAACCTTTTAATAATCTTATATGGCCCTATTTAACGTGGGTTTAGTTTTTCTTTCTTACCAAATCTCATAACACCTTTCATTGGGGACACCTTTAAACATACCCAATCTCCTATCGAGAATTCCAGTCCTCTCCTTCTAGTATCCACATATGATTTGTGATGACTTTGGGTTGTTTCTAGCCGCTATCATATTACCTTGACTTTTTCCATGGCTTATTGGACTAGATCTGGTCAAAGCAAGGTGGTTTCACCCACTTCAAACCATCCCATTGGTGACCTACATTTTCTTCAATACAAAGCTTCATAAGGTGCTATCTTGATGCTTGAATGGTAGCTATTATTATAGGTAAATTCAATAAGTGGAAAATCGTCCACCCAACCACCTTTGAAGTCCAATGCACAAGCCCACAACATATCTTCAAGTGTTTGAATGATGTGTTCTGCTTGACCATCGATTTGAGGGTGGAAAGCTGTACTCAAATTCATTTGTGTCCCTAAACTTCTTTAGAAGGACTTCCAAAATTTTGTAGTGAATTGAGGTCCCGGATCAGATATAATGGAGATTGGGACCCTATGTAGCCTAACTATCTCTTTGAGGTATAACTTTACATATTCTTCAGCTGTATGATCACTCTTAATTGGCAGGAAGTGTATTGACTTTGTGAGTCTATCAATGATTACACATATGGAGTCAAACTTTTGAAATAAGCGAGGCAACCCAGTGAAAAATTCCATATTAATCATATCCTATTTCCACGTTGGAAGTTCTATACATTGCATATGACTTCTCGGCTTTTGGTGCTATTCCTTGACTTGTTGGCAATTCATACATTGAGCCACAAATTTTGCAAGGTCTTTTTTCATGCCTCCCTACCAAAGCATTCCCTTCAGGTCATGATACATCTTAGTTGATCCTGGATGGATGGAATATCTTGAATGATGGGCTTCTTCTATTATCGTCCTTCTTAGTCCATCAATGTCGGGCAGACAAAATCTATTTTGGCAATAAAGTACTCCATTTTATGAAGTTCAAAGCCCCTCATTGTACCCTGACTCACCTCTTCCTTAATTCATCGTAGAACATGATCCTTGAACTGCTTTTCATTCACCTCTATTACCAATGAAGACTCTGCAGTATATGCACAACAACCCTTTTTTTAGAGTTTCAAGTAGGAGAACTCCCAAATTAGCTAGTTGACGTAGATCCTTAGCCATTGCTTGACTTACCACGGCTTGATCACCAATATTTATGATTGCCTTACGACTCAGAGATTCGGCTACCACATTTGCTTTCACTGGATGGTATAGTATATCAATGTCATAATTCTTTATTAGCTCTAGCAATCTCCATTTTCTTAAATTTAGGTCTTTCTGCTTAAATATATATTGTAGGCTCTTATGATCAGTATATATGTCAACGTGAAACCCCATACAAATAGTGGTGCAATATTTTCAAAGCAAACACAAATGCAGCTAGCTCAAGGTCATGTGTTGGATAGTTTTTCTCATGTTGTTGCAGTTGTCTCGAGGCATAAGCAATTACCCTACCATGTTGTGTCAGTACACACCCTAAAATAACTCCTTAAGCATTAAAATACACCGCACACCCCTCTGTGCCCTCTGGAAGCACTAGCACAGGTGCAAAAGTTAGCCTGCTTTTCAACTCATGGAAGCTCCTTTCACATGCATCATTCCATTGGAACTTGGTTGCCATATGTGTTGTTAGCACCAAAATTTTTACCAAACCTAAGTTATGTACCTTTAGTGTTAAAATATTTATTTTGAATCTAAATTAGATATTTTTATTTTTATCTTATTTATAATAACTTTAAAATTTGAAAACTATAAAAAAAATAGAGTCACATTTTAGTGTAAATTTTATATTAAAGAAAAGAAAATTTCTAAAAGTATATGTTTTCTTTTAATTTTGATTCTAATATATAATCTAGTGTTGTTAGTATTTTCTTAATTATATTTTAGTTTTAGCTAGTTAACTTTTCTTTTCTATTTATTTATTTTATTTTATTTAAAATAGTTTTCTAACATTTTTTTTCTTCTCTCTTTTCAAAACCCCAAAAAAAAAATAAAGCAAAAAATGAAATAAAAGGGAAATTAAAATAATCCTAAAACCACCCCACAAAACCCCACTCCCTCACATTTTATAAACTAACCCACACAAACCCACCCCACTTCTACACAACACGACACACAATTCCCTATCTGGACATTTTCTATATACTACACAAGACACCATCATAAAAAAAGGGGGCAGAGGACAGAAAAGAAAACAGACACACACACACACGGGAGATAAAAAAAAAGTCAAGAAAAAAAAAGAAAGGAAACACACACCTTCATACACTTAGAAAAATCTCCACAAAACACCAAAAAAAACTCTCAAAAGAAACACAATTGGAGAAATCAAAAGTTGAGGCTAAGGTTTGCTTTCGAGATTTCGGGTTCGTGGTTCTGCATTAGGGTCTTCTTTTTGTGTGAATTAATTTTCACAAAAGGTAACAATTTTTATTGCACAATTTGAAGTTACAATTATGCAAGACATGTTTTAAGGTTATAAAGTTATTCAAGTTTTATGTATGTTTAACTTTGATGTCATCACATTGAAGTATATTTGAACATTTTATATTGTTAAATTTAAAGTAACATTTGGTATAGCATGTGTTTATTTCTTGCATACTTTAACACCTAATTTAACTTGATGTTGAATGAAAAATGCCAAAATTATCATTTTCACGCTATTTAATTAATGAATACTTGAATGAGATTTGTATGTTTAATAATATTAGGTCGACAATCGTTAAGAGCATTATTAGGTCGACAATAATAATAGACGTGTTTTATAATTCAAAGAGCATTACGCAGATGTTAGGCTTGATAAAAAAAATCAATAATTTGTGGTTAGACTAGAAAGCGCTGCTACTAGTACACCACACACTAATAACACAAGTTAGTTTCGAACAAGTTTCAGATAGATTAAGAAGGCGGATAAAGCAGGGTTGGATTCATTTAGATTTCCTCTACCAAAGATATGGCCGACAAGATGGATTTGAGTTCTATGGAAAGCAACTCTACAACAAGGGATACCATCAGACTTGGGAGAGGCACAATTATTAGGCATTTATAGTGGCCTTCTTAGGAAGTATGCTATTCCCAAGAAGAGGTGGTAATGGGAAGATTGATATAAACTTGGCTGCTGTCAGACCCCTGATCTTCCTACATGCCATGGCACGGGCGTGGCATGGGGCGTGGCACTGACATGGCAAGGACTTCTACATTGGCCTTGACATGGGTGTTGGCAAAGCAATGTAGCATGGGCTGTGCGGCTAAGTGTTGGTAGTGCAGCAAGGTGTTAAGCTACTTGAGTATGTGCAAGTGAGCTTAGACACAACCACCAAGTATGCTGGGGTGATGGCCAAGCAGACTTGGGCACAAGGCAGGCAAGGCATAAAGACAAGGCAGTGGCATCGGCAAGGCAAGACAAGGCAGCGTGCGGATTGACAAGGCTAAGGCTTGGCGCGGCTAGGCAATGTGTTGGCTTGACAAGGCAAGGCTGTGGGACTTGACGATGGCAAGACAAAGCTGATGGCATGTTGACATGGTGCTGGCAAGAAGTCAGAAATAATTCTAAGTGTTGAAGAAGGCAGAAAATATTCTAAGTGTTGGGGCAGTGGCCAAAATTCGCCTAAGGCATGGGGCATGTGCTAGGCACATGCCAGACTTAGTTTGAATTCGAATTTAGGCCTAATCTGTTAGGAATATGACTGTTGTAACAACTTTGTGGATTTTTGATGTGGCTGCCATGTAGGCTTAACAGTTTGTAACTGTCTTATCTTGTTGTAACTGCCATGTGCAGAAAATTATAAATAGGGTCGAAAATATGGCTAAGGCAGATAGAGTGTGTTCTTGCCTTAGACATATTTCGTGAAGCCCTTTTCCTGTATTACGTTGTTAATAAAGGTTGGGAAGTTGTTCCTGTAAATTTGGCTAAGTGTTCAAATACGTGTTACTGTCCAAATACGTGCAAACAGTCTAAGTGTTAGACAGTGCAGTGTTGTGTTTGTGAGGCTGAAGTTTACTGTGTGTAGGCTGCCTAACAGTGGTGGAATTGTGAAAAATAGTTCACCCTGCTATCAATTGGTATCAGAGCGTAGGCTATACGATGATGGTGACTAATGCAGAAATACGTGAACACTTGAGGCGTGTCGAGGCATTCATTGGCATGACGGACGAGCGCTGGAATGACCCAACGCTGGTGGATCTGTTGACACAGATTTTGGGCATTAAGACTGAATTTGAAAGATTTTGGTCTGAGTTTGCTGTACATACTGCCGAGAAGGACGAATACATGGCAGAAATTATCAATTTTCGTGAAAGCCTGTCGCTGCAATCAGATACTCTGGCGAAGGAGAATGAGGAACTTCGTTCAAAAATTGCAGTGCTGCGTCTGGCAGTCGCTGCGTCCGGGCCAATTCGAGGGGAACACTCTAAGTTGAATATCCCAGAGCCAAAGCCTTTTGGCGGGGCCAGGAGTGCCAAAGAACTGGAGAATTTCCTTTGGGACATGGAGCAGTACTTTTCTACTGCAAGAGTGCTGGAAAACGACAAAGTAAACATCACCACCATGTACTTGACAGGTGATGCCAAACTTTGGTGGAGGACACGAAATGCAGATGATGAAAGTGCTAACAGACCACGTATTGATACGTGGGAGAAGATGAAAAAGGAAATGAGGGACCAGTTCCTCCCTAGCAATGCGTCATCGATTGCTAGGGACCGATTGAAAAGGCTGCGGCAAGGTGGGACTATTCGGGACTATATCAAGGAATTTTCTTCCTTGATGCTGGACATCCAGAACATGTCCGATGAGGACAAGCTTCATAATTTCATCTCCGGCATGCAAGGCTGGGCCCAGAACGAACTTAGAAGGTAGAATGTCAAGGATCCGCCCACCGCCATTGCTGCGGCAGATTCCTTGGTGGATTATCGCTCAATCCGGCCTACTTCTGACGAGCCCTCCACTTCGAAAACTAAGAAAAAGTTTGAGAAGAGAAGGGAAGGGAAGAAGGAACACCGGAAAGAGGCTGCTGACAAGGGCAAGGCGCCAATGAGGGAAGGCAACAACAACAACAAGACCAAGAGCAAAGACAAAGGTTGTTGGACTTGTGGTGGCCCTCACTTGGCCAAGAATTGCCCAAATCGTGAGAGGGTGAATGCTATACTTGCTGGAAATGTGAATTCCAGTGAGAATGAGGGGCAAGTGGTTGCTGCACTTGCCAATCCCTTGGGACTGTCCTTAAATCAGATCAGTCTGATTAATGCAGTCGGGGAGACTTCCAAATCAGGTAACCCTCATGCCTCACTGATTCATATTGAGATGATGGTGAACGGGAAGCCTACTGTGGCCATGGTTGATACTGGGGCCACACACACTTTTGTGGATGTCAAGATTTCTGATAGGATTGGACTGAAATTGAAGAAATGTCCATCCTATGTCCAGACGGTCAGTTCAAAGGTGCAGGCTATTAAAGGCATGGCCTATGATATAGATATGCTGACTGGTTGCTGGAAGGGCAAGCATAATCTGATGGTGATGCCGCTCGGAGACTTTGAAGTCATACTTGGGATTGATTTTCTGAGGAAATATAAGTTTGTTCCGTTTCCTCAATTGGATGGTGTCATGATCATGGATGATACCAGTCCAAGCTTTGTGAAGGCTGTGCACCCATATGGTGAAGCCGAGAAGGTTGCTAAGTACAAGACCCCAATGTTATCTGCCACTACTGTCGACAAAGGGTTGAGAAAGGGTGATGAGACCTTTCTGGCCGCCTTGGTCGAAGTAAAACCTGATGTGCAGGTTGAAGTGCCTGACTGTGTAGCAGATGTGCTGAAACAGTTTGCAGACGTAATGCCACCTGAATTGCCAAAGACCCTTCCACCAAGGAGGGATATTGACCACAAGATAGAGTTACTGCCTGGTTCAATGCCTCCGGCCCAAGCTCCTTATCGGATGGCCCCTAAAGAGCTGGCTGAATTAAGAAGACAGTTGAATGAATTGCTAGATGCTGGGTTGATTCAGCCATCTAAGGCTCCTTATGGTGCTCCTGTTTTATTTCAAAAGAAACAGGATGGATCCTTAAGGATGTGTGTGGACTACAGGGCGCTGAACAAGGTAACTGTGAAGAACAAGTATCCAGTTCCGTTGGTGCAAGATCTGATGGACAGGTTGAGCAAGGCAAGCTGGTTCACAAAACTGGATCTAAGGTCGGGTTACTGGCAGGTTAGAATAGCAGAAGGGGATGAGCCTAAGACTACTTGTGTAACTAGATATGGCTCATATGAATTCCTTGTAATGCCTTTTGGCTTAACAAACGCTCCGGCGACTTTCTGCAATTTAATGAATAACGTGTTGTTTGAGTATCTTGATGACTTTGTTGTTGTTTACTTAGATGACATAGTTATTTATAGCAGAACGTTAGAGGAGCATGTGCAGCACCTAAGTATGGTTTTAACGAAATTGAGAGAATACACGCTTTTTATTAAAATGGAAAAGTGTGAATTCGCTCAAAAGGAGATAAAGTTTTTGGGGCATTTGGTTAGCGAAAAGCAGGTTCGGATGGATCCTAAGAAAGTGCAGGCCATAGTTGAGTGGCAGGCACCTTCAACAGTGAAGGATTTGAGATCGTTCCTTGGGCTGGCTAACTATTACCGAAAGTTTATTGCTGGGTACTCTAGAAGGGCAGCAGCGTTGACAGACTTACTGAAAAAGGATGTCAAATGGGTATGGTCGGTGCGGTGTGAAGAAGCTTTTCAAGGGTTGAAAGAAGCTATTGCATCTGAACCGGTACTAAGGTTGCCTGATTTTGAGTTACCATTTGAAGTGCATACTGACGCGTCGGACAAGGCTGTTGGGGGCGTGTTGGTGCAAGAAGGCCATCCTGTGGCCTTTGAAAGCAGAAAGTTGAATGATGCTGAGCAACGATACTCCACTCATGAGAAAGAGATGGTTGCTGTTGTGCACTGCTTGCAGACTTGGCGGGTGTACTTGCTGGGAACAAAGTTTGTTGTGCGGACTGATAATGTGGCAAACACGTTTTTCAAAACTCAGAAAAAGTTAAGTCCGAAACAGGCTCGCTGGCAAGAGTTTCTGGCCGAATATGATTTCATGTGGGAACATAAGCCGGGAAAGCATAACCAAGTGCCAGACGCATTGAGCAGAAAGGAGGTATTTGCTGCAGTATATTCAATTTCGAAACTTGAATCTGATTTTGTTAACAGGATCAAGTTGGCTGCATTAAATGACCCACTCTATGTGAAGTGGATGGGTCAAGTCCAAGATGGGACTGTGAGACGGCACTGGATCGAGGACGATCTGCTCCATTTTAAAGGGGGGAGAATCGTGGTGCCAAACGGTGGTGGACTGCGTAGAGACATAATGAAAGAGGCGCATGACACTACTTGGGCAGGTCATCCAGGTGTGGAACGGATGATGGCACTGCTGTCTCGTGTTTACTTCTGGCCAAAGATGGAAGATGACATTGAAGCTTACGTGAAAACCTGTCACATTTGTCAAGTGGACAAGACAGAACGTAAGAAGGAGGCAGGATTATTGCAGCCCCTGCCTATTCCTGAAAGGCCATGGTTGTCGGTAAGCATGGATTTCATTTCTGGTTTTCCCAAAGTTGAGAATAAGACATCAGTTATGGTTGTAGTAGACAGATTCTCAAAGTATGCTGTATTTGTTGCTGCACCTAACTTATACTCATCTGAGGTCGCTGCTGAGTTGTTTTATCAAAATGTTGTTAAGTATTTTGGTGTTCCGGCTGACATTGTGAGTGATAGAGACACTAGGTTCACAGGCAGGTTTTGGACAGCACTGTTCAATATGATGGGAACCGAGTTGAAGTTCTCTACTGCTAATCATCCACAGACGGATGGACAGACGGAAAGAATTAACCACTTGTTGGAGGAATACTTGAGGCATTTTGTGTCTGCAAGTCAAAGGAATTGGGTAAGTTTACTTGATACCGCCCAATTTTGCTATAACTTGCATAAGTCTTCAGCAACGGAGATGAGTCCGTTTGAGATTGTCTTAGGCAGACAGCCTATGACACCATTAGATGTCGCAAAGAACAGGTCTCATGGGAAATGTCCAGCAGCATACAGGGTTGCAAGGGACAGGCTTGAAATGTTTTCCGAGGCTCAAGACAGCTTGCGCAAGGCTCAGCGGCGCATGAAGAAATATGCTGACCAACATAGGCGCCCATTAGAATTTCAAGTGGGTGACCAAGTTCTGTTGAAGCTTACTCCACAAATCTGGAAGCAGATTTCAAGCAAGACAAGGCATAGGGGACTGATCCCTAAGTACGATGGTCCGTTTGAAGTCGTGAAGAAAGTGGGGGCAGTAGCTTACAGATTGAAGCTGCCAGAAAGGTTAAAAATTCATCCAACCTTCCATGTTAGCTTTCTTAAACCTTATTTTGCAGATGAGGATCCGGAAAGGAACAGGAACAAGAGGGCTCCTCCTTCTATTCCAACACAGTTTGATGCAGACATTGAAGAAATTCTGGATCACAGGATTGTGGGGTATGGAAAGAAGAACACCAAGACGGAGTTCCTGATTCACTGGAAGGGGCAGGCTGTTGAAGATGCTGTTTGGGTGAAGGCAAAAGACTTGTGGCAGTTCGATGCAAAAATCGAGGACTACTTCAAAACAGTCTCGATGAGGGCATCAAGTTCAAGAGGTGGGGGTGGTCTGTCAGACCCCTGATCTTCCTACATGCCATGGCACGGGCGTGGCATGGGGCGTGGCACGGACATGGCAAGGACTTCTACATTGGCCTTGACATGGGTGTTGGCAAAGCAATGTAGCATGGGCTGTGCGGCTAAGTGTTGGTAGTGCAGCAAGGTGTTAAGCTACTTGAGTATGTGCAAGTGAGCTTAGACACAACCACCAAGTATGCTGGGGTGATGGCCAAGCAGACTTGGGCACAAGGCAGGCAAGGCATAAAGACAAGGCAGTGGCATCGGCAAGGCAAGACAAGGCAGCGTGCGGATTGACAAGGCTAAGGCTTGGCGCGGCTAGGCAATGTGTTGGCTTGACAAGGCAAGGCTGTGGGACTTGACGATGGCAAGACAAAGCTGATGGCATGTTGACATGGTGCTGGCAAGAAGTCAGAAATAATTCTAAGTGTTGAAGAAGGCAGAAAATATTCTAAGTGTTGGGGCAGTGGCCAAAATTCGCCTAAGGCATGGGGCATGTGCTAGGCACATGCCAGACTTAGTTTGAATTCGAATTTAGGCCTAATCTGTTAGGAATATGACTGTTGTAACAACTTTGTGGATTTCTGATGTGGCTGCCATGTAGGCTTAACAGTTTGTAACTGTCTTATCTTGTTGTAACTGCCATGTGCAGAAAATTATAAATAGGGTCGAAAATATGGCTAAGGCAGATAGAGTGTGTTCTTGCCTTAGACATATTTCATGAAGCCCTTTTCCTGTATTACGTTGTTAATAAAGGTTGGGAAGTTGTTCCTGTAAATTTGGCTAAGTGTTCAAATATGTGTTACTGTCCAAATACGTGCAAACAGTCTAAGTGTTAGACAGTGCAGTGTTGTGTTTGTGAGGCTGAAGTTTACTGTGTGTAGGCTGCCTAACAGTGGTGGAATTGTGAAAAATAGTTCACCCTGCTATCAGCTGCCATCCTTCCAGCTTTCGAGAAGAGACCTAATATTACCCTTGTTCCAATGGTTCTAGCTGACATTTATCTCGCCTTGACAAGTTCATAAATGGTGAAGACTATTTTGAGGGATGTAATATCTTGTTACAAATGTGGATGCTTGAACATATCTGATATCACCCATATGCAATAGACTTCAAAGTAAAATGAAATGATTACATCAGTTATCACAAAGAAAGGACTAAAGATCAGGTTTTCCCCGAGGGCATCGAACATTAGAAAAGGTATCTTAATAAGCTAACTGCCGATAAGATTGTATGGAACTATCACTGGTTCCCGTCAGAAGAAGTAATATATATGTCCTCCTTTCGACCATTCATTGTCCTGATGGGTCTTTGTGGTGTCCAACCCTATGCACCACTCAAGGTCATGAGGCAACTAGGCCGACGACAGTTTCTTCCCCGATGTGAAGACACGCGAGAGTTTATGTATGAGTTCCATCCTGATATTCCTCTCAGGGAGTCAGAGATATTAAAGATTTGGGGAGGGCACATACTCTCGGGCTCCCAAGATAGAGTAGCAGATCGTAGCAAAGGTGAGGTGGACCACTCATATTTAGTATGGTTTTATGATCAGCCCTCGCTCAAGGCCATTCCCGAAATATCGGCAAGAGGAGCCATAGATTATGTAGCCGAAATTGAGGTCAAAATTAAGCTAGCTCGCCTCGAAGTTGAGAGGAGTTATCAGTCCTCTCTTGACAGCTTGAATAATGCTTTGAAGAATGTTCGAGAAGAGCTGGCACAACACGAGGCAACACTAGAGGCTCGAGTAAGATTCATTCGAAAGAGAGTAGAAAAGCAGCACCAAGCCACCATCCAGTCTTTGCGTGAGGATGTGGGAATCACCATAGGCGCCATGGAGTAGCAAGAAGAAAAATTTAAAAGGGAAAAGGCCCTAATGGTATAGACCTAGTCGAGGTTGCAAGCTCAGTGGAAAGCCTCCATGGAGCAGGAGGGAAACATAGCAAGGTGTTTCATGGCTTACCAGGCAGAGGTCGAGGCTGAGAGGAACCAATGGATTGAAGAGAGGAATGGACTTCTTAACCAAGTAGAAGAGCTTGAGGCACAAGAAGACAATTTGAACCTTGAAATCCAACCACTCAGAACTGGTTGCGGAAATGCCATAAAGACATGAAGGAAGCCAAAGGATACATGGTTCAGCTTGTCGAAGACCTAATTGATGTATATGGCGGTTATCTTCATCGAGATGATGAGACCTTAGGCCAACAAGCACGGGAATTGGCACCAAACCTGCCGAAAGCATTGTTCAGAATTTATTCCGGTCCTGAGAAGTGACTGAAATTCAAGACATTCCAAGAAAGCATTTCCATTATTGTTATTTCCCTTTCTTTTCTTTTATTTCTTCAAGTCTGTCTGCAACTTCCACTCTTAGTTTTATTTTGGGTCATTTGTATTCAAAATCTTTCGGATATGAATGAAAAGACCTTTTTTTTAGTTAATTAAAATTTTATTTTATTTTTATTTTTATTTTTTAACTATTAAAAAAAGCAGCATAAAACTTTTTCTCATGAACTATGTAATGATCTGATTCATGTTCAACATGATATGTAGGCAACCCTCGATGGGTTCGATCAAAATATCTTTAAAGAAAACAAATTCACCTAAAATAATTTAGGAAGCATAGCATGCAATGTGTGATTGATATCTGCAAAGTTTTAAACCCTAACACCTGTTGTTTTATTAAAAAGAAAAAGCTTTAAGGAGGTCGATTTGTGGTAAAACTGGAATATCATCCACACATAACAAGGTCAAAGGGAAAATAGAAGATGACCCACAAAGACGGAATAGAGTTGGATAATGAAGATATCCAAAATTCGATAGTTCAACAAGAATCAGTGCCAGTGGAGGAAGTAAGGATGCTAAGGCAGAAAATGGCTGAAATGTACCAAGCTTGGATGAGCGGGCAAGCCCCGCCACCTTCAATCCAAGAGTACCTTAATACGACTATGCCTCCCCCGACGAGTGATCCACTTTACCCTCCTGGGTTTGGCCCAGATGTTCACACATCCAATGCTACTGAGACTTCTACTGTGCGCCCTTTGAATACGCCCATGATAAATAATCCACTTTTCATGCCAGCTGCACAAACCAATACAGTCCCTTAGCCCAAATTGGCCCCGAAATTTAATGATGATCCTTCGTCCAAGGTCTATCATGGTCAAAGATATGTCCTTTAAATGACTATTAAAATTTCAGATGCTTACCACCAAACTAATCAGCATAATTCCCCTATAGAAGTTGAGAAAACAACCAAGAACGAAGAACATGAAGAAATGGCTAGGAAGATGAGAAGTCTGGAACGAAACTTAAAAAATATGCCAGGATTAGGAGGATATAAAATTGTCTCGTTCAAAGACTTGTGTATGTTCCACGATGTTCACATGCCTGTTGGGTTTAAACTCCAAAAATTTGACAAGTATAGTGGCCATGGTGACCCCGTATTGTAATCAACTAAGGGGAGCAGGAAGAAGAGAAGAACTCCTTATGGCCTACTGTGGAGAGAGCCTAACGGGTTTGGCCTCCGAATGGTTCATTGAACAAGATACTTAGAGTTGGCATGTTTGGGATGACATGGCTCAGGATTTTGTTCAACAATTTCAGTATAACATTGATATCATCCTAGATCGCAATTCCCTCACTAACTTGAAAAAGAAATCAACTGAAAGTTTTAGGGAATATGATATAAAATGGAGAGAACAGGTGGCTAGAGTCAAGCCACCAATGAAAGATTAGGAGTTTATTAGTGTTTTTCTCCAGGCTGAAGAACCTAACTACTTTCACTACTTGCTTGCTACAATGGGAAAGCCCTTCCCTGAAGCAATCAAGATTGGAGAAATGGTGGAGAATGACA
The DNA here is from genome assembly GCA_029948455.1 of Solanum rostratum. NCBI lineage: Eukaryota > Viridiplantae > Streptophyta > Magnoliopsida > Solanales > Solanaceae > Solanum > Solanum rostratum. The sequence continues at coordinate 27,227,360 of CM057053.1, forward strand.
TAAAGTCAGGAAAAATTATGGGTCAAGCAGCTATCAAAGCCACTACACCAGCAATACAAAGTAGATCAGGTTGTTTTGGGACCAAAAAGAAGAAGGAAGAAAGGTCCATGATGGTGTTAGGATCAAAAGGTATACAAAAGAGGACAAACTACCCTCATGTGCAAGTCCAACAAGGACAACATGTTGTACCTCAACACTATTATCCACCCCAATATGTAGTTTTCAACACTCAAGCATATGCCCGACCTCCTCAACACCGAATGGCGGGCACCTGCTCCACAAGGCTCTCGGACCCAACAACAGAGCTTCCAGACACCTTATAATCCACGTCCAAGGGCAGATTATACAAAGGAACAGGGTCAAAAGGAAACTTTCACCCCAATTGGAGAATCATACACTAGCCTGTTGCAGAAATTGATGCAGTTAAGAATAGTTGAACCTATCGCTCCTTATCAGGTCAACCCAAATATGAGAGGCTTTGACCCAATTGTTATATGTGAGTATCACTCTAATGCCCCTGGTCATAGCACCGAAAACCTTTGGACCTTAAAGAAGGTTATTGAGATGCTAATCAACGACAAAGTAATTGTGATACATAATGAGGAAGCGTCGAATATTACCAACAATCCACTTCCTAGTCACAACAATGAGCATGTCATTGGAATGATAGGCACTCATATGGAAGGTGAACCAGTAGATAGAGAGAGCATTGAAGGTAGGCCCTCAACAAAAAGTCAAGCATGGTCTTAGAATTTATACAAAAGGGACCATTGATTGTGAAAGGTGCAAATTCAACTCCTGAGAGCTTAAGAAACCAGTATTGTATTTTCCTGGAGTTGTAAGAGGAGGAGTATCGTTAAATGGGCCAAAACTATATATTCTTGGAGAATTTCCAAATGCCTATTTAAGCCAAGATAGTTCAAGAAAGATAGAGGAAGAGGTTGTAATAAAATTTGCAAAACAACTCTCGATCACAAGAATGAAAATTGTCCCATGGAACTACAACAAAACCATTGTGACATACAAGGGGAAAGAGATTGCCAAAGATATTAATGAAGTAGGTGGTATGACTCATCCCGAACGGTGTTATGCTCCCGAAGAACTAAGAGGAGCCAAGCACGCAAAAGAAAGTTAGCTGCCAGTGAAAAGCCTATCACTAAAGAAGAGGCCGAGGAGTTCTTGAAAAAGATAAAGGCTTAAAATTATTCTGTTATCGATTAGTTAAGAAAAACCCTTGCCCAAATCTCCTTGATATCATTACTCCTACATTCCAAGGAGCATCGCCAAGTATTGATTAAAATTCTGAAAGAGGCGTACATCTTCGAAAATACCACGGTAAGTCATGTGGAAAAGATAGCTAGCAAGATATTTAAGGTAAACAAAATTTCATTCATGGATGATGAATTGCCTTTGGAGGGGTCTGGTCACAACAAGGATCTGCATCTGATCGTTAAATGTGAGGAACATTATGTGAAGAGGGTCCTGGTTGATGGAGGATCAGGTGTTGATATTTTTTCTCTTTCAACATTACAAAGTTTGAAGATCAACACTGATAGAATTCGACTAACAATGTGTGTGTAAGAGCAATTGATGGAGCAAAACGGGACACAGTTAGTGAAATTTACTTGACTGTGACAATTTGGCATGTGGAGTTTGGAATTACCTTTCAAGTAATAGACATGGACACATTTTACAATTTACTTTTAGGAAGGCCATGGACCCACATGGCCAGAGCTGTACCATCTACTTTGCATCAGATGGTCAAATTTGAACATGACAAACAAGAAATCATCTTTCATAGTGAAGATGACCTCCCGATGTATCAAGACCCTTCCACACCATGCATCGAGGCCAAAAAAAAATGAATTCCTCAATTATTAGGCCTTAGATATACTGGCGGTCAATCAGCTTATGGAAGGGAAGCCAATATCAAAACCTCATCTCTCCTCTACTTAATTCATGGTGGCAGCGCAAATGATGCAAAATGGTTATGAGCCTGGAAAGGGACTGGGATTGTCGTTGCAAGGAAGGGTAGATCCTATCAATCTAATGGCCAATCAGGAAACATTTGGGTTGGGTTTCAAACCAACTAAAGTTGACAGAAAATGGGCAAAGGAGCATAAAAGGAAGGCTTGCAGTTTGCCAAGGCCGATCCCTTATATGCTTGAGTCTTTCACTAAATCTCAATGTGATGAGAATCCAAACCCATCTGTCCAAAATGATGTGGATGAACCCTGTTAAGGTCTTAAGGAGATGTTTAATAAAGTGAACATGGTTCATATGGACGAAGGCCCCAGTCATGCCGAGGTGCAATTCATCGGCCCCAATGTCCAACTCAACAATTGGGAAGTCACTCCTCTCCCTACCAGGAAGGAGTTTTGGTAGTTTATTTTGCAGCTTTTCCTATATTTGCACTATTTTTAGGGTTGTAATGTTATAGTTGTTCTTATTCCATGATTAGTTCTTTATCATTTCAATCCAGTTTAATGAAGTTCCAATTTCCCTAGTAAAAGTCTATCATGTATCTTCTCTTTTCTGGTTTCGTTTTTTATTTTCATTTCAGTTACGTTAATACCGACTTAATAACATGACATGCACACAAAGTTTATGTGTAGATCCTGAGAAATTGGCTAATCTTAAAACAATGAATCAAGATCTTGAAGAATATGATGAATATGGAGCATGTGAAGAAATAAAAAAGGGATTGGACCAATTTGAAAATAAACCTAAACCCAATTTAAACGTAACAGAGTCAGTCAATTTGGGAACTCGGGAGACAAAAATAAGTATTCATGTCAAACAAAATGCCCGAGATAAACTGATTCAAGTTCTATTTGAATATAAAGATGCCTTTGCTTGGTCCTATGATGACATGCCAAGTTTGAGTGTTGGTCTGGTAGTTCACAAACTTCCCACATATCCTGATTTCTCACCCATCCAACAAAAGCAAAGAAAGTTCAAGACAGACGTGAGTGATAAAATTAAAGGGGAAATTATAAAAGAATTAGATGTAAATGTGATTAGAGCTGTCCAATACACTACATGGTTGGCCAACGTTGTGCAATGCCAAAGAAAGATGGGAAGCCCAGAGTTTGTGTCGACTATAAGGATTTAAACAAAGAGAGTCCAAAGAAAACCTTCCACTACCTAAGATTCACATTCTAGTTAATAGAATTCCATTTCCCCGCACCCCACCTCATGTACGAATAAAGGGCAAATTGTGCCAAACATGAGACTCAATCTTTTGTGGACTGTTTTGCTGGATATCACCAAATCCTCATGGATGAAAAGGATGTAGAAAAGACTTCTTTCGCTACCCCCCGGGGTACCTACTATTATAGGGTCATGCCATTTGGTCTTAAAAATGCAGGGGAAACTTATATGAGAGCTATGACCACCATATTCCATGATATGATGCACAAGAAAGTAGAGGTATATGACGATGATGTCATCATTAAATCTAGAATACAAACATATCATGTATGTGACTTAAGGAAATTCTTCGAAAGATTACGAAAGTACAATCTTAAGCTCAATCCAGCTAAATGCGCATTTGGAGTGCCTTCAGGAAAGTCGTTGTGTTTCATAGTTAGTCGAAGGGGTATTGAATTAGATCCTTCCAAGATAAAGTCTATTCAAGAATTACCTCCTCCGAGGAATAAGACTGAAGTCATGAGTCTTCTAGGGAGACTGAATTCTATCACTCGGTTCATCTCACAACTTAGCATCACGTGTGAGCCAATCTTCAAGTTGTTGAAAAAATATGCCACTGTCAAGTGGATGAGTAAGTGTCAAGAAGCTTCTGACAAGATCAAAGAATATATAATGCTCCCTCCAGAGCTGGTCCCTCAAGAGCCTGGCAAGCCTTTATTCTTATCTCTCTCAATGATGGATAATGCCTTTGGTCGTGTTCTAGGACAACATGATGCCACAAACAAAAAGGAGCAAGCAATTTATTATTTGAGCAAGAAGTTCAAAAAGTATAAGGCAAAATACATTCTCTTAGAGAGGATATGCTGCGCCTTAATCTGGGTGGCTAAAAAATTGAAGCACTATCTTTTGTCATACACAACTTATCTCATATTTCGAATAGACCCTTTGAAATATATTTTTCAAAAACCTATGCCAACAGGTAGATTGGCAAAGTGGCAAATCTTACTTACGGAGTTTGACATAGTGTATGTTACTCGCACCGCCATGAAAGCATAGGCATTGGCTGACCATCTAGTAAAAATCCAGTTGATGATGAATACTAGCCATTAGACACATATTTCCCAAATGAAGAGGTTAACGTTGCTGAGGAAGAAGGGCTAGGTGATAGCCAGATATGGAAATTATATTTCGATGGAGCTGTGAACATCAATGGAGTGGGAATTGGAACAGTCCTTATATCATCAACTGGACACCATTATCCCACCACCACATGCCTTCAGTTCTTTTGTACCAATTATACAGCAGAATACGAAGCTTGCATTATGGGTTTTAATATGGCAATAAATTTAGATGTGCACGAGCTAGTGGTTTTGGGGGACTCCGACTTGTATGTTCAACAAGCTCAAGGTGAATGGGAAACTCGGGACATTAAGCTCATTCCATACAAGCATTGCTTAGAGAATCTTAGAAAAAGTTCAAGTCCATTGAGTTCAGATATATCCCTAGGTCCCACAATGCGTTGGTTGATGCTTTAGCCACCTTAGCCTCAATGCTTCCATACCCAGGAAACACCTATATCAATCCCCTAGAAATTCAAATAAGGGATGAGCATGGTTATTGTAATACAATTGAAGTAGAGCCAGATGGGGAACCATGGTATCATGACATCAAACGATATTTACAAGAAAGAGAATATCCATTGCATGCCAATAGAAATCAAAAGAAGGCTATTCAGCGACTTGCCAGTGGTTTCCTTCTAAGCGGGGAAGTCTTATATAAAAGAACGCAGACTTGAATTTATAAAGATGTGTGAGTTCTCAAGAAGCAGAAATGATCATGGTTGAAGTACATTCAGAGGTATGTGACCCGCACATAAATGGTTACATCTTAGCAAAGAAGATTATTCGGGCAGGATACTATTCGTTGACCATGGAAAAAGATTGCTTTCATTTTGTTCGAAAGTGTCATCAGTGTCAAATCCATAGTGACTTGATTCACTCATCCCCTTTAGAGTTACACTTTATGTCTGCTCCTTGGCCTTTCGTCTCTTGGGGCATATACATTATTGGGCCAATCGAGCCAAAATCTTCCAACGGGCATCGATTTATTCTGGTTTCCATTGACTACTTCACCAAGTGGGAAGAAGCTGTTACTTTAAAAGCAATCACCAAGAAAGCAGTGGTGAACTTTGTCCATTCCAACATCATATGTCATTTAATATGCCGAAGACCATTGTCACAGACAATGCGGAAAATCTTAATCGCCACCAAATGAAGGAGGTCTGCGAACAATTCAAAATTGCCCATCACCATTCAACCCCTTATCGACCTAAAGCAAATGGAGCTGTAGAAGCAGCAAATAAGAATATCGAGAAGATCCTTAGAAAAATGATCCTTAGGAGATACCCCTTGATCGAACTACGTGCGACCTGATTCCTAAAAGGATACGTAGGCAGCCCTATCTTGGGGTTCGGTCCAATCAACCAAAAAAACAATAATAATTATTCTTTGGCGCGTTCAAAGCCGAGGCATACTTTAATGGTTCCAAAGTTGTAAATCTTGCTAGAAGCCTTTCTCACATGCTTTAATACAACCTCTAAGTCACTCTTCAAGAAGCTTCAAAGCACGACGATACAGATATGTGATTTTACAAAGGTGAGAGTCGTATAGGTGAGAACCCCACGGCACTGCAAGGCGACGGTAAAGGAAAAAGGAATGAGAATTCAACTCTAAATTAAAAGGCGCAACATTGTTTTATGAGATTAGACTATTTGGATGGATTAAAGTGTATGAGCCGAAGTGCATGTCATAATTCCTCAAAATCAGTACGTACGTTCATATAAATTCCTTGATTCTTTTATTTCTTTCTTCTCCTTGTCCCCTCTTTAGGAGATAACCTTCCCTCGTAAAGTTAGGATCCATTGATTCGCTTTATCGTACTTGTGTTGAGTCACTTCTCTCAAAATCTTGTGTCAAGTGTTAAAGGAAAAGCTGCAAAATCCACTAACAGTTTTCTAGTTGAAGAGCGAGGGGCATATACAACCAGAAAAGCACATTTGTAGATTAGCTAAGAAAGTGAAAACTCTAAAAAGAAAAATCTTATGGAAAGTTTCCGTAGGGGAAGATCACTAAGGCAAAGGAAGTCTCGCTGAAACAAGAGGATCCACACAATATGCGCAAATCAATATTGGATCGAAGCATTCATGGCGTGCATTCGAAAAGATAAGGATCGGCTTTAAAGCGCCTTCAAGCAATTTGATCAATCACCAATAGAGTCAATTTTCCAAGCCAAGTAGATTGCATGACAAATCAAACCCCACGGGATCAAGGCTACAAATCAACCACCAGTTAGAAAAACTAAAAAATCGTTCTTTGATTAAACAAGTACGAACAAATCTATAAATAGTTCTGAGAGACGAGCACCAAAGGTAAGTTCTCAAATCTTCATGTGCGATGCGATATGCGCATAGTAAAATCATTGTTAATTCATATTAGAAATTAGTAAAAAGGACCTTTGTTATCCTAATAAAAACTGGAGCATTTTTCTTTTTTCCAAACAAAAATAAGATAATAAAATAAAAAATAAATTCACCAATTAAAAGAAAAAAGTTTCAAAACTTCTTAGTTTCAAAGTTGGAGCATATTTTATTTTATTTTATTTTCTAACAATAAAAAATAAAAGTAAAATAAAATAAAACTACTTCATGCTTCATAGGGCACGACCCCTCAAAATATTCGTTTAGGGCACGAACTCTCATAATATTCATTTAGGGAATGAACCATCATAATATTCGTTTAGGGAGCGAACCCTCATAATATTCGCTTAAGGCACGAACCCTCAAAATATTCGTTTAGGGCACGAATCCTCACAATATTCGTTTAGGGACTAAACGAACCCTCATAATATTCCCTTAGGGCACGAAACCTCGTAATATTCATTTAGGGAGCAAACTCTCATAATATTTGCTTAGGGCACAAACCCTCACAATATTCGTTTAGGGAGTGAACCCTCATAATATTCACTTAGGGGACGAACCCTCGTAATATTTGTTTAGGGCACGAACCCTCATAGTATTCTTTTTGGGAACGAACCCTCATAAAATTCCTTTAGGTAGTGAACCCTCATAATATTCGTTTAGGGCACGAACCCTCATAATATTCGTTTAGGGCACGAACCCTCATAATATTCTTTTTGGGCACGAACCTTCATAATATTCCTTTAGGAGAGAACCCTTATTATATTCGCTTAGGGCACGAACCCTCATAATATTAGTTTAGGAGAGAATCCTCATGATATTCGGTTAGGGCATGAATCCTCGTAATATTCGTTTAGGGAGCGAACCCTCATAATATTCGCTTAGGGAACGCACCTTCATAATATTCGTTTAGGGAGCGAACCCTCATAATATTCGCTTAGGGCACGAACCCTCATAATATTCCTTTAGGGAGCGAATCCTCATAATATTCGCTTAGGACATGAACCCTCATAATATTCGTTTAGGGTGCAAACCCTCATAATATTCGCTTAGGGCACGAACCCTCATAATATTCATCTAGAGAGCGAACCCTCATAATATTCGCTTAGGGAACGAACTCTCATAATATTCGTTTTAGGCACGAACCCTTATAATATTCACTTTGGGCACGAACCCTCATAATATTCATTTCGGGAGCGAACCCTCATAATATTCGTTTAGGGCACGAACCCTCTTAATATTCATTTAGGGCACGAACCCTCATAATAATCATTTAGAGAGCGAACCCTCATAATATTCGTTTTTGGTGAGAACCCTCACAATATTCGTTTAAGGACGAACCCTCGTAATATGCGTTTAGGGAACGAACCCTCATAATATTCATTCATATCTTCATAGAGCATGATAGCCCCTATTTTTATTTTTCATAAAGCATAAAATCTGATTCCATTCAAAAAACAGAATATTTGTTTGTGATTCTTTTTTTAATTATTTTATTATTTTTGTTTAATATGATGCTCTAGTCAAGCAAAATAACCCACAAAATTTCTTCTTAGCACAAACGTGGGCAGAAAAATTTTGTTTTGTTTTAATGTCTTTGATTGAAGGCGGGTCCCTCTACGACCACAAGCTTCGACATCAATAACGGAGTAACATTTTTCCTATTTGAGAAGTGAAGAATGACATTAAGAGTCGGTTCAGACCCATGTAGCAGCTGAATATTTGAAGATTCAGCTTCCCAACTTCAATTATGGAAACAAGTGTTCATGAATAGTGTACTAACTTTCCTCTGGAGAGGTATCGACAACTCAATTGAGATTTCAAGTTCACCCTCAAATTCAAACTTCAAGATTAGATTTTGAGATCAAGGTACCCGCCAGAAGAAGGCGAGGTGATAACTGGAGATGCAAAGGAAGACTTGAAAGAAAAAGAGGGCTGAGACAAATATAATAGAATATATCTTGTATTATTTTCTTTCAGTTTTATTATCATCAATTTAACAATAGGAACCACGGAGCGGGATCTCGACATGACAAGACTCAACACTCTAATCCATCCTTTTTTCCATCGCCGTACCTATTTGAACTACACACGATCTGATTCTCTTATAACTCGAGATATGTGGGCTGCCCAAAGCCAGGGCTCAGTCACTCTTGCTTGCTTTCCCCCCTACCTTTTGATAATGGTTAGGCCAAAAATTAGGCACGTTAACTTCTTTGCTTTAAAACTCTCCATGTTCTCAAGCAAAGAGGGGCATCCTGTTAGCACCTAATTTTTTACCAAACCTAAGTTATGTACCCTTAATGTTTAAATACTTATTTTGAATCTAAATTAGATAGTTTTATTTTTATCTCATTTATAATAACTTTATAATTTGAAAACTACAAAAAATAGAGTCACATTTTAGTGTAAATTTTATTTTAAAGAAAAGAAAATTTCTAATAATATATGTTTTCTTTTAATTTTGATTCTAATATATAATCTAGTATTGTTAGAATTTTTCTTAATTATATTTTAGGTTTAGCAAGTTAACTTTTCATTTTTATTTATTCATTTTATTTTATTTAAAATAGTTTTCTAATATTTTTTTCTTCTCCCATTTCAAAACCAAAAAAACAAAGCAAAAAATAAAATAAAAAGGGAAACTAAAATAATCCAAAAACTACTCCACAAAACCCCACTCCCTCACATTTTATCAACTAACCCGCACAAACCCACCCCACTTCTACACAACACGACACACACTATACACAAATTCCCTATCTGGACATTTTCTATATACTACACAAGACACCATCATAAAAAACGGAGGGGGGGGGGGGGAGGACAGAAAAGAAAAACCAACACACACACAGGAGAGCGAAAAGAAGTCAAGAAAAAAAACACACACCTTCATACACTTAGAAAAATCTCCATAAAAACAAAAAAAAACACTCTCAAAAGAAACACAATTAGAGAAATCAAAAGTTGAGGCCGATGTTTGCTTTCAAGATTTGGGGTTCGTGATTCTGTATTGGGGTCTTTTTTTCTTGTGAGTAAATTTTTACAAAAGATAACAATTTTTATTGTACAATTTGAAGTCACAATTATGCAAGACATGTTTTAAGGTTATAAAGTTGTTCAAGTTCTATGTATGTTTAACTTTGATGTCATCACATTGAAGTATATTTGAATGTTTTATATTTTTAAATTTAAAGTAACATTTGGTATAACATGTGGTTGTTTCTTGCATACTTAAACACTAAATTTAACTTGTTATTGAATGAAAAATGTAAAAATTATTGTTTTCGCGATATTTAATTAATGGATACTTGAATGAGATTTGTATGTTTAATAATATTTGAAATATAAAATAAAAATAAATTTTGTATATTTCTATTTTATATGACGCTTCTTTTGAATAATGATATTTTATTTTGAATATTATATTAATGGGTTTATGTTGATCTATATAATTAACTTTGCCTTTATTGACTTGAAACAATCAAATTTGGTAAAATAAGTTAATACCTTCCAATTTTTATAAGAAGATTAGTGATTAAAATTCATAGTTAAAATTTTACCTTTTAAATGAAATCGTTAAGAGCATTATCAGGTCGACAATAATAATAGACAAGTTCTATAATTCAAAGAGCATTACACAGATGTTAGGCTTGATAAAAAAATAAATTAATAATTTGTGGTTATACTAGAAAGCACTGCTGCTAGTACACCACACGCTAATAACACAAGTCAGTTTTGAATGAGTTTCAAATAGATCAAAGAAGGCAGGTAAATAATATTTTTCATAAGACTCATAAATACAATATTTTCAAAATTAACTGAAGTCATGCCTAAATTAATAAAGCAACCATGCTAGAACCATGGGACTCGAGGGGGTGCCTAACACTTTCCCGATCTTTATTTTTGCAGACCAAAAAAATAAAGATTCATTTTCTTTTGATTAGGGATTTAAATTAGGTGACTTGGAACACCAAAACTCAATTCCAAGTTGCAACTCTAAATAATAAAGTAATCTCTTTTTAAAATGTCATTTTAATTGGAGAAACTCTATTTCTCAAAATACCACGCGGGGAAAAATAGGGGTGTGACAGGTGGCGACTCCGCTGGGGACAACCAGAATTCAGGCTTGAAAAAATATTGATTTATGCATGGCTTTATTTATTTTTATTTTTATTTGTTGGTTTAATATGCTTATTTGTAATATAAATTGTCCTCTCTCGCACACCCATCTGAGTTTTCTGAAAATTCACTTTGTTTCGAGATGCAATTTACGCCCCAAAACTTTCTTTGAGATACCAGAGATGCGATTATGCTCCTGGGGAGGAATTTAGTTTCACAAATTTTAGGATGGGAAGTTCCAGAAAGTGAGGCCGGAAAGCCCTGCTACTAGTAAGATGTTACTTCCCAAACTCGAGTTGTCCACTCGTTTTACAGCCGGTCTAGACACCAAGTACATTAGGGTTTAAAACTTAGCTGAACCATCCTTAGGGTACGCTCTGTTTGTATCATGAACATTTAACTTAGTTGGTCTCGACACTGGGGTCGAGTCCATCTAGGATAGGTGCCCAATTTTGAGACGATCATGCACATTCTCTATGCTACTTATCGTATCATCAGAGGGATTATACAAAATGTTGACCGGCTTTTAGATGAATTAATTGAAAAAAAGGCATTTTTTGTTTTCTATCTTTTCAAATCACTTTTTCTTAGAAAAAAAAAGATAAAACGAAACACTCGACATGATCTTTTCTCCTTTAAGAAAGTTAAGAAACTTCAATTTTTATTCACCTAAAAAAGTTCTTTTTTAAAAAAATAATAGAGATTAAATTTTTTTGATAGGGTTAAAGTGAAAAATAGATTTTTACTCTAGTTTGGTGTTTTTCATTAAAATTATAAAGTTTGTCGGACCTAAGTCTAATCTGGTTTTTTAAATAATAATAAATAAATATTAATAGAATTTAAAAAAATCATCGATTTTTTTAGTTCAAACACAATGTAGACCCTAGATTTTTACTTTTTTTATTTATTCATTTTAAAAAAAATAATGCCTTAAGAAATGTCATGTCCATTTCATTTTCTCGACGAGTCTGTCCTCTGTTTTTTTTCTCTCTTTCAAAAAAAATACAATAATATTTTTTCTTAATGTCACAAGTGTCAATTTTTATCAATGAAGGCCAAGATAAATTCTAATTTGTCATCATCCTATAGGGACAAAATGGGCTCAATGGGGAGAGCTGATAAGAGACCTAGAGATGACCAGCCACCCCAGTTTATGATGTTAGACAAGGCTCCGGCATATCTAAAGGCATGGTACGAAAATATGAAAACTTATGGAAAGGGAAAGGTATTTAAGCGTCTGGGATACTTGCAAAGCCTCGTTTATGTTGAGCTGCGAAGGGATGTGATAGAAGCTTTAGTTTTTTTCTGGGATCCATTGAATAATGTCTTTCATTTTGCTGATTTGGAACTTACTCCAACTCTAGAAGAAATAGGAGAATTTATGGGTATCTGCAAGGGCCTTCACAAAGGAGAACCTATGATGCCCGAGCATATTGGTGCAAGAAGATTCTTAGAATCGTTGCACATCAAACAAGTGGAGATGGATTGTTTAAAGCAGGGTTGGATTCATTTAGATTTCCTCTACAAAAGATATGGCCGACAAGATGGATTTGAGTTCTATGGAAAACAACTTAGTAACAAGGGATGCCACTAGACTTAGGAGAGGCACACTTATGAGGCATTTATAGAGGCTTTCTTAGGAACTTTGGTATTCCCAAGAAGGGGGAGAAAGATTGACATAAACTTGGCCGCCGTTCTTCCAGCTTTCAAGAAGAGACCTAATATTACCCTTGTACCAATGGTTCTAGCTGACATTTATTGTGCCTTGAAAAGGTGCATAAATGGTGAAGACTATTTTGAGGGATGTAATATCTTGTTACAAATGTGGATGCTTAAAGATATTCGATATCACCCCTATGTAATATGTAATAGACTTCAAAGTAAAATGGAATGATTACATCATGGTCACAAAGAAAGGATTAAAGATCAGGTTTTCCCCGAGGGTATCAAAGCTTGGAAAAGGTATCTTAACGAGTTAACTGCCAATAAGATTGCATGGAACTATCACTGGTTCCCATCAAAAGAGGTAATATACATGTCCTCCTTTCGACCATTCATTGTCCTGATGGGTCTTCATGGTGTCTAACCCTATGCACCGCTCAGGGTCATGAGGCAACTAGGCCACGACAGTTTCTTCCCTGATATGAAGACATGCGAGAGTTTATGTATGAGTTCCATCCCGATATTTCTCTCAGGAAGTCAGAGATATTAAAGATTTGGGGAGGGCATATACTCTCGGGTTCCCAAGATATAGTGGCAGAGCATAGAGAAGGTGAGGTGGACCACTCATATTTAGTATGGTTTTATGATCAGCCCCCGCTCATGGCCATGCTTAAAAGATCGGCAAGAGGGGCCATAGATTATGTAGTTGAAATTCAGGTTAAAATTAAGCAGGCTTGCCTCGAAGTTGAGAGGAGTTAGCAGTCAACTCTTGACGGCTTGAATAATGCTTTGAAGAATGTTCGAGAAGAGTTGGCACACCACGAGGCAACACTAGAGGCTCGAGTAAGATTGATTTGAAAGAGAGTAGAAAAGGAGCACCAAGCCTCCATCTAGTATTTGCATGAGGATCTGGGCATCACCACAGGTGCCATAGAGTACCTCGATATGGCTATGCTGCCCCCGACGAGTGATCCACTTTACCCGCCTGGGTTTGGCCTATATTTTAACACATCCAATGCTGGTGAGACTTCTATTGTGCACCTTTTGAATATGCCCATGATAATAATCCACTTTTCATGCCAGCTGCAACAAACCAATACAGTCCCTCAGCCCAAATTGGCCCCGAAATTCAATGATGATCCCTCGTCCAAGGTCTATCATGGTCAAGGATATGTCCCTGAAATGAGTATTAAAATTCCAGATGCTTACCACCAAACTTATCAGTATAATTCCCTATCGAAGTTGAGAAAACAATCAAGAACGAAGAACATGAAGAGATGGCTAGGAAGATGAGAAGTATGGAACAGAACTTAAAAGACATGCAAGGATTAGGAGGACATAAAAGTGTCTCGTTCAAAGCCTTGTGTATGTTCCTTGATTTCACTTGCATGTTGGGTTTAAACTCCCAAAATTTGTTAAGTATAGTGGCCATGGTGACCCTGTAGATCACTTAAAGAAGTACTATAATCAACTAAGGGGAGTGGGAGGAAGAGAAGAACTCCTTATGGCCTACTTTGGAGAGAGCCTAACGGGTTTGGCCTCCAAATGGTTCATTGATCAAGATATTTCTCGTTGGCATGTTTGGGATGACATGACTCAGGATTTTGTTCAACAATTTCAGTATAACATTGATATCATCCCAGATCGCAATTCCCTTGCTAACTTGACAAAGAAATAAACTGAAAGTTTCAGGGAATATGCTATAAAATGGAGAGAACAGGCGGCTAGAGTCAAGCCACCAATGAAAGATCAGGAGTTGATTAATGTTTTTCTCCAGGCTCAAGAACATGACTATTTTCACTACTTGCTTGCCGAAATGGGAAAGCCCTTCTTTGAAGCAATCAAGATTGGAGAAATGGTGGAGAATGGCATAAAGTCGGGAAAAATTGTGAATCAAGCAGCTATCAAAGCCACCACACAAGCAATACAAAGTGGATCAAGTGGTTTTAGGAACAAAAAGAAGAAGGAAGAAGGGTCCATGATGGCATTAGGATCAAAAGGTATGCAAAAGAGGACAAACTATCCTCATATACAAGTCCAACAAGGACATATGGAACAGGTGGTTTTAGGAACAAAAAGAAGAAGGAAGAAGGGTCCATGATCGCATTAGGATCAAAAGGTACAACAAAAGAGGACAAACTATCCTCATATGCAAGTCCTACAAGGACAACCTGCTGTACCTCAACACTATTATCCACCCTAATATGCAATTTTCAACCCTCAAGCATATGCCCGACCTCCTCAACATTGACAATGGCGGGCACCTGCCCACAAGGCCCTCATGCCCAATAACAGAGCTTCCAGGCACCTTATAATCCACGTCCAAGGGAAGCTTATACAAAGGAACAAGGTCAAAAGGAAACTTTCACCCCAATTGGAGAATCATACACTAGCACCGAAAATTGTTGGACCTTAAAGAGGGTTATTGAGAAGCTAATCAACAACAAAGTAATTGTGATACATAATGAGGAAGCGCCGAATGTCACCAACAATTCACTTCCTAGTCACAATAATGAGCATGTCATTGGAATGATAAGCACTCATATGGAAGGTGAACCAATAGATAGAGAGAGCATTGAAGGTAAGCCCTCAAAGAAAAAGTCAAGCATGGTCTTAGAATTTATACAAAAGGGACCATTGATTGTGAAAGGTGCAAATTCAACTCCTGAGAGCTTAAGAAAACTAGTATTGTATGTTTCTAAAGCTGTAAGAGGAAGAGTATCGTTAATTGGGCCAAAACTATATATTCCTGGAAGATTTCCAAGTGCCTATTTAAGCCATGATGGTTCAAGAAAGACAGAGGAACCGATTGTAATAAAATTTGCAAAACAACTCCCGATCACAAGCATGAAAACTGTCCCATGAAACTACAACAAACCATTGTGACATACAAAGGGAAAGATATTGCTGAAGATATTAATGAAGCAGATGGTATGATTCGTTCAGGACGGTGTTCTACTCCAGAAGAACTAAGAGGAGCCAAGCATGCAAAAGAAAGTCAATTGTCGGTCAAAAAGCCTATCATTAAAGAAGAGGCCGAGGAGTTCTTGAAAAAGATAAAGGCTCAAGATTATTCTGTTCTCGATCAGTTAAGAAAAACCCCTGCCCAAATCTCCTTGCTATCAATACTCCTACATTCTAAGGAACATTGCCAAGTATTGATTAAACTTTTGAACGAGGCGTACGTCTCCGAAAATACCACAGTAAGTCACGTGGAAATGATAGCCAACAAAATATTCACATTCACGAATGATGAATTGCCTTTGGAAGGCTCTGGGCCCAACAAGGCTCTAAATCTAACCGTGAAATGTGAAGAACATTATGTGAAGAGGGTCCTGGTTGATGGGGGACCAGGTGTCAATATTTTCCTCTTTCAACAATACAAAGTTTATAGATTAACACTGATAGAATTCACACTAACAATGTGTGTGTACGAGCATTTGATGGAGCAAAATGGGACACAGTTGGTGAAATTTACTTGACTATGACAATTGGGCCGGTGGAGTTTGGAATTACCTTTCAAGTAATAGACATGGACACCTCTCACAATTCACTCTTAGTGTAAAGACCAAGACTTGCATTACCTTGGTGTCCAGAATTTTCCCCTAGGAATACGCCAGGCACCACTTCACAGAAGGGCCTACACGACCCGTGTGAAGCCACATGATGCGTGTGGCCAACCGTGGAGTGACACCTGGAAAGGGGAAGGTGTACGAGCCTTCACACAGTCTATGTGAAGCCACACGGTCCGTATGGCCCTCCGTTTGGTTGGCCGTATAGAGCAACCCTTACACGGACCAAATCACAGTCTGTGTGACTTTAGATGGTCCGTGTGATCTTCCGTTTGATTCTGTGTGGAGAGTCACCTGTACACGGACGGTGTCACAGTCCATGTGCCTACTGATGGTCCACGTACGTGTCCGTGTGGTGCTACTTAGTTTGGAAAATTTTGCCTTCGAGAATTTTAAGTGCAGGACCACAACACAATATACGGTCCATGTGACACTACAAGGACCGTGTACCATACTGTGTGACCCAGACATGCCAATTTAAGGTCCATTTCATTAATGGTATTTTTAAAATTGTAGTTGTTTTGACTGTGAATTCGGTCCGTTCCCCCTCCTCCTAAGTCCTTATATCAGCTGAACTTTATCACATTTAAGCCATTTTCCCTTACTTCACTCTCCCTCTCTCAAAAGAATTGCTCCTTCAAGCTCTCCAATCTCCCTAGGATTTATCAAATCAAGACATTCAAATTTAGTCCATTCTCCTCAAGTTTTCTTCAAGCCAAGTATGTGGGTTTTGATTCTTGGTCTCTTTCAACCAAGAAGACCCAAAGTTCCTTTCAAACTATTTTATGAAATTGTCTACTTAAAATATAAACTCTCACCACTTGATCTTGGTAACTTTGAACAACGCATGTGAGGTACATTATTCCATAGTTTAAGTTATGTTAAGCTCTAGTACTTGAAATTAGGCAAATTATGAACATGGATGTCCTTTAAAGATATTGTTATGCATGAGTGATATCTACTTCAATTTTCATGTTAATTCTATTATGGATTTCCTAGTTTTTACAATATATGCTATGTTTTAGATATACTCTACATTACCCATGCCATCCCTACATTTTGCATTGCATCATACTCATGACATTGATACATGGAAATTTTGAATATGGATTAAGTCTAATTTCGTTTTTGAAAAGTATTATGATATGATTTTAGTAAGGCATTAGATATGACAAAAAGGTGATCACCGGTATGTCTATGATTATGCCTCTTGGAGCAACTTGGGTGCTTGCACCATCTTGTACTTGGCTCTTGGAGCATCTTGGGTGCTTGCACCATTTTGTATATGTAGATGAGTTATTCCTTACACGAACCATGTGATTTTGATCTTGTGATTTGGCCTTTGAGTCTACATGTGCATTGAACGTTTTAAAATGGATATTTGTCTCTCTTGAAAGCATATGTATATATATAAGTATTCTTGTGGGATGTGTTGACTTAGCACCAATGGATTGGAGGTCCTCCCTCTTTCCTTGAACTATGTGACAACATAGGGACAAATTTTATTCGTCTATTCTGTTTATGATATGACATATCTTGATATGATTTTGTAAATCCTTCCAATAAGTGTGGTCGTAAGGAAGGTGACCATCCACCGAAAAGCGTGGTCATAAGGTGTGATGTTGATTACCCTTGGCAAGTAATCTTCTCCCTACAGGTGGGAGATCCTAATCAGTTCAATTCGTAAAATAGCTTGCATGGATTTGGTTTATCGGTTACAGTCCATCCCCGTTATATAGGAGAATTATCGCATTGCACGCATCATGACTCTCATGGCATCTTGTATATTAAATTCCATTGCTTATATAATCCTTGTATATTATGTGCCCTTGTCATCTAACATTGATATGCAGGTTCGGTAAGTCATATGCATAGCATGCCCGCATACTTAGTACATTCAGACGTACTAACGCATACTCTATGCCTACGTGATTTTACCATGTAGGGACCGAGCGGTTTGAGTACCAGCCGCAGGACAAATAGTCCTTCCTCGAAGATACTTTGCGGTGAGCCCCATCTTCCGAGGGCGATCTCTTATTTCTTATGTTCGTTGTGTATATTCTTTTGTTGAGGGTGTGCCCGGAACTTGTGCTGGCCCCCATTCCTTAACTAGAGGCATACGTTAGGCACTATGTAAAACTTTATCATTTTGTTCATCTAAATGAATGGTTTTCTCTTTTGACTCTGACTACTGTTTTAATTTAATGATATTTGTCTTACCTGCTCTTGCACCTAGTATGTGGATTCTGAATTTGAGGCTTGATTGGGGACTCTCGGGTCCCGATTCGTTGTGTCACATCTAAGCCCCGACCCCAGGTCGTGACACTTAGGAAGGCCATGGATCTACATGGACAGAGCTGTACCATCTACTTTGCATCAGATGGTCAAATTTGAACATGATAAACAAGAAATCATCGGCCATGGTGAAGACGACCTCCAGATGTATCGAGACCTTCCCCACCATGCATCGAGGCCAAAAAAGAATATGAATTCCTCAATTATCAGTCCCTCGAGATAGTGGAGGTCAATCAGCTTATGGAAGGGAAGCCAATATCAAAACGTCATATCTCCTCTACTTCATTCATGGTAGCAGCGCAAATGATGCAGAACGGTTATGAGCCTAGAAAGGGACTGGGATTGTCGTTGCAAGGAAGGTAGATCCTATCAATCCAAGGGCAATCAGGAAACATTTGGGTTAGGTTTCAAACCAACTAAAATTGACAAAAAATGGGTAAAGGAGCACAAAAGGAAGGCTTGCAGTTTGCCAAGGCCGATCCCTCATATGCTTGAGTCTTTCACCAAAACTCAACGTGATGAGGGTCCAAACCCATCTGTCCAAAATGATGTGGATGAACTCGATCAAGGTCTTACGGAGATGTTTAATGAAGTGAACGTGGCTCAAATGGACGAAGGCCCCAGTCATGCAGAGGTGCAATTCATCGGCCCCAATGTCCAGCAAACTATTGGGAAGTCAC
Organism: Solanum rostratum; assembly: GCA_029948455.1. Taxonomy (NCBI): domain Eukaryota; kingdom Viridiplantae; phylum Streptophyta; class Magnoliopsida; order Solanales; family Solanaceae; genus Solanum; species Solanum rostratum. Next base: position 27,246,319 of record CM057053.1, read on the forward strand.
TCCTTTCCCTACCAGGAAGGAGTTTTGGTAGTTTATTTTGCAATGTTTCCTACATTTGCACTATTTTTAGGGTTGTAATCTAAATGTTATAGTTGTTCTTATTCCATCATTAGTCCTTTATCATTTCAATCCAGTTTAATGAAGTTTCAATTTCCTAGTAAAAGTCTATCATGTGTCTTGGCTTTTCTGATTCATTTTTTTTATTTTCATTTCAGTTACATTAATACAACTTTAATAACATGACATGCACATGGAGTTTATGTCTAGATCCTAAAAAATTATCTAATCTCGAAACAATGGATCAAGATCTTGAAGAATAAGATGAAGATGGAGTATATGAAGAAATAAAAAAGGTATTGAACCAATTTGAGAATAAACCTAAACCCAATTTAAATGAAACAGAGGGAGTCAAGTTGGGAACTCGAGAGACAAAAATAAGTATTCATGTTGAACAAAATACCCGAGATAAAATAATTCAAGTTATATTTGAATATACAGATGTCGTTGCTTGGTCCTACGATGACATGCCAGATTTGAGTGTTGATCTGGTAGTTCACAAACTTCCCACATATCGTGATTTCTCACCCGTCCAACAAAAGCAAAGAAAGTTCAAGACAGACGTGAGTGACAAAATTAAAGAGGAAATTATGAAACAGTTGATAATAAGGATTTAAACAAGGTGAGCCCAAAAGACAACTTTCCACTGCATAACATTCACATTCTAGTTGATAATTGTGCCAAACATGAGATTCAATCTTTTGTGGACGGTTATGCTGGATATCACCAAATCCTCACAGATGAAAATGATGCAGAAAAGACTATTTTTACTACCCCCTGGGGGACCTACTATTATAGGGTCATGCCATTTGGTCTTAAAAATGTAGGGGCAACTTATATGAGAACTGTGACCACTATATTCCATGATATGATGCACAAAGAAGTAGAGGTATATGTTGATGATGTCATCATTAAATCTAGAACACAAGCTGATCATGTACGTGACTTAAGGAAATTCTTCGAAAGATTACGACAGTACAACCTTAAGCTCAATCCAGCTAAATGTGCATTCGGAGTGTCTTCAGGAAAGATGTTCCGTTTCATAGTTAATAGAATGGGCATTGAACTGGATCCTGCCAAGATAAAGTCTATTCAATAATTACCTCCTCCAAGGAATAACACTAAAGTCATGAGTCTTCTAGGGAGACTGAATTATATCAGTCAGTTCATCGCACAACTTCCATCACGTGTGAGTCAATCTTCAAGTTGTTGAAAAAAGATGCCACTGTCAAATGGACTAGTGAGTTTCAAGAAGCTTTTGACAAGATCAAAGAATATCTAATGCACCCTCCAATGTTTTTATCCTCATATCTCTCACTAATGGATAATGCCTTCGGTTGTGTTCTAGGACATTATGATACCATAGGCAAAAAGAAGCAAGCAATTTATTATTTGAGCAAGAAGTTCACAAAGTATGAGGCGAAATACAATCTCTCAGAGAGGCCCTATTCTGACTTAACCTAAGTGGCTCAAAAATTGAAGCACTATCTTTTGTCATACACAACCTATCTCATATCTTGAATGCACCCTTTGAAATATATTTTTCAAAAACCGCTTCCAACAGGTAGACTGGCAAAGTGGCAGGTCGTACTTATGGTGTTTGACATAGTGTACGTTACTCACACCGCCATGAAAGCACAAGCATTAGCTGACCATCTAGTGAAAAATCTAGTTGATGATGAATACCTGCCATTAGACACATATTTCCCAGATGAAGAGGTTAACATTGCTGAGGAAGAAGGGCTAGGTGATAGCCAAATATGGAAGTTATATTTCGATGGAGTTGTCAACATCAATAGAGTGGGAATTGGAGAAGTCCTTATTTTACCAACTGGGCACCATTATCCCGCCCCCGCACGCCTTCGGTTCTTTTATACCAATAATACAGCAGAATATGAAGCTTGCATTATGGGTTTAAATATGGCAATAATTTTAGATGTGCATGTGCTATTGGGGGACTCCGACTTGCTTATTCGACAGGCTCAAGACGAATAGGAAACTCGGGACATTAAGCGCATTTCATACAAGCACTTTTTTTTTAGAGAATCTTAGCAAAAGTTTGAAGTCTATTGAGTTCAGATATATCCCCTGGTCCCTCAATGAGTTGGCTGATGCTTTGGCCACCTTAGCCTCAATGCTTCCATACCCAGGCAACACCTATATCAATCCCTTAGAAATTCAAATCAGGGATGAGCATGGTTATTGTAATACAATTGAAGCAAAGCCAGATGGGGAACCATGGTATCATGACAACAAACGGTTCTTACAAAGAAGAGAATATCCATTGCATGCCAATAGAGATCAAAAGAAGGCTATTCGGCAACTTGCCAGTGGTTTCCTTCTAAGCGGGGAAGTCTTATATAAAAGAACCCCAGACTTGAATTTATTAAGATGTATGAGTTCTAAAAAAGAAGAAATGATCATGGCTGAAGTGCATTTAGGGGTATGCGGCCGCACATGAATGGTTATGTCTTAGCAAAGAAGATTATTCAGGCAGGAATCTATTGGTTGACCATGGAAAAGGATTGCTTCCGTTTTGTTTGAAAGTGTCATCAGTGTCAAATACATAGTGACTTGATTCACTCATCCCCTTCAGAGTTACACTTTATGTCTGCTCCTTGGCCTTTTGTCGCTTTGGGCATAATGTTATTGGGCCAATCAAGCCAAAAGCTTCTAGCGGGCATGGATTTATTCTGGTTTCCATTGACTACATCACCAAGTGGGTAGAAGTTGTTACTTTAAAATCAATCACCAAGAAAGCAGTGGTGAACTTTGTCCATTCCAATATCATATGTCGTTTTTGTATGCCGAAGACCATTGTCACAGACAGTGCGGCAAATCTTAATAGCCACCAAATGATGGAGGTCTGCAAACAATTTAAAATTGCCCAGCACCATTCAACCCCTTATCGACCTAAAGCAAATGGAGCTGTAGAAGCACCAAATAAGAATATCAAGAGGATCCTTAGGAAAATGGTCGAAGGATCTAGACAATGGCATGAGAAATTACCTTTTGCTCTTTTGGGATATCGCACTACCACTCATACATCAATCGGTGCAACTCCTTAATCTATGGAACTAAAGTCGTCATACCTGCAGAAGTTGAAATCCCATCGCTTCAAATCATTGTTGAAGCAGAAATTGATGATATAGAATGGGTTAAGAAAAGGTTGCAGCAATTAGTTAAACGAGTATTGCCAAAAGGAGTTTTGCAATTGGCAGATATGGACAAGCTTGGTACTAATCCAAGATATCTTGGTACTAATCCAAGATAGCTCTGGGCTTTTTTGGGTCGTGACAAGCTTCCAAAATTTGCCGACTCCCCACAGCATAAGTGCGATTCTGGGCTCCACTAGAGCTAGCTGCCCCTCTACCACCTCTACTATGACCTATAAGTGCTTGCTGACCCCTACCTAGTGGAGGAACTGATGATGATGATGCAACTGCTAACCCAGTAGGTTGTGCTACATCATCCATACGTCTCCTTGGGCAATCTCTCATCATATGCCCTGGCGCACCACACCAATAACAAGCATTTTTCCCAACATAACATGTACCTAAATGACTCCTCCCATATTGTTTGCAAGGCTTCCTAGGAGGTATTTCCTGGCTTGCCGAATATCCTGTTGTTTGTGCACCTTGGCCTTCACTCCTTTGACCAAACTGATTACTTCTAGACCCTTGAAGTTATGGAGGAGCACTAACCGCAGTGTAGGAGGATGATGGACTAGATGATCTATTAGAAAACCAAGGCCTAAACTCACCTTAGGATGGTATAAACTGCCTTGTAGATCTGGCCCTCTTAGATTGCCCCCTTTCTAACTCTTGTGTCCTTCTTCTTTGCCTCTGATCCTCTAGTTTTTGTGCAAATTCATGCATCCTCACTATATCCCTAACTTTAAAAGAAGCAATGGTACAGTCTCTGACTAGATACGGATCCAACCTATCCACATATTGATAAACCCTATCCGCTAGAGTAGCGACTACATCAGGAGCATACCTGGCCAGTGAATTAAATTGAAGGATATACTCCCTCACGCTCATATTCCCTTGGTGGACATTCAGAAATTGATCTGCACAAGCCTCTCGGATCTCTAATGGCATGTAATGGTCAAGAAATGCCTATTTGAACTCCTTCTAGGGAGTTGGAGATGCGGTTATACCCTCAGATTGCTTCCAAGCTTCATACCATAGTATAGCCTCACCCTTCAATCTATATATTGCCAAATCCACATCTTTTGTACCGCTTACATGCATAACATCCACAGTGCGTTGGATCTGATCGATAAAGTCTTGTGGATCTTCATTAGGATCTATCCTGATAAATGATGGAGGGTCCAAATTAAGGAAATCACGTATCCTCATGATAGTTGCCCTATTCGCACCACCTGCACCTATAACTGGGCCTTCGTGTCTTTGAACTTGGTGAGCAACTATATGGGTCAGTAGTTGGGCTACATTTCTCAGATTCTGCACGGTAGCATCACTAGGTGGTTCTGGGGGAATTTCACTACTTCCTAGTTCATAAGGAGCTGGAGGAGTTGTAGATGTTTGTGACAGAGACTCATCTTGGGCCTCATTTTGATGTCCCACACGACTTCTACTTCCTTCCCTTAGCCTATGTTTTTCCTTGTTTCTTGCATACTTGCTATACAAAATAATTTAGAGGTTAGAAACAATCAACCTACAACACTTGGCTCTATGGCATGATCTAAAGAATAAAAATAAAATGACAACTCCTAAATGCCACATAGCCTCCTGCTTATAAATATGGTGCACAACACATCCATAAACAAGACTCTACATAGGCACGACTTTGTAGACTCCCTAGGACAACCCGCGCTGATACCACTTTTGTCAAGCCCAAAGTCCTATTAAGGCAGGCTGGCACCTATTGCTGACAAGGCTCGGGAAGACCAACATATAACCATACACTTTCTATGAACATAATAAGGGATTTCCATATTCAATATGCTTTCAAGAAAGTAGACAGTAATAACCAGCTAAAAGGAAATACATATGACTAGGCCTTTGGAGCCACGATGTATAAAGTATGATACATGACCACACTTTACTTTACATAGTCTACAAAGCCTCTAGATAAGGGATAGTATCTACTAAGGGTCGGGATAGGCTCCGCCTCATAACTAACTATACAATACAAAAATATAGGCTTTAGACACACAAAGCCCTGAAGAAACATGGAGCTCAGTAACAACAACTGGATATTATGTACTCCCACTAGGGAGATCTACTAGCTCCTGTACCTGCAGCATTAAATGTAGGTCCCCCATAAGGGATGTCAGTACGACATAGTATACTGAATATGTAAGGCAGGACGTATTGTATATGAAAGAAGAACTCAAGTGAAATCCACACTGGTGTGTAAGGATAAGAGACCACCTTAGTTATACTGTGGGATCATGTACTTTATGTCCTTTTTATTACTTTACCTTTCTGTACTGTATAATCTATACGCAATATATCATATAAATGACCAGCTGATCAGTGGTAAATGAATATCGGGATCGACCCATGCAAGGCTTTCCTTTCACCCCTGGGATACCCCCCGTAATATGGGATCGACACATGCTAGGTGATTCTTCCACCCTTGGGATACCACCCATCAATAAGCAACTTTGATTTATCTTTTATTTACCTTTCAGATGATTCTTTTGGTGGTCATAACATTTAGAGCTGTAGGACTATAGACATAACATGTGACATATAAACTACCATGCAAGACAACATCACAATGAAAAGAGAGTTACACAACTAACGAAAGGAATTCATGTATTTCGGTAGCCAAAGTAAGTATGCAGAATTGACAATAGCTATGTATGGGAGCATATGAACATGTTAAAGAGTGGAGACACGGTTATTAATTAGTTATGTGGGAGTTGGTAAGTGGCTTTATGTGCCAAGAAAGAACCTAGATTTTAGGCCAAATAATAAAAAATCAAGTAGTCTTACATACCTCATTGTACCTACTCATTATTACCTCGAAGTAACCACCTTTTCCTCCAAATATTTATCTACAACAGAATGGGTGATAAAACCAGTGTTAGCAGCTAAGAAATACGTCTTAGCAGCCCAATCGCATAGAAACAATAATGCTCGAGCAGCAAGCCCATAACTATCAACCCAAGAGTATTCTTTCAACCTTTCCACCTCTAATCGTATTTTCTAATACATATTCTCATATACATGTCATGTCCATCTTGTTTTAGTCCCATTATAGTCTTACAATAGCTCACAAAGTACAACACATAACAATTTTACACAACACACAAGTAGGCGGCATAACATTATGTCTTCTCGCTACATTTCGAAGTCAACAATCCCAAACCTGTTTGAACTTCAACCAAACTGTCTCGAACATATTTACACATAAAAACAATCCTAAAACAGTCCAAAAAAAGTCCCAAAGTAGATGGAGGATGTGCAACAACAATTCCTAATTACCAGTCCACAAGTTCCTACTAAGTGTGCAATTAAGATGTTATAAGAACTCATTTTTGAAGAAGATAACAATGGTGTAGCAGCCCTGTTACATCACTATAAAACTATAAAAAAACATAAACCTTACTTTATAATCCAGCTAACCAAGAAGAGAAAAGCTTCTTAATAAACAAGAAAAGTGTATAACAATCTTTTGAACACATGCAGTCCAAAAATTCCAGCACTGGTATAACCAGCCTATTTCTCTTGTTTTTCATGAAAAAACCATACCAAATACACAAATATCTTTACTTACCTTTACCTTCAAGTTTGAGGGCTCCTTTAGGAACCCTAGTAAGGTTATGAGGGCTGCTTTGTAGGAGTTGAAAGAGAGCAAAATATAACCTAGAAAATCAGATTTTTTCTCCAAGTTGAAATGGCTTAAAGAAGCTGCTTTAAATGCTTTTTAAAGGGACCTCTTGGCCAAATTTCTTTTGAATTTTAAGCCTTACTTTATTAAGGTGGTGATGCACCTACGTGGCCCTTTCACTTTGGCCTTATTGGGCTCTAATTTGATGGGCCTTGGCTGCCCATTTTTCTCTTTTACCTTCACTTAGTTTGGGCCCAAATCATAGAGTGGTTTGTGAATATACTTGGGCCCTTTTACTATTCATCTAGGTCTGCAAATATTGTCCCTTGATAATGCTAAATCATGGTCTAAAATTACACCATTAACATGGGCTTTATTCATTATCGGTCCTGAACAGATTCATTGTTGGGCCTCATCTCCGTCTACCTAACTTATTTAAGCTAAGCACATAGGTGACTCACCTGTTAGCTTCCTAAGTCCCACAATATCCTCATTTTTTTCCACTTTATTTAAGGCTGCGATCTCCTAAATTAGGCTTAAAACATATATACACTCACTCGTCTTAAGCATTAGACGTAAATATAGCCCTCTAGTCTAAAAGTTAGGTTCTTTTAAAGTTGGTGCTCCTTCTAGCTAATCATATCATATTCCATATGCATAGGACTAGTATACCTAAGATGTGGAGTGTTACACCTACCATCAGAGGATCTGCATAACCATTTACATAATTCATTTGTAAGAGCATGATGGTAAGTCAGAATTTGTCTATAGATGTTGTTGGGCTCCGTGTCTTCCCACAGTCTCTAGCAGGCGATGTAATGCTATGGCATCTGAGCTTCCATGGAGTTCGATCACAATCTAGGCTAAACTGCAGAAGGCCTTCTTGGAGAGGTTCTTTCCGAGGTCAAAGAAGCTAAATTTGAAGGACCAAATCAACAACTTCGAGCAACTGCTTTGTGATTTGATTAGCACTACATGGGAGAGGTTCACAAAGTACCTAAGGAGTGTCCCTAACCATAAGATCGTAGATGATGCCTTAGTGAAGATCTTCCAAAGAGCCCTAGACATGAATAGCCAAGTTATTGCTGACAACATCATGGGAGGCTCATTTCTAGATCTTTCATTTTGTATGATTACTGAGAGGTAAGAAAACGTTGTCAAGCCAAATCTTACACGGAGGACAAAAGATAAGTTAACAACAAAGAGCTCATTCACAGTTAGAACTGATTCGGCACAAGTAAAAGTAAATGAGGATATATGCAAGAGCTATCTTGGATTAAATATATGGCCTCTAATCGAGAGTACACATAATGTAGCTTAGCCTCGCATACACACCTCCTGGTGGGAGGATATATTCCTATTTATGGGGAAATACTCAGGCCTTTAACTGTATCAAGATATACTCTATAGCCAAACAAGACATTGACGGTCATTTCTATGCCAAGAAGGATATAATGTATCACAGGAACGCTTCAGAATAGCTACTCAATGGGTTCCCAACTCATCATAGCCTATCTAGGGACAACACTACAAACCTTGGTCTGCTAGTCTAGTCTACAAGGATCTATGCCTCTCAAGACCCGCCGGATACAAGCATAACAGTCTATAAATCTTGATAAATGTAGGTCTAGGGACTCAACCAACTACTATCCAATATTGACCAACGTAGGTGTAGGGACTTATTTAGTACACGTTGTACAGGACTCATCCAACTACTATCAAATATTGGATAGATAACTCCAGAATCCAACCACTTTATAATCACATTCTTCATTACTTTCTACATAGGAGGATTTAGTCTTCTTTGGTTCTTAATACTAGGCTTTCAATCCTTGATCAAAATTATCTTGTGAGAGCAAATACTCAAAGGTATCCAAATGATGTTTGCTACGGTCCACCCTAGTGGTTTGATGAATTACGACAGAACACTAATCAATGCCATCACTTGATGGTCTAATAAGTTAGCCACTACAGTCAATGGAAGTGTTTCACCACTCCCCAAGAATGCGTACTTTAAATGAGAGGGAAGAGCCTTGAGCTCTAACTTAGGGGGCTCCTCAATAGAAGGTTTTATTAGAGGAGTCTCCCAATTTTGCAAGTCAATGTCTAGCTTCTTGGGGTTCCTATGATACAAACTCGTACCATCAAGAATAGCTACAACTTCAAAATAATCCTAAATCACTTCTTCATCATAGTTAAGCAATATCGCCACAAGGGATTCACTGATACTAAACACCTCTTCAACATTAGCCACAACTTATTCAACAACATCAATGTAAGAGAAAACATGGTATTCCTTAGGTAGTTTCATGGGCTTGCACACGTTAAAAGTCGCCTTCTCATTGTTCACCCTAAACTTGAGTTCTCCACACTCAATATCCACTAACACTCTATTGGTAGCCAAACATGGCCTCCCTAAGATGATTGGTATCTCAATATCCAACTCACAATCAAGCATAAAAAATCTGGGAGAAAGGTAAGCTTGTCAACTCTTACACAAACATCATAGTGTCACGACCAAAAATTGGATCGCAGCTAAAGAAAATAATGTAAGGCAGAAATAATCACATCATAACATACCGAATTTCAAAACCTAGAGTCATAAGTACAAGAACATCTAAAGTGGTATGATAGAGTAAACAAAACTGTCTCAAATGAAATACAAAGCTGATAATATCTAATACAAAGTCTGAAAAGAAGCAATAAAAGAAGTCTCAAAGATCCATGGTGACTTAAAGTTTGAGCCTCACCGCTATGATCTGGATAACTAAAGAAAGCTCTACTAGAAAGGATCAACTACCCTGTATGGGTCCCTGTACTCAATCTGCTGAGAGAAAAAAAAATAGGGGTGAGTACACAAAAATGTAACTAGTAGGTTCAACTGACTGGCTAAGAGAAATCGAAAAAGTATATAATAACTAAGAGTCTCTACCACCTTCAACCAAAGGTTAGTACGCAATATAAAAATAGAGAAAAGGCAAGTAGAAATAGTAAATTTAATCAACAATGCAATGCATGAATGCAATGGCATCGCAGGCCATATATGAGGTAGAGCCACGATTGTCATAGGGACGATGAACATATCTATCGAGCCAAAGCTATCAGATAGAACCCAGGTGCACCATAGACTATGTACTCAAATATCTCAAGGTGTCGCAGGCCATAACAGAAGTATCTCGAGACATCGCAAGCCCTATACTAAAGTGTCTCAAGGCATCACAGGACATATAATTAATGTAATGTCTCAATATATCATAGTATCACAAATTGTATGGATGCAATAAGATGTTTGCATTCCTATGCAATCAACCTAAGTATAGTATATGTGTATAACAATCCAACCAGTCAAGTATATATGTACATACCAACGCAACATGTCAAGTATAAAATTTGTGCATACCGATGCAACCTTTCAAGTATGTACGTAATAACAATATAAATAACAATTGATATGTACGATAGCCATCACATCAAAAGGCCTACACCATGTTAATCAACTAGTACTATAGGTCCATCATTATATATTAGATGAAACGGGGTTCCACAAATACCCAAGTAAGCTCATAAGCCTCAAGTTTATCACAATTATCACAAATTAATCACAACACTAACCAAAAGCTATCACAAGTTCCACATTATCATCATGATATCCAAACTTATCTCAATTCCCATGATTTCATCTCGGTTTATCAAAACGACTGCCATCAAATTTAATCATATCATGCCATTGCTCATATTTCAATCTAAATCTTACAATTATCACATGAACATATCCAATAACTCAAATCTAGTCCCAAAAAAGGCTAGCCAAACATACCTCAATATCGAAACCACACTCGAATGAGCTTTCAATTAACTCATACTTCCAAAGGATCCCCGAATTGATCAATCACTAAAACAAATAGATACTACACATTAAGATGTGAATTTTGATACCCATATTGGCATGATTAAGGCTTAAGGTCAAAATGGTCAAAATTAGGGCTAAATTTCAAAGTTCACGATCAAGAAATTTACTTTATCCAATTATACACAAAAATATGGAGCCTGTGGGTGAAAATCCCACTAAAATTGAGTTCAAAATGAAGTTAAAATCATACTTCAAAGTTTTGACATAAAAGATTGAAATTTCCCAATTTTGGATATTTAAAATCATGAAATTCAAAACAAAATAAAGCTAAAACTCATGGAAAATAATTAAAATAGTGCTACAATCATTTACCCAAAACAATCCTTTGAAAATGATCTTCCAAAATTGCCTCAAAAGCTTGACAAGTTCACAAATGGAGTAAAAATGATGATTCTCTAGTTTAATATCTGAATAGTCAAAATACAGTCCGTGAACGGGGATAAGATCCGTGAACGTGGATGATAACTAGCTCAAGACCTCCGTGAATATAGAGCCCATCCTGTAGATGTGGAGAAGAAAAGGGTGTGCCACCCACACGTATACTCTGCGAATGTTGAGACCATCTCGTGAACGTTGAGAAGGGAAATTGCTAAATCCCTCTGCAAACATGGAGCGAAATGATGCCCAAAACTCTGCGAATGCAGAGAAGAAATGTGACTGCACCAGATCTCAGTTATATCGGCAATGCCTAGTCCGATTCCCAACTCGAAGCAAACCATCAGAACTCATCTGGGATAAGAATGTCACAAAAAATATATGTATTCATACCAAAAACAGTGATCCGGACTCAATGGAATCATCATAAATCGATTTCAAGGTCTCTACGACACATTTATTAATGCAAGTCAAATGAACTAGTTTAAAACTCAAAATACCAAAACTGTCCTCGGCAACTCCAAAAAATATGACGAGACTGTAGTAAAATTCCGAAATTAATCCAATCCGAGCTTCCAAAATTCCAATCCGAGCTTCCAAACTCTGAATGTTACCATAGTAAATATTTGGCTCCGGAAATGACTAAAGGGCCTAAAAACCTCATTTGAACTCCAAATTCAATTTTATAACTTCTCTTAGACCAAATTCAACATTCCAGAGCTGGTGGAATCGATGGATTTTTTACTCGACACTCGAAACTCAAAATGCCACAAACACCCACTTTTCAACAACTTAAGCTTCCAAAAATGCCAAAACTCATATTTTCAACTTTTAAAAGTCGGGATTTTAGTTTCAACAATATGGATTGTTCAAAATAGGCCCAAATCAACTTTTAAAAGGGCAAATAGTAATTTTCACAAATAAACTAAAAAATGTCTAACTAGATCATTACATCATTCACTATTAAAAATAATGTTCGTGCTCGAACATAAAGGAAAAGGAGGTACCTGGAGCATCAAAAAGGCGTGGATGTGTAGCCCATATAACTGACTATAACACCCTGGTAGCCTCATCAACAGAATGGTGTCATGATTGACTCTTCCGAGAAGGTATATCTTTGGATCTCAATCTTCGGACCTACCTGTCCAATATAGTTATAGGCTCCTTCTCAAAGAACAAATTTGGACCCAACTCAACAGAATCATATGAGATTACATGGGACTTATCAAGAATGTACTAGCGAGCATATAAACATGAAAAATAGGATGCACTAATGATAATCTCAGTGGTATGCCATCTCACCAAGTCTCCTCAAAATCTCAAATAGGCCAATGAATCTGAGACTAAGTTTACCCCTCTTCTGAATCTCATCACACCGTTCATGGGTGAGATTTTCAGCCGAACATTGTCACAAACCAAGAACTCAAGAGGCTTAGCCCTCCAATCTGCATAACTCTCTAGTGACTCTGAGCTGTCAATAGTCTACCCTAAATCAAACGAACCTGATCTATGGCATCTCTGAGTAGGTCCACACTAAGCATATCTGTTGAACCTTAGTCAGACTATCCAATGGGCGATCTGCAACTCTATCCATACAATGACTTAGATGGTGCCATCTGGATGCTGGAATAGTAATGTTATTACAGGCAAACTCTGGCAATGGTAAGTGTTGGTCCCATCGAGCCCCAAAATCTATCATACAAGCCTGTAGCATATCCTTCAACACCTGAATGGTGCGCTTGGACTTTCCATCTGTCTTGGGTGGAAAAGCTGAACTTAAATCAACTATAGTACCCAAACCACGCTGTTGAGCCCGCCCAAAATGGGAGGTGAACACAAACCCTCTTTATGACACTATAGACATTGGCACTCCATGCAATTTGATAATATCTCGGATATACGGCCTAGCCAGCTACTCCACACTATAGCTAGTCTTCATTCGTAAAAAGTGCGCTGACTTGGTCAAACAAACAACGACCACCCAAACTAAGTCAAACTTGCCTTAGGCCATGGGCAAATCTATAACAAAATCCATAGTCACTCTCTCCTACTTACACTTGGGAATGGGCACCCTTTGCATCGATCCCCTGGGCCTTTGGTGCTCATACTTGACCTATTGACAATTCAAACACTTTGCCACGAACTCAACTATGTCTCTCCTTATACCAAACCACTAATAATGTTGTTTTTATCATGGTACATCTTTCCCGCACCCAGATGGAAGGAATATCTAGCACAATGGGCCTCCTCTAATATCTATCCTACCTAATCTCCCACCATAGGTACTCAGACTCTACCGTTTATCCTTAATATGCCTTTAGAATCGATAGTAGCCGCCTACCTTTCAACACTTTTTCATGAATCATGCATAACTTGGGGTCCTCAAACTAATGAGCACACATCTGATCAAGCAAAGAAGATCTAGCCTTAACAAAGGCCTATATACTTTGAGGAGGAGAAATATCTAAATGAACTATTTGTCTAGAAAACAATTGAACCTCCAAAGCTAAGGGCCTCTCCTCGGTCCTTAAGAATGCCAAACTCCCCAAACTAGTAGCCTTTCAGCTCAAAGCATCAGCCACCATATTAGCCTCCCCAGGGTGATCTTGAATAGAGATATAATAGTCCTTAAGCAACTCCAACCACCTATGTTGTCTCATGTTCAAATTAGGTTGCATTTGAGAATCCGGTGATAGGTAAAGATCTCACAATGCACCCCATAAAGATAATGTCGCCATAACTTCAACACAAACACAATCGTAGCCAACTCCAAATCATGGGTAGCACAATTTCTCTCATGCACCTTCAGCTATCTAGAAGCATAGGCTATCACCTTCCCCCTTTGCATTAATACACCACCCAAACCCACACAAGAAGCATCACAATATACCATGAATGGCACTCCCTTCTCGGGTAAAGCAAGAATTGGTGCTAGAGTCAACAAATCCTTGCGCTTTAGAAAGCTCCTCACACACTCGTCCAACCACTGAAATGCCATATCCTTCTGAGTCGATCTAGTCAATGGGTCTGCTATAAAGGAGAATCTTTGAATAAACCACTGATAATACCCCGCCAACCTAATAAAACTCCAAACCTCAGTAACAGGAGTAGGCCTATCCCACTCGCGAGCAACTGCTACCTTAGCCGAATCTACCATAATACCATCCTTAGTCGCCACATGCCTGAGGAAAGCCACAGACTTGAGCCAAAACTTACTCTTTGAGAACTTTGCATACAATTTCTTTTCCCTCAATCTCCGAAGTACGATCCTTAAGTGCTAAACATAATCGGCCTCACTATTGGAATAAACCAAGATGTCATCTATTAACACAATCTCGAGATATCTAAATAGGTCTTAAACACTCAATTCATCAGCTCCATGAAAGCAGTCCGGGCATTATTCAACCTGAAAGACATAACCATAAACCCATAATGCCAATAACGGGTCCAGAAAGTTGTCTTTGGAATATCAGACTCCTAAACTCTCAACTGATAATAGTCGGAGCTCATATAAATCTTGGAGAATAACAACGTACCCTGCAACTTGTCAAAAAGATTATCAATGCGAGGCCAAGGATATTTTTTTTTGATGGTTACTTTGTTCAGATATCGATAGTTAATACACATACACATAGTTTCATCCTTCTTCACAAATAATACAGGAACATCCTAGGGAGATACACTTCGATGAATAAGTCCCTTCTTTAGCAAATCTTCCAATTGTTCCTTCAACTTAGCCTAAACCATCCAATAAGGAGCAAAAGATATGAGTTTAGTACCCGGCTCCACTTCAATAGCAAAGTCAATATCACAATCCAGAGGGACATCAGGTAAATCAGTCGAAAATGTATCCATAAACTCTCTAGCAACCCTGGTGGTCTCTAATGATTATAGCTCCTGAAAACTAGCTTGAACATAAGCCAAATATGCTAAGCATCCCTTCTCCGTCAACCGACAAACATACATATAAGAAATAACACCCTTAGGATAGGAGTTAAGTGCTCTAATCCACACCAACTGAGGCAATTCGAGGAAAATTAAGGTCACAGTCTTCGCATGACAGTCAAGAATAGCATGACGAGGCAACAACCAATCCATGCCCAATATCATATCGAACTCAACCATATCTAACTATATCAAGTCAGCTAAAGTATCTCTCCCTATAAATGTCATAACACAACCCCGATAAACCAATCCACCACTGATGATTCACCTATCGAGTGGAAACAAAAATAGGCTCGCCAAGCGCCTCACACATAATATTAATATCAAAACAAAAATAGGCTGACACCTAGGCATAAGTAAAGCCTGGATCAAATAAAACTGAATGTGAACGGTGGCACACTGGAACCATACTTATGATAACTTCATCAGAGGGCTCTACCTCGACTCTATCTAGGACAGCATAAGACCCTCTACGCCCACCACTAGCCTATGCGCCTCCACGAGTTCAAACCCGACACTATACAATGATTCCCTTTGGTACCACTCCTCATAGGGTAGGATGTGTCCCTAGGTGCCGGTGCTAGAGCTAGGCAAGCTGGTTGAGAACCTAAAGCCTAAGCAGGAGGTGCACGATGAGGACAATGATGGGATAAATGCCTAATCTTATCCCAATTATAACAAACCTTGTTCTCCTGCCTTTGAGATGGCCTCCCTAAAAAGACACCATGCCTGGGTGCATTGAAGGAACTATCACGACCCACCTAAGTGGATCGAGGCCTATCAAAACTATCAGAAACTAGGATGGCAGCATCAATAACCCAACCCTGATAACCCTTCCTTTGAAACTCCCTTGTCACAAGATGGATGTCCACTTAACAGGTTGTACCAACGGAACCTCTTCCCTCTACCCTGTCTCTAATGCCTGATATGCTCTATCATGCGAGCATGATCTTACACTCTAAAATGTCCCTCCAACAAAGACTAAGGAAGTTGTAGCCTCCTGAAGACACCCTACTAATCCCTTGGCAAAGCGTTGAATCCTTGAAAACTCAGTAGGGATACTAGACAAAGCATGTCTAGACAATGTATGAAATCTTGCCTAGTAGTTAGAAACAGACATAGAACCTTACTGAAGCCTATGAAAATCATCCGTGTGGTTATCTCGAAGGCTATATGGCATGAACGTCTCTAGAAATACCCGTGTGAATTGCTCTAATGTCATAACTGGAGATATAACAGGTCGATGAGCCAAAACTGACCTCCACCACTCCTTGGCTAGGCTTGCGAACTGGTAAGAGGTATAAGCAACTCCAAGTGATTCAAGAATGGCCAAATTACATAGCTATTCCTGACACTCTGACATGAAATCATAGGCTCGATTTTACTAGGGGTGCCATCAAATCTCGTTGGAGCCAAGCACACAAACTGCTCCAAACTTTTCTTCTTAGCTGTGGACATAGCTAGGCTGGAAGAAGATGGTTACACCATACATAAGGGTGGTGCAATGCATGGAGCAATAGCCAAGCTGTAATGCTAAGAACCCAAACTCACCCAAGATGTCTGAGGCGGAATCATAGCAGTCATAGGAGGATCCGCTGGGGTTGAAGAAGGACCCACATGAATCATAGCTAGTTCAGATGGAGCTATAGAAGGACCAACTAGTGTTGTAGAAACTGACACCTTAACAGTAGCTGGGGTGGAGTGCTCCCTCCAATCTAGCCAATACCATCAAGAGTAACTCTTGAACCAAGGGTGTGAAATAGGGGGCTGAGGGCGGTAGAATAGGATCTATAGGGCCCACTGGCTCATAAGTAGGCTCTAGAGAAGATGCTCTAATTTATCCATTAGGCGAAGCTTCTCCTCTATCATGTCCTCGGCGCCTTGCCCAATCATGAGCCCTACCTAGATCTCAAATGGGAGTCATATCAGCTGACTCAAGCCTTTCCACTGATTGTTGTGATCTAGTAATTTACATTTGCATAAAAGGAGGAGATTAGATACTTTCAAAATAGGTGATATGAAGAAACACACAAATAGAAACAAAAGATGAAAGCTTTTCCTATCAAGTGCCCCTTAGCCTCCCGAAGATGGGAGTGGACGTCTACATAATGATCTGTGAGACTCTACAAGACACCCTACCATTGACTCACAAGCAAAACAAACCTACAACACTGATACTAAACTTGTCATGACACAAAATTGAATCGCAACTAAAGAAAATAAAGTAAAGCGGAAACAATCACATCATAACATACGAAATCTCAAAACCTGGAGTCATGAGTACAAGAGCATCTAAAGTGGTACGATAGAGTAAATACCACTACCTCAAATGGAATACAAAGCTGATAATATTTGATACAAAGTCTAAAAAGAAGAAATAAATGATGTCTCAAAGATACACGGCGACTCAAAGTTTGAGCCTTACCGCTATGATCTGGATAATTGAAGAAAGCTCTACTAGAATGGATCACCTACCCTGTATGGGTCCTTGTGCCCGATATGTAGAGAGGAAACAAAGTAGGGGTGAGTACACCAAAATGTAGGTAAGAGAAATCAATCACGTATGTAATAACTAAGAGTCTCTATCACCTGCAATCAAAAGTTAGTACGCAGTAAAGATAGTAAATTCAATTAATGATGCAATGCAATATAATGCATGAATACAATGGCATCATAGGCTATGTATAAGGTGGAGTCACGACCATTTCAGGGTCGATGCATATAACTATCGAGCCGAAGCTACCAGATAGAACCTAGGGGCGTCGCAGGCCATGTACTCAAATAACTCAAGGCGTAGCAGACCATAAAAAAATTATCTCAAGGCGTCGTAGCCATATAATGAAATGTCTCAATATATCATAATATCACAAATGGTACGGATGCAATAAGATGTGTGCATACTAATACAATCAGCCAAGTATAAGATATGTGAATACCAATGCAACTAGTCAAGTATAAGATATGTGCATACCAATGTAACCAGTCAAGTATAAGATATGTGCATATCAATGCAACCTTTCAAATATGTACGTAATAGTAATATAAAAACAACTGATATGTACAATAGTCATCACATCAAATGGGTAATACCATGTTAATCAACTAGTACCACAGGGCCATCATTATATCTTTGATCACCATTATCTCATCAATAATCAGGATGCTAATGAAACAAGGCTCCACAAATACCCAAGTAAGCTCATAAGTCTCAAGTTTATCACAGTTATCACCAATTAATCACAACACTAATCAAAAGCTATCACAACTCTCACATTATCATCAGGATATCCAAAATTATCTCAATTCTTATAATTTCATCTCAGTTTATAAATAGGATTACTATTTACTCAATTTTCAATATAACCAGTATCACATTACCATCAAATTCTATCATATCATACCATTTGCTCATAATTCAATCCGAATCTTAAAATTATCACATGAACACATTCAATAACTCAATTTAGTTCCAAAAAGGTTAGCCGAACCTACCTCGATGTCGAACCCAAAATCGGACAAGCTTTCAATCGACTCAAACTTCCAAATGCTCCCTTGATCGATTAATCATTATCAAAAATAGATACTACATATCAAGAGGTGGATTTTGATACACACATTGCCACGGTTTAGGCTTAGGGGCAAAATGGTCAAAATTAGAGTTAAAATTCAAAGTTCTCGAATCTAAAAATTAACTTTAAAATTTGATTTCACACAAAAAATGGAGTCCATGGGTGAAAATCTCTCTAGAATCAAGTTCAAAACGAAGGTGATATCATAATTTAATGTTTTGACATCAAAGAATAAAAATCTCCAATTGTGGATATTCAAAATCATGACATTCAAGAAAATCAAGATAAAGCTCATGGAAAATAATCAAAAAAAGTAGTAAAATCACTTTCCCAAGACAACCCTTTGAAATTCTCTTCCAAAATCTCCTCAAAATCTTTACATGTTTGAAAATGGAGTGAAAATTGTGGCTCTCGAGTTTTAATAACTTAAAAGTCAAAATACACTCTGCGAACACGGATAGAGATCTGTGAACGCGAAGGTGAATTGACTCAAGACCTCCGCGAATATGGAGCCATCCCACGAATGTAGAGAAGAAACGGGGGGGGGAGGGGGGGGGGTTTACCAGCACGTATATTCCACAAATGCGGAGAACATCCCGCGAACATGGAGAAGGGAAATTGCACAATCCCTCCGCGAATGCGTAGTGCAATGATGCCCATACCTCTGCAAAGATGGTGAAGAAATGTTATTGCACCAGATCTCACTTCTTTCAGCAATGCCTAGTCCGATTCCCAACTCAAAACTTATCCGAAATTAGAATTTCACAAACTATATATGGATCCATACCAAAAGTAGTAATTCGGCTACAGAATCATCAAAAATCAATATCAAGGTCTCCACAACACATTTATCGATGCAATTCAAATAAACTAGTTTAAATTCAAAATACCAAAACTACTCTCGGCAACTCCAAAAATTATAACGAGATCATTTCTAGCGTTAGTCTCACTATCTAGAACTACTGAAACTGTCGAAACCTCGATCCGAGCATCCAAACTCCAAATTTTGACCAAAGTCAAACTTTGGCACCGAAATTGACTAAAAATGTAACTATGGGCCTAAAAACCTCATTTTAACTTCGAATTAAGTTCTGTAACTTTTCCTAGACTAGATTCGATATTCTAGAGCTAATGAAATTGACAGATTTCTAGTCTGACATCCAAAACTCAAAACGCACAAAAACTCACTTTTTCAACTACCTAAGCTTCCAAAAATGCCAAAACTAATATTATCAACTTTTAAAACTCAAGGTTTCAACTTCAACAATACGCATAGTTCAAAATAGGCCCAAAATAACTTACAAAAGGATAAAATAGTAATTTTTACAGATAAACACAAAAATGACCAACTAGCTCATTACACATAGAGAACCCCTATAAGCTTTTTGGTTGAACGATCCACCATGAGATGTTGCATGGTAATTGGTGATGGAACTTTCAGGCCTAGTTGCTTAAAGGTAGCAAGAGTCATGTGATTGATGCTTGCCCCAAGGTTATATAAGGCTTTGGAAAATTGAAAGATAGTAATTGTCCATGGGATTGTGATTGCTTTCAGGTCTCCCTTCTATACAACCATGTCATTTGACATGATAGCGCTACAATGATGTGATACTTCAATGGTTTTAAAATCCAAGTTCCTCTTCTTTGTGAACAACTCTATCATAAACTTAGCATAGTCCAGCATTTCAAGGAGGTCTTCCACTAATAGGATATTGATCGACAGAATGTTGGACATAGACAGGAATTTTTGGAACTTAATTAGCATTATCTTTTTCTTTCTTAATATTTGAGGAAAAGGTGGGTTGATTGTGGCTTTGTGGAGTATTCACTTTAGGAGTAGAATTTCAGAAGGCTTGTCTTGCTTGAAGACCTCTTTCCCACTTTTAGCATACAATCACTCCCGAAATTGCCGAGAGTAGGCTCTTCCACAATTTGCGCACCATCATCGACATCTTCAGTTGCATCATCAACAACAACCTTAGAGGCCATCCCTTTAGAATTAGCCTCGACACACTTTTAGGTACCTCATCACCCACAACTCTACTACTTCTAGTAGTGATAGCCAGGCACTGCAAAGGGTCATTCTTTGGGTTCATCATAATATCACTTGGCAAACCTCCCTTTTGCCTTTGATCTAGATGAGTTGAGATATTCACAAGTTGAGTCCCCAATTTATTGATTGAGGCTGAATGAGAAGTCAGTATTTAATTCAAGGAGTAGAAGTTCGACATCAATTCTTCAATTGCCTTGTCAGTTTTTTCAACTTTGTTGAGGATGCGAGCAAGCATATCTTTGGTACAAAAACTTTCCGAGTTTCCAACAGGCTCCTTTAATTTGGTAAGGTCATATGGTGGCTTATATCTATCACGATCACACCACCCTTCATTCTTATCTCTCCAATCCTGATCACGCCAATTTCTATCATGATTATTCATCCAACCTTAATTCCTGGCATGCCTTTGAAAGGTAGGCCGAGAACCCCTATTTGATTCCCGACAAAATGTACTTCTTTATTATCATTGCCCCAAAGTTAGCTTCATCCATATTGACATGTCCACTAGTACCAATAGCAGTGACATATTTTCGGCCACCATCAATAATATGCTTGTCAACAAATCAAGTTGGGTCATAACTTTGACCATGTTCTCGTTCTGCTCATGGTCTTTCTTATTTTTCTCCTTAGTCTTTTCCAAGGTGAGTAGAGTAACGAGGTCATCACTCGTGTACCAAGCCTGGTTGATTTTCATCATTTCATCAAGAAAAGTTGAGGTAGCTGTAAAGGTTAGCCTCATATTACCACCACGAACAAGTTGATTCATAATACCCTTATTCATTGCATCAAGACTCCAATAGAAAGATTGTAGCAACAAATGGTCTCCCTACCCATGGTTAGGACATGATAGCAACAACATTTGAAACCGCAACCAAGTTTCATGAAATGGCTCCCCTTCGATACGCTAGAAATTTTGGATCATATCATGAAGTTTCGACATCTAAGATGGAGGGAAAAACCTCTCAAAGAAAGCTTCAATAAACTCATCCCATGAAGTTATTGAGTCCCTTGGTAATTCCGCCAACCACCTTGTTGCCTCTCCCACTAGAGTAAATTTGAATAATGTTAGTCTTATAGACTCTTGTGAGATGCTTATGAAAGTAAATGAGCCACATAAATCCAAAATGTTATGAATATGGTCATGAGGGTCCTCGTGAGTGAGGCCTCTAAAGAATCCTTTCAGTTCTAGCAATTGAAGCATAGTACCTGTGACAAGGAACACTCCATTGCTCACAATGGGAGACAATTATATAGCATCGATACTTCCTAATTGATCCAAGTTAACGTCATTCATTGTTACCAACGTCATCACTAACCACACTTCCTCGTGCACTCACATCTTCATTTGTGATTGGAAAATAAGCAAAAGAAAAGTAAGTAAATTCAACTACAAGAAATTAGATCAAGAAAATACTTTTAACTAGGATTAATACATCATTCCCCGACAATGGTACTATTTGATGACAGTCAAATGTACTCCAAAATAATCTAAGAGTGCAGTGGTCGCTAGCAATATAATTTACCCAACAAAAGAGTGGGGATCAATCCCACGAGGAGCAATTCATTGTTCAAAGTAAAATTTGATTTAATCAATTGTAGGTGTATAAAATAGTGTAACAATTTAACTATCTAAGATTTGATAATTAATTAAAATTGAAGGACGATTGCTTCACTTGGACTCAACAAAATGGAACATGTTAGTGGTGTGCATAGTTGAACATAAATTACATAAATGGGTCTTGGATATTGAAAATTAGTATTAATCGTGCATGGGTAGGCTAGAAATCTGGTAACTACTATTATTCATACATCGAAAGTAGTATCTCAATGTGAACCAACAACAATTGCAACCGCAAATCACATAAAAAGTACCTAAGGGAATCTTGTAATTGAATAGCTAATCAATCCAAAACCTTAGTCAGCTAAATCCAAATAAGACTTCAGCTCAAATCACAATTATCCACAACTATTATGTTATCCAGCACTTCAAATACTCAAAATTGTGCAACATACGAAAATCCAAATATAAACATGAGTTTACAACCTCAGGTATTCAACGATACATGGTAGAAGATATAAATATATGCAAATTAGTATATAAATAGTCAATAATTTAATGTCTCGTTCATAAATTCATCATTCACCTACATTGCACATCCCCAAGCATGGAATTTTTTGAGAATTCCTAGGAAAGGAACAAGAAATTATACTCAAATGATCATCCATAACTTTGTAGTTGAATTGAGAAAACTAGATGAAATCAAAATTCTTCCAAGATCTTCTTCCCTAAGTGCAAAAACTTAAGTAGCAACCATTCTAAGAAGAAAAAGTACAACTTCGAAGTATTTCTCCACAAAAATCTACTTAAATTTTTCTTTAAAATTGCTTTAATATCATCTTAGATTTTGTCCTAAAATGCAACTCAACAAAATAAGTCAGTTATCTTTGATTTGCTTGGTGATACACCGACCTACAACACTTATCGCCAAATTGTGCACCTAAATTTGATCTTGATCAAGCCGTGCCTATAACTTTTGACGATGAGCATTAAGGTTGCAAAATTCACTCGGTGATGCGCCAAGTATTTATCAACATCATCGAATTGACAAGTAATTTTAACTCTCCTTCTCGTCAGGTTCTAACAAAATTATCAAAATATCCCTAGAAGAGAGATGTGTGTATAACGTATCTTCCCATCCACGGCCAGATTTTCAATCAGCATGAAAAATTGAGTGGAAAGGTGGTCTCGGTTGATTTTTAGAGCAACCGGATCAAAGATAATTTTTCAATGCGAAAACGCAAACCAGTGTAGGTGTGAGATAGGGCCACGATGCGCCAGTGTCGCAGACTAACACTTGGTTATGTTATAGAAATTTTCGAGGGGATTAGAAACCTCGTTCAAAGAAATTTCGGCGAAAGTACCAGAAATAAACCCAGTCCATGTCGCAGACAACTTTTTTTTTAATTTTATGAAGGGTATTCTAGAAGCTTTCCAAACCTCTCCAAGACTAAATATATCATCAAAACAGGCCATTTTAATTATAAAAAGAGTTTTAAACCCTATTCTAAGTCCTTGAAAAAGACTAGGGCTAAAGAGGAGAGAAAAGGAGCGTAAAAATTGAGGAAGTCGAGTGTCACACCTCTATTTTTCCCCGCTCGTGTGGTGTTTTGAAAAAATAGAGTTTTTCCAACTAAAGTGACATTTGAAAAAGGGATTATTTTATTATTCAAAGTCGCCACTAGGAATTGAGTTTTGGTGTTTCAAGTCACCTAATTTAAATCTCTAATCAAAAGAAAATGACTCTTTCTATTTTGGTCTGCGAAAACAAAGATCGGGTAAGAAATTCTGTTGACCAAGGGGAAGGTGTTAGGCACCCCTCGAGTCCCATGGTTCTAACACGGTGGCTTTATTGACTAGTTTATGGCTTAACTTAATTTTGAACAACATTATATTTCTTGGTATAACAAAAATTTATTTACTTACCTTCTTCAATTTATCTGAAATTGATTTTAAGAAAAAACTATTATATTTTATTCGTTCGTGGTGTATTAATAGCAGCGCTTTCCAATCTTGCCATGAATTAATTATCACTTTGTTGTTTTCAAAAGAAAGTTTATTTAATAAAGTTTAAGTCCTAATATTTGCCTATCATTATTTATTCACCTAATCATTCTCCTAAATACAAGATCCAAAAATTTTATTTATTCATTTATTCTAGTCATTATGACTTATGAAAAGTATAATTTAAAAATTCATATTAATTAATGGATCACCATAAACGTGTTAATACTATTCAAAAGAAAAATAAATTACTCACATGAGATATAAAGAAAGTTACAAATTTTGTTTATGTTTTTTTTTAAAAAAAGTGAACTCAAATTTATTAGAAACACAAAATATATTTACATAAAAATTTTGTACATGCAACACTAGTATGGACATGTTAAGAATTATGACTAATCTTTTCTTTTCTTTATTTTAGTCATTAAAATGAAAAGAAAAACATATATTAATTGAAACAAATATTTTACATAATGGTTAGTCATTAATTATTTTCATCATTTATTTTTACTAAATCATAAAAGATACACACAAAACCATAAAAAAAATTAACAATGAAAATAATTTACTCAACATGAAATAAACTATCTAACAATTTTACACTAAATTTAACAATAAAAAAATCTAAAAAAAAAAGTTAATATGAAAGATTTAAACACAATATCAAAGAATATTAATGAGTCATAAACATACAAGATTTGACAATTTTAATGTATTATGATCATATTAAAGTAGACAAGAGAGATAAGTGTTAACTTTTGTGATGAATAATTTACAAAAAAAAGAATAGACTGCAATAGGAACCACGATTCTGAAACTCCAAAAGAGAAACCTTAAACTCAACTTTGTTTTTCTCCAATCATGTTTTTGAAAGTTTTTTTTTTGTGTGTGTGTTTCTTGTGCAATTTACTAGCTAAGATTTTTTCTAAAAGTCTTTAAGACGTGTGTGTAAAAACAAGGAAGTAGTAGATGGTTTTGTTTTTGTGTCTTTGTAGAATGTGAAGAAAAAAAAAGATGGATGAAATTGTCTTGTCTGTCTTGTTTTTTGTGCTTTTGTAGAATGTGAAGAAAGAGAAAAAAAATGAGTCCCATCCTCTTGTGTGTGCCGTGTATCTCCTTTAAAATGTGAGGGAGTAGTTGATTTTGTATGGGAGTATTGTGGGGTAGTTTAGGTGAGTGGGGGAGGAGTTGAAGTTAATGGATAGTTTTTTTAAGTTTATTTTTTTTTGTTTTGAAAAGAAAAGAAAGGAAGATGAAAAAAGAAAAAAAAAGTTAAAAAAATATTTCAAATTAAAAATATAAATAGAAAAGTTAACTAGCTAACACTAAGATATATTCAAGAAAATAATAACAATATAAATTATTTATTAGAACCAAAATTAAAAAAAATAATATATATTTTATAAATTTTCTCTTCTTTAAAACAAAACTTACATTATGACTCTATTTTTGTTGTTTTCAAGTTATTCTAAATAAGATAAAAATAAAAATATCTAATTTAGATTAAAAAATATTTAAATGCTAAAAACTACATAACTTAAGTTTGGTGAAAAATTAGGTGCTAACAGGATGCCCCTCCTTGCTTGAGAACATGAAGAGTTTTCAAGCAAAGAAATGAAAATGCAGTATTTTTTCCTAACCATTATTAAAAGGTAGGGAAAAAATAAAGAGTAAGCAAGAGTGACCAAGCCCTAGCTTTGGGCAGCCTACATATCTCGGGTATAAGAGAATCAGGTCACGTAGTTCAAATAGGTGAAATGATGGATGAATGGATGGATTAGAGAGTTGAGTCTTGCCCTGACGATATCCCGGTCCATGGCACCTATTATTACATTGAAGACAATAAAACTGAAAGGAAACGATACAAGATCCTGTCTATTCTTCTTGTCTTGGCCCTTTTTTTTGTTCAAATTCTTCTTTGCATCTTTAGTTATCACCTCGCCTTCTTCTGGTTGGTACCTTGATCTCGAAATCTAAGCTCAAAGTTTGAGTTTGAGGCTTGAACTTGAAATCTCTATTGAGTTGTCGATGCCTCTCCAAGAAAAGTTAGTAGACTATTCTTGAACATTTGTTTCTTGAATTGAAGTTAGGAAGCCGAATCTTCAAATATTGAGCTGCTACAATGGGTCCAAACCGAATCTTAATGTCATTTTCACTTCTCAGATCGGACAAATGTTACTCCATTATTGAAGGCCAAATTTGTGGTCGCGGAGGGACCTGCCTGCAATCAAAGAAAAAAACAAAACAAATTTTTTCTGCCCCAGTTTGTGCTAATGCTAAGAAAATTTTGTAGGTTATTTTTCTTGACTTGAACATAATATTAAACAAAAATAATAAAATAATTAAAACAAGGAAAAAAAGAAATACTCCATTATTGAATGAAATTAGATTTTATGCTTTTTGGAAAATAAAAATGGGGCTATCATGCCCTATGAAGATATGAACGAATATTATGAGGGTTCGTGCTTTAAATGAATATTATGAGGGTTTCCTCCCTAAATGAATATTATGAGGGTTCGCTCCCTAAGCGAATATTATGAGGGTTCGCTCCCTAAGCGCATATTATGAGGGTTCGTGGTCTAAACGAATATTATGAGGGTTCGCGCCCGAAGCAAATATTATGAGAGTTCGCGACCTAAGCGAATATTATGAGAGTTCGCTCCCTAACTAATATTATGAGGGTTCGCGCCCTAAGTGAATATTATGAGAGTTCGCTCCCTAAGCGAATATTCTGAGGTTTCGCTCACAAAGCCAATGTTATGAGGATTCGCTCCCTAAGCGAATATTATGAGGGTCTGCTCCCTAAGAGAATATTATGAGGGTCCGCTCCCTAAGCAAACATTATGAGGGTCCGCTCCCTAAGCGAATATTATGAGGGTCCGCTCCCTAAGCAAATATTATGAGGGTCCACTCCCTAAGCAAATATTATGAGGGTCCGCTCTATAAGCGAATATTATGAGGGTCCGCTCACTAAGCAAATATTATGAGGGATCGCTCCCTAAGCGAATATTATGAGGGCTCTGTCACGACCTGGGGTCGGGACCTTGGTGTGACACAGCGAATGGGGGCCCGGGAGTCCCCAAACAAGCCTCAAAATTTTAGGAAACTACAAGGTTTGGTTCAAGAGCTTTTTAAAGACAAATAATTTAATATCGAAAGTCTAAATCAAGGAAAAAGAGAGAGAGCATTTCTTATAAGTTAAGCAAAATAACAAGGTTCGTACAAAACACCCAACATATGCCTTTAGTCGAAGAACGGGGGCCAAGACAAGCTCCGGGCTCACCCTCAACAAAATATTTATACATAGAAACACAAGAAGAAAACTCGCCCTTGGAAGATGGGGCTCACTGCAAAAATATCTTCAAGGAGGACTATTCGTCCAGCGACTGGTACTCAAACTACTCGGTTCCTACACAGTAAAATCATGTAGGCATAGAGTAGGTGTTAGTACGTTTGAATGTACTAAGTATGCGGGCATGTAATGCATATGATTTACCGAACCTGCATATCGATGTTAGATGACAAGGGCACATAATATACAAGGATTATATAAGCAAAGGAATTTAATATACAAGATGCCATGGAATGCATGATGCGTGCAAATGTGATAAGGCTCCTATATATATAACGGGGATGGACTATAACCGACAAACCAAATCCATACGAGCTATTACATGAATTGGACCGATTGGGATCTCCCACCGGTAGGGAGAAGATTACTTGCCAAAGATAATCTACGTCACACCTTACGGGCAACCCCATTTCGGTGGATGGTCACCTTCTTTATGGGACCCCATTTCGGAAGGATATGCAAGATTCATATCAAGACATGTCATATCATAAACAAGTAGATGAATAACATCCGTCCCTATGCTGGCACATAGTTCAAGGAAAGGGAGAGGGACCTTAGGAATATCCCTAACGCCCCAATCCATCGGTGCTAAGTCTTACACATCCCACAAGAATACTTATATATGTATACATATGCTTTATAGAGAGTCAAGTGCAAGTTTCAAAACGTTCAAGGCACATTTAGGCTCAACCCCAAATTACAAGATCATATTCAAGATGCCAATGCAAGGAATAGCTCATCTACAAGTACAAAATGGTGCAAGCACCCAACATGCTCAAAGAGCCAAGATACAAGATGGTGTAAACACCAAAGATGCTCCAAGTGCCAAGATACAAGATGGTGTAAACACCCAAGATGCTCCAAGAGCCATAATCATGGACATACCAGTGATCTCTTGTCATATCCCATGTCTTACCAAAATCATATGATAATTCCTTTTTTAGACAAAAGTTGGGCTTAATCCCACATTTCCACAATTTCCATGTACCAATGTCATGAATGTGATGCAATGCATAGTGTAGGGATGGCATGAGTAATGTAGAGTATAACCAAAATTAACAATATAATGTAAAGACTAAGAAATCCTTAATAAAATTCGTAGGAAAATGTAATATAGATCACCCATGCATGGTAATGTCTTTAAAGGACTTGCATGTTCATAGTTTCATAATCCAAGTAGTTCATCATAATACATCTTAACATAACTCAAAATTCAGAGTCTTAAATAGCACATGCATTGTTCAAGTAACCAAGATTAAGTAGTCAAAATTCACATTTTAAATAGACAATTTCATAAAATAGCTTGAAGGGAACTTTGGGTCTTCTTGGTTGAAAGAGACCAAGAATCAAAACCCACATACCTGGTTGAAGACAACACCAAGAGGAATGGACTTCAAATTGAGGGCCTTAGCTTGAATGATCCTAGAGAGAATGTTGGAGAGCTTGAGGGAGTGGATTCTTATATTCTTAGAGAGACGAGAGAAAATGAGAGAAATGTTGAAATTTGGTGAAGTTAAGCTTATATAGGAAGCTTAGGAGGGGTGGGAAATGACCAAATTTTCGTTGGGAATAACCAATATTTCAAAAATGTCATTAATGAAACGGACCTGAAATTGGTCCGTCTGCGGCATACAGGATGGTATACGGTATGTGTAGTGTCACATGGACTGTTTACTTTACCGTGGCCCTGAACTTAAAATTTTTGGAGGCAAGATTTTTCGGACTAAGTATCACCTCACAGACCATCTATGGTCACACGGTTCGTAACCCTGTCTGTGTACAGGCGATCCTCCACACTGCACATTTAAACAGAAGGCCACACGGACCATCTAAAGTCACACGGGTCGTGTAGGCACCCGTTTACCCTCCACTCTCCCGGGTGTCACTCCACGGGAGGCCACACGGTCCGTGTGGCTTCACACGGGCCGTGTAGGCTCCCCGTGAGGTGATGCCTGGCAAAATTTTCAGGGCATGTTTTGGGGACCTCAAGTGACGCAATGATCCGGGGTCGTTCAGGTTCGCTCCCTAAGCGAATATTATGAGGGTTCACTCCCTAAACGAATAAATTATTTTTATTTTATTTTACTTTTTTTTTTAATTTTTAAAAATAAGATAAAATAAAAGATGCCCCAGTTTTGAAACTGAGAAAAAATTTTGAAACTTTTTTTTAATCTTTTTATTGGTGAATTTATTTTTTATTTTATTATTTTTTTTTAAAAAAAAAGCCCCGATTTGATTTTTTTCAAAAATATGAGAGAGAGAGAGAGAGAAAATATTCTTTTTATTTGAGACCAAGCCCTTTTGTAGGACCGCCTATGTATCTCATCATAGCAAGAATCAGGTCTAACGTAGTTCATACGAACCAAAAATTTATAATTTTGCAAAATAATATCTTTTGAAAAGATTTCTTGATAAAAAGAAATTTACTTTTGATTGATCATATCTTGGCTTTAGATGGTACCAACAATTAGACTTATGCATATAAATCACCTTTGAGTACTTATAGGCAAATTTGAGACCAACTTTGAATTAATTTCTGTAGTTTCAAATGATACCTCAAGCATACTTAAGTATTACCAAGATCTATTCATCTTGCATCAAATATTAGGTTAAAATTATTCATGTACTCATGTTTCAAGTGCCTCACCAAAAAAAAAAGCCCTAGTTCACACTAAATAGAAGAGTTGAGATCGTGGGACATTTTGAGTACTCACACTCAGAAAGAAGTTCAATGCATGAGATTGAGATACCATATGTTTGACCTCATGTAAGTATCCACTAATGTGAGAACATCAAAATGAAATCAAGTAGGACTTGTATTCGGCATAAAATGTAAGCTTGGAATGCATAGGTAATCTTTGTATAAAGTGACTATTTTCTCCTCAACATTGCACTATGCACTCAATTTATATTCTTCATTTTCAAATTTGATCTTTATCTGCTTGGTTGCTTTTCTTTCTTTTTTTTTTTGGGACTTTCTCCTCTCTCTTTTTTTTTTTTGAGTTTTTCTCCTTTTAATGGAGTTTTTTATTTTACTATCACATTTTTACTTTCACCTTGCCATCCGATTTAGGATTTTGTCAGTGCATTCTTGGAGATGAGAGAAAAATAAAATGGTGCATTTGTGCGGTCAAAAGGATATGGGCAAAAATATGGTTATCAAAAAAAATATTTTAGGCTCAAAAAGAGAACAACTAAGGATCAGGTGTTATTTGGTACGCTTACAAGACACAATTGGATCAAAGAAAGCCTACAATCCTTTTTCAAATTAGATGTTGCTCAAAATTTCGTCTCAAGAAACATTCGGGTCAAGCAAGTCATGCTATTGAACTTTATATCTAAAGCTCACCACACAATGCACATGAAACCATTAGGTCTAATTTTTTTTTACCCTTAATTAACTTTGAGCAAGAAAATTTTTAAGTGTGACATAAGTATAATCAAGAGGTGCCAAAAGAATCTATATGGGTCACAACAAAGTTGGTCCACTCTATTATGCCAAATAGTTAATACTTTTTCATGCACACATCTAAGTAGGTTGGTACCAATCAAGACAAGAAGTACATTTTTTTTTATATTTTTATTTTGGGGAGGGATAAAAAATATTAATTTTTTTTTGAATAAGAATAAAGAAATATTTTTTCTACACAAAGAAATCAGATCTTCCTTTTTTTAAAATTTCTTGAATGAGGATCCTTTTTTTTTAAAGAGTAAAATTTTTTTTTAATTATTATTTTCCTGGATAAAGAATTATTAATATTGTTTTTTTTAAAATAAAAATCACCAAACCCGAGAAGAGTTGCCTACATATTTCATCAAGGTGAGAATGAGGTGTGCGTAGTTCTTGCAAATATATATATAAAAGAAATTCTTTTTTTTTCCTTTTGAATAAATAAAATCTCTTTTTTCAGCTTTTATGAGTAGAGAAACAACATCTTTCTTTTTGAATTTTATTTTCGTAATAAAGATAAATAATTTTTTAATACGAATTTCTTTTTTATTCTTTTCTTTTATTTTTTTAAGAAGAATCACCGAACCCAAGGAGGGTTGCCTACGTATCTCATTTAGATGAGAATTAGGTGAGCGTAGTTCTCAAATCAAAAAACAATATTCGTGTTTCTTTTTGCAATAAGAAATAAATTTCCTACGTATCTTATCGAGATAAGAATCAAGTGTGCGTAGTTCGACCTTTCTAAACAAACCTTTTTTAAAAAAATTTAATACTAAATGATTTTTTACAATAAAAATAAAATTGTTTCTATAGTAACAATTTTTTTTTAGATGTGTTTTGGGATAAGAAAATAAAATTAAATTTTGATAAAGGAGTAGTACAATTGATAAAATCTAAAAAGATAATTGTGACTTTTTTTAACTAATTCGTCTTAATGCGGTCGACATTTAATATAGTCTTTCTCATAATGTGACGAGTAGCACAGAAAATACATATGATGGTTTCAAAAAAGGGTACCTGTCTCATACGGACTTGACCCTAGTTCTGGGTCCCATTAATTTAATTGCTCATGATACAAATAAACGTACCCTATTAGAAATAATCATTGTATAAGGCCGGTTCAACTAGATTTGATGTCTTAAAGAATTTGGTGTCTAGACAGGTGTAAAACGAGTAGACAACTCGAGTTGGGAAGGAACATCTTACCGGTAGCAGGGCTTTCCGATCTCACTGTTTGGACCTTCCCATCCTAAAAAATGTGTGACTAAAATCCTTCCCAGGAGCGTAATCACATTTCTGGTATCTCAAAGAAAGGTTCGGGAGCGTATACCGCATCTCCAAAAAATTGTATCTTTCAGAAGACTCAGATAGGTGCATGAGAGAAGATAGTTTATATCACAGTTTAATCAATATCAATGCGTAAATAAGCGAACATACATCATATTAAATCAATGAATACAATATTTCAAATAACAAAGCCATATATAAGTCAAAATTGACAAGCTCGAATTCTGGTTATCCCCAGTGGAGTCGCCACCTGTCACACCCTTATTTTTCCCCGCGTGTGTGATGCTTCAAAAAAATAGAGTTTTTCCAACTAAAGTGACATTTTGAAAAAGGGATTATTTTATTATTCAGAGTCGCCACTTGAAATTGAGTTTTTGTGTTCCAAGTCACCTAATTTAAATCCCTAATCAAAAGAAAATGACTCTTTATTTTTTGGTATGCGAAAACAAAGATAGGGTAAGGAATTCTGTTGACCGAGGGGAAGGTGTTAGGCACCCCTCAAGTCCCGTGGTTCTAGCACGGTCGCTTTATTGACTAGCTTATGGCTTAACTTTATTTTGAACAACGTTATATTTCTTGGTTTTACAAAAATTTATCTACTTACCTTTCTTCAATTTATCAGAAATTCATTTTAAGAAAAAACTATCATATTTTATTGGTTCGTGGTGTATTGATAGCAGCGCTTTCTAATCTTGCCACGAATTAATTATCAATTTGTAGTTTTCGAAAGAAAGTTTATTTAATAAAGTTTGAGTCGTAATATTTGCCTATCATTATTTATTCACCTAATCATTCTCCTAAATGCAAGATCCAAAAATTTTATTTATTTATTCTAGTCATTATGACTTATGAAAAGTATAGTTTAAAATTTCATATTAATTAATGGATCACCATAAACTTTTTAATAGTATTCAAAAGAAAAACAAATTACTCACATGAGATACAAAGAAAGTTACAAATTTTGGTTATGTTTTTTTGTAAAAAAAAAAAAAGTGAACACAAATTTATTAGAGACACAAAATATATTTTCATACAAATTTTGTACATGCAACACTAGTATGGACATGTTAAGAATTATGACTAATCTTTTCTTTTCTTTATTTTAGTCATTAAAATGAAAGAAAAACATATATTAATTGAAACAAATATTTTACATAATGATTAGTCATTGATTATTTTCATCATTTATTTTTACTAAATCATAAAAGATACACACAAAACCACGAAAGAAAATAACAATGAAAATAATTTACTCAACATGAAATAAATTATCTAACAATTTTACATTAAATTTAACAATAAAAAAATCTAAACAAAAAGTTGATATGAAAGATTTGAACACAATGTCAAAGAATATTAATGAGTCATAAACATACAAAATTTGACAACTTTAATATATTATGATCATATTAAAGTAGACAAGAGAGATAAGTGTTACCTTTTGTGATGAATAATTTACAAAAAAAAAGTAGACTGCAATAGGAACCACGATTCTAAAACTCCAAAAGCAAACCTTAAACTCAACTTTGTTTTTCTCCAAATATGTTTTTGAAAGTTTTTTTTGTGTGTGTGTTCTTGTGCAATTTTCTTGCTAAGATTTTTTCTAAAAGTCTTAAAGATGTGTGTGTAAAAAGTAAAAAGTAGTAGATGGTTTTTTTTATTATTTGTCGTTGTAGAATGTGAAGAAAAAAAAGATGGATGAAATTGTCTTGTCTGTCTTGTTTTTTGTACTTTTGTAGAATGTGAAGAAAGAGAAAAAAATGAGTCCCATCCTTTTGTGTGTGTCGTGTATCTCCTTCAAAATGTGAGGGAGTAGTTGGTTTTGTGTGCGTGTATTGTGGGGTAGTTTAGGTGAGTGGGGGAGGAGTTTGAATTAATGGGTAGTCTTTTTAAGTTTATTTATTTTATTTTTGTTTTGAAAAAAAAAGAAAGGAAGAAGAAAAAAGGAAAAAAAGTTAGAAAACTATTTCAAATTAAAAATATAATAGTAAAGTTATCTAGCTAACACTAAGATATATTCAAGAAAATACTAACAGTCCTAAATTATTTATTAGAACCAAAATTAAATTATA
Organism: Solanum rostratum; assembly: GCA_029948455.1. NCBI lineage: Eukaryota > Viridiplantae > Streptophyta > Magnoliopsida > Solanales > Solanaceae > Solanum > Solanum rostratum. The sequence goes on from CM057053.1 coordinate 27,280,762, forward strand.
AAATATATATTTTTATAAATTTTCTCTTCTTTAAAATAAAACTTACATTAAAATATGACTCTATTTTTGTTGTTTTCAAGTTACTCTAAATAAGATAAAAACAAAAATATCTAATTTAGATTAAAAAAATATATATTTGAATGCTAAAAAGTACATAACTTAAGTTTGATAAAAAATTAGGTGCTAACAGGATGCCCCTCTTTGCTTGAAAACATGAAGAGTTTCCAAGCAAAGAAATGAAAGTGCCTAATTTTTTCCTAACTATTATTAAAAGGTAGGGAAAAAATAAAGAGTAAGCAAGAGTGACCGATCCCTGGCTTTGGGCAACCTACATATTCTCGAGTTATAAGAGAATCAGGTCACGTATAGTTCAAATAGGTACAATGATAGATGGATGGATGGATTAGAGAGTTGAGTCTTGCCCTGTCGAGATCCTGGTCCATGGTTCCTATTGTTACATTGAAGATAATAAAACTGAAAGGAAACGATACGGGATCCTGTCTATTCTACTTGTTTTGGCCATCTTTTTTGTTCAAGTTCTTCTTTGCATCTTTAGTTATCACCTCGCCTTCTTCTGGCGGGTACCTTAATCTCGAAATCTAAGCTCGATGTTTCAATTTGAGGCTTGAACTTGAAATCTCTATTGAGTTGTCGATGCCACTCCAAAGGAAAGTTAGTAGACTATTCTTGAACACGTGTTTCTTGAATTGAAGTTGGGAAGTTGAATCTTCAAATATTGAGCTGCTACAATGGGTCCGAACCGACTCTTAATGTCATTTTCATTTCTCAGATCGGTCAATTGTTACTCCAGTATTGAAGTCCAAATTTGTGGCCACAGAGGGACCTGCCTGCAATCAAAGAAAAAAACAAAACAAAATTTTTCTGCCCCAGCTTGTGCTAAGAAATTTTGTAGGTTATTTTGTTTGACTTGAACATAATATTAAACAAAAATAATAAAATGATTAAAACAAGGAAAAAACAAATACTCTATTATTGAATGAAATTAGATTTTGTGCTTTATGGAAAATAAAAATGGGGGCTATCATGCCCTATGAAGATATGAACGAATATTATGAGGGTACGTGCTTTAAACGAATATTATGAGGGTTTTCTCCCTAAATGAATATTATGAGGGTTCGCTCCCTAAGCAAATATTATGAGGGTTTGCTCCCTAAGCGCATATTATGAGGGTCCGCTCTCTAAGAGAATATTATGGGGGTTCGCTCCCTAAGTGAATATTATGAGGGTCCGCTCCCTAAGCGAATATTATGAGGGTCCATTTCCTAAGCGAATATTATGGGGGTCTACTCCCTAAATGAATAAATTATTATTATTTTATTTTACTTTTTTTTAATTTTTAAAAATAAGATAAAATAAAATATGCCCAAGTTTTGAAACTGGGAAATTTTAAAACTTTTTTTTTAATCTTTTTATTGGTGAATTTATTTTTTATTATTATCTTTTTTTTAGAAAAGAAAAAAGCCCCAATTTGATTTTTTTCAAAAATATGAGAGAGAGAAAAAATATATTCTTTTTATTTGAGACCGAGCCCTTTTATAGGACTGCCTATGTATCTCACCATAGCAAGAATCAGGTCTAACGTAGTTCATACGAACCAAAAATATATATTTTTTGCAAAATAATATCTTTTGAAAAGATTGTTAGATAGAAAGAAATTTACTTTTGATTGATCATATCTTGGCTTTAGATGATACCAACAACTAGACTTATGCATATAAATCACCTTTGAGTACTTATAGGCAAATTTGAGACCAACTTTCAATTAATTTCTGTAGTTTCAAATGATACCTCAAGCATACTTAAGTATTACCAAAGATCTATTCATCTTGCATCAAATATGAGGTTAAAATTATTCATGTCCTCATGTTTAAAGTGTCTCACCGAAAAAAAGCCGTAGTTCACACAAAATAGAAGAGTTGAGATCGTGGGACATTTTGAGTACTCACATTCAGAAAGATGTTCAATGCATGAGATTGAGATACCATATGTTTGACCCTCACATAAGTATCCACTAATGTGAGAACATCGAAAATGAAATCAAGTAGGACTTGTATTCGGCATAAAATGTAGGCTTGGAATGGGTAAGGTAATCTTTGTATAAAGTGACTATTTTCTCCCTAACATTGCACTATGCACTCAATTTATATTCTTCATTTTCACATTTGATCTTTATCTGCTTGGTTGCTTTTCTTTTTTTTTTTTTTGGAATTTCTCCTCTCTCTCTCTTTTTTTTTTTGAGTTTTTCTCCTTTTATTGTAGTTTTTTATTTTACTATTACATTTTTCACTTTCATCTTGCCATCCGATTTAGGAGTTTGTCAGTGCATTCTTGGAGATGATAGAAAAATAAAATGGTGCATTTGTGCAGTTAAAAGGATATGGGCAAAATTATGGTTATCAAAAAAAAATATATTTTAGGCCGAAAAAGAGAACCACTAGGGATCAGGTGGTTTTTGGTAGGCTTACAAGGCACAATTGGATCAAAAAAAGCCTACAATCCTTTTTCAAATTAGGTGTTGCTCAAAATATCGTCTCAACAAATATTCGGGTCAAGTTCTAGATCAACAAGTCACGCTATTGAACTTTATATCTAAAGCTCACCACACAATGCACATGAAACCATTAGGTCGATTTTTTTTTACCCTTAATTTTGAGCAAGAAAATTTTTCAAGTGTGACATAAGTATAACAAAGAGGTGCCAAAAGAATCTATATGGGTCACAACAAAGTTGGTCCACTCTATTATGCCAAATAGTTAATACTTTTTCATGAACATATCTAAGTAGGTTGGTACCAATCAAAAGAAGAAGTACATTTTTTTTTAATATTTATATTTTGAAGAGGGATAAAAAAAAAATTAATTTATTTATTGAATAAGAATAAAAAAATATTTTTTCTACACAAAGAAATAAGATCTTCCTTTTTTTAAATTTCTTGAATGAGGATCCTTTTTTTAAAGAGTAAAATCTTTTTTTTAATTATTATTTTCTTGGATAAAGGATTATTAATATTATTTTTTTTAATTAAGAATCACCGAACCCGAGAAGAGTTGCCTACGTATCTCATCAAGGTGAGAATCAGGTGTGCGTAGTTCTTGAAAATATATATATAAAAGAAATTCTTATTTTTCCTTTTGAAGAAATAAAATCTCTTTTTTTTCAGCTTTTATGAGTAGAGAAACAACATCTTTCTTTTTGAATTTTATTTTCGGAATAAAAATTAATAATTTTTTTAATGTGAATTTCTTTTTTATTCTTTTCTTTTATTTTTTGAAGAAGAATCACCGAACCCGAGGAGGGTTGCCTACGTATCTCATTTAGATGAAAATCAGGTGAGCGTAGTTCTCAAATAAAAAAAAAATATTCGTGTTTATTTTTGGAATAAGAAATAAATATTTTCTTTTGCTTATATGAATAAGAAGAAACAATGTATTTTTTACATTTAATAAGAAATATATATATATATATATATATATATATATATATACAATTTTATCAATAAAGATCGCTGAACCCAAGGAGGGTTGCTTACATATCTTATCGAGATAAGAATCAAGTGCGCGTAGTTTGACCTTTCTAAACAAACTTTTTTAAAAAAAAATTTAATAGTAAATGATTTTTTACAAGAAAAATAAATTTTTTTCTATATCAACAATTTCTTTTTTTTAGATGTGTTTTGGGATAAGAAAAAAAATTAAATTTTGATAAAGGAGTAGTACAACTGATAAAATCTAAAAAGATAATTATGACTATTTTTTAACTAATTCGTCTTAAAGCGGTCGACATTTAATATAGTCTTTCTCATAATGTGACGAGTAGCACAGAAAATACATATGATGGTTTCAAAAAAGGGTACATGTCTTATACGGACTTGACCCTAATTTTGGGTCCCATTAATTTAATTGCGCATGATGCAAATAAACGTACCCTATTAGAAATAATCATTGTATGAGGCTGGTTCAACTAGATTTGATGTCTTAATGAATTTGGTGTCTAGACCGGTGTAAAACGAGTGGACAAATCGAGTTGGGAAGGAACAACTTATCGGTAGCAGGGCTTTCCGATCTCACTGTTTGGACCTTCTCATCCTAAAACATGTGTGACTAAAATCCTTCCCAGGAGCGTAATCACATCTCTGGTATCTCAAAGAAAGGTTCTGGAGCGTAGACTGCATCTCCGAAAAATTGTATCTTTCAGAAGACTCAGATAGGTGCGTGAGAGAAGATAGTTTATATCACAGTTTAATCAATATCAATGCGTAAATAAGCGAACAAACATCACATTAAATCAATGAATACAATATTTCAAATAACAAAGCCATATATAAGTCAAAATTGACAAGCTTCAATTCTGGTTATCCCCAGTGGAGTCACCACCTGTCACACCCCTATTATTCCCCGCGCGTGTGGTGTTTCGAAAAAATAGAGTTTTTCCAACTAAAGTGACATTTTAAAGAAGGGATTATTTTATTATTCAGAGTCGCCACTTAGAATTGAGTTTTGGTGTTCCAAGTCACCTAATTTAAATCTCCAATCAAAAGGAAATGACTCTTTATTTTTTGGTATGCGAAAACAAAGATCGGGTACGAAATTCTGTTGACCGAGGGGAAGGTGCTAGGCACCCCTCGAGTCCCATGGTTCTAGCACGGTCGCTTTATTGACTAGTTTATGGCTTAACTTAATTTTGAACAACGTTATATTTCTTGGTTTTACAAAAAATTATTTACTTACCTTCTTCAATTTATCTGAAATACATTTTAAGAAAAAATATCATATTTTATTGGTTCGTGGTGTATTGATAGCAGCGCTTTCCAATCTTGCCACGGATTAATTATCAATTTGTAGTTTTCTTAAGAAAGTTTATTTAATAAAGTTTGAGTCCTAATATTTGCCTATCATTATTTATTCACCTAATCATTCTCTTAAATGCAAGATCCAAAAATTTTATTTGTTTATTTATTCTAGTCATTATGACTTATGAAAAGTATACATTAAAATTTCATATTAATTAATGGATCACCATAAACTTGTTAATAGTATTCAAAAGAAAAACAAATTACTCACATGAGATACAAAGAAAGTTACAAATTTTGGCTATGTTTATTTTTTAATAAAAAAAAGTGAACAAATTTATTAGAGACATAAAATATATTTTCATACAAATTTTTTACATGCAACACTAGTATGGACATGTTAAGAATTATGACTAATCTTTTCTTTTCTTTATTTTAGTCATTAAAATGAAAAGAAAAACATATATTAATTGAAACAAATATTTCACATAATGATTAGTCATTGATTATTTTCATCATTTATATTTACTAAATCATAAAAGATACACACAAAACCAGAAAACAAATAACAACGAAAATAATTTACTCAACATGAAATAAACTATCTGACAATTTTACATTAAATTTAACAATTAAAAAAATCTAAACAAAAAGTTGATATGAAAGATTTGAACACAACGTCAATGAATATTAATGAGTCATAAACATACAAAATTTGACAACTTTAATGTATTATGATCATATTAAAGTAGACAAGAGAGATAAGTGTTACCTTTTGTGATGAATAATTTGCAAAAAAAAAAAAGTAGACTACAATAGGAACCACGATTTTGAAACTCCAAAAAGCAAGTCTTAAACTCAACTTTGTTTTTTCTCCAATTGTGTTTTTGGAAGTGTTTTTTGTGTGTGTGTTTCTTGTGCAATTTTCTTGCTAAGATTTTTTCTAAAAGTCTTTAAGATGTGTGTGTAAAAAGAAGAAAGTAGTAAATGGTTTTTTTTTTGTGTCTTTGTAGAATGTGAAAAAAAAAGATGGATGAAATTGTCTTATCTGTCTTGTTTTTTGTGCTTTTGTAGAATGTGAAGAAAGAGAAAAAAAATGAGTCCCATCCTCTTGTGTGTGCCGTGTATCTCCTTTAAAATGTGAGGGAGTAGTTGGTTTTGTGTGGGATTATTGTGGGGTAGTTTAGGTGAGTGGGGGAGGAGTTGGAATTAATGTGTAGTTTTTTTAAGTTTATTTGTTTTATTTTTGTTTTGAAAAGAAAAGAAAGGAAGAAGAAAAACGAAAAAGAAGTTAGAAAACTATTTCAAATTAAAAATATAAATAGATTAGTTAACTAGCTAACACTAAGATATATTCAAGAAAATACTAACAATACTAAATTATTTATTAGAACCAAAATTAAAATAAAAAGTATATATTTTTTTATAAATTTTCTCTTCTTTAAAACCAAACTTACATTAAAATATGACTCTATTTTTGTTGTTTTCAAATTATTCTGAATAATATAAAAATAAAAATATTTAATTTAGATTAAAAAAATTAAATACTAAAAACTACATAACTTAAGTTTGGTAAAAAATTAGGTGCTAACATCGAGGAGAGTTCTTGAGGTCGATTGTTTAAGGCTTCAATCCAGATATGTAAAGCTAACTTAAAGCATGAAATTTTTTTTCCATGTTCCCCTTGATTGAATTAAGTTGATAGTTGAATGTAATGAATTATATATGTGAAATTCTTGAGTATTCTATTGAAAATTATACCTACTTTTTGTATTTTCTTAGGTTAATGATTATCACAAACTTGATTTACTGCATAACGGTTTTCATGAATTATTTCACGAAACTCTATATGTTATTTTACTACAAATTGCAAGAATGAACTTAGGGGATGAGTCTAGAGCCTTGGTGGTATGAATGCGCTTGTGCTTTATGATCGTGGTCATAATTCTGAGAATGTTGATGATGATGTTGAGTAAAATTGATGTTCATGGAGTCTTAAAGAGCATGAATTAATTCTAAAAGAGTTGTTCCTAATCTAAGAGTTAATGGTTGATGAGACGAGTTGTTGTGCTATGTCCAAATGAGATTAAATGAAGAGAAATCCTGATGTTGATGTCTTATGAGCATGTTAACATTGGGAGGAGTATAGAACACTGAAATAAGTAAGAGTAAGTCTCACTCGCACTCATTAACTACATGGCCAACATAGGGGAGGATTGAACCATGAAACCGGATGTTTCCTTAGTCCCAAAAGAGGACTTGATGTTCTTTATCTGTGGATCTACTCATGTTATGTCCTTTACCCCGGAAAGGTACTGGATGGATGCGGTAATAACATCACTTCGTTGTATCATCACTGGCTAATAGGTGATAGTTGTCGGTTAGAGAAACTTCCACATAGGTTTCACACTGATAGTACTCTGATATTGAGTTGATGGTATGAGTCTTGATTGATGTTGATGAGTTATTGTCTACTCCTTACCCTTACCTTAGATGGATAATTGTCATTCAGAGTGAGTATCTTGCGAGTTGATGTTATCCCATGCTAGTTATGCTTGTATTGTTTCATTCAGTCATTTTACATACCACACATTCCATATACTGACGCCACTTGGCGCTACATAGTTTCATGATGTAGATACATGAGACAGAAGACTTCAGCAGATGCACCGTTGAGGTTCAGAGTTCCCTAGTTCCAGAGATAAGTGAGTCCTCCCCTGCTTTTGGAGGGTACCATTTATTATCTTTTATTTGTTTTGAGCTAGTCTTTTGAATTTGTGGTAGCCATGGCCTGTTGTGGTACCATCCTAGACTGTAGAAGTAGAGACTTCATAGACTAGAAGATGATGTTTTGATGTTGAGGTCTTTTCGTCTTTGAATTGAGTTTTTTAAAAATTGTTATTATGTCATGTCATAGATGTCGAGATTGATTCTTATTGGCCTACGTCCCTTATTTATTGATGTAGATGTAACTGAGGTTACCATTGCCTTATTTTCCTTATTCTAAGATTTTCCGTTGTATTTGATGATTGAATGATTGTCTTGAGACCGAGTGGTTCGCTTGGGGACTAGAAATAGTCTCTGGGTATCAGATACCTCTAGGGTACCCTCTCGGGGTGTGACAAACTTGGTATCACTGCACAGAGTTCAAGTGTCCTAGGGAGTCTAGGGAGCCATGTCTAGTAGAGTCTTGTTTATGTGTTTGTTGTGCACCACACTTCATAAACATGAGGCTATAAAACATTAGGAACGGTTACACTTCTTCTATATTTTGAGTTCGTGCGATAGAGTTTAACTCTATAAAAGAGTGTTATGCATTTGCAGATCATTCCTTCTAAACGTACGGCTACCCAAAGAGATGCCTCAACCCCGAACATTGAGAATCCCCCACCAAATGTCCCTACTCAGGCTAGGACGAGGAGACAGGGTCGACTTGCCAGAGCTGCTGAGATTCCGCAGGCATCTCCTACTCAGTCAGCCTCCACCTTAAACAGGGGGGCCATTGTTATGCTCACCCAGCTAGAGGCCTCCAAAAGTAATAGTCGTAGTCCCCAGGTCCCTAGCTCCAGCTCCCAAGATCCCACGGCTACAACCAAGGTCTAAGATTTCTTAAGGATAAACCTGCCAGTCAATACAGGGTCAAAGGTTTAGGAGGATCCATAAAACTTTATTGATGAGATATGCAAGGTCCTGAGGGATATGCATGCGAATAAGGTTGAGGGAGTTAAACTTGCTTCTATCAGCTTAAGGATGTTGCCAACGTTTGGTATAACCAATGGGAAGATAGTCGAGGTGAGGATCCTGATCCTACTGAGTGGGATAAGTTTGAGAGTATTTTCCTCGATCACTTCTTTCCCCAAGAGTTGAGGGAGGCAAAGGTTGATAAGTTCGTGAACCTGAAGCAAGAGGGGTTGACTGTCAAGGAGTGCAGCCTCAAGTTCATTCAGCTGTCTTGGTATGCCTAAGAGATGGTCCAATATACGAGGGCAAGAATGAGAAAATTCATCTCTGGATTGGGCAGACATGTAAAAATGGAGTGCAAGACAGCATTGCTGATCCCAAGTATGGACATCTCCAGAATTATGGTTTATGCGCAGCAAACCGAGGAGGATAAGGAGAAGGATAGAGAAGAGCAACTGAGAAAGAAAGCTAAATTAGCAGGACTTTAGCCTAGCCAACATAATCAGAATAAGGGCGATAAAACTTACTTTCAGAAAGGGTCTTCTTGTTATGCACCCTCTGCAGCAAGTGCACCCATCCAATAAAACAGGTATGATCATAAATCTTATGGTCACAAGAATTTCAGGGCTCCGGGTTCTCATTCCCAAGCTAGTGTGACCCAAGGTTCGAGGGGAAAGCCACCCGTGACAAGTATGGCAAACTTCACTTTGGTGTGTACCGTGAGGGCACAAGCGCTTATTATATATGTGGATACACTGATCATTTCAAGAATGAATGTCCTATAAGAAGATGGGGTGATAGAAGTAATAAAGCACAGTCCTCCGTAACATCCCCAGTTGACAACCATCAGAGAGGTACTACTATAGGAGTAGTAGGCGGGACAAACCGTCTGTATGCAATAGCTAATCGACAGGATCAGGAGGTTGTGCCAGATGTTGTTACGGGTATGCTTCAAGTCTTTACTTATGATTTTTATGCATTGTTTGACCCGGGTGCCACTCTATCTTTTGTAACTCTATGTGTCCAATAGATTTAAGATTCTTCCAGAGTGTTTTCTTGAACCGTATATTGTTTCCACTCTTACGGGTGAGTCTATCCTAGTTGAGAGGGTCTATAGGGATTGTGTAGTGTCCATCCATCGTAGGGATACCTTGGCTGACTTGGTGGAGTTGGAGATGGTTGGCTTTGACGTAATCCTATGTATAGATTGGCTTCATGCCTATTATGCCTTAATAGATTGTAGGACCCAAATTGTTAAGTTCCAATTTCCGAATGAATCAGTCCTAGAGTAGAAGCGGGGTACTATTGCACCTAAGGGTACGTTTATTTTCTACATGAGAGCTAGAAAGCTAATATTTATAGGTTGTATCTACCATCTTGTGTGAGTTAAGTCTGATGATGTTGAGCCTTCTACTCTTGAGTCAGTCTCCATTGTGAATGAGTTTCTTGAAGTGTTCCCTAAAGATCTACCTGGAGTCCCTCTTGATAGGGAGATTGACTTTGGGATTGATGTTCTTCCCGATACCCGTCCTATCTCAATTCCACTTTATAGGATAGCCCTCGCTGAGTGGAAAGTGCCATTGAGGGATTTGTTAGAGAAGGGCTTTATAAGGCCAAGTATTTCTCCTTGGGGTGCTCCCGTCCTGTTTGTGCAAAAGAAAGATGGGTCTCTCAGAATGTGCATTGATTATAGGAAACTGAACAAGGTCACGATCAAGAATAAATATTCTCTCCCCAGGATAGGTGATCTATTTGACCAACTTCAGGGTGCCTCGTGCTTCTCAAAGATAGAACTCAGATCAGGCTACCATCAGTTGAAAGTGAGGGAGTGTGACATTTCAAAGATAGCCTTCAGGACTAGATATGTCCACTTTGAGTTCTTAGTTATGTCTTTTGGGTTGATGAACGAACCTGCAACCTTCACGGACTTGATGAATAGAGTGTTCAAACCCTATCTTGACATGTTTGCAATCGTGTTCATTGACGACATTTTGGTGTATTCGAAGGATGAGGACGAGCATACCAATCACCTTAGAGTTGTCCTTCAGACTCTTAAGCACCATGACTTGTATGCAAAGTTCTCGAAATGTGAGTTTTGGCTCAAGTCAGTGACTTTCCTAGGCCAAGTTGTTTTGGGTGATGGTAACGATTGAAGCAGTTAAGAACTGGCCAAGACTGATCTCTCCAACTGTCATAAGAAGTTTCTTGGGGTTGACAGGATACTAATGCAGGTTTGTTGACGAATTTTCTTCCCTATTTGCACCATTGACCAAATTGAGTCAGAAAAAAGGTCAAGTTTCAGTGGTTTGAGGAATGTGAGAAGAGTTCCAAGAGTTGAAGACTAGATTGACTACTGCACCTGTTTTGACTTCGCTTGATGAGACAGAGGATTTTGTAATATATTATAATGCATCAAGAGTGGGGTTGGGTTGTGTATTGATGTTGTGGGGGAAGGTGACAGCCTATGCTTCTAGGCAACTTAAGATTTATGAGAGAAACTATCCGACCCATGATCTTAAGTTGGCAGCGATGGTGTTTGCACTTAAAATCTGGCGCCACTACTTGTATGGAATGCATCTAGATGTGTTCACTGACTACAAGAGCTTGTAGTATGTCCTCAGTCAAAGAGAGCTCAACCTGGGAAAGAGGAGATGGTTGGAGTTGCTCAAGGATTATGACATGAGAATCCATTACCACCAGGTAAAGGTAAACATTGTTGCTAATGCTTTTAGCAGGTTGTCAATGGGTATCACGACCCATATTGATAAAGGAAAGAAAGAGCTAGTGAAAGAAGTACATAGATTGGCTCGATTGGGAGTTCAACTCAAGGAGAATTACTAGGGAGGAGTCAATGTTTAGAGTAGGTCTACACCATCCCTAGTAGCAGAGGTAAAAGAGAAGCAAGATGGATATCTTATCATACTCTAATTAAAGGAGGTTGTTCACAAACAGAAAGTGATGGTCTTCTCCAAAAGAGGTGATGGGGTATTGAGACACCAGAGTAGGTTATGTGTCCCCAATGTTGATGGTGTTTGAGAGAGAATCATGGTTGAAGCTTATAACTCTAGGTATTCCATTCATATGGGCTCTACAAAGATGTACCATGACTTGAGGGAAGTCTATTGGTTGAGTCAAATAACAAGGGATATCGCTGAGTTTGTTTCCAAGTGCCCAAATTGCCAACAAGTTAAAGTTGAGCATCAAAGGCCTTGCGGATTGGCACAGAACTTTGAGATTCCAGAATGGAAGTAAGAGATGATTAACATGGACTTTATTAACGGTCTACCAAGATCCCGAAGGTAGCATGATTAGATATGAGTGATTGTGGATAGGTGACTAAATAAGTTCACTTTTTGGCAGTCAAGATGACTAATACTGCGGAGGAGTATGCGAAGTTTTACATCCAAGAGATTGTGAGGTTGGATGGAGTTCCCTTGTTCATCATCTCGGACAGAGGAGGTCAATTCACCTCCTAATTTTAGAGATCTTTCCAGAAGGGATTGGGTACCAAGGTAAGTTTGAGTACATCCTTTCATCCACAAACAGATGGCCAGGCAGTGCGCACCATTCAGACATTAAAACATATGTTGAGAGCCTGTGTCCTTGACTTCAAAAAGGAAATTAGGATGACCATCTATCATCGATTGAATTTGCATATAACAATAGTTATCATGCAAGCATTCAAATGGCCCCCTATGAGACCTTGTATGGGAGGAGATGTAGATCACCAATTAGGTCATTCGAGGTCAGAGAAGCTAAGTTGATTGGACCTGATCTTGTTCACCAATAAATGGAGAAGGTTAAGGTCATCAAAGAGAGGTTAAAAACTGCACAGAGTCGCCAAAAGTCTCACACTAATGTGAGGAGAAGAGACTTAGAGTTCGAGGTGAGTGATTGGGTGTGCTTGAAGGTGTTACCCATGAAGGGCGTCATGAGGTTTGGGAAGAAGGGGAAATTGAGTCCTCGCTATATTGGCCCTTATTAGATCATGAGGAAAATTGCGAAAGTTGCTTATGAGTTAGAGTTGCCTGTTGAGTTAGACGTAATTAATCCGGTGTTCCACGTCTTGGTGTTAAAGAAGTGCCTGGGAGATCCTACCTAGGTGATCCCCGTTAAGAGTATTGGAGTAAAGAATAACTTGTCCAAAAAGAATATTTCAGTTCAAAGCCTTGATCATCAGGTTTGCAAGTTGAGAACCAAAAAGATCGCCTCAGTCAAAGTTCTCTAGAGAAATCAATTCGTTGAGGAAGCCACGTGGGAAACTGAGGAGGATATGTGTAAGGCCCCAGATATTTCACTCACTGACGTCACTTTAGGGTCCAAAAAAAACTTGCCAAGGAAAAACTGCCAGGCATCACCTCACGGAATGGCCTACACGGGCCGTGTGGAGTCACACCGATCGTGTGCCCTCCCGTGGAGTAACGCTTGGGAAAAGTGGAGGGTAAACGGGCCTTCACACTGTCCTGTGACCTTGGATGGTCCGTATGGCCCTCCATTTGGGGTACTGTGTAGAGCCACTATACAGTCCGTGTGACTCTAGATTGTCTGTGTGGCCTTCCTTTTGGTGTATTGTGGAGGGTTACCTGTACACGGGTGGGGTCACGGTCTGTGTGACCCCAGATGGTCTGTGTACTTGTCCGTGTGGTGCTACTTAGTCTGGAAAATTTTGCCTCTAAGGATTTTAAGTCATGGACCACGACGCAGTATATGGTCCATATGACACTACACAGACCGTGTACCATACCGTGTGCCCCAGACGGACCAATTTTAGGTCCGTTTCATTAATGGCATTTTTGAAATATTGGTTGTTTCAAACGTGAATTTGGTCCTTTCCTCCCCTTTCTAAGCTCCTATATAAGCTGAATTTCAACATATTTCAGCCATTTTCTCTTATTTCACTCCTCTCCCTAGAAGTTTCTCCCTCAAGCTCTCCAACCTCTCAATAGGATTTGTCAAGTTAAGACCTTCAAATTGAGTCTATTTCTCCTCAAGTTGTTTTCAACCCAGGTATGTGGGTATTGATTCTTGGTCTCTTTCAACCAAGAAGACCCAAAGTTCCTTTCAAACTACTTTATTAAATTGTCTACTTAAAATGTGAATTTTTACTACTTGATCTTGGTAACTTTGAACAATGCATGTGTTATACATTATTCCGAATTTTAAGTTGTGTGAAGCTCTAGTACTTGAAATTATGCAACTTATGAACATGCATGTCCTTTAAAGATATTTTTATGCATGAGTGATATCTATTACAATTTTCATGTTAAATTTATTATGGATTTCCTAGTTCTTACATTATATTGCTATGTTTTAGATATACTCTACATTACCCATACCATCCCTACATCATGCATTGCATCATGCTCATGTCATTGATACATGGAAATTTTAGAAATGTGGGATTAAGTCCAATTTCGTTTTTGAAAAGAATTATGATATGATTTTTGGTAAGACATAGGATATGATAAGAAGGTGATCACCGGTATGTCTACGATTATGGCTCTTGGAGCATCTTGGGTGCTTGCACCATCTGGTACTTAGCTCTTGGAGTATCTTGGGTGCTTGCACCATCTTGTATTTCTGGATGAGCTATTCCTTGCACGAACCATGTGATTTTGATCTTGTGATTTGGCATTTGAGCCTACATTTGCATTTAACGTTTTGAAATGGTTATTGACTCTCTTGGAAGCATGTATATATATATATATATATATATATATATATATATATAAGTATTCTTGTGAGATATTGTTGACTTAGCATCGATGGATTGGGGGCATTAGGGATATCCCCAAGGTCCCTCTCCCTTTCCTTGAACTATATGCCAACATAGGGACAAATGTTATTCATCAATTTGTTTATGTTATGACATGTCTTGCTTTGTACTATAAATCCTTCCAAAATGGGGAGCCCCGTAAGGAAGGTGACCCTCCCTGAAATGGTGTGTTCCGTAAGGTGTGATGTAGATTACCCTTGGCAAGTAATCTTCTCCCTACCGCAATAGCTCGCATAGATTTGGTTTGTCAGTTATAGTCCATCCTTGTTATATAGGAGCATTATCACATTGCACACATCATGAATTCCATGGCATCTTATATATTAAATTTCTTTGCTTATATGATCTTTGTATATTATGTGCCTTTGTCATCTAATATTAATATGCAGGTTCGATAAGTCATATACATTGAATGCCCACATACTTAGTACATTCAAATGTACTAACGCATACTCTATGCCTATATAATTTTACCATGTAGGGACCAAGCAATTTGAGTACCAGCCGCAGGACGAATAGTCCTTCCTTGAAGATAGTTTTCGCGGTGAGCCCCGTCTCTCGAGGGCAAGCTTTTGTTTCTTGTGTCCATTGTGTATATTATTTTGTTGAGTGTGAGCCCTGAACTTGTCCTGGTCCCCGTTCCTTAACTAGAGGTATATGTTGGGCACTTGGTAAAACTTTCCCTGTTTTGTTCCCCTATGAATGAATGAGTTTTTTAGATTAAATTTTCGCTATCTAATTACATGTCTTTCAATGCTCTTGAACCAAAGTATATGGATTCTGAAAAGTTTGAGGCTTGTTTGGAGACTCTCGGGTCCCCATTCGTCGTGTCATATCTAGGCCCCGATCCCGGGTCATGACAAAAGGTGATATCAGAGCCCTAGGTTTCTAATGGTCCTCGGAGCCCAACATGTCGCGTTGAGTAAAGTCCTATTTATGGGTGTGAAGTGCACCATACCTATGAGTGGGAGGCTACGAAGACGTATTAGGAAATTCCTCCCTTCTTCATGTCTTGTATCGTACTGTGACTGGTTTATGAAATTTCCTTACTTACTGGCGTTATTAATCCATTTCAGCAAATGCCTTGGGGAAGAACTCTACTACCTAGGCCGGCTCCGGCTGCTAAAGATCAGGCCCCTTACGAGCCTATGGAGGAGCCTATCTCTAACGGCAAATTCCGTACCGCTTTCGCATTTCTTACACAGGTGGTGACTGCTCAAGCAAGGGAAGCTAATTTGCCACGGGACCCTACACCCGCATCCATTGTGAGGGATTTCACCCGCATGAATTCTCCTGAGTTTTATGGGTCGAGGGCTGATGAGGATGCTCAAGAGTTCATTGATGAGCTCTCAAAGATATTGAATATTATGGGCGTCTCTCCTAAGGAAAAAGCTGGACTTGCCGCTTACTAACTGAAGGATGAAGCCGAGATATGGTATTCACAGTGGACCATGGAGAGGGTCTGTGATGGTAATGTTAAATTGGGAGATTTCAAATCTGCCTTCCTCGATCCCTTCTTTAAACTTGAGCTGAGGGAGGCCAAAATGACCGAGTTTATTAACCTTAAGCAGGGGAGTGTAGTGTGAGGGACTATGCCCTCAAGTTTACCAAGCTTTCCAAATATGCTCCGTCCCTGGTGGCTGATCCCTGTGCAAGGATGCACAAATTTGTTTCGAATATTTCTGACTTGTTGGTGAAAGAATGTCGAACTACTATGCTGATTGGGGACATGGATATGGCCAGACTCATAGTGTATGCTTAGCAGATTGAAGGGGATAAAATCAAAGAGAAAAGGGCACACGATCCCAAGAGAGCCCGCTTTGACGGTAGGTTCTCCGGTGCTAGAAATATTGGTTTTGGTCTCTTCCAGCAGGGCCGAGGCTCGGGAGCTCGAGTGGCTACTTCGCGGGCACCCCCTCTCAGGGTACTGATGGGTGGCTGATCAGGATATATCTCGTGTGACAGGTGTGGGAAGCCCCACACATGTTCCTGCCGAAGGGATTTGGGACTTTGCTTCAGATATGGAAGTAAGGACCATAAGGTTGCTGATTGCCCTAGGAGTGCACGCGGAGGCCGAAATCAGGTAGCCCAAGGTGGGCAGGGTCAGCAGAGAGGTCCCCAAGGTGTTTCCCCAAGGAACAACAGGTTCTACGCACTCCATGCCCGCCAGGATGTCGAGGAAGCTCCAGATGTCGTGACTGGTATGTTGAAAGTATTTGATTTTAATACTTATGTTTTGCTTGACCCAGGTTCAAACTTGTGTTTTGTGACTCCACTATTGGCTGTTAAGTTCGGTTTGAAACCCCAGATTTTAAGAGAGCATTTCTCGGTCTACACCCCCATGGGTGATCTATTGTTGCTCATAGAGTCTATCACGAGTGCCCTGTTGCTGCGTTGCATAAAATATTTCCATGTGATCTTGTGGAACTTGAGATGTATGATTTTGATGTGATTCTTGGAATGGATTGGCTGTATGCATCTTATACTTCCATAGATTGTAGAACCCGGAAAGTCCAGTTCCAACCTCCCGGTGAGCCAGTTCTTGAATAGAAGGGTAATGGTTAAAGGACCTATTAGAGAAGTGTTTTATTTGGCCTAGTACATTGTCGTGGGGTGCTCCCGTGTTGTTTGTAAGGAAGAAGGATGGGTTTCTCCCTATGTGTATTGATTACAAGCAGCTGAATAAGGTGACCGTTAAGAACAAGCACCCGTTGCCAAGGGTTGATGATTTGTTTAATCAGCTTCAGGGTGCCACTCACTTCTCAAAAATTGATCTCCATTCCGGCTATCATCAGTTGAAGGTCAGGGAAGGTGATATCCCCAAAACAGCTTTCTGAATGAGGTATGGCCATTTCGAATTTGTGGTGATGTCGTTTGGCTTAACTAATGCTCTGGCTGTATTTATGGACTTGATGAACAGAGTATTTAAACCATTCCTGGACAGCTTCGTAGTGGTCTTTATTGATGATATTCTCATTTACTCCGGAAATGAGCAGGAGCACGGGGATCATTTTAGGATGGCCCTCCAAACTCTAAGGTAAAAGAAATTGTATGCCAAGTTGCGAAGTGGCTTTCCTTGGTCATGTGGTGTCCGGAGATGAGATCAAGATGGATCAGCAGAAAATAGAGGCTGTGAAAAATTGGCTTAGACCGTTAACTCCTTCAGATATCCGCAGTTTCCTTGGGTTGGCTGGGTACCATAGGAAGGTTATGGAAGGTTTCTCATCTGTTGCATCTCCACTAACCAAGTTGACCCAAAAGCAGGCTAAGTTTGTATGGTCGGACGAATGCGAGAGAAGTTTCCAAACCTTGAAAGATCGGCTTACGTCGGCTCCCATTTTGACCTTGCCAAATGGTTTAGAAGGGTTCGTAGTGTATTATGATGCCTCGCGAATCGGATTGGGTTGTGTGTTTATGCAGAATGGTAAGGTGGTAACTTATGCATCAAGACACCTGAAGGTGCATGAACGAAACTATCCCACGCATGACCTTGAATTGGCAGCGGTGGATTTTGCTCTGAAAATTTTGAGACATTATTTGTACGGGGTCCATGTTGATGTATTCACCGATCACAAGAGTTTACAATATGTTTTCACCCAGAGGGATCTTAACCTCAGGCAAAGGAGGTGGTTGGAATTTTTGAAAGATTACGATATGAGTATGCTGTATTATCCAAGCAAGGCCAATGTTGTGTCCGACGCTCTTAGCAGGTTGTCTATGGGAAGTGTGGCGCATGTTTAAAATGGGAAGAGGGAATTGGCAAGGGATGTTCACCGGTTGGCTAGGTTGGGTGTCAGATTGACTGATTCATGAGAGGGTGGTATCCGGGTTCAGAATGGGCAGAATCTTGTGTGGTGAATGAGGTGAAAGATAAGCCAGATCTAGACCCATCGTCAATTGAGTTAAAAAAGTTGGTTGCTGCAAAGGAGATCGAGGCATTCTCCCAAGGGAGAGATGGTGTACTCCGGTACCAAGACCAGCTTTGTGTTCCTGATGTCAATGACCTTAGAAAGGTGATTATGAGTGAGGCTCATAACTCTCGTTACTCTATTCACCCAGGGTCTACAAAGATGTACTGGGATCTAAGAGTGGTGTATTGGTGGCATGGTATGAAGAGGGATATTTCCAAGTTCGTGTCTGAATGCCCGAGCTGTCAACAGGTGATGGTAGAACATCAAAGGCCCGGTGGTTTGGCCCAAGACATTGAAATTCCCACATGGAAATGGGAGGATGTGTATCTGGACTTTGTTGTTGGATTGCCTCGGACCCAAAGGCAATTCGACTCTATTTGGGTTGTTGTGGATCGAATGATGAAATCGGCTCATTTTCTACCAGTCAAGGTTACTTTTAGTGCTGAGGACTATCCGAGGTTGTATATCCAAGAGTTGGTGAGGTTGCATGGTGTACCTAGGTCCATCATATCATATCGTGGTACTCAATTCACTTCCCAATTTTGGAAGTCTTTTATGAAGGGCCTTGGAACCAAGATTAAGTTGAGCTCCGCTTTTCACCCTTAAACTGATGGCCAAGCGGAGAGGAATAGACTTTGTTGTTGGATTGCCTCGGACCCAAAGGCAATTCGACTCTATTTGGGTTGTTGTGGATCGAATGATGAAATCGGCTCATTTTCTACCAGTCAAGGTTACTTTTAGTGCTGAGGACTATCCGAGGTTGTATATCCAAGAGTTGGTGAGGTTGCATGGTGTACCTAGGTCCATCATATCATATCGTGGTACTCAATTCACTTCCCAATTTTGGAAGTCTTTTATGAAGGGCCTTGGAACCAAGATTAAGTTGAGCTCCGCTTTTCACCCTTAAACTGATGGCCAAGCGGAGAGGAATATTCAAACCTTGGAGGATATACTCAGGGCGTGTGTGTTGGAGTTTAAGGGAAACTGGGATGATCACCTTCTACTCGTCGAGTTTTCTTATAATAACAGCATCTATGCTAGCATTGGCATGGCGCTGTTTGAAGCCTTGTACGGTAGGAGGTGTAGATCCCCAGTGGGGTGGTTTGAATTGGGTGAGATGGGTTTAGTTTGCCCAAATTTGGTGTTGGATGCAATGGAGAAGGTAAAAGTGATTAGGGAGAGATTGAGAGCGACCCAAAGTCGTCAAAAGTCCTATTCGGATAGTAGGAGAATGGACCTTGAATTTCAGGTTGGGGATTGGGTGTATGTGAAAGTCTCTCCTATGAAGGGTGTGGTGCGCTTCGGTAAGAAGGGCAAGCTAAGCCCCCGGTATGTTGGTCCTTACAAAATTTTTGAGCGGATTGGAGGTATGGCTTACAAGTTGGAGTTACCTCCGGATTTGGGTTCCATTCATCCGGTCTTCCATGTGTCCATGTTGAGAAAACTAATTGGTCATCCTAGCACCAATGTGCCTCTGGAAGGAATTGAGGTCGAGGAAAACTTGTCATATGAGGAGGTGCCGGTGGCAATCTTAGATAGGCAAGTAAAATGGCTTCGCAACAAGGATGTGGCTTCGATAAAGGTACTTTGGAGAAATCAACTAGTGCAGAGTGCTACTTGGGAGGCGGAGCAGGACATGATGAAACGATACCCCCATCTTTTCCAATCTACTCAAGCCTAAGGTACTAGGAATCTTCCTTAACTATTCGTGTCATTTCTTGTCTTCTTGAGTCTCATGACATGACATGCATATGTGCGCACTAAAAGACTTTTTTGGATGCAATCTTGATATGAGCTTTGGTCTTGAACTATAATTTAATTTTTGCATAAAGCTTTTGGTATAAACCTTTTATTTAGAGTTGAGTTGTGCATTGTGTCTCCTTTCGGATGTATCTTGCCTTAACTCTAACCTTCCTAGCTTTGCTCTTGCACATTAGGGGATGAATGTTCACAAGGGGGAGATGATGTAAGGCCCCATATTTTTCGCTCACTGACGTCACTTTGGGGTCCAAAAAAAAAAATTGCCCAGGAAAAACTGCCAGGCATCACCTCACGGAAGGGCCTACACGGCCCCTGTGGATTCACACGGACCGGGTGCCCTCCCGTGGAGTGATGCCTGGGAAACGTGGAGGGTAAATGGGCCTTCACACAGTCCGTGTGACCTTGGATGGTCCATATGGCCCTCCATTTGGGATACTGTGTAGAGCCACTATACGGTCCGTGTGACTCTAGATGGTCCGTGTGGCCTTCCATTTGGTGTATTGTGGAGGGTTACCTGTACACCGACGGGGTCACGGTCTGTGTGACCCTAGATGGTCCGTGTACTTGTCCGTGTGGTGCTACCTAGTCCGAGTAATTTTTCCATTTTAAGTCATAGACCACGGCCCAGTATATGGTCCATGTGACTCTACACGAACCGTGTACCATACCGTGTGCCCCATACGGACCAATTTCAGGTCCGTTTCATTAATGGCATTTTTGAAATATTGGTTGTTTCAAACGTGAATTTGGTCTTTTCCACCCCCTTCTAAGCTCCTATATAAACTGAACTTCAACACATTTCAGCCATTTTCTCTCATTTCACTCCTCTCCCTAGAAGTTGCTCCCTCAAGCTCTCCAACCTCTCACTAGGATTTGTCAAGTTAAGACCTTCAAATTGAGTCCATTTCTCCTCAAGTTGTCGTCAAGCCAGGTACGTGGGTCTTGATTCTTGGTCTCTTTCAACCAAGAAGACCCAAAGATCCTTTCAAACTACTTTATGAAATTGTCTACTTAAAATGTGAATTTTTACTACTTGATCTTGGTAACTTTGAACAATGCATGTGTTATACATTATTCCGAATTTTAAGTTGTGTGAAGCTCTAGTACTTGAAATTATGCAAATTATGAACATGTATGTCCTTTAAAGATATTGTTATGCATGAGTGATATCTACTACAATTTTCATGTTAAATTTATTATGGATTTCCTAGTTCTTACATTATATTGCTATGTTTTAGATATACTCTACATTACCCATACCATTCCTACATCATGCATTGCATCATGCTCATGTCATTGATACATGGAAATTTTGGAAATGTGGGATTAAGTCCAATTTCGTTTTTGAAAAGAATTATGATATGATTTTTGGTAAGACATGGGATATGATAAGAAGGTGATCACCGGTATGTCTACGATTATGGCTCTTGGAGCATCTTGGGTGCTTGCACCATCTGGTACTTAGCTCTTGGAGTATCTTGGGTACTTGCACCATCTTGTATTTCTGGATGAGCTATTCCTTGCACGAACCATGTGATTTTTATCTTGTGATTTGGCATTTGAGCCTACATTTGCATTTAACGTTTTGAAATGGATATTGACTCTCTTGGAAGCATGTGTGTGTGTATATATATATATATATATAAGTATTCTTGTGGGATATTGTTGACTTAGCACCAATAGATTGGGGCCGTTAGGGATATCCCCAAGGTCCTTCTCCCTTTCCTTGAACTATGTGCCAACATAGGGACGGATGTTATTCGTTTATCTGTTTATATTATGACATGCCTTGCATTGATATTGTAAATCCTTCCGAAATGGGGAGCCCCGTAAGGAAGGCGACCATCCCCAAAATGGTGTGTTCCATAAGGTGTGATGTAGATTACCCTTGGCAAGTAATCTTCTCCTTACCGGTGGGAGGTCCCAATCGGTTCGATTCATGTAATAGCTCGCATGGATTTAGTTTGTCGGTTATTGTTCATCCCCGTTATGTAGGATCATTATCGCATTGCACGCATCATGAATTCCATGGCATCTTGTATATTAAATTCCTTTGCTTATATGATCTTTGTATATTATGTGCCCTCGTCATCTAACATTAATATGCAGGTTCGGTAAGTCATATGGATTGCATGCCCGCATACTTAGTACATTCAAACGTACTAGCACATACTCTATGCCTACATGATTTTATCATGTAGGGACCGAGCAGTTTGAGTACCAGCCGCAGGACGAATAGTCCTTCCTTGAAGATAGTTTTTGCGGTGAGCCCCCGTCTCCCGAGGGCGAGCTTTTGTTTCTTGTGTCCATTGTGTATATTATTTTGTTGAGGGTGAGCCCGGAACTTGTCCTGGCTCCCATTCCTTGACTAAAGGCATATATTGGGCACTTGGTAAAACTTTCCCCGTTTTGTTCCCCTATGAATGAATGACTTTTTTTAGACTAAATTTTCGCTATCTAATTACATGTCTTTCAACGCTCTTGAACCGAAGTATGTTGATTCTGAAAAGTTTGAGGCTTGTTTGGGGACTCTCGGGTCCCCATTCGCCGTGTCACATCTAGGCCCTGATCCCGGGTCGTGACAATATGGGTGCCAAGTACCCACACCTTTTCGTGCCCAATGAAGAAAATATTGAAGATAATGTTCCTATCCTTGACTAAATTGATGTTTCTATTCTTGAGTTGATATGTTCATTCTTGAGTCTAAGTAGAGTTTATGAGGAGTCGAGAGTGTGAGTTGTTGAGTGAGTATTGAGATGAGTCGTAAGTCTATTCGTGCTTTCACACCTACCCCTTCTCATCATTCGAGGACGAATGATCCCAAAGGAGAGATAATGTAATACCCATCAAAATTACCAAAATACCTCTAGAAGAGAGATGTGTGTGTAATGTGTCTTCCTATGCTCTGATGGAAAATCCGAGGCCGTATTTGCAATCAGCATGAAAAATTGAGAGGAGAAGTGGTCTCAGTTGATTTTCAGAGCAACCGGATAAAAAGATAATTTTTTAATGCGAAAACGCGAACCAATGTAGGTGTGCGACAGGGTCGCGACGCGCCTCTGTCGCGGACAAAAACTTGGTTTTATTTTAAAAAAATTCTACGGGATTAGAAACCTCGTTCGAAGAATTTTTGGCGAAAAATACAAAAAATAAACTCAGTTTGCATCGCGGATCCCATGTCCCGAAAACAATTTTTTTTTCGAATTTCATGAAGGGTATTCTAGAACTTTCCAAACCCCTAGTGGACTTAATATATGATCAACACAAGTCATTTTAATGATAAAAAGGGGTTTAAACCTTATTCAAAGTCCTTCAAAAAGAGTAGGTCTAAAGAGGAGAGAAAAGGAGAGTAAAAACTGAGGAATTCAAAGAGAGTTCTTGAGTTCAATTATTCAAAGCTTCAACCCAGGTATGTAAGGCTAAGTTAAATCATGGACTTTGTTCTTCCATGTGCACCCTTAATTGAATTAAGTATTATATTGAAAATTATACTTATTTTATGTATTTTCTTAGGTGGGTGATCATCACAAACTTGATTTACTGCATAATAGTTTTCATGAATTATTTCATGAAACTCTATATGTTATTCAACTAAAGATTGAAAGAATGAACTTAAGGGATGAGTCTAGAGCTTTGATGGTATGAATGTACTTGTGGTTTATGATCGTGGTCCTGATTCTGAGAATGTTGATGATGATGTAGAGTAAAATTGATATTTATGGAGTCTTAAAGAGCATGAATTAATTCTAAAAGAGTTGCTCCTAATCTAAGAGCTGATGGTTGATGAGACGAGTTGATGTACTATGTCTAAATGAGACTAAATGAAGAGAAATAATGTTATTGAAGTCTTATGAGCATGTTGACTCCTGGGAGGAGTATTGAGCACCGAAATGAGTAAGAGTAAGTCCCACTCGCACTCATTAATGGCGTGACCAGCATAAGGGAGGATTGAACCATGAAATCAGATATTTCCTTGGTCATTAAAGAGGACTTGATGTTCTTTATTTGTGGATCCACCGATGCCATGTCCTTTACCCCGACAAGGTACAGGGTGGAAGCGGCAACAACCTTGCTTCGTTGTATCATTGCCGGCTCATAGGTGATAGTTGTCGGTTAGAGAAACACCCAGATAGGTTGCACACTGATAGTACTTTGATGTTGAGTTGATGGTATGGGTCTTGATTGATGTTGATGAGTTATTGTCTACACCTTACCCTTAACTTAGATGGACATTTTTCATTCAGAGTGAGTATCTTGCGAGTTGATGTTATTCCATGTTACTTATGAATGTATTGTTTTACTCAGCCATTTTACATACTGTACATTCCACATACTGACGCCACTCGGGGCTACATCGTTTCATGATGCAAATACATGTGATAGAAAACTTCAGCAAACGCACCATTAGGTTCAGACTTCCCTAGTTCTAGAGATTAGTGAGTCCTCCCATGCTTTCGAAGGATACCATTTATTATCTTTCATTTGTTTTGAGCTAGTCTTTTTAGTTTGTGGTGGTCATGGTTTGTCATGATACCATCCTAGACTGTAGAAGTAGAGGCTTCATAGACTAGAAGATGATGTTTTAATGTTGAGATCCTTTCTTCTTTGAATTGAGTTTCCTAAAAATTATTATTATGTCATGTCATAGATGTCAAGATTGATTCTTATTGGCATGTGTCCCTTATTCATTGATGTAGAAGTTACTAAGGTACCCAATGCCTTTTTTTCCTTATTGTAATATATTTTTGTTTTATTTGATTATTGAGTCACTATCTTGAAATTGAGTGGTTTGCTTGGGCACTAGCAATAGTCTCTGCGTGCTGGCCACGTTTAGGGTACCCTCCCGGGAAGTGACAGCTGACTTAATTTCCTTATCAACAAATCCGGCTCACAAGGTCGAAATTATCTTTTTTTCAAAAAAAGATTTACAATTTTTTTTAATAGCATAGACATTTTACTACTTAATTGAAAGATAAATCTCCATTTAATGTAATAGGACTGAAAGGAATAATGTGTACTTATCTTTCTATTTTGAACATTATTTTGTTTGGTAGTGTGCTAATACATCAGATTATTTATGATACATGAAAAAAGATTTTATTTGAAAACAAGTGTTAAAATCTTATTCAATTAAAATAATGCACTCCATTCATTTGTATTTGTCAAATTTAAACTTTATACTCCTATTTATAAAAAATAATAATTAATATGAATATTTTATCACAATATCTATATCAATTAATGTTTGGTTTTTTCACTTTAGGAATAAATAACTAATTATAAAAAAAGTGAATATATTGTTAGTATAATTAAGAAATAAAAATGAGAAGGTTGAATAATAATTTAATTAAAAGATGAAGAAAATTAATTTTTGTGTCCACTAATATAAAGTTGACTAAGAGAGTGAGCCATAAATAGTAAAGTATGTAATAAACATTTGATGATAAATGTATAAACGTTATAAAATCTCTAAACCCAAATAGATATTATTTGATGTAAATGTTGTCTCATCGCCTCAGAAATGGCGCCTCTTCGAAATGTAACTTGTTCATTGATTATAAATACACTAGTACCCTTTCATGTTTCTGCACCCAAAGTCCTCTTGAGAAGAAGGAAAAGGGTAAAACCAAAATCTAAGTTCTTTTATGGAAAATAATCGAATTCCTCCCCCTTTATACAATTATCAATCCCCTCCAGTTTCAGATGATGAATTCAAGAGATTTCACACTTTCGATCGAAAACTTTATGGGAAGTTGATCAATATTCTAGGGCGTGATCCTGTTGAATCAATGAAAGTAATGGCATTCTTCCATTGGATTGAAGGAGTTGCAAAGGACCAATCCTTCGTGGCGAAGCTCTATGATTTTACACCCCCATTACTTGACAAGGTTGTGGATGAAGCCTTAATGTGTGTAAAATGCATAGAGGATGATATGTTCAATGGATATAGCTCTCCTGATGGTATCTTCTTGACTAACATTTTGAAGCACAATTTCACCCTCAGATACCTTCATGAGAATCGGGCAACTGCTTTTTATGGTATCACTAATTCACTTAAGACAGTTTGTTTTAGGGCTTTCAATGGTATAGATGTTGTTAAAAAGCCAAACTATTATACTAGGGAAAGTTTGGTCCCAACAACAAATGTTATGAACACAGATTTTACTAGGGCAACTTTGGTCCCAACAATGAATGCTATGAACATCGATTTTACTAGGGCAAATTTGGTCCAAACACCAAATTTTATAAACATAGATCATGAAATGCGGAGGGTGTCAACTATCAACAACCCTAGTCCTTATGCCCCAATTGGTAGTGATGGTGGTGGTGGTGTTTTTCTAGGGTCTATGATACCTAGTGAGAACAAGATAGAAAAACTAGGAACCCACAGTAGTAGAATAATGCCACTTATCAACCCTAACCATTTCCTTGGTGGTGCATCCAACATAGAAGAATTAGGCAGGGCTGCTAATAGAATGGTGCCAATGAACCCTAGTCATGTACCAGGTGTGGGTGCATTGGACATTGATGAATTTGCAAGGGCGGTCAATCGCATGGTGCCAATGAACCCTAACTTTGTAGCATGTGTGGGATCGGGTGTGGGGGCATCGAACATGGATGAATTAGCAAGGGCTGCTACTGGAATGGTGCCAACGAACCCTATCCATGTACCAGGTATGGATGCCAGTGGTGCAATGCATTTATGTTGGCCTTATGTCGTTCCAAATCAAATGGTGCACTTTATGCCACCTTATCCTGGAGGATCCGCCATGAATTTGTTGCCATCTCTTATACCTTATAATGCACATAATGTTTCTCATGCTTCTTCGAGTGGAAGCGAATATTTTCTTCCTCAAATGCTGCCTGATCCTTGTAATTATCATCATGACATTGTTGGTGCCCAGGCAACCCAGGCTATGAACATGGATCATACTGAAATGTTTAACAACTTTAAAATTTTTGATGTTGTCAAGGAAGAGATTGACACTGCTCCTGACAATAGGACTGCGTTTTTGACTTTCTCCAAGGGCTATCCAATTAGTGAAGCTGAAGTCAAGGAGTTCTTCACTAGGTATCCTCTACCCTCTTCTTATTATATATCTTTTTAGTCATTTAGTTTTTGATTATTCTATGAATTTTAATAGGAATTTTTCCAATTTTTTTGACTAATCATGTACCACTTAACTTGGATTTGATCTTCCTACACCACCCCTAGAAACCCTTTGATCCCTCTTTTAATTTCAACTATGTATTTATCAAATATAAGAACACTTGTGGTTCACTAAGTACATACTTCAGTGCATCCTTGTAGTAGAATGATTATTACAACCGTTTCACCGGACAATCTTAAAGGGGCAAATTAAGAAACATGTCCGCTCCCTTTTCTCCCCTTACATTTTAGGTTACACCAAATTAAACCTCTCCCCACATGAAGTAGTACAACTTAACTTATATTCATTGATGTGCTTACACTATTATTGCAATTATTTAAATCTCTATAGAAGGTTACTATAATGTTTGATCTTTGATTATACATCATAAATCATGAACCAAACGCTGAAGCTATTTACTGTTTTAGAGAAGCCAATCACGTAATTGATAGTTTGACAATAAATGTTTGTTAAGAGTAATTGTTATCTTGCTAATTTAGAAACAGACTCCCTATCCTCATGAAGTAGTGTAAAGGTTTACTTGCATTTTAACCTCCCAGATTTCACAAGTTAGATTTCACTAGATATAAAGGGACCCTTTCATTGAGATAAGGGCCAATTAGAACTCTATACAATAAGACTAGGTAATTGCTTTGTTGATAAATTTTGTAATGATAATTAAGGAGTAAGGTGATATAGCATAGCAAGACGTGTCCTATTTATGCAAGGATGTGTGATGATAATCTTATTAATTTTAATTTTGCGGTAGGAAATTTGGGGAGGATGTTTTAGCTGTTTACATGCAAGAGGTTCCAGAAGATGAGCAAGCACTGTATGCACGGCTTGTGACTCGCTCTCCTGCTGTCCTTGAGGCTATTGTAGATGGTGGAAAAGCCAAGTACAACATCAATGGGAAGCACGTCTGGGCAAGAAAATATATCAAGAAGCAAAACCCTAAGATCATGTTTGTGGGACAAAGTAGTTCTTCAGTTCCGTCGACTTCACACTAATGTTAATGTGCCAGTGTGCTAACTTGAGGGGTCAGGGATTTAAGATGTAACTTTCAGTTTGACTATTACGGTTGTCATTGTTGTTGTATTCTGGATTTTGAATTTGCAATTGTGTTTTGTTTCAAATAAAACGACAATCTTCTGGCATGCCAGACTATATATATTTTCTTGCTATGGTGCCACTATATATGTAGATGTAATGGGCCTGGAGGGGTTGATCAGAAGTCCCTCTAATAAGAATATCTAACATCTTACCAGTAAAGATCGATTGCACGTTCTAGCAAGCCCTAGCTAAATTCATTTTATTTTGTTTGCTCGCTGAAAATATGAGTCCTCTTCATCTTCATTCGAGCTACAAAGAGTGCTAATAATATTTCATTCATCCTCTATCAGCTTGACGGTGTCCGTGTTTGCCCTTACCCAATGGAGGAGTCAATATTCTCACTATAAACACACAAAGGTTCCAATAAATTTAACACCTACTAAAAGTTTGATTATGAACGATAAATAATTTCGTCACTTATAAATCATTTTTTGTCACAAAAAATTTTGTGCAACGAAAAAAGCTGTCACTCGGTCTTCCCTAAATGTTGGTCACTAAATGTCTGCCAAGACGATTTAGTGCTCCATTACTAAAAAAGTTATATTGAATACAAAAAAACATAATCGTCCCCAATTGCACAAACATTTATGGCAAATTTATTTGTCATAAAAAGTGTACTATTTTTTAGTTGATAGTATAAGTTTGTCATTAAAAAAGCTCTCACTATCGACAAAATAATATTGTCGCTAATAATCTCATTCAATCAATGACGACATTAATTGTCTCTAAAGTTATATATAATTCGTAGTTGAACAAATGTAATTTTGTCAATTAATGGATGACTAAATTAAACTTTTCAAGAATGGAAAATAAACTCAGTCCGCGTCGCGGATCCCATGTCCCGAAAATAGACTCTTTTTTTTTCAAATTTCATGAAGGGTATTCTAGACCTTTCCAAACCCCTAGTGGACTTAATATATGATCAGAATAGGTTATTTTAATTATAAAGAGAGTTTTGAATCTTATTCGAAGTCTTTCAAAAAGACTAGGGCTAAAGAGGAGAGATGTAACGCCCGGTAAATTACTAAAATACCCCTAGGGAAGAGGTGTACGCAAAATGCGTCTTCCGAGGCTTGGATTAAAAATTCAAGAGCGGATTCATTATCAGCACAAAAAATTGAGTGGGAGAAGGGTCTCGATCGATTTTTAGAGCAACCGAGTCGAAAGATAATTTTTTTGTTCCAAAACGAAAAACAGTGTGAGTTTGTGATGGAACCGCGTCACGGAGCCACAGTTACATTTTTCTGAAATTTTTCAATGGAGTTGAGTTATTCGAAATTGCTGCTGTCCGCGACAGGTCCGCATCGCGGACTGTGTTATTTCAAGTCTGGGAAACATTTCCTTAAAATTTCGAGGGGCATTCTAGTCCATTCCTATATTTTCTAAACTTCCCCTACGACGAATAAAATTCGTTTTTCTAAGAAAAGAGCCCCAAAAACCCATCCAGAGACATCCTCTCTAAGAAAAGTCACTAAGCCAGGGCTTGAGAGAAGTGGAGATTGAGGAATTCAAGAGGAGTTCGTGCAAGAAAGTGTGTGTTAGCAATCATCACAGGTATGTAAGGCTAACTTAAAGCGTGAGATTGTTCTCCCATGTGCCCTTCTGAGTAAATTGAGTTAAGTATTGGATGTAATGAAATTGATGTGAAGATTTTTGAGATTCTACACAGAGTTTTACTTACTGCATATTTTTACATGAATTGATGATCATCATAAACTTGTTTTCTTGCATAATTCCCTTTCATGAATATTCTACACAAAACCCTATGATTATTTTGTTAAAATGTGTAAGAATGAACTAGGGGATGAGTCTAGAGCCTTGATGAGAATGATATTGTGATGTTGTGATTGTGTTTCACATTTGATAAGAGTCTTGATGACGATGTTGATGAGAATGATGTTTCATGATGTCCTAAAATTGGAAGTTTAATTTCAAAAAGAGTATCCTGAGTCCATGATGTTGATGTTGATGTTGATGAGGTGAGGTGATGTTGATGTTGAGGTATTATGTCCCTACGAGACTGATGTTGATGTTGAGGTTTTATATTTTGTCCCTATGGGACTGATGATGATGTATTATGTCCCTTTAGGACTGATGAGGTTAAGGTTTTATGAGCATGTCGAGTTCTGCGAGGAGTATTGAGCACAAAAATGGGGGAGAGTGAGTCCCACTTGAACCCATTAAGTACGTGGCCCCCATAGGAAGAAGGGATTGAATCGCATTGCGGATGGCTCCTTTCTTTGTCCCAATAGAGGACTGAGGTTTTTCTTGTGGATCCACTGAGGTTGATGTCCTTTACCCTAGGCAGGATACTGGATGGATGTGGCAACGACATCACTTCGTTGTATCATCACTGGCTCATAGGTGATGGTTATCGGTTAGAGAAACTCCCAGTTAGGTTTCCCAGTGAGGTCTTACTATGATAGTACTCCGATGCTGATGTCGATGTGATGTGATGTTTGAGCCGAGTTTTGAGTTGAGTTGAGTTGAGTTGAGTCGAGTTCCCTGAGTTGAGCTGAGTTCCCTTGAGACGAGTCTGACATATTGATGATGTTGAGGTGAGAGGTTGAGGAGTCATTTGTCTACTCTATATTCTTGCTATAGATAGACGTTTTACATTCTGATGGAGTATGATATTGAGTTGATGTTTTCCTTATGTTGTTGTATTTATATCGTTACATTTAACTATTTTGCATACCAATACATTCCACGTACTAACGCCACTTGGCGCTGCATCATTTCATGATGCAGATATAGGAGTTAGAGGACTTCAGTAAGTGCATCGTTGAGGTCGGAGATTTCGAGTTTCAATCATTGGTGAGCCTCCATGCTATCCGGTGGAGACCCTTCTATTTGTGTTTTCGTATTTATTGAGTTGGGCAGCCATGGCCTGTCATGGTCCATCTTAGACAGTTGATCCAGGTTAGAGGCTTCATAGACATGAGTAGAGGTTTGATGTTGATGGTTTTCCTTTATGAACTGAGTAGTACTTAGTATTTACTTACTATGATGATGAGACTGAAGTTGGCCATTTGGCCCTTATTTGAGGTAGCTCATATTCTCTATTTTCGCTGTGTTGAAGTTGAATGACTGTCCTGAGAATGAGTGGTTCGCTTAGGGATTAGCAATAGTCTCTGGGTGCCGGCCATGCCTAGGATACCCTCTCGAGGCGTGATAAGAGAAAAGGAAAGTAAAACTTGAAGAATTCGAGGAGAGTTCTTGAGTTCGATTATTCAAAGCTTTAATTCAGGTATGTAAGGCTAAGTTAAAGCATGGACTTTGTTCTTCCATGTGCCCCTTGGATCGAATTAAGTAATTATGTTGAAAATTATACCTATTTTATTTATTTTCTTAGGTAGATGATCATCACAAACTTGATTTACTACATAATGGTTTTCATGAATTATTTCACGAAACTCTATCTGTTATTTTACTAAAGATTGCAAGAATGAACTTAGGGGATGAGTCTAGAGCCTTGAAGGTATGAATGTACTTGTGGTTTATGATCACGGTCCTGATTCTGAGAATGTTGATGATGATGTTGAGTAAAATTGATCTTTATGGAATCTTAAAGAGCATGAATTAACTCTAAAAGAGTTGTTCCTAATCTAAGAGTTGATGGTTGATGAGACGAGTTGATGTACTATGTCTAAATGAGAGTAAATGAAGAGAAATCTTGATATTGGTGTCTTATGAGCATGTTGAATCCTGGGAGGAGTATTGAGCACCGAAATGAGTAAGAGTAAGTCCCACTCGCACTCATTAATTTACGTGACCAACATAAGGGAGGATTGAACCATGAAATTAGATTTTTCCTTAGTCCTTAAAGAGGACTTGATGTTCTTTATTTGTGGATCCACCGATGCCATGTCCTTTACCCCGGCAAGATACAGGATGGATTCGGCAACGACATTGCTTCGTTGTATCATCGCCGGCTCATAGGTGATAGTTGTCGGTTAGTGAAACACCAAGATAGGTTCCACACTGATAGTACTCTGATGTTGAGTTGATGGTATAGGTCTTGATTGATGTTGATGAGTTATTATCTACACCTTACCCTTACCTTAGATGGACATTTTTCAATCAGAGTGAGTATCTTGTGAGTTGATGTTACCCATGTTAGTCATACATGTATTGTTTCACTCAGCCATTTTACATACCGTACGTTCCATATACTAACACCACTCGGCACTACATCATTTCATGATGCAGATACAGGAGATAGAAGACTTCAGCAAATGCACCGTTGAGGTTCAGACTTCCCTAGTTCCAGAGATTAGTGAGTCCTCCCATGCTTTCGAAGGATACCATTTATTATCTTTCATTTGTTTTGAGCTAGCCTTTTGAGTTTGTGGTGGTCATGGTTTGTCATGGTACCATCTTAGACTATAGAAGTAGAGGCTTCATAGACTAGAAAATGATGTTTTAATGTTGAGGTCCTTTCTTCTTTGAATTGTGTTTCTTAAAAATTGATATTATGTCATGTCATAGATGTCAAGATTGATTCTTATTGGCCTATGTCCCCTATTCATTGATGTAGAAGTAACTGAGGTGCCCACTGCCTTTTTTTCCTTATTGTAATATTTTTTGTTGTATTTGATGATTGAGTGACTGTCTTGAGACTGAGTGGTTCGCTTGGGCACTAGCAATAGTCTTTGAGTGCCGGCCACGTCTAGGGTACCCTCCCGTGGCGTGACAGCCGACTTAATTTCCTTATCAACAAATCATCACAAGGCCAAAATTAATTTTTTTTCAAAAAAAAGATTTGCAGTTTTTTTTTTAATAGCATAAACATTTTACTACTTAATCGAAAGATAAATCTCCATTTAATGTAATAGGACTGAAAGGAATAATATGTACTTATTTTTCTATTTTGAACATTATTTTGTTTGGTAGTGTGCTAATACATCAGATTATTTATGATACATGAAAAAAAGATTTTATTTGAAAACAGGTGTTCAAATCTTATTCAATTAAAAATATGCCCTCCATTCATTTGTATTTGTCCAATTTAAACTTTATACTCCTATTCATACAAAATAATAATTAATATGAATATTTTATCAGAGTATCTATATTAATTAATGTTTGGGTTTTTCACTTGAGGAATAAATAATTAATTAAAGAAAAGTGAATATATTTTTAGTATAATTAATAAATAAAAATGAAAAGGTTGAATAATAATATAATTAAAAGATGAAGAAAATAAATTTGAGTGTCCACTAATACAAAGTTGAATAAGAGAGTGAGCCTTAAATAGTAAAGTATGTAATAAACATTTGATGATAAATATATAACCGTTATAAAATCTCTAAACCCAAATAGATATTATCTGATGTAAATGTTGTCTCATCGCCTCAGAAATGGCACCTCTTCAAAATGTTACTTGTTCATCGAATATAAATATACTGTACCCTTTCATGTTTCTGCACCCAAAATCCTCTTGAGAAGAAGAAAGAGGGTAAAACCAAAATCTAAGTTCTTTTATGGAGAATAATCGATTTCCTCCCCCTTTATACAATTATCAATTCCCTCCAGTCTCAGATGATGAATTCAAGAGATTCCACACCGTCGATCGAAAACTTTATGGGAAGTTGATCAACATTCTAGGGCGTGATCCTGCTCAATCAATGAAAGTAATGGCATTCTTCCACTGGATTGAAGGAGTTGCAAAGGACCAATCCTTTGTGGCGAAGCTCTATGATTTTACACCCCCATTGCTTGACAAGGTTGTGGATGAAGCCTTAATGTGTGTAAAATGCACAGAGGATGACATGTTCAATGTATATGGCTCTCCTGATGATATCTTCTTGATTCCAAACATTTTGAATCATAATTTCACCCTCAGATACTTTCATGAGAATCGGGCAACTGCTTTTTCTGGTATCACTAATTCACTTAAGACAGTTTGTTTTAGGGCTTTCAATGATATAGATGTTGTTAAACAGCCAAACTATTATACTAGGGCAAGTTTGGTCCCAACAACAAATGCTATGAACACAGATTTTACTAGGGCAAGTTTGGTCCCAACAACAAATCCTATGAACACAGATTTTACTAGGGCAACTTTGGTCCCAACAACAAATGCTATGAACACAGATTTTACTAGGGAAAATTTGGTCCAAACACCAACCAATATAAACATAGATCATGAAATGAGGAGGGTGTCAACTATCAACAACCCTAGTCCTTATGCCCCAATTTGTAGTGATGGTGGTGGTGGTAGTGGTGGTGTTTTTCTAGGGTCTATGATACCTAGTGAGAACAAGATCGAAAAATTAGGAACCCACAGCAGTAGAATAATGCCACTTATCAACCCTAACCATTTCCGTGGTGGTGCATCCAACATAGAAGAATTAGGAAGGGCTGCTAATAGAATGGTGCCAATGAACCTTAGTCATGTACCAGGTGTGGGTGCATTGAACATAGAAGAATTTGCAAGGGCAGGTAATAGCATGGTGCCAATGAACCCTAACTTTGTAGCAGGTGTTGGGTCGGGTGTGGGTGCATCAAACATAGATGAATTAGCAAGGGCGGCTACTGGAATGGTGCCAATGAACCCAATCCATGTACCAGGTATGGGTGCCGGTGGTGAGATGCATTTACGTTGGCCATATGTCGTTCCAAATCAAATGGTGCACTATATGCCACCTTATCCTGGAGGATCCACCATGAATTTTTTTCCACCTCCTATACCTTATAATGCACATAATTTTTCTCATGCTTCTTCGAGTGGAAGCGCATATTTTCTTCCTCAAATGCTGCCTGATCCTTGTAATTATCATCATGACATTGTTGGTGCCCAGGCTACCCAGGCTATGAACATGGATCTTGCTGAAATGTTTAACAACTTTAACATTTTTGATGTTGTCAAGGAAGAGATTGACACTGCTCCTGACAATAGGACTGTGTTTTTGACTTTCTCCAAGGGCTATCCAATTAGTGAAGCTGAAGTCAAGGAGTTCTTCACTAGGTATCCTCTACCCTCTTCTTATTATACATCTTTGTAGTCATTTAGTTTTTGATATTTATATGAATTTTAATAGGAATTTTTCCAATTTTTTTGACTAATCATGTACCACTTAACTTGGATTTGATCTTCCTACACCACCTCTAGAAACCCTTTGATCCCTCTTTTAATTTCAACTATGTATTTATCAAATATAAGAACACTTGTGGTTCACTAAGTACATACTTCAGTGCATCCTTGTAGTAGAATGATTATTACAACCGTTTCACCGGACAATCTTAAAGGGGCAAATTAAGAAACATGTCCGCTCCCTTTTTTCCCCTTACATTTTAGGTTACACCAAATTAAACCTCTCCCCACATGAAGTAGTACAACTTAACTTATATTCATTGATGTGCTTACACTATTATTGCAATTATTTAAATCTCTATAGAAGGTTACTCGAATGTTAGATCTTTGATTATACATCATAAATCATGAACCAAACGCTGAAGCTATTTACTGTTTTAGAGAAGCCAATCACGTAATTGATAGTTTGACAATAAATGTTTGTTAGGAGTAATTGTTATCTTGCTAATTTAGAAACAGACTCCCTATCCTCATGAAGTAGTGTAAAGGTTTACTTGCATTTTAACCTCCCAGATTTCACAAGTTAGATTTCACTAGATATAAAGGGACCCTTTCATTGAGATAAGGGCCAATTAGAACTCTATACAATAAGACTAGGTAATTGCTTTGTTGATAAATTTTGTAATGATAATTAAGGAGTAAGGTGATATAGCATAGCAAGACGTGTCCTATTTATGCAAGGATGTGTGATGATAATCTTATTAATTTTAATTTTGCGGTAGGAAATTTGGGGAGGATGTTTTAGCTGTTTACATGCAAGAGGTTCCAGAAGATGAGCAAGCACTGTATGCACGGCTTGTGACTCGCTCTCCTGCTGTCCTTGAGGCTATTGTAGATGGTGGAAAAGCCAAGTACAACATCAATGGGAAGCACGTCTGGGCAAGAAAATATATCAAGAAGCAAAACCCTAAGATCATGTTTGTGGGACAAAGTAGTTCTTCAGTTCCGTCGACTTCACACTAATGTTAATGTGCCAGTGTGCTAACTTGAGGGGTCAGGGATTTAAGATGTAACTTTCAGTTTGACTATTACGGTTGTCATTGTTGTTGTATTCTGGATTTTGAATTTGCAATTGTGTTTTGTTTCAAATAAAACGACAATCTTCTGGCATGCCAGACTATATATATTTTCTTGCTATGGTGCCACTATATATGTAGATATAATGGGCCTGGAGGGCTTCATCAGAAGTCCCTCTAATAAGAATATCTAACATCTTACCAGTAAAGATCGATTGCACGTTCTAGCAAGCCCTAGCTAAATTCATTTTATTTTGTTTGCTCGCTGAAAATATGAGTCCTCTTCATCTTCATTCGAGCTACAAAGAGTGCTAATAATATTTCATTCATCCTCTATCAGCTTGACGGTGTCCGTGTTTGCCCTTACCCAATGGAGGAGTCAATATACTCACTATAAATTCACTACTTGAAATTCGAGATATTGCTACGGTTATCTGGCGACGGTTATACAACCAAAGCAATAGACGGACTATTGCCACCATTGTAACCGTGGCAATATATATTTGAGCGTAGCAGTACAATTATTAAAATAAATCGTGTTATTAGTGTTGAAACCGTCACTATAGATTTCTTAATGCCACAGTTTTGTCTAACAGTCGCAATAGATTACCTATGGCCACAGTTATTTTTAGCCAAAAAATAAAAATCCGCGGGAAATAATTATATTTCCCTCCACTAAGGCGCCTAACCTAATAAATAATATCTCAAATAATACTCTTTTCTCCCGCAACATTAGTACGGCGACTCACTGTGAGGAAGAAGAGATTGATACATGCAGAAGTTGAAGAAGAAGAATCGAGCTTTTTTCTTTGAGAAACGGAGTCAAAGTCGTCTTTTTCTTTCTAAGGACTGTTCTTGATTTTCTCTTCCAGGTAAGTTTAGATGCTATATCCTTTTTGGGGGTTTTGTATTATTGTGTTAGTTGAGCATTTGATTGGAGTTTTGGGAGTAAAATTGATTGTTTTTAACTACTTTGAGGTAATGGCTCTTTGACTGTAGGGCATTTCATCAAGCTTGGACGGTGGTCAACTTTCTGGTCTCCAAATAGCTCTTCATCGACTCGGTGGTCTAGAAAACGTCCATCGTCGATTTCTGTCTACACCAAAAACCTCCGCTCATCCAAGGGTTTTTGTTCACTGGAAAGTTTGAACTTCCAGTGGTACATTTTGTGATTTCTCTGCCTATTTCTTAATTTCTAAGTCCCCACAATCTCTAATTTATAGTGCATGCTTGAAATTCCATCAGGGGTTTTGAAAAATCATAAAGAATAACACATGGGTTTCTGAATCTATGTTATTTGCTGATGTTAGTTTCCAATTTTTCAGATTATTCAAATATTTATTCGTTTCTAGTGTGATTTTAGTTTTAGATTTTCTAGAAATTCTCTTGACTTCTCATAAAAAAAGTTTTGTAGACTCAAGTGCTTGACTATCAGATATTGTTTGGTTACATTTTCATTCATTTTAGAGTTTGTTGGAAAACTGGTTTATCAGAACCTTTTGCTCTGGTAATTTTATTTATGGTTTTTTTTGTTTACTTTGGATTATTTGTTTGGTTGTGTGGGCTGATTTGGTATTCTGATGGATGATACATTACACATTATGCCATTTTGCTTTGATAAAAGCATGAGATTCAGCTCTAGTAAGGTGTCTTTACCGATTGCAAGTTCATACTTAGTATGATTTTTTTACATTTCCTATTTTTTGTTGAAGTCAAAAATACACATGCTGTAAAAGGAAGTTTATATACAATTAACAGATGCATTGTTTTCAGCTCAACTGAAAATTAAGTTGCAAGTCAAACAGAATGAAAGTAACAGTCAACATTTACATGTCAAAAATGTAATCACCTATTCAGTTGAATGATCCATGACTTAAGCCTGACTGCATCTTTATAATTACGCAATTTCCCAAATCTTAAGATCATCAAAACCCTCAAGTATGTTCAATACCTTCTGTTCAGAATTCTGCTAACCTTAAGTTGAAAATCAAACTTTGACAAATTAAAAATCCAAACTTTGTTGGATCTAAACCGCAATACACTCTAAGACCACTAGTAGTAAGTACATTTCACCTATATACAGAACTATGATCAAATACCTTCTACTCGAGATAACCTTTGGTTGAAAATCCAGACATTAATCTTTTTTTGATTGGTAAAATTCAGACTTTAATCTTGACCTCAGGTAATCCAAACTTTGTTTGAGCTAAACATCAATGCACTATAAAAATTCACAAGTAAAAACTACATTTGACTGAAAATATTCAACTTTGGTCAATACCTTCAAGATTTTCTTGACCCGAGGTTCAAAATTCAAACTTTGCTATAGCTAAACAATGCAACTAAAAAGATAACAAGTAGAAACTAATATTTCAACAGATAGTCAACTATGGTCAATACTTGTTGAAGAGTATTTGTTCATCAGTGGAGTTGTTTAGTGTAATTGGCCATCTGTCAGTACAGAGGAGGGCAAATATCATAATGATTGGTAGATGAGTGACAATTAGAAGTGAAAATTCTTCCATTATGTGAGACATTAACATTATTGTCATGTCTAGAAGAAGTATTATTAATCATGTTAGGATCTTGATGATATGTAAAATTCAGTTTTACATCTTTATAATCATTTCTGATATCTTCACGTGAATTTGTTTTAGTACTAGCTTCTCCAAATTCATCGTTTTTTGCGAATCTTCCTCTTACTCTTGGCCTACTATCTGCCAGTGTTTTCCTGCATACATACTGGCAAAAACTTTAGTATTATAATCAGACGTTACAAAACTATTTACATTGTTAGTGCACAAAACTTTACGAAACTATTTATATCAAATGCTTATATTCTGGTTGTTGCTTCAGAATAATTGGTATTTTTGCTTCTATCGGATGTTCATTGTACCAATCATCCTTGGTGCATTACTTACTCATTTATGTTTTGATTAATTTATTGCCTATACTATTTTGGTCATGTATGTAGGATATTAAATGGATATAGGAGATAAAAGTTGGATGGATCTCCGAAGATCCACCGATGAATATATTCATGGAGTTGATGATTTTCTTGATAAGGCATATGAACAAGCTTCCCAAGGAAATGAAATTTTGTGTCCTTATAAGAAGTGCTTTAATCGTAATTGGCATTGTCGAAATGTAGTGGAGGATCACTTGATTTGTCATGGATTTATTCATTGATACATCAAATCGGTTTTTTATGGAGAAGGTTTTTCCTCAAGAAATATGTCACAGCCAACCAATGATGATGAAACTTCAAACATGCATGATGATTTTGGTAAACTACTTCATGATACTTTTCAAAATGTAGAAGATCACCTAAGACATGAGGGAGTTCAAGAGGGACCATTTGAAGATGCTAAAAAATTCTTTAAAATAGTAGAGGTTGGAAAACAACAGCTTTATCCGGGGTGTAAAAATTTTTCTAAGTTGAGTTTCACCATCCAATTGACTTGTTAAAATGCATTCACAAATTGAGTGATGTTGCCTTTTCAGACTTGTTAGACTTGATAAAAGAGGCATTTCCATTTGCTCAGATACCTGAGTCTTTTTATAAGGCAAAAAAGGTGATAGAAGATTTGGGTCTTAATTATGAGAAAATACATGCATGTGCTAATGATTGCATGTTATTTTGGAAAGACAATGCAAAGTTAGATAATTGCACTGTGTGGATCTTCTAGATGGAAGAATGTTCGGAATGACTTAACAAATAAGGCCACTAAAATTTCGGTGAAGATTTTGAGGTACTTTCCTTTAAAGCCTATGCTTCAGAGAATATTCATGTGTTCTGAAACATCTATAGCTATGAGATGGCATGATATCGAGCGACCCAAAGATGGAAATCTAAGACATCCTGCTGATGGAGAAGCTTGGAAGGATTTTGATTCCCTTCACCCTGACATTGCTAATGATGCTCGTAATGTTAGATTGGGTCTTTCAAGTGACGGATTCAATCCATTTCGAACTATGAGCATTTCCCACAGCACATGGCCGATTATGTTAATGAATTACAATTTATCACTATGGATTTGCATAAAGTCAGAGTACATAATGTTGTCAATGATTATTCCAGGTCCATCGTCTCCTGAAAATGATATTGATGTATACTTACAACCACTGATTGAGGAGTTGAAAGAACAATGGGAAGTGGGAGTGAAAACATATGATGTTGTAGCTAACTAAAAATTTATGTTGCGTGCAGCTTTACTGTGGACAGTTAGTGATTTTCCAGCATTTGCAATGCTTTCGGGATGGAGCACCAAGGAGAGATGGGCATGTCCCACTTGCAATCATAATATTTGTTCCCAATATCTCAAATATAGTCGTAAGATGTGTTACATGGGTCATCGTGTGTCGCACCCATTTTCGAACCGGTCGAAATAGGTCGCAACATCATGTGATCGTACTCTTTTGGTTTTTGGAAAAGATGTTTTAGAATCGCCACCTAATTTTAAGGAAAATATTAGGAAACCAACTCAAGAAAATATAAATGTAGACTCTGTTTTGATTTGCGAAACCAGTAAAATTGTCACGACCCAAAATGGGGTCATGACTAAAAGACCACTTAATGCCAATCCCAATAATAAAGATACCCTAGAAGGAGAAAAGTCCAATAAATAAACCATCACCACGAAAAGAAAAGAAGAAGAAAAAAAAATAATATCCCAAAACCTGGTGTCACGAGTATAAAGAGCATCTAATAACTAATTAAAGAAATAAATGTATTTCAGTCTTCGAATAGAAATAAAGACTAAACATCTAAGATAGAATCCAATGGAAGCTCGGAGCCCTGAGTCTCACCACTAGATCTGGTATGAACCAAGTGCACGAGCAATTCAACCACCACGTGGAATAGCCTGACAAGAATCTGCGGGGGAGAAAGGAGTAGGGGTGAGTACACATAATATGTACCCAGTAGGTTTAACCAACTGGGAATTAGAAATTGAATAAACCATGAAATAATCTAGGAACGCTTCCACCTGCAACAGAAAAACCAGTCCGGCATCGATGCCGCCAATATATATGATAGCGCAAGCAAAACAAACATACAATCTGACATAAGCCAATCCAATCAACCAAAAGTAGTAAAATAAAATGGTATGCAGTGTCGTGCAGTGCAATGCAATGCAAGGTGGTATCAAGACCGTCGCACAGCCTGTCGTATACACCCCCGTCGAGCTAAGGCTCCCAGACTAAGGGGACCCATGGGGACCTCGCAGGCCATATACCTCAATCACAATATATCAACTACCTTGCCACCCAAGTGCCCGTGGTCAAGGACTCATGATAAAAATCACCATTCACAACTTCCCAAAATGCCATGATATATAGTATGAGAATGCATGCAACCAAGACACAATTACGGAAGCGATATTCTTCTCAATAAGCACAATAAATGTCAAAGTTCTCAAAGTTTATCACTTATAATATTCACCCTCTTTTATACATATTTGAATACAATTTTCCCTTAAAAATATTTCACCAAAATTAGCACCCCGACACATGATGCGATCCCATCCCGTAGATTATAACATAAGAATATTCAATAACTCAATCCCAATCTCAAAGAAGGATAGTCAAACCTACCTCGATGTCGAAATCACACTCGAACACTTCTACCGAATGGACCAAATCTTGGATTCAACTCCCACAATAAAAATTCTCTATCAAGAACAAAATGTATACGTCACAAGGAGTCCAATGACACCCATATTACTACATATCTAGCCTAACCTCAAAATTTCATCTAATTCGATAATTCTAATTTCAAGTTTAAAATTTAGTCTTAAATTCTCCAAATAATATGATTCTAATGGTATTAACAATTCATTATTTCCCTTAGCCCAGAACTCAAACAGAATATCATAACTGCCTTTATTGTTACGGATCAAAAATAAGAAAGCAGCCAAGAAAATTAGGCAAACATCACAAATATGACTTTTAACTATTAATG
The DNA here is from genome assembly GCA_029948455.1 of Solanum rostratum. NCBI lineage: Eukaryota > Viridiplantae > Streptophyta > Magnoliopsida > Solanales > Solanaceae > Solanum > Solanum rostratum. Next base: position 27,323,042 of record CM057053.1, read on the forward strand.
TGAAAGTTGAAGAAAAATTAGTGCACGAATTTCCATGCTCACAAATTCATTAATTCCTTTATTTCCATCCACCCAATTCTTTACCATATCTAATAAATTATTATTATTTAAAAAGAAAAAAAAAAAACCCATCACCACAAGTATTCACACTTCCCTATATCACTTTTTGCTTGGAACCCACAATCTGCATATAACCTAATTCAACTATTATTTCTTTAGCTACTAGAAAAAAAATTGTCATGCAATATGGATTTATATAACATTTAACTACACTAATCAACTAAAAGAGTAGGGATTTCCTCACCTGAAGTCCAAGTCGCAATTCACCCTTTCCGTTTTTTTTTTCAGCGTCGAAGGAGTTTACGCACACATCTCTCTCTTCTTTATTTTATTTAACCTAATTATGTACTACTAACTCATTCATATCTATAAGTGGTATAGAATTTTAACTAAATTAATATGTAACCCACAATTTAATTGATCATTCAAACTTGCCCATAAATTAAATAGCCCTAGTTATCAAATAGTCCAAAGTACCCTCTTAAAAATTTACGAGGCTAATCTTTTAGGAATTCAAGAAGACTAATTTTCAAAATAACCTAACGAGTCATTACATCATCCACCACTAAAAATCATGTTCGTCCTCGAACATAAGGTTGAAGAAAGTACCTGAAGCTTCAAAAAGCTGGGGGTATCGAGCACGCATATCTGACTCTGTCTCCCAAGTAGCCTCCTCAACAGGCCGATGTCGCCACTGAACCTTAACTGAAGCGATCTCCTTAGTCCTGAGCCTACGAACCTGTCTATCTAGAATGGCTACAGGCTTTTCCTCATAAGTCAAATCCGGACCCAACTCTATGGTATCATAAGAAATAATGTGAGACTCGTCTGGTATGTATTTTCGGAGCATGGAGACATGGAATACTGGATGAACAGCTGACCATCTAGGTGGCAAAGCCAACTCATAAGCCACCTCACCTACTCTCCGAAGAATCTCGAACGGGCCAATAAACCTCGGGCTAAGCTTGCCCTTCTTCCCGAACCTCATCACACCCTTCATGGGTGATATCTTCAACCACACATGCTCGCCAACCATAAACTCCAAGGGACGAACTCTCCTATCAGCGTAGCTCTTCTGCCGACTCTGGGCTGTCAATAGTCGACTCTGGATCAGGCGCACCCGCTCCATAGCATCTCTAAGCAAATCAGTGTCTAATGCCTCAACGGTGACTGAGTCGAACCACCCAATAGGTGATCGACATCTACGCCCATACAACGCCTCAAATGGTGCCATCTGAATACTGGAGTGATAACTGTTATTATAAGCAAACTCCGCTAAGGGCAAGTGTTGGTCCCACCTGGCACCAAAATCAATCACACAGGCCCTAAGCATGTCCTCCAACACCTGAATAGTCCGCTCGGACTGACCGTCTGTCTGAGGATGAAAAGCCGAACTCATGTCCAATCGCGTACCCAACCCATGCTGCAATGCCTTCCAAAATCGGGAGGTGAACACCGAACCTCGATCTGACACAATAGAGATAGGCACCCCATGCAATCTAACAATCTCACGTATATAGATCCTAGCTAGTTGCTCCGCACTGTGGCTAGTCTTTACTGGAATAAAGTGAGATGATTTGGTCAACCTGACTACAATCACCCAAATAGAGTCAAACTTACCCAATGTCACGGGTAATCCAGTCACAAAATCCATGGTAATACGCTCCCACTTCCACTCGGGAATGGGCATCCGCTGCATCGGACCTCCTGGCTTTTGATGCTCATACTTAACCTGCTGACAATTCAAACACTTAGCCACAAACTCCACAATGTCCCTCTTCATCCCACACCACCAATAATGTTGCTTTAAATCATGAAACATTTTTGCTACACCAGGGTGAATGGAATACTTAGCACAGTGAGACTCCTCCAAAATCAAACGAACCCAATCACCTACCTTGGGCACACAAATGCGCCCATTAATTCTCAGAACTCCCTCAGAATCAAGAAAAGCTGACTTAGCTTCACCCCTCAACACTTTGTCCCGAATCACACATAATTTATCATCATCAAACTGGTGAGCACGAATCTGATCCATCAATGTAGATCTAGCCTCGATGAAGGCCAACACACTATGAGATGGGGAGATGTCAAGTCTAACCAATTGTCTAGCCAAAGACTGAACCTCCAAAGCTAAAGGCCTCTCCTCCGTTCTAAGATATGCCAAGCTACCCATACTAGAAGGATTCCGGCTCAAGGCATCCGCTACCACATTAGCCTTGCCAGGGTGATATAGAATAGAGATATCATAATCTTTCAGCAACTCCAACCACCTGCGCTGCCTCATGTTTAAATTAGGCTGAGAGAAAATATACTTGAGGCTATGATGGTCTGTAAAGATCTCGCAATGCACCCCATAGAGATAATGCCTCCACAACTTCAAAACAAATACCACCGCGGCTAACTCCAAATCGTGAGTAGGGTAGTTTCGCTCATGGACCTTCAGTTGTCGCGAAGCATAAGCTATAACTCTTCCCTTCTGCATCAACACTCCACCTAAACCGACACCCGAAGCATCACAATAAACAACAAAGGCTACACCTTCCTCGGGCAATGCTAAAATAGGTGCTGAAGTCAATAACTCCTTGAGCCTCTGGAAGCTCGCCTCACATTCAGCGGTCCATAGAAATGCAACTTCCTTCTGAGTTAGTTTAGTCAAAGGAGCTGCGATAGAGGAGAATCCCTGCACAAATCGACGATAATAACCTGCCAGCCCAATAAAACTTCGAATCTCAGTTACTGAAGTGGGTCTCACCCAATCACGAACTGCTGCAACCTTGGCTGGATCAACCATAATACCATCCTTAGTCACCACATGACCCAAGAAAGTCACAGACTCGAGCCAAAACTCGCATTTGGAGAATTTAGCATACAGTTTCTCCTCACGCAATCTCTGGAGCACAGCCCTCAGGTGACGAGCATGGTCTGCCTCACTCTTGGAATACACCAATATGTCGTCAATAAACACAATCACAAAGGAATCCAGGTAAGGTCTGAAAACTCGGTTCATCAACTCCATAAAAGCGGCAGGGGCATTAGTCAGCCCAAACGACATAACCACAAACTCATAGTGCCCATATCGAGTCCTGAAAGCAGTCTTCGGGATGTCTGACTCCCGAACCTTCAACTGGTGATACCCTGACCTTAAATCAATTTTAGAGAACACTGAGGCACCCTGAAGTTGATCAAATAAATCATCAATACGAGGCAAGGGATACTTGTTCTTGATGGTCACTTTGTTCAACTGACGATAGTCAATGCACATTCTCATAGTACCATCCTTTTTCTTTACGAACAACACTGGTGCGCCCCAAGGCGACACACTAGGCCGAATAAACCCCTTCTTCAACAAATCTTCTAACTGCTCCTTCAATTCCTTTAACTCTGCAGGAGCCATTCGATAAGGAGAAATGGATATGGGCTTAGTGCCCGGCTCCAAATCAATGGCAAAGTCGATATCACGATCTGGAGGAACACCTGGTAAATCTGTAGGAAACACATCCATGAACTCCCTCACCACCCTCATGGTCTCTAAAGAAGATGACTCCTTAGAAATATCACGTACATGAGCCAAATAAGATAAACATCCATGCTCTATCATATGCCGAGCACGAACATAAGAAATAATCCCCTTAGGGTAAGAGTTGAGAGCACCTGCCCACATTAACTGGGGTAAACCCGGACACGCTAAAGTCACAGTCTTAGCATAACAATCAAGGATCGCATGATAAGGGGACAACCAATCCATACCCAAGATAACATCAAAATCAAGCATGTCTAGAAGAATCAAATCAGCCTGGGTCTCCCTACCTGAGAATATCACAATACAACCCCGATAGACCCGATCCACCAATAAGGATTCACCCACGGGTGTAGAAACAGAAATAGGCACATCAAGAGGCTCACACACACCATCAATATCATGAGCAAAATACGTGGATACATATGAATAGGTGGACCCAGGGTCAAATAATACTGAAGCTGAACGATGGCAAACTGGAATAATACCTGTAATCACAGCGTCAGATGTCTCTGCCTCTGTACGGCCTGGAATGGCGTAACACACTCGGCGCTCTCTACTAACCTGCGATCCACCACGAGCACCACCTCGAGCTCCACCCCTAGCACCTCTAGTGCTGCCCCTCGCACTCTGTGAAGCGCCTCTAGCTGCTGGAGCTGGTGTAGACCGTGCCATCTGTGTCCCCGATGGAAAAGAAGCAGGAGCACGCTTAGGACAATCCTTCGCATGGTGGCCGAACTCATCACACACATAACAACCTCTAGGTCCGGACCAGCCTGTACTACCTGCACTAGGAATGGCGGCATGAACTGGTCTCCCTTGATAACCCTGAGCGCCCTGCCTCTGAGAATCTCTGTCTCTGGGTGCATAATTGCCAAACTGACCGTGATAGCGGGACCTCTTACCCCCACCCTGACGAGCCTGTCTGATGCCCTCTATCATTCTAGCGTGATCAACAATGCTTTGAAAGGAACCACCAGATAACACAAGAGAGGCTGTGGCCTCCTGAAGATAACTTGTGAACCCCTTCACAAATCGGCGGATCCGCTCAAACTCTGTGGGAATACTAGACATGGCATAACGGGATAACTCATGGAATCGTGCCTCGTACTCGGTCACAGTCATGGAACCCTGCTCCAATCTATCGAACTGATCACGACGTCTATCACGAAGGCTGTATGGTACAAACTTCTCAAGAAAGATCTCCGTAAACTGCCCCCAATCCATCGCTGGAGCATCAACTGGCCTCCGGGCCATAACCGACCTCCACCACTCTCTGGCCATGCCTGTGAACTGATAAGAGGTGTAAGCTACTCCGCGGGCCTCCAGAATACCCAAATTAAACAATCGATCCTGGCACTCTGTCAGGAAGTCATATGCCTCATCCCCAGCGGTACCATCAAATTTGGGAGGAGTCAATCTCACAAATCTCTCAAAACTCTTCTGCTCAGACAAGGACATAGCAGCACTGGCAGAAACTGGCGGAGCTGAAAACCTCGGAGGTGCAATAGAAGGCATAGAAAATGGACTCGGGGTCTGAAATCCCATATTATGTCCCTGAGCTGGCTGTGAAGGACCAACCGGTATAGCAGGAACTGGGGTACCTGGAACATCACTAGAAGCAGGGGTACCCTCCAACCTTGCCAACAACCGGATCAACAGCTCCTGTAATACTGGTGTACCCTCTAAAGATGCCGGAGGCTGAACTGGGTCCTCAGTCTGCTCCTCATGCTCATAAACTGGGTCAGTAATAGGCTCAAGTGAAGCCCCTCTAGTCTGACCTCGAACTGGTGCTGCTCCTCGAGCTCGACCTCGACCTCTAGCTCTGCCACGAGCTCTGCCTCGCCCTCTAGCGGGGGCTTGGACAGCAGGTACCGACTCATCTTCGGTATTTCTAGCTCTAGTTCTCGCCATCTGTGCAGGAAGAATAGATTAGAAGCGTACAAAACTTGAATGAACAAATCGCACGAAATGAATCAATGGAAAGAGGATTTCTCCTAACAAGCATCCTGTAGCCTCTCGAAGATAGATACGGACGTCAACGTACCGATCCGCAAGACTCTACTAGACACCCTGCTCTTTAACTCATGAGACCGGTGAACCTAGAGCTCTGATACCAAACTTGTCACGACCCAAAATGGGGTCATGACTAAAAGACCACTTAATGCCAATCCCAATAATAAAGATACCCTAGAAGGAGAAAAGTCCAATAAATAAACCATCACCACGAAAAGAAAAGAAGAAGAAAAAAAAATAATATCCCAAAACCTGGTGTCACGAGTATAAAGAGCATCTAATAACTAATTAAAGAAATAAATGTATTTCAGTCTTCGAATAGAAATAAAGACTAAACATCTAAGATAGAATCCAATGGAAGCTTGGAGCCCTGAGTCTCACCACTAGATCTGGTATGAACCAAGTGCACGAGCAATTCAACCACCACGTGGAATAGCCTGACAAGAATCTGCGGGGGAGAAAGGAGTAGGGGTGAGTACACATAATATGTACCCAGTAGGTTTAACCAACTGGGAATTAGAAATTGAATAAACCATGAAATAATCTAGGAACGCTTCCACCTGCAACAGAAAAACCAGTCCGGCATCGATGCCGCCAATATATATGATAGCGCAAGCAAAACAAACATACAATCTGACATAAGCCAATCCAATCAACCAAAAGTAGTAAAATAAAATGGTATGCAGTGTCGTGCAGTGCAATGCAATGCAAGGTGGTATCAAGACCGTCGCACAGCCTGTCGTATACACCCCCGTCGAGCTAAGGCTCCCAGACTAAGGGGACCCATGGGGACCTCGCAGGCCATATACCTCAATCACAATATATCAACTACCTTGCCACCCAAGTGCCCGTGGTCAAGGACTCATGATAAAAATCACCATTCACAACTTCCCAAAATGCCATGATATATAGTATGAGAATGCATGCAACCAAGACACAATTACGGAAGCGATATTCTTCTCAATAAGCACAATAAATGTCAAAGTTCTCAAAGTTTATCACTTATAATATTCACCCTCTTTTATACATATTTGAATACAATTTTCCCTTAAAAATATTTCACCAAAATTAGCACCCCGACACATGATGCGATCTCATCCCGTAGATTATAACATAAGAATATTCAATAACTCAATCCCAATCTCAAAGAAGGATAGTCAAACCTACCTCGATGTCGAAATCACACTCGAACACTTCTACCGAATGGACCAAATCTTGGATTCAACTCCCACAATAAAAATTCTCTATCAAGAACAAAATGTATACGTCACAAGGAGTCCAATGACACCCATATTACTACATATCTAGCCTAACCTCAAAATTTCATCTAATTCGATAATTCTAATTTCAAGTTTAAAATTTAGTCTTAAATTCTCCAAATAATATGATTCTAATGGTATTAACAATTCATTATTTCCCTTAGCCCAGAACTCAAACAGAATATCATAACTGCCTTTATTGTTACGGATCAAAAATAAGAAAGCAGCCAAGAAAATTAGGCAAACATCACAAATATGACTTTTAACTATTAATGTGAAAGTTGAAGAAAAATTAGTGCACGAATTTCCATGCTCACAAATTCATTAATTCCTTTATTTCCATCCACCCAATTCTTTACCATATCTAATAAATTATTATTATTTAAAAAGAAAAAAAAAAACCCATCACCACAAGTATTCACACTTCCCTATATCACTTTTTGCTTGGAACCCACAATCTGCATATAACCTAATTCAACTATTATTTCTTTAGCTACTAGAAAAAAAATTGTCATGCAATATGGATTTATATAACATTTAACTACACTAATCAACTAAAAGAGTAGGGATTTCCTCACCTGAAGTCCAAGTCGCAATTCACCCTTTCCGTTTTTTTTTTCAGCGTCGAAGGAGTTTACGCACACATCTCTCTCTTCTTTATTTTATTTAACCTAATTATGTACTACTAACTCATTCATATCTATAAGTGGTATAGAATTTTAACTAAATTAATATGTAACCCACAATTTAATTGATCATTCAAACTTGCCCATAAATTAAATAGCCCTAGTTATCAAATAGTCCAAAGTACCCTCTTAAAAATTTACGAGGCTAATCTTTTAGGAATTCAAGAAGACTAATTTTCAAAATAACCTAACGAGTCATTACAAAAATTCTAGGTAATGGTTTTGGTTACTCGAGGGGAAGGTGTTAGGCATCCCTCAGAGCCTATTCAAAAATAGTCCTTAAACTTAGCTTAGGAAAATAATTTATTGATAAATTATTCATTTGTTATTTCTTGAATTTAGTGATGAGAAAATTTCATCAGGAACAAAAATACAAGGTATGTCATATACATGTCTATAACATTAGTAAAAAAAAAAATTTTTTTTTATGACATATTTAGTACACAACAAGATCAACGACTAGGTAAGCAAGTAATAAGCAAATAAACTGGAGATGTAGAAAATTCACATATTGAAAATATAGAGGTATGTTTAAAATTATAAGGAATAAGTGAGCACATAAAAACTTTTCGTAAGCAATATATTAGAATGTTGAGTATGACAACTCATTATTTTATTTAAAAAAGAATAATGGATGAGATGCAAAATATAATAATATATGCAATTTGAGTAAAATTAACTAAGAGTAAATTTTTAATAAGATAAACGAATGAATAAAATAATATAACATAAAGTAAAATAATATAAAGAGTGCCAAAATTTATGTAAAATTTGTGATAAAATATGCCATCAAAATATATGAGAGTACGTTATTTTATTTATGTGGGTCAAAATATATGCAATAACGTATATGTCAACATATAATGATTTGTAGTTTTATTTTATAAGAAGGGTGAATAACATTTGTGAAGAGAAGAAAATAGAAAAGAGAATAATATAATTCATATAACAAGATGATATATCAAGTACATAGAAAACTTAAATCATACGCTTTTATGTGCACGCATAAAAAATAAATTTTCTAAAATTAAATATGTTATCACACCGTGAAATAAATAATCAAATAAATATACTTGAAATGTATGAAGATCTTATGAAGATATATGTTTAAAGTCATGTAGGGTGAACAAGCTTATGTAAATTAATCAGAACTCATATATATTTCAAATATGAAAATTTATCGCTTTATTTATATGCATAAAATAAAATAACATAATAATATCAGTAATAATAAGAGATGAAATGTAAATATAGCAATATAGGATAAGGAGTGAAGATAATTCAAATATGAAGATTTATCGCCTTATTTATATACATAACATAAAATAACATAATAATATCAATAATAATAGGAGATGGAATGTAAATATAGCATTATAGGATAGGGAGTGAAGATAATTTGAGTAGAAGTTCAAATATAATTTCAAGGAAAGAAAGGGAAATAAAGAACGTTAAAATATTACGTAAATGTATTGTCTAATATGCATTTATTATGAAGTAAGATATATTTACGAATGTTGTTCAAAATATACGCGGTTTCACTATTTTATTTAAGGTGATAAAATAACAATAACTATACGTTGTAAATTGATAAGATGAAAAATTTGTGTTTCAATTATAAGCAACTAACATTCAAAAAGATAATAATATGGCTTGTGTAAAATAATATACAGAGTGTAGAGAAAAATAAAAATATAGATACCTCATATATGACGTATACATTTACATACCTTGTATATTTTGAACCTGTTAAGAAAAATCTAAAGTTTTGAAACATAATAAAAAATACTTGAGTCATATTTGATTTAAAATGATATGATAATGTCTTATAAAGAAATTAACCAAACAAGACTAAGATAGACCAAATATATATTATGTCTTTTAAAATTAACTAAAGGAGTTTAAATTGACTCAAATGGTAACATTATATTGTATTTTGAGAAAATTAATTTTAAAACCTCAAGTAGCCTAATTATGGGATTCATTCTATGATTAATTTGATCTATTATGAGGTCAATATTCATTACGATAAATAATCCATTCCTAAAGATGTTTATCTAGGCCTTTGATTAATTTGAAAACTTAATTTGAGGAAACAAAAATTCCAAGGACTTTGGCCTATTTTAGAAGGACATTTTAAAAAAAAAATTTCACGACTATAAACATCAACACTAGATTCGTTAGCAAATAATACTAATCACAAAATAATCTTCAAACTAAAAGAAAGTTAGCTAAGGTTTCAACATTCATATAAAAGAATATTAATCGATTAGTATCAAAAGAAATGTAATCAAATGGTGATGGGGAAGGCCAAGAAACGCCGACTCCTAATTTATGAGACTCCGAGCGCGGTGATGATCCTAATAGTTGTTGGCCCATATTTGGCCAAAACGAGTTTCAAAGTGAGAACTCCAGCTCTCCGGATGTACATGGAACATAAAAAAAAAAAGAGAAGGGTATCAATAATGTAACAATGTGAGAATGCATACTAGCCTAAATAAAATGGCAAATAGTGACAATACGCATATTATTGTATATGTATAATGGGTTGCTCGCATCATTACTTTGGCAACTAGGGATTATTTTTATCTAGGCTATGGCAAAAGGAGCTGAAAACATTTGAGAAGTGCAAACTACTCAAGCATTTACTGGAAATGTTGAAATTAAAATGACACTTGTCAAATCTCATCCAACCATATCCAGTCAAATCTAGTTAAAACATCAAACAAGGTTGCAAAACTTACAAATAAAGGAATAAATACACAAACGGAAATGTGCACATATCTTCTGCAATTTTTGGGCAGATACAGAAGGAAGAGTAATAAGACACATATCTAATGACTTGGGTAGAACAAAATCAACTTAATCAAAGAAGAAAGAAAGGAGAAAACTTAGAAGTTAGCTATTAGTTCAATTAACTATCATGAACCTGCCATCTACCATAAGTCCTATAGAGATGTAGAACGTTAACATTCATATTGGAATCAATTAAGAACAAATAATTATGGCTCTAACAATGGGAATGCTCAAGAAAAAAAATCTATGTTTATATTAACAAAATTAGGACTGGAGCTTAGGCAACATATAATGTTCATATTTAGACCAAAATTACATAACAAAAGATAATAGAACTTCCCAAATAAATTTCAAGTCTTACGTCAGCAGGTAAGATCCTTTGAGGAATATATACATGAACAAACTAAGAATTGAAGACGCAATTAAAGCTTTTGGTTCAAGACAGACAGAAGCCTCCTTTGTAGCAAATGGGGACATGACCAAATCTTCATTAGAAGTAGAAAAACAAAATCGCAGAAACACAAAAAAAAGGGAAGAACTGCAAACTCCTAATTATCCATATGACTAATGCAACAATCAATTATAAAAATGATGCCAAAGAGGGAACCCAACAAAGCAGTAGCCTGAAACAATTATATATAACCAAGCAAGCACCCAACTTAAATCACAAAGATTACATATAGATGACTTAATAATTATGCATGAAATTTTGTGATACTAAAATTTAAACTTTAAACAGGTCTGGACTTGGGATCTGGAAAACACATGATATGTATTCTACCGGTTATGCGAAACGATTTGGTTTAAACTAGATGTGAATACGAAAACAGATGCGAGAAGCAAGAAATAGTCCTAAATAGAGATAGGCTAAGCCAAAACAAGATGAAGATAGACCAAGACAGGGAAGCAAACAGATGACTATGAACTAAAAGTAAAGTTAAGACAGACAAATCAATTTAAATATGGACTATACATATACTATGCAGACTACCGCATTGAGATGATAAAAGTCTTGTTAGTAAAATAGAAAAAGTTTTCATCCCATTAGGTAGATTCGAACAACCTGATTTAACATTGAGACGATTAGTCATGAATCATGAAAGAACCATGAAATCAGGAGAGCAAAAGCTGTAAGAAGCCATGGTCAAAACAGGGCGAATCGATGAGTAAATCCAACTTAGCTTATTTAAACTAACACGAGAATGAACCAGAGATAAGTTGGGATTTACGAAATGAATTAGAGGATACATGCAAATCACATCATGATAAAACGCCACATTATGAATCACATGAATTGGGTGTAGAGTTTAGATACGTCTTTAAACTTAAAATATCACATTAGAATCCAACAGCTGCTAAACTTCACAATCAAAATTGGTTCACTATTTATCAGATATCGAAAACAGACCCAACCCATAAAGCAAGATCCATAAAGAAATGGAAGCTAAACGAGGAGGCTAAGATTTTACCAGAGCAGCAAACAAGGACTTCAACTCAAAGATTTTCGCTTTCCTTTCACCCAAATCTAACGAAACACAGAGAAAATAAAGAGAACGTATTCTAGATTTTTCACCTCCCCAAACATAAACACAGGGCCTCCTTTTATAGCCGATTCAAGTTTGCAACGGACTCTTCCAAGGATTCAAAATTTGAATTCCTAGGAGGCTATCCCAAAGCAAGTGGAAGGACAAATAGGTTGTGAAGTGATATTTTCAGATTGATTTGAGAGAAGAGGGGATAGGGTGGTGATAGAGATGGAGCGTCAGGCGGCGATGGCAGTGGTGTCAGGCGGTGATGGCAGTGGTGTCAGGCGGCGCTGGTGATCGGATGTCTAGGAAAGGGGGAGGAAACGCAGGCATAAGGGGGGGGGGGAAGAGGAACGTTCCTGAGGAAGAAGAAAAGAGGCGGAAGAGTTGAGATAAAATTAGGGTGATTTAAGAAATAGCCAAAGTGTTGCAATTTTAGCCAATTTGAGTGATTTATTACAAATCTGACCAATTTGACTTGGAATGTAGTTGATTTTGGGATCAATTGGCTAGATTTGAACAAACTCAATTATTTAAGCTTCTTCGATTCAAACAAGATAAAAATTACAAACCATAAGTTAATTATTTAAATTAGGACTAATTTAAGCTAAAAATTATTTTTCGAGGTCGTTTATGAATATTTACAAAGAGGATTAAAAAATATACAAATTATATGTAAATATATACGTACATAGGTATTTTAGACAATTAAAAAACTATTTGAAAAAAACTTAAGATATTGCGAATTTTCAAAGATGATCGCCTCAAAGTTGTTAGAAGTTGAAGAAGCTCTATAATTGATAATTATCGGGGAGGGTTGAGGTTAAGATTGAAGAAACATAATCCATACGTTTGCATACGTGGCGCAAACGGAGTGGCCAATATGAAGGGATTTGGGATTGTCACGTTTTGCTGAAATTAACCTATTTAAATTATGAACAATATATTTGTTAATAGCCATAATCAAATAAATTAAAAACGATTATTTTGCAAGACTAAATATTTTGATAAAATTTGGTCGTTCTTTAATATAAAATTAGCATGGGTTGACAATAAAATTAATTAATCAGGCTCCTTTTTCGGAAAACGTATGAAAAATACTTATTTCAATAAAAATTATCGTTTAATCAAAAATCGACTCGATACTTTAAAATGATAGCCATCTGCCATAAATTTCTCAAAAATGATGAAAACAAATAGTAACATTCATATTTTGATTAGCTTTTATTAGAAATAATATCTGTAAAATAATTGGTCGAACCATAAAAATGAGAAGTTTATCAATAAAAAAAATCAACAATAACAACAACAAAATAATAATAATAGCATTCTTGGTAGTAAAATATTCCATACCTTATAAAAGTTTTATCATTCCTTAAAAAGAAAATCCTTTTCCTTTCTCTTTATCTTTTGTTCAAGTTTAACTAATTGAACATGGAGAGTCAAAATTAGAAATTTAAAATTATTAAAGAGCCAAAATCGGGAGAAAAAAATGAAAAGTACAAAATAAAAAATAAAAATAAAAATCGATTACTTTGTAGGATTAAGTTATTTGACAAGAATTAAATAAAATTAGTATGGATTAATAATGAAATTAGATTAGTCAAACTTCTTCATTTGAATAACACAAGAAGATATTTACTCGTAAAAATGAGGAATCATGTTTGATAAAAAATAGAAATAAAATAAAAAATGATTTAGTACTTAAAGTGATATTTGTATGAGATAAAATTCTCAAGGATGCTAAAGAAAGTAGTAAATAATATATTTAAAAATATATATATGTATCTAATCTTTGTAAGAAATAATATCCATAAAAAAAATATTTGTAGAACAAAAAGTGAGAAAATTTTATCAAAATACTAGCAACGACAATAATAGTAATAATAATAATAATAACAAAATTTTAAAATAATAACAATAGTAGTAGCAGTAGTGAAAAAAATATTTTGTAAAAGTTTTTTATTATCTTTTCTTTTCTCTTTTAAAAAAACTTTTTTTTTAAAGAAATTAGACTAATTAAATATGGCGAGCCAAAATTGGGCGTCAACAGCTTGCCCCTTTCTTTGTCCATGGAAGAGAGTAATATGAAGGCGTGGACAAAGAAATATTGACACAAGCCAATTTTGGCCGATCAAACAATCTTTTTAGCAATCACCTGACATTTTACGGAGCTATGGCCGAAGTCCTGGTTTTTGAGTTTCCCACGAATCTCAAATTTCTTGGAAACCAGGCCATAGGTAGTTCGAGAGGGTAAAATCATAATAAATTTGATCGAATTCAAAATTTGCCCCAGTGTCGAATTATGGCGACACTTAGTCTTCTTGGGTGATGGAGTATGAAGAGCTCAGTATGAATAAAATGAAAATAGCCACACTCAAGCTAAGGTAACTTGCGTATACCGAGACTTAGGAATTAGGTCGGGCGCAGCTCTAATGACTAACTGGGAAAGAGAAATGCTCTGTAGCAATTTCTACAATAAAACTTTGATGGAGAGGGAAAACAAATTGCCCCAGTATCGAGTTATGGTGATACCGAGCTACGAAAGTTAAACAAAGAGTCGAACCTGATCAAGTCTGATTGAGTTTTGAAAGTGAATCCTTGACGTAGCTAGGGATGCTTGACATTCCACTAGCTTTCCCTAGTTTGCTGCTAAGATAGAGTTCCACGTTGCGATGTGTTTCCCTGCAAAACAGGTAAAAAGGTGAAAAGTACCTATTGTGGTTTGAAATTACAAACGAAATTAATAATATAGAGAATAAAGTGTAGATATTCAAACGATCGTTGATGTCTTTGTCTTGTGTCGTGAATGCGATGTAGGTGAAGTAGCTTGTAATATAAAGCCTCCGATTGGCGAAGCTATTGTAGCGTAACGCCTTTATCTAGCATGTCAAAGCTTGTAATATAAAGCCTCCGACAGGCAAGGCGATTGTAATGTAACGCCTGTATCTGGCGATGCAAAGCATGTAATGTAAAGCCTCCGACAAGCGGGGCGATTGTGATGTAACGCCTGTATCTGGCGATGCAAAGCTTGTAATATAAAGCCTCCAATTGGCGAGGCGGTTATAATATAACACTTGTATCTGCGATATGAAGTATGTAAATATTAAATTTAACTGTAGGTGTATGACGAGGTTGCTAGCGTGCATGCTGCTGATCGATAGAGCTTTGATGGTGTTGCTATATTGTGGTCCTTGACCGGTAGAGTGTCGCTTCTTTTGCTTATATACATGCTCCGATTGGCGGAATCTTGACGATGTTGGATATGTGTAGCCTCCAAATTGTGGAGTATGAACGACGCTTGCTATGTACAATCCTCGATTGGCAGAGATTGGACGGTGCTTACTATATATATATATATCCTCCAATTGGTGTAGTCTGAATGGCGTATGAGATGTGTAGGCTTCGATCGGTATTGAAAATGTTTGCTATATACATCCTCCAGTTGGTGGAGTTTGGACTGTGTTTGCTATATACAACCTCCGATTGGCGGTGTTTGGATGACGTTTGCTATATACAACCTCCGATTGGCGGTGTTTGGACGACGTTTGCTATATACAACCTCCAAGCGATGGAGTTTGACGCAGTTAGTTGTAATTCTCTGATTAGCAGAATTATTTTGACGTAATTAGGTGGCGGTCTCCCTTCGGTGGAGCTTATTCGACGCAGTTAGACGGTGGTCACCAACTGGTGGAGTTATTCTTGAGACAAAACAAACTATCCTATTTGTCCTACAGGGCCCCTTTGTATTTTGATCTGGATTTTGAGTGTACCTAAAAAGATTTAAAATGGAACCGTGTTAGATAGAAAATACGTAGCATATCGAGAAAGCAAATAGGGAGAAAAATATTTTAGTTTGTGTTTGGAATAAGCCGAATGGAGTCTCCGGTCGTGCCCCAAGACTTGATGTCAGCTTCCTTGATTTCCTGTGTTCCTGCGCTCAAAGAAAATTTTAGTTTGGGAGAGGGATGTTGACTTGTGTCGACTCGCGGACTTTGGCTTCTTCATCGAAAACCTTCAATATTTCTCCAAAACGCCCTCGATCCCATGACCTAGAGACTCGGCAGGTGGATAGTAAAGGAACATTTGAAGAAAAGAAAAAGAAAAATAAAAAATAAAACAAATAAATAAATAAATAAAATACTAGTATGTTACTTTATAAGGGAGTATATTACTTATATATAGATACATAAGTATATGTGTATATATAGTAATCTTCAATTATCCTAAGGTTATGACACGTTTCGAGGTCCACCGAGCTTCTCTATATCCAAATGTAGCTCTTTTCATGCTCTTATCTCCTGATGACGCTTCTCTGACTCTTTTGGCGGATTTGTTGCCTTCCAATGATGCATAATTAAAGGAGGGTTTCCGATGGGTACGACCCAACCTTAAAGGTGGCCTACATGTCCTCAATTGAGAATCAAGTCTATATATAGTTCAGGGATAACAGAATGAAATTATGCAATGCAACGACCGAGCCTGACTCAGGCTGCCTACGTATCCAAGCGGAATCAGGTCAAAACATAGTTCAGGTACAAAGGGAAACAAAAATAACATGTAATGCAATGACCGGGCCTGACTCAGGCTGCCTATGTATCCAAGTGGAATCAGGTCAAAACGTAGTTCAAGTACAACAGAAAAGTAAAATATTAAGAGACCGAATCTGACAAGGACTGCCTACGTATCCCACCAAGGGAAGTCAGTTCAGCGTAGTTTTAAATACATAGAAATAATGCTTTTGGGTTTTCTGAGGAGACCGGACCCGATGTGGGTTGCCTACGTACCCCACCCTGGGAAGTCAGGTCGAGACGTAGTTCTGTTACACAAAAAATGCAAAATAAACTAGCCTTGGTATCTTCAGATGTAGTACTTCTTGATGGCATCTGAATTGATTGGCTTGGTGCTCACTGTGCTGTCCATTTCTGCTAAGATCAGTGCTCCTCCAGAGAGTACTCTATGAACCATATAGGGACCTTGCCAGTTCGGTGCAAATTTTCCTTTGGCTTCTCCTTGGTGGGGAAATATCTTCTTCAATACTAACTCTCCTGGTTTGAACTGTCGAGGCCTAACCCTTTTGTTGAATGCCTTAGCCATTCTGTATTGGTATAGCTGACCGTGACAGACTGCATCCATCCTTTTCTCATCAATGAGCATCAACTTTTCGATCCTACTGCGAATCCATTCTGCATCATCCAAACCAACTTCTTGGATAATCCTCAAAGATGGCATCTCCACCTCAGCAGGTATTACTGCTTCCGAACCATAAACCATCATATAAGGAGTTGCCCCCGTGGATGTTCTAATCGTAGTGCGATAACCGAGCAAAGCATATGGTAGTTTCTCATGCCATTGCTTGTGACTATCTATCATCTTCCTCAAAATCTTCTTGATATTCTTGTTTGCAGCCTCAACTGCTCCATTCATCTGTGGCCGATAGGTTGTGGAGTTTCGATGAGCGATCTTGAACCTTTCAAAAATCTCTTGCATAAGATCACTATTAAGATTCACTGCGTTGTCTGTAATGATTGATTCTGGAATCCCGAATCGACAAACTATATTGCTGCGAACAAAATCTGCCACTACCTTCTTAGTCACCGCCTTATATGTCGAAGCTTCAACCCATTTTGTGAAATAATCGATAGCTACTAGGATGAAACGATGTCCATTTGATGCGGCGGGCTCTATGGGTCCAATCACATCCATGCCCCAAGCGGCAAATGGACAAGGAGAACCCATCACATTGAGCTCGTTCGGTGGGACCCGGATAAAATCTCCATGCACTTAGCATTGGTGACACTTCTGCACATATCGAATGCTATCTCTCTCCATCGTCATCCAAAAATATCCGACTCTTAAAATCTTCTTCGCTAGAGTGAACCCATTCATGTGAGGCCCACATGTTCCTGCATGTATTTCTTCTAAAAGTCTTGTCGCTTCCATCGACACATCTTAGCAATCCTAAATCTGGAGTCCTCCTATATAGGATTTCCTCGTTAAGAAAGAAATGATTGGCCATTCTTCTCAAAGTCCATTTTTGCTTGCTTGTGGCGTTTTCAGGGTACTCTTGTGCTTCTATTAATCTCTTGATGTCATAGTACCATGGTCTTCCATCCAATTCCTCATCTACATGAAAACAATATGCATGTTGTTCGTGTATCTCCACCCCAATAGGATCGATGTAATTCTTATTCGGGTGCTGAATCATTGAGGAAAATGTTGCTAAAGCATCGGCAAACATATTTTGAGTTCGAGGGACATGCTTGAATTCAATCTTCGTGAATCTCCGACTCAACTCCTTTATGTAATGCAAGTAAGGAAGGATCTTAACATCCTTAGTGGCCCATTCTCCTTGGACTTGATGAATCAACAAACTGGAATCCCCTATCACCAAGAGCTCTTTGATGTTCATGTCTATAGCCATCCTGAGTCCCAAAATACAAGCTTCATACTCCGCCATGTTATTTGTACAATCAAATCTGATCTTAGCTGAAATTGGTAATATTGGTCAGTCTCTGAAATTAAGACTGCTCCTATTCTGACTCCTTTGGAATTTGATGCTCCATCAAAGAACATCCTCCACCCATCGAATGGTTCTGATATGTCTTTTCCTACGAACGACACCTCTTCATCTGGGAAGTAGGTTTTGAGCGGCTCGTAATCTTGATCCACTGGATTTTCTGCAAGGTGGTCAGCCAAGGCTTGTCCTTTGATGGCTTTCTGTGTCACATACACAATATCAAACTCACTCAACAAAATTTGCCATTTCGCCAATGTACCTGTAGGCATCGGCTTCTGAAAGATATACTTGAGTGGATCCATTCTTGAGATCAAGTATGTGGTGTATGCGGATAGGTAGTGCCTAAATTTTTGCGCGATCCAAGTCAAAGCACAACAGGTTCGTTCCAACAGGGTGTATCTTGCCTCATATGGGGTGAACTTCTTGCTTAAGTAGTAAATGGCTTGTTCTTTCCTACCCGTCTCATCGTGTTGCCCCAACACGCATCCAAATGCACCATCCATGACAGATAGGTATAATAGAAAAGGCCTCCCGGGCTCAAGTAGGACCAATACCGGCGGGTTGGACAAATATTCCTTGATTTTCTCGAAAGCCTTTTGACATTCCTCTGTCCATTTTATGGCTGCATCTTTCTTCAGCAACTTGAATATGGGTTCGCATATTATCGTAGACTGAGCGATGAACCGGCTAATGTAGTTGAGCCTCCCCAAGAAACTCATCACGTCCTTCTTGGTCTTAGGAGGAGGTAGTTCGCGGATTGCTTTAACCTTTGACGGATCCAACTCTATGCCCTTTCGACTGACAATGAATCCTAGTAATCTCCCTGCGGGTACTCCAAACGCACACTTTGCTGGATTCTATTTTAAGTCATACCTTCGCAATCTTTGAAAGAACTTTCGTAAATAGCCCAAGTGGTCTAGGATCTTCTTGGACTTGATAATGACATCATCCACATATACTTCAATTTCCTTATGGATCATATCGTGGAAAAGAGTGGTCATCGCCCTCATGTAGGTTGCTCCAGCATTTTTGAGACCAAATGGCATCACCCTATAGCAATACACGCCCCATGGCGTGACAAATGCCGTTTTCTCTGCATCATCTTCATCCATCAAGATTTGGTGATATCCCGCAAAACAATCCACAAATGACTGCAACTCATGCTTTGCACAATTATCAATGAGTATGTGAATATTTGGAAGAGGAAAATCATCCTTAGGACTGGCTCGATTGAGATCTCAATAGTCCACACATATCCTAATTTTCCCATCCTTTTTTGGCACTGGCACGATGTTGGCCAACCACGTGGGGTAATTCGTAACCCTCACAACATTGGCTTCGATTCGCTTAGTTACTTCCTCTTTAATCCTCAAACTCAAATCGGGCTTGAATTTTCTTGTCTTTTGCTTGACGGGTGGACAAGTGGGATCAATTGGCAACTTGTGTGTGACAATGTCAGTGCTTAATCCTGGCATATCATCGTAAGACCAAGCAAATACATCAACATATTGCTTAAGCAAATCTATCAATTATTGCTTCCTTTCGCTCTCTAAATGTATGCTGACCCGTGTTTCCTTTGTGACTTCTTCGTCTCCTAAGTTGACAACCTCTGTCTCTTCCATGTTGGGCCTCTCCTGACTTTCAAACTGCTCGATCTCATGTGGAAAATTTTCTGGCAACATGCTTTCATCATATTCTTCGTGATCCAACTCGTTGATTCTGCTTTGCTCGATGAATTCGTGACATGTCATAACCGTTGAACTAGGATTTTTATTAATACTAGTGCTGAAAAATATAAACGGTAAGTAAAAATAAATAAATAAAGAAAGAGAGAAATAAATAGATACTTTTTAAAATATTGAGATGTTTTAGGAAAATAAGACTTTCATTCAAAAGCATTCTAACTTTTCAAAAGAGGCAAGCCACAAAAGGGTCAAGCATGATTCAAGCCTCGATTATGATCATGCAAATTTTAAAAACTACTACTTTCCACACTACCAGGATTCTTGTCGAAAGAGAGATGGGCTGACGGTCTAGTTCTGCAATGCTTCTCCAGGCTCGGCATCACGGATGGTCAATTTGATGAGATTTATCTCTTTCTCTTCGCCGATCATAGCTACAAAAAAATTTCCTATTCCTTCCATGATGTCATCTTCAACTGCTGGACCTAGGGTTGGAGCTTGTTCTGGTACAAATATCATCTTGCTCAACCTCCCGCCGCAGACTCTTCCCGATATAGGCTGATATCCAAGCACAGTGGTACCTTTCTGATGTTTCAGCTGGATTGGTTCAACTATGCCATTACGCTTGAGTCCAAGTCCTGTCCTAGGCTGATATCCATACTTCAACATCTCTGAAGCAACCATCTTTGCCACGCTTGACAATTTTACTTCATCCAATTCTACTTTCTCATCAACTTTCGCAGCTTGCATAATTTCCAAAGTATGAAAAGTGGCTCCATCTAACTCGCCAGTGATCGGAATAGAATCAATAGAACAGGTGGGATGACTACGCTCCCCATGGATGGTAACCTCCACGTGACCCCACTCAAACTTTACACACTGATGAAGGGTTGAAGGCACGGATCTTGCCATGTGGATCCATGGTCTTCCCAGCAAAAGGTTGTAGTTAGACGACACATCCATCACTTGAAATAGAATATGGAATTTAGCTGGCCCCACCTGCAATGTAAGATATGCTTCTCCAATGACACTTCTTTGTGCACCATCGAAAGCTCTAACTTTCACACGACTCTCTTTTATCTCTCCCATGTTCACACCCAACTCCCTTAGCGTTGTGACAAGGCAAATGTTGCATCCAGAACCACCATCAATCAGAACTCGAGTCACAATATTGTCACAACATTTGACCGCGATGTGAAGCGCTTCGTTGTGTCCAACCCCTTCTGCCGGTAGCTCATCATCATGAAAAAAAATCTTGTTAGCTTCCACAACTCGTCCGATGGTCGCAGCTAGAGTTTCACTTGCAGTCTCTTTTGGGATACAAATCCCACTTAATACCTCCATTAAAGCATTCCTATGGGTTTCAGAACTCATAAGCAACGACAAAATAGATATGTGGGCTGGTGTTTTCTTTATCTGTTCTTCAACTGAATAGTCCTTAGGTTGCATCTTCTTCTAGAATTCAGCAGCTTCGGCATCGGTGATATTTCTCTTCAAATTATGTTCCTTCCCAATAATTCCTCGATTAAGATCTCCTGGAGCATAACATCTCCCAGACCTAGTCATTCCTTGAGCCACAGCGGTATCGACCATCTTACCCATAACTTTCGCTTGGTAATCCCATGGGACTGCTTTGGTGTCATACTCAGGCTTCTCGGTGATCAAAGTGGTTACCACAACTCTTGGCAAGTAGGTTTGGACAGTCAAAGGTTCCCTTAACTGAACTGTGATAACAGGCTGCACCGGCACAGTAGCAACTCCTTCGATGTCCTAACCAGGCAAGATAGTATCTTCCAAACCATATTCCCCTTCTAGTGTGACCATGTTGACTTTTTGATTCTCGTGATTCGGCAAATGGTTATTGTTCACATTCAGAGGTGCTGGAGTGCATTTTATAATACCCCTCTTGATCAAAGACTCTATCAGATTCTTCAACTAGTAACAGTCCTCCGTGTCGTGCCCTTGGATCCCTGAATGGTAAGCGCATCGCTTGTTCCCATCAAAGTTGCGAGGAATGGGATCAGGGAGTTTTCCTTTAACTGGCTGCAACACCCCCTCTGCCCTTAGTCTTTTAAATAACTGGGCATAAGGTTCGGCAATGGGCGTGTAGGTGCGAGTGTTTCTGGCTTCGAGATTTGGACGCGGTCTTGGCGCATACGCTGGCCTATTTTGATGGATTGGTGCTTGGACAGGGATATATGGTCTTGGTGGATTTTGGTGTGCCTGTGCTCGGGGTGGATTGTAGTGGGGTTGGGTATTATATACTGGTATGGGATGTATGGAGCATGTGCAACAATTTGAGGATTGTTGGGGTATCTGTGAGATGAACCTCCATGGTGGTAGGTGATAGTCGAGACATCCTCCTTTTTCTTCTTGACGCCACTGATGGATCCCAATTGTATGGCCTTACTTGCAGCTTGCAATGCAGCCATGGACTGAATTTTCCCAGATTTGACACCTTCATCTATAAAGTCTCCCATCTTTACCAGTTCGGCAAACTTCTAGCCCATCATCGACATCATCTTATCAAAGTAGATGCCTTCTTGAGCTCGAATAAAGTATTTGGAGAGCTCACTCTCATCCAGTGGTGGTTGGACCCTAGCAGCCTCAGTTCTCCAACGTCTTGCATATTCTTGGAAGTCTTCAGAGGGTTTCTTCTGTAGGTTGGCTAGTGAGAACCTATCGGGAGTAATTTCAGTGTTGAATTTGAAACGAGTCATAAAATCCTCTTCCATTTCTAGCCAATCATGCCATTTGCGAGGATCCTGACGAGTATACCAAGTCAAGGCTTCTCCAGACAAACTTTGAATGAATAACTTCATCCTTAGCTTCTCATTTCTCTCCACACCGACTAACTTATCACAATATGCCCTTAAATGCGCATTAGGGTCACCTTTCCCATCAAATAGTTCAAACTTTGGCGGCATGTACCCTGCTGGCATATCAATGTCAGGGTGAATGCACAAGTCATCATAATCCAAGCTCTCTGCTCCCTTAGTGACTTGCAAGCTTTTTAACGCCTTCCTTAGACCATGAAGTTGGGCGTTTATCGAGTCATCTTCTCTCAAGCGTGCATCTTTCTCCATTTTTGCATATTGATCAACTTCGTACGAAACTTTAACCACGGCCGGGGTCGTGAAAGTAGGGGCTTCAACAACACATATAGGTGGCACATATGGCTCATGAGGAGCGGCAACGTGTGCCCCGAATATCTGCTGCATCGCGGGATAGGTGGACATCGTATGAGCTTGTAGTGGATGGTCAGGAGCGGTCCTGACCATTGATGAGGCAGCCAGTGGTGTTTGGCCATGAATTGGAGCATGTTGGGTATGCCTAAGTAGTTTTGGCGAGTCCGTGGAAGGCAAGTCAGTTTTTGGAAAGTAGATAGTGTTTTGAAGGTTGGGAGGGTAGTAGCCGAAAGCTTGGCCAAGTCTTGTACTTGCCGCAATTCCTCCCTTAGGGCTTCCAATTCTTGTGCCATAAGAGCCATTCTCTCGTCATTTTGAGCAGTACTTTGAGAACCTTCAGGGCTTTCCATGGGTACTATTATATTTGCAGCAGTGTCAAATTCTTCTTCGTTGGTCATCTTTCTTTTGGATCGAAGGTTGTATCGTGAGTCAGCCAGTTTGCAAGTCGACACAAATCAATGTTCTTTTGGGATTAATAATAACCAACACAAAAAGGAAGAAAAGAAAAGGAAAACTATGTTAGTTTGGGAGATGTTGTAAAGAAAAGGAAATAATGTATATAGCAAATATGTAACACATATATACGCCAAGTTGGCGACATTCAAGATATGTCCTAATATGGGGCCTCTTTTTTCTAGAGGTTAGCCTATGTTGAAATTAATTTGATGATAAATGATCCAACTAAACACATTCTGGATTCGGAACGACATAATTTCATTGATAGAAAATGTCTTGAGTCGTACAATAGAGCAGTCGGGTAGGAAACTAGATAATAAAAGCGAGAGAAGGAAAGGGCATGCAAAAGATGAGTCGCGTGACTCTTCAATGGAATACGACAAAGTACAAAAGTTCAAGCTATGGCCAAGTTGGACCATCATTATCGTCATCGTCCCAATCATAGTATGGCCCTGGGTAGTATTCTGGAGAGTTTGAACCCGTTTCTGAATCTTCTATACGATCAAACTCCATGGATGCATAATCAGAGTGGTCCTCTCTTGCTGTCGAAGAAGGTTCATCTCCTATGACTTCGTCTTCTTCTGGACCCTCCTCAGGCTCCTCTTCCGGATCTTCCTCAGGGTCTTCTTCTGGTTCTTCCTGGGGTCTTCTTCTGGGTCTTCCTGTGGATCTTCTTCTATCCTTTGGATCAAATGATCCATGGATCCTGGAACTATTTGATTATAGATGGGTGTTGTGAGTTCCATACGAGGAAGTACCTCCTTTTTAATCCAAGCGGTCTACCGATTATCCACAAAGCCCCTGAATCCCTCTGCACTGGGTTGGACCATGTGACTTACAGTGGTGCGCCATGCGTAGTATTCTGGTGTGCACCATTTCTCATTTCCATATTAGTCGTGATCATGTAATCCCATTCTAGCTGCAAATTCCTTATCCGTATAGCAGGGACTGACACAAGATCATCCTCGTGTAGTACCATGCATGACCACAGTGGCACGTCTTGGATAATTCCGAACTGTCGCATGACCCGGAGAGGTGCATATGGTTGGATACCTCTTAACCCGACTAGCTCAATGAAGTATAAGTGTCGAGTTCTGACGAATGCTAACCCAGATACCAAATGGAACTTCCACTGAATGGAATCCCCATTGAGATTTGTCAAAAATGTGCGCCACTCTTCTTCTCCGATTGGTATCGGAGACGATCTTCGTGACTCTGGATCATATTGCGAGCGTCTATTGTATAGTCCATTTGTGGGGGTCGACGGTAGAAATGCTCAATCGCCCAAACTTATAGCAATAAGTTACATCCCCCGAAGAAGTCATGCCCTCTCGTGCATACAGATAGTGATCGAAACACCTCAGCGAGTACCATGTGCACCAAGGAGCAGCCCCGTGGCGCAGCAAATAGGTCCACAACTACGGGGAGGATGTTGATGTCGATGAAATGGAGTCTCATTGGGAAAACTATCGCACCCAAAAAGGCCAATACAAAGATTTTTGGCCGCGTGCTTATCCACTGCCTGCGAGTGCAAGAAAATTCCTCACGATATTCATCGAAACTCTCAAGTCGGCCAAATCTCCTGAAGAGATAATCTAGTTTAACTTTTCCTCCTTCTACGTTCCTCAGTGATGGGAAGGTGTGCAACCCCAGGAGTCTTAAAAATTCCCTTGCACTTATGGTTGACGGGCATATTGGTAACCTCCCGCTGATAGGCAGCTCTGTGAATGTGCTAAACTCCTCCAACGTGGGGGTGATTTCAAAATCCAAAAACTTGAAAGTCACTGTGCTAGGGTCCCAAAATTCCATCAACAGGGTGAGGAGCATTTTATTTGCCTGAACCTTCATCAGCGATAGCAACTTTCCTAGATGTCTCCTGATTTCGGCTCCATGTGCTCTATAGATGTTCTGCCATCAGTTCTGTAGGATATGCGGTGCGGAGGTGACCATCTTAATGTTTGGGAGGTTCCGATTGATGTTCATCTAAACAAGAAAAGGTATGATGAGTATGTCTATTCCAAATCCATCATGTGTTTTATTTTGGATCATTCATATCGACCTTCACAAAAATATGTCGTCAGGTGTATGACCTTTGACAAAAGGGAGGCTTCCTAATTGCGAAGACGACGCCTTGAACCGTCTCGCCTAAGGTGTATGCAACATGACCTATTTTCTATAGTAAGAGTTTTCCCTAAGCGCTTAAGAGGACTGAAGGTTTGCAAGAAGGCACACTAAACTTATTGCACCAACTCTGAAGCTAAGGAATCCAAATGAAGGTTTGGGGGAGTGTGAAACACTCCCCGCGTGAATCAGTGTGTGTAAGTGTACGGCCAAGGACTCGATAGAAAGTGTGGGTGACAATGTAGGAAAGCAGTAACAAATAATGTTCTCAAACAAATAAGGAACGCAAGGTTGGATTTGACTTGCGACCTTTCAATCAAAGCAATATATAGACAAATAATCACAAACATCATTCCTAAACTCGGTGTAATAAGGTTAAAACCTAAAGTCCCCAGCAGAGTCGCCACTCTGTCGCACCCATTTTCGAACCGATCGAAATAGGTCGCAACATCATGTGATCGTACTCTTTTGGTTTTTGGAAAAGATGTTTTAGAGTCGCCACCTAATTTTAAGGAAAATATTAGGAAACCAACTTAAGAAAATATAAATGTAGACTCTGTTTTGATTTGCGAAACCAGTAAAATTCTAGGTAAGGGTTTTGGTTACTCGAGGGGAAGGTGTTAGGCATCCCTCAGAGCCTATTCAAAAATAGTCCTTAAACTTAGCTTAGGAAAATAATTTATTGATAAATTATTCATTTGTTATTTCTTGAATTTAGTGATGAGAAAATTTCATCAGAAACAAAAATACAAGGTATGTCATATATATGTCTATAACATTAGTTAAAAAATTTTTTTATGACATATTTAGTACACAATAAGATTAACGACTAGGTAAGCAAGTAATAAGCAAATAAACTGGAGATGTAGAAAATTCACATATTGAAAATATAGAGGTATGTTTAAAATTATAAGGAATAAGTGAGCACATAAAAACATTTCGTAAGCAATATATTAGAATGTTGAGTATGACAACTGATTATTTTATTTAAAAAAGAATAATGGATGAGATGCAAAATATAATATATGCAATTTGAGTAAAATTAACTAAGAGTAAATTTTTAATAAGATAAACGAATGAATAAAATAATATAACATAAAGTAAAATAATATAAAGAGTGCCAAAATTTATGTAAAACTTGTGATAAAATATGCCACCAAAATATATGAGAGTACGTTATTTTATTTATGTGGGTCAAAATATATGCAATAACGTATATGTCAACATATAATGATTTGTATTTTTATTTTATAAGAAGGGTGAATAACATTCGTGAAGAGAAGAAAATAGAAAAGAGAATAATATAATTCATATAACAAGATGATATATCAAGTACATAGAAAACTTAAGTCATACGCTTTTATGTGCACGCATAAAAAATAAATTTTCTAAAATTAAATATGTTATCACACCGTGAAATAAATAATCAAATAAATATACTTGAAATGTATGAAGATCTTATGAAGATATATGTTTAAAGTCATGTAGGGTAAACAGGCTTATGTAAATTAATCAGAACTCATATATATTTCAAATATGAAAATTTATCGCTTTATTTATATGCAAAAAATAAAATAACATAATAATATCAATAATAATAAGAGATGAAATGTAAATATAGCAATATAGGATAAGGAGTGAAGATAATTCAAATATGAAAATTTATCGCCTTATTTATATACATAACATAAAATAACATAATAATATCAATAATAATAAGAGATGGAATGTAAATATAGCATTATAGGATAAGGAGTGAAGATAATTTGAGTAGAAGTTCAAATATAATTTCAAGGAAAGAAAGGGAAACAAAAAACGTTAAAATATTATGTAAACGTATTGTCTAATATGCATTTATTATGCATTTATTATGAAGTAAGATATATTTACGAACGTTGTTCAAAATATACGCGGTTTCACTATTTTATTTAAGGTGATAAAATAACAATAACTATACGTTGTAAATTGATAAAATGCAAAAATTTGTGTTTCAATTATAAGCAACTAACATTCAAAAAAATAATAATATGGCTTGTGTAAAATAATATATCGAGTGTAGAGAAAAATAAAAATATATATACCTCATATATGACGTATACGTTTACATACCTTGTATATTTTGAACCTGTTAAGAAAAATCTAATGTTTTGAAACATAATAAAAAATACTTGAGTCATATTTGATTTAAAATGATATGATAATGTCTTATAAAGAAATTAACCAAACAAGACTAAGATAGACCAAATATATATTATGTCTTTTAAAATCAACTAAAGGAGTTTAAATTGACTCAAATGGTAAGATTATATTGTATTTTGAGAAAATTAATTTTAAAACCTCAAGTAGCCTAATTATGGGATTCATTCTATGATTAATTTTATCAATTATGAAGTCAATGTTCATTACTATAAATAATCCATTCCTAAAGATGATTATCTAGGCCTTTGATTAATTTGAAAACTTAATTTGAGGAAAAAAAATTCCAAGGACTTTGGCCTATTTTAGAAGGACATTTTAAAAAAAAATTGTCACGACTATAAACATCAACACTAGATTCGTTAGCAAATAATACTAATCACAAAATAATCTTCAAACTAAAAGAAAGTTAGCTAAGGTATCAACATTCATATAAAAGAATATTAATCGATTAGTATCAAAAGAAATGTAATCAAATGGTGATGGGAAAGGCCAAGAAACGCCGACTCCTAATTTATGAGACTCCGAGTGCGGTGATGATCCTAATAGCTGTTGGCCCATATTTGGCCAAAACGAGTTTCAAAGTGAGAACTCCAGCTCTCCGGTTGTACATGGAACATAAAAAAAAGAGAAGGGTATCAATAATGTAACAATGTGAGAATGCATACTAGCCTAAATAAAATGGCAAATAGTGACAACACGCATATCATTTTATATGTATAATGGGTTGCTCGCTGTTAGGATATACTATTAACCATGCGTTTAGATATATTATTATTTATTGAACAATTGTTTATTTATTTATTCAATTCAATAAAGTGTTACTTTAAATAGATCAATTTGTCATATATGTGTCCTCAACTTATATAGTAGATGATTTGGTGTATAGAGTTTGAGCTTATACACAGAAGATCAAATTGTCGGTTCTTATAAGTTGAAATTATAGTTCACAATCTAGATGGAAATTTGGACAAACCATCGGGTAGATTGTAGCACGAGATTATATGTAATTTATCTTGATTACGAGAATGGTATAATTCTAACTTCTCGTGTTAGTACATTTTATATGTATTGAACGAGACCAAGTAGAGATACATGTTTTGGACTGACTTATAAAAACATGTTCTCTAAACTATTAAATGTACTTATATTCTTAATCTTGATATAACGATTATGAGTTGTATATATTACTTATCATTTTGATTTACTAAAAGGTGAGATTCTGAGATGGGTCAATATGCCTCGTAAGTTGGATGATAATAATATATATTGGTGAAATAATTAGTTAGTTGATGGAATCCATGTCTCAATATAGAGATTGATGATACACCTTTTTATGAGAAGCTTATAAGTTTTCATGTGCAAACCCGGCTGGTAGATTTATAAATATGGCGCATGAAATAAGTTAAGTATTGCTCTAAAGGAAATTAATCATAAAATTAAATACGTCAGTAATTTAATTTATTGATTAGTATCGGTAGTCTTAACATGGGGAATTACATAAGTGTTAATGGGGAATTTTGAAATATAAATGGAGGTGTGCAATTACGAATTTTTAGTGGAATAATTTGTAATTTATTATGGTAAGAATAATTCAGATTAAAAAGAATTATTTCCATAATAGGAAACCTCAATAATAAATTCTG
This sequence comes from Solanum rostratum, assembly GCA_029948455.1. Taxonomy (NCBI): domain Eukaryota; kingdom Viridiplantae; phylum Streptophyta; class Magnoliopsida; order Solanales; family Solanaceae; genus Solanum; species Solanum rostratum. The sequence continues at coordinate 27,352,714 of CM057053.1, forward strand.
TGGTCCCTACAGTGCCCATATTTAACTAGAACTCAGAGTCCTAATTCTAATAAGAGAAAGTTTCTTGTATTTCAAGAAAAGGAGGAATCCTTATTCTTTTTGGATTTGGAAAAGTCCTCTATAAATAGGTTTTCTCCTAACCTAGAAAAAACGCACAAGGGAGAGAAAAAGAAAAGAATTAGGGTTCTACACAATACTTGCCCACCCAAGTATTGAGAGAGTTCGGGTGTTAATTTGGGATCACTGTAGAAGACCGTGGATCTCGAGTTTGGTTTGCTTCAAGACAACTGCACACGCTTCAAGAGGTATTTCTTGAATTAATTTTCTGTATACTTTGTGTATGATACCTATTTGTGATTGTTATCTATTATTCATGTAAGCAATAAGATCTTGGGAATGCTTCCGCTGTGTAATATTTTCCAACAATTGGCATCAAGAGCCTTGCTTACATCTTTATAGATAACCAAATAGATACGTAGTGCAATTGTATGTACGTTTTCGTGGTTGCTATTTTATAAGGAACTGAACCAAAATTTTAAATCATGGGCAACTTTTGTTCTGGTGACTACCGTTTTTTCTAAATAAAATAAATTATAGAGGGGAGATAAGAGCATTAATTGTGCCACAAGAATAGATTAAAAAAAAACAATTGTGAACTTACAGAACAAATATTTTTTTTAAAAAAGTAATAAAGATTTGTTCTATTTTCTTGTTCAAGAGTTTTAATGGCGGCTTTTCATCAATATTGCCACTGTTCCTTATATTAATATACTATAAAATAATTCATGTTGGTGGATTTTCATATTAATATTTGGTGCAAATAATTTTCGGTTTGTGTGAAATAAAAGGTGCTAAATTCTTGAACTTTTGTTTAAATGCTACAATTCAAGAAAAAGGCAAAATTATTGTAAACTGCAAATTTCATATATGCATGTAACTGCTACTATATGTATGGTTTGGCGCATGACATGAAACAAAGTCTTTATTATTATTATTATTAGAAAATTTTGTTTAAGATTATGAATAATAATAATAAATTTTTTTTCCATGGTCAAGAGAGAGGATTATTCTCATAATTATCAAAGAATTAAATAGTAATGAAGTATTAAATTTATGTGCTGGCTTAGACCTTCCTCCCTAACGGATGAATTTAATACAAGTCATTACGTATTTAATTTTTAGTTTGATAATCTGTATTAACTCTCCTAAACTGAGTAATATATGATTGGATCAATGTAACTAGGGTTTGTGATTTTTACTTCCTTCTCTATAATTACCAAAAAAAAAAATAGTAATGAAGTATTAAATTTATGTGCTGGCTTAGACCTTCCTCCCTAACGGATGAATTTAATACAAGTCATTACGTATTTAATTTTCAGTTTGATAATCTGTATTAACTCTCCTAAACTGAGTAATATATGATTGGATCAATATAACTAGGGTCTATGATTTTCAATTGACTTAAACTAATAGTAAACTCTCCAACTGAGTTAGGTCTATACAAGTTTATGGAGTGAATAATCAGTCGTTACATATGTGTATTGTATGAGTAGTTCTCCAATCCCAACGATTGACTATTCAAGATGCATGAATATATATATGTGATGAGTTTGAATTTAATTATTCAATGTTTATATGACTGCATATTGATCTATTGTAACTTTTTCAATCTCAGATTCAAAATGTCTCCTTTTAACCCCATTGCCACTATTTTGAGTCAAAATAAACTTGAGGGTCCTAATTATGTTGACTGGAGAAGAAATCTTGACATTGTGTTAACTGCTGAAGGGTACAAATTTGTACTCCATGAAGAGTGTCCATTAAAACCTGATGAACAGTCTAGTGATGAGGAAAAACTCGCCTATCAAAAATGGCAAAAGGCTGATGAGATGGCGCGGTATTACATTCTGGCTTCAATGTCAAATGTACTGCAACATCAGAATCAAGCTACAGCCTCTGCTTTTGAGATCCTGGAGAATCTCAAACAAATGTTTGGGGACCAGAATCGCGTAGCTAAGCAGAATGCCATGAGAGACCTCATGAACACTAAGATGGCTGAAAGTACTTCTGTTAGGGATCATGTTCGGAAGATGATAAGTCTTCTGAATGAACTAGAGGTCCTAGGGGCTAAAATTGATAATGAATCTCAAGTTGAGATGATATTGCAATCTCTGTCAGATAGTTTTCAACAATTTCGCCTGAACTATAATATGAGTAAGATGAGTTTGTCTTTGGCGCAATTGTTGAATGAGCTACAAGTAGCAGAGACAATTATCAGAAAACAAGTACCATCTATGGCACTACATATTGAGAAAGGTTCTACTTCTAAACTGAAAAGTGGACAGAAGAAGAAAAAAGCTCAAAAAGGTAAGGCAGTTGCACCTTCAACTGGAGGCGTGAAAAAGCCTAAGGGCAAGTGTTTTCATTGCAAGATGCCAGGTCATTGGAAGGCGCAGTGTCCAGTTCTCTTAGCCAAGAAAAACCCAGGTAACTCACTTTCACTTGTCGTTGAAACATGTTTAGCGGCTGTTTCTATCACTTCATGGTGTATAGATTCAGGAGCCACTGACCATATCTGCACTACTTTGCAGGGGTTTCAAGAAACGCACAAGCTAATTAGAGGTGAAGTTAGTGTTTTTCAAGTAGATGGCTCAACGGCTCCAGCATTAGCATTAGGAAATCTTAGCATTTCGTTTGGTACTGGTAGAGTCTTAATTTTAAAAGACATTTTATATGCACCTGCTGTTAGAAGAAATTTGATTTCAGTTTCTAAAGCTTTGAGAGATGGTTATGATGTTAATTTTTCTGACAACGGTTGTGTTTTTAGTTATAATAAACATTTTATCTCTGCGGGTTCATTAATTGGTGGTCTTTATATTATTAATGTCTCTCCAGAACTGCAACAAACTAAAGAACTGAATAATGTGAACATTTCATGTAAAAGAAAACGTTCTTCTGAATTTAATGAGACTTATTTATGGCACTTGCGTCTATGTCATATAAATCTAGATAGGATTTCAAGGTTGGTTCGGGATGGACCTTTAGGTTCATTAAAAGTGGAGGCACTACCAACATGTGAATCTTGTTTAGAAGGAAAAATGACTAAGAGACCTTTCCCCTCAAAAGGAAATAGAGCCAATAATAAATTAGAGTTAATTCATTCTGATTTGTGTGGCCCAATGAGCATACAAGCGAGAGGTGGATATGAGTATTTCGTGACTTTCATTGATGATTACTCAAAATATGGATATATTTATTTGTTGCGTCGTAAGTCTGAATGCTTTGAGAAATTCAAAGAATTTAAGGCAGAAACGGAGAAGCGACATGGAAAATATATCAAGTCACTGCGATCTGATCGTGGTGGTGAATACCTCTCCCATGAGTTCATTAGTTACTTATCAGAACAAGGAATTACATCTCAAATGTCTGCGCCAAGAACACCACAACAAAATGGTGTAGCAGAAAGAAGAAACAGAACTCTTTTAGAAATGGTTAGATCTATGATGAGTTACTCTGATTTGCCTTTTTCATTTTGGGGATATGCATTAGAAACTGCAAATTATATTCTGAACTTAGTTCCTTCTAAGTCTGTACCTATGACACCCATTGAATTGTGGACTGGGCGCAAACCTAGTTTGAAACACATTCGGATTTGGGGATGTCCAGCACATGTGCTGAAAGGGAAGACAGATAAATTGGATCCTAGAACAGAAGTATGTGTTTTTATTGGGGTACCCCATAGGAACAAAAGGTGGTCTGTTTTATAATCCTAAGGAAAAGAAAGTCATTGTAAGTACCAATGCTAAGTTTCTTGAAAGGGATTTTTTAACAAACCATGTTCCCAGAAGTAAACTAGTTTTATGGGAATTAAGCAAAGAGATAACAAATCAATCTACTGAATATAATGAAAGCCAAATTAAAACCCTAGATGTTAGACTTAACATACCATTACATTCTAGTAGTGGGAGTGATGTTAATAGGCACACAATTCCACAAGTACAGATTCCTGAATATCCATTACATTAAGGCAGTGGGAGTAGCACTGAGCAGATTGCATTAGAGGAAGAAGTTGTCAATATCTCCGCACCGCAAGGTGATGAAGATAACATAGAGACTCAAGATCCTACAAATGATGTGGTTCAACCACAAGATCATAATAATGCAACTCTCTCTGCATCTGCCCCTGCACTTGTAGTGACTAGTCGTAGTGGGAGAGTAATAAGAAAACAATTTCGGTATGCACTCTTGGGAGAGTCTTTTGACAGAATCCCTGAAGAGTTGAATACCGAACAATTGAATTACGACGAAGCATTACAAGATAAAGATGCAGAAAAATGGATCATTGCTATGAAATCAGAGATGGAGTCCATGTACTCTAATAAAGTCTGGGATCTTGTAGAACCACCTGTAGATGGAGTCAAACCCATTGGATGCAAGTGGATCTATAAGAAAAAGAGAGGAGTAGACGGAAAAGTACAAACTTGTAAAGCTAGACTTGTTGCAAAAGGGTTTACTCAGAAAGAAGGGATCGATTATGAGGAAACCTTTTCGCCAGTAGTCATGCTTAAGTCTATTAGAATTCTCTTATCCATTGCTGCTCATTATGATTATGAGATTTGGCAGATGGACGTCAAGACAGCTTTCCTTAATGGAAGTCTTGACGAGAGCATCTTTATGCGACAACCAGATGGTTTCATAGAAAAAGGAAAAGAACACATGTTGTGCAAGCTTAAAAGGTCCATTTATGGATTAAAGCAAGCTTCTAGGGCATGGAATACTTGTTTTGACAATGCGATCAAGACTTTTGGTTTTGAGCAATGTCTTGACGAGTCTTGCGTGTACAAAAAGTGGAATGGGGACAAAGTGGTATTCTTGGTATTATATGTAGATGATATCTTGCGCATAGGAAACAATGTGGGCATGATGAATTCAGTTAAGGAATGGTTGTCCACTAATTTTGATATGAAAGACTTGGGAGAAGCTGCTCACATTCTTGGGATCAAGGTCCTACGTGATCGCAATAAAAGGATGTTAGGCTTATCTCAAGCTCTTTACATTGATACAATTCTCACCAGGTTCAGCATGCATGAGTCCAAGAAAGGATTTCTCCCTTTCACACATGGAATTTCTTTATCTAAGGATCAGTGTCCTAAGACAGATGAGGAAATAGAAAGCATGAAGGCAGTTCCTTATGCATCAGCTGTAGGAAGCCTCATGTATGCGATGTTGTGTACTAGACCTGACATCTGCTTTGCTGTGGGCATGGTTAGCAGATTTCAGTCTAATCCTGGACGAGAACACTGGACAGCAGTTAAGCATATAATCAAGTACCTGAAAAGGACTAGGGATTATATGTTGGTCTATCATTTGAATGAGTTGGTGCCCATAGGGTACACAGACTAAAATTTCCAATCTGATAAGGACTCCAGAAAGTCGATCTCGGGAAATTTGTTTACTTTGGGAGGTGGAGCTGTTATTTTGAGGAGCATTAAGCAAACCTGTGATGCTGATTCCACCATGGAAGCCGAATATGTAGCAGCCTCTGAGGCAGCTAAGGAGGCAGTATGGCTCAGAAACTTTCTAAAAGACTTAGGTGTAGTTCCTGCGATGAAAGTTCCACTCACAATATTTTGTGATAACAGTGGTGCGGTTGCAAATTCAAAAGAACCACGAAGTCATAAGAAAGCAAAACACATTGAGCGTAAATATCATTTGATTCGAGACATAGTGCAAAGAGGAGATGTAGTGGTTGCGAAGATTGCATCAGAAAATAACCTGGTAGACCCTTTCACAAAAGCTTTACCACAAAAGTCTTTTGATAGACATGTTGAAGGAATGGGTGTTAGAGTTTTGGGTCCATGGTTATGAGTTTAAGTGGGAGATTGTTAGGATATACTATTAACCATACGTTTAGATATATTATTATTTATTGAACAATTGGTTATTTATTTATTCAATTCAATAAAGTGTTACTTTAAATAGATCAATTTGTCATATATGTGTCCTCAACTTATATAGTAGATGATTTGGTGTATAGAGTTTGAGCTTATACACAGAAGATCAAATTGACGGTTCTTATAAGTTGAAATTATAGTTCATAATTTAGATGGAAATTTGGACAAACCATCGGGTAGATTGTAGCAAGAGATTATATGTAATTTATCTTGATTACGAGAATGGTATAATTCTAACTTCTTGTGTTAGTACATTTTATATGTATTGAACGGGACCAAGTAGAGATAGATGTTTTGGACTGACTTATAAAAACATGTTCTCTAAACTATTAAATGTACTTATATTCTTAATCTTGATATAACGATTATGAGCTGTATATATTACTTATCATTTTGATTTACTAAAATGTGAGATTCTGAGATGGGTCAATATGCCTCGTAAGTTGGATGATAATAATATATATTTGTGAAATAATTAGTTAGTTGATGGAATCCATGTCTCAATATAGAGATTGATGATACACCTTTTTATGAGAAGCTTATAAGTTTTCATGTGCAAACCCGGCCGGGTGGATTTATAAATCTGGCGCATGAAATAAGTTAAGTATTGCTAAAGGAAATTAATCATTAAATAAAATACGTCAGTAATTTAATTTATTGATTAGTATCGGTAATCTTAACATGGGGAATTACATAAGTGTTTAATGGGGAATTTTGAAATATAAATGGAGGAGTGCAATTACGAATTTTTAGTGGAATAATTTGTAATTTATTATGGTAAGAATAATTCAGATTAAAAAGAATTATTTCCATAATAGGAAGCCTCAGTAATAAATTCTGTGGTCCCTACAGTGCCCATATTTAACTAGAACTCAGAGTCCTAATTCTAATAAGAGAAAGTTTCTTGTATTTCAAGAAAAGGAGGAATCCTTATTCTTTTTGGATTTGGAAAAGTCCTCTATAAATAGGTTTTCTCCTAACCTAGAAAATACACACAAGAGAGAGAAAAAGAAAAGAATTAGGGTTCTACACAATACTTGCCCACCCAAATATTGAGAGAGTTTGGGTGTTAATTTGGGATCACTGTAGAAGACCGTGGATCTCGAGTTTGGTTTGCTTCAAGACAACTGCACACGCTTCAAGAGGTATTTCTTGAATTAATTTTCTGTATACTTTGTGTGTGATACCTATTTGTGATTGTTATCTATTATTCATGTAAGCAATAAGATCTTGGGAATGCTTCCGCTGTGTAATATTTTCCAACAGCTCGCATCATTACTTTGGCAACTAGGGATTATTTTTATCTAGGCTATGGCAAAAGGAGCTGAAAACATTTGAGAAGCGCAAACTACTCAAGCATTTACTGGAAATGTTGAAATTAAAATGAAACTTGTCAAATCTCATCCAACCATATCCAGTCAAATCTAGTTAAAACATCAAACAAGGTTGCAAAACTTACAAATAAAGGAATAAATACACAAATGAAAAGGTGCACATATCTTCTGCAATTTTTGGGCAGATACGGAAGGAAGAGTAATAAGACACATATCTAATGACTTGGGTAGAACAAAATCAACTTAATCAAAGAAGAAAGAAAGGAGAAAACTTAGAAGTTAGCTATTAGTTCAATTAACTATCATGAACCTGCCATCTACCATAAGTCCTATAGAGATGTAGAATGTTAACATTCATATTGGAATCAATTAAGAACAAATAATTATGGCTCTAACAATGAGAATGCTCAAGAAAAAAAAATCTATGTTTATATTAACAAAATTAGGACTGGAGCTTAGACAACATATAATGTTCATATTTAGACCAAAATTACATAACAAAAGATAATAGAACTTCCCAAATAAATTTCAAGTCTTACGTCAGCAGGCAAGATCCTTTGAGGAATATATACATGAACAAACTAAGACTTGAAGACGCAATTAAAGCTTTTGGTTCAAGAAAAACAGAAGCCTCCTTTGTAGCAAATGGGGACATGACCAAATCTTCATTAAAAGTAGAAAAAAAAATCGCAGAACACACACAAAAAAAAGGGAAGAACTGCAAACTCCTAATTATCCATATGACTAATGCAACAATCACTCATAAAAATGACGCCAAAGAGGGAACCCAACAAAGCAGTAGCCTGAAACAATCATATATGACCAAGCAAGCACCCAACTTAAATCACAAAGATTACATATAGATGACTTAATAATTACGCATGAAATTTTGTGATACTAAAATTAAAACTTTAAACAGGTCTGGACTTGGGATCTGGAAAACACATGATATGTATTCTACCGGTTATGCGAAACGATTTGGTTTAAACTAGATGTGAATACGAAAACAGATGCGAGAAGCAAGAAACAGTCCTAAATAGATATAGGCTAAGCCAAAACAAGATGAAGATAGACCAAGACAGGGAAGCAAACAGATGACTATGAACTAAAAGTAAAGTTAAGACAGACAAATCTATTTAAATATGGACTATACATATACTATGCAGACTACCGCATTGAGATGATAAAAGTCTTGTTAGTAAAATAGAAAAAGTTTTCATCCCATTAGGTAGATTCGAACAACCTGATTTAACATTGAGACGATTAGTCATGAATCATGAAAGAACCATGAAATCAGGAGAGCAAAAGCTGTAAGAAGCCATGGTCGAAACAGGGCGAATCGATGAGTAAATCAAACTTAGCTTATTTAAACTTACACGAGAATGAACCAGAGATAAGTTGGGATTTACGAAATGAATTAGAGAATACACGCAAATCACATCATGATAAAGCGCCACATTATGAATCACATGAATTGGGTGTAGAGTTTAGATACGTCTTTAAACTTAAAATATCACATTAGAATCCAACAACTGCTAAACTTCACAATCAAAATTGGGTTCGCTATTTATCAGATATCGAAAACAGACCCAACCCATAAAGCAAGATCCATAAAGAAATGGAAGCTAAACGAGGAGGCTAAGATTTTACCAGAGCAACAAACAAGGACTTCAACGTCAAAGATTTTCGCTTTCCTTTCACCCAAATCTAACAAAACACAGAGAAAATAAAGAGAACGTATTCCAGATTTTTCACCTCCCCAAACGTAAACACAGGGCCTCCTTTTATAGCCGATTCACGTTTACAACGGACTCTTCCAAGGATTCAAAATTTGAATTCCTGGGAGGCTATCCCAAAGCAAGTGGAAGGACAAATAGGCTGTAAAGTGATATTTTCAGATTGATTTGAGAGAAGAGGGGATAGGGTGGTGATAGAGATGGAGCGTCAGGCGGCGATGGCAGTGGTGTCAGGCGGTGATAGCAATGGTGTCAGGCGGCGGCGGTTTGATGGCTTACAAAAGATAATGAAAGGGGGAATTGGTTGGAGCAGTAAAGTTTTGATAGCTGATAAAAGATAATGAAACAGGTTGGACTACCCGGTTCTTTCAGCGTACTGTTTTCGTGGCAAACTGCACACGCATCACACGATCTGAAGTGGATAAAAGGTGCTGGAGATAAGGTCTATAAAGCAACAGTTGGCAAGAAGAAGGATTCAAATTAAAATACAACTCTAATTCAACTTTAATAAGGAATTCTAGGAAAAGGAGGAGTTCGAGTAAAAGAAGGAGTCCTGGGGAAAAAGGACTCCATTGGCAACTGGAGTCCTTCATTAACGAGACCTAGAGCCACTAAAATTCAGACAAAGGAAGAAGTTATAAAAGGTGAAGGACTGATACAAGAAGCTCAGAGATTGAGGCGTAGAAAAAGAAAGAAGCCAGAGAAAAAAAGGAGATTTGCAGGTACAGAAAAAAGAAAAAAACAGAGGCGTTGCAGAGGTACAAAAAGAAGAATCATTAGAGCTAATAAGTTTTTTTCTGCAGCATAGTTTTTTTCTCATTCTTGATAGTTGAACACTGTAATCTCTCAGTACTTATAAACTGGGGACATAATCCTTGGGAGTTTTATGTGTAGCAAATAGGCTAGCGAAGTTGAGTTGAAGTTTAGATTACTAGAGATTGTAATCGGTTGTTGAAAGCTCATATTGAAGTAGTGAAGTTGAATTAAATCCTGTAGAGGTACAGGTCGTGGTTTTTTTACCTTTTGTGAGCCGGGTGTTTCCACGTAAAATTGTTGCGTTCCAGTTTATTTCTGCATCATTGAAACACGTCGGTTAACCTGTTCCATCGATTAGGCAAATCCATAGGGGGTGCAAAACCTAACAGTTGGTATCAGAGCAGGTTTTCTTATTAAAGGCTAGTACCTAAGAATTGATCCAGCTGAATACTGCACCACCTTTTGGACATGGAGAAGGGCAATCGTCTGTGAGGCCTCCTCTTTTCAATGGAACACATTTCGGTTGGTGGAAGGCTAGGATGGAGGACTTCATTCAAGGAGAAGACTACGAACTCTATGATAGAATTATTATAGGGCCTACTATTCCTATGAAAGAAGTGGAGAACCAACAAGTGCCGAAAGAGAGAAGGGAGTTCAACGCTAAGAATTTGGTGGCCATGAGGAAAAATGCCAAAGCTAAAAATATTTTGATTTGTGGTCTTGGTCCACAAGAGTATAACAGAATTGCAAATTGCTCCACTGCAAAAGAAATTTGGGATGCTCTTACAATTGCTCACGAGGGAACTGCTCAAGTCAGGAAGTTCAGGGTTGCCATGCTATTTACGGAATATGAGACCTTCAAGATGAAAGAGAATGAGACATTGCAAGAGATGATGGCAAGGCTCACACTACTTCTTAATGAATTGGCTTCTCTGGGAAAAGTGCTTACCTCTGAAGAACAAGTAGACAAGGTTCTGAGAATTTTACCAAAAGCTAAGTGGGATGTGAAAGTTACTGCCATTAGGGAAGCTAAGGATATTGAAACCATGACATTGAATGAGCTGGTTGGAAATCTCAGAACATATGAGATGAACATGGAAGAGCAAAAGGAAGAAGTGGGAATGTATGAAAAATCACTCGCTCTTAGAGTAGTTTCTGATGATGAGGGATCAGATCTTGATGAAGATCAAATATTATTTTTAGCTAAAAAATTCAAAAAGTTTCTAAGGAACAAGAAAGGGAAGGATATGAAAGAAACAAGTAACAGGAAGTGGTCCGATGATACTGGTAACAGGAAGTGGTCCGATGACAAAAGCAACTCTGGATGTTACAAATGTGGAAAAACTGATCATCACATAAAACAGTGTCCTCTATGGGAGATTGAGTGGAGAAAAGAAAGGGCTGAAAGAGAAATCAAAGAAAAAGCTGCTAAGCAAAAGGAAAAGGAAACCTATGCCATGATGGCCGCTTAGGGATCAGGTCTGTAAGATTCTGATACTGAAAATATTGATGAAACTGCTTTCATGGCTGCTGGAGATTCAGATATAGAAGAAGATGACAGATCTGAGATAAGTATTTCTGAATTGAAAGAAAAGTTGTATCTCTTTTCAAAAAGGAAGCTAATCTTGCTGATGAATGGATTGATAGACGATTTTCAAGAAGTAGCAAATGGAAAGGATCAACTAATTAAAGATTTTTCAGATAAAAAATTTGAAAATCTTGAGATAAAAAACTGTCTGGATAAAGCAAAAGAAATAAATGACAAGTTGAAGAAACATGTTAAACAACTTGATTCACTTGTGTTGAACCTAAAGTTAGAAATCCAAAAGTTAACTGCTGCTGATAAGGGTGAAAGTACGATGAGTGAAGAGCATCAGAAGGTAGAAGCTGAGTTGAAAGAATGCAAAATTGAGTTTTTGTGTGAGAAAGAAAAAGTGAGAAAATTGACCCAGGAAAACTCCATTTTAAAACTGGATTTAGAAAAGGCAAATAGATGGACTCAGTCATCAAGAATAGTGAACCATCTAGGAAGCAGGAGTCACATTGAGAAAGCTGGAATAGGGTTCTTTCAGGAGAATGTTACTACTACTGATTTGTGCTACCTCTGTGGAAAAATCGGACATCCAACTACTGAGTGTCCAATTGCAAACAATGTTAGGAGTAGAAACACATATCATGTGCACAAAAGGAGGCATGAAAATGATAAAAGAAACAGGTCAAGGAACATGTTGCCTACTTGGGCAAGAAGGGATCTCATTCATCCGTTTTACAACTGGAAAGGACCCAAGCTAGTCTGGGTTCCTAAAACTAACCCTTGATCTGTCTTACAGGTTGCAGTGAAAGAAAGCAAGCATTGGTACATGGATAGCGCTTGCTCAAGGCACATGACTGGTTATAAGCACAAGTTTCTTTCACTTGCACCTTTTAAAAAGGGGAGGACAGGATGACTATGAGCTGGATTAGAGGAACAAGTCAGGTTACTTGGTCCATCTCCTAGACAAGTAGAGGGCACACAGTCAAGGGGAACTATGGAAAGTTGGATCAGAGGAACAAGTCAGGCTACCTGGTCTATCCACTGGACAAGCAGAGGGCACGCAGTCAGGGGGAACTATGGAAAGCTGAAAATAAATCAGAAAAGATGAATAGACCTGACACTCAGAAAGTTTGTCATCATCAAAAAGGGGGAATTTGTTGGAGCAGTAAAGTTTTGATGGCATGGCTGACAAAAGATAATGAAACAGGTTGGACTACCTGGTTCTTTCAGTGTACTATTTTCATGGAAAACTGCACACGCATCACACGATCTGAAGTGGATAAAAGGTGCTGGAGATAAGGTCTATAAAGCAACAGTTGGCAAGAAGAAGGATTCAAATTAAAATACAACTCTAATTCAACTTTAAAAAGGAATTCTAGGAAAAGGAGGAGTTCGAGTAAAAGAAGGAGTCCTGGGGGAAAAAGGACTCCACTGGCAACTGGAGTCCTTCATTAACGAGACCTAGAGCCACTAAAATTCAGACGAAGGAAGAAGTTATAAAAGGTGAAGGACTGATACAAGAAGCTCAGAGATTGAGGCGCAGAAAAAGAAAGAAGCGAGAGAAAAAAGGGAGATTTGCAGATACAGAAAAAAGAAAAAAACAGAGGCGCTGCAGAGGTACAAAAAGAAGAATCATTAGAGCTAATAAGTTTTTTTCTGCAGCATAGTTTTTTTCTCATTCTTGATAGTTGAACACTGTAATCTCTCAGTACTTATAAACTGGGGACATAATCCTTGGGAGGTTTATGTGTAGCAAATAGGCTAGCGAAGTTGAGTTGAAGTTTAGATTACTAGAGATTGTAATCGGTTGTTGAAGGCTCATATTGAAGTAGTGAAGTTGAAGTAAATCCTGTAGAGGTACAGGTCGTGGTTTTTTCACCTTTTGTGAGCCGGGTGTTTCCACGTAAAATTGTTGCGTTCCAGTTTATTTCTGCATCATTGAAACACGTCGGTTAACCTGTTCCAACGATTAGGCAAATCCGTAGGGGGTGCAAAACCTAACAGATTGAGTACTTAAAGTGATATTTGTATGACATAAAATTCTCAAGGATGCTAAAGAAAGTAGTAAATAATATATTTAAATATATATATATGTATCTAATCTTTGTAGGAAATAATATCCATAAAAAAATGTTTGTCGAACAAAAAGTGAGAAAATTTTATCAAAATACTAGCAACGACAATAATAGTAATAGTAATAATAATAACAAAATTTTATAATAATAACAATAGTAGTAGCAGTAGTGAAAAAAATATTTTGTAAAAGTTTTTTATTATCTTTTCTTTTCTCTTTTAGAAAAACTTTCTTTTTAAGAAATTAGACTAATTAAATATGGCGAGCCAAAATTGGGTGTCAACATCGTGCATTTTTACCTTTTGATCATCCTTTTAGAAGAGATAAGAAATTATTTGATGGTAAAGAGGAGCATAAATTTGCACATACGCCCTTATCGGGTGTACAAGTGCTGGAAGAACTTCGTGATTTCTATAATGTTTTTGGAAAGGGCCAAAAAAACGTAAGAATGATGGTCCATGGAAAAATATCCATATTTTTTGAATTGCCATACTGGGCAACCAATAAGTTGAGGCACAATCTTGATGTAATGCACATAGAGAAGAATATTTGTGATAGTTTGCTTGGGATTTTATTGGATATATTTGGAAAGTCCAACGATCATATAAATTCGCGCTATGACTTGCGTGATATGGGGATAAGCAGAGAGCTTCAACCAATGGAAGATTGTGATACTGGAAACATTCATCTGGCTAAATCTAGTTTCTCTATGAAACAAGAAGAGAAACAAATGTTTTGTACTGTTTTAAAAGATGCCAAATTGTCAAAAGGGTGTGTGCCTCTAATGTATCAAATCATGTGCAAATGGAAGAGCTGAAAGTATCAGGATACAAAAGTCATGATGCTCATTTCATACTACATTACTTGATCCAGATTGCAGTTCGAAAAGTGTTACCCAAGAATGTATCTTTAGTCTTGATTAGGTTGGGAAACTTTTTTAAAATCATATGTATTAATGTCATAAGAAGAAGCGATCTTGATAAGATGAAGGCTGAAATCATTGATATACAATGTGAGCTTGAAAAGATTTTTCCTCCATCCTATTTTGATATAATGTCACATTTTCCTATTCATCTAGTAGACAAAATTAAGCTTGGGGGTCCGACTCATTTGCGTTGGATGTATTCTTCTGAAAGAAATATATGTGAATACAAAGGACTTGTTCGTAATCGAAAAATTCCTGAAGGATCAATAGTAGAGGGTTGTAAAGGTGTAGAGTGTTTGACCTTTTGTTCGAGATACCTACCTGATGGGGTGAAGACAAGATTTAGTAGGTAGCGAACTAAGGATGATGAGGACATTTAAATAGCGGGAGATGATGTTTCACCTTAATTTCCTAAGACAGGTCATCCAATCGTAAATAAGAACAAAAGGAAAGGCAAGACTTTTAATATGGAGCATGTTGCATGGTCTGCAGCACATTGATACACTTTGTTTAATACCAGTGATGAAAAAGTTGATGCATTTATCAATTAAGTGTTGAAACTTCATTTATATGTTATGATTAATGTGTTTTGAATTTCATTAATTAGTACATATTGATTAAATTGCAATACATGCTTGCAGGGAACATAAGAGTTTAGTTGATACTCGTACTAGAAGAAGTGCCTGGGTAAAAGCACAGATCTATAGTAGAGAATTTAGAGATTTTTAGGAACAATGTTAAAAATGTTGAAGTGTCCAATCATTTAAGATTGCTTGCCAAAGGGCCTAATTTTGTGTACATGCTTACAGGGAACATAAGAGTTTAGTTGATACTCGTACCAGAAGAAGTGCCTGGGTAAAAGCACAGATCTATAGTAGAGAATTTAGAGATTGGTTTAGGAACAATGTTAAAAATGTTGAAGTGTCCAATCATTTAAGATTGCTTGCCAAAGGGCCTAATTTTGTGGCTAAAAGATATACTGGATATTTCATTAATGGATATCGTTTCCATACGAAGACACGAGATGCTCCTTGCAAAACTCAAAATAGTGGAGTGACTTTGTCAGCAACAACAGATAGTTTTGCTAGTGCTAGGGATCAAAATCCTGTCGATGGAATGGTTATCTGTTATGAAATTATTCAGGACATCATTGAGATTGATTATTGGAGTTGTTTTAGTGTTGTACTTTTCAGATATGATTGGTTTCATAATGAAGTTGATGAATATGGCTTGACTCGGGTATACTTCAATAAAAAATGTTATACGGATGATCCTTTTGTACTAGCATCTCAAATACATCAAGTTTTTTATGTGAAAGACCCAATTGAGAAAAATGTTTATTATGCAAGAAATAAAGTTCCAGTAGATTTGTATGATTTTGAGGAAGAGAACTGTCCTAATATTGAAGACACATTTTCGAGGGAAACCAATGATGATATTGTTTCTTTAGAAGGATTAGTCGATGTAGATGTTAGATGGTCGAGGGAAGATCTGCTAGTTGATATCATTGATGCGCCTTCCATCTCACATCATTCATAAGATGTACCATCGGAAGAATCGGAGGAGGAAGATGACTTTAATGATACTGGTTGGGATTGGATGGAGGTTGATGATTGATAAAGGATCTTCCGAACTACTTCAAATACATTCTCTTCTTTATTTTTTGCAGTGAGTAATGAATACCTTTTTGAGTTGCATCCTATCAATTACGAATGTCGATTGGACTCTATTTTCTATCTTTTTTCTCCTTGAGAATTCTCTCAGAGCCTCAACTGAATAAGAGGAAGAATTCCTCAATTGTATTTTATGTTGGCGCTACTGTAAATTCTCATTGAAATGCATTAACAGTATATGATCCCTTGCTGAGATCTTTCCTGTTGATTTAATTTTTTCAAAGACATGCAAACCTCTGAATGTGATTCCCCTTGTGTCTTAAGAGTACATTTTGTATGTAGCTGTTCTATCGGGACATTATTACTTGAAGTTATATCCTTGTAATGAATTATTCATGGGGAGAGATCCTTATATTCCTTCCACAAACAGTTCTAGCCTTGTAAAATATTCACTGATTCATTTACTGTTATGATTGTTACATTGATGTATTGATTTCATTCAACTTGTTTTCCCTTTTTACTTTGGTATCCTGCAAATTAATTGTTTGATGACGCAATGTTGATTATGGAATGCTGCTCTGTTCTCTTCCACATAACAGATTTCATTCTAACAAGATAGTGCTCTGTGAGACAGCTTGGTCTTAGATTACGTTTCGTCTACTTTATTTGCCTCATATATCAAAGTAGCTGGTATAACTGATGATAACCTAATGATTTTGCAAAGCAGGTAGAATATAACAGGGTCAACTAGGTTTTTGGTGTACCAAAACTAGGGAAGAATCCTGAAAAGTGGAACTAGAACTTGTCAAATTTGTTAGCCAGTAACTATTAGTACCTTGCATTCTAATATCAAATAAGAGGTTGCTTTATGTGCAGATAGAAGTTACTGATTTGGAAATACTTGAAGGAATAAAATTAATAGGTGATGAAAAGACCCTGAGAGTACAAACAGAAACTAGAAACTTTAGTCATGTAAGTTGAAATGAATTAATAGGTGACCAAAGTTAGATTAACAGAAACCAGACTCTTGCTCCTATTAAACTCGAGATCTACAAATTAAGTTAGATTGTAAACTAGTTCAAATACAAGTTAAGAAATCAATTTCAGCTTGAGTCCCTTGCTTGTTATTCATATTTGCCTAGCTAGAACTTCTTTGTTGAATGATTGAAAAACTATTTTCTGTTAGATTTTAACTATCACTCTTAATTTTATGCAGATTTTGATAGTCATGAGTCAACAAGAGTCTTCAAAAAGTAATAATAAAAAAATAGAAGGGATATGCTAAACCTGGATCTTTATCATTCTTGACAAATAAAAAACGACAGTTATTGACAACAAATGAAGTAGTTGAAGCTATAGAGCCAGAGAAAGGACAACAGCTGAAATTAATTGAAAAACAACCAGTAGCTCCACAGTCTTAAGTAAATGGACAATCTGCCAAGGCACAAACATTCGATGATCATCCTTTGAAGCAGCAGCCTGTTGAGGATCAAGTGCAAAGGAATTCTGTCAGTCCTCCAACAGATGAACAACCTGAAGAACAAGGTAACATATAAGCTTAGGAACTTACTTATTTCATTCATGATTTCTAAGTTATATTTTCTTGTAGTTGAAGGCGTTCCCACTAAAAATACAAGAGGTAGAACGATGATGCCTAAAGTACATAGCCGACAAGAGCGTAAATTGATCCTATTGAATAGTTTAAATCAGCTGATTGGACCTACTGAATACGACGTAACAAAGCTAAGTAGCTTCCTAGGCACATTGGCAAGAAATGTGACCCTTTGTCCATATGATATATTTCATTGGAAGAACATGGACACTAAAAAGGATTTATGGGATTATACCAAGGTTTGGACTTTTCGATATTTAATTATTCTTAAAGAAATTTTACTTCTCTTTGATAACTTGTTGACACCAAATTGTAGGAGAAATACAATATTCCTGATGCGGCAAAAGCTTGGACTTTGGTAACAATTCGAGATGTATGGAGAAGTCATAAAGCTGAGTTGAAGAGAATTTATTATGACCCATATGAAAATGATACAGTTCGAATGTCAAAAAAGCCTGGCCATATTCCAGAATGTCAGTTTAAAGAACTCCTCAAATATTGAAAGTCTGAGAAATTCCTGGTAAAATATTGTTCCGAATCTAAAACTTTCAGCTCATTCTTTTCCTGATCTCTTCAATGATATTGTTGTTGTTGCAACTTTATTTATTCATTAAAGTTGATTGTTGCCAAATTGTCAATCACTTAACAAATATTATTGATTCATTTATTTGCAGAAGATGTCGGAAACAAATACTAAGAATCGGAAAAAGTTGATGAATCCATACACTACCGACAAAAAGAGTTTTGCTGTAATCCATAATAGATTGGTGTGTTTTCTTATTTAATATCTAGTATTAATCTATCATTTAAGCAATTTCTTATATCAATTCTCTTGTGACTAGGAAAAAGATAAGGAAATTGTATCATCTAAGGAGCTCTTTGTGGTCACAAGAACGAGGAATCCCAACCGTGTGTACAAGGCCTCTTATGAAAACACTGCTAGTAAAATTGTATGAATACTATATATTAATAGATTTACAATGAGATTGATTCTTTATTTAGAATTATATACAAGACTCTGATTGTTGGATATGCTTTGTTAGGCTGAAATGGAGGAACTTGAAGCACAAACGAGTGCAAATGGCCAGTCTGTTGATACATTTTCAGCAGTCATGGGTCCTGAACACCCTGGACATCTAAGACTATATGGAGCGGGGGTTACAAAGACTACTTTGAAGAAAATAGTTGGCAATTCTGAACCAACTTTAAATGCGACAAATGGTGTAGTGAAACAAATGGAAGAAAGGGTCCAAAAAAGGGAGAAACAAATGGAGGAACAAAAGAGAACTATGAGACAAGAAGTTATTCTCGATGTAATTGCACAACTACAGCATGCAGGATTAATTGACCCTAACATACTTGCAGCATTGTCTGTTCCATCCTAAAGCAAAGCTGCTTCTGCACAAGCGGTCGGACAAGGTTAGTATTACTAATTTTCTGTTTCGACTATTTCTTCTTCTTCTTTTTCTTCTTCTGATTCTTCTTCTTCTCCTTTGCTTTTCTATTGCGACCCCTGATGTCGTTGCTTTTCTTTTCTTCTTTGCACAAGCGGTCGGACAATGTTATGATTATTACATTGATGTATTGCGACCCCTGAAACTTTTTCCAGTTCTAATTTATTTATTCTGTTGTGAAGTGGATGCTTGTTGTTTTGACTCATGTTCTAGAAATACAATCATGTTCTGGAAATAACAATTAAGCTAGTAGCAGTTTCTCTATTCTCTGGTTGTTTTGACTCATCTTCTGGACATATAGCATCGAAAAATGTAGTTGAAATGGTCTATAACTCAACCTGCTTATATTCTGTTTAATCTTCTGGAAATTGATGTGGCTGGGAATGGAACTCAACCTGCTTATATTCTAAGTTGTAAAATAAAAGGGGTTATCTGGATCAATTTCCAAATTGGAGGAGCGCTAAGTATACATATTTGCAAGAGATCAGATAGCAGTAAGGCTGCTGAATCTTTGTCTTGTTCTGTCTGGTGATGGATTTTCTTCTATGGGCTTTATCTTATTATTGATTAGCTTATCTCTATGGTTTATATTTGTTACATCGTGTCACGGAACCTAGCTTACATTATTATTTGTTACATTATTGTGTGGACTTGGTGTATGGCTGCACGATATGTTATTTACAGGGGAGATGACATTGTCATATTACCTAATTGGGAAAATTGCCCTAGGCTTCTATTGACGAGAATGTATTTGATAATGCTGCTGGAAATTAAAAGAGTTGGACCAGTCCCTTTAGGTATATCACCATTGAAGTTGTTGGCAGTTAAATTTAGGTACTTCAGATTACTCGAAAGACGGTTAATGTCATCAAGGAGACTACCATTCATATAGTTATAAGAAGGTTCAAGAATTCTAAATTTGAACAGTTGTAAATATCAGGGAACTTTCCAGGGAGGAAATTGTGGTTAAAATCAAGAAAGGTGAGATTTTTAAGATCACAAATGAATTGTGGGATTGGTTTTGAGATATTTCCATAAGGGATTTGAATCCCAGAAACTGAATTTTGGGTACAAATTATTCCTTCCCAAGAATAATGATTTGATGAAGAAATCCATTTTGTGACATTAGGTGAATTACATTATGTCACGGAACCTAGCGTACATTATTATTTGTTACATTATTGTGTGGAATAACATCCTATTCATAGACTCAAGTGCTAAAAAATGACCACATTACTTTGTATTTTCATTTATTGTATGTAGGTGATGATGGAATTGAAGAAGTGGATGAAAGTGTTGCGTGCGGCTGACTTCACCTACACAATGTGCTTTGCTAGGAACTGGATTGGATTTTTCACTTTACGTAGCTATGCTCCAAAAATTCTTTATTTTTGAAGATTGAAAACAATGTGGTGCACATACTCTCACCTTTTTGTAATAGTTAAAACATACTTATGTACATGTGTTTTGCTTTTATCACTATTACCAACACTATGGATCGATCTTGAATTACTATTTTAGTAATGTAAAGTTTCTTCTCATTTTAATTTGTAATGTAAAGTTTCTTCTCATTTTAGTAATGTATGTAAAGTTTATTCTCATTTTAGTAATGTAAAGTTTCTGCATTTTCTATTATAAAATTATTGTCACTACTCGATATTAAGAGCATCATAGTTACAGGCAATAAGAGTATCTCAACAATTGATCCAACTTTCATACATTTTACTGCGACAGTTACACGTGCCAATAAGAGCATCTATGGCGACGATTAATTAGACTGTGTTTATAAGATCTACTGCGATGGGTATAACAACTGTGTTATAAGCTCTACCACTACAGGTAACGAAACCGTGCTATAAACTATATTGCGACGGTTGCTACCCGTATCAATATAGTACTAACCGTACCCAATTAATTATAAAGAAATTCATCATAATAAGGTATCTATTACGACGGTTGAAACAATCGTGGGAAAGAACCGTGGCAGTAGAGCTATTGCTACGCAATCAGTTGTGGCACCTAGCAAAACCGTGGTCATAGGCTAAGGCGATGGTTTTCTGGTCTTTAGCGACGGTATTTAAACCGTCCCAATAGATCAAATTTCTAGTAGTGAAACACACAAAAATTCCAATAAATTTAATACCTACTAAAAATTTGATTATTAAAGATAAATAATTTCGTCAATTATAAATCATTTTTTGTCACAAAAAAATTTGTGCAACGAAAAAAGCTTTGTCACTCAGTCGTCCCTAAATGTTGGTCACTAAAAGTCTACCAAGATGATTTAGTGCTCCATCGCTAAAAAGGTTATATTGACTACAAAAAAACATGATCGTCCCCAATTACACAAACATTTATGGCAAATAAATTTGCCATAAAAAGTGTACTATTTTTTAGTTGATAGTATAAGTTTGTCATTAAAAAAGCTCTCACTATCGACAAAATAATATTGTCACTAATATTCTCATTCAATCAATGAGGACATCAATTGTATCTAAAGTTATATGTAATTCATAGTTGAACAAATGTAATTTCGCCAACTAATGGATTGCTCAATTAAACTTTTCAAGAACGGAAAATAAACTCAGTGTGCGTCGCGGATCCCATGTCCTGAAAAACAGACTTTTTTTTTTCAAATTTCATGAAGGGTATTCTTAGACCTTTCCAAACCCCTAGTGGACTTAATATATGATCAGAACAGGTTATTTTAATTATAAAAAGGGTTTTAAACCTTATTCGAAGTCCTTCAAAAAGACTAAGGCTAAAGAGGAGAGAAAAGGAGCATAAAAATTGAGGAATTCGAGGAGAGTTCTTGAGTTCGATTGTTCAAAGCTTCAATCTAGGTATCTAAGGCTAAGTTAAAGCATGGACTTTGTTCTTCCATGTGCCCCCTTGATTGAATTAAGTATTCTATTGAAAATTATACCTATCTTATGTATTTTCTTAGGTTGATGATCATCACAAACTTGATTTACTGCATAATGATTTTCATGAATTATTTCACGGAACTCTATTTGTTATTTTACTAAAGATTGCAAGAATAAACTTAGGGGATGAGTCTAGAGCTTTGATGGTATGAATGTACTTGTGGTTTATGATCATGGTCCTGATTCTGAGAATTATGATGATGATGTTGAGTAAAATTGATGTTTATGGAGTCTTAAAGAGCATGAATTAATTCTAAAAGATTTGTTCCTAATCTAAGAGTTGATGGTTAATGAGAAGAGTTTATGTACTATGTCCAAATGAGACTAAATGAAGAGAAATCCTGATACAAATGTCTTATGAGCATGTTGAATCCTGGGATGAGTATTGAGCACCGAAATGAGTAAGAGTAAGTCCCACTCGCACTCATTTATTACGTAACCAACGTAAGGGAGGATTGAACCATGAAATAAGATGTTTCCTTAGTTCTTAAAGAGGACTTGATGTTCTTTATTTGTGGATCCACCGATGCCATGTCCTTTACCCCGGCAAGGTATTGGATAGATGCGGCAACGACATTGCTTCGTTGTATCATCGTCGGCTCATAGGTGATGGTTGTCGGTTAGAGAAACACTCAGATAGGTTCCACACTGATAGTACTCTGATGTTGAGTTGATGGTATGGGTCTTGATTGATGTTGATGAGTTATTGTCTACTCCGTACCCTTACCTTGGATGGACATTTTTCATTCAGAGTGAGTATCTTGCGAGTTGATGTTATCTCATGTTAGTTATGCATGTATTATTTTACTAGCCATTTTACATACCGTACATTCCACATACTGACACCACTCGGCGCTGCATCATTTTATGATGCAGATACAGGAGATAGAAGACTTCAGCAAACGCACCGTTAAGGTTCAGACTTCCCAAGTTCCAGAGATTAGTGAGTCCTCCTCTGCTTTCGAAGAATATAATTTAGCATCTTTCATTTGTTTTGAGCTAGACTTTTGAGTTTGTGGTGGTCATGGTTTGTCATGGTACCATCCTAGACTATAGAAGTAGAGGCTTCATAGACTAGAAGATGATGTTTTAATGTTGAGGTCCTTTCCTCTTTGAATTGAGTTTCTTAAAAATTGTTGTTATGTCATGTCATAGATATCAAGATTGATTCTTATTGGCCTATGTCCTTATTCGTTGATGTAGAAGTAACTGAGGTGCCCACTCCCTTTTTTTCCTTATTATAATATTTTTTGTTGTATTTGATGATTAAGTAACTTTCTTGAGACCGAGTGGTTTGCTTGGGCACTAGCAATAGTCTCTGAGTGCCGGCCACGTCTACGGTATCCTCCCGGGGCATGACAGCCGACTTAATTTCCTTATCAACAAATCTGGTTCACAAGGCCGAAATTATTTTTTTTTAAAAGCATAAACATTTTACTACTTAATCGAAAGATAAATCTCCATTTAATGTAATAGGACTGAAAGGAATAATATGTACTTATCTTTTTATTTTGAACATTATTTTGTTTGGTAGTGTGCTAATACATCAGAATATTTATGATACATGAAAAAAGATTTTATTTGAAAACAAGTGTTAAAATCTTATTCAAATAAAAATATGCCCTCCATTCATTTGTATTTGTCCAATTTAAACTTTTTACTCCTTTTCATACAAAATAATAATTAATATGAATATTTTATCACAGTATCTATATTGATTAATGTTTGGTTTTTTCACTTGAGGAATAAATAATTAATTAAAAAAAAAGTGAATATATTTTTAGTATAATTAACAAATAAGAATGAAAAGGTTGAATAATAATATAATTAAAAGATGAAGAAAATAAATTTGAGTGTCCACTAATATAAAGTTGAATAAGAGAGTGAGCCATAAATAGTAAAGTATGTAATAAACATTTGATGATAAATATATAACCGTTATAAAATCTCTAAACCCAAATAGATATTATCTGATGTAAATGCTGTCTCATCTCCTCAGAAATGGCGCCTCTTCAAAATGTTACTTGTTCATCAAATATAAATATAATAGTACCCTTTCATGTTTCTGCACCCAAAATCCTCTTGAGAAGAAGGAAGAGGGTAAAACCAAAATCTAAGTTCTTTTATGGAGAATAATCGATTTCCTCCCCCTTTATACAATTATCAATTCCCTCCAGTCTCAGATGATGAATTCAAGAGATTTCACACTGTCGATCGAAAACTTTATGGGAAGTTGATCAACATTTTAGGGCGTGATCCTGCTCAATCAATGAAAGTAATGGCATTCTTCCACTGGATTGAAGGAGTTGCAAAGGACCAATCCTTTGTGGCGAAGCTCTATGATTTTACACCCCCATTGCTTGACAAGGTTGTGGATGAAGCCTTAATGTGTGTAAAATGCACAGAGGATGACATGTTCAATGTATATGGCTCTCCTGATGATATCTTCTTGATTCCAAACATTTTGAAGCATAATTTCACCCTCAGATACTTTCATGAGAATCGAGCAACTGCTTTTTCTGGTATCACTAATTCACTTAAGACAGTTTGTTTTAGAGCTTTCAATGATATAGATGTTGTTAAACAGCCAAACTATTATACTAGGGCAAGTTTGGTCCCAACAACAAATGCTATGAACACAGATTTTACTAGGGCAAGTTTGGTCCCAACAACAAATCCTATGTACACAGATTTTACTAGGGCAACTTTGGTCCCAACAACAAATGCTATGAACACAGATTTTACTAGGGCAAATTTGGTCCAAACACCAACCAATATAAACATTGATCATGAAATGAGGAGGGTGTCAACTATCAACAACCCTAGTCCTTATGCCCCAATTTGTAGTGACGGTGGTGGTAGTAGTGGTGGTGTTTTTCTAGGGTCTATGATACCTAGTGAGAACAAGATCGAAAAATTAGGAACCCACAGTAGTAGAATAATGCCACTTATCAACCCTAACCATTTCCGTGGTGGTGCATCCAACATAGAAGAATTAGGAAGGGCTGCTAATAGAATGGTGCCAATGAACCTTAGTCATGTACCAGGTGTGGGTGCATTGAACATAGAAGAATTTGCAAGGGCGGCTAATAGCATGGTGCCAATGAACCCTAACTTTGTAGCAGGTGTTGGGTCGGGTGTGGGTGCATCAAACATAGATGAATTAGCAAGGGCGGCTACTGGAATGGTGCCAATGAACCCTATCCATGTACCAAGTATGGGTGCCGGTGGTGAGATGCATTTACGTTGGCCATATGTCGTTCCAAATCAAATGGTGCACTATATGCCACCTTATCCTGGAGGATCCACCATGAATTTGTTTCCACCTCCTATACCTTATAATGCACATAATTTTTCTCATGCTTCTTCGAGTGGAAGCGCATATTTTCTTCCTCAATTGCTGCCTGATCCTTGTAATTATCATCATGACATTGTTGGTGCCCAGGCTACCCAAGCTATGAACATGAATCTTGCTGAAATGTTTAACAACTTTAACATTTTTGATGTTGTCAAGGAAGAGATTGACACTGCTCCTGACAATAGGACTGTGTTTTTGACTTTCTCCAAGGGCTATCCAATTAGTGAAGCTGAAGTCAAGGAGTTCTTCACTAGGTATCCTCTACCCTCTTCTTATTATACATCTTTGTAGTCATTTAGTTTTTGATATTTATATGAATTTTAATACGAATTTTTCCAATTTTTTGACTAATCATGTACCACTTAACTTGGATTTGATCTTCCTACACCACCCCCAGATACCCTTTGATCCCTCTTTTAATTTCAACTATGTATTTATCAAATATAAGAACACTTGTGGTTCACTAAGTACATACTTCAGTGCATCCTTGTAGTAGAATGATTATTACAACCGTTTCACTGGACAATCTTAAAGGGGCAAATTAAGAAACATGTCCGCTCCCTTTTTTCCCCTTACATTTTAGGTTACACCAAATTAAACCTCTCCCCACATGAAGTAGTACAACTTAACTTATATTCATTGATGTGCTTACACTATTATTGCAATTATTTAAATCTCTATAGAAGGTTACTCGAATGTTAGATCTTTGATTATACATCATAAATCATGAACCAAACGCTGAAGCTATTTACTGTTTTAGAGAAGCCAATCACGTAATTGATAGTTTGACAATAAATGTTTGTTAAGAGTAATTGTTATCTTGCTAATTTAGAAACAGACTCCCTATCCTCATGAAGTAGTGTAAAGGTTTACTTGCATTTTAACCTCCCAGATTTCACAAGTTAGATTTCACTAGATATAAAGGGACCCTTTCATTGAGATAAGGGCCAATTAGAACTCTATACAATAAGACTAGGTAATTGCTTTGTTGATAAATTTTGTAATGATAATTAAGGAGTAAGGTGATATAGCATAGCAAGACGTGTCCTATTTATGCAAGGATGTGTGATGATAATCTTATTAATTTTAATTTTGCGGTAGGAAATTTGGGGAGGATGTTTTAGCTGTTTACATGCAAGAGGTTCCAGAAGATGAGCAAGCACTGTATGCACGGCTTGTGACTCGCTCTCCTGCTGTCCTTGAGGCTATTGTAGATGGTGGAAAAGCCAAGTACAACATCAATGGGAAGCACGTCTGGGCAAGAAAATATATCAAGAAGCAAAACCCTAAGATCATGTTTGTGGGACAAAGTAGTTCTTCAGTTCCGTCGACTTCACACTAATGTTAATGTGCCAGTGTGCTAACTTGAGGGGTCAGGGATTTAAGATGTAACTTTCAGTTTGACTATTACGGTTGTCATTGTTGTTGTATTCTGGATTTTGAATTTGCAATTGTGTTTTGTTTCAAATAAAACGACAATCTTCTGGCATGCCAGACTATATATATTTTCTTGCTATGGTGCCACTATATATGTAGATGTAATGGGCCTGGAGGGGTTGATCAGAAGTCCCTCTAATAAGAATATCTAACATCTTACCAGTAAAGATCGATTGCACGTTCTAGCAAGCCCTAGCTAAATTCATTTTATTTTGTTTGCTCGCTGAAAATATGAGTCCTCTTCATCTTCATTCGAGCTACAAAGAGTGCTAATAATATTTCATTCATCCTCTATGATCCTCCTCTATTAGCTTGACGGTGTCCGTGTTTGTCCTTACTCAATGGAGGAGTCAATATTCTCACTATAAACACACAAAGATTCCAATAAATTTAACACCTACTAAAATTTTGATTATTAAGGATAAATAATTTCATCACTTATAAATCATTTGTTATCACAAAAACTTTTGTGCAACGAAAAAAGCTTTGTCACTCGGCCGTCCCTTAATGTTGGTCACTAAAAGTCTACCAAGACGATTTAGTGCTCCATCACTAAAAAGGTTATATTGACTAAAAAAAATATAATCGTCCCCTGTTAAACAAACATTTATGGCAAATTTATTTGCCATAAAAAGTGTACTATTTTTTAGTTGATAGTATAAGTTTTGTCATTAAAAAAGCTCTCACTATCGACAAAATAATATTGTCACTAATAATCTCATTCAATCAATGAGGACATCAATTGTCTCTAAAGTTATATGTAATTCGTAGTTGAACAAATGTAATTTCGTCAACTAATGGATGTATTTTATATATAAAAATTTGTTTCGTCCTTAAATGTATAAATTATTAGAGACAAATTTATATTATAAAAATGATTAACAATTTTATAGTTAAATCAATCATCTTTTCACTAAAAGTGATTCTTTTATCGACAAAACATAATTGTCACTATAAATTACCATGATTAGCAACAATTACAACTGTAACAAAATAAAAAATTAATTTGTATTCAATAAATAGAAGGGATTAGGACAAACGAAATTTCGTCACTAAATAGAGTCAACTTATGTCGAACTAAGTTATTTTATGACAAAAAATATTTTCTTGAAAAAATTAATTTAGTCATTGCGAAAATTTACCTTTAACGATAAATTCTTTGGCACTAAGTAAATTTATTTGCTGACATTTAATTTATTCACATTGACATTATTTTTTAATTTATTCGTTGAATAAATGAAAATTAAATAATAAAATATGTCAAATAACAATGAAATTCATCCATAATCATATAAGTTAAAAGAACTAGAATTATACTAAGTAAATATTCATCCATGATCATATAATTTAAAAGAAATAAAACATTACGAATTTCTTAAATTGAAATAAAATATGTCCAATAACAAGAAAAATTAACTGAAACATACTAAAGATTACTTCTAATAAAAATAAACAAGCTGAGATTTCTCTCAAAGTACCAATGATGTGGTGACACTTAGTTTTCAATTAGTCCAAATTCAATTTTCAAGCTTATACCTATGAAAAAGAGAGAATAAAATTAAGATTTTACTTAAAAGTACTCATAATACAAGAACTAAAAATCATACATCATACGTAATATAGATGTTCCTACCAAACATTTGTTGAAGTAAGACTTAATATTTTAGTTCACTCTTTTTCTTTGTAAAAACTCATGTAGAATAAGTGAAGAAATTGAGTTGAAGGGTGATTTTCCGTAAACATGACAAATTATGGAGCTACAATTCCTTTTGTTATACTTGCTTATAAAATGGAACATTGGATGTTGTTGTTCTTGGCTTCAACTCCTTGATGATTACAAGAATGACACAACATATTTTGGAGGAGTTGCTACTCAGATTGAAGAAGCAAAAATTGAGTTGAATGGTGTAAAATATAAATTATCAACTGATAATCATGAAAACGCATTCAAAGGATTAGGACTGTCAAATTTTGAGGAAAATAGTCATCTTACTTTTACCTACAATAACTTTGTTGGTGAACAAGAATTTGCGGATGATATATATGTTCATTGAGACAAACAAATTAGACTTAACCAATAAATTTTGCGCATCACACTTTCTAGAATCTTTGTGGGCACACCAAAGACATCACTTTGGCCCCTAAACAGTAATATTTTGGCCCCTGCTATTCAGACTTTTTGGTTCCAGGTTAATACTATATGTGATAAGCTCAGTCCCAGTGGAGAAATTACCCTGATTAAGGAAACACGCTACAATTTCCTCCACACTAGAATGATAGGAGCAAATTAAGTGAAATACCCAATAAATATCATATCAATTATGTGTTGGATAATATCGACGAAAAACATCACTACAAAAAATTAGCGTTTACCAACGGATGAAATCCGTCGCTAATTTGCGATATTCCGTCGCTATACCTGATTAGTGACAGATTAATGACGGAATATTGGTTGTTGCTATTTCGCTCATTTCTAATATCTTCGTGACGAAAAAATGAGTTCCATTGCAAGTTTAGTGACGTTGTGACAATCCCAGCCTAGGGCTTAGGAGTAACATGACGAATGGGAACCCGAAAGTCCCTAAACAAGCTTCATAGCATCTATCCACACATCATCGGTTCGGAAATATACATGAAATAGTAAACACGTAGTTCTAAGGGACAGGAAAGTAGAACTCATGCTATGGGGACATCATAGGGATAAGGATCCACACAGCACATAGCAAAAAAGAACTAAGGGGCGGATAAGGGACTTAGGATCTTCCACATTTTCACATCAAAACATACATACTTATCATAATTCTCATAATCAATCCGTAATAGCCATCAATAGATAATCATAATCATAGGCTCCAAATACAACACATAACATATATATATATATACAAGAGTCTATAAGATGTCCAACAATGCCTCTAGTCATAAGATAGGACGGGGACCAAGACATATCCCGGGCTCACCCTCAAAGTAAATACCATAAACTAAGCATCATAGGTAGAGGAATGGTGGTTTGTCTTTGAAAGAGCTAGTAGAAGAGCTAGTTCAACAATCTCAACACCACCTTTCGACTATCATCTATGAAGCCTCTATCACTAATCAAGTGGTGTCAATGACAGACCCATGGCTACCGAATTAAAAATAAAAGACTAGTCTAGTACTACTCAAAAGCATGATAAAATAAAGGCAGTGAACCCTCCGGAGTAGGGGAGGCTCACCAATCAGCTGAACGTCCTGGATCTTCAACGATGCGCTTGTTGACGATCCCTAATCCCTGTATCTACATCATAAAATGATGCAGTGCCGAGTGCCATTAGTACGTGGAATGTACGGTATGTAAAATAGCTGAATGAAACAAAACTGATAGAATAATATGAAACAATCATCGACTCAGAACAATCATCAAATCAAATCAAATCATCAAATGTCTGTGCAATAATGAAGAGTAGACAAGTGACCCATCAACTAATCAACCTTATCAATCAAATTAACTCAACTCAACTCAATGGAACTCATCTCATCACATCTCATCTCATCTCGACTCAGAGTACTCAAGGTAGGAACTTTCTAGGAGTTTCTCTTATCAGTCAACAATCACTTATAAGCCAGTGAATGTACAACAGTCAAGCTGATGTTGCCATAGTCGTTACGAACTTGCTAGGTAGGGAAAGAATCAAATCCACTAAGGGAAAAACAATCAACTAAGTCCTTTATTGCTTTCAGGGACTTCTAATCAAGAGGGAACCACAATATAGTGTGATGGTTCTAATCCTCACCTACGTTTGGCGATGTAGTTTGACGAGTGCAAGTCGGACTAATTCTTACTCTTTTGGTGCTTGATACTCCTCCCATGACTCGATGCTCATAAGACAATCAATCCAATCAGACCAGTCAAATCTTGGGGACTTTTAACCCTATCATCAATCAATCTTATAAGGGCTTTAACTTTCCCATCAATCAATCTCATAGGGGCTTTAACCTCCCATCAAGGAATATTTCAATCAACGAATCAACATTTAAAACAATTGTAAGGGAACAATCAAGTAGACAAATCAATGGAGTTCATTTATGGAGACTCGCAGGACTATCATATTTTATCAACTCATCATCATTCTCTCTTCACAATCACAATCACAATCACAATCACAATCACAATCGACATCATCCGATCACAGCTCTAGACTCAATTCTTAAGTTCATTGTGTATGCTTTCAAAATAGTCATGTAGGGTTATGCAAATTCTCATGGAATTATTCAATTCAAGAAAACAAGTTTATGATGATCATCAACATAGAAAAATATATGAATTTAATAGGATTTTCAATGAAAACCAGCATGAATTATGCATGTAGACTCAATATACTTTCGACTCGTCTATGACCATTTATGGGGCACAGGAGAGGACAATCTCATACTTTTAGTTTAGCCTTACATACCTGGGATGAAGCTATCAATAATCACCTTCAAGAATCTCTCTTGAATTCCTCAATCTCAAGCTCTTCTCCTCTTCCCTCAAGCCCTATTCTTTTCCAGTTGTTAGAAAAAGGACTTAGAATCGGGTTTTCGACCCTTTTAACGTCAAAACGACCAAATTGGATCGTGTATAGAGTTAAGGAGGGGTTGGGAATTGATCAGAATGCCCCTCACAAAACTTAAAAAAATTTCATTCTCGGAATAGCCACGTCCATGATGCGGACTGAATGCGTACAAAGTATTTTCTTCAAAAGCTTCTGAACGCATTTTCTCAATCTCGTCAAATTTTTTTAGAAAAATATAAGCGTGGGTCCGCTACAGAGGTGCGACGTGCCTCCATCATGCACTCTCACTGTTTTTCATTTTCGGATCAAAAAATTATCTTTTTTATCCAGTCGCTCAAAAAATCGACCGAGACCATTTTCTCACTCAATTTTATATGCTGATCACAAATCCCATCTCAGATTTTCCATATAAGCATTAGAAGATGCATTATGCGTATACCCTTCCTCTAGGAGTATTTTGGTAATTTTACCTAGCATTACATCATCTCCCCCATGGGATCATTCTTCCTCGAATGATGAGTTAAGGTAGATATCATGGCACGAATAGACTCAAGAGTAATCTTAACATTTAATTCAACCAATCAAACTCTCGACTTCTCATATATCTCAATCAATTCTATTCGAATTCAGGAATAAACAATCAACTCAAGAATAGATCAATCAATCTAGTCAAGGGTAGGAAATGTACCTTCGACGTTCTCATCATTTGGTACGAATAGGTGCAGATATTTGGCCTTCATCTCTTCCTCAGCTTCCCATGTGGCTTCCTCAACGAATTGATTTCTCCACAGGACTTTGACTGAGGCTATCTCTTTGTTACTCAACCTACCAATCTGTCGATCAAGGATTTAGACCAGAACCTCTTCGTAGGACAAGCTATCTTTCACTCCAATGCTATCAACAGGGATAATCAAGGTAGGATCTCCCAAGCACTTCTTCAACATCGACACATGGAACACCAGATGAATTCCATCTAACTCGGAAGGCAACTCTAACTCATACGCAACCTTCCCAATCCTCTTCGTAATCTGATAAGTTCTCACATAGAGTGGACTCAACATCTTATTCTTCCCAAGTCTCATGACACCCTTCATAGGTGACACTTTCATGTACACCTAATCATTTACCTCGAACTCTAAGTCTCTTCTCCTCACGTCGGTATAAGATTTCTGGCGACTCTAGGCAGTCTTCAATCTCTCTCTAATGACCTTAACCTTCTCCATAGATTGGTGGACAAGATCGGCCCTAACCGCTTCTCTAACCTCAAACCACCCAATTGGTGATCTACATCTCCTTCCATACAAGGTTTAAAAGGGAGCCATTTGAATTCTTGCATGATAACCGTTGTTATATACAAATTCAATCAATGGTATGTGATCATCCTGCTTCCCTTGAAATCAAGAACACAGGCTCTCAACATATCCTCTAATGTCTGAATGGTACGCTCTACCTGACCATCCATCTGTGGATGAAAGGTTGTACTAAGGTTCACTTTAGTACCCAATCCTTTCTAGAACGATCTATAAATTGGGAGGTGAATTGAGATCCTTTGTCCGTGATGATGGACAAGGGAACTCCATGCAACCTCACAATCTCCTGGATGTAAAACTTTGTGTACTCCTCCGCAGTGTTGGTTGTCTTGACTGCTAAAAAGTGAGCAGATTTAGTCAACCTATCTACAATCACCCAATTCGAATCGTGTTGCTTTCGAGACCTCTGTAGACCAGTAATGAAGTTCATATTAATCATCTCCCACTTTCAATTAGGAATCTCAAAGTTCTAGGCCGATCCACATGGCCTTTGATGCTCAACTTTCACTTGCTGGCAATTCAGACACTTTGGAACAAATTCAACAATATCCCTCTTCATTCCACTCCACTAATAGACTTCTTTCAAGTCATGGGACATCTTGATAGAGCCAGAATGGATGGAATATCTAGTGCTATAGGCTTTAGCCATGATTCTATCTCGAATATGATCAACATCTGGAACACACAATCTACGTTGGTATCTCAACACTTCATCTCCCCTTTTGGAGAACATCATTACTCTCTGTTTGTGGATAGCCTCCTTCAATTGGAGTATGACAGGATCTTGGTCTTGCTTTTCCTTCACCTCTGCAACTAAGGATAAAGCAGACCCATTCTGAACATTAACTCCTCCCTCATTATTCTCCTCAAGTGGAAGTCCCAATCGAGCCAACCGATGCACTTCTGTGGCCAACTCCTTCTTTCCTTCTTCAACATGGGTTGTGCTACCCATTGAAAACCTTATAAGAGCGTCAGCAATAACGTTAGCTTTACCTAGGTGGTAAAGAATGCTCATGTCATAACCCTTGAGCAACTCCAACCATCTCCTCTACCACAGGTTGAGCTCTTTCTGACTGAAGACGTACTGAAAGCTCTTGTGGTCAGTAAACACATCCACATACACTCCATATAAATAGTGGTGCCAGATTTTAAGTGCAAACACCACCGCTGCCAACTTAAGATCATAGGTTGGGTAGTTCCTCTCATGAATCTTAAGCTGTCTGAAAGCATAGGCTATCACTTTCCCCCTCTGCATCGACACACATCCCAATCCAACCCTCAAAGCATCACAATAGATTACAAAGTCCTCTGTCCCATCGGGCAAGGTTAGAACTGGTGCAGTAGTCAATCTCGTCTTCAACTCTTGGAAACTATTCTCATATTCATTGGACCATTGAAACTTGACCTTTTTCTGAGTCAATTTAGTCAATGGTGCAGATAAAGAAGAAAATCCATCAACAAATCTGCGGTAGTAGCCTGCCAACCCCAAGAAACTTCTTATGTCAGTCGGAAAGGTCGGTCTGGGCCAGT
Organism: Solanum rostratum; assembly: GCA_029948455.1. Lineage (NCBI taxonomy): Eukaryota > Viridiplantae > Streptophyta > Magnoliopsida > Solanales > Solanaceae > Solanum > Solanum rostratum. Next base: position 27,386,803 of record CM057053.1, read on the forward strand.
TCTTAACCGCTTCAATCTTTTGAGCATCTACTCGAATACCATCACTGGAAACCACGTGGCCTAAGAAAGCCACCTACTTAAGCCAGAATTCACACTTCGAGAATTTTGCATACAACTCATGGTCCTTAAGTGTTTGGAGGACTCTGAGGTGATTAACGTGCTCCTCCTCGTCTCTCAAATATACCAAAATATCATCGCTGAATACAATTACAAACAAATCAAGATATTGTCTGAATACTCTATTCATCAAGTCCATAAAGGTTGCAGGTGCATTCGTCAACCCAAAGGATATGACCAAGAACTCAAAATGGTCATATCTAGTCCCAAAGGTTGTCTTTAGAATGTCACATTCCCTCACTTTCAACTGATGTTAGCCAGATTTGAGGTATATATTTGAGAAACAAGAGGCACCCTAAAGTCGGTCAAACAAATCATCTATTCATGGAAGAGGATATTTATTCTTTATCGCGACCTTGTTCAGTTTCCTATAGTTAATACATATTCTGAGAGACCCATCTTTCTTGTGCATGAATAGAACAGGGGCACCCTAAGAAGAAACACTCGGCCTTATATAGCCCTTCTCTAACAGATCTTTCAATTATTCTTTCAACTCAGCGGAGGCCATCCTATAAGGTGGAATCGAAATAGACTGGTATCGGGAAAAACATCATCCCAAAGTCAATCTCCCTATCAGGATGGACTCCAGATAGATCATTAGAAAATATTTCAGGAAACTCATTCACAATCGGGACTGACTCAAGAGTAAGAAACTCAACATCATCATATTTAACTCCCACGAGGTGACAGATACAACCTTTCGAAATCAGCTTTCTTTCCCTAGGGTATGAGAAACTTTCCCCTAGGTGCAACAGAATCACCCTTCCACTTAAGAACCGGTTCATTCAGAAATTGGAACTTAACGATGCGGGATCTACAATTGACATAGGCATAACAAGCGTGAAGCCAATCCATGCCAAGGATCAAATCAAAATCAACCATCTCCAACTCAACCAAATCAACAAAAGTATCCCTATAATGGATGGACACTATACAAGCTTTATAGATTCTCTCAGCTTGAATAGACTCATCCACTGGAGTAGAAACATCAAAGGGTTCAAGAAGACTCTCAGGGGTTCTATCAAATCTACTGGTCACATAAGGAGTTACAAAAGACAATGTGGCACCAGGATCCATCAAAACATGACAATGAAAAGTAAAGACTCGAATCATACCCTTCACGATATTTGGGGAGTTCTCTTGATCTTGGAAACTACCCATAACATACAAACTTTTTGTTGCTCTGCTTACGCCTGACCTAGTGTCCCTCTGGTTTTCTCTAGTTGGCGGGGTTGGTGTAGAAGATTGAGCCAGGTTATCCCACTTTGGACAGTTCTTCTGGTAGTGACCCACTTGGCTACATTTGTAGTATACATCATTCCCTTCACGACATCTCCCCAAGTGCATTTTGCCACACTTACCACAAGGTGGTTTACCTTGTGATCCTTGAGCCACACTAGCTTGTGACTGAGATCCATGGGTTTCGACATTCGGAGGCCCCTGATCGTACCTGTCTCTAGGCGCAGGTGCACTAGTAGATGATGGTGCTGAGAATCGGTAATTACTTTTTCTTCCAACCTCATGGCTGGATGTTTTTGCTCTCTTATGTCTGAACTCTTCCTTATCATGTTGTCTCTCCTCATCGGCTTGTTGCACGAACATCATCAATCTCCCAATATCCATATCACTCACAAGCATTGCTCCCCTCCCATCTCTCTTGGGTGCTCTATTCAACCCATCAACATACATCCCCATACTTTCCCTCATATTCGCAACCATGTCCGGATCATAACGAGAGAGTTATGCGAACTTCAACCTGTACTCTTGCACAGTCATAGAGCCCTGTTTCAGATTCAAGAACTTTCTTACCTAGTCTTTTCTTCCTTATCTTGGGAAGAAGCGTCCCATGAAGGCTTCCTCGAATGCTGCCCAAGTCAATAATGAGACACCTCTCCTTTACCTTTCTTCCACTGATCGAACCATAGTCTGGCCATACCCTTGAGGTGGTAAGCATTTAGTTCAACTCTGTCCACATCAGCCACATGCATCACTTGGAACACCTTCTGAAGCTCCTCCACATAATTCTTAGGATTCTCAGTGGATGTAGACCCTGTGAATTCGGGCGGATTCATCCTCAAGAATTCCCAAACTCTAGAGATGTCATGGGAATCCTGTCTACCTGCTCCTTATGTTGCAGCAGGTGTTATGACAACCTAAGCTAGAGTTTGAATAGTCTAGCATAGTTCAGCATTGGAGACCTTATCTTGCGGGGACTGCTCAACTAGGAAAGCTTGCCCCATAGGCTCATCGTTCCATTTAGGCTCAGGTGGTTTAAGATCTTTCCTTGTAGGTTCTCCCCTACTTCTAACGGCTCTTCTGGGTGGCATGATCACAAATCTTCAACGCGTAGAGCAAAAATTAAAGAAGAACTTTTCATAGAGTATAACTCTATCGCACGATTTAAAATATGAAAGAAGCGAAACAATTCCTACATCTCCTATAGCCTCCAAATTATGGATGTGGATTTCTTCACACCAATAATAAGGACTCTATTAGATACGATTTCAGAGACTTCCTAAGATACTTGAACTCTGTGCTCTCATACCAAGTTAGTCATGCCCTGGGAGGGTATCCAAGACGTGGCCAGCACCTAGATTCTATTGCTAGTCCCCAAGTGAACCACTTGGCCTCATCACATCTATTCAATTCAACAACTCTACGGATTAGCAAAAGTAACACAAGTAAATAGGCTCATCTCATCAAATGTCTAAAATATTATACATATATATATATATACATATATATATATATATATATATATATATATATATATATATATATATTATTTTCCATGCTGATCACACTCAATTTTCCCACTCAATTTCATGTTGATCACAAATGCAGTCTCGAATTTTTCATATGAGCATTGGAAGATGCGTTACGTGCATACCCTTTCTCTAGGGGCATTTTAGTAATTTAACCGAGCATTACAGTCCCGTGAAGAGGTCTTACAGTTCGTAGAAGGTTTCAAGGACCGGAAAACCCTAATACCTCACTTAGTCAATTCTCATAAAACATTACACAGATGGGCTTTACGAAAATGGGCATAACTTCTTGATTCGAACTCCGAATGAGGTGAAACTAGATGTGTCGGAAAGCCAATTCAAAGAACTTCAATTTGATAGGTCGTGAATCACCTAGTTCTTTTTGTGCTAAGAGATATAACCATTTAAATTGACCCTTCTATCAGTTCTTGTGAAAAACTTAGCAAATGAAATTCCTTTGAACTTGGCTTGATGAAGGAGGCCTATGATGACCCTAAACCACATAAATAAGTTTGAATTGAGGTCTTGAAAGTGAACTTAACTTGAGCTTGAAGATTTATTACTTAGAAAATTCGACAAAAGCACCCAAACGGTTGGTCTTAAGGTTCGTACCAAGCTATACGGACTAAGTACTCCTCCGTAGCACTTCACTTAGAAAATTCTTCATGACGAAGCTCTGAGACGGTGATCCAATACTTAAAAATTTCCAATCCGACACCTATATGGGGGACCTCATGGACCGTGAAGCACTATGCGGTCCATGAGTGGGGCCGTGCCACTTGCCTTAGGCTCAAAATTGTGGAGTCTCAAGCCCAACGCTACCATATGGTCCACTATATGGTTCGTATGGTTTCACACAACCTATGTGGGGTCCAAGTGTGGTAAGCCTTGGTCTTATACTTCACACCAAGGCCCTCACACCCCACATAAGGCCAAGGGCTACTTCAAGGAGGCTCCACATGGTCTGTAAAACCTCACACGGACCGTGAGGGCTTCCATGGAGCGTCACCTTGGTCCAAAACTTTCTGAGACCCAATTTGCAAGCTCCAATGAGGTCGCCATTTGTTAGCGATAGACTGATCCGTTGTTATATTATAAGGTTTGTTGCTAATTTCATAATTTATTTCGTCATTTTGAATAAATTTGCAATGGAATTTTTGTTGCTATTCTGTCACAAAAAAAAAATCATCATTTGAGCTATTACACTTGTCGCTTGAAAGTTTATCACTGGTCCGTCGCCAATATTCATTTAGGTAGATACGACCAAATAGTCACTATATTTTGTTGCTAAATTTTTTTCTACAAAATCATTTAGTTTATTTATTTTAAATATATACTGCTGAAATAAATGAAATGCAAATTACTAATACTCCTAAATAATCAACATTCATATAAGATAATATTTGTAGATGATTCAATACATATAGAAAACAACATCCAAATCACATATTATCAATTCAAAATATCAAAATTAAATATTAACTATTCTTTAAAGAACCTACATTCATCAAAGTTGTTACTACACAATTTGTGCTTCCCAAAAGATAGACAACATCAAAAATTAAAGTTGCGAATTGTTTTACAAACTCATCCATATTTGTTGTTGGTGTTGATTGAGAAGCTGAAAGTGGTACTGATGATGAGACGCAAAGATTCTGCGAGTAGAAATTTTTTGCTTCAGATCCAAGACTGTATATTCTTCTCTTCTTTTCTCCTCCCACAGCTTCATAATATGCTTCACATTGATGAATATCAGATTGAGATACTGTTTTTTCTGCAGTATCTCTTCATATTTTTCCTGTTATAAGTAGAAGAAAACAAAAAGTATTAAAGATACGAAACAAAATAAATTTTACCAGTAAATGCATAACCTACTGATGAAAATAAAACAACTTTGAGCAGTTTGATGTCCAATTGCTGGTGTTGTCAATTAGCATGTAGGTTTGTTTACAAAGGAAAAAAGAATTATTCATCAGAAATTTCCCAAAACCTTTTTAACGCTATCATCAGTAAATTCTTAAGTTGATTTAAGCATTGTAGTATCTCATATCTCATATCGTAACAATTGAAGGTCAAGTTTTACCAAAAATAAAAAATAAAATAGGAGACTGTCACATTTATATCTAACTTCCCCCCACAATTGCAAAGTTGTGGAGGTTCTATGCTAATTTGGCAGGAATTCAATTGAACGGTCTACAATTATGAAAGTTCATTATCAAATGGTGGACAACACCTTACTGCCCAAAATTTAAACTCATTTATGCAGTAGTATCTGAATAATATATGATGAGAATGACATACATTTTCACTAAGCAATCATTCATATATGGAATTATTGGGATATATACTATTAACCATGGAATATATACTGCTAATCATGAGTTACGATATAGTATTTGTTATAAAATAATTGTTTGTTCAATTTTAATAAAAGTTTATTTAGTAGGTCATATAATCGTTTATGTGTCTATTTACTTATATAGTAGATGATTTAGTGTATAGAGTTTTAGCTTATACACAAAGGATTAAATCATCTGTTCTTATAAGCATAAAGTTTTTCGTTCACAATCTATGGTGGAAATTGGATAAGCCATCGCTATGCTTGTAGCACAAGATCATATATAATTTATCTTTATTATGGGAACGGTGTAGTTCCAACTTCTTGTGCTAGTGCATATTATATGTATTGAATGAGACCGAGTAGAGATAGTTATTTTAGACTGACTGATAACGACATGTTCTCTAAACTATTAAATGTACTTGTATTCTTATTCCGGTATAACTATTCTGATTTGTATATATTATTTATCATTTTGATTTATTAAAAGATGAAATACTGAGATGGGTCAACAGGCCTGGTAGATTGAATGATAATAATATATATTGGTGAAATAATAAGTTAGTTGACGGAATCCATGTCTCGATATAGAGATTAATGATATGCCTGTTGAGAAGCTTATAAGTTTTCGTCGTGCCAAATCTTGCAAGTGGATTTATGAATCCGAAACATGAAATAAGTTAAACAGTGCTCTAAAGTAAATTAATCTTTAAATTAAATTTGTCAGTAATTTAATTTAGTGATTAGTATCTATAATCTTAACATAGGGAATTACATAAGTGTTTAATGGGAAATTTTGAAATATAAATAAAGGAGCGCAATTACGAATTTTTAGTGGAACAATTTGTAATTTATTATGGAAAGAATAATTTCAAATTAATTATTTGAATTATTTTCATAATAGGGAGCCTCAATAATTAATTTCGTGATCCCTACCATGCCTATATTTAACTAGAATTCAAAATCTTATTTCTAATAAAAGGAGAACACATATTAGTTTCTTCTTTTTCTAAAAAGTGGGTTTCCTTCTCCTTTTTTGATTTGGAAAGGTCATCTATAAATAGAGGTTTTCCTAATCTAGAAACGGAGATAGATGAAAAGGAATTAGGTTTTCTATAAAATGCTTGATCAACCAAGTATTGAGGGAGTTCAGCTATGAACTTGGGATCACCGTAGAAGACCGTAGAACTGCAGTCTAACTTGTGAATTCACTTGAAAGTATATGGTCACGCTTCAAGAAGTCTTTATCAAATTAAATGTCATAAAGTGTATGTGTTCTAGCATAAATGCATGTGTTATCTATTATTCATGTAAGTAGTACGATCCTTATATGCTTATGTGCACATATGATTTTCCAATAATTTGTATTAGAGCTGGCTCACATCTTTAATGGATAAGTCGAAGAGTATATGTGTATGTATGTTCGATTATGAACATGAACGTAATTTTTTCGAAGTTTATTTTAACTTGTTAAAGAAAAAAGGGATTGATTGTCACTGTTTAACAAGTAAATCTGGTGGCAGCATCAACATGAGTTGAGGTTTTTGTGATTCAACTCAAAAAATATTTTGATTAAAAAATAAAATAAAATAAAAAGGTTTGTAGGGTGGAGGGCGTGGTTGCATGTGGCAAAGAAAAGCCATAAAGAAGACCTTTTGTTTTGAAATCAAAGATTCTTTTTTCTTTTATTTGATTGGTAAAAAAAAATCGTAAAGAAGGAAAAAAGGGGAATGAAGTCCTAGACGTTTTTTCTCCTTTAGTTAGCCTACATGACAACTTTTCTATCTCTTTTATTTTTGATTGGTTCATATCTCATAAATACATGAGCAGCTTATTACTTTTAAGACCTAATTTTTTCTTTCTAAGGTGAATATATACAATCCGTAATTATATTAAGAATTTTATAATTAATAAATGATTATCATTAAAGTGATTCATTTATTTGAAATTATTAAAATTCTTAATATTCTATATATGTGAGATTATAATACATGAATTGAGAATTATGATTAATAAATAGAGTTCACGAAAGTAATCCATTTATTTGAGTCATTAGAACATGCTCAATCTATCATGTGTAAATTGTTATGAATGTGTATAGTAGGGGTAAAGTTTTATCTACTAAAATGAGATTACCGTGTGCCACTAGTAACACTTAATTAATTCATTAGAAGAGATATTAAAAGTTTTTTGTCCGGTCTAAAAGGGAAAAACATAATATCTTGGATTCTCAAGTATATTAATTGGGAGGACAATTTGATATAAGAAGATAGCGTGTGTCTTATAAAAAGAAGGACACAACGTATGCTTTGTGCTCATGAGATAACTATTAAAAGAGAATGAAATTCTAAATCGAGTTATTTTAATCTTTAATTATGCCTAAATTTTTAAAATTGGTCTTAGTTTAGGTGGTCATGAATTTAATGACCACTAAGTGACTTGAAATTTAGTGGTTCCATCAAAAATCATTTAGATAGATTTTAGGTTGTTTGTCGGATTAAAATTCGATTTGAATATGATAAGCTCATTCTTCATGTCAGGTATATTTATCTTGAATCTAGAATACACATGATGATTTAAAATAAATTGATATGTGATAAGAATGTAGGTCATATTTTTTTAATTCCTAAAGATGCTTAAATCATGTGAATTTGAATTTGGTCATAGCTTTGAAAATAAACATTTTTATTGGCTCCAATTGACCTAAGATTTGATAAGTTCATTGGAAACAACCTAACTAGAAGTACTCATTGCTACGCGGTTATGATTTCTGAGGTGGTTAAGATGATTTTCAAGTTGTTCTTTTGGAATAAAATGTGATTTAATATGAAAACAAATTTTTATATCGATTTTAGCTATCTTAAATATTTAAATGATTACATATGATTATTTAACATGAATTGATATATGATAAGGATATAGATCTGATATTTTCCCTTAGATCATTTGAAACTGAATTTGATCATAAATTTGGAGATAAATATTAATTTTGAACTCTAATTGATTTGAAATTCGCAAAGGTTCATAAAAAACGGTCAAATTAAAAATTCTCACTGCTATGCAGTGATTTGACAACTTCAAATCATTTTAAATAATTGTTTTAGGTGTTTCATTATGTCTTGAAAATTAATTTTTATAAAAATAACTCAACTGTGATATAGTGGTGATAGAGATTGTTCTCTATGACTTTCACGATGAATTTTAGTGAAGTATTAAGTTCATGTGTTGGCATTAGATCTTCGTCCATAACAGATGAAATTAATACAAGTCACTAGATTTAATCTGATCTCTAGTTTTTGGTAATCTGTATTAGCTCTCATAAACTAAGTAATATGATTTGATCAACGGACCTAGGTATAATTGTCATGACCCATACCTAGGTCATAGGAGTGACACGGCAAATGGGAACCTAAGAGTCTCTAAACAAGCTCAAAGTATCCAAATTCACATCATCGGTTCAGAAGCACATTCAAATAGTAAACACATAGTTCTAAGGGATGGGAAAGTAGGCCTCACACTATGGGAATATCGAAGGGAAAGGGATTTATATGGATTCACATAGCACATAAGAACTAAGGGGCGGGTAAGTATGACTCACTCTATGGGGGCAATACGGAGCTTAGGATCTTCCACATTTCCACCTCAAACAAATATACATATCATAATACCCATAGTCAATCCATGATAGCCATATCTAATGGATAACCGATATCATAAGCTTCAAATATAACACATAACATATAGAATCTACGAGAGTCTACAAGATGTCCAACAATGTCTCTAGTCATATGATAGAACAGAGGCCAAGGCATGTCCCGAGCTTACCCTCAATTAAGAAGATAAACAGAAAACATTATAGGTAGAAGGAAGGTGTTTTGTCGTTGGAAGATAGGACTCACCACAATATCAACTATCCAAATTTGAGTATCCGTCAAACGGTGGATGATTGTAACACACGGTCCCTACATGGTAAAATCATATAGGCATAGAGTATGCGTTAGTACGTTTGAATGTACTAGTATGCGGGCATGCAACATGAAAGGAAGATGACGTTAACCTGCACAATATGCCATATAAAAACCATAGAGTAGCCATAACCCACATATACTAGCACTCAAAGAGTCACTCCTTGCTTGAATTATGTAAAGGGAGAGTTGTACCCATCCTCATCAATACATATATAGCTCATGGCATAACCTTTTATAGGGAAGGTTGTACCTATCCTCATCTATACCTTGTGTAAAGGGAGGATTGTACCTATCCTCATCAATACACGCTTAGCTCATATAACTATGTGCATAGGGAAGGTTGTACCTATCCTCATCTATGCCTTGTGTAAAGGGAGGGTTGCACCCATACACATTATGCCCGTTTTTGTGAAGCCTCCCGTGCTGTGTTCCTTCCTTTTTCTTGGCAAGCCACACAGGCACCCATGTCATCATTTGTATAATACAACCTTCCATATGCACATATTTATATGAGCTAAGCGTGTATTTTATGTGGACCACATGATACATGCTTAGCTCATATAAATATGTGCATATGGAAGGTTGTATTATACAAATGATGACATGGGTGCCCATGTGGCTTGCCTTAGAAAAAAGGAAGGAACACAACACGGGAGGGCTTCACAAAAATGGGCATAACTTCTTAATCCGAACTCGGAATTGGGTGAAACCAGGTGCGTTGGAAAGATAATTCAAATAGATTTAATTTGGTAGGTTGTAGGCCACCTATTTCGTCTTGTGCTAAGAGATGTGACCATTTAAAATTTACCCTTTCACCGAATCATATGAAAAAATTTAGAAACGGAACAAATTTGAACTTGGCTTGATGTAGGAGACTCATGATGACCCTAAAACACATAAATAAGTTTGGATTGAAGGCTTCAAAGTGAACTTAGCTTGAGCTTGAAGGTTCTATTCTGAGCGCCCAACTTGCGGGGTATTATAATAATGATATTCATTTGGCCTAAATTACCAGTATACTCTTCATATGAGTTAACTCTTGTTCTAAATTTATGGAGTGAATATGTGATACTACATATGTATGCTGCATAAGTAGTTAATATTTCATCAAAATTTTTTATTCAAGATGCATGGACACTTATGAAGTGTATTTTGAATTTTAATATTCAATGAATATATAAACATGCCAATTTTTTTAAAAAATAATGAATTTTTTTTAAATTTTGTTCATTATTTTTGATTCGTGTCTCTATTATACCAATGATAACATGTGATAAGAAATTATTGAACGGAAAATTTTATATTCTATTTTGACCAAACAATATTTTCAACCGAATTGATTATAGTTTTGGAATTTCGTAAATCCATAAGGATGACTTTATAAGAAATATTTCTTTTCAATTCATATCGTTATATGAGATTTGGTCAAATTTGGTGATACGGACCCTTCCCATGGTTAGCAAGATTAAATAGTAGTGAAGTATTAATTTTATGTGTTGGTTTTAGACATTCCTCCATAATAGATGAATTTAATACAAGATACTATGTATTTAATTGCTAGTTTTGATAATCGATATAAACTCTCCTAAATTGAGTAATATATGGATAAATGGATTACAGTGATTTTCACTTGACTGAAACTACTAGTAAACTCTCCAATTAAGTTGGGTCTATATAAGGTTATGGAGTAAAAAAATCAGCGATCGTACATGTGTATTGCATGAGTAGTTCTCCAATTCCCACCATTGACTATTCGATATGTATGGACATATATGTATAAATGAGCTCTTAATTTAATATTCAAAGTTATTCGCTATATTATGAACTATTATATCTCAAACTCTCAAAAAGACTTAACAACCCACTCAGTACTACTCATGATTTTTTTTAGAGATAAGATATTAAAGAATGCATTATGCATGTACTTTACGTTAGAAAAAATTGATTTTCAGTTTCTAACTAAATAAGAGATAAATGTTTAATATATTTTTCTTGTAACTCTTCTATTTATGAGTTTGATAAATATTTTATCTCTTATGGTACATTGGTGCATGAACCTTTTATTATTATTATCTTTAATGAATTGAATAATATTAATCTATCTTACAAGAGAAAATATCTTTCAAATCGAATATAACTTATTTGTTCACTAGTGTCTAAAGTTATTCATTCTGAATAAAACTTCAAAGTTGGTTAAAGGTTTGACATAATAGTTCATTGAAAGTGAAGACACTACCAACATGTGAGTCCTGCTTAGAAGGAAAAATGACTTGAAAACCTTTCCTCTTAGAAAGAAAATAGAGATAGTGATTAGTTGAAATTAATCTATTTTAATTTGTGTGGTAAATGAACATTCAGGCAAGAGGTGATTTTGAGTATTCAAGAATATTCATAAAAGATTATTCATGATATAGATATATATTTTTTCATGTTATGTGAGTTTGAATTTTTTCGATGAACTCAAGATATTTAAGACAAAAATGAAGGTAGCGTTAAGAAAAATATATAAAATCCCTGCAATCTGATTGTAGTGAGGTATACCTCTTCACTGAGTTCATTAATAACTTATTTGATTGATTAATTATATTTTAATTATTTACATAAGACACTCTATAATAGATTGGTGTAAAAGGAGAAAGAAAAATAGACTCTTATGGAGATGGTAAGATAAATGATTGACTTATTTGAAGTTGTTTTACTTTTTTTGGAATATGTCCTAAGAACTATATATTAATTTCTTGCATGTTTGTAACTTTGACAACTATAGAACTAGTGTGGACTTGACGTAAGACTAGTCTGTGTCATGTTCATACATAGAATTGCCTGGCATATATGCTGAAAGGGAGAACAAACAAGTTGGAATTAACTATAAATGTGTGTGCATGTTAACTGCATATTCAAAAAGAAGAAAAGAAGGTTTATCTTATTGTCCTGAAGAAAATATGGCTTGTTCACACAATCGTCAAATTTCTAGAAAATGACTATTTTTAGTAAACTATGTTCCTAGAAGTAAACTAGTCTTATAAGAACCGAATAAAGAAATAACAAATGAGTCAATAATAAATTCTGATGCTCAAGAACATCTAATCGGTATGTCAGAACCAAGATTTCATTGTATTAAAATAATGTGAGAAACGTTACTTGACATAAGAATTTTACTACCTCAAGTAGTGGGAGTGATGTTGAGAAAATTAAAGACATTTGTCACGACCTGGACCTAGGGTCTAGGAGTGACATGGTGAATGAGAACCTGAGAGTCCCCGAACAAGCCTCAAAGTATCCAAATTCACATTATCGGTTCAGAAGCGTATTCAAATGGTAAACACGTAGTTCTAACGGAAGGAAAATTAGGACTCACGCTATGGGGATCTCATAAGGGAAGGGGATTAACATGGATTCATATAGCACGTAGCACATAAATTCTAAGAGGGGAGATAAGTATGACTCACGCTATGGGGGCAATTCGAGACTTAGGATCTTTCGCATTATATCATACTATCAAGTCATAAGACTCATAGCCAAGACACATAACAATATTCAATGGGTAATCAAGCCATGACATAGTCTCTGACATAGCACTTAGCATATAAACTTAAAGGAGTTTACAAGATGTGCAACAATGCCTCTAGTCATAAGATCGGATGGGTCCACGACATATCCCGGGCCCACCCTCATATATAAGTATCCTAAACAAAAACACCATAGGTAGAGGATAGGTAGCTTGTCTTGTCCTTGGAAGATAGGACTCACCAGAACAAGCAAAACTTGATATCCGATCTAAATGTCATACGGTGGATAAATGTACTCCTCGGTCTCTATATGGTGAGATCATGTAGGTAAAAGTATGCGTTAGTACATTTGAATGTACTAAGTATGTGGGCATGCAATGCGTATGACTTATCAATTTCTGCATTTCAATATTAGATGACAAGGGCACATAATATAGAAAAACATATATCCAAGAAGAATAGTATAACGATAGGCCATGAAATTCATAATGTATGAAATGCAATAATGCTCATATATAGTGGGGATATGACCTCAACCGACAATAGTAAGACCAAGTGAGCTATTGTTTGGAATCCCAATGAAATCCCGTCACCGATAAAGAGGTGGTCTACTTGCCAAAGGTAAACCATACTTCACCTTACGGGAACATTACCTATTTCATGTGAAGTAAACCCCTTAAGGGAACATCACCCATTTCGGATAGGATTTTCATATAGCATATCATATCACATAATACTTCACCTTACCGGAACATCACCTATTTTGTATGAAGCAACCATCCATACTTGAACATCACCCATCTCGAATAGGATTCTCATAACCTATATTAGGCACATAGTTCAAGGAAAGAAAGACGACCCTCAATCCATCTGTGCTAAGTCGGCATCCAACAAGAATATGTATACGTATATGTAAATGCTTTCAAGAGACAATAGTCATTTCCAATTCTCTTAATGCACATTTAGGATCAAAAGCCAAACATCATTCATAATAAATCGTACATAGGCTCAAATGCCAAATCATAGCTCTTAGTCAAAATACTCATGCATAGGAATAACTTATCTACATATATAAAATGGTGCAAGCACCCAAAATGCTCAAAGTGCCATAATCATTGACATATATGTGATCATATTCTTTTCATAGCCAATATCTTATCAAAATCATATCATAGAACATAATTGGGCTTAACCTACTTCATAATTTTCATAAAATCCAATGTCCAAAGATGCATATGCCATGAATGATGTGGGAATAACATGGGTAACTGATATTCAATCTAAAATCAATAAATGTGATACGAAATTGAAGTAAGTCATAATTAAATCCACATTTAAATCATAATATAAATCACCCATGTATAAATCAAGCTTTAAAGGGGACATGCATGTTCCTAGCTTCATAACTCCAATGTAAATCATCATAATAGGTCTTAAAGTAACTTCAAATCATAAATAAAGTACAACTCATACATCAATTGAACTTATTAACCAATAACTTTCAAAACCCATAGTTAAAGTAAGCCAAATTCCATGGAAATCAATTGAAAAAAGTTTTGGTCTTCTTGGTTGAAAGGGACCAAGAATAAATCCCACATATCTTGATTAGGAAGAGGAATTTGAGAAAAATTGAGCTTAAAGTTGAACTCCAATTGAATCCTAGCTTGAATCTTGAAAGGACTTGGAGAGAATTTTTGAGAGTGTTAAGATGTAAGTAGTGAATTTAGAGTATTATGAATAGGATTTAGGGCATTAGGGAGTTCTTAGATAGCATAGGAAGTATTAAAAGACCATTAGGATAAATCAAATTTATAAAAAACGCCATTAATGAAACGGATGGAAAAATTGCACGTCGTCTCTTTATTGGAGGGCTACACGGCTCGTGTGATGTCACACGGTCTGTGACACGAGCTGTGTCCCAACACTTTGTAAAATTTTCCGCGATCAAGTTACGAGACGATGATTCCATACTTAGAAAAGTTTCACGCCGAAAGCCTTACGGCTCACCATATGGCTCGTGAGCCTCCACACGGCCCATGAAGGTGGCTGTGTGACATCACTTAGCCTCAATTGTTAGTGTTCCAAGACCAATTGTATCACACGTCCCTCCACACGGTCCATGAAGTATCACATGGCCTATGTAGGGTCTAAAGTCTTACTCTGAAACTCCATTCCAAGGCCACACACCAAGAATTAAGGCCAAGTGTCGCTCCACTGGAGGCCACACGGGCCGTGTGACCTCAAACGGACCATGTAGTATCCCTTGAGACAACACTCGGTCCAATTCTTTCCCAAAGGACATTTTCAAGTTTGGATGAAGTCGCACAAAGTCCGTGTTATTACATTATCTCGCCTTTGGGGACATTTGTCCCTGAATGTGCAAGAACAAGTCTTGAAAGGCTTGACTAAGAACATGAAACTTCCAAAGATAAGATGCAATACAGAGCTTACCCCTTGGAAATTATAAAGTCATTAAAACTCATGCCAAAGCATATTAAAATCATGCAAAACATCATAAAAATCTTTTTTATGCACATGTTTGCATGTCATATCATGAGACTCTAGAATGAAAGAGTTAGGACCACTTTAGAAGAGGAAGAACCTAATACCTTCGGCTTGAGTAGATTGGAAAAGATGGGGGTATTGCTTCATCATGTCCAACTCTGCCTCCCATGTGGCACTCTCCACGTGTTGATTTCTCTAAAGTACCTTCAACAAAGCTACATATCACGACCGGGGGGGGGGGGGAGGAGGGGAGGGTCTAGATGTGACACGGCAAATGGGAATCTGAGAGTCCCCAAACAAGCCTTAGATATCAAAATCCACATCATCGGTTCAAGAATAGCATTCAAACACACATAACTATGTAGCCCAATCAGATCTCAGGAATTATTCTAATAATAAGTAAACAATACGATAATCATAGTAACCAGATCTGAATAGAGTTCATATAGTGCCCGACATTGCCTCTACTCAAGGAACGGGGGCCAGGATAAGTTCCGGGCTCAACCTCAATAAAAGAGAACATATGAAATAACAATAAAAAGGATAGCTAGCTCGCCCTCAGAAGACGGGACTCACTACAGTAACTCCAAGAATGGACTACTTGTCACACGACTATTATTTAAAGTGCTCGTCTCCTACATAATAAAATCATGTATGCATAGAGTATGCGTTAGTACGTTTGAATGTACTAAGTATGCGGGCATGCAATGCATATGACTTATCAACCTGCATTTCAATGTTAGATGACAAGGGCACATAATATAAAAAGAACCATATATTCAAAGGAGGAAGTATACAAGATGCCATGAAATTCATGATGCATGCAATGCGATAATGCTCCTATATAGCATGGATGGACTATAACCGACATATTAAAATCATGCGAGCTATTACATGAATTAGACCAATTGGGACCTCCCATCGATAGGGAGAAGATTACTTGCCAAAGGTAATCTACATCACACCTTACGGACTCACCATTTAAGTAGATGGTCACCTTCCTTATGAAACTCACTATTTCGGAAGGATTTTCCATAAACATATCATATCATAAGCATAATAAACGAATAACCATTCCTTACGACCCAGTCATTTCGGCGATGGCTAACTTTCCTATGTTGGCACATAGTTCAAGGAAAGAGAGAGGGCCCTTGGGGATATCCCTAACATCCCTAATCCATTGGTGCCAAGTCAACAACATCCCACATGATTTTCTTATATATATATACGTGCTTCCAAGAGGTTAGATGTATATTTCAAAACGTTCAATGCATATGTAGGCTCAATTGCCAAACCATAATATCGTAATCATAATGCTCATGCAAGGAGTAGCTCATCTAAGCATACACGAGATGGTGCAAGCACCTATAATGCTCATAGAGCCATAATCATAGACATACCGGTGATCACCTTCTTATCATAACCAATGCCTGCTCAAAGAGACTCAGACACCCGGGGCAATTCAAGAAAAATAAAATCATATCATAATCATTTCATAAACCATAATTGGGCTTAACCCACTTGAAATGCATGATGTGAGGATTGCATGGGTAATGCAGATTCAAGTTAAAATCAACACCATAATATGAGATTGAATAAATTCATAATTAAATCAACATCTAAATCTTAGTAATAGTCACCCATGCATAAATCAATTTTAAAGTGGACATGCATGTTCATAATTTTATAACTCAATGTAAATCATTATAATAGTAATCAAGATTAATTGAAATAATAGGTAAAATAAAGCCCACACACTAATTAGATTTAATAAAATTAAATCATGAAATTTCATATTTAAAGTGACTAAAAATTCATGGAATAGATTGAAAGATTTTTGGGTCTTTTTGATTGAAAGGGACCAAGAATCAATCCAACATACCTTGATTGAGGAACTGAATTTGAGGGATGAATTGGGCTTGAATCGAACTCCAATGGAACCTTGCTTTGATCCTTGATAGAGGAGTGTAGAGAGGAGTAGGGAGGTGATCTTGTAAGGGGTAGAATGTTTTTCGAGAAAGAATGAAGGGGGGGGGGGGGGTTTCAGCTGAAATTAAGGGTTTAGAATAGGTAAAAGGTCATAATTCATGATTAAAATAAACCAAAATTACATAAACTCCATTAATAAAATGGACTTAAATTAGTCTCGTCAGGCTCACACGGTCTATGGAACATCACATGGACCGTGAACAGTGGCCGTGATCCCCTACTTAGACTCTCATGGAGGAAAATTCTATGGAACTAAGTGGTATCACACGGACGACTACATGGTCCGTGTGGCTCCACACGGGCCGTGACACCGACCGTGTACCGGCACTTGAATATTTTTCGCATGACAAAGTTACGAGATGATACTTCTATACTTAGAATAACTTTTACGTAGTGAGTCACATGGAGAGCCACACGGGCTGTGTCACATCACACAGACCTTTTGAGTGTCCGTGTGCCTTCACTTGGCCACAGTTCCCTTCCATCCCAAAGTTGTCCCAACCGTAACCTGGACCTAGTGCCTCTTCACGGGAGGCCACATGGTCCATGTGGCTTCACACGGTCTGTGTAGGCTTCTCCGTGGAGGGGCGCCTGGCAGTTCACCTGGAAAAATTCCACGACACTTGGGCAATGCCACTTGAAAAATCTGGGTCCTTACATCATCTTCCCATTGGGAACATTCATCCCCCAATGTGCAAAAACAAGGCTTGAAAGGCTTGACTTAGAGCATGAAACACCCAACATAAGATACAATGCATAATTCATTATTCAAAATCATACCAAAAGCATTAGTCAAAACAATTGTTCAAGACCTTTAAGCTCATATCAAAAATCGTATTCATGTCATTCAAAACATTATAAAAATCCTTTTTGTGCACATGTATGCATGTCATGTCATGAGACTCAAGAGGGAAAGAAATGGCACCATTAGATAAGGAAGAATCCTAAAACCTTAGGCTTGAGTAGATTGAAAAAGATGAGGGTATTGCTTCACCATGTCCAGCTCCACCTCCCAAGTAGCACTCTCCACTTGTTGATTTCTCCAAAGTACCTTCACCGAAACGACGTCCTTGTAACGGAGCCGCTTTACTTGCCTATCAAAGATTTCCACTGGAATTTCCTCATAACTCAAGTTTTCTTCAACCTCAATTCCTTCCAAAGGCACAATAGTGCTAGGATCACCAATTAGCTTTCTCAACATAGACACATGGAAAACCAGGTGAATGGAACTTAAATCCGGAGGTAACTCCAACTTATAAGCCACACCTCCAATCCGCTCAACAATCTCATAAGGGCCAACATACTGGGGGCTTAGCTTGCCCTTTTTACCAAAATACATCACACCTTTCATAGGCAGGACCTTCACATACACCCAATCACCGACATGAAATTTAAGGTCCCTTCTCCTAAATACGACTTTTGACGACATTGGGCTGCCTTGAACCTTTCCCTAATCACCTAAACCTTATCCATGGCCTCCATCACCAAATATGGACAAACTAGCGCCATCTCTCCCAACTCGAACACCTTCTCCCATACAATGCTTCAACAGCGCCATACCAATGCTAGCATGGAAGCTATTATTATAAGAAAACTCAATGAGTGGAAGATGGTCATCCCAATTTTCTTAAACTCCAACACACAAGCCCTCAACATATCCTCCAAGGTTTGAATAGTCCTTTCTGCTTGGCCATCGATTTGAGGGTGAAAAGTGGTGCTCAACTTAATCTTAGTTCCAAGTCCCTTCTGAAAAGACCTCCAAAAGTTGGAAGTAAATTGGGTACCACAATCTGATATAATGGACCTAGGTACACCATGCAACCTCACTAACTCTTGGATATACAACCTTGCGTAATCTTCGGCGTTGAAAGTAGTCTTAACCGGTGGAAAATGAGTCGACGTTGTCATCCAATCCACAACAACCCAAATGGAATCAAATTGCCTTCGGGTCCGAGGCAACCCAACTACAAAATCCATGTTCACATATTCCCATTTCTATGTGGGAGTTTCAATGTCTTGTGCCAAACTAAAAGGCCTTTAGTGTTCTACCTTCAAGTGTTGACAACTCGGGCATTCAGGTACGAACCTAGCGATGTCTTTCTTCATACCATGCTGCCAATACACTTCCTTCAAATCCCGATACATTTTGGAAGACCCGGGGTGAATAGAATAATGAGAGTTGTGAGCCTCACTCATAATCACCCTTCTAAGATAAAAACACTTTCGGAACACAAAGTCGGTCTTGGTACCAGAGTACACTATCTCCCCCTTGGAAGAACACTGTGATCTCCTTTTTGGCAACTAACTTCTTCAATTCAAGTAACGATGGGTCTAAATCTCGCTTGGCCTTTACATCACTTACCACGAAAGATTCTGCCTTGCTTTGAACATGAATACCACAACCGCTCGAATCCGCTAGCCTGACACCCAACCTAGCTAACCGGTGGACATCTCTTGCCAACTCCTTATTTTCTTCCCCAAACATGTGACACACTCCCCATAGACAACCTGCTGAGCACATTGGCCACAACATTGGCCTTGCTTGGATGACATAGAACACTCATGTTGTAGTCCTTTAGGAGCTCCAACCACCTCCTTTGCCATAAATTGAGATCCCTTTGAGTGAACACATACCGCAAACTCTTGTGATTGGTAAACACATCAATATACACCCCATACAAATAATGTCTCCAACTCTTCAAAGCAAAAACCACTACTGCGAATTTAACGTCGTGCGTGGGGTAATTACGTTCATGCACCTTTAACTGCCTTGATGCATACGCTATCACCTTACCATTCCGCATAAGCACACAACCGAATCCAATTCGCGAGGCATCACAATACACCACAAATCCCTAAAACCCATTTGGTAAAGTTAAGATAGGAGCCAATGTAAGCTGATCCTTCAAAGCTTGAAAACTCTTCTTGTATTCATCTGACCATACAAACCTAGCCTGCTTTTGGGTCAACTTGGTCAATGGAGATGCAGATGAGAACCTTTCAACAAACCATTTGTAATACCCGACCAACCCAAGGAAACTGTATCCGAAGGAGTCAATGGTCTGGGCCAATTCTTTATAACCTCGATTTTCTTCGGATCCACCTTGATACCATCACCGGACACCACATGACCAAGGAAAGCCACTTCGCCTAACCAAAATTCACACTTGCTAAACTTGGCATACAATTTTTTTTCCCTCAAAGTTTGGAGAACCATTCTCAAGTGATTCCCATGCTCCTACTCACTTCGAGAGTAGATGCGAATGTCGTCAATGAAGACTACCACAAAATTGTCAAGGAATGGCTTAAACACTCGATTCATTAGGTCCATAAACACGAATGGAGCATTGGTTAGGCTAAATGACATCACCACAAACTCAAAGTTCCCATACCTTGTCTGTCACGCCCTAAGCCCCATTAAGGCGGACTGGCACCCGTTGCCGAAAAGGCTCGGGAGAACCCAACATATAACTATACACCTGTTATGAACATTTAAGAGGTTTCCATACTCAATATGCTGTCAAAAGAAAGTAAACTGTACTAATAAACCAAAAGTAAATGCATAAGACTAGGCCGTTGGAGCCACGATGTCTATAATACACTATTTGACCATACTTTAATTTACATTGTCTATAAAGCCTCTAAATAAGGAACAATATCTATATGAGTCGGGACCAACTATACAATACAAAATACAAGTTCTAAACATTCAAGCCCCGAAGCAACCTGGAGCTTAGTAATAGCAGCTGAAAGTCCTGTACTCTTACTGGGGAGATCTAGTAACTCCTGTACCTGCAGCATGAAATGCAGGTCCCCCGTAAGGGACGTCAGTACGAGATAATGTACTGAATATGTAAGGCAGGAAATACTGTATATGCAATATGAACTCAAATGAAATCACACACTGGTGTGTAAGGATGAAAAGCCCACCTTTAGCCATACTGTGGAATCATGTACTTTATGTCTTTTTATTACTGTATATTTCTTTACTGTATAATACGTGCACAATATATCATGTAAATGACCAGCTGATCAGTGGTAAATCTGTAATGGGATCGACCCTGGCTAGGTGATTCCTTCACCCCTCGGGTTACCACCCGTAAATGAGATCGACCCTGGCTAGGTGATTCTTCCACCCCTCGGGTTACCACCCATTTATAAGCAACTGTAAGTTATCTTTTATTTACTTTGAGATGGTTCTTTTGGTGGTCATGACCTTTAGAACTGTGGGAATATAGACATATGACATATGAACAACCATACAAGATAATACCACAATGAAAAGAAAGATACACAACTAATGAATCGTATCGGAGATTAGACAACTCATGGACTTTGTTTGGTAAAAAGGAATTCATGTATATTTGGTATCCAAGTACATATGCGAGTTGACAATGGCTATGTACGGGAACATATGAACATGTAAAGAATGGAGACACAATTATTAGTGATGTCGGAATTTGTATGTGCCTTTATGTGCTAAGGAAGATTATAGATTTCATGCCAAGTAATAGGAAATCCAGTTGCCTTACATACCTCGCTATACTATGTCGTTATTACATCGGAGTAGTATCCTTTTCCTCCAAACACTTATCTACAATATATTAGGTGATAAAACTAGTGTTAGAAGCTAATAAGCACATCTTAGTAATCCAATTTCACCCAAAAATAATATCCGGGCAGCAAGCTCGAAATTAGCAACCAAAGAGTATTCTTTCAACATTTCCACTCCTAATCGTATTTTCTAATGCACATTCCCATATACATGTCATATCCAGCTATTCTTAGTTCCATAACAACATTACAACAACTCATGCAGTACAACATACAACAACTCTATACAACACGCAAGTAGACAACGCAACATTGCGTCCTTCCGCTACATTTCGACGTCAACCATTCCAAATCCGTTTCAACCTTAACCAAACTGTCCTCAACATATTTACACACAATTAAAGTCCTAAAAAAGTCCAAAAACAGTCCCTAAGTAGATGGAAAACATGAGACAACAATTCCCAAAAACAGTCCACGAATTCTTACTAATGAGCGGAATTAAGATATCATTTAAGAACTTATTTTTGCGGAAGATAAAAGTGGTCCAGCAGCCTCCTCACATCATTCCAGACCCAAGACTTCTTAAAAACATACATATTACTTCATAACCCAGCCAACCAACAAGATAAAAGTCTCTTATTTAACAAGAAAAGTGAACCACAACATTTGGAACACATGCTGTCCCAAAATTCCTGCACAATACAACCAACATACTCTTCATGTTTTTCATGGAAAAATTACACCAAACCATGGGTATTTTTACTTACCTTAACCCTCAAGGTTTAGGTTCTCTTCAAGAACCCTAGAGGTGTGTCTTGGCTGCTTTAGAAAATGAGAAGAGAGCAAGAAGAAACTTAGAGAGAAATCTGAAATATTGGCTTGAGAAAATGACTAAAAGTTGCTGCTTATTGCTCCCTTTTATAGGCCACTTTTGGTTGACTTTCTTTTGGGTTTTCAACCTTATTTTATTAAGGTTATGGGGCAGCATCTTGGCCCTTTCATTTGGGCCTTATTGGACTTCAAATGGGATGAGCTTTGTTGCAAACATTTCTCCCCTAAGCCCACTTAGTTTGGGCTTTAGTTTCGAATTGCATTGTAGTTGTAATTTGGTCCTTTTTCTTATCCATCTTGGGCTGCAAATATTGCCCTTTTATGATGCCAAACCATGGGCCCAAATGACATCTTTAACTCGGGGTTTATTCTTTATCGGACTTGAACAAATTTGGTGTTGGGCCTTGTCTCCGTTTACCTAGCCTATTTAGGCTAAGCACGTAGGTGACTCACCTACTAGCTTCCTAAGTCCCACAAGCACCTCAATTATTTTACTTCATTTAAGGTCACACTCTCCTTAACTTGACTTAAAAATTGTATACGCTTGGTCATATTAAGCATTAGACATACATATAGCCCTTTAATCTAAAATTCACACACTTTAGAAAATATGTGCGGACTTGACCCTGCCATATAATGTTTCATCTGTGTTGGACTAGTAGATGTAAGATGTGGGGTGTTACATTGTCCGAAAAGCTATTTTGGGAATATCACACTCCCTAACCTTCAACTGATGATACCCAGAACGAAGATCAATCTTTGAGAAATGATTAGCCCCTTGAAGCTGATTAAACAAGTCATCAATCCTGCGCAATTTATACTTGTTCTTGACGGTCACCTTATTCAACTGCCTACAATCAATGCACATCTGGAGAGAACCGTCCTTCTTTCTTACAAACAACACTGGAGCACCCCACGGCGATATACTGGGATGAATGAAACCTTTCTCCAAAAAATCCTTTATTGCTCCGCTAATTCTTTCAACTCCGTCAGAGCCATACGGTAAGGAGGAATAAGGATAGGTTGAGTATCCAGAATAAGATCTATGCCGAAGTCTACCTCTCTCTCATGAGGGATACCCGGTAAGTCTTCGGGGAACACGTTCGGAAACTCATTCACCACAGGGACCGACTCAAGAGTAGGCACTTTGGGCTCCATATCCTTGACCCTCACAATATGATAAATGCACCCCTTAGATATCATTCTCTGCGCCTTGAGGCAGGAAATAAACTGACCTTTAATAGAGGAGTCACCACCCTTCCATTCCAAAATGGGCTCACTAGGAGGTTTGAACTTGACCTTCTGGGTTCTACAATCTATAGAAGCCTATGATGCATGCAACTAATCCATCCCAAGAATCACATCAAAGTCAAACATCTCAAGTTCAACAAGATCACATGGAAAAACCTTATGCAACACAGAAATAGGGCAACCATAATAGACTCTATGGGCAATAACAAATTCACCCACGGGAGTATAAACCGAGAAAAGATCCTTCAAAATTTGGGGGCTCAAACAAAACTTAACAGCCAACAGAGGAGTCACAAAAGACAATTTTGCACCGGGATCAAGCAAAACATAAGCATCAAAATCAAAGACTTTTAATATACCAGTCACGACATCCGGAGCTTCCTCGACATGCTTGCAGGAATCAAATGCATAGAATATGTTGTTCCTTGGGGCACTCCTTGGGGAGCTCTCTGCTGACCTTGCCCACCCGGGCTGTGTAACATCCCACATAATACATGTACTGGTCCTACGCATATGAAATATGACATGGCAGGGTCAAACCAACACACATTTTCAAAAGTGTTTGAACTTCAAATTAGAGGGCTATATGTACGTCTAACGCTCAAGAGGACCGAGTGTATATAAGTTTTAAGTCAAATTGAGGAGGTCATGGCCTTAAATGAAGTGAAAGAAGTGAGGTGCTTGTGGGACGTAGGAAGCTAGTAGGTAAGTCACCTACGTGGTTAGCTTAAATAGGTTAGGTAGACGGAGATGAGGCCCAACACTGAATTTTTGTTCAAGTCCGAGAAAGAATAAACCCTGAGTTAAGGGAGTAATTTGGGCCCATGGTTTAACATTATAAAGGGACAATATAGGCAGCCCAAGAAAAATAGGACAAGGTCCAAATTACATTCACAACCCAAGTCACAAATAGGGCCCAAACTAAGTGGATGTAAAAGAGAAATATTTGCAGCAAAGCCCACCAATTGAAGCCCAATAAGGCCCAAGTGAAAGGGCCAAGTTGCTGCACCACAACCTTAATATAATAAGGCTTCAAATGTAAAAGAAAGTCTGCCAAAAGTGGCCCTCTAAAAGGGGTTAAAATCCAGCAACTTTAAGTCATTTTCACTTCGCCAAAAATTAGATTTTCTTCAAAGTTTCTCCTTGCTCTCTCTTCACTTTGTAAAGCAGCAAACTTTAGGATTCTTGTAGAGGACTTGATCCTTGAGGGCTA
Source organism: Solanum rostratum (assembly GCA_029948455.1). Lineage (NCBI taxonomy): Eukaryota > Viridiplantae > Streptophyta > Magnoliopsida > Solanales > Solanaceae > Solanum > Solanum rostratum. The sequence goes on from CM057053.1 coordinate 27,411,843, forward strand.
AGATAAGTAAAAATACTTATGGTTTAGTATAATTCTTCCATAAAAAATATGAAGAGTATGTTGGTTGTACTTGTGCAGGAATTTTGGACAACATGTGTTCCAAAGATTATTGTACATTTTTCTTGTTTATTAAGAGGCTTTTCTCTTGTTGGTTAGCTGAATTATAAAGTAAGGTTTATGTTTTTAAGAAGGATTGGTTCTGTAGTGATGAACGAAGGCTGCTGCACCATTTTTATCTTCTGCAAAAATGAGTTCTTGTATGCTATCTTAATGGTACTCTTAGTAGGAACTTGTGGGTGGATAATTGGTTATTGCATTCTCACGTTTTCCATCTACTTTGGGACTGTTTTTGGAATGTTTTAAGACTGTATTTATATGTAAATAGGTTGAGAACAGTTTGGTTGAGGTTGAAATAGATTTGGAATGGTTGGCGCCGAAATGTAGCAAAAGGACTTAATGTTATGTTGCCTACTTGCGTGTTGTGTAGAGTTGTTGTATGTTGTACTTGATGAGCTGTTGTAGGCCTGTTATGTGACTAAAGCTGGATGGATGTAACATATATATGACAGTGTGTGCTAAACAAAAATATGATTAGAGGTGCAAAGGTTGAAAGAATACTCATGGATTGATACTTACAAGCTTGCTGCCCGAGTGTTTGTTTTTATGAGATTGGACTACCAAGATATGTTTATTAGCTGCTAATACTAGTTTTATCACCTACTATATTGTAGATAAGTATTTGGAGGAAAAGAATACTACTCCGAGGTAAAAATGACATAGTACAACGAGGTATGTAAGGCCACTTGATTTCCTATTATTTGGCATAAAATCTAGGTTCTTACTTGGCACATAAAGGCACTTACCAACTCTGGCATAACTAATAACTGTGTCTCCACTCCTTACCATGTTCATATGTTCCCATACATAGCCATTGTCAAATCTACATACATACTTGGATACCAAAGATACATGAGTTCCTTTTTTACCAAGTAGAATCCATGTGTTGTTTAATCTCCTACACGTTTCATTAGCTGTGTAACTCTCTTTTCATTGTGGTATTATATTGTATCGTTGCTTATATGTCACATGTCATGTCTATGTTCCTACAACTCTAAATGTTATGACCACCAAAACAATCATCTCAAAAGGAAATAAAAGATAACTCAAAGTTGCTTATTAATGGGTGGTACCCCAGGGGTGGAAGAATCTCCTAGCATGGGTCAATCCCATATTACGGGGGTATCCCAGGGGTGAAAGGAAAGCCTAGCATGGGTCAATCCCGATATTGATTCACCACTGATCAGCTGGTCATTTACATGATATATTGTGCACAAATTATACCGTAAAGAAAGGTAAAGTAATAAAAAGGACATAAACTACATGATTCCACAGTATGACTAAAGGTGGTCTTTTATTTTTACACACCAGTGTATGATTTCATTTGAGTTCTTATTTTATATGTAGTACTTTCTACCTTACATATTCAGTACATTATCTCATACTAACGTCCCTTACGGGCGACCTGCATTTCATGTTGCAGGTACAGGAGCTAGTAAATCTCCCTAGTAGAAGTACAGGACATCCAGCTGTTGTTACTGAGCTCCAGTTTGCTTTGGGGCTTTGTATGTCTAGAGCTTATATTTTTGTACTATTTGGTTGGTCATGAGGCGGGGCCTGTCCCGACCCTTAATAGATTTTGTTCCTTATCTAGAGGCTTTGTAGACTATGTTAGGTAAAGTGTGGTCAAGTATCGTACTTTAGACATCGTGGCTCCAACGGCCTAGTCTTATGCATTTCCTTTTGGCTTGTTAATACTGTTTGTATTTTTTAAAGCATGTTGAGTATGGAAACCTCTTATAATGTTCATAAAAAGTGTATGGTTATATGTTGGTTCTCCCGACCCTTGTCGGCAACGGGTGCTAGTTCGCCTTAATGGGACTTAGGGCATGACAAGCCGCCTGACCCTGGCCTCTACGGGCATTCCTAGGGCAGTCAGCAACTTTGTGATTCTTATCACCACACCCAAAATAGGTGCCAAAATCTCTCCAACAAATACCCGTGTGGGGCTCCCTACACTTGTCACACAGAGGATTTCCTTGACTGTCACCAACCTGTGCTCTGGAAGGAGGTAACCGAGCATAAGTGACCCAAGAACCCAAATCTTGGCCCTGCTAGAAGCAACCCGAGCTAACCTTTAAATTGTTTTAAATAACGAGTATGCCTGAAACAAGGAAAAGTAAAGGCAAAGGGAAGGAAGTAGAAGTGGTAGTTGGTGTACCCAGATGGGTGAGACAACGAAATGAGGCCCAAGATTAGTCTCTGTCACAAACATCTCCAACACTTCCAACTCCTGATGAACCAAGAAGTAGTGAAACTCCCCCAGAACCACCTACCGATGCTACTGTGCAGGATCTGAGAAATGTGATCCAATTATTGACTCGTATAGTTGCTGGCCAAAGTCAAAGACAAGAAGGTCCCGTTATAGGTGCAGGTGGTGCGAATAGGGCAACTAGCACGAGGATACGTGACTTTATTAATTTGGACCCTCCATCTTTTATCGGGTCAGATCCTAATGAAGATCCACCAGACTTCATCGATCAGATCCAACGCACTTTGGATGTTATGCACGTAAGCGGTATAGAAGCTGTGGAGGTGGCAACATATAGATTGAAGGGTGTGACTATATTTTTGTATGAAGCTTGGAAGCAATCTAAGGGTATAGATACACATCCAACTACGTGGAAGGAGTTCAAAGAGGCATTTCTTGATCATTACTTGCCATTAGAGATTCGAGAGGCCTGTGCAGATCAGTTTCTGAATCTCCACCAAGGGAATATGATTGTGAGGGAGTATAGCCTTCAATTTAATTCCCTGGCCAGGTATGCTCCTAATGTAGTTGCTAATATGGCAGATAGAGTTCATCGATATATAGATAGGTTAGATTCGTATCTTGTCAGAGACTGTTCCATTGCTTCTTTGAATAAAGACATGGACATAGCGAGGATGCAAGCATTTGCACAAAAGCTGAAGGATTAGAGGCAAAAAAGAAGGACACAAGATTTAGAAAGGGGCAATCCAAGAGGGCCAGATCTATGGGGCAGTTTATACCATCCCAAGGTGAGTTTAGGCTTCGATTCTCTAATAAACCACCTAGGCCATTATCCTCCTACTCCGCATTTAGTGCTTCACCATAACTTCAAGGGCCTAAATGTAATCAGTTTAGTCAAAGAAGTGAAGGCCAAGGTGCACGGAAAATAGCATATTCGGCAAGACATCAAATTCATCCTAGGCAGCCTTGCAAACAATGTGGGAGGAGTCATTTAGGTACATGTCATGTTGGGACAGATGCTTGTTATTGGTGTGGTGTACCAGGGCATATGATGAAAGATTGCCCGAGAAGACACATGGTTGTTATAGCACAACCTACTAGGTCAGTTGTTGCATCATCATCGTCAGTTCCTCCATTAGGTAGGGGTCAGCAAACACCTGCAGTTGTGGTAGAGGTGGTAGAGGGGCAGCTAGCTTTAGCAGAGCCCAGAAGCGTACTTATGCTTTAGGGAGTCGGCAAAATTTGGAAGCTTCACCGGATGTGGTCACAGGTACACTGTCCATCTTTTCACATAATGTGTATGCATTAATTGACCCTGGTTCTACATTATCATATAACATTCCACTAGTTTTCGGGAAGCATAAAAGAACACCTAAATTATTGAACAGCTACACCAACAGGTGAATCTATTATAGCTAGAAGGGTCTATTATAACTGTGTAGTAACTGTTTGTGACCGTAACACTTTGGCTGACCTTGTTGAGTTAGAAATGGTGGAATTTGATGTTATAATGGGTATGGATTGATTAGCTTCTTGCTATGCCACTGTGGATTGTCGAACTAAGAGGGTATATTTCAACTTTCCAAATGAGGCGGTCCTTGAATGGGAAGGCAGTGTTGGGGCACCAAAGGGTAAGTTTATTTCTTATTCTAAGGCAAGGAAGATGATGTCAAAAGGATGTGTATGTCATCTAGTTAGAGTGAGGGATATGGAGGCAGAATCACCAACTCTTCAATCTGTCCCAATAGTGAATGAATTTGCTGATGTGTTTCCTGAAGAGCTTCCAAGTTTACCTCCAGAACGATAAGTAGATTTTGGTATTGACTTACTTCCAGAAACTCAACCTATTTCTATTCCTCCATATAGAATGGCCCCGGCAGAATTACGTGAATTAAAGGAGCAATTAAAAGACTTGCTAGAGAAGGGTTTTATAAGACCTAGTGTGTCCTCTTGGGGTGGACCAGTGTTATTTGTACGTAAAAAGGATAGCACCTTGAGAATGTGTATAGACTACCAGCAATTGAATAGGGTGACAATTAAGAACAAATACCCCTTCCTCAGGATTGATGATTAATTTGATCTGTTACAGGGTGCCAAATGCTTCTCGAAAATTAATGTGAGATCAGGTTATCACTAAGTGAGGATGAAGGAGAAAGATATACCCTAGACTGCCTTTAGGACATGCTATGGTCACTTTGATTTTCTTGTTATGTCATATGGGCTGACAAATGCACCAGCAACATTTATGGATTTAATGACCAGGGTATTCAAGTCATTCTTGGATGTATTTGTGATAGTATTTATAGATGATATTCTGTTATATTCAAGATCAGAAAAGGACCATGCAAATCACTTATGACTAGTATTACAAGTTCTTCGTGATTGACAATTGTACGCCAAGTTTTCCAAATGTGAATTTTGGTTAATATCAGTGGCATTCTTAGGTCATATTGTATCCGATGAAGGAATAAGGGTTGATTCACAAACGATAGAGGCGGTGAAAGATTGGCCAAGGTCGACAACACCCACAAAAGTTTGAAGCTTCCTAGGGTTGGTAGGTTATTACAGGAGGTTTGTAGAGGGTTTTTCTTCTATTTCTGCACCTCTAGCAAAGTTGACACATAAAGCGACCAAGTTTCAATGGAATCATGCATGTGAAAGAAGCTTCCAAAAGTTGAAAAGCAGGCTAACTTCTGCACCTGTGCTAGTTCTTCCAGAAGGCACAGAGGGGTATGCGGTGTATTGTGATGCTTCAGGAGTTGGTTTAGGGTTTGTACTGACACAACATGGTAGGGTAATTGCTTATGCCTCGAGACAACTGCGATCGCATGAGAAAAACTACTGAACACATGACCTTAAGCTAGCGGTTGTTGTGTTTGCCTAGAAAATATGGCGCCACTATTTGTATGGGGTTCATGTTGACATATATACTAATCATAAGAGCCTACAGTATATCTTTAAACAGAAAGACCTAAATTTAAGACAACGGAGATGGCTAGAGCTGATAAAGGATTAGGATGTTGACATACTATACTGTCGCACCTCATTTTCGAGCCGATTGAAATAGTTCGCAACATCATGTGGTCGTGCTCTTCAGGTTTTTGAAAAATATGTTTTAGAGTTGCCACCTAATTTTAAGAAAAATATTAGGGAACCAATTTAAGAAAATACAAATGTAGAGTCTGTTTTGATTTGCGAAACCAGTAAAATTCTAGGTGAGAGTTTTGGTTACTCGAGGGCAAGGTGTTAGGCATCCCTCAGAGTCTATTCAAAAACAGTCTTTAAATTTAGCTTAGAAAAATAATTTATTGATAAATTATTCATTTGTTATTTCTTGAATTTAGTGATGAAAAAATTTCATTAAGAACAAAAAGACAAGGTATTCCATATGTATATCTATAATATTAGTAGAAAAAAATTCAATAATGACATATTTAGTATACAACAGAATTAACGACTAGGTAAGTAAGTAATAAACAAATAAACTGGAAATGTAGGAAATTTATATATTGAAAATATAGATGTATGTTTAAAATTATGAGGAATAAGTGAACACATAAAAACATATCGTAAACAATATATTAAAATGTTGAGTATGAAAACTCATTATTTTATTTACAAAATATAATGGATGAGATGAAAAATATAATAATATACGCAATTTGAGTAAAATTAACTAAGAATAAATTTTTAATAAAATAAACTAATGAATAAAATAATATAACATAAAGTAAAATAATATAAAGAATGCCATAATTTATGTAAAACTTGTGATAAAATATGCCATCCAAATATATGAGAGTTCATTATATTCTTTTTGCGGGCCAAAATATATGCGATAACATATATGGCAACGTATAATGATTTGTATTTTTTATTTTATAAGAAGGGTGAATAACATTAGTAAACAAAAGAAAATAGAAAAGAGAATAAAATAATTCATATGACAAAATGATATATCAAGTACATAGAAAACTTAAGTTATACAATTTTATGTGTATATAAAGCACACATAAAAATAAATTTTTCAAAAATTAAATATGTTATCACACCGTGAAATAAATAATCAAATAAATATACTTGAAATGTATGAAGATCTTAAGAAGATATATGTTTAAAGTCATGTAGGGTAAATAAGCTTATGTAAATTAATCATAACTCATATATATTTCAAGTATGAAAATTTATCGCTTTATTTATATACATAAAATAAAATAACATAATAAGATCAATAATAATAAGAGATGAAATGTAAATATAGCAATATAGGATAGGGAGTGAAAGTAAAGAACGTTAAATATTATGTAAACTTTTTGTCTTATATGCATTTGATATGAAGTAAAATATATCTACGAACGTTGTTCAAAATATACGCGATTTCATTATTTTATTTATGGTGATAAAATAACAATAGCTATACATTGTAAAATGATAAGATGCAAAATTTTATGCTTCATTTATAAGTAACTAACATTCAAAAAAAGATAATAATATGACTTGTGTAAAATAATATACCAACTGTAGAGAAAAATGAAAATATATACCTTATATATGACGTATATGTTTACATACTTTGTATATTTTGAACCTGTTAAGGAAAATCTAAAATTTTGAAACATAAAAAAATAAAAATACTTGAGTCATATTTGATTTAAAATGATATGATAATGCCTTGTAAAGAAATTAATCAAACAAAACTAAGATACACCAAACATATAGTATGTCTTTTAAAAATCAACTAAAGGAGTTTAAATTGACTCAAATGGTAACATTATATTGTATTTTGAGAAAATTAATTTTAAAGCCTGAAGTAGCCTAATTATGAGATTCATTCTATAATTAATTTTATAAATTATAAGGTCAATATTCATTACGATAAATAATTTATTCCCAATGGCGATTATTTAGGCCTTTGATTAGTTTGTAATATATATATTTAAAATTTGAGATAAATTTTATAAAAATAAGTTTGGCCTATTTCAAAACTTTTAAACAATAACATACTATCAAGACTATACAACATCAACATTAATAGACTCGTTAAAGAAAGTAATACTAATTCACAACATAATCTTCAAATAGAAAAAAAAGGTTAGCTAATGTATCAATATTCACATGAAAAATATTAATTGGCTAGTATGAGAAGAAATGTAATCAAACAACAGCGAGGAAGGCCAAGGAACATTGACTCCTAATTTACGAGACTTTGTGCGGTGATCCTAGTAGCTGCTGACAAATATTTCGGGCCAAAAAGAGTTCTAAAATAGAAATTCCAGCTCCCAAAGGTGTACATGAAACAAAAATAAAGGAAGAGAATTAGAAGATGATGTACACTCAAAGTATTGAATTTCTGCTAATAGCATGGTTAAACATATGCACGAATATTATTTTCAAACAATAATAGAAGGAACATCCATGTTCCTAGCTATGGACATCCGTAAGTTAAAAATTCAAGGTCAGTAATACATCAGTTTGGTCACACGTATTGTAAAACTTTGCTAAATATTGCTAACGTCGAGCCAAGAAATAAATCACTTGATAAAATACCCTTCACCCATGGAATGTAATCAGCAAGCTCAAGGATTTTATATATATATAAAAAAAAACCTCTTCAAAGAGTTTCATTTGTTTCCTCTTCTAAGATGTCAATTTCTAATTCTTCACAGAGGAGCTGGTCATTGTACCTTTTACAAACTAGGCAAGTGACTAACTTGAGAGAAAGGATACAAAAAATGCAGTTCTTAAATCATACAGTGAGGAGAGAATTTATACATCGAAAGGAGGACTGATTTAAGCTAAAGTTTAGAGTATCAACTTAAGTATAAAATCACACAAATGTATGTGCATACAACTATAACTTGTTTTTCTTATTTAATCAAAATATGGTTAAAAATTCTACTGTCATTGTATTTTACGGCTCATGTTCACATAGAGCTTAAGTCATGAATTATGTGAAGAGAAATAAGCATTTGGTCAAAATTTGCTGAGAATGAAAATGCAAATCTAAAAGATAAAAGGGTGGTGATTCCTCTTAATTTGGACACTCTTAAATCTTAACATATAAGATCTAACGATGACTTTGCTATAACCTGAAGGTGCAGAAAAAGAGACACAACACTTCAAGCTCCTTTACATGCTGAATTCAGTTTGTTATGAAAGCAAAGAGACATAAAAAAAACATTCTGTGGAATGATCAAAGTTCTTCAGTTGTTCACATAGTTCAACTAATTTAAACTCACATAACTTGGTAAATTTCCTCCTTAAATATTTATAACACTTCTTGAGCTTTCTTACAGTGATAGAAAGGATGTCTTTGTTGAATCTTCATGCAAACAAATCAAGCAAATGTCAACTACCCACTTTTCATAAGATAAATTATCATTTACTTGTCTATTCTAAATTACTATCAACTGCTTTTTCTACACAGAGAGGCTCTTTGGTCAAGATTTGTCATACGTAGCAACATGAACAATTCCGAAACTGATCAGCTTTATTATGAATAAAGTAATACAGTAGAAAATCACAACCAAAACAGTCATTTTAGGAGACTGAATGCAGCGGTAAAGAGTCTTTATAGTTAAGTCATATTTCAGAAGATTAAATCGGTGATATTTCTTGTGATAATGAGTAGACAACATACTAATTTCAGCATAGCAAAGAAGATATTCAAATAGCATTTACAGAAAATATCCCAAGAGACCAACATTTATACATTTGAAATAGAATAAAAGAGGGGATGGATACTGACTTTATGGAGCAACAAACTAAAGCTCGTCATCAAAGATTAGCTTGGAACTCTTTCCGAAATTGAATCCACGGCCAAAAATGGACTGGCCAAAGTAATTCTTGAAACTGAATACTTGAAATATATATTTTTTCCTTTTTATTGGAACAAATTGGTATATATCCAACAAGGAGCCATAGCTATACTTTGGATAGGAAACTAAGAGAACTCAAACAGAAAATTGGGATGAGGTTGAGGGTTAATCGCATGTACAACTAAGTTAATGGTTAACTTTGTAACGTTAATAACCAATCTGCTAGGAGTTTATTTCTAACCAAAATACAATGAGGAGCACATTTATATACCCACGTGAAACAGAAAACAAGACAAAGGACGGAAACATTCCAATGGCTATAACTTGATTCCAGAATCTGTAAACATTCTAATGGCTATAACTTGATTCCAGAATATGAAATAAAGCGACATTATTAATATATTCAGAAGCAAAATAGCCATCAGTTCACAGTAAAGGGGATGAATCAAGCACACATCAGATAGCTAGAAACACAGTCCTTTATATCAATAATTTCATGCAAAAATTTCATAGAAAACCAATAGTTGAACGAAGGCATGTTGACAGAATCAAGATAAACAAAACCAAAGTGATATTTCACTCCTAAAACAGAGAAAAATGTAAAATACGAGTGATTACCGACCTTGTGCAGATCAGGAAACTGGGTGTCCATGCCAAATGCGAAACTCTTTTCCGAACTCAAACTCAACTACTGAAAGCCGAGGAAAGGAGATGAAACTATTCCTAGAATTGCTAGAAGTGTATTGTTGCCTGTTTCTTTTCTCAAAGTGATTTCTCCGATGATTCTCCTGATGAACTCTTTGTTCCGTTTTCCTTTTCTTTCTCTGTGTTTTTCAATCTCATTTTTCTCTGATCTTTTGGAGTGAAAAACCACTCCTATTTATAGGCAAGATTGGAATTTGTTTTGGGGGAAAATCCATCAAACAATTTTTGAAACATTTCAAAAACTTGTAGTGAGAATAGGTGTGTAGGAATGGTGAAAGGATGGAGGAAAAGAGGTCTTGGGTTACCTTTTTCAGATCGATTTGAAAGGATGGAGACGTTTTGGAGGCCATTTTGGCAAAAACTATGGATAAATTTTGAAGTCCAACATCTTATGAGTATTCACCTCCCTTTCAAAGCATGAGGGAAATGTTGGAGGTGATGGATCGCTGCTTCTCTACGCGGCTTCTGGGCAAAGGGAAAAAGGAGAAGCGTAAGTGAGGAAGAAAGGTGTGGCTGCCTTGTTTGGAGAAGATGGCCTAGGCTAATCAGGATCGTCCGATTATTTTGATCGGACGGCTACAAATAAATAAAAACAAAATATTCCCGAATTAATATGGTCCATTGGAATAAAATTTAAGGGCTGAGATTAGAAATAGAGAAGCACAATCCAGTATTTTCCTACGTGGCACAGGTGGATTGGCTAATTTGAAGTGACTTGGATTGCCAAGTTTTGCTTAATTAATCCTTTTTAAATTATAACTAATTTATTTTATTAAATAGTCAGATTTTAATTAAAAAAAAATTATTTTGCAAGATTCAAAAAATTTGCTCATTCCTAAAACAAAATTAACATGGGTTGGTAGTAGAATTAATTAATCTGGCTCCCTTTTGGAAAAAAATGTATGAAGGATACTTATTTCAATTTTTTTTAAAAATTATTGTTTAATCAAACATCGATTTAACACTTTAAAATGATATTCATCTATCCTAAGCTTCTCAAAAGCAATGAAAGCAAATAGTAACATTCGTATACATATTTTTTAATTTAACTTTTTATAAGAAATAATATTTGTAAAATAATTGATTGAACCAAAAGAAAAAAAAGTTTATCAATAATAATAATAAATAACAACAACAACAACAATAATAAAATAATAATAATAGTAATAATAGTATTCATAGTAGTGAAATATTTCATTCCTTATAAAAGTTTTATCATCCCTTAAAAGAAAATCCTTTTCCTTTCTCTTTATTATTATTATTTTTTCAAGTTCAACTAATTGAACATAGTAGCCAAAACTAAAATTTATAATTTATAATTATTAGAGAGCTAAAATCGAGAGAGAAAAAAAAATGAAAAATACAAAAATCGATTACTTTGTAAGATTAAGTTATTTGGCAAGAGTTAAATAAAATTAGTATGGATTAATAATAAAATTAAATTAGTCACCCTTCTTCATTTGAATATCATAAGAAAATATTTACTCGTAAAAATGAAGAATCATGTTCGATCAATAAAAAATAAAAATTGATTGAGTACTTAAAGTGATATTTGTATGACATAAAATTCTTAAAGATGCTAAAGTAGTAAATAATATAATATATATATATTTAATCTTTGTAAGAAATAATATCCATAAAAATGTTTGCCGAACAAAAATAAGAAAACTTTATCATAATACTAGTAACGACAATATAGTAATAGTAATAGTAATAGTAATAGTAATAGTAATAGTAATAACAAAATTTGTAATGACAACAATAGTAGTAGTACTAAAAATATTTCGTAAAAGTTTTTATTATCTTCTTTTTTTTCTTTAAAAAAAACTTTTTTTTAAGGAGATTAGACTAATTAAATATGGCAAGCCAAAATCGGGTGTCAACAGCTTGCCCATTTCTTTGTCCATGGAAGAGAGTAATGAACGTGTGGACAAAGAAATATTGACACAACCCAATTTTGGCTAATCAAACAATCTGATTAACAACCACTTGAAATTTTATTGAGCTATGGCCGAACTCTTGGTTTCTGAGTTGCTTACAAATCTCAGGTTTTTTGAGAAATCAGGCCATATGTAGTCCAGGAGGGAAAGATCATAATAAATTTTGACCGAATTCAAAATTTGCCCCCAGTACCGAATCATGACAATATTGGGTTTTCTCAGGTGATGGAGTATGAAAAGGTTAGCACGAATAAAATGAAAACAGACACTCTCAAGCTAAGATAAGTTACATATACTGAGACATGAGAATCAGGTCGAATGTAGTTCTAACTGATAATTGGGAAAGAGAAATGCTTCGAGGCAATCTCTACTGGAAACCTATGGTAGAGAGGGAAAAACAATTTTCCCCAGTATCGAGTTATGATGATACCGAGCCATAAAAGTTAAATAGAGGGTCGAACCTAAATATAGTCAAATTGAGTTTTGAAAGTGAATCCTTGATGTAGCTAGGGATGCTTGACATTCCACTAGCTTGCCCCAATTTGCTGCTAAGATAGAGTTCTACGTTGCGATGTATTTTCCTACAAAATAAGTAAAAGGGTGAAAAGTACCTATTGTGGTTCGAAATTTTAAATGAAAGTAATAATGTAGAGAGTAAAGTGTAGATATTCAAACAATTGTTGATGTCTTTGTCTTGTGTCGCGAATGCGATGCAAGTAAAGTAACTTGTAGTGTAAGGGCCTTTGATTGGCAAGGCTATTACAATATGATGCCTTTATCTGGCAAAGCAAAGCTTGTAATGTAATGCCTCCAACTGGCGGGGCGATTGTAATGTAACACTTTTATTTGGCGATGCAACACTTGTAACATAAAGCCTCCAGCTAGTGAGGCAATTTTAATGTAACGCCTTTATCGGGCGCTGCACAACTTGTAATGTAAAACCTCCAGCTGGTGAGGCAATTTTAATGTAATGCCTGTATCGGGCGCTGCACAACTTGTAATGTAAAGCCTCCAGCTAGTGAGGCAATTGTAATGTAACACCTATATTTGGTGGAGTTTTGACGCTGTTGCTATATTGCGGTCCTTGACCAGTGGAGTGTCGCTTCTTTTGTTTATATGCAGGCTTCGATTGGCATAATCTCGACAACGCTTGCTATGTATAGCCTCAAAATTGTAGAGTTTGAACGATGTTTGCTATGCTCAATCTTTGATTAGCGGAGATTGGACGGTGTTTGCTATATATACATCCTCTAATTGGTGGAGTCTGAATGGCGTCGGCGATGTGTAGCCTTCGATTGGTATTGAAAATGTTTGCTATATACATCCTCCAGTTGGCGGAATTTTGACAGCGTCTGCTATGTACAGCCTCCGATTGGCGGCATTTGGATGGTGTTTCCTATATACAACCTCCGATTGACAGAGTTTGCATGACGTTTGCTATGTACAACTTCTAAGCGATGAAGTTTTCAGTTATCTGTAATTCTCTGATTAGCAGAATTCTTTCGATGTAGTTAGGCGGCGGTCTCCCTTCGGCGGAGCTTATTCGACGCAGTTAAATGGTGGTCCCCAATTGGTGGAGTTATCCTTGATAAAAAAGCAAACTATCCTATTTGTCCTATGGGGCCCCTTTGTATTTTGATCCGCATCTCGAGTGTACCTGAGAAGATTTAAAATAGAACCTTATTAGATAGAAAACATGTAGCGTATCAAGAAAGTAAATAGGGAGAAAATATTTTGGATTATGTTTGGAATAAGTCGAATGGAGTCTCCGGTCGTGCCCCGAGACTTGATGTTAGCTTCCATGATTTCCTGTCTTCTTGCGCTCAATGAAAATTTTTAGTTTGGGAGGGGGTGTTCACTTGTGTCGACTCGCGAGCTTTAGCTTCGTCATCAAAAACCTTCAACATTTCTCCAAACTACCCTCGATCCCATGACCTGGAGACTTGGCAGGTGCAATAGTAAAGAAACATTTTAAAAAAAAAAAATAAAAATAAAAAACAAATAAATAAATAAATAAATAAAATAATAGTATGTTATTTATAAGGGAGTATATTACGTATATATTAGATATATAAGTATATGTGTATGTATATAGTAATCTTCAATTATTCTAAGGTTATGACACGTTTCGAGGTCCACCGAGCTTCTCCGTATCCAAATGTAGCTCTTCTCATGCTCTCATCTCTTGATGACGCTTCTCTGACTCTTTTGGGAGATTTGTTGCTTTCTAATGATGCATAATTAAAGGAGGGTTTCCTACGGGTACGATCGAACCCTTAAAGGTTGCCTACATATCCCCAAATGGGATTCAAGTCTATATGTGGTTCAGGGGTAAGAGAATGAAAATTATGCAATGCAACAACCGATCCTGACTCAGGCTGCCTATGTATCCAAGTGGAATCAGGTCAAAACGTAGTTCAAGTACAAAGGGAAACAAAATAACATGTAATGCAATTAGCAGGCCTGACTTAGGCTGCCTACGAGTCCAAGCGGAATCAGGTCAAAACGTAGTTCAGTACAACAGAAAAGTAAAATATGAATAGACCAAATCCGACAAGGATTGCCTATGTATCCCACCAAGGGAAGTCAGGTCAGCGTAGTTCTAAATAATAGAAATAATGCTTTTGGATTTTCTAGGGAGATCGGACCCGATGTGGGTTGCCTACGTACCCCACCTTGGGAAGTCAGGTCGAGACATAGTTCTGTTACACAAGAAATGCAAAATAAACTAGCCTTGGTATCTGCAGATGTAGTACTTCTTGATTGTGTCTGAATCGATTGTCTTGGTGCTCACTGTGCCATCCATTTCTTCTAATTTCAGTGCTCCTCCAGAGAGTACTCTATGAACCATATAGGAACCTTGCCAGTTCGGTGCAAATTTTCCTTTGGCTTCTCCTTGGCAGGGAAATATCTTTTTTAACAGTAACTCTCCTGGTTTGAACTGTCAAGGCCTAACACTTTTGTTGAATGCCTTAACCATTCTGTTTTGGTAAAGCTGACCGTGACAGACTGCATCCATCCTTTTCTCATCAATGAGCATCAACTGCGAGTTCATTCTGCATTATCCAAACCAACTTCTTGGATAATCCTCAAAGATGGTATCTCCACCTCAGCAAGTATTACTGCTTCTGAACCATAAACCAACATATAAGGAGTTTCCCCTGTGGATGTTCTAATCGTAGTGCGATAATTGAGCAAAGCATACGGTAGTTTCTCATGCCATTGCTTGTGACTATCTATCATCTTCCTCAAAGTCTTCTTGATATTCTTGTTTGCTGCCTCAACTACTCTATTCATATGTGGCCGATAGATAGGTTGTGGAGTTTCGATGAGCGATCTTGAACCTTTCATAAATCTCTTGCATAAGATCACTATTAAGATTCACTGCGTTATCTGTAATGATTGATTCTAGAATTCTGAATCGACATACTATATTGCTGCAAACAAAATCTGCCACTACCCTCTTAGTCACCGCCTTGTATGTTAAAGCTTCAACCCATTTTGTGAAATAATCAATAGCTACTAGGATGAAATGATGTCCATTTGATGCAGCGGGCTCTATGGGTCCAATCACATCCATGCCTCAAGAGGAAAATGGCCAAGGAGAACCCATCACATAGAGCTCGTTTGGTGGGACTTAGATAAAATCTCCATGCACTTGGCATTGGTGACACTTCTGCACATATCGAATGCTATCTTTCTCCATCGTCATCCAAAAATATCCAGCTCTTAAAATCTTCTTCGCTAGAGTGAACTCGTTCATGTGAGGCCAACATGTTCCTGCATGTATTTCTTCTAAAAGTCTTGTCGCTTCCTTCGCGTTGACACATCTTAGCTATCCTAAATCTGGAGTTCTCCTATATAGGATTTTCCCGTTAAGAAAGAAATGATTGGTCATTCTTCTCAAAGTCCGTTTTTGCTTGTTTATGGCATTTTCAGGGTACTCTTGTGCTTCTATCAATCTCTTGGTGTCGTAGTACCATGGTCTTCCATCCAATTCCTCATCTACATGAAAAAAATATGCATGTTGTTCGTGTATCTCCACCCCAACAGGATCGATGTAATTCTTATCCGGATACTGAATCATTGAGGACAATGTTGCTAAAGCATCGGCAAACACATTTTGAGTTCGAGGGACATGCTTGAATTCAATCTTTGTGAATCTCCTACTCAGGTCTTTTATGTAATGCAAGTAAGGAAGGATCTTAACATCCTTAATAGCCCATTCTCCTCAAACTTGATGAATCAACAAATTGGAATCCCCTATCACCATGAGCTCTTTGATGTTCATGTCTATAGCCATCCTAAGTCCCAAAATACAAGCTTCATACTCCGCCATGTTATTTGTACAATCAAATCTAATCTTGGCTGAAATTGGGTACTATTGGTCAGTCTCTAAAATTAAGACTGCTCCCATTCTGACTCCTTTGGAATTTGATGCTCCATCAAAGAACATCCTCCACCCATCATATGATTCTGATACATCTTCTCCCATAAACAACACCTCTTCATTAGGGAAGTAGGTTTTGAGCGGCTCGTAATCTTGATCCACTGGATTTTATAGCAAGGTGGTCAGCTAAGGCTTGTCCTTTGATGGCTTTCTGTGTCACATACACAATATCAAACTCGCTCAACAAAATTTTCCATTTCGCCGATTTACCTGTATGCAACGGCTTCTGTTTAAAATATACTTAAGTTGGATCCATTCTTGAGATCATGTACGTGGTGTATGCGGATAGGTAGTGCCTAAATTTTTGCACGATCCAAGTCAAAGCGCAACAGGTTCGTTCCAACAAGGTGTATCTTGCCTCGTATGGGTGAAGTTCTTGCTTAAGTAGTAAATGGCTTGTTCTTTCCTACCTGTCTCATCGTGTTTCCCCGACATGTATCCAAATGCACTATCTATGATGGATAAGTATAGTAGCAAAGGCCTTATACCCTCAGGTGGGACCAATACCGGCGGGTTGGACAAATATTCCTTGATTTTGTCAAAAGCCTTTTGACATTCCTCCGTCCATTTTGTGGCAACATCTTTCTTCAGCAACTTGAATATGGGTTCGCATATTATTGTGGACTGAGCGATGAACTGGCTGATATAGTTGAGTCTCTCCAAGAAACTCATCACGTCCTTCTTGGTCCTAGGAGGAGGTAGTTCTCGTATTGCTTTAACCTTGGACGGATCCCACTCTATGCCTTTTCGACTAACAATGAATCCTAGTAATCTTCCTGCGGGTACTCCAAATGCACACTTTGCTGGATTCAATTTTAAGTCATACTTCGCAATCTTTCAAAGAACTTTCATAAATCATCCAAGTGGTCTAAACTCTTCTTGGACTTGATAATGACATCATCCACATATACTTCAATTTCCTTATGGATCATATTATGGAAAAAAGTGGTCATCGCCCTCATGTAGGTTGCTCCAGCATTTTTGAGACCAAATGGCATCATCCTATAGCAATACACGCCCCATGGTGTGACAAATGCCATCTTTTCTGCATCATCTTCATCCATTAAGATCTGGTGATATCCCGCAAAACAATCCACAAATGATTGCAACTCATGCTTTGCACATTTATCAATGAGTATGTGAATATTTGGAAGAGGAAAATCATCCTCAAGACTGGCTCGATTGAGATTTTGATAGTCCACATGTATTCTAATTTTCCCATCCTTCTTTGGCACTGGCACAATGTTGGCCAATCACGTGGGGTAATTTGTGATCCTTACAACATTGGCCTCGATTTGCTTAGTTACTTCCTCTTTAATCCTTTCACTCAAATCGGGCTTGAATTTTCTTGTCTTTTGCTTGATGGGTGGACATGTGGGATCGATTGGCAATTTGTGTGTGACAATGTCAGTGCTTAATAATGGCATGTCATCGTAAGACCAAGCAAATACATCAACATATTGCTTAAGGAAATCCATTAACTCCTGCTTCCTTTCGCTATCTAAATGTATGCTGACCCGTGTTTCCTTTGTGACTTCTTCGTATCCTAAGTTGACAACCTCTGTCTCTTCCATGTTGGGCTTCTTCTAACTTTCAAGCTTCTCAATCTCGTGTGGCAAATTTTCTAGCAACATGCCTTCATCATATTCTTCGTGATCCAACTCATTGATTCTACTTTGCTTGATGAATTCGTGACCTGTCACAACCGTTGAACTAGGATTTTTATTAAAACGAGCGCTGAAAATATAAACAGTAAGTAAAACAAAATAAATAAATAAAGAAATAAATAGATACTTTTAAAATGATGAGATATTTTAGGAAATAAGACTTTTATTCAAAAACATTGTAGCTCTTCAAAAGAGGCAAGCGACAAAAGGATCAAGCATGATTCAAGCCTCAAATTTGATCATACAAATTTTAAAAACCACTGCATTCCATACTACCATGATTCTACATGAAACAGAGATGGGCTGACGGTCTAGTCCTGCAATGCTTCTCCAGGCTCGGCATCATGGATGGTCAATTTGTTGAGGTCTATCTTTTTCTCTTCTCCGATCATGGCTATGAAAAAAATTTCTATTCCTTCCATGATGTCATCTTCAATTGCTGGACCAAGGGTTGGAGTTTTTTCTGGTACAAATGTCATCTTGCTTGAACTCCCATTGCAGTTGCTGATATAGGCTAATATCTAAGTCCGGTGGTACCTCTCTGATGCTTCAGCTGGATTGGTTCAACTATGTCATTACGCTTGAGTCCAAGTCCCTTCCTAGGCTGATATCCATACTTCAACATCTCTGAGGCAACCATCTTTGCCGTGCTTGACAATTTTACTTCATCCGACCCTGCTTTCTCATCAACTTTCGCAGCTTGCATAATTTCCAAAGTATGAAAGGTGGCTCCATCTAACTCGCTAGTGACTGGAACAGAATCAATAGAACAGATGGGGTGACTATGCTCCCCACGGATGTTAACTTCCACGCGACCCCACTAAAACTTTACACACTGATGAAGAGTTGATGGCACGGCTCTCGCCATGTGGATCCATGGTCTTCCCAACAATGGTTGTAGTTAGACGACACATACATCACTTGAAATAAAATAGGGAATTCAACTGGCTCCACCTGAAATGTGAGATATATTTCTCCAATAACACGTCTTTGTGCCCCATCGAAAGCTCTAACTTTCACACGACTCTCTCTTATCTCTCCCATGTTCACACCCAAATCCCTTAGTGTTGTGAAAGGGCAAATGTTGCATCCAGAACCACCATCAATCAGAACTCAAGTCACAATCTTGCCACAACATTTGACCGCTATGTGAAGCGCTTTGTTATGTCCCACCCCTTCTGCTGGTAGCTCATCATCATGAAAAGAAATCTTGTTAGCTTCCAATACTCGTTCGATAGTTGTAGTTAGAATTTCACTTGAGGTCTCTTTTGTGATGCAAACTCCTCTTAATACTTCCATCAAAGCATTCCTATGGGTTTCAGAACTCATAAGCAATGACAAAATGGATATGTGAGATGGTGTTTTCTGTAACTGTTCTTTAACTGAATAGTCCTTGGGTTGCATCTTCTTCAAGAATTTAGCAGCTTCTGCATCGGTGATATTTCTCTTCAAGTTCTATTCTTTCCCTATAATTTCTCGATTAAGATCTCCGGGAGCATAACATCTTCCAGACCTAGTCATTCCTTGAGCCACAGTGGTAGCAATCATCTTACCCATAGCTTTCGCTTGGCAATCCCATGGGACTGCTTTGGTGTCATACTTAGACTTCTTGGTGATCAAAGTGGTTACCACAGCTCTTGGCAAGTAGGTTTGGACAGTCAAAGGTTCCCTTAACTAAACTGTGATAACAGGTTGCACCGGAGTCGCAGTGGCAACTCCTTCAGTATTCCAACAAGGCAAAAATGTTCCTTCCAAGTCATATTCCCTTTCTACGGTGACCATGCTGACTTCTCGATTCTCATAATTTGGCAAAGGGTTATTGTTCACATTCGGAGGTGCTGGAGTGCATTTTATAATACCCCTCTTGATCAGAGACTCTATGTAATTCTTCAACCCATAACAGTCCTCCGTGTCATGCCCTTGGATCCCTGAATGGTAAGCGCATCGCTTGCTCCCCTCAAAGTTGCGAGGAATGGGATCTGGGAGTTTTCCTTCAACTGGGTGCAACACCCTCTCTGCCCTTAGTCTTTCAAATAACTGGGCATAAGGTTTGGCAATGGGCGTGTAGGTGCGAATGTTTCTGGTTTCAAGATTTGGACGTAGTCTTGGTGTATACACTGGCCTATTTTGATGGATTGGTGCTTGGATAGGGACATATGGTCTTGGTGGATTTTGGTGTGCCAGAGCTCGGGGTGGATTGTAGTGGGGTTGTGTATTATATACTGGGTATGGGGATGTACGGGGCATGTGCAGCAATTTGAGGATTGTTGGGGCATCAGTGAGATGAACCTTCATGGTGGTAGATGACAGTCAATACATCCTCCTTTTTCTTCTTGACGCCACAGTTGGATCCCGATTGTACGACCTTACATGCAGTTTGCAATGTAGTCATGGACTGAATCTTCCCAGATTTGATGCCTTCCTCTATAAAGTCTCCCATTTTGACCAATCCGGCAAACTTCTGGCTCATCATCAACATCATCTTGTCAAAGTAGATGCCTTCTTGAGCTCGAATAAAGTACTTGGAGAGCTCACTCTCATCCAGTGGTGGTTGGACCCTAGCAGCCTCAGTTCTCCAGCGTCTTGCATATTCTTGGAAGTCCTCAGAGGGTTTCTTCTGTATGTTCGCTAATGAGAATCTATCCGGAGTGATTTCGGTGTTGAATTTGAAGTGAATCATGAAATCCTCGACCATTTCTTGCCAATCATGCCATTTGCGAGGATCCTGACGAGCATACCAAGTCAAGGCTTCTCCAGACAAACTTCAAATGAATAACTTCATCCTTAGCTTCTCAATTCTCCCCACACCGGCTAACTTATCACAATATTCCCTTAAAATTTGCATGAGGGTCACCTTTCCCATCAAATAGTTCAAACTTCGGCGGCTTGTACCCTACTGGCATATCGATGTCGGGGTGAATGCACAAGTCATCATAATCCAAGCTCTCTTCTTCCCTAGTGACTGGCAAGCTTTTTAACGCCTTCCTTAGACCATGGAGTTAGGCATTTATTGACTCATCTTCCTTCAAACGAGCATCTTTCTCCATTTCTGCATATTGATCAACCTCGTACGAGACTTTAACCATGGCTGGGGTCATGAAAGTAGGGGCTTCAACACCACATACATGTGACACATATGGCTCATAAGGAGTGGCAATGTGTGCCCCGAGTATCTACTGCTTTACGGGATAGGGGGAATCGTGTGATCTTGTGGAGGATGGTCAGGAGCGGTCCTGACCATTGACGAAGCAACTAACGGTGCTTGGCCATGAATTGGAGCATGTTGGGTATGCCTAGGTAGTTTCGGTGAGTCGGTGGAAGGCAGGTCAAGTAGATAGGTGTTTTGAAGGTTGGGAGGGTAGTAGCTAAAAGCTTGGCCATGTCTCGTACTTGACGCAATTTCTCCCTTAGGGCTTCAAATTCTTGTGCCATAAGAGCCATTCTCTCGTCATTTTGAGCGGTATTTTGAAAACTTTCGGGGTTTTCCATTGAAACTATTATATCTGCAGCGGCGTCAAATTCTTCTCCGTTGGTCATCTTTCTTTTAGATCGAAGGTTGTATAGTGAGTCAGCCAGTTTTCAAGTCGACACGAATCAACGTTCTTTCGGGATTAATAATAACAAAAAAACGAAAGAAAAGAAAAGGAAAATTATGTTGGTTTGGGAGATATTGTAAAGAAAAGGAAAAGATGTATGTAGTAAATATGTAACTCATATATACGCCAAATTGGCGACATTCAAGATACGTCCTAATATGGGGCCTTTGTTTGCTAGAGGTTAGCCTACGTTGCAATTAATTTGATTATAAATGATCCAATTAAACACATTTCGGTATCGGAACAACATAATTTCCATTGATAGAAAATGTCTTGAGTCATACAATAGGGTAGTCGGGTAGGAAACTAGATAATAAGAGCGAGGGAAGGGAAGAGTATGAAAAGGATGAGTTATGTGACCCTACAATGGAATACGACAAAGTACAAAAGATAAGGCTATGGCCAAGTTGGACCATCATTATCGTCATCGTCCCAATCATAGTATAGCCTCGGGTAGTATTTTGGAGAGTTCGAACCTGTCTCCAAATCTTCTCTACGATCAAACTACATGGATGCATACTCAGAGTGTCCATCTTTTGCCTCCGGGGAAGGTCCATCTCCCATGGCTTCGTCTTCTTTTGGATCCTCTTCGGGCTCTTCTTCCGGATCTTCCTCAGGGTCTTCTTCTGGGTCTTCCTCTGGATCCTCCCATGGATCTTCTCCTGGGTTCTCCTCTGGATCTTCTTCTACCCTTTGGATCAAATGATCCATGGATCCTGGGACTATTTGATTATACATGGGTGTCGTGAGTTCCATATGAGGAAGTACCTCTTCTTTGATCCAAGTGGCCCACCGATCGTCCACAAAGCCCTTGAATCCCTCTGCACTAGGTTGGACCATGTGGCCCACAGTGGTGCGCCAGGCATAGTATTCTAGTGTGCACCATTTCTCATTTCCAACATTAGTGGTGATCATGTAATTCCATTCTAGCCGTAAATTCCTTATTCGTATAGCAGGGACTGAAACAAGATCATCCTCGTGTACTACCATGCATGACCATAGTGGCATGTCTTGGATGACTCCGAACTGTCACATGACTCGAAGAGGTGCATACAGTTGGACGCCTCTTAGCCCAACCAACTCAATGAAATATAAGTGTCGAGTTCTGATGAATGCCAACCTAGATACCAAATGAAACTTCCACTGAATGGAATCCCCAATGAGATTTGTCAAAAATGTGCGCCACTCTTCTTCTCCGACTGGCGCGTTCCAATATCGGCGACAGTCTTCATGACTCTGGATCATATTGCAAGTGTCTATTGTATAGTACATTTGTGGGCATCACAGGTAGAAGTGCTTAATTGCCCAAACTTGTAGCAATAAGTTGCATCCCCCGAAAAAGTCATGCCCTCTCGTGCATGCAGACAACGATCAAAGCACCTCAGCGAGTACCATGTGCACCAAGGAGCAGGCTTGCAGTGTAGCAAATAGGTCCACAACTACGGGGAGGATGCTGATATCGATGAAATGAAGTCTCATTGGGAAAACTACAGCACCCAAAAAGGCCAATACATAGATCTTCTGTCGCGTGCTTATCCATTGCAAGTGAGTGCAAGAAAATTCTTCATGATATTCATCGAAACTCTCAAGTCGGCCAAATCTCCTGAAGAGATAATCTAGTTTAATTTTTCCACCTTCTACGTTCCTCAGTGACGGAAAGGTGTGCAACCCCAGGAGCCTTAAAAATTCCTTCGTACCTATGGTTGATGGCCATATTGGTAACCTCTCACTGATGGGTAGCTCCGTGAATGTTCTGAACTCCTCCAGCGTAGGAGTGATTTCAAAATCCAAATCTTGAAAGTCACTGTGCCAGGGTCCTAAAATTCCATCAACACGGTGAGGAGCATTTTATTTGCCCGAACCTTCATCAGCGATAGCAATCTTCCTAGATGTCTCCTGATTTCGGCTCCATGCGCTCTGTGGATGTTCTACCACCTATTCTGCAGGATATGCGGTGTGGAGGTGACCATCTTGATGTTTGGGAGGTTCTGATTGATGTTTATCTAAACAAGAAAAGGTATGATAAGTATGTCTATTCCAAATCCATCATGTGTTTTAGTTAGGATCATTCATATCGACCTTCACAAAAATATGTCGTCAGGTGTATAACCTTTGACAAAAGGGTCGCTTCCTAATTGCGAAGATGATGCCTTGAACCATCTCGCCTAAGGTGTATGCAAAATCACCTATTTTTTAGAGTAAGAGTTTTCCCTAAGCGCTTAAAAGTGGACTGAAGGATTGCGAGAGGCACACTAAACTTACCGCACCAACTCTGAAGCTAAGGAATCCAAATGAAGGTTTGGGGGAGTGTGAGACACTCCCCGCGTGAACCAATGTGTGTAAGTGTACGACCGAGGACTCGATAGAAAGTGTGGATGACAATGCAGGAAAGCAGTAACAAATAGTGTTTTCAAAAAAAAATAAGGAACGCAAGGTTGGATTTGACTTGTGACCTTTCAATCAAAGCAATATATAAGAAAAATAGTTAACTAACAAATAATCACAAACATCATTCCTAATATTGGTGCATTAAGGTTAAAACCTAAAACTCCCCACCAGAGTCGCCACTCTGTCGCACCTCATTTACGAGCTAGTCAAAATAGTTTGCAACATCATGTGGTCATGCTCTTCTAGTTTTTGAAAAATAGTTTTTAGAGTCGCCACCTAATTTTAAGGAAAATATTAAAGAACCAATTTAAGAAAATATAAATGTAGAGTCTGTTTTGATTTGCGAAACCAGTAAAATTCTAGGTAAGGATTTTGGTTACTCGAGGGGAAGTTGTTAGGCATCCCTCTTAGCCTATCCGAAAATAGTCCTTAAACTTAGCTTAGAAAATAATTTATTGATAAATTATTCATTAGTTATTTCTTGAATTTAGTGATGAGAAAATTTCATTAAGAACAAAAATACAAGGTATGTCATATGTATGTCTATAATATTAGTAGAAAAAATTCAATAATGACATATTTAGTATACAACAAAATTAACGACTAGGAAAGTAGGTAATAAACAAATAAACTGGAAATGTAGGAAATTTATATATTGAAAATATAGATGTATGTTTAAAATTATGAGGAATAAGTGAGCACATAAAAACCTATCGTAAGCAATATATTAACATGTTGAGTATGATAACTCATTATTTTATTTACAAAAAATAATGGATGAGATGCAAAATATAATAATATACACAATTTGAGTAAAATTAACTAAGAATAAATTTTTAACAAAATAAACGAATGAATAAAATAACATAACATAAAGTAAAATAATATGAAGAATGCCAAAATTTATGTAAAACTTGTGATAAAATATGCCATCCAAATATATGAGAGTTCGTTATTTTATTTATGTGGATCAAAATATATGCAATAACGTATATGTCAACGTATAAAGATTTGTATTTTTTATTTTATAAGAAGGGTGAATAACATTCGTAAAGAGAAGAAAATGGAAAAGAGAATATTATAATTCATATAACAAAATGATATATCAAGTACATAGAAAACTTAAGTTATACACTTTTATGTGTATATAAAGCACGCATAAAAAAAAAATTTCCGAAAATTAAATATGTTATCACACCGTGAAATAAATAATCAAAATAAATATACTTGAAATGTATGAAGATCTTACGAAGATATATGTTTAAAGTCATGTAGGATAAAAAAGCTTATGTAAATTAATCATAACTCATATATATTTCAAATATGAAAATTTATCGCTTTATTTATATACATAAAATAAAATAACATAATAAGATCAATAATAATAAAAGATGAAATGTAAATATAGCAATATAGGAGAGGGGGTGAATATAATTCGAGTAGAAGTTCAAATATAGTTTCAAGAAAAGAAAGGGAAATAAAGAACGTTAAATATTATGTAAACTTATTGTCTTATATGCATTTGTTATGAAGTAAAATATATCTATGAACATTGTTCAAAATATACGCGATTTTATTATTTTATTCATGGTGATAAAATAACAATAGTTATACGTTGTAAAATGATAAGATGCAAATTTTATGTTTCATTTATAAGTAACTAACATTAAAAAAAGATAATAATATGACTTGTGTAAAATAATGTTTCATTTATAAGTAACTAACATTCAAAAAAGATAATAATATGACTTGTGTAAAATAATATACCAAGTGCAGAGAAAAATGAAAGTATATACCTTATATATGACGTATACGTTTACATACCTTGTATATTTTGAACCTGTTAAGAAAAATCTAAAATTTTGAAACATAAAAAAATTATAATACTTGGGTCATATTTGATTTAAAATGATATGATAATACCTTATAAAGAAATTAATCAAACAAAACTAAGATAGACTAAATATATATTATGGCTTTTAAAAATCAACTAAAGGAGTTTAAATTAACTCAAATGGTAACATTATATTGTATTTTGAGAAAATTAATTTTAAAGCCTCAGGTAGCCTAATTATGGGAGTTCATTCTATTATTAATTTTATAAATTATAAGGTCAATATTCATTACGATAAATAATTCATTCCTAAAGGTGATTATTTAGGCCTTTGATTAGTTTGTAATATATATATATATATATATATATATATATATATATATATATAAATTTTATAAAAAAAAAACTTTGGCCTATTTCAAAACTTTTAAACAATAAACATACTGTCAAGACAATACAACATCAACATTAATAGACTCGTTAAAGAAAGTAATACTAATTCACAACATAATCTTCAAACAACAAAAAAAAGTTTAGCTAACGTATCAATATTTACATGAAAAATATTAATCGACTAGTATGAGAAGAAATATAATCAAATGACAGCGAGGAAGACCAAGGAACATTGACTCCTAATTTACGAGACTCTGCGCGGTGATCCTAGTAGTTGCTGATCCATATTTCGGGCCAAAAAGAGTTCTAAAATAGAAACTCCAGCTCCCAAAGGTGTACATGAAACAAAAATAAAGGAAGAAAATTAGAAGATGATGTACACTCAAAGTATTGAATTTCTTCTAATAGCATGTTTAAACATATGCATGAATATTATTTCCCAACAATAACAGAAGGAATATCCATATTCCTAGCTATGGACATCCGTAAGTTAAAAATTCAAGGTCAGTAACACATCAGTTTGGTCACACGTATTCTAAAACTTTGCTGAATATTTCTAACGTCGAGCCAAGAAATAAATCACTTGATAAAATACCCTTCACCCATGGAATGTAATCAGCAAGCTTAAGGATTTTTTATATATATATAAAAACCTCTTCAAAGAGTTTCATTTGTTTGCTCTTCTAAGATGCCAATTTCTAATTCTTCACAGTGCAGCTGGTCATTGTACCTTTTACAAACTAGGAAAGCGACTAACTTGAGAGAAAGGATACAAAAAATGCAGTTTTTAAATCATACAGTGAGGAGAGAATTTACACATCGAAATGAGGATTGATTTAAGCTAAAGTTTAGAGTATTAACTTATGTATAAAATCTCACAAATGTATGTGCATACAACTATAACCTGTTTTTCTTATTTAATCAAAATACAGTTAAAATTCTACGGTCATTATATTTTACGGCTCATGTTCACATAGAGCTTAAGTCATGAATTATGTGAAGAGAAATAAGCATTTAGTCAAAATTTGCTGAGAATGAAAATGCAAATCTAAAAGATAAAAGGGTGGTGTTTCCTCTTAATATGGACACACTTAAATCTTAACATATAAGATCGAACGATGACTTTGTTATAACCTGAAGGTGCAGACAAAGAGATACAACACTTAAAGCTCCTTTACATGCTGAATTCAGTTTTTTTAAGAAAGCAAAGTGATGTGAAAAAAAATATTCTGTTAATTGATCAAAGTTCTTCAGTTGTTCACATAGTTCAACTAATTCAACCTCACATAACTTGGTAAATTTCCTCCTTAAATATTTATAACACTTCTTGAGCTTGCTTAGAGTGATAATAAGGATGTATTTGTTGGATCTTCAAGCAAACAAATCAAGCAAATGTTAACTACCCACTTTTCACAGGTTAAATTATCATTTACTTGTGTATTCTAAATTACTATCAGCTGCTTTTTCTACACAAAAAGGCTCTTTGGTCAAGATTTGTCATACGTAGCAACATGAACAATCCCGAAATTGATCAGCATTATTATGAATAAAGTAATACAGTAGAAAATCACAGCCAAAACAGTCATTTTAGGACACTGAATGCAGCGGTAAAGAACCTTTATAGTTAAGTCATATTTCAGAAGATTAAATTGGTGATTTTTCTTGTGATTAATGAGTAGACAACATACTAATTTCAGCATAGGAAAGAGGATATTCAAATAGCATTTACAGAAAATATCCCAAGAGACCAACATTTATACAGTTGAAATATAGAATAGAAGAGGGGATGGATAGTGACTTTATGGAGCAGCAAATTAAAGCTCGTCGTCAAAGATTAGCTTGGAACTCTTTCCGAACTTGAATTCACGGCCAAAAATGGACAGGCCAAAGTAATTCTTGAAACTGAATACTTGAAATTTATATTTTTTCCTTTTTATTGGAACAAATTGGTATATATCCAACAAGGAGCCATAGCTACACTTTGGACAGGAAACTAAAAGAACTCAAACAGAAAATTGGGATGAGGTTGAGGGTTAATCACATGCACGACTAAGTTAATGGTTAACTTTGTAACGTTACTAACTTCCTTTAATCTGCTACGAGTTTATTTCAATCCAAAATACAACGAGGAGCAAATTTATATACCCACGTGAAACAGAAAACAAGACAAAGGACGGAAATATTCCAGTGGCTATAACTTGATTCCAGAATCTGTAAACATTCAAATGGCTATAACTTGATTCCAGAATCTGATATGAAGCGACACTATTAATATATTCAGAAGCAAAATAGCCATCAGTTCACAGTAAAGGGAATTAAACAAGCACACATCAGATAGATAGAAACCCAGTCCTTTATATCAATAATTTCATGCAGAAATTTAATAGAAAACCAATAGCTGAATGAAGGCAAGTTGATAGAATCAAGATAAACAAAACTAAAGTGATGTTTCACTCCTAAAACAGAGAAAAATGTAAAATACGAGTGATTACCGACCTTGTGCAAAGCAGCAAACTGGGCATCCCCACCAAATGCAAAACACTTTTCCGAACTCAAACTCAACTACTGAAAGCCGAGAAAAGGAGATGAAACTATTCCTAGAATTGCTAAAAGTGTATTGTTGCCTATTTCTTTTCTCAAAGTGATCTCTCTGATGATTCTTGTGACGCCCGGTAAAATTATCAAAATGCCCCTAGAGTGAGGGTATGCACGTAACGCATCTTCCGGGGCTCGTATGGCAAATCCGAGACCAAATTCGTGATCAGCATGAAAAATGGAGTGGGAAATTGACCCGGGTCAAATATTAGGACGACCCGATCGAAAGATAAATTTTCGATCCAAGTCACAAAATAGTGACTATCCGCGACAGAGGCGCGACGCGCACTTGTCGCGGAGGGACACTTGTATGTTTTCCCAGATTTTTGACAGGATGGAGAAAACTCGTTTAGAAACACTTTTCCAAAAATGCATAGTTCCCAATAGGTCCGCGTCGCGGATCGTGTATTTTTCGAACTGGAAATTTCTAGTTTATTTTGAGGGGCATTCCGATAAATCCCTAACCCCTCATAAACAATAATACACGGCTAGTAAGGTTGTTTCTACACGAAAAGAATCGAAAAACCCCTATTCTAAATCCTATTCCAAAAATGTAACAAGGCTAGGGCTTGAGAAGAGGAGAGAAGGGCTTGGGGTGAGACATTCGAGAAGCAATCCTCGACATCACCTGGTTGAACAGCTGCATCACAGGTATGTAAGGCTAAACTAAAACATGAGATTGTTCTCTCATGTGCCCCATAGAGGTCATAGATGAATTGATGATTGAAGAGTCTACATGCATGATTTCTTTGATGGATTTTCTTGAAAATTATATTCAAAACTACATGTTTTCTATGTTGATGATCATCATACTATATGGTTTCCCTCGAGGTTTAACAGTCCCTAAAGGTAATAGAGGATATGTTCCGTTTGATTCCATGTTAGGTATATGGATATGGATTCCAGTGTTCCTTATCTGGCAAGTTTGGAACCACTATGGCAACATCAGGGTTATTGTTGTACATTCACTGGCTCATAAGTGAGTGTTTTCGGATAAGAGAAACTCCCGGGAAGATTTGTACCTTACTCCGAGTCTAGCTGAGATGAGATGGGATGGGATGGGGGTGGACACCCCTGAGATGATCCATGTGATGAGTTGAGACTATTGATGAGTCTGAGGTAATGGTGTGTCACTTGTCCACTCTGTACTCTTTCGTAGATGGACGAGCTGGCGGTTGATGTGATTATGATCTTTATTTTGACTTGATGTTACTTTCCGTATTTTCTACTGGTTTCTGCTTCATTCAACTATTTTACATACCAGTACATTCCAAGTACTGACGTCCACTCTGGACTGCATCGTTTTATGATGCAGAGGCAGTTACTAGAGATCATCAACAGGCGCTCCGTTGAAGATCAGGAATTCGAAGTTGATTTGGTGAGCCTCCCCTACTCCGGAGGAACCATTATTTTATTTCATTCATGCTTTAGAGTTAGGATTGGACTATTTCCTTATTTTGCTTTGGGTAGCCATGGGTCTGTCATTGGCACCACATGATTAGTGATAGAGGCTTCATAGACAAGGGTTGAACATTGATGTGGAGATTGTGAGCTAGTTCTTTCTACTAGCCTTCAATATTTTATCTATATTTCTTTGAGACTTTAGATGATATGTCCTTTATTTACATGTATTTTTCGCTGTTTATTAGAATTACGTGATTGAATGATGTGATTAGGCTAAGTGGTTCGCTTGGGGACTAGCAACAGTATCTGAGTGCCTGCCACGCCAAGGGTACCCTCCCGAGGTGTGACAAACTTGGTATCAGTGCACAGAGTTCAAGTGTCCTAGGGGGTCTATGAAGCCGTGTCTAGTAGAGTCTTGTTTATGGGTGTGTTGTCGACCACACTTCATAAGCAGGAGGCTATGGGACATTAGGAATGGTTACACTTCTTTCTTATTCCAATTCGTGCGATAGAGTTGAACTCTATGAAAACTATCTTCTAATTCGTGTGCTACACGTACAGATTCGATTATATGCCTCCTAGAAGAGCTGTCAGAGGAAGGGGACGTCCTGCCAGGCGAACTGTTAACCCAATTGAGCCTCAAGTACCCGAGGGGCCCATGGATCAAGCTGTCCCGGTTGAGCAACCCCCTCAAGATGAGGTCTCGAATGCTGAGCTATGGCAAGCTTTTCAAACTTTGGCCCAGGCTATCGCAGCACCTGCTGTGAGGCAACGTGCAAGTGAGACAGACTCTCATGGAACCTCTAAAGTTCGAGAATTTCTGAGGATGAATCCGCCTGAGTTTGCGGGGTCTGCATCCACTGAAGATCCTGAGGAATATGTGGAGGAACTTGAGAAGGTGTTCCAAGTAATGCATTTAGCTGATGCTGATCTGGTGGAACTGGCTGCTTACCAACTGAAGGGAGTGGCGAGACTGTGGTTCTACCAGTGGAAGAAAGGCAGAAGGGATGATGCCCCCTGTTTGATGTGGGGAATTTTTGAAGAGGCCTTCTTGGGACGCTTCTTCCCAAGAGAGAAAAAAGAAGCCAAGTTGAGGGAGTTCCTGAATCTAAAGCAGGGCTCCATGACATTGCAGCAATATGGGTTGAAATTAATGCAAATGTCCCGCTATGCTCCGGACATGGTTGCTGATATGAGGGGAAGGATGGGAATGTATGTAGATGGGTTGAATAGAGAACCCAAGAGAGATGGGAGAGGAGTTATGCTTGTGAGTGACATGGACATCGGGCGACTGATGGCATTCGTGCAGCAAGCTGACGAAGAGAGGCAACATGACAGGGAAGAGTTCAAGCGCAAAAGGGCTAAAACATCCATCCACGAGGGTGGAAGGAGAGGTAATGGGAATCAATTTCCAGCACCCTCAGCTGCCAGCGCACCTGTGCCTAAAGGCACGTATGATAAAAGATTCCGGGATACAGGAACCCACGGACCCCAGTCCCAAGCCAGTGTGGCTCAAGGTTCTCAGAGTAGGCCACCGTGTGATAGCTGTGGAAAGACGCACTGGGGGAGATGCCACGACAGAAATGACGTGTGTTTCGGGTATGGCCAAGTAGGCCACTACAAGAAGGATTGTCCAAAGCGGGCTGGCCAGGCTCAGTCTACTGCATCGTCTCCACCAGTCAGAGGGAACCAGAGGGCCACTACATCAAGTACAGGTGGGGCCACAAACCGCTTATATGCTATGGGGAGTCGCCAAGATTAGGAAAATTCCCCAGACGTTGTGACGGGTATGATCCGAGTCTTTGCTTCTAATTGTTATGTTCTGATGGATCCTGGTGCCACATTGTCGTTTGTGACTCCTTACGTGGCCAGTAAATTTGATAAAACTCCCGAGAGTCTTCTTGAACCCTTTGATGTTTCTACTCCGGTGGGTGAGTCTATTCGAGCTGAGAGAGTCTATAGAGCTTGTGTAGTGTCCATCCATCATAGGGACACCATTGTTGATTTGATCGAGTTAAGGATGGTTGACTTTTATTTGATCCTCGGCATAGATTGGCTTCACGCCTGTTATGCCTCTGTTGATTGTAGATCCCGAGCGGTTAGGTTCCAATTTCCAAATGAACCAGTTCTAGAGTGGAAGGGTGACTCGGTGACACCTAGAGGGAGGTTTATCTGATATCTTAAAGACCGGAAGTTAATTTCCAAATGTTGTATTTATCACTTGGTGAGAATGAAATCTGATGATGTTGAGTCCCCAACTCTTGAGTCAGTTCCGATTGTCAATGAGTTTCCAGAAGTCTTTCCTGACGACTTGCCCGGAGTCCCTCCTTAAAGGGAGATTGACTTTGGGATAGATACCCAGCATATTTCGATTCCACTTTACAGGATGTCCCCCGCTGAGTTGAAAAAATTGAAAGAGCAACTAAAAGATTTGCTAGAAAAGGGCTTCATTAGGCCAAGTGTTTCACCTTGGGGTGCCCCTATTCTATTCGTGCGGAAGAAAGATGGGTCCCTCAGGATGTGTATCGATTATAGGCAACTGAACAAGGTAACGATAAAGAACAAATATCCTCTCCCAAGGATAGATGATTTGTTTGACCAACTTCAGGGCACCTTTTGTTTCTCTAAGATAGACCTTAGATCTGGCTACCATCAACTGAAGGTGAGGGAGTGCGACATTCCAAAGACAGCCTTCAGGATTAGATATGGCCATTTTGAGTTCTTGGTCATGTCCTTTGGACTGACGAATGCACCTTCCGCCTTTATGTACTTGATGAACAGAGTATTCAAGCCATATCTTGATTTGTTTGTGATTTTGTTCATCGATGACATCCTGATGTATTCAAGGAGTGAGGAGGAGTATGCTAACCACCTCAGAGTGGTCCTCCAAACTCTTAAGGATCATAAGTTGTATGCGAAAGTCTCCAAATGTGAGTTCTGGCTTAAGTCAGTGGCCTTCCTAGGCCACATTGTTTTCGGTGATGGTATTCGGGTGGATGCTCAAAAGATTGAAACGGTTAAGAACTGGCCCCAACCGACCTCTCCGTCTCACATCAGGAGCTTCTTGGGGTTTCCAGGCTACTACCGCAGGTTTGTTGAGGGATTTTCTTCCCTATCCGCGCCATTGACCAAATTGACTCAGAAGAAGGTCAAGTTCTAGTGGTGCGAAAAATGCGAAAAGAGTTTCCACGAATTGAAAACAAGGTTAACTACTGCACCACTCCTAACCTTACCCGACGGGACCGAAGACATTGTAATTTATTGTGATGCCTCGATGGTTGGATTGGGATGTGTATTAATGCATAGGGGGAAGGTGATAGCTTAGGCTTCCATGCAACTCAAGGTTCATGAATGGAATTACCCAACCCATGACCTCGAGTTGGCAGCTGTAGTGTTCACACTTAAAATTTGGCGTCACTACTTGTACGGAGTGCATGTGGATGTGTTCACTGACCACAAGAGCTTGCAGTATGTTTTTAGTCAAAAGGAGCTCAACTTGCGACGTAGGAGATGGTTGGAATTGCTCAAGGATTATGACAAGAGCATTCACTACCACCCAGGTAAAGCTAACGTTGTTGTTGACGCTCTTAGCAGATTATCAATGGGTAGCACAACCCATATAGAGGAAGGGAAGAGGGAGTTAGCCAAGGACGTGCACCGGTTGGCTCGATTAGGAGTCCGACTTGAGGAGAACAACGAAGGAGGAGTTAATGTTCAGGACAGGTCTGCTTCCTCGTTAGTGGTGGAGGTGAAGGAAAAGCAAGACCAAGACCCTGTAATACTCCAACTGAAGGAGGATGTCCACAGTCAGAGGGTGATGGTCTTCTCCAAAGGGGGAGATGGAGTGTTAAGAAATCAAAGTCGATTATGTGTCCCAAATGTTGATGGCATACGAGATAGAATAATGACAGAAGCCCATAACACTAGGTATTCCATTCATCCTAGCTCCACCAAAATGTACCACGACTTAAGGGAAGTCTATTGGTGGAATGGGATGAAGAGGGACATCGTGGAGTTTGTTTCAAAATGCCCAAATTGCCAACAAGTAAAGGTTGAGCATGAAAGGCCATGTCGATTGGCTCAGAACTTTGAAATTCCAGAATGGAAATGGGAGATGATTAACTGAAACGACCCAAAAAAAAAGTGGTTCGGAAGCCACCGGAAACTTGTTTTAGCTATATCTAAAAATCCGTTTGTTATTTTGAAAATACGACTTCATATTCTTTTTTAGGTGGTCAAAGGGAGTGGGAAATAGGTCTAACCCGAATTTTAGAGCAACCGTATCAAAATTCGAAATTTCCAAGTGAAGCCTTTTTGGAGGGTCTACTTTGGAGGGTTATATCTTTTAGCAAACAAGGAATTGGGTGGCCCATAATATATCCATGGAAATCCCTATGAGTTAGCTATCCAACGCACTTCGTTTCACCTCGTTCGGAGTTCGGACGAAGAAGTTATGCCCATTTTCGTAACCTCCGCCCGGGCAGAAAATGCAAATTTCAGTGAGCAGATTTACTGTTAACCCGCCCCATTATTTTTTCCAAGTGTTGGAACCATTTTTCCAAAGACAAATTTTATTTCCTATATAGCACTAAATAAGTTCCCATTCCTTAAAACATTTTCTAAAAGACATTTCCCACATTTAGAAATATTTCTCTCAAGAACTCAAGCCAAAACCCTCCAAAACCTTCATCAAGATTGAAGAGGTCCTTGCTCCAAGTTTCAAGCCTCCTTTGGAGACACTTCCAAGGCCTTCATAAGAACTCAAGGTATGTGGTGTTGAACTCATGGGTCCTTCCACCCATAGTGCCTAAACCCTAACTTACTCATTATTTCATGATTTTAAGTGAAGATTTACACATTGGTCTTGTTCATTGTATAAAATTTCTGCACAGTGAAATTCTAGCATGGGAAGGTGAATGTCTTGAACATGTTGTCACTCTAGAAATTGAATCTAAACTTGGGATTGATGTGGGGCTTTACATGTTGTCTTGGGAGTATGTCAAAGTGTTCATTGATGGTTGGTTCACTGATTTACTGCATGAGTCCTACTCCATTTTACACATTCTTTGATCCCCACTGCATGCCCCCAAGGTATTTGATAAAATGTCCAATTATGGAATTAAGAGGAATTGATGTTTTAAAGCTTGAGATAAGATGTGAATGAGGTTACAATGACATTTTGATGATAAACTAAACTCGTGTATATATTCATTTCTATATGAAAATTGCATTAGAGCCTATTGTAAATTCCTATATAAAGTGTTGCACAACCATGCCCGGTCCGGGGGAGAAGAGCTGGATATCCATGATATGGGGGATACGTACTCATATTCTCCTAGGGTGGCAAGGTGAGATTGTCACTATCCATGATATAGGGGATAAGTACTCGTATTCACCTAGGGTGGCAAGGTGGGATTGTCACTATCCATGATATGGGGGATAAGTACTCATATCCACCTAGTGTGGCGAGGTGGGATTGCCACTATCCAGAAATAAGGGATAATACTTATTTCACCCAGATGAGGGGTTTATGCGTCATCAATTTGCTTGGCTCCGCTTCAGATATGGTGCCTATTATGAAGATGGATTTACTTAAACATATTTGACTATACATTGATTATGCAAATGCATCTTGAATATATATTCTATGTCTAATGACCCATCTCTTGCATTTCAATTATGTATCTTATCTATTCTTGCATTACACCCTACATTCTTAGTACATTCCAAAGTACTAACGCATATTTTGCCTACATGATGTTACCATGTAGGGACCGGAGCCACTCTTGATCCTTCTCTCCATCCACGTGGCTAGTGCGGTGCTTATCCGGGATTGTTGGTGAGTCCTCAATGATTCGAGGACTATGTTATGTTTCCTACTCCTATGTTTTGAAATCTTAGCTTGTATTTGTATTTGACTATGAGGGGAGCCGGTAGTATGTCATGGCCCTCGTTCTATCGATATATGTAGAGGTGTACGTTGGACAAGTATTTTGCAAATGAGCTTGACTCTTAATATATGATATTATTTTGAAAAAGGTTGCCCTTAGTCCCTAATTCCCTTTATTTAATGTTGATTGTACTTCCGCGACCGATGAAGTGTGATGACAAGTTCGAGAGGCTTGTTTGGGGTTCCTTTGGGTTCCTCATTCGCCATGTCACGTTTAGGCCCTAGGCTTGGGTCATGACAAGCTTGGTATCAGAGCACTAGGTTGTTTGATCCTCGGAGTCCAACACACCGCGTTGAGTAGATTCCTATTCATGGTTGTGAAGCGCGCCACAACTATGGGTGGGAGGCTATGAAACGTTTGTAGGAAAGGTTTCCCTTCTTCCCGTTCTATGTCGTGCTTAGAGTGTAATAAGTGATTCCTCCCTAACGCTTTGTTCTTTGAAATGCTAGATCGTCATGCCAAATAGGAGAGGATGACGAGCCCGATCACCGGAGGAACCACCCACCAATAGTGAGCTCTGCGATGCACTCACCATGCTTGCACAAGTGGTAGCCAACCAAGTGCAACAAGGAGCCCAAGCTCCCCAAGCTACCACCCCGAGGGCAAGGGTGAGAGATTTTATTAGGATGAACCCTCCGGTTTTTCATGGTTCAAAGGTGGATGAGGATCCACAATAATTCATTGACGAGGTATGCAAAATCTTGACCATTATGTGTGTTGGGGCTATTGAGAAGGCGGAGTTGGCGGCTTACCAACTCAAGAGTGTTGCTCAAATTTGGTTTGATCAATGGAAGGGTGAAAAGGGAAGTGGCTATGTGGTGTTGTGGGAGGAATTTAAGCTTGCTTTTCTTAATAGGTTCTTCCCTCTGGAGCTTAGGGAGGCAAAGTTGGTAGAATTTATGAACTTGAAACAAGGGACTATGAGTGTGAGGGAGTATGCCCTCAAATTTACCCAACTCTCTAAGTATGCACCTCACTTGGTGGCCGACTCTAGGTCGAGGATGAATAAATTTATGATGGGTGTCTCCAATTTGGTTAGTGAGGAGTGCCGTTCCGCAATGCTCATTGGTGATATGGATTTGTCCCGTTTAATGACTTATGCCGAGCAAATAGAGGAGGAGAAATTGAGGAAGAGGAGGGGACATGAGGCTAAGAGGGCTCGTTTTGGTGGTGGGCCTTCTAGAGGAGGTCGACCTTTCCAAGGTTGCTAGTAGGGGTTTGTGAACAACTTTCCTAGGCCCCAAGGAGTGGGTGTGGGTGCTCCGAATGCACTATGTTCTAATTGCGGGAGGAAGCATTGGGGTTCTTGTATGAGGGGTGTGGGTGCATGCTACGAATGTGGGGAAATTGGTCATAAGAAGATGGATTGTCCCAAGATTCGTGGCAAGGTTCGGAATTCTAATACTACTTCTTTGGGTAGAGGTGCTTCTCAAAGTGGTGCCCCAAGGCACAACCGATTTTATGCTTTGCACGGTAGTCAAGGTGTTGAGGAGACCCCTGATGTGGTGACCGGTATGTTGCAAATCTTTGATCTTGATGTTTATACTTTGATTGATCCGGGTGCCACCCTTTCCTTTGTTACCCCCTCTTTTGCTAGAAAATTTCATGTTGAGTCGGAGTTGTTGCATGAGTCATATGAAGTGTTTACTCCTATTGGTGTCTCTATTATTGCTAGAAAAGTGTATAGAAATTGTCCGGTTTGCATATTGAATAAAGTGTTGCCTTGTGATCATGTTGAGTTGGACATGGTGGATTTTGATGTTATTCTTGGGATGGATTGGTTGCATGCATATTATGCTTCTATTGATTGTAGAACTCGTAGAGTCAAGTTTCAATTTCCTAATGAGCCCATCCTTGAGTGGGAGAGTCGGGAAGTTGTGGTGAAGGGGAAATTCATTTCTTGCATTAAAGCCCATAGGTTGGTTTCTAAAGGGTGTTTGTACCATCTTGTGAGGGTCAATGATGTGGAGTCCAAAGTCCCTCTTATTGAGTCAATTCCGGTTGTTAGTGAGTTTCTATATGTCTTCCCAAAAGACCTTCCCGGTGTCCCTCCCGAAAGGGAGATAGATTTTGGTATAGAACTCCTTCCCGATACTCAACCTGTTTCTATTTCCCCTTACCGTATGGCCCCGGGGGAGTTGAAAGAGTTAAAAGAGAAATTGAAAGACTTGTTAGATAAGGGATTCATTAGACCTAGTCATTCTCCATGGGGTGCTCCGGTTTTGTTTATGAAAAAAAAAGATGGGACTCTAAGAATGTGTATTGATTACCGGCAACTCAATAAGGTCACCGTCAAGAATAGGTATCCTCTTCCAAGGATTGATGATTTATTTGACCAATTGCATGGGGCTAGTCACTTCTCTAAGATTGATCTTCGGTCCAGGTATCATCAAGTGAAGGTGAGGGAGTGTGATATTCCCAAGACGGCTTTTCGGACAAGGTATGGGCACTATGAGTTTGTGGTGATGTCTTTTGGATTAACTAATGCTCCGGCTATCTTTATGGATTTGATGAATAGGGTCTTCAAACCGTACTTTGATTCTTTTGTGGTGGTGTTTATAGATGACATCTTGATCTATTCCCGGGGTGAGGAAGAGCATATGGGCCACTTAAGGGTTATACTCCAAAGATTGAGGGAAGAGAAGTTGTATGTTAAATATGAAAAGTGTGAGTTTTGGTTGAAGGAAGTTGCCTTCTTAGGCCATGTGGTGTCGGAGGATGGTATTAAGGTAGATCCTAAGAAGACCGACGTTATTAGGAATTGGCCTAGACCTTTGACCCCGTCGGACATAAGGAGTTTCTTGGGTTTAGCGGGTTATTATAGAAGATTTGTGGAAGGGTTTTCCTCTCTTGCCTCCCCTATGACTAAGTTAACTCAAAAGAAGGCTAAATTTGTGTGGTCGGATGATTGTGAGAAATGTTTCCAGACTTTGAAATAAAGACTTGTGTCCACTCCTATTTTGTCTCTTCCGGATGGGTTAGGAGGTTTTGTGGTTTATTGTGATGCTTCCCGTATAGGTTTGGGTTGTGTGTTGATGCAAAGTGGTAAGGTTATAACCTATGCTTCTAGGCAACTTAAGGTTCATGAAAAGAATTACCCTACCCATGATCTTGAATTAGCCGCCGTGGTTTTTGCTTTAAAGATTTGGCGTCACTATTTGTATAGGGTGCATGTCGATATCTTCACCGATCATAAGAGTCTCCAATATGTGTTCACACATAAAGATCTTAATTTGACGCAAAGGAGGTGGTTAGAGTTCCTGAAAGATTATGATATGAGTATGCACTACCACCCGGGGAAAGCTAATGTGGTGGCTGATGCATGGAGTAGGGTGTCCATGGGTAGTTTGGCTCATGTGAAGGAAGGTAGTAAGGAGTTAGCTAGGGAGGTTCATCGGTTGGCTAGGTTGGGAGTTAGGTTGGATGAGGTGGATGGTGGAGGAGTGGTTGTTGTTGATGGTTCACGGTCTTCCTTGGTTGATGAGGTGATGGCCAAGCAAGATCTTGATCCTTCTTTGGTGGAATTAAAGGCTTTGGTGAGTAGTGGTAAGGTGGAGGTTTTCTCCCAAGGGGGAGACGGTGCCCTTAGGTACCAAGGTAGATTATATGTTCCTTGTGTTGATGATGTGAGGGAAAGAATCCTTGATGAGGCTCACAATTCTTCTTATTCTATTCATCCGGGGTCAACAAAGATGTATAGAGACTTGAGGGATGTGTATTGGTGGGGTGGTATGAAGAAGGATATTGCAAAGTTCGTTTCGGGTTGCCATAGTTGCCAACAAGTCAAGGCCGAACATCAAAGGCCGGGTGGCCTTACTCAAGACATTGAGATACCTACTTGGAAATGGGAGGAAATCAACATGGATTTTGTAGTGGGTTTGCCCAAGACTAGAAAAGGTTTTGATTCGGTTTGGGTAGTGGTTGACCGGATGACAAAGTCGGCTCATTTCTTACCAGTTAAAGCTACTTATGGAGCTGAAAAGTATGCCAAGTTGTACATTCATGAATTGGTAAGGTCACATGGAATTCCTTTGTCTATCATCTCGGATCGTGGTACTCAATTTACTTCTCACTTTTGGAAATCCTTTCAAAGGGGTCTTGGTACAAAGATAAAGCTTAGCACGGCCTTCCACCCTCAAACGGATGGCCAAGCCGAAAGAACAATTCAAACCTTGGAGGATATGCTTAGAGCTTGTGTCTTGGAGTTGAAGGGTAATTGGGATGATCATCTTCCTTTGATTGAATTTGCATACAACAATAGTTATCATTCTAGTATCGGTATGGCTCCTTTCGAAGCTCTTTATGGTAGACGGTGTAGGTCACCAGTTGGGTGGTTCGAAGTTGGAGAGGTGGCCTTGTTGGGTCCGGATCTGGTCATGGATGCTTTTGAGAAGGTAAGGATGATTAGGGAAAGGTTGAAAACAGCCCAAAGTCGTCAAAAGTCTTATGCCGATGTGAGGAGAAGAGATCTTGAATTCAAAGTGGGTGATTGGGTTTATTTGAAAGTTTCTCCAATGAAAGGTGTGGTTCGTTTTGGCAAGAAGGGAAAGTTGAGCCCTAGGTATGTTGGTCCTTATGAGGTAATAAGGAGGGTTGGTAAAGTAGCCTATGAATTGGGGTTGCCAAAGGAAATGGAATTAGTTCATCCGGTGTTCCATGTCTTGATGTTGAGGAAATGTGTTGGTGATCCTAACGCTATTGTACCTCTTAAAGTTGTGGGTGTCGTGGAAGATAATTTGACATATGAAGAGGTCCCGGTTCAGATCTTGGATAGACAAGTAAAGAAGTTGAGGAGCAAAGAAATGGCGTCCGTTAAGGTGCTTTGGAGGAATCAACAAGTGGAGAGTGCAACTTGGGAGGCCGAAGTGGACATGCAAAGACGTTATCCTTATCTATTCAACTCCACTCAAGCCTAAGGTATTAAATCAAGTCCTTTTTACTCCATTGAGTCTTACGTTTCAGCCCCTAAATCATTCACATGCATATATGTTTAAAATGATGAGTTATGGGTGTTTCACACTAAGTTTTGAAATTTTGAAGTGATGTTCTAAATGAAATCTTGCATTCACGTTGGGGCTGATATGTTCTTAATAAGTCTTGTCTTTATGATTTTTCCACATTCGGGGACGAATGTTCCCAAG
Organism: Solanum rostratum; assembly: GCA_029948455.1. NCBI lineage: Eukaryota > Viridiplantae > Streptophyta > Magnoliopsida > Solanales > Solanaceae > Solanum > Solanum rostratum. The sequence goes on from CM057053.1 coordinate 27,453,054, forward strand.
GGGGAGATATTGAAACGATCCAAAAAAAAAAGTGTTTCGGAAGCCACCGGAAACTTGTTTTAGCTATATCTAAAAATCCGTTTGTTATTTTGAAAATACGACTTCATATTCTTGTTTAGGGGGTCAAATGGAGTGGGAAATAGCTCTAACCCGAATTTTAGAGCAACCGTATCAAAATTCGAAATTTCCAAGTGAAGCCTTTTTGGAGGGTCTACTTTGGAGGGTCATATCTTTTATCACACAAAGAATTGGGTGGCCCATAATATATCCATTGAAGGCCCTGTGGGTTAGCTATCCAACGCACTTCGTTTCACCTCGTTCGGAGTTCGGACGAAGAAGTTATGCCCATTTTCGTAACCTCCGCCCGGGCCGAAAATGCAAATTCCAGTGAGCAGATTTACTGTTCACCCGCCCCATTATTTTTTCTAAGTGTTGGAACCATTTTTCCAAAGACAAATTTTATTTCCTATATAGCACTAAATAAGTTCCCATTCCTTAAAACATTTTCTAAAAGACATTTCCCACACTTAGAAATATTTCTCTCAAGAACTCAAGCCAAAACCCTCCAAAACCTTCATCAAGATTGAAGAGGTCCTTGCTCCAAGTTTCAAGCCTCCTTTGAAGACACTTCCAAGGCCTTCATAAGAACTCAAGGTATGTGGTGTTGAACTCATGGGTCCTTCCACCCATAGTGCCTAAACCCTAACTTACTCATTATTTCATGATTTTAAGTGAAGATTTACACATTGGTCTTGTTCATTGTATAAATTTTCTGCACAGTGAAATTCTAGCATGGGAAGGTGAATGTCTTGAACACGTTGTCACTCTAGAACTTGAATCTAAACTTGGGATTGATGTGGGGCTTTACATGTTGTCTTGGGAGTATGTAAAAGTGTTCATTGATGGTTGGTTCACTGATTTACTGCATGAGTCCTACTCCATTTTACACATTCTTTGATCCCCACTGCATGCCTCCAAGGTATTTGATAAAATGTCCAATTATGGAATTAAGAGGAATTGATGTTTTAAAGCTTGAGATAAGATGTGAATGAGGTTACAATGATATTTTGATGATAAACTAAACTCGTGTATATATTCATTTCTACATGAGAATTGCATTAGAGCCTATTGTAATTTCCTATATAAAGTGGTGCACAACCATGCCCGGTCCGGGGGAGAAGAGCCGGATATCCATGATATGGGGGATACGTACTCATATTCACCTAGGGTGGCAAGGTGACATCGTCACTATCCATGATATGGGGGATAAGTACTCATATTCACCTAGGGTGGCAAGGTGGGTTGTCACTATCCATGATATGGGGGATAAGTACTCATATCCACCTAGTGTGGCGAGGTGGGATTGCCACTATCCAGAAATAAGGGATAATACTTATTTCACCCAGATGAGGGGTTTATGCGTCATCAATTTGCTTGGCTCCGCTTCCGATATGGTGCCTATTATGAAGATGCATTTACTTAAACATATTTGACTATACATTGATTATGCAAATGCATCTTGAATATATATTCTATGTCTAATGACCCATCTCTTGCATTTAGATTATGTATCTTATCTATTCTTGCATTGCACCCCACATACTTAGTACATTCCAAAGTACTAACGCATATTTTGCCTACATGATGTTACCATGTAGGGACCGGAGCCACTCTTGATCCTTCTCTCCATCCACGTGGCTAGTGCGGTGCTTATCCGGGATTGTTGGTGAGTCCTCAATGATTCGAGGACTATGTTATGTTTCCTACTCCTATGTTTTGAGATCTTAGCTTGTATTTGTATTTGACTATGAGGGGAGCCGGTAGTATGTCACGGCCCCCGTTCTATTGATATATGTAGAGGTGTACGTTGGACAAGTATTTTGCAAATGAGCTCGACTCTTAATCTATGATATTATTTTGAAAAAGGTTGCCCTTAGTCCCTAATTCCCTTTATTTAATGTTCATTGTACTTCCGCGACCGATGAAGTGTGATGACAAGTTCGAGAGGCTTGTTTGGGGTTCCTTCGGGTTCCTCATTCGCCATGTCACGTTTAGGCCCTAGGCTTGGGTCGTGACATTAACATGGACTTTATCACTGGCCTGCCGAGATCTCAGAAGCAACACGATTTGATATGGGTGATCGTGGATAGAATGACTAAGTCAGCCCACTTTTTGGCAGTGAAAACAACGAACACTACGGAGGAGTATGCCAGATTGTACATCTAGGAGATTGTGAGGTTGCATGGGGTCCCTTTGTCCATTATCTCGGATAGAGGAGCTCAATTTACCTCCCAGTTCTGGAGATCGTTTCAGAAAAGTTTGGGTACTAAGGTGAAATTGAGTACGGCTTTCCATCCACAAACGGATAGTCAGGCGGAGCGTACATTTCAAACACTGGAGAACATGTTAAGGGCTTGTGTCCTTGACTTCAAAGGGAATTGGGATGATCATTTACCACTGGCCGAATTCGCATATAACAATAACATGCAAGCATTCAAATGGCTCCTTATGAAGCCTTGTACGGAAGGAGGTGTAGATCGCCTATTGGGTGGTTTGAGGTCGGAGAAGCGAAGCTCATTGGACCTGATCTTGTTCACCAGTCGATGGAAAAGGTCAAGTTCATTAGAGAAAGGTTAAAGACTGCCCAAAGTCGCCAAAAATCTTACACCGACGTGAGAAGGAGAGACTTAGAGTTCGAAGTGGACGATTGGGTGTACATGAAAGTGTCACCTAAGAAAGGTGTCCTAAGTTTTGGGAAGAAGGGGAAGTTGAGTCCACGTTATGTTTGACCCTATCAAATCGTAAGGAGAATTGGGATGGTGGCTTATGAGTTAGAGTTGCCTTCTGAGTTAGATGGGGTGCACCCGGTGTTCCATGTGTCAATGCTAAAGAAATGCTTGGGAAATCCGGCCTTGGTGATCTCTGTTGATAGCATTGGGGTGAAGGATAACCTATCTTATGAAGAGGTCCTGGTTCAAACTCTTGATCGTCAGATTCGTAAACTAAGAAACAAAGAAATAGCCCCAGTCAAAGTCCTGTGGAGGAATCAATTCATTGAAGAAGTTACATGGGAAGCTGAGGAGGAGATGAAGGCACAGTATCCGCACCTGTTCGTGCCAACTGATGGTGAAAGTACTGAAGGTAAAAATCCTTACTCTTCACTAAGCTGAGTGTTCTATTCTTTTATGTGACTTACTATTGTTAAGTCAAGGATTGATTTATTGAATTGAGTGTGGGAATGAGTCTTGAGTCTATTCGTTCCTTAATCCCCATCTCTACTCCTCATTCGAGGATAAATGATCCCAAGGGGGAGATGATGTGACGCCCGGTAAAATTACCAAAATGCCCCTAGAGTGAGGGTATGCGCGTAACGCATCTTCCGGGGCTCGTATGGCAAATCCGAGACCAGATTTGTGATTAGCATGAAAAATGGAGTGGGAAAAAAGTTCGGGTCGAATTTTAGGACGACCCGATCGAAAGATAAATTTTCGATCCAAGTCACAAAATAGTGTCTGTCCGTGACAGAGGCGCAACACGCACCTGTCGCGGAGGGACACTTGTATGTTTTCCCAGATTTTCGATGGGATAGAGAAAACTCATTTAGAAACACTTTTACAAAAATGCACAGTTCCCAATAGGTCCGCGTCGCGGGCCGTGTATTTTCCGAACTGGAAATTTCTAGTTTATTTCGAGGGGCATTCCAGTCAATCCCTAACCCCTCCTAAACACTAATACACCGCTAGTAAGGTCGTTTCTACATGAAAAGAACCTAAAAACCCCTATTCTAAGTCCTATTCCAAAAATCTAACAAGGCTAGGGCTTGAGAAGAGGAGAGAAGGGCTTGTGGTGACACATTCGAGAAGAGATCCTCGACATCACCTGGTTGAACAGCTGCATCACAGGTATGTAAGGCTAAACTAAAAGATGAGATTGTTCTCTCATGTGCCCCATAGAGGTCATAGATGAGTTGATGATTGAAGAGTCTACATGCATGATTTCTTTGATGGATTTTCTTGAAAATTATATTCGAAACTACATGTTTTCTATGTTGATGATCATCATACTATATGTTTTCTTAAATCGAATACCGTCATGGAATTCGCATAACCCTACATGACTAATTTGAAAAGCATGCATGTTGAACTTGAGACTTGAGTCTAAATCCTTGAGTTAAGATCGTTGATTGTGATGATGAGTTGATGAAACTTTGATTGTTTTACGAGTCTCTATAAATGAACTCTTCCGATGTGTTATTCACTTGTTTCCTAATGACGGTTATAAAATCTTGGGTCATTGAGGAGATGATGATGATAGGTTGGAAGTCCCTATGAGATAATTGATGAAAGGGCCAAAGTCCCTATGAAATATCAGTCGTGGACAGGGAGTGAGTCCCTATGACACTGACAGTCGTTGACGGGGAGCGAATCCCTATGAGACTGGTTGAGGTTGATTTTATAAGCATTGAGTCGAGAGGAGTATCGAGCACCGAAACGAGTCGGAGTGAGTCCCACTCGAACTCATTAACTACGTCGCCTATATATATATATATATATATATATATATATATATATATATATATGGTTTCCCTCGAGGTTTAACAGTTCCTGAAAGCAATAGAGGATCTGTTCGATTTGATTCCATGTCGGGTATATAGATATGGAATCCAGTGTTCCTTACCTGGCAAGTTTGGAACTACTGTGGCAACATCAGGGTGATTGTTGTACATTCACTGGCTCATAAATGAGTGTTGTCGGATAAGAGAAACTCCCGGGAAGATTCGTACCTTACTCCGAGTCTAGCTAAGATGAGATGGGATGGGATGGGGGTGGACATCCCTGAGATGATCCATATGATGAGTTGAGACTATTGATGAGTCTAAGGTAATGGTGTGTCACTTGTCCACTCTGTACTCTCTCATAGATGGACGAGCTGGCGGTTGATGTGATTATGATGTTTATTTTGACTTGATGTTACTTTCCGTATTTTCTACCGATTTCTGTTTTATTCGGCTATTTTACATACTAGTACATTCCAAGTACTAACGTCCACTCTGGACTGCATCGTTTTATGATGCAGAGGCAGGTACTAGAGATCATCAACAAGCGCTCCGTTGAAGATCAGGAATTCGAAGCTGATTTGGTGAGCCTCCCCTACTCCGGAGGAACTATTATTTTATTTCATTCATGCTTTAGAGTTAGGATTGGACTATTTCCTTAATTTGCTTTGGGTAGCCATGGGTCTGTCATTGGCACCACATGATTAGTGATAGAGGCTTCATAGACAAGGGTTGAGCATTGATGTGGAGATTGTGAGCTAGTTCTTTCTACTAGCCTTCAATATTTTATCTATATTTCTTTAAGACTTTAGATGAGATGTGTCCTTTATTTACATGTATTTTTCGCTGTTCATTAGAATTACGTGATTGAATGATGTGATGAGGCTAAGTGGTTCGCTTGGGGACTAGCAATAGTCTCTGAGTACCGGCCACGCCAAGGGTACCCTCCCGGGGCGTGACAATTCTCCTGATGAACTCTTCATTCTGTTTTCCTTTTCTTTCTCTGTGTTTTTCCATCTCTTTTTTCTCTGATCTTTTGGAGTGAAAAACCACTCCTATTTATAGGCAAGATCGGGATCTGGTTTGGGGGGAGGGGAATCCATCAAACGGTTTTTGAAACATTTCAAAAACTTGTAGTGAGAATAGGTGTGTAGGAATGGTGAAAAGATGGAGGAAAAGAGGTCTAGGGTTACCTTTTCAGATCGATTTGAAAGGATGAAGACATTTTGGAGGCCATTTACGGCAAAAACTATGGATAAACTTTGAAGTCCAACATCTTTTGAGTCTTCTCCTCCCTCTCAAAGCATGAGAGAGACGTTGGTAGTGATGGATTGCTGCTTCTCTACGCGAAATCTGGCGGATTTGGTGGAAAGAAAGGGGAGGGGGTCGCAGGGCTAGGGCTCTGCTTCTGGGAAAAAGGAAAAAGACGAAGCGTAGGTGAGGAAGAAGGGTGTGGCTGCCTTGTTTGGAGAAGATGGCCTGGGCTAATCAGGATCGTCCGATTATTTTGATCGGACGGCTACAAATAAATAAAAATAAAATATTCCCGAATTGATATGGTCCGTTGGATTAAATTTTAAGAGCTGAAATTAGAAATAGAGAAGCACAATCCAGTGTTTTCCTACATGGCACACGTGGATTGGCTAATTTGAAGTGACTTGGACTGTCAAGTTTTGCTTAAATAATCCTATTTAAATTATAACCAATTTATTTATAAAATAGTCAGATTTCAATAAAGAAAATATTATTTTGCAAGATTAATTATCTTCACAAAATTTGGTCATTCTTAAGATAAAATTAACATGGGTTGGTAGTAAAATTAATTAATCAGGCTCCCTTTTGAAAAAAATGTATGAAGAATACATATTTCAATTTTAAAAAAATTATTGTTTAATCAAAAATCGATTTAACACTTTGAAACGACATTCATCTGCCCTAAGCTTCTAAAAAATGATGAAAGCAAATAGTAACATTCGTATATATATTTTTTAATTTATTTTTTTATAAGAAATATTATTCGTAAAATAATTGGTCGAACCAAAAGAAAAAAAAGAAAAAAGAAATTTTTTTTATCAATAATAATAAAAAATAACAACAACAACAACAATAAAATAATAATAATAATAATAATAGTAATAATAGTATTCGTAGTAGTGAAATATTTCATACTTTATAAAAGTTTTATCGTCCCTTAAAAAGAAAATCCATTTCCTTTCTCTTTATTATTATTATTTGTTCAAGTTCAACTAATTGAACACGGAGAGCCAAAACTAAAAATTTAAAATTTACAATTATTAGACAGGTAAAATCGAGAGAGAAAAAAATGGAAAGTACAAAAATCGATTACTTTGTAGGATTAAGTTATTTGACAAGAGTTAAATAAAATTAGTATGGATTAATAATAAAATTAAATTAGTCAAGCTTCTTCATTGAAATATCATAAGAAAATATTTACTCGTAACAATGAAGAATCATGTTCGATCAATAAAAAATAAAAATTGATTGAGTACTTCAAGTGGTATTTGTACGACATCAAATTCTAAAAGATACTAAAGTAGTAGGTAATATATATATATATATATATATATATATATATATATGTATGTATATATATATATATATATGTATATATATATATATTTAATCTTTGTAAGAAATAATATCCATAAAAATGTTTGTCGAAAAAAAAAATTCTATCAAAATACTAGCAACGACAATAATAGTAATAGTAATAGCAATAGTAATAGTAATAATAATAACAAAATTTGTAATGACAACAATAGTAGTAGTAGTAAAAATATTTCGTAAATGTTATTATTATCTTCTTTTTTTTCTTTAAAAAAAACTTTTTTTAAGGAGATTAGACTAATAAAATATGGCGAGCTAAAATTGGGTGTCAACGTATACCATCCAGGGAAAGCAAATGTGGTAGCCGATGCTCTGAGTCATAAGACAATTATGAATATTGGTGAGCAGTCTGCGGTAAGTCAAGGAGTGGCTAAGGATCTACGTCAACTAGCCAATTGGGAGTTCGCCTCCTTGAAACTCCAAAGGAAGGGGTTGTTGTGCATAATGCTGCAGAGTCTTCTTCGGTAATGGAGGTAAGAGAAAAACAATTCAATGATCTTGTTCTACGACGACTTAAGGAGAAGGTGGGTCAAAGTACGATGAAGGGCTTTGAACTTACACAAAATAGAGTACTTTATTGCCAAAATAGATTATGTGTTCCTAATATTAATGGACTTAGAAGGAGGATAATGGATGAAGCTCATCATTCAAGATATTCAATCCATCCAGGATCAACTAAGATGTATCATGACCTGAAGGAAATGTTTTGGTGGGGAGGCATGAAAAAGGACCTTGCAGAATTTGTGGCTCAATGTCCAAATTGCCAACAAGATAAGGTAGAGCACCAAAAGCTGGGAGGTTATATGCAATATATAGAGCTTCGAACGTGGAAGTGGGATATGATTAATATGGATTTTGTTACTGGGTTACCTCGCTCATTTCAGAAGTTTGACTCCATATGGGTGGTAGTTGATAGGCTCACAAAGTCAGCATATTTCTTGCCAGTTAAGAGTGATTTTACAGCTGAAGAGTATGCAAAGTTATACCTCAAAGAGATAGTTAGGCTACATGGGCTCCCAATCTCCATTATATCTGATCGGGGAGCTCAATTCACTACAAGGTTTTTGGAAGTCCTTCCAAAGGAGCTTAGGGACACAAGTGAATTTAAGTACAATTTTCCACCCTCAGACAGATGGTCAAGCAGAACACACCATTCAAACACTTCAAGATATATTGCGGGCTTGTGCATTGGACTTCAAAGGTAATTGGGTGGAACATTTTCCACTTATTGAATTTGCTTATAATAATAACTACCATTCAAGCATCAAAATGGCACATTAGGAAGCTTTGTATGGAAGGAAATGTAGATCACCAATAGGATGGTTTGATGTGGGTGAACCCACCTTGCTTAGTCCAGATCTAGTCCAACAAGCCATGGAAAAAGTCAAGGCAGTACGACAGCAGCTGGAAACAGACCAAAATTGTCACAAATCATATGCGGATGCTAGGAGAAGAGGACTGGAATTCTCAGTTGGAGATTGGGTATTCATAAAAGGTGTCCCCAATGAAAGGAGCTATGACGTTCGGTAAGAAAGGAAAACTAAGTCCACATTACATAGGGCCATAAAAGATTATCAAAAGGTTTGGACAGGTTGTGTATAAATTAGAGCTACCCCAAGAGCTTTCAATGGTTCATCCAGTTTTCCATGTCTCAATGCTTCGAAAATGCATAGGTGACCCATCTCGTATCACTCCTATTGAAGATATGCAGGTTACAGAAGATCTCACCTATGATGAGGTACCAATTGCTATCCTATATCATCAAGTTAGAAAGCTAGGGAATAAGGCAATACCTTCAGTAAAGGTACTTTGGAGGAACCAACAAGTAGAAGATATGACGTGGCAGGATGAGAAAGCAATGAGATCTAAGTATCCTTATTTATTTGAAGCTAAAGAGGATGTCCAATATGCAGAGTTGGGGCATTAAGAGGTATGTGTGTTTGAATGCTCATTATGTTGTCCAAAGTTTGTTTAAATGAAGGTTTAAACTTGTTTAACCTATCCAATTATGCTTACATTCGGGGACGAATGTTCTTAAGGGGGAGGATGTAACACCCCACATCTTACATATACTGGTCCTACGCATATGAAACATGATATGGCGGGGTCAAACCAGCACACATTTTTAAAAGTGCATAAATTTCGGATTAGAGGGCTATATGTACATCTAACATTCAAGAGGACCGAGTGTATATAAGTTTTAAGTCAAATTGAGGAGGTCATGGCCTTAAATGAAGTGAAAGAAGTGAGGTGCTTGTGGACTTAGGAAGCTAGCAGGTGAGTTACCTACGTGGTTAGCTTAAATAGGGTAGGTAAACGGAGATGAGCCCAACACCAAATTTGCTCAAGTCCGATAAAGAATAAACCCCAAGTTAAGGGAGTAATTTGGGCCCATGGTTTAGCATTATAAAGGGACAACATAGGCAGCCCATGATGAATAGGAAAAGGGCCAAATTATATTCACAACCCAAGTCACAAATAGGGCCCAAACTAAGTGGATGTAAAACAGAAATATTTGCAGCAAAGCCTATCCAATTGAAGCCTAATAAGGCCCAAGTGAAAGGGTCAAGTCTCTGCATCACCACCTTAATAAAATAAGGCTTCAAATGTAAAAGAAAGTCGGCCAAAAGTGGCCTTTTAAAAGGGGTTAAAATCCAGCAACTTTAAGTCATTTTCACTTTGCCAAAAATAAGATTTTCTTCAAAGTTTCTCCTTGCTCTCTCTTCACTTTGTAAAGCAGCCAAGGCATACCTTTAGGGTTCTTGAAAACGATCTGATCCTTGAGGGCTAAGGTAAGTAAATATACCTATGGTTTAGTATAATGTTTCCACGAAAAACATGAAGAGTATGCTGGTTGTACTTGTGCAGGAATTTTGGACAGCATGTGTTCCAATGATTGTTGTACACTTTTCTTGTTTATTAAGAGGCTTTTCTCTTTTTGGTTAGCTGAATTATGAAGTAAGGTATATGTTTTTAACAAGGATTGGTTCTGTAGTGATGAAAGAAGGCTGTTGCACCATTTTTATCTTCCGCAAAAATGAGTTCTTATATGTTATTTTAATGGTAGTCTTAGTAGGAACTTGTGGGCAGATAATTTGTTATTGGTCTCTCACGTTTTCCATCTGCTTTGGGACTGTTTTTGGAATGTTTTAAAACTGTCTTTATATGTAAAAAGGTTGAGAACAGTTTGCTTGAGGTTGAAACAGATTTGGAATGGTTGATGCCGAAATGTAGCGAAAGGACGTAATGTTACGTTGCCTACTTGCTTATTGTGTAGAGTTGTTGTATATTATACTTGATGAGCTGTTGTAGGCATGTTATGTGACTAAAACAGGCTGGATGTAACATGTATATGACAATGTGTGCTAAACAAAAATATGATTAGAGGTGCAAAGGTTGAAAGAATACTCGTAAATTGATAGTTAAAAGCTTGCTGCCTGAGTGTTTGTTTTTATGAGATTGGACTGCCAAGATGTGTTTATTAGCTACTAATACTAGTTTTATCACCTACTATATTTTGGATAAATATATAGAGGAAAAGGATACTACTCCAAGGTAAAAACGACATAGTACAACGAGGTATGTAAGGCTACTTGATTTCCTATTATTTGGCATGAAATCTAGGTTCTTCCTTGGAACATAAAGGCACTTACCAACTCCGACATAACTAATAACTGTGTCTTCACTCCTTACCATGTTCATATGTTCCCATACATAGCCATTGTCAAATCTGCACACATACTTGGATACCAAAGATACATGAGTTCCTTTTTTACCAAGTAGAGTCCATGTGTTGTTTAATCTCCTACACGTTTCATTAGTTGTGTAGCTCTCTTTTCATTGTGGTATTATCTTGTATAGTTGTTTATATGTCACATGTAATGTCTATGTTCCTATAGCTCTAAATGTTATGACCACCAAAAGAATCATCTCAAAAGTAGATAAAAGATAAATCAGAGTTGCTTATTAATGGGTGGTATCCCAGGGGTGGAAGAATCACCTAGCATGGGTCGATCCCATATTACGGGGGTATTCCAGGGGTGAAAGGAAAGCCTAGCATGGGTTGATCCCGATATTGATTCACCACTAATCAACTCATCTTTTACATGATATATTGTGCACAAATTATACAGTAAAGAAAGGTAAATTAATAAAAAGAATATAAAGTACATGATTCCACAGTATGACTAAAGGTGGTCTTTCATTTTTACACACCAATGTATGATTCCATTTGAGTTCTTATTTCGTATGTAGTACTTCCTGCCTTATATATTTAGTACATTATCTCGTACTGACGTCCCTTAGGGGGGACCTACATTTCATGCTGCAGGTACAGGAGCTAGTAAATCTCCTCATTAGAAGTACAGGACATCCAGTTGTTGTTACTGAGCTCCAGGTTGTTTCGGGGCTTTAGATGTCTAGAGCTTATATTTTTGTATTGTTTAGTTGGTAATGAGGTGGGGCCTATCCTGGCCCTTAATAGATATTGTTCCTTATCTAGAGGATTTGTAGACTATGTAAAGTAAAGTAGGGTCAAGTATCATACTTTAGACATCGTGACTCCAATGGCCTAGTCTTATGCATTTCCTTTAGACTTGTTAATACTGTTTGTTTTTTTAAAAGCATGTTGAGTATGGAAACCTCTTATAATGTTCATAGAAAGTGTATGGTTATATGTTGGTTCTCCGGAGCCTTGTCGGCAATGAGTGCTAGTCTGCCTTAATGGGACTTAGGGTATGACAGGCCGCCTGACCTTGACCTCTATGGGCATTCCTAGGATAGTCACCAACTTTGTGATTCTTATCACCACACCCGAAATAGGCACCCAAATCTCTCCAACAAATCCCCATGTGGGGCTCCCCACACTTGTCACACAGAGGATGTTCTTGACCGTCACTAACCGGTGCTCTGGGAGGAGGTAACCGAGCATTAGTGACTGGAGCACCAAATCCTTGGCCCTGCTGGAAGAGACCAAAAAACATACATTATGAGAACTAGAGAATCTACCATCAAAACGGGCTCTCTTGGGATCTTGAACCCTTTTCTCCTTGAGTTTCTCCCCTTCGATCTGTTCAGCATACACCATGAGTCTGGCAACATCCATGTCCCATATAAGCATAGCAGTACGACATTCCTTCACAAGCAAATCAGTGATACCCGAAAAAACTTGTGCATCCTTGCACGGGGGTCAGCCACAAGTGATGGAGCATATTTGGAAAGCTTTGCGAATTTAAGGGCATTGTCCCTCACACCCATACTCCCTTGCTTGAGATTGATGAACTCAATCATTCTGGCCTCTCTAAGCTCAAGTGGAAAGAAGCGATCAAGGAATGCATATTTGAACTCTTCCCAATTGTCATCACCACCACAAACCCTTTCCAAAGACCATTGAGTATACTACAATTTAAGCCACGTCTTTCAGCTGATAGGCAGCCAGTTCAGCCTTCTCCTCAGAAGTGACACCCATGATGTTCAATACCTTGGTAAGTTCATCAATAAACGCCTGAGCATCCTCGTCAGCCTTTGACCCATAGAACTCCGGAGGATTCATCCAGGTGAAATCCCTCACTCTAGAAGCAGGTGTAGGATCCCGTGGCAAGTTAACCTGCCTCGCCTGAGAAGTCACCAACTTAGCAAGCATGGTGAAGGCCGTACAAAATTCCCCATTTGAGATGGGTTCATCCACATGCCCGTGGGGAGCCTGATCTTCATTATCCGGAGCCGGCCTTGGTAGAGGGGGTCTTCCTCGAGGCATCTTCTGAAATGGATCAATGACACCATCAAATAAGGGAACTAAACATACTAGCCATAGCACAACAAAGGACATGAAGAAGTGAGGCAATTCCTAAAATGTCTTCATAGCCTCCCACTCATAGGTATGGTGCACGTCACACCCATGAATAGGACGCGGCATGTTAGACTTTGAGGATCATTTATAAACCTAGGGCTCTGATACTATCTTTTGTCATGACCCGAGGTTAAGGTCTAGATATGAAACGGCGAATGGGAACCCGAGAGTCCCCAAACAAGCCTCAGATATCAATATCCACATCATCGGTTCAAGAATAGCATTCAAACACACATAACTATGTAGCCTAAGTAGATCTCAGGAATCATTCTAATAATAAGCAAACAATATGATAGTCATATTAACCAGATCTGAGTAGAGTTCACATAGTGCCTAACAATGCCTCTAGTCAAGGAATGGGAGCCAGGACAAGTTCCGGGCTCACCCTCAATAAAAGAGAACATCCGAAACAACAACAAAGAGGATAGTTGGCTCGCCCTCGAAGGACAGGACTCACCCTAGTAACTCCAAGAATGGACTACTCGTCAAATGACTAGTATTCATAGTGCTCGGCCCCTACATGGTAAAATCATGTAGGCATAGAGTATGCATTAGTACGTTTGAATATACTAAGTATGCGGGCATGCAATGCATATGACTTATCAACTTGCATTTCAATGTTAGATGACAAGGACACATTATATAGAAAGAACCGTATATTCAAAGGAGAAAGTATACGAGATGCCATGAAATTCATGATTCATGCGATGCGAGAATGCTCCTATATAGCGGGGATGGACTATAACCGACATATCAAACTCATGCGACCTATTACATGAATTACACTGATTGGGACCTCCCACCGATAGGGAGAAGATTACTTGCTAAAGGTAATCTACATCACACCTTACAGACTCACCATTTCGGTGGTTGGTCACCTTCCTTACGAAACTCACCATTTAGGAAGGATTTTCCATAAACATATCATATCTTAAGCATAATAAACGGATAACCATTCCTTACTACCTGGTCATTTTGGTAATGGCTAACGTTCCTATGTTGGCACATAGTTCAAGGAAAGGGAGAGGGCCCTAGGGGATAGCCCTAACACCCGCAATCCATTGGTGCTAAGTGAAAAACATCCCACATGAATACTTATATATATATGTGCTTCCAAGAGGTTCGATGTTCATTTCAAAATGTTCAATGTATACGTGGACTCAATTTCCAAACCATAATATCATAATCATAATGCTCATGCGATCATATACACATATACGAGATGGTGCAAGCACCCATAATGCTCATACAACCATAATCATAGACATATTGGTGATCATCTTCTTGTCATAACCAATGCCTTACCAAAATCATATCATAATTATTTCATAAACCATAAATGAGCTTAACCCACTTCATAATTTCCATATATCAATGGTTATGAATGTAATGCAATGCGTGATGTAAGGATAGCATGGTAACGTAGATTCAAGTTAAATCAACATCATAATATGAAACTGAATAAATCCATAATTAAATCAACATCTAAATCTCAGTAATAGTCACCCATGCAAAAATCAATTTTAAAGGGGACATGCATGTTCATAATTTCATAACTCAATGTAAATCATCATAATAGTAATCAAAATAAATTGAAATAATAGGTTAAATATAGCCCACACACTAATTAGATTCAATAAAATTAAATCATGAAGTTTCATATTTAAAGTGACTAAAAATTCATGAAATAGATTGAAAAATTTTTGGGTCTTCTTGGTTGAAAGGGACCAAGAATCAATCCCACATACCTTGATTGAGGAGCTGAATTTGAGGGATGAATTGGGCTTGAATTGAGCTCCAATGGAACCCTCGCTTTGATCCTTGAGAGAGGAGTGTAGAGAGGAGTAGGGAGGTGATCTTGTAAGGGTAGAATGTTTTAGGAGAATGAATGAAGAGAGGAGGGGTTTTAGCTGAAATTAGGGGTTTAGAATAGTTAAAAGGTCATAATTCATGATTAAAATAAACTAAAATTACATAAACACAATTAATAAAATGGACCTAAATTAGCCCCGTCAGGCTTACACGGTCCACTAAATGGTCCGTGGAACGTCACACGGACCGTGAACAATGGCCGTGATCCCCTAATTAGACTCTCACAAAGGAAAATTCTACGGAACTAAGTGGTATCATATGGACGGATACACGGTTTGTGTGGCTCCACATGGGCCGTGACACCGACCGTGTACCGGCACTTGAAATATTTTCCGCACAACAAAGTTACGAGATGGTACTTCTACACTTAGAATAACTTTTACGTAGTGAGTTACACGGAGAGCCACACGGGTCGTGTCACATCACACGGAGTGTCCGTGTGCCTTCACTTGGTCACAGTTCCCTTCCGTCCCAAAGTTGTCCAAATCGTGAACTGGACCTAGTGCCTCTTCACGGGAGGCCACACGGGCCATGTAGGCTTCTCCGTGGAGGGGCACCTGGCAGATCACCTAGAAAAATTCCAGGACACTTGGGCAATGCCACTCGAAAAATCTGGGTTCTCACGCTACGTCCTTGTTGCGGAGCCGCTTCACTTGTCTATCCCAAATCTCCACCGGGAATTCCTCATAAGATAAGTTCTCCTCAACCTCAACACCCTCCAAAGGGACAATAGTGCTAGGATCACCAACTAACTTGCTTAACATAGACACATGGAAGACCAGGCGAATGGAGCTTAAGTCCAGACGCAATTAAAACCTATAGGCCACACTCCCAATCCACTCAACAATCTCAGAAAGGCCAACATACTGGGGGCTTAGCTTGCCCTTCTTGCCAAAATGCATCACACCCTTCATAGGCGAAACCTTCACATACACCCAAGCACCAACATGAAATTCAAGATCCATTCTCCTAACATCCCAATAGGAATTTTGGTGACTTTGGCCGTCGTCAACCTTTCTCCTATCAACTTTACCTTCTCTATAGCCTCCAATACTAAATCCGGGCCAATCAATGCCATTTCCTCCAA
This sequence comes from Solanum rostratum, assembly GCA_029948455.1. Classification (NCBI taxonomy): domain Eukaryota; kingdom Viridiplantae; phylum Streptophyta; class Magnoliopsida; order Solanales; family Solanaceae; genus Solanum; species Solanum rostratum. The sequence continues at coordinate 27,469,044 of CM057053.1, forward strand.
CTCAAACCACTCCGTCAGTGACATACACCTCCTCCTATACAAGGCCTCAAATGGTGCCACACCAATGCTAGCATGGAAGCTATTCTTATAGGCAAACTCAATGAGTGGAAGGTGGTCATCCCAATTACCCTTGAACTCCAACACACAAGCTCTCAACATATCATCCAACGTTTGAATTGTCCTCACAGCCTGCCCATCGATTTGAGGGTGTAATGCGATGCTCAACTTGAACTTAGTACCAAGTCCCTTTTCAAAATGACCTCCAAAAGTGAGAAGTGAATTGGGTGCCAAGATACGACATGATAGACCTAGGTACACCGTGCAATCTCACCAATTCTTGGATGTACAACCTTGTGTAATCCTCGGCACTAAAGGTAGTCTTGACCGATAGAAAGTGAGCCGACTTAGTCATCCGATCAATGATAACCCAAATGGAGTCAAATTGCCTTCGGGTCCGAGGCAAACCAACCACAAAGTCCATGTTCACATCTTTCCACGTTCAAGTGGGAATCTCTATATCTTGAGCCAAGCCACTGGGGCTTTGTTGCTCCACCTTCATTTGTTGATAACTTGGACATTCGGATACGAACTTGGCTATGTCCTTCTTCATACCATGCCACCCTTCAAATCCTGATACATCTTAGTAGACCCCGGATGGATAAAGTAATGAGAGTTGTGAGCTTCTCTCATGATCACCTTTCTAAGGTCATCCACCTGCAGGACATAGTCAGTCTTGGTACCGAAGTACACCATCTTACCCTTGGGAGAACACCTCCATCTCTTTTTCGGTGACCAATTTCTTCAATTCAACCAATGATGGATCTAAATCTTGCTTAGCTTTCACGTCAACAACCACTGAAGACTCGACCCCATTTTGAACATGGATACCACCATCATTAGAGTCAGCCAACCTAACACCTAACCTAGCCAATCAGTGAACATCCTTCGCCAACTCCCTCCTTTCCTCTCCAACATGAGTCATACTACCCATAGATAACCTACTAAGAGTATCGGCTACTACATTGGCCTTGCCAGGGTGATATTGAACACTCATGTCGTAGTCCTTTAGGAGTTCTAACCATCTTCTTTGCCTCAAGTTGAGATCCCTTTGAGTGAACACGTATTGTAAACTATTGTGATCGATGAAAACATCCACATATACCCCATATAAGTAGTGCCTCCAAATCGTCAAGGCAAAAACCACCACCGCTAACTCAAGATAATGCATCGGGCATCGGGTAATTATGCTCATACACCTTCAATTGCCTCGATGCATGTGCTATTACCTTACCATGTTGCATAAGTAAGCAACCCAACCCGATCTTTGAGGCATCAAAATACACCACAAATCCCTCCAAGCCATTAGGTAAGGCCAAGACAGGTGCCGACGTAAGACGATCCTTCAAGGTTTGAAAACTCTTTTCGTGTTCCTCTTACCACACAAACTTTACCTTTTTTTGGGTCAACTTAGTCAACGGAGATACAATAGATGAGAACCCTTCAACGAACCTCCTACAATAGCCGGCCAACCCTAGAAAACTCTGAATATCTGAAGGAGTCAATGGTCTAGGCCAATTCTTCACAACCTCGGTCTTCTTCGGATCAACCTTAATACCATCACCGAACACCACATGACCAGGAAACGCTACTTCACTCAACCAAAACTCACATTTGCTAAACTTGGCATACAACTTCTTCTCCCTCAAGGTTTGTAAAACCAACCTCAAATATTCCATATGCTCCTGCTCACTAGAGAATAAATGATAATGTCAAAAATGAAGACAACCACAAAACTATCAAGGAATGGCTTGAACACTCGATTCATGAGATCAATGAACATGGCCGGAGGATTAGTTAAGTCAAACGACATCACCCACAAACTCAAAGTGCCCATACCTTGTTCCTTGTTCGAAAAGTTGTCTTGGGAATATCACATTCTCTAACTTTCAACTGATGATACTTAGAACGGAGATCAATATTTGAGAAGTGGGTAGCCCCTTGATGTTGGTCGAACAAGTCACTTATCCTAGGCAATGGATACTTATTCTTAATGGTCACCTTGTTCAATTGTCTATAATCGATACACATTTGAAGAGATCCATCTTTCTTCCTCACAAATAACACTGGAGCACCCCATGGCAATATACTTGGCCTAATGAAGCTCTTCTCCGACAAGTCTTTCAACTGATCCTTCAACTCCTTCAATTCAACTGGTCCCATATGATAGGAAGGAATGGAGGTAGGCTGAGTATTTGGGAGAAGATCTATGCCAAAGTCAACTTCCCTTTCAGGATGAGTACTGAGAAAGTCTTCGGGAAACACATCTGAAAACTCATTCACCACCGGAATCGACTCAAGAGTAGGTGATTTGGACTCCATATCCTTGACCCTCAAAATATGATAAATTCATCCCTTGGAAATCATCTTCTGGGCCTTGAGGTGGGAAATAAATCGACCTTTAATAGAGGAGTCACTACCCTTCCATTCAAGAACGGGCTCACCGGGAGATTGGAACTTAACCTTCCGGGTCCTACAATCTATAAAGGCATATGATGCATGCAACCAATCCATCCCCAGAATCACATCAAAATCGAACATCTCAAGTTCCACAAGATCACACGGGAAGACTTTATGCAACACGGATATAGGACAACCACGTTACACCCTATGTGCAACAACTGATTCACCCACAGGAGTATGAGCTAAGAAAGGATCCTTCAAAATTTTGGGACTCAAACCAAACTTAAAAACCAACAGAGGAGTCACAAAAGACAAATTTTCACCCGGGTCAAGAAAAATATAAGCATCAAAATCAAAGACCTTTAACATACCAGTCACGACATCTGGAGCTTCCTCAGCCTCTTAACAGGCATGAAGTGCATAAAACCTGTTGTTTCTTGGGGTAACACTTTGGGGAGCTCTTTGTTCGCCTTGAACACCTTGAGCCACTTGACCTTGACCTCTATGAACATTCTTAGGGCAATCGACAACCTTTTGATTCTTATCACCACATCCAAAGTAAGCACCCAAATCCCTCTAGCAAGCACCTTTGTGGGGCTTCCCACTCTTGCCACACGGAGGACACCCCTGTCCACCACCAATCAGTGCCCTAAGAGGAGGCACTCTAGCATTAGTGACCCGCGCACCAGAACCTTGGCCCTTCTGGAAGTGACCAAAACAACCACCCTGAGAACCCGAGAATCCACCATCAAAATGGTCCCTCTTAGGATCATGTACCCTCCTCTCCTTGAATTTCTCCCTTTCAATCTGCTCAGCATATACCATGAGTCTAGAAATATCCATATCCCATATGAGCATGGCGGTATAACATTCTTTAATCAGTGAATCAGAGATAATCGAAATGAACTTATGCATCCTTGTATGTGGATCAACCACAAGTGCTAGTGCATACTTGAGTGAACTTGAGGGCATAGTCCCTCACACTCATATCCCCCTGCTTGAGCTTGATAAATTCAGTCACCTTAGCCTCCCTAAGCTCAAGTGGAAAGAAATGGTCTAGAAATGCAAGCTTGAACTCCTCCCAAGTGACAGCATCACTGCAAACCCTCTCCATAGACCATTAGGTGTACAACACCTGAGCCACATCCTTCAGTTGACAAGCAGCCAATTAATGAACTCTGGAGCATCCTCATCAGCCTATCACCCATAAAACTCAAGAGGATTCATCCAGGTGAAATCCCTCACCCTAGAAGCTAGACTGGGATCCCTGGAATATTAGCCTGCCTAGTCTGAGATGTCACCACCTAGGCAAGCATAGAAAAGGCCGTACATAATTCAGCGTTAGAGATAGGCTCATCCATAGGCCCTTAAGGCGCCTGACCCTCATCAGCCGGGGTCGGCCTTGGTAGGTGGGGTCTTCCTCGAGGCATCTTCTAAAATGGAACAATGACACCATTAAGATAAGGAAACCAAATGTATGAACCATAGAACGACATAAGACATGAAGAAGTGAGACAATTCCTAGAATCCCTTCGAAGCCTCCAACCTATAGGCATGGTGTACTTCACACCCATGAATAGGAGTCTACTTCGCGCGGCATGTTGAACTCTAAGATCATTTACAAACCTAGTGCTCTATACCATCTCTGTCACGACCCAGACCAAGGGTCTAGGAGTGACATAGCGAATGATAGAGTCCCCAAACAAGCCTCAAAGTATCCAAATTCACATCATCGGTTCGGAAGCATATTCAAATGGTAAACACGTAGTTCTAAGGGACGGGAAAGTAGGACTTACGCTATGGAGATCTCATAAGGGAAGGGGATTAGCATGGATTCATATAGCACATAGCACATAAATTCAAAGGGGCGAGTAAGTATGACTCACGCTATGGGGGAATTTGGGGACTTAGGATATTTCACATCATATCATACTTTCAAGTCATAAGACTTATAGCCAAGACACATAATAATATTCAATAGGTAGTAGTTAGCATAAAAACGTAAAGGAGTTTACAAGATATCCAACAATGCCTCTAGTCATAAGATAGGACGGGGGCAACGACATACTCCAAGCTCACCCTCAAATATAAGTATCCTAAATAAAAACACCATAGGTCGAGGATAGGTGGCTTGTCCTTGGAAGATAGGACTCACCACAACAAGCAAAACTTGAGATCCGAGCTACACGTCGTGTGGTGGATAGATGTACTCCTCGGTCCCTACTTGGTGAGATCATGAGGCAAAAGTATGCATTATTACATTTGAATGTACTAATTATGGGGGCATGAAATGCGTATGACTTATCAATCATGAATTTCAATGTTAGATTACAAGAGCACATAATATAGAAGAAGCATATACCCGAGAAGAATAGTATAACAATATGTCATGAAATTCATGATGCATGAAAAGCAATAATGCTCATATATAGTGGGGATGTGACCTCAACCGATAATAGTAAGACCAAGTGTGCTATTACTGGGAATCCCGATGAAATCCCCTCACCAGTAAAGAGGTGGTCTACTTGTCAAAGGTAAACCATATTTCACCTTACATGAACATCACCCATTTCATATGAAGTAACCCCCTTGCGGGAACATCACCCATTTCGGATAGAATTTTCATATAGCATATCATATAACATAATGCTTCACCATACAGGAACATCACCGATTTCGTATGAAGCAACCTTCCTTACAGGAACATCACCCATTTCGGATAGGATTCTCATAACCTATTTTAGGCACATAGTTCAAGGAAAGAGAGAGGACCCTAAATCCATCGGTGCTAAGTCGGCATCCCACAAGAATACATATATATATATATATATGTATATACTTTTAAGATACAATAGTCATTTCCAATTCTCTAAATGCACATTTAGGCTCAAAAGCCAAACATCATTCATAATAAATCATACGTAGGCTCAAATGCCAAATCATAGCTCCCAATCCAAATAGTCATGCATAGGAATAGCTCATCTACATATACAGAATGGTGAAAGTACCAAAATGCTCAAAGATCCATAATCATTGACATATATGTGATCACATTCTTGGCATAACCAATATCTTATCAAAATCATATCATAGAACATAATTGGGCTTAACCCACTTCATAATTTTCATAAAATCCAATGTCCGTAGATGCATATGCCTTGATGATTTGGGAATAACATGGGTAATTGAGATTCAATCTAAAATCAATAATATAATACGAAATTGAAGTAAATCCATAATTAAATCCACATTTAAATTATAATACAAATCACTTATGCATAAATCAAGCTTTCAAGGAGACATGCATGTTCATAACTTCATAACTTCAATGTAAATCATCATGATAGGGCTTAAAGTAACTTAAAATCTTAAATAAAGTCTAACTCATACATCAATTGAATTTATTAAATAATAATTTTCAAAACCCATATTTAAAGTAAGCAAAATTCCTTGGAAATCAATTGAAAAGAGTTTGGGTCTTCTTGGTTGAAAGGGACCAAGAATCAATCCCACATACCTTAATTATGACGAGGAATTTGAGAAGAATTGTGCGTAAAATTGAACTCCAATTGAATCCTACATCTCATAAGGGAAGGGGATTAGCATGGATTCATATAGCACATAGCACATAAATTCGAAGGGGCGAGTAAGTATGACTCACGCTATGGGGGAATTTGGGGACTTAGGATATTTCACATCATATCATACTTTCAAGTCATAAGACTTATAGCCAAGACACATAATAATATTCAATAGGTAGTAGTTAGCATAAAAACGTAAAGGAGTTTACAAGATATCCAACAATGCCTCTAGTCATAAGATAGGACGGGGGCAACGACATACTCCAGGCTCACCCTCAAATATAAGTATCCTAAATAAAAACACCATAGGTCGAGGATAGGTGGCTTGTCCTTGGAAGATAGGACTCACCACAACAAGCAAAACTTGAGATCCGAGCTACACGTTGTGTGGTGGATAGATGTACTCCTCGGTCCCTACTTGGTGAGATCATGAGGCAAAAGTATGCATTATTACATTTGAATGTACTAATTATGGGGGCATGAAATGCGTATGACTTATCAATCATGAATTTCAATGTTAGATTACAAGAGCACATAATATAGAAGAAGCATATACCCGAGAAGAATAGTATAACAATATGTCATGAAATTCATGATGCATGAAAAGCAATAATGCTCATATATAGTGGGGATGTGACCTCAACCGATAATAGTAAGACCAAGTGTGCTATTACTGGGAATCCCGATGAAATCCCCTCACCAGTAAAGAGGTGGTCTACTTGTCAAAGGTAAACCATATTTCACCTTACGTGAACATCACCCATTTCATATGAAGTAACCCCCTTGCGGGAACATCACCCATTTCGGATAGAATTTTCATATAGCATATCATATAACATAATGCTTCACCATACAGGAACATCACCCATTTCGTATGAAGCAACCTTCCTTACAGGAACATCACCCATTTCGGATAGGATTATCATAACCTATTTTAGGCACATAGTTCAAGGAAAGAGAGAGGACCCTAAATCCATCGGTGCTAAGTCGGCATCCCACAAGAATACATATATATATATATGTATATACTTTTAAGATACAATAGTCATTTCTAATTCTCCAAATGCACATTTAGGCTCAAAAGCCAAACATCATTCATAATAAATCATACGTAGGCTCAAATGCCAAATCATAGCTCCCAATCCAAATACTCATGCATAGGAATAGCTCATCTACATATACAGAATGGTGAAAGTACCAAAATGCTCAAAGATCCATAATCATTGACATATATGTGATCACATTCTTGGCATAACCAATATCTTATCAAAATCATATCATAGAACATAATTGGGCTTAACCCACTTCATAATTTTCATAAAATCCAATGTCCGTAGATGCATATGCCTTGATGATTTGGGAATAACATGGGTAATTGAGATTCAATCTAAAATCAATAATATAATACGAAATTGAAGTAAATCCATAATTAAATCCACATTTAAATTATAATACAAATCACTTATGCATAAATCAAGCTTTCAAGGAGACATGCATGTTCATAACTTCATAACTTCAATGTAAATCATCATGATAGGGCTTAAAGTAACTTAAAATCTTAAATAAAGTCTAACTCATACATCAATTGAATTTATTAAATAATAATTTTCAAAACCCATATTTAAAGTAAGCAAAATTCCTTGGAAATCAATTGAAAAGAGTTTGGGTCTTCTTGGTTGAAAGGGACCAAGAATCAATCCCACATACCTTAATTATGACGAGGAATTTGAGAAGAATTGTGCGTAAAATTGAACTCCAATTGAATTCTACCTTAAGTTTTGAAAGAAGGACTTGGATAGAATTTTGAGAGAGTTAAGGTGTGAGGAGTGAATTTAGAGTATTATGAATAGGATTTAGGGCATTAGGAGTTCTTAGATAGCATAGGAAATATTAAAAGACCATTAGAATAAATCAAATTTACTAGAACGTCATTAATGAAAAGGATGGAAAAATTGCACGTTGTCGCTCACTACAAGAAATTTAATCTATTGCCACGCTTATTTGGCGACGGTTATATAACTATAGCAATAGATGATCTCTCCCTACGGTTATAACCATGGTAATATATATATGGTGCTGGTAGGAATTTTATTAAAATAAATCGTGGTATTATCCCTTAAATAGTAGCTATATATTTTTATTGCGACAGTGGTTTTAACCGTAGCAATAGAGTATTTATGGCAACGGTTTTTTAGACAAACCCGGGAAACTCCTATTTTCCCCAAAATAATTAATTATATTTCCCTCCACTAACAATTATAACCCGCCAAGCACACATTTTACTCTCTGTGTTCTCTCTCAGTGTAATCTCTCCAGCCACAAAGGAAAAATACTCTCTGTGTTCTCTCTCTGTATGTACAAGAACACGGTGATTTCCACAAGAACACAAGAAATACTCGATCTCTTGTGTACAAGCACACAAGAAACAGAGTGATTTCTCCGCAAGAAATAGTCTCCTATGTACAAGAACATAAGAAATACTCACAAACAAGGGTTTCTTTCTCTGCAAAGTAGCGATTTGTCGCTGTGTTTTTTTATTTTTAAGCTCATTTGAGGTTTATTCTTCACTACATCTAGCTAGATTTGCTGAAGGAGCTGAAAGTGTTGAAGGCGGGTCGGTATTTTAGAAAAGAATCTGAACCTCCACTGGTAAGATTTGTTTATTTCTCTAGCTATTTCTCGATTTCTAAGTTCGCACAATCTTTAATTTTTAGTGCATGTACTATTTTTCAAAATCAAAAATTTCAATAAACTTCAGCTGGTACGATATTTGATTTCTCGACCTATTTCTTGATTTTTAAGTCCCCACAATCTCTAATTTGTAGTGCATGTATTCCCAGACCCTACTTGTGGGATTTCACTGGGTATGTTGTTGTTGTTATAGTGCATGTAGTATATTTTTCAAAATCTGAAATTCAATTAAAGGGTTTAGCACTTTCAGGAAACCTCTCTTTGGATCGGTAAAGCTCCCCTTGTTGGAAAGCTCTTGTTCGCATCTCCAGTGGTCAATGGCGATACCAAGGTCTCTAAATGTGAAGCTTCCGTAGTCTTTTGCATATAAGGTACTATTTTTAAGTTCTCTTTCTTTTTCGTCTAATATATCAAAGTTTTCATATAGTTTGTTTTAAAGAAATCAAAAGTTTGATATTTTAGGTCATATCTGTGTTATTTGTTCTAATTTAGGTCATACCTATGTTGTTTGTTCTAGTGGGCACATTTGTGTTATTTGTTCTGATTTAGGTCAAATTCTTATTTTTAGTTATGTGTTGTATGTCTTCATTTTTATTTAGCTTGTTATTGATTTATAAGATTATGACTATTCTTAATGAGGTATTCATATTCTGTTATTGTGCTTTCGCATTTTGTCTTTCTTATTTATGATTGAGATATTAGTGGAACACCCATTTGTGTTTTAGGAGACTAGCATAAGTTGGAGTCTTCCTTGTAAATGTTATATCTTGGGAGACTAGCCATGTTAATGGTTTTGAATGGTTTAAGATGTTTGTTGAGCATAGCAGTAGTTGTTGTGGTAGAAAGTATTCGTTTGTAATTGTGGTGAACAGTGAAGAATCTAAAAATTTTCTTGAATGCATGACCCCTATAATAGTTCTTGTTGTTGCATTTTTCCCATTAAAGCACGGGTATTTTGTTCATCTTTGGCTCTTTAGTGAAGAAGACCTCAATAGCTAACAAAATATCCTATGGACTTCTGTGTTTGGGTAGATATTAGGAGAACAAGAGATGCTAAACCTGGTGTAGGATAACTTGCAAAACTGAAAAGTCTTTTTAAAATGGAGATTTTAGGTCCAAAGTTGCATTTTTAGTTCTTTAAAGATGAAAATTTCGAGTTTTCTAGCCGTTTTGAGTTATGAGCTTTGGAATTCACTTCTATCTAATCCATCAGCCCTGGAATGCTGAATTTGGTCTAGGATAACTTGCAGAACTGAATTTGGAGTAAAAATTGATATTTTAGGTCCAAACTTGCATTGTTAGTCCTTTAGAGTTGAAAATTTTGATTTTTCTAGCCATTTTGAGTTCTGAGTGTCAGAATTTGATTCTGTCGAATCTATTAGCTCCAAAATGCTGAATTTGGTCTAGGAGAACTTGCAGAACTGAATATGGAGTTAAAATGGAGATATTAGGTCCAAACTTGCATTCTTAGTTCTTTAGAGTTGAAACTTTTGATTTTTCTAGCCGTTTTGAGTTTTGAGCGTCGGAATTTGATTCTGTCAAATCCATTAGCTCCGGAATGTTGAATCTAGTCTAAAAGGACTTGCAGAACATAATATGGAGTTAAATTGGAGATTTTAGGTCCAAACTTGCATCTTTAGTTCTTTAGAGTTGAAAATTTTGATTTTTCTGGCCATTTTGAGTTTTGAGAGTCGAAATTCGATTCTATCGAATCCATTAGCTCCAGAATGTTGAATCTGGTCTAAGAGAACTTGTAAAACTGAATGTGGAGTTAAAATGGAGATTTTAGGTCCAAACTTGCATCTCTAGTTCTTTAGAGTTGAAATTTTTGATTTTTCTAGCCGTTTTGAGTTCTGAGCATCAGAATTTGATTCTGTCGAATCCATTAGCTACAGAATGCTGAATCTGGTCTAGGAGAACTTGCAGAACTCAATATGGAGTTAAAATGGATATTTTAGGTCCAAACTTGCATTTTTAGTTCTTTAAAGTTGAAAATCTGAGCATCAGAATTCAATTCTATTGAATCCATTAGCTCCATAATGCTGAATCTGGTCTAGGAGAAATTGCAGGACTTAATATGGAGTTAAAATGGAGATTTTAGGTCCAAACTTGCATCTTTAGTTCTTTAGAGTTGAAAATTTGTATTTTTCTAGCCGTTTTGAGTTCTGAGCGTCGGAATTCGATTCTGTCGAATCCATTAGATCCGAAATGCTAAATCTGGTCTTGGAGGACTTGCAGAACTGAACATGGAGTTAAATTGGAGATTTTAGGTCTATAGTTGCATTTTAAGTTCTTTAAAAGTTGAAAATTTCCATTTTGCAAGCCGTTTTTGAGTTCTAAGCATCTGTATTCGATTCTATCGATAGGATATTAAATGGACAAGGGAGAATTCATTGCACAAGGTAAGTTATTTTCTACTTTTGGATGGAAAAAATTCTTCACATGCTAAATCCAAATACTCATGCATAGGAATAGCTCATCTACATATACAGAATGGTGAAAGTACCTAAAATGCTCAAAGATCCATAATTATTGACATATATGTGATCACATTCTTGTCATAACCAATATCTTATCAAAATCATATCATAGAAAATAAATGGGCTTAACCCACTTCATAATTTTCATTAAATCCAATGTCCGTAGATGCATAAGCCATGAATGATGTGGGAATAACATGGGTAATTGAGATTCAATCTAAAATCAATAATATAATACGAAAATGAAGTAAATGCATAATTAAATCCACATTTAAATTATAGTATAAATTACTCATGCATAAATCAATCTTTAAAGGGGACATGCATGTTCATAACTTCATAACTTCATAACTTCAATGTAAATCATCATAATCGGGCTTAAAGTAACATAAAAATCATAAATGAAGTATAACTCATACATTAATTGAATTTATTAAATAATAATTTTCAAAACCCGTATTTAAAGTAAGCAAAATTCCATGGAAATTAATTGAAAAGAGTTTGGGTCTTCTTGGGTGAAAAGGACCAAGAATTAATCCCATATACCTTGATTATGAAGAGGAATTTGAGAAGAATTGAGCTTAAAATAGAACTCCAATTGAATCCTAGCATAAGTCTTGAAAGAAGGACTTGGATAGAATTTTGATAGAGTTAAGGTGTGAGGAGTGAATTTAGAGTATTATGAATAGGATTTGGGGCATTAGGGAGTTCTTAGGTAACATAGGAAGTATTAAAAGACCATTACAGCTTGTTTGGATGGTGGTTTTTCATGGTATTGTATGGTATGGTTACTGAGAGAACGACGTTTGTTTTGGTTGTTTCATTAATTATATGGTATGGTATGGTTTAGTTTCATGGTTCTGTAACCATGAAAACCCTCACTTTTTGAAACCACCAATTTGGTGGTATCACATGGTTTCCTTATTTTTTTTCCAATTATACCCTTATTTAAATCTAAATAGTTCTAATTTATCCTTTATTCTTTATTAAACTTTACCCTAAATATATATATTGTTTTTGTATTGCTATTTTTCTCCGCATCAACTTTTGAAACTTTTTTTTTGCCTCCCGTTTTTTCTTTCACGTTTTAATCTATTTTTTGAGTTTTTCTTTTAAAGTTCTTATTTTTTTATTTTCTTACGGTGTTTGTATGGTTTGGAGATATATTAGCTTGTATGTTTCCCTACTTGATTCTCTGTATTTATTTTTTTAAAAAACATTGAAAAATTTAATATTTATACTAATTAAGGACATTTTTGTAAATTTATAAGTTACGATACAATACCATACAGTCAAATCAAACAACAAATTATCATTAAACAGTAGCAACCCATACAGTCTATACAAACACTGTATGGTATTGTCCTGTACAATACCATACAATACCATACCATACCATACAGTACCATATATTATGAAACCATGACAAACCACCATCCAAACAAGCTGTTAGGATAAATCAAATTTACAAAAACACCAATAATGAAACGGATGGAAAAATTGCATGTTGTCGCTCACTACTAGAAATTTGATCTATTACCATGCTTATTTGGCGATGATTATATAACCGTAGCAATAGATGATCTGTCCCTACGGTTATAACCGTGGTAATATATATTTGGTGCTGGTAGGAATTTTATTAAAATAAACCATGGTATTATCCCTTAAACTGTAGCTATATATTTTTATTGTGACAGTTGTTTTAACCGTAGCAATAGAGTATTTATAGCGACGGTTTTTTAGACAAACCCGGGAAACTCTTATTTTCCCCAAAATAATTTATTATATTTCCCTCCACTAACACTTATAACCCGCCAAGCACACATTTTACTCTCTGTGTTCTCTCTCTGTGTTATTTCTCCAGCCACAAAGGAAAAATACTCTCTGTGTTCTCTCTCTGTACGTGCAAGAACACAGTGATTTCCGCAAGAACACAAGAAATACTTGATCTCTTGTGTACAAGAACACAAGGAACAGAGTGATTTCTCCGCAAGAAATAGTCTCCTGTGTACAAAAACACAAGAAATACTCACAAACAAGGGTTTTTTTCTCCGCAAAGCAATGATTTGTCGCTGTGTTTTTTTTATTTATAAGCTCATTTGAGATTTAATCTTCACAATATCTAGCTAGATTTGCTGAAGGAGCTGAAAGTGTTGAAGGCGGGTCGGCATTCCAGACAAGAATCTGAACCTCCATTGGTAAGATTTGTTTATTTCTCTAGCTATTTCTTGATTTCTAAGTCCGCACAATCTTTAATTTGTAGTGCATGTACTATTTTTCAAAATCAGAAATTTCAATAAACTTCAACTGGTACGATTTTTGATTTCTCGACCTATTTCTTGATTTCTAAGTCCCCACAATCTCTAATTTGTAGTGCATGTAGTATATTTTTCAAAATTTGAAATTCCATTAAAGGGTTTTGCACTTTCAGGAAAGCTCTCTTTGGATCGGTAAAGCTCCCCTTGTCGGAAAGCTCTTGTTCGCATCTCCAGTGGTCAATGGTGATACCAAGGTCTCTATAATGTGAAGCTTCAGTGGTCTTTTGCATATAAGGTACTATTTTTAAGTTCTCTCTGTTTTTCATCTAATATTTCAAAGTTTTCATATAGTTATTTTTTTAAAAAAAGTTAAAAGTTTGATATTTTAGGTCGTATCTGTGTTATTTGTTCTAATTAGGTCATACCTGTGTTGTTTTTTTCTAGTGGGCATATTTATGTTATTTGTTCTAATTTAGGTCAAATTCTTATTTTTAGTTATCTCTTGTATGTCTTCATTTTTATTTAGCTTGTTATTGATTTATAAGATTATGATTATTCTTAATGATATATTCGTATTTTGTTATTCTGCCTTCACATTTTGTCTTTCTCATTTATGATTGTGATATTAGTGGAACACCCATTTGTGTTTTGGGAGACTAGCATAAGTTGGAGTCTTGCTTGTAAGTGTTATATCTTGGGAGACTAGCCATGTTAATGGTTTTGAATGGTTTAAGATGTTTGTTGAGCATAGCAGTAGTTGTTGTGGTAGAAAGTATTCGTTTGTAATTGTGTGAACAGTGAAGAATCTGAAAATTTTCTTGAATGCATTGTAGACCACCTATAACTATTCTTGTTGTTGCATTTTTCCCATTAAAGCACTGATATTTTGTTCATCTTTGGCTCTTTAGTGAAGAAGACCACAATAGCTAATAGAATATCCTATGGACTTCTGTGTCTGGGTAGATATTAGGAGAACAAGAGATGCCAAACCATGTGTAGGATAACTTGCAAAACTGAAAAGTCTTTTTAAAATGGAGATTTTAGATCCAAAGTTGCATTTTAGTTCTTTGAAGTTGAAAACTTCGAGTTTTCTAGCCGTTTTGAGTTATGAGCTCTGGAATTCAATTCCGTCGAATCCATCAGCTCCGGAATGATGAATCTGGTTAGTATAACTTGCAGAACTGAATTTGGAGTAAAAATGGAGATTTTAGGTTCAAAGTTGCATTTTTTGTTCTTTAAAGTTGAAAATTTTAAGTTTTTTAGCTGTTTTGAGTTCTGAGCGTCTGAATTCAATTCTATTGCATCCATCAGGTCCGGAATGCTGAATCTGGTCTAGGGAAACTTGTAGAACTGAATTTGGAGTTAAAATGGAGATTTTAGGTCCAAAGTTGCATTTTTAGTTCTTTAGAGTTGAGAATTTTGATTTTTCTAGCCGTTTTGATTTCTAAACATCAGAATTTGATTCTATCAAACCCATTAGCTACGGAATGCTAAATCTGGTCTAGGAGAACTTGCAGAACCGAATATGGAGTTAAATTGGAGATTTTAGGTCCATAGTTGCATCTTTAGTTCTTTAGAGTTGAAAATTTCAATTTTTCTAGCCGTTTTGAGTTGTAAGCATGGGAATTTGATTTTGTCGAATCCATTAGCTCCGGAATGTTGAATCTGGTATAGGAAAACTTGCAAAACTTAAAAGTCTTTTTAAAATGGAGATTTTAGGTCCAAAGTTGCATTTCTAGTTCTTTAAAGTTGAAAATTTCGATTTTTCTAGCTGTTTTGAGTTCTGAGCATCGGAATTCGATTATGTCGAATCCATTAGCTTTGGAATGCTGAATCTGGTCTCACAGAACTTGCAGAACTGAATATGGAGTTAAATAGGAGACTTTAGGTCCATTGTTGCATTTTTAGTTCTTTAAAGTTGAAACTTTTGATTTTTCTAGCCGTTTTGTGTTCTGAGCGTCTGAATTCAATTATGTAGAATCCTTTAGCTCTGGAATGCCCACTCTGGTCAAGAAGAACTTGTAGAACTGAATGTGGAGTTAAAATGGAAATTTTAGGTCCAAAGTTGCATTTTTAGTTCTTTAGAGTTGAAAATTTTGATTTTTCTAGCCATTTTGAGTTCTGAGAGTCGGAATTCAATTCTGTTGAATCCATTAGCTCCGGAATGATGAATCTGGTCTAGGACAACTTGCATAACTGAATATGGAGTTAAATTGGAGATTTTAGGTCCATAGTTGCATTTTTAGTTCTTTAGAGTTGAAAATTTTGAATTTTCTAGCCGTTTTGAGTTGTGAGAGTCGGAATTCGATTCTGTGGAATCCATTAGCTCCGAAATGTTGAATCTAGTCTAGGAGAACTTGCAAAACTCAAAAGTCTTTTTAAAATGGTGATTTTAGGTCCAAAGTTGCATTTTCAGTTCTTTAAAGTTGAAAATTTAAATTTTTAGCCGTTTTTAAATCTGAGCGTTTGAATTCGATTCTGTCAAATTCATTAGCTCCGGAATGCTGAATCTGGTCTAGGAGAACTTGCAGAACTGAATATGGAGTTAAATTATAGATTTTATGTCCATAGTTGCATTTTAGTTCTTTAGAGTTGAAAATTTTGATTTTCTAGCCGTTTTGAGTTTTTAGCATTAGAATTCGATTTTGTCGAATCCATTAGCTCCGGAATGCCGAATCTGGTCTAGGAGAACTTGCAGAACTGAATATGGAGTTAAATTGGAGATTTTAGGTCCATAGTTGCATTTTAAGTTCTTTAGAGTTGAAAATTTTGATTTTTCTAGAAGTTTTGAGTTCTGAGCGTCGGAATTTGATTCTGTCGAATCCATTAGCTACAGAATGCTGAATCTGGTCTAGAAGAACTTGCAGAACTGAATATGGAGTTGAAATGGAGATTTTATGTCCAAACTTGCATCTATAGTTCTTTAAAGTTGAAAATTTTGATTTTTCTAGTTGTTTTGAGTTCTGAGCATCGGAATTCGATTCTGTCAAATCCATTAGCTCCAGAATGTTGAATCTGGTCTAGGAGAACTTGCATAACTGAATATGGAGTTAAAATGGAGATTTTAGGTCCAAACTTGCATTTTTGTTCTTTAGAGGTGAGAATTTCGATTTTTCTAGCCGTTTTGAGTTTTGAGCATTGGAATTCGATTTTGTCAAATCCATTAGCTTTGGAATGCTGAATCTGGTCTTGGAGAACTTGCAGATGGAGTTAAATTGGAGATTTTAGGTCCACAGTTGCATTTTAAGTTCTTTAAAGTTGAAAATTTCCATTTTTCTGGCCATTTTTGAGTTTTGAGCGTCTGTATTCGATTATGTCGAATCCGTTAGCTCCGGAATGCTGAATCTGGTCTAGGAGAACTTCCAGAACTGAATATGGATTTAAAATGGAGATTTTTGGTCCAAACTTGCATTTCTAGTTCTTTAGAGTTGAAAAGTTTGATTTTTCTAGCCGTTTTGAGTTCTGAGCGTCAGAATTCGATTCTGTCGAATCCATTAGCTCCGCATGCTGAATCTGGTCTAGGAGGACTTGCAGAACTGAATATGGAGTTAAATCTAAGATTGTAGGTCCATAGTTGCATTTTTAGTTCTTTAAAGTTGAAAATTTCCATTTTTCTAGCCGTTTTTGAGTTCTAAGCGTTTCTATTCGATTCTGTCGACAGGATATTAAATGGACAAGGGAGAATTAATTGCACAAGGGAAGTTATTTTCTACTTTTGGATGGACAAAATTCTTCACATGCTTAGAATATAACAAGATTTTACGACTTTCAGAAGTTTTAAGAATTCAAATTCACATCACTCTTTCAAGTATGGTGACTTCCCAGTCAAACCAATTTCTTAACCCTACTTTAGTAGTTTTCTTCTTAGTGTCCAGTCAAAGTGTGTTTAGTTCTTGGACTAGTGTATAAGAAAAAAACATTGTTGAATACTTTTGACATCTTAACAATAACTTATCTGGTAATCAATTGTAAAGTGTGACTTCTGCACAAGTTCTTGCAAATTTTATTCAATGGTAAACTGTGGCTATGGCAGAAGTTTCTTCCATATTTTATCATCAACAGTAAAGTGTGACTTCTACACAAGTTTCTTGCATATTTATCATCAATGATTCCAGAAAGCATTAAAGTAAAGGCAAAGTTGAATATCAAAAACCCGCAAGCTACAGTTATGCATTCTCTGTCCAAAATGCCCACAGGATGTATGCCGTCATCCTCCACATGTCTTAGTATAACAGGTTGCTGACTTAAACCATGTTTCTCCATTAGAGTTAAAGCAGAAAGGAGATCTGTATTTGGAGTCACTGTGCAAGATACCCGACACTTATTGCCGTTTGAAGAGCAAACTTCAGATACTACAAGTTCCTGAACCATATATTTAAAAGAAATGTATTTGTTATTTTAGAGAATATCGTGAGAATGCATATTTTAGGCATCATTATCAATCATCCTTGGTGCATTACTTGTTCATTTATGTTCTGATTAACTTATTGGCTATAATATTTTGGTCATGTACGTAGGATATTAAATGGATACTGGAGATAAAAGTTGGATGGATCTCCGAAGATCCACCAATGAATATATTCATGGGGTTAATGATTTTCTTGATAAGGCATTTGAACAAGCTTCCCAAGGAAATGAAATATTGTTTCCTTGTAAGAAATGCTTTAATCGTGATTGGCATTGTCGAAATGTAATAGAGGATCACTTGATTTGTCATGGATTTGTTCATGGATACACCAAATGGGTTTTTCATGGAGAAGGTTTTTCCTCAAGAAATATGCCACAGCCAACCAATGATGATGAAACTTCAAACATACATGATGATTTTGATAAACTACTTCATGATACTTTTCAAAATGTAGAAGATCCCATAAGACATGAAGGAGCTCAAGAGGGACCATTTGAAGATGCTAAAAAATTCTTTAAAATAGTAGAGGATGGAAAACAAGAGTTGTATCCGGGGTGTAAAAAATTTTCTAAGTTGAGTTTCACCATCCGATTGTACTTGTTTAAATGCATTCACAAATTGAGTGATGTAGCCTTTTCAGACTTGTTAGACTTGATAAAAGAGGCATTTCCATAGATACCTGAGTCTTTTTATGAGGCAAAAAATGTGATAGAAGATTTAGGTCTTCATTATGAGAAAATTCATGCATCCGCTAATGATTGCATGTTATTATGGAAAGGCAATGCAAAGTTAGATAATTGCTCTGTGTGTGGATATTTTAGATGGAAGAATGTTCAGAATGACTTAACAAATAAGGTCACTAAAAATCCCGGTGAAGGTTTTGAAGTACTTTCCTTTAAAGCCTAGGCTTCAGAGAATATTCATGTATTCTGAAACATCTATAGCTATGAGATAGCATGATACCGAGCGACCCAAAGATGGAAATCTAAGACATCCTGTTGATGGAGAAGCTTGGAAGGATTTTGATTCCCTTCACCCTGACTTTGCTAATTATGCTCGTAATGTTAGATTGGGACTTTCAAGTGACAGATTCAATCCATTTCGAACTATGAGCATTTCCCACAGCACATGGCCAGTTATGTTAATGAATTATAATTTATCACCATGGATTTGCATGAAGCCAGAGTACATAATGTTGTCAATGATTATTCCAGGTCCATCGTCTCCCAGAAATGATATTGATGTATGCTTACAACCACTGATTAAGGAGTTGAAAGAACTATGGGAAGTGGGAGTGAAAACATATGATGTTGTAGCTAACCAAAGCTTTATGTTGCGTGCAGCTTTACTGTGGACAGTTAGTGATTTTCCAGCATTGGCAATGCTTTCAGGATGGAGCACCAAGGGGAGATGGGCATGTCTTACTTGCAATTATAATACTTGTTCCCAATATCTCAAACATAGTCGTAAGATGTGTTACATGGGTCATCGTGCATTTTTACCTCTCGATCATCCTTTTAGAAGATATAAGAAATTATTTGATGGTAAAGAGGAGCATAAATCTGCACCTACACCTTTATCGGTGTACAAGTGCTGGAAGAACTTCGTGGTTTCAATAATGTTTTTGGAAAGGGCCAAAAAAAATGAAAGAATGATGGTCCATGGAAAAAAATCCA
Source organism: Solanum rostratum (assembly GCA_029948455.1). Lineage (NCBI taxonomy): Eukaryota > Viridiplantae > Streptophyta > Magnoliopsida > Solanales > Solanaceae > Solanum > Solanum rostratum. Next base: position 27,488,598 of record CM057053.1, read on the forward strand.
TATTTTTTGAGTTGCCATACAGGGAAACCAATAAGTTGAGGCACAATCTTGATGTAATGCACATAGAGAAGAATATTTGTGATAGTTTGCTTGGGACTTTATTGGATATATTTGGAAAGTACAAAGATCATATAAATTCGCGCTATGACTTACGTGATATGGGGATACGCAAAGAGCTTCAACCAATAGAAGATTATGATACTGGAAACATTCATCCGGCTAAAGCTTGTTTCTCTATGAAACCAGAAGAGAAATGACTATTTTGCACTGTTTTAAAAGATGCCAAATTTCCAAAAGGGTATACCTCTAATGTATCAAATCATGTGCAAATGGAAGAGCTGAAAGTATCAGAATATAAAAGTCATGATGCTCATTTCATACTACATTACTTGATCCAGATTGCAGTCCAGAAAGTGTTACCCAAGAATGTGTCTTTAGTCTTGATTATGTTGGGAAACCTTTTTAAAACCATATGTAATAAGGTCATAAGAAGAAGAGATCTCGATAAGATGAAGGCTGAAATCATTGATATACAATGTGAGCTTGAAAAGATTTTTCCTCCACCCTATTTTGATATAATGTCACATTTGCCTATTCATCTAGTAGACGAAATTAAGCTTAGGGTCCGACTTATTTGCGTTGGATGTATTCTTCTGAAAGAAATATGTGTGAATACAAGGGGCTTGTTCGTAATTGAAAAAATCCTGAAGGATCAATAGTAGAGGGTTTTAAAGGTGCAGAGTGTTTGACCTTTTGTTCGAGATACCTACCTGATGGGGTGAAGACAAGATTTAGTAGGTACCAAACTGAGGATGATGAGGACATTCAAATAGCGGGAGATGATGTTTCACCTTTATTTCCTAAGATAGGTCATCCAATCGTAAGTAAGAACAAAAGGAAAGGCAAGACTTTTAATATGGAGCATGTTGCGTGGTCTGCAACACATCGATACACTTTGTTTAATACCAGTGATGAAAAAGTTGATGCATTTATCAAGTAAGTACTGAAACTTCAGTTATATGTTATGATTAATGTGTTTTGAATTTCATTAATAAGTACATATTGATTAAACTGCAATAAATGCTTGCAGGGAACATAAGAGTTTAGTTGATACTCGTACCAGAGGAAGTGCCGGGTAAAAGCACAGATCCATAGTAGAGATTCCAGTGATTGGTTTTGGGACAAAGTTAAAAATGTTGAAGTGTCCAATAATTTAAGATGGCTTGCCAAAGGGCCTAATTTTATGGCTTAAAGATATACTGGATATTTCATTAATGGATATCATTTCCATAAAAAGACACGGGATGCTCCCAGCAAAACTCAAAATAGTGGAGTGACTTTGTCAGCAACAACAGATAGTTTTGCTAGTGCGAGGGATCAAAATCCTGTTGATGGAATGGTTATCTATTATGGAATTATTCAGGACATCATTGAGATTGATTATTGGAGTTGTTTTAGTGTTGCACTTTTCAAATGTGATTGGGTTCAGAATGAAGTTGATGAATATGGCTTGACTCGGGTATACTTCAATAAAATATGTTGTACGGATGATCCTTTTGTACTAGCATCTCAAGTACATCAAGTTTTTTATGTGGAAGACCCAATTGAGAAAAATGTTTATTATGCAAGAAATAAAGTTCCAGTAGATTTGTATGATTTGGAGGAAGAGAACTATCCTAATATTGAAGAAACATTTTGGAGGGAAACCAATGATGATATTGTTTTTTCAGAAAGATTAGTCGATGTAGATGTTAGATGGTCGAGGGAAGATCTCCCAGTTGATATCATTGATGCGCCTTCCATCTCACATCATTCACAAGATGTACCTTCGGAAGAATCGGAAGAGGAAGATGACTTCGATGATACTGATCAGGATTGGAGGGAGGCCGATGGTTGACAAAGGATACCTGAGGTATTTAGCACTGATGGACTGATCTGCACTTTTTTTTAATTCTTTTGGGCTTGACTGTCTTATTGGTCGTGCATAAGTGATGTTACGCTTTGATCTTGAAGATCAGAGTCAGCTTGATATAAGGTGTGACTGTGTGGTGGCTATATAAATAAAGTTATATAGTGTGACTACAGCTTGAGGGACTCTAGAGTGTGACTAGAGTTCCCTTCTATCTTCCCTATTGTTGAAGGAATACAAATTTTTTTCATAAATTTTCTTTTGTCCAGTAATATGAGTGACCTTGCAAGTAATTTCTTGTGCACTTAAACTATAAACAACGACCTGGAAGTAATCTGCCTCCAAACAGTCCAGATTCTGCAACTGTAATGCATTTCCAGGTTAACTATAGACTCCCAACCACTAAACATATTTTTTGCCACCTTTTCAATCTAATTAGACTTTATCTTTATTCTAAGGCCCCTAATATTCCAAGAAAGTAGGCTATCCATTCCCAAAAGTGGAAATGGTAGGACTCACTCTTTCCTTAACTCTGCCACTGGCATCTATTTGCTTGTACCTGACTCATCAAGGACATGAAAAGCATTTGGACTTCTTATTTCATTAGTCTGTTTTGGCTGTTGTTTGCACCTATGAAATGGAGTCACCAATCCATCCTTCGCATTCTCCTCCTGTTTACCTCCAGCCTGAATATTAACACCATCTCTATTGCCTTTATTTCTGGTCTTACCTTGCTGATAATATTGGTTTCTTGTACCATCCCCTTGTTACTATTGGCAACTGGTCCCTTCCCTACATTTTGAGTCTTGTTTGTGTCTGTGACTACTTTATCTTTCCCTATAGAGTCCTTCTTTGTCATTCATATATATGGTGTGACTATATGGTGTGACTGCAGCTTGAGTCGTTCTTTGTTATTCATATTTGCCAAGCTAGAACTTCTTTGTTGAATGATTGAAAAACTATTCTCTGTTATATTTTAACTTATCACTCTTATTTTTATGTAGGTTTTGATAGTCATGAGTCAACAAGAGTCTTCAAAAAGAAATAAAAAAGCAAAAAATAGGCATATGCTAAACCTGGATCATTATCATTCTTGGCAAATAAAAAGCGACGGTCATTGACAAAATGAAATAGTTGAAGCTATAGAGTCAGAAAAAGGACAACTGCTGAAATTAATTGAAAAACAACCGGTAACTCCAAAGTCTGAAGTAAATGGACAATCTCTCGAGACACAAACTTTCGAGGATCATCTATCTGAGCAGCAACTTGTTGAGGATCAAGTGCAAAGGAATTCTGTCGGTCCTCTAACGGATAAACAACCTGAACAACAAGGTATCATATAAGCTTAGGGTCTTACTTATTTCATTCATGATTTCTAAGTTCTTACATTTTCCTGTAGTTGAAGGCGTTCCCACAAAAAGTACGAGAGTTAGAACGATGATGCCTAAAGTACATAGCCGACAAGAGCATAAATTGATCCTACTGAATACTCTTAATCAACAAGTTGGTCCTACTGAAGACGACGTAACAGAGCTAAGTAGCTTCCTAGGTACATTGGCAAGAAATGCGACCCTTTGTCCATTTGATATATTTGATTGGAGGGACATGGACACTAAAAAAGATTTATGGGATTATACCAAGGTTTGGACTTTCCAATATCTAATAATTCTCAAAGCAATTTTATTTCTCTTTGATAACTTGATGATACCAAATCGTAGGAGAAATACAATATTCCCGATGCTGTAAAAGCTTGGGCTTTGGTAACAATTCGAGATGCTTGGAGAAGTCATAGAGTTGAGTTGAAGAGAACTTATTATGACCCATATGAAAATGATGAAGTTCGAATGTCAAAAAAACATGGCCATATTCCACAATGTCAGTTTAGAGAACTCCTCAAAAATTGGAAGTCTGAGAAATTCCTGGTAAAATACAGTTCGGAATCTAAGATTTTCAGCTCATATTTTCCTGATATCTTCTGTGATATATATTGTTGATGTTGCAATATATTATTTTTTCATTAATGCTGAACCAAATACTTTCTTTTTTAATACATTATATGGCATTCATATCACTTAACTAACATTGCTGATTCATTTATTTGCAGAAGATGTCGGAAACAAATACTAGGAATAAAAAAAAACTGTTGAATCCACACACAGCCAGCAAAAAGAGTTTTGCTGTAATCCGTAATAGATTGGTGTATTTTCTTATTTACTATCTAATATTAATCTATCATTTAAGCAATTTCTTATATCAATTTTCTTGTGACTAGGAAAAAGATAAGGAAACTGTATCATCTAAGGAGCTCTTTGTGGTCACAAGAGCGAGGAATTCTAACCGTGTGTATAAGGCCTCCTATGAAAACACTGCTAGTAAAATTATATGAATATTGTATATTAATAGATTTATAATGAGATGGATTATTTATTTAGAATTATATACAAGACTCTGATTATTGGATATGCTTTGTTAGGCTGAAATGGAGGAACTTGAAGCACAAATGAGTGCAAATGATCACTCTGTTGATTCATTTTCAGCCGTCATGTATCTTGAATACCCTGGACGTCTAAGACTATATGGAACGGGGGTTACAAAGAAAACTTTGAAGAAAATAGTTGGCAATTCTGAACCAACTTTAAATGCGACAAATGGTGTAGTGAAACAAATGGAAGAAAGGATCCAAAAAATGGAGAAACAAATGGAGGAACAAAAGAGAACCATGAGACAAGAAGTTATTGCCGATGTAATTACACAACTACTGCATGCTGGATTAATTGACCCTAACATACTAGCAGCATTGTCAGTTCCATCACAAAGAGAAGCGGCTTCTGCACAAGCGGCCGAACAAGGTTAGCGTTAGTAATTTTCTTTTTGACTGTTTCTTCTTCTTCTTCTTCTTGGAACATTATTTCTTTATTGGTTGTGACTCTATGCTCTTCTTATTTATTTTTCTATTGCGACCCCTGATGTTGTTGCTAAGAGATTGGGACTGATTTTTCTAAGGCACTAGCGATATGTATATCTTGGGCCTGATTGTTAGCCATATTCCATACTATATTTACACCTTGTTCATATGATTCTTTTGATACTGATTGTTCTGGATACCCGTCGTACTTAGTTGTTGGGTTGTCTATGGTTATCCTAGATGCCTGTATGTTGTTCTCGACTGTTATATACTTGTTTATGGCTAGACACGATCGAAATTGTGGTTAGTAATTTTCTGTTTTGACTGTTTCTTCTTCTTCTTTTTTTTCTTCTTCTTCTTCTTCTTCTTGGAAGATTATTTCTTTATTGGTTGCGATTCTACGTTCTTCTTGTTTATTTTTCTATTGCGACCCCTGATGTTGTTGCTAAGAGATTGGAGCTGATCTTTCTATGGCACTAGCAATATGTATATCTTGGGGCTGATTGTTAGCCATATTCCATACTGTTTTTACACCTTGATTATAGAATGGAGTCAGTACATGAGCTGAAAATACAGCTGCTGAATGTAGTTGCTGAAATGTAGCTGCTGAATGTAGTTAATTGCTGAAATGTAGCTGCTGAATGTAGTTGTAAAAATGAAAAATATAAGAACAGTACATGAAAGCCACAACTGATAATATTTTTAGTAGAAAAATATAAGAACAGTACAACTGAATGTAGTTGGCCATCATCCCTTTGCTCAATTTGATAATATTTTTCTAGACAATTAAGTGAGATTTCTATTATACTTTAGCCTCTCTATCTTTCTCTGTTGGGTGTTTCTACAGTTTTAAGGCTGAAACTAGCAAAACGATTTTGATTCTTGAGTTATTTATATGAATGAAAGCTCAAACTTATGAATCGGCAGAGGCTGATTTAGGTCATTGTATGGAGGTTCTTGAGAATTTAGTAACTTTTTTTGTATTTGTATCAGAAATCCAGTAAATATACCCTAAAAAATGACTTGGGAACCCTGTAGCAAAAGTGTGTAATTTGGTCCAGTGGGGAGAAGAAACTTTTAAGCTTTGTTACCCTCTTTATCAAGTGTTCCAATCCTTTGGTTGCCAGATTAGTGGCTGCCAAATTCTTCAACTTGGCCTATCATTTCTTTGCTCAATTTGATAATATTTTTCTAGACAATTAAGTGAGATATTTGGTATACTTTAGCCTATCTATCTTTCTGTTGGGATAGAAATGAATTGCCGGTTTGCAACCATTTATTATATGTAGGTGATGGAATTGAAGGAGAGGATGAAAGTGTTGGGTGATGAAATTGAAGAAGGGGAGGGATAAATTAAAGTGTTGCATGCTGATGACTTCTCCTATGGACAATGTTCTTTGGTAGCTAGGAACTGCATGAATTGGGTTTCTCACTTTACCTATGTTCCAAAAATCCTTTATTTTTGAAGATCGAAAACAATGTGGTGCACGTATTTTCACCTTTTTGTAATAGTTAAAACATACTTATATATGTATGTACATGTGTTTTGCTTTTATCGCTATTAGCAAAACTATGGATCGATCTTGTTGAATTATTACTTTAGTAATGTAAAGTTTCTTCTCAGGATCAATTTCTACATTTTATAAAATTATTGTGCAACTCAATATTAACAGCATTAGTCACAATTGTGGCAATAAGAGTTATATCTATGGCTACAATTAGTCAAATTGAGATTACGGATTGTACTGCCACGGTTAAAAATCGTGGCAATATTAGAATCTATGGCGACACTTAATCCAACTGAGTTTATAGATTCTACTGTGACAGTTATGACATCTGTTTTATAAGTCCTACTGTGATGGTTTATAACCGTGCTATAATATAGTGTAAACTGTCGCAAATTTCTTACAGCAAAAACCGTAGCAATAGATAAAAACCCGTAGCAATAGGGATATCTATTGCTACAGTTAAAGAACCGTAGATATAAAATTCCTTGCGACGGTTTCTAACCATACTAATATAGTACAAACTGTAGCCAATTAATTCTAACAGAAAACCGTCCCCACAGATACCCTTATTACGACGGTTAAAGCAATCGTCGAAAAAAATCGTGGCAATAGATCTATTGCTACGCAATCAGTTGTGGCGCATATCTAAACCGTGGGCATAGGTTATGGCGATGGATTTTTGGTCTATAGCGACAGTGTTCAAACCGTGGCAATAGATCAAATTTCTAGTAGTGGCTTCACTGGGGGCTACATGGCCCATGTGATGTTACACGGTCTGTGACACGGACCATGTCCCAACACTTAGTAAAATTTTCCGCGATCAAGTTACGAGACGGTGATTCCGTACTTAGAAAATTTTCGTGCCAGAAGCCTGACAGCTCACCATATGGCTTGTAAGCCTCCACAGAGCCCGTGAAGGTGGCCGTGTGACCTCACTTAGCCTCAATTGTTGGTGTTCCAAGCCCAAGGCCATCACACGACCCTCCGCACGGTTTATGAAGTTCACACGGCCCGTGTGGGGTCCAAGTGCAACGTGCCTTAGTCTAAAACTCCACGCAAAGGCCACACACCAAAAATTAAGGCCAAGTGTCACTTCACTGGAGGCCACATGGGCCGTGCGATCTCACACGAACCGTGTAGTCTCCCTTGAGACAACACTTGGTCCAATTCTTGCCCAAATGATATTTCAAGTTCCGATGAAGTCGTACAAAGACCAGGTCATTATAGCATTACATGAAGAAGTTGTTAATATTTCAATACCAAAAGGTTTTGAGGAAAATATTAAGACTTGAGAACATGAAAGTGTGAATATAGTAGTAGTACTTAGTCGTAGAGGGAGAATCGTAATGAAGATTGATTTGTTGTATATTCTTGGAATAGTTTCGTGATAGAACTCCTTAAAAGAAGTATAGTCTTCGAGAGCTTATGATAAGGTCCCTCAAGATCTAGTGCCAAATCGATTGTTACGACTAAGCACTACTCGATGGAATTGCATATGAAAACAACTAGGTAAGATCCTTTTAATAAGTCATATAAAAGAAATGCTTGTGAAAGTTGTAAATGCATAGTTAAAACTCTAAGTGGGAGATTGTTAGGTTATATACTATTAATCATGAACATAGACATAGTATTCTAACAATTTTCCGGATTGAATATCTAAGTGGGAGATTGTTAGGGTATATACTATTAACCATATATTTAGATAAAATATAATATAACAATTGTGATGGTTAAAAGTCTAAGTGGGAGATTGGTAGGATATATACTATTAACCATGAAATATATACTACGAACCATGTGTTTGGATATAGTATTTATTATAGAATAATTTTTTATCCAATTTTGATAAAAGTTTTAATAAGGTATATAATTGTTTATGTGTTCATTTACTTATATAGTAAATAATTTAGTGTATAGAGTTTTAGCATGTACATAGAGGATTAAATCATTGATTCTTATAAGTATAAAATTTTTCATTCATAATCTAAGGTGAAAATTGGACAAGCCATCGGAATGATTATAGCACAAGATTATATATAATTTATTTTGATTATGGGAACAATGTAGTTTCAACTTCTTGTGCTAGTGCATATTGTATATATTGAATGGGACTGAGTAGAGATAGTTGTTTTAGACTGACTGATAAAGACATGTTCTCTAAACTGTTAAATGTACTTATATTCTTAATCCCAATATAATGATCTATATAAATATCATTTATTATTTTGATTTATTAAAATGTGAGATTCTGAAATTGGTCAATATGCCTGGTAGATTGGATGATAATAATATACATTGGTTAAATAATAAGTTAGGAATCCATGTCTCGATGTAAAGATTGATGATATGTCTTTTGAGAAGCTTATAAGTTTTCATCGTGTCAAACCTTGTAAGTGGAATCATGAATCCGACACATGAAATATGTTAAGCAGTGTTCTAAAGGAAATTAATCTTTAAATTAAATTTGTTAGTAACTTATTTTATTGATTAGAATTTGTAATCTTAACATGGGGAATTACATAAGTGTTTAACAGAGAATCTCGAAATATAAATAGAGGAGTTCAATTACGAATGTTTAGTGGAATAATTTTTATTTATTATGGTAAGAATAATTTCAAATTAATTATTTGAATTATTTAATAATTAATTTTGTGGTCTCTATAGTGCCCATATTTAACTAGAACCCAAAATCCTATCACTAATAGAAGGAGGACATATATTAGTTTCTTGTTTTTCAAGAAAAGTGAATTTCCTTCTTCCTTTTGGATATGGAAAGGTCCTCTATAAATAGGATTTTTCCTAATCTAGAAAAGGTGATGGATGAAAGGAAGAGTTCAGATGTGAACTTGGGATCAGTGTAGAAGACCGTGGAACGTCAGTCTAACTTGTGGATTCACTTGAAGGTATATAGTCACACTTCAAGAGGTATTTATCGAATTAAATTTCATAAAGTTTATGTGTTCTGGCATGATTATATATGTCCTAGCATAAATATATATGTTATCTATTATTCATGTAAGCAGTACAATTCTTATATGCTTCTGCAGCGCATATGGTTTTCCAACAAGTATAAGTTACACAATTTCTTATATGTGGTAAGTGGAAAATGATATATGTATAAAGAATATCTACACTACAGTCACTGAACTTTTCAGCACAAGTTCAGTACAATGTCTTGTGCACTTCACCTTTTAGATTTTCCTAGTAATGTTTTGTGCACCATTGTCATACAACAGTTCAACACAAAAGGATATCTACACCAGAGTCATTCATTTTGTATTTTACTTTGTTTAGGACTATAAAATTCAAAGTTTTCATTACTTTTTCAAATTTCATATACCACTATATGATAGACTTCAAAAAGATATTCACCCATCTTATAAAAAGTTGTCTAATTAAGGACAAACTAATATTACACTCTTTTCCATACAAAAGCTGATCTACATTTAATTCCTAATTTTCTTTGAAAATAAATATTTTGAATTTCCTATTAATGTTTCTTGCTTTAGTGCTAGTAACAAATGGGAAAAATAATACAGTAGAAACAACATGCAATAATACACCAAACTAGGAATTGTGTGTGAAAGTTTTGTCTTTAGACAAAAGAAGTGAAAAGCAAGGGATACAACAACATTAGCAATGAAATTACTCATGTATAAAAGAATAATTCCTTCTCCTTTTATTTTAGAAATGAAATTCTTGTACAATATATACTCTTTACTACTTTGTGAGTTCTTAACATCTACTATCACCATCAATTAATAAAGAATTTATATCAAGCTATGGGACTAATCAGATCAGGCTCTCTACCCTTATAAGATAGGAAAAAGATGATTAAAATCTGACAAAGAACATGTTTAAACTCAACATGTGAAAGAACAATATCTAAAGATAGTTTGTAAGATAATCACATGACTTTCCTCTATAAGTACAAGAACTTCTCAAGCAAAGAAGTACAAGAATTCCTCAAGAAAATAAATCTAATGAATAAATTAAAGTTCAGAATGCATTCCACCAGCAAATAAAATCAATGTAGAAGTTAAAGTGTAGAATGCATTCCTCCAGAAAGAACTAATCTCAAAAATTACCCACAGAATAAGAATTCTCCAGACTTTTTATACTAATCTCCTTTAAAAAAATTTCTAACTTGAATTGTCTCAAGATAATGACAACAATCTTCTTCCTAGTTAAATTGAGAAAAGTGAATACCTTGAGAGTTAAATCTTGAGCTAAATCAGCAATAGAAATAAAGAGTAAGGCTTACTTCGAGCAAATATTAATTATATCGTGATTATGAGGTCACAAAAGAAGGTGCCTGGAATATTTTAACATTAGATTGTCTTGGTTATTCAGAAGAACATAGAACAAATAACAACTCAGCACTTAATACAAATGAGTTTTCTCAAGATGCATTCAACTTATCAGCAATTTCTTTGTAAGACTCACTATAGTTGCCTGAATAATGACTTCACATTGCTATTCCATTCTTCTATTCTAGCCTAGACTTATTGTATATAATAAAACTGATTATTCTCCCCTTAGACAGAAAGCTCTAGTGATTATCAAATGTCTAATATAATATTTTGGCTTAGATAGAGGCGCTGTTTTCATAAACACTTGGCTCGAGTACATTTCAAGTTAAAAAAAAGAACAGTGTCGGAATATCAATCACAAGCCTAAAAAGAAGTTCTATATCATACAAGTTCAAAAGATCCTTAAATAAAAAAACAAGTGTTTAAAAGCAAGTTGTTTAAACAATTCCTCCTCTTATCGCGGCCTGGTCCTTGAGATAACCTTGTTAAATGATTCATGAGAAAGAACTATAGTTCACAAATATACCACTCCTTTCTTAATTTAAACACCTTTCTTGTATCTTTTCCTTTTTAGTCTATCATTGGGTACAATCAGAGGCTTCTTTTGCTTATACCTGCACCTATGTAGGATATCTTTGCTTACATTATTTGGGCTAAATAATATTTCACTACTTGGATTTTCATATAATTGTTAACAATGATTGTAACCTTCTTGCTGCTAGGAAGTGTAAAAGACCAACATATGCAAAGTACATTAATTTTTTAAATGTTGAAGATGTTTCAAAGGGTAGCAACACCTAAATTGGGAAGCTGAATTTTGTCGCGCTAGTATGTCATTTGCTACTTTATAGTTGTCTTACCGACTACTTTCTTCTTGTTGAACTTTGTAACAGATCTAACTTCCTGGGACCATGTTCACTATCTATGAACCATAACTTTCTAATGTAGGAGCTAAAGTTGCTAAATGACACAAATAATATGACATTGGTAAGATCCTATTGATGCAAAAAAATAATATTAGTCTTCTATTGTCCTGGCTAATATGTAAAAGTGTATACACTTATAATATTTATGAGTCGCGAGCTTGTTGAGAGTTAAATCTTGATTGAAGAAGCAAAATCAACCCAGTAGTAACTTCAAAGTCATTGGTTGCATCTTTCCCTTTTGGTGATCACAAAACAAAGAGCAGAATTCATGCCACATAAAACCATCAAACTTACTACCCAAATAAACAAAATGTAAGTGAAGAAAACCAAGTATTATCAGTAGCTAAAAGTAAAACTTCATTACCACCTAGATGTTCATCCATGAATAGAGTTGCATCATACACCTGAGAGCATTTAAATATGTCAATATAGGGAAGGAAAAATATAACACTATTAATATCTTAAAAGAAAAGCATCTACAATGAATTATATGTTGGTCTATGCTGACTTGAACAATGTTTATTATTATAATGAGAGATATCACTTAATAGCAAAGATAAGAGAGACATGGTGCACATAAGCATCGCTAGGAAAATGGTCCTCATGGAATTATTAAGGCTGTTCCCTCAATTTAGCAACTCATACCATTGCATGAGTAACATATCTAGTTTATACCATATCACCTTTTAGATTTATTTAGAGTTTTTCTCTATAAGCATATTTCAACATAATTCACATATCAAGACGATACATGACTTAAAGAGACATGAAAACAAATGAGATGCATAACCAAAACATGTTTCATATTTCTAGACATCTCCTTCAAGCCATAGCATTAGATATATTTGACTTAGTTATCCTTAAGATACTAATCATTAAACACTTCATGAAGAACAATCAACTCGAGAAAAAGGGATAGCGAACATCTATTGAAGAAAATGGATGACTAACTCACACAAGAAGATTCAAAATAACAATCTCAAACAGAAGTCAGTTCCCTGAGTTATGTATATGTAAATACACATAGCAAATACTTATTTATTTTACATAGCTTGCTTGGACCCTAACCCCTATTTTTAGAAAATCGTAGTGCTAAAAAATTCTTATTTTAAGAATATCTAAACTGCTAAAACCCTATTTTAAGAACACTCAAACTACTAAAATTCCTACTTTTAGAACACTAAAACTACTAAAATCCTATTCTCAGCGCACATATTTTCGAGATAAATAAAATGGAAAGAGTTGAAAGTGTAAAACCCCTCTTTCAGAACATAAAAACTACTAAAATCCTATTTTCATAGCACCTGTTTTCGAGCTAAATAAAATAGAAATACTAAAAACTCCTATTTTCATAATACCCAATCTTACTTCACTGAAGATGAAGAGCTAAATGAAATTGAAAGAGATGAGAGTTTAAGAGCTCATTGGAGAAGACACCTTATTTTTGAGATGGAGATGAAACGATTTGAAAGTTTCAATGGAGATGAAGATGGAGAATTTCAGCAAAGATAGAGATGTAGAGTCAGAGCGAAGAGGGAATGTTCTGGAGACAATGTTTAAAATAAATTTGTGCTCTAGAATATATGACTAAATAAAAATTTTGCGACGAACTTAATGACTGATTATAATATCCGTCGCTAACAAATCAATATTTCTATTAATAATAAATTTCACCAACAAATTTTTTCATCACTATATAGATAAATTTTATAAAATTATATTTGAAAGACGAGAAACTATTTTTCCACCACTGATTTCGTCATAGAATTTTAATTAAATTTGTCCCTCCTACTTTGTTGCTAAATAACAACAACAACATACCCAGTGAAATCCCACAAGTGGGGTCTGGGGAGGGTAAGATGTACGCAGACCTTACCACTACCACACAGGTAGAGAGGCTGTTTCCTGGAAACCCTCATCACAAAAACCCATCAGCAGAATAAGCTAGATATGATAAACAGGCAAGAAAGAGAAGAACACATGATAATACGTAGATACAAGATAGTAACATATAAAGACAGATAAATAACATATAAAGGCAGACAATTACCACTCCTTCCTATCTACCCTATTATCCTGCTACTCTAATTCTCGACCTCCACTCCTTCCTGTCTAAGGTCATGTCCTTGGTGAGATCAAGTTTTACCATATCATATCTAATCACCTCCCCCCAATACTTTTTTGGTCTACCTCTACCCCTCCTAGTAGCTCCCAAATCTAGCCTCTCACACCTTCTAACAGGGGCATCGATACTCCTTCTCTGTACATGTCCAAACCATCGCAGTCTCGCTTCCCTCATCTTGTTAGCTACAGGGGCCACCTCTAGCTTCTCCCGAATGACCTCGTTCCTAATCTTATCACTCCTGGTGTGACCACACATCCATCTTAACATCCTCATTTCTGCAACCTGCATCTTCTGAACATGTACATTTTTTATTGGCCAACACTCCACCCCATACAACAAAGATGGTCTAACCACCATTCTGTAGAACTTACCTTTGAGTTTAGGTGGTATCTTCTTATCACACAATACTCCAGAGGCCAACCTCCACTTTGTCCAAGCCGCCCCAATACGATGAGTGACATCATCGTCAATATCCCAACTGCTCTGGATGATAGACCCAAGATACTTAAAGCTTTCCTTCTTGGGGATAAGGTGAGCTGCCAGTCTCACATCAATGTCTGCTTTATCCCTCGCAACACTGAATTTGCCCTCCAAGTATTCTGTTTTGGTCCTGCTCAGTTTGAATCCTTTAGTCTCCAAAGCGTGTCTCCAAACCTCCAACCTATCATTAACTTTGGTCCGGGTCTCATCAATCAGTACTATGTCATCTGCAAACAACATACACCACGGGACTTCCTCCTGGATAGATCGCGTCAGCTCATCCATCACCAAGGCAAATAAAAAAGGGCTCAATACAGACCCTTGATAAAGTCCCATCTGAACAGGAAAATATTCAGAGTCTCCTCCCACCGTTCTTACCCGAGTTATGGCCCCGTCGTACATGTCCTTTATCACTCTAATATATGCCATTGGAACGCCTTTCATCTCCAAACACGTCCATAGGACATCCCTTGGGACTTTGTCATAGGCCTTCTCAAGATCAATGAACACCATATGAAGGTCCTTCTTACTTTCCCTGTATTTCTCCACTAATCTCCGAACAAGGTGGATCGCTTCAGTAGTCGACCGTCCTGGCATGAATCCAAACTGGTTTTCTGAGATAGAAACTACTTTTCTCACCCTCATCTCCACCACTCTCTCCCATGCCTTCATAGTATGACTCAACAACTTGATACCCCTGTAGTTATTACAGTTTTGAATATCACCTTTGTTCTTATACAGTGGGACCATTGTGCTCCTCCTCCATTCATCCGGCATCCGGCATCTTGGCCGTCTTCATGATAGTATTAATCCGGGCCTTTCAATTGAATTCCGACTCTCAGAACTTAAAACGACTAGAAAAATCAAATTTCCAAATTTAAACAACGGAAAATGCAACTTTGTACCTAATATCTCTATTTTAACTCCAAATTCAGTTCTGCAAGTTCTCCTAGACGAAATTCGGCATTTCGTAGCTGATGGATTCAACAGAACTGAATTTCGATGCTCAGAACTCAAAACGGTTTGAAAAATCAAATTTTCAACTTTAAAGAACTAAAAATGCAACTTTTGACCTAAAGTCTCCATTTTTACTCCAAATTTGGTTTTGCAAGTTTTCCTGGATCAGATTTGATATTCCAGAGCTGATGGAATTGATAGAATCGAATTCCGACTCTCAGAACTCCAAACGGCTAGAAAAATCAAATTTCCAAATTTAAAGAACTAAAAATGCAACTTTTGATCTCAAGTCTCCATTTTTACTCCAAATTCAGTTTTGCAAGTTCTCCTGGACGAGATCCAGTATTCCAGAGCTGACGGAATTGACAAAATCGAATTCTGAGGCTCAGGACTCAAAATAGCTAGAAAAATCAAATTTCCAACTTTAAACAACGAAAAATGCAACTTTTGACTTAAAGTCTCCATTTTTACTCAAAATTTGGTTCTGCAAGTTCACCTACACTAGATTCGGCAATCCAGAGCTGACGGAATTGATAGAATCAAATTCCAATGCTCAGAACTCAAAACGACTTGAAAAATCAAATTTTCAACTTTAAAGAACTAAACATGCAACTTTTGACCTAAAGTCTCCATTTTTACTCCAAATTCGCTTCTGCAACTTCTCCCGGACTAGATTGATATTCCAGAGCTGATGGAATTTATAGAATCAAATTTCAACTCTCAAAACTAAAAACGGCTAGAAAAATCAAATTTCCAAATTTAAAGAACTAAAAATGCAACTTTGGACCTAATATCTCCATTTTAACTCCAAATTCAGTTCTGCAAGTTCTCCAAGACAAGATTTGGCATTCCGAAGCTGATGGATTCAACAGAACCAAATTCGATGCTCAGAACTCAAAACGGCTAGAAAACTCAAGTTTTCCAACTTTAAAGAACTAAAAATGCAAATTTGGATCTAAAATCTCCATTTTACCTCCAAATTCTACTTGGCAAATTCTCCTAGACCAGATACGGGATTAGGAAGCTGATGGATTCGATAGAACCTAATTCCGATGCTCAGAACTCAAAACGGCTAGAAAATTCAAGTTTTCCAACTTTAAAGAACTAAAAATGCAACTTTGGACCTAAAATCTCAAATTTAACTCCAGATTCTGTTTGGCAAGTTCTGTTATACCAGATTTAACATTCCGGAGCTGATGGAATTGACAGAATTGAATTTTGACGCTCAGAACTCATAATGGCCGGAAAACTCAAATTTCCAACTTTAAAGAACTAAAAAAGCAACTTTGGACCTAAAATCTCCATTTTAACTCCAAATTCGGTTCTGCAAGTTCTCCTAAGACCTCATGGTGCACAACTAAGAAGTTTTCTTGGGTGCTTTCACAATATTTTATTAGTAGTTCAACACACAAATAGTATAAATTATCAGACAAATTAAGAAAGTAAGTAATTTAAGAACTTACTATAGGCTGGAAAGTCATTATTGGTCCACAAAACAGCGGCATGCATCTTGAAGTTCTTCCTAGTTGATGCAACAAATGTCTCTACACCATCACTCCATAACTCTTTCAGCTCATCAATCAAAGGACGTAAATAAACGTCAATATCCTTTCCTGGTGCTTGAGGACCAGGAATAAGCAATGACATTATCATAAATGGGTCCTTAAAATATTTCCAAGGAGGAAGATTATAAGGAGTGAGAATGATAGGCCACATACTATACGATGTGCTCATGTTGCCAAATCGGTCAAAACCATCTGTTGTATGACTGAGTCTAATATTATGAGGTTCTTGTGCAAACCACTGGTGATTCTTGTCAAACTTTTTCCATGCTTCAGAATCTGCCGAATGCCTTAACACATTTGACTCATCAAGATATTTTTCTTTATGCCACCTCATGTCTCCACTTGTTTACTAGACATAAACAACCTTTGCAGTCTCGACTTCAATGGAAAATATTGCAAGACTTTATGAGGAATTTTTTTGTTCTTTCCATTGTTAATTTTCCACCTCGAAGTACCACAATGTGGACAATCTTTTCCATTTTTGTGTTCAGCCCAGTATAACACACAATCATTTTTGCAAGCATGAATCAAAATGTATCCTAATCCCAAACCTTGCAACATGTTTTTAGCATCATAATATGACTTAGGAAGTGTCTCACCAGTAGGAAATAGCTCTTTTAGTAACTCTACCAACATATAAAATGATTTATTACTCCATTGATTGTACACTTTCAAGTGTAGCAACTTCACAAGAAATGAAAGCTTTGAGAATTTCTTACATCCCAGATATAAATGTTTAGCTTCTTCTAGAAATTTGTCAAACTTTTTAGCTCCCTTCTCACTCATATAACCGCACATATTGTTATCAGTTATTGTTTCCTCTGACAAATTGGCAAATGATCTTCTACTAACCTCTTCTAACATAGTCTGAATTCCATCATCATTGTCAAGCTCTCATTTTCATCTTCATTGTTAATCGCTTTACTGTTACATCTCATTTGTGATTGTTCTCCATGGAATATCCATTGCACGGAACTTTCCATAATTCCCTTGATCAATAGGTGGTCATACACAATTTCTTGTATTTGAGAATATACATTTAAACAATCTTGACATGGGCATCAAACTTTGGAATTTCGATCAAAGTGAGACCGAACAAGTTGCATAAAAGATTGGACACCCTCAACATATCTTTTAGAGAATTTTGCTTCATGCATCCAACTTTTATCCATGATCAACTGCAAAACATAACACTTATAAAAATAAATATTATAGAAGAAATACATGCAAGCGTCTTTCAACAAACCTCTCAAATTCAAGGTGGTGAAGCAACTAGAGTTTGCAAATCAAATTTGTAAAGTGTAGTAGAAAATAAGATTAACTGGACTTGTAATGGAGGCTGACATGACCATGACCTATGTTGGTTAGACTCTATAAAAGTGTCAACGGGTGCGTATCCAATTCGCCAAAAGTAGTATTTTTTAGAGCATCCGAAACGGGTGTGGCAATTGGTTATTTTGACTATGGAAATGACACTGATCATTTCACTGATGTATGAAAGCTTTTCATCATTCAAGATGTTGTAGCTGTGATTGTAGAGGGCAAAAAAATTGCACTACATGAGATTGTTATTGTTATTTCTATGGGCATTCAAGAAGTAGAAACTATAAATAACTCATATTTGTTCAATTATGCTCTGTTTTCTCCATAGCTTCGGCCATAGAGAAGTCTATGGCTACTGATATGCTAGCTGAGTCTTCCTCCTTTTTTTGCAGATTCCACCAATGCCAAAAGAGTAAGAAAAACCACTTACCAGTTACCACAGTTTGATAGAAAAATGACAATGAAAGTTGAAACGAACAATGGGTATTTGTCCATTGCACGGCAGTCGGCAGTCCATGACAGTGCATGCCGCGGCTTTGATCGGCTTTCAAGCCGCTGCTTGTGATGAGATACACCGGAGTTCAGTCAAACGCTGTCGCCACATTGGTTATCCTCTCGCTGGCAAAAGTCAACAAAGTGAAAATTGTTCGAGCCGGAACTACTTCTCTACTAATTGATCTTCTTAAAGGCAGCTCCGAGGAGTCCCAAGAGCACGCAGCCGGAGCGATATTCACTCTGGAAGATGAGAATAAGAAAACAATTGGAGTATTGGGCACATTGACGCCACTTTTACATGCTCTGAGATCAGGGACTAAGAGGACTAGTCATTAGCCCTTTATCATTGGTATAAATTATAAGGGTATAATATAAATTTGGTTTTTGGTTAACCGAAAATAATTATTTTAAAATTGAAAATCGAACCAAATTATTAAAATTTTATTGCAAATCTACCGAAATAACCAAAAAATGGAAACTAAAATTGATCAATTTCTCCATCAATAAAACTTACCAAATTAACAAGAACTTGAAAATACAAAAGATCAAGTGTTTTAAAAAGGAGAAGTAGTTCTAGCGAATTTTGGATAAGGAGCAGAAAAGAAAGAGAAAAGAATTTCACCTTCAAGATATTTGCTAATTCAAACACATAACTCACTGATGAACCTTTTCAGGACCAGTACTCTCATCAGATTGTTTATCCTAGCAACTTTAATATACATCACAAATGCATAAACTAAGAAGTACCTCAAATAAAGACTAAAATACTATACATCCTAAAGTTCCACCTTTGATCATCCTAGCTCTTAATCTAAAACTAAAACAAATATAACATCGTAACACCAACAAAATCGCTCCCAACACATGAAAAAAGGGGAATAACCTTGAGCAGCACAACAACTTTCTCCCCAGATGAATTTTAATAGCTCAATTGATTGGTTAGTCGAATTTTGGGACGAGTTTGAGTTTTTACCTTATAATCCCCTATCCCCTCCCCCATTTCCCATTTCTTCTTCACATAAACCCAATATCATCTCCCAGATTGAAACTAAGACAGTCCTAGTTCTGAAAAAATAATGGATGAAACAAATATATAGCAGCAGGAGATGGTATAAATTTTATGATGTACCTCAACCGTATACTCAACCAAAAGTCCCATCTTTGGTCATCCTAATTCAGTTAATTCTTTTGGTATAAGCAAAACATAACATCATAACAATAACAAAAAAACACCAACACCACATACAAGGAACAAGGAAAAAAATCCAAACTGGAATAAAGACTTCCTCTTTCTTGAAGAAAAATAAAAAAGTGGTACCTTTTCAGGGTCACCACCCACAGCTGAGTGATTCTTCGTAGTTGCTTTTATCGTATTCACCTTTGAAAACAGGGCGGATGTAGCTCTAAAGGAACACTTTCAAGTTGAAGTTTGGGTCCTCCTTACATTCTAGCGTATCTTTTCTCACTGCTTACTAATACTGATCAATCAATAAAAAGATGCCATAGGACGAAAAATCACAAACTCCCTCAAGTTGGCTATCATAGATTATACAAAGAAAGCAATAGAGAGATAGTATGAATTGATGAGATAGTAAGACTACACAAAATACCATCATTCGTAGTATCAAACATAAATTTATGGTTAAATTTGGTCATATGATAGTCAATACTTTTTTGGAGAATCCTATGCTCATGGTCGTATAGTCTAGATGGGCTTTTCTTTCCATTAGAACTTCGTGAACATTATCTCATTTTTCAATAAAAAGCAAATTTAAGAGTACTTTCAATTTCAATAATTTATTTCATATAATATATAAGGAATTTTTTATATAAATCATTAAAAGTCGTGCAAGTAATATTATTACGAATTTGACACTTGAAAAGAAAGAAGAGAAAAGTATTAAGAACATCCCTAAACTTGGCACAAATTATTATTTCAGCCTGAACTATTGATAGAGTTAAAAATACCCCTAAGCAACTTATCTTTGGTAAGTAGCATTATGTTTAATTTCATTCTCACTCTCAACCTTTATATACCATGTGATTCCGTGCAATTTTTTGTACTATCTTATTTATTTATTTTATATTTTTTTTCATTAGCATGATTTTATTAGCATTCTAATTTAAAGTAAAGTTGAATTCATTGTTGGATAACGTTATAAATATACATATTTTTTTCTTTTAAATCATATTTATAAACGTTATATTGAAATTTGGCATAAGAATGTTATGTTAATTTTTTTATTTTGAATTTAACATTTATGTTATATTTTTAGTTTTATTTCTTTTTTGTTATTGACTTGATATTTCACATTGCAAGCTATTTATTTTTTAGTTGGACTTGTTTAGTGTAAGTGCATTGCACGTGCGTTGCACGGGTATGTCACGTCAATATTGCTAAATTGAATACTATAAATATTTGAAAATCCTTAATATTGTCATAAGAGTATACATTTTTTTAATTATTCATCCGAGATTCAGAATCCACATTGAAGTTCAATTAATTCAAATTCATACTTGACAGACCTCGTTTTTTTAAACAAATATTGGTCCATTTGTTAATTATTTTTTGTCTATCATTTTTTTTCCAGTAGTGTGCATGTCCTCCACGTTGATTATCTGGACCAAACATAAAATTTATACATTTCATTTTACATATATTATATATTTCATTTTTATCTTCCAGCCTTTTCTTCATCACTTCACAGAAAACCCTAGCTCTCCAACCTTCACTATGTCTTTTTGCTTCCTCTCTTCGCTTCGATCTGATGTACTCTACCAAATTAACAAACTGACGATTATCCAAGCTTCAACCTTCCTAGAAAGCTTGTTGGGGATGGTAAGAAAATCCTTCTTCATCTTCTCTTAGCTTCATCTCCTTTCTTCTCTATTTGGGGAAGAAGAGAAGTCTAGTGGGGGAAATAGGAATGGGGCAGTGCGACTTAGATTGTTCGATAAACTTCGAGGGTGCTTTCGTGAAAAATGTTAGAAAGTTCGGATTTGATTTCAGGGGATTAAATTACGCTGCTTTATCTATGAAGTACACAATTTGACCAACCCATTCAAAAAGTTCTCTGTCGTTAAAGTAGAGCTTCTTCAAACCCCAATTTCAGAAGTATGAAACTTTGCATGTTTGCTCAGATATTATCGATGATGTCTTCTCTATATCTTTTGCTATGGTCAATTTTTTTGACAACAAAATCGCAGCTAACAGAAGATGAAAAATGGTCCAATGTGTTGGTCTTAGCTAATTCCCTTGCGGATCAATTGTTTTGGACTATCAACGAGAAGTACAAGGCCTAGGGTCCTGAGTTTCAGCTAAAGAAAACAATATATGTTTTTTCTGAGGTATTCATTATAAATTCAATAGTTTTTCGAATTTCTACTAAAACTAGCATTCTGATTTCTTTATTTATAGTCATTTCTTGATTTTTCTTTCTGGTTCTAAATATAAAAAATTTGCCTTCATTATTTGTTTTGATGAATCAAATTGCTGGACATTTATACCTTTTGTGGGTGTAAATTTATTTTCTAAAATATTAATCATCATTTATGCCTTTGCGTGGTTGTAATTTTATTTTTTAAGTATTAGATGGAGAAAAGATAAATGTTAGATTAAAAAGAAAGCTGATCATGCACTCCACTTCCTATGATTGTGGGTTATGGAGACAAACTGTCTTTTGGCGCTTTTTTTTTTGTTTTTGGCTCCAAAAGAATTTCAGGATAAACCAACAAACAAAAAAGTTTCATTTGCAATATGAAGCAAAATTTCTGAACCTGAACAAGAAGGCCAAATATGTAGCAATCCTCATACTTTATATTTAAACAAAATTAATAGATAGTTATATGCCATAATCCTATATTGATGATTGTTCATTGATTATTTTGATAAATCCATTCATCTTGATCCATATTATGTTTCATATAATCAATTAGAAGATAGGAAAAGAAATTATAAGTTTTTGAAGTAGGAACACTACCTTCAAGAAATATTATGTGCTCAGGCTCTCCCAAAATGTTGTTGCCCTTGTATCGGATCCTCGAGAAAATGCACTACTTTTGGAGGATCCAACACAGATCTTGCAACATATTTTAAGAGTCAGAGAAACATAGCAAAAATAAGTAGGTTGGTAGCAAGCACAAGTGGCTTGTAGGTGTGGCTGTCAAAAATATGCATTATGCAGCATATACATTTTCTAAACTGATTATTTATGTTCTTGTTAGTTTTTGCTTTAGTTGTCTATGGTTGGTTGTTTTTTATGACAATTTTTGTTAACCAATGAATTGTACATCTTATGAACATTCTAAAATTACATTTTGTGTTTTGGTAGAATTCTGCAAAAACAATGGCACTGTGTGGACGTGTCTTTAAGCAAACTATACTTACAGGGGAAACTATTCAAGATAATCAATCAATGGATGGATCAAATAACCTTACTCCTACAGTTAAAACAGGTAATACATTATTATATTGATTAGGATAAGATTATTTAATTATCGGCTAAGTTGGCATCCCAAACATTAAACATTGAAATATTCATTTATGTTGAACATGTGATGAAAAAATATAGACAATAGTGCAGTATCTGATGATCTAAGGAAGGTGAGAATGATGTTAGGCAAATGATGCAGTAGGATAAATGAAGTTAATTCTGTCATTATTACTAAACTTGATTTATGTTTGAATCAACTCTCCTTTGCTCATCATGACGTAAAAATAAGATATATAAAGGTACCTACTCTATCCATATGCACAATTTGAACCTTTTTTCTGAATGAATAGGTATTCTAATCTACACATTTGGAATCCAACGATATTTATATAATATGTGAAACTTCTAATCAGTGGACATGATAGAAATGATCCAAAGGGTTGTTGTTAGCTCTCATATATTCTCTTTGTTTTGTCGATAAATTTTTTCTACTTAATATGCAACAAAAAACAAAGGAAAATTTTCAGTTGTTTTAGTCTTCATCCTGTGTCAAACTGTCATATATGTCATCTTTTAAGATTATATGTGGTATTCTAAGCTAACCTTTTTTGTCAGGTGAGGCTACTAGAATCAGAAAAGGAAGTGGTAAGACTAGAGGGAAAGGTCTTGAGAAAATGACGAAGGCTCTGGGATGCAAGATGAAAATAGAGATCCCAATTGGTAAAGGAAGGCCAACTAAACCAGTTCAATCGGCTAAGCTATCCAATGAACTCGGGATAATTGCTCGAAATTTTCTTTTGCTTCCAAACAAGTGGAAAGAACTCACAAGGGAGAACAAAGATGCAGCACTACTCAGATGCCAGGTAAGGATTCTGATAGTGATTATATTGAGTTCTTATTTCGAGTATTGCTATATTTGATCCATCTAGTTTTTTTAGGGAGAAGTACTTGGCGATATCTATCTCTATCGATACTAGTAGTAAGTTTACTAATGGTCTGTTTTGCTTTGTTCGTTGTTTTCTTTTAAAAAAGATCACAAGAATTTATCACCAACAACTAACAAATAACTAGTACATCAGATCAGCTACGTGATACTAAAATAACAACTAGTGGTACATATTCATTCATTCATTCAAGCTTCCATCCTAAAATCTTTCTCAAGGACATCTAAAGAAGATAACAACTAGTAGTTCAGTACTTTTAACTTGGTTGGCAATTTAATTCCTCTCACTTCAAATATTGTAAACTTATATTGCAAAGACCATTCTATAAATTGTGGCAGTGGAGGTTTTTCAGATATACTCCTCCCTTTGACAAAGCCTGAACATTACTTTCCACACCTTATTGTTATTTCAAAGGAGTAGCATTTATTTGTTCTGTGCATCAGTAACCTTATTAGGATGATTTACAGCTTGAACGGGGACTTCTTCTTCCGGATCATCATTTGGTTGATCCTGCACTTCCAGATCAATGTAAGAATTTGGAGAAATAAAAGCTAGGTTACCCTTCTGCAGAACATTGGTTTGATGGATTACAGACTCTTTTTGACTTTGGTTAAAGATATTATGTTCCCCTGCCTCCTTCTCTGAGTTTGCCACTATGGTTGTTGATGTTGTTTTTCATCTCTTTGTTCTTGTTCCTTATTAATAACACTTGTAGAGCCCTTTTGCATTTTCTGATCCCAGACCTGCTTTTTTATTCCAAGATTCATCGCTCAACCCACCTTGGCTTTCCAATTCAAGCTATTTCCTTCTCTTTTATTCATCATCTCTCCTTTTGATGGTGCAATCCTGAACTAAATGCCCCTGGTGCTTGCAGTGTTGGCAATAAGATGGCACCCCTAGTAGTTTAGTACTTTTAACTTGGTTGGCAATTATTTTGCATGATCTGATCTTCAACAACCTTGACTTTAGCTTCGAAATCTCTCATAGTAGCAAATATATCCCCATATTCTCTCTTGGACCAAGCACTAAGTGTAGCAGCTACTCTTTCATTTTTTGATGAAATCTCCACATAGGAATACCCCTAGCTTCTCTATTCCAGTAAGTTTTCACAGTATCCAAAAATACTCATTCTCCACCCAACAATGAAGGAATTTGAAGTACTTGATATGAGTCTCTTATCTATTAACCATTTCCATCAACAGAGGTGTGTGATCAGAACTCACATAAGTCAAATGCTCAATAGTGGTTTGAGGCATCATAGCTAACCATTTGTCATTTACCATAGCCCGGTCCAATCTTTTCCAAATTCTAGCATCAGCAGAACTTTGATTACACCAAGTAAAATAGTCACCATTAAAACCAAGATCGGCAAGCCCACAAGCTTCAATCACATTGATGAATTCAAAACTTTTGTTGTATTGTACATCAAGCCCCCTCTCTTTTCCTCAGGTGAAGTGATCAAATTAAAGTCCCCAATAGTGCACCAAGGAACATCCTTAGTAGAAAAATAAAGAAGTTTATCCCACAAAGGCCTCCTCAAGTGATCCCTACACTTAGCATATATAAAGGAAATCTAGAAATTGTCAATCAATTCTTCATGCTGAATTTCACAAGTGATGTGTTGCTCACCTGTTTCTATGATATTACAAGTGTAGTCACTATTCCACAACAATCAAATCTTACCATTGTGATTACTAGTAGCATTATCCATCCCCAACTGGATTCTATTACTATTAAGATAAGAGTTATTACCAAAAGGTTCAAGAATAGCAATCAAACCAAGATTGTACATTTTCTTGAGATTCTGTAGCCTTTCTAGAGAGCCTCTGGTGTTAATACCCCTTGTATTCCAACAAAGTGATCTGATCATCATAAATATCTACTCATGGATCTGGTATTTGCCCTACTAGAATTAGCATATGTACTCCTCACAGGTGGTTTCTTGCTTTGCCTCTTATCTTTCCTACCCCTTAGTGACAAACCATGCTTCTCAGTTGCTTCCAAAATTTCTTGCTGAAACTCCATGAGAATTAGGATCAGGCACTCCTTCATAATTTTCATCCATGGACTTATCTTCTTGGTCAACCTCATCCTCAGAATTGACTATCTCATACTCATCATTAATATTAGTGACAGTTTTGAGTCTGCAGTCACTTTTATAACCAGAGGAGAAGAGTTTATTTTGACTTGAACGGCATTCTGCAACCTGTTGCTCAGTATCTCTTTGGAGTCTTCCTAATGGCATCTCTTTTCTTCTTGCTTAGTCTTTCCTGTCACTTATTTTTGAGGTTTTGTTTCGGACTAACACTGCTTTCAGGAATGTCATGCCCTGGGAGGGTACCCTTGGCGTGGCCGGCACTCAGAGACTATTGCTAGTCCCCAAACGAACCACTTAGCCTCATCACATCATTAAATCATATACAATCTACTGAGCAGCAGAACATATACGTACATAATGGGCACATCTCATCCAATGTCTCAAAAGAATATATGAAATAATGAAGGCTAGTAGAAAGAACTAGCTCACAATCTCAACATCAATACTCGACCATTGTCTATAAAGCCTCTATCACTAATCATGTGGTGCCAATGACAAACCCATGGCTACCCAAATCATAATAACGAAATAGTCCAACCTAACTCTAAAGCATGATGAAATAAAAGTAATGGTTCCTCCGGAGTAGGGGAGGCTCACCAAATCAGCTTCGAATCTTTGATCCTCAACAGAGCGCTTGTTGATGATCTCTAGTACCTGCCTCTGCATCATAAAATGATGCAGTCCAGAGAGGACATCAGAACTTGGAATGTACTGGTATGTAAAATAGATGAATGAAACAGAAATCGGTAAAAAATATGGAAAACAACATCAAGTCAAGATAAACATCAAAATCACATCACATCGTCAGCTTGTCTATCTATGAAAGAGTAAAGAGTAGGCAAGTGACACATCATTATTTCAGACTCATCAATAGTCTCAACTCATCTCATGGATCATCTCAGAGGAGTTTACCCCCTCTCATCTTATCTCATCTCATCTATACTCGGAGTAAGGTAAGAATTTTCCTGGGAGTTTCTCTTATCCGACAACACTCACTTATGAACCAGTGAATGTACAACAATCACCCTGATGTTGCCATAGTGGTCCCAAACTTGCCAAGTAAGGAACGCTGGATACCATATCAGTTCAACCGATATGAAATCAAACCCAACAGATCTGCTATTGCTTTCAGGGACTGTTATACCTCGAGGGAAACCATATAATGTGATGGTTTAAGCCTCTCCTACGTTTGGCGACGTAGTTAATGAGTTTGAGTGGGACTCACTCTTACTCATTTCGGTGCTCGATACTCCTCCCGACTCAATGCTCATAAACCTTAACCTCAGCCAATCCCATAGGGATTCACTCCCTGTCAACGACTGCCAGTCTCATAGGGACTCACTCCTCGTCCACGACTGATATTTCACAGGGACTTTGGCCCTTTCACCGATCATCTCATACGGACTTTAACCCTATCATCAACATCTCATCAATGACTCAAAATTGTATAACCGTCACTAGGAAACAAGTGAATAGACAGATCGGTAGAGTTCATCTTTAGGGACTCATAAAACAATCAAAATTTCACCAAGTCATCATCATAATCAACAATCTCGACTCAAGGCTCTAGACTCAATTCTCAAGTTCAATATGCATGCTTTTCAAATTAGTTACGTAAGGTTATGAAAATTATCATGAAAATATTCAATTTAAGAAAATAATTAGTATGATGATCATCAACATAGAAAACATGAAATTTCAAATATAATTTCAAGAAAATGCATCAAAGAAATCATGCATGTAGACTCTTCAATCATCAACTCATCTATGACCTCTATGGGGCACATGAGAGAACAATCCCATATTTTAGTTTAGCCTTACATACCTGCGATGCAGCTATTCAACCGGGTAGTGTCAAGGATCTCTTCTCGAATGTCTCAACCCAAGCCCTTCTCTCCTCTTCTCAAGCCCTAGCCTTGTTAGAATTTGGAATAGGACTTAGAATGGGGGTTAAGGCTCTTTTTATGTTAAAACGACCTTACTAGATGTGTATAAGTGTTTAGGAGGGGTTAGGAATTGACCAAAATGCCCTTCGTAATTATTAAGAAATTTCCAGCTTAGAAAATACACAGTCCGCGACGCGGACCGGTCGCGAACAACCTATTTTTGTAAAAGTGTTTTTGAACGAGTTTTCTCCGTCCCGTCAAAAATTTTGGAAAAACGTACAAGTGCTTCTCCGCAACAGGTGCACGATGCGCCTCTGTCGAGGACCCTCACTATTTTCTAATTTGGATAAAAAATTTAACTTTCGATCGGGTCGCTCTAAAATTCAACCAAGACCATTTTTCCACTGCATTTTTCATGCTAATCACAAATCTGGCCTCGGATTTGTTATACGAGCATCAGAAGACGCGTTACGCGCATACCCTCACTATAGGGGTATTTTGGTAATTTTACCGGGTGTCACATCATCTCCCCCTTGGGGTCATTCGTCCTCGAATAAGGAGCAGAGGTGGGGATTAAGGCACAAATAGACTTAAGACTCATTTCCGCACTCAATTCAATTAATCAATTCTCGACTTAATAATAGTAAGTCACATAAAAATGGAACACAGCTTAGTGAAGAGTAAGGATTTTTACCTTCAACATCTTCATCATCAGTTGGCACGAATAGGTGCAGATATTTTGCCTTCATCTCCTCCTCAGCTTCCCATGTAGCTTGTTCAACGAATTGATTCCTCCACAGGACTTTGACTGAGGTTGTTCCTTTGTTCCTCAGCTTATGAATCTGATGATCAAGAATTTGAACTGGGACCTCTTCGTAAGATAGATTATCCTTCACCCAAATGCTTTCAACAGGGATCACCAAGGTAGGATTTCCCAAGCATTTCTTTAGCATTGACACATGGAATACCGGGTGCACCTCATCTAACTCGGAAGGCAACTCTAACTCGTAAGCCACCAACATAACGTGGACTTAGCTTTCCCTTCTTCCCAAACCTTAGGAAACCCTTCATAGGTGATACTTTCAAGTACACCCAATCATCCACTTCGAACTCTAAATCTCTTCTCCTCACGTCGGTGTAAGATTTTTGGTGACTCTAGGTAGTCTTTAACCTTTCTCTAATGACATTGACCTTTTCCATCGACTGGTGAACAAGATCAAGCCCCATCAGTTCTGCTTCTCCAACCTCAAACCACCCAATTGGTCATCTACATCTCCTCCCATATAAGGCTTCAGAAGGAGCCATCTGAATGCTTGCATGATAACTGTTGTTATATGCAAATTCAATCAGTGGTAGGTGATCATCCCAATTTCCCGTGAAGTCAAGAACACAAGCTCTCAACATATCCTCGAGTATTTGAATTGTAGCTCTGCCTGACCATTCGTCTGCGGGTGAAAGGCTGTACTCAGGTTCACCTTAGTACCCAAGCCTTTCTGGAACGATCTCCAGAACTGGGAGGTAAATTGAGCACCTTTGTCCGAGATGATATAACCTCACAATCTCCTAGATGTACAACTTGGAATACTCTTCCACAGTGTTTGTTGTCTTAATTGCCAAGAAGTGGGCCGACTTAGTCATTTTATCCACGATCACCCATATCGAATCATGTTGCTTTCGAGATTTTGGCAGGCCAGTGATAAAGTCCATGTTAATCATCTCCCATTTCCATTCCGGAATTTCAAAGTTGTGAACCAATCCACAGGGCCTTTGATGCTCAACCTTCACTTGTTGGCAATTTGGGCATTTTGAAACAAACTCTGCGATGTCCCTCTTCATCCCATTCCACCAATAGACTTCCCTTAAGTCGTGGTACATCTTGGTTGAGCCAGGATGAATGGAATATCTAGTGTTATGAGCTTCTGCCATTATTCTGTCTCGTATGCCATCAACATTTGTGACACAAAATCGACTTTGATACCTCCACACTCTATCTTCCCCTTTGGAGAAGAGCATCACTCTCTAATTGTGGACATCCTCCTTCAATTGGAGTATGACAGGGTCTTGGTCTTGCTTTTCCTTTACCTCCACCACTAACGAAGAAGCAGACCCGTCCTGAACATTAACTCCTCCTACGTTGTTCTCCTCAAGTCGGACTCCTAATCGAGCCAACCGGTGCACGTCCTTTGCTAACTCCCTCTTTTCTTCCTCCACATGGGCTGTGCTACCCATTGATAACCTGCTAAGAGCGTCAACAACAATGTTAGCTTTACCTGGGTGGTAGTGAATGCTCATGTCATAATCCTTGGGTAATTCCAACCATCTCTTCTGTCGCAAATTGAGCTCTTTCTGACTAAAAACATACTGCAAGCTCTTGTGGTCAGTGAACACATCCACATGCACCCCATATAAGTAGTGACGCCAGATTTTAAGTGCAAACACTACTGCTGCCAACTCGAGGTCATGGGTTGGGTAGTTCCTTTCATGAACCTTGAGTTTCCTTGAAGCATAGGTTATCACCTTCCTCCTTTGCATTAGTATGCATCCCAATCCAACCCTTGAGGCATCACAATAAATTACAAAGTCTTCGGTTCCATCAGGTAAGGTTAGGACTGGCGCAGTAGTCAACCTTGTTTTCAATTCCTAGAAACTTTTCTCACATTTTTCGGACCACTAAAACTTGACCTTCTTCTGAGTCAATTTGGTCAATAGCGCGGATAGGGAAGAAAATCCCTCAACAAACCTGCGGTAGTAGCCTGCCAACCCCAAGAAACTTCGAATGTCAGTCGGAGTGGTCGGTCGGGTCTAGTTCTTAATTGCTTCAATCTTTTGGGCATCCACTCGAATACCATCACCGGAAACAACGTGGTCTAGAAAGGCTGCTGACTTAAGCCAGAAGTCACATTTAGAGAATCTCGCATACAACTCATGGTCCTTAAGAGTTTGGAGGACCACTCTGGGGTGGTTAGCATGCTCCTCCTCACTCCTTGAATATACCAGGATGTCATCGATGACATCCATGAACACAATCACAAACAAATCAAGATATGGCTTGAACACTCTATTCATCAAGTCCATAAAGGCGGAAGGTGCATTCGTCAGTCCAAAGGACATGACCAAGAACTCAAAATAGCCATATCTAGTCCTATAGGTTGTCTTTTGAACGTCACACTCCCTCACCTTCAGATGATGGTAGCCAGATCTAAGGTCTATCTTAGAGAAGTAAGAGGCGCCCTGAATTGGTCAAACAGATCATCTATCCTTGGGAGAAGATATTTGTTCTTTATCGTGACCTTGTTCAGCTGCCTATAATCGATACACATTCTGAGGGACCCATCTTTCTTTCGCACGAATAGAACAGGGGCACCCCAAGGTGAAACACTTGGCCTAGGAAAGCCCTTTTCTTGCAAATCTGTTAATTGCTCTTTCAATTCTTTCAATTCAGCGGGGTCCATCCTATAAGGTGGAATCGAAATAGGCTGGATATCTGGAAGAACATCAATCCCAAAGTCAATCTCCCTATCAGGAGGGACTCCAGGAAAATCGTCAGGAAACACTTCTGGAAACTCATTGACAATCGGAACTGACTCAAGAAATGGGGACTCAACATCATTAGATTTCACTCTCACCAGGTGATAGATACAACCTTTGGAAATCAACTTCTTGGCTCTAAGATATGAGATAAACCTTCCTCTAGGTGTAACAGAGTCACCCTTTGACTCTAGAATTGGTTCATTTTGAAACAGGAACTTAACTGTTCGGGATCTACAATCAACGGAGGCATAATAGGCGTGAAGCCAATCCATGCCAAGGATCAAATTGAAGTCAACCATCTCAAACTCAATCAAATTGACAAGGGTGTCCCTATGATGGATGGACACTGCACAAGCTCTATAGACTCTCTCCGCTCGAATAGACTCACCCACTGGGGTGGAAACATCAAAGGGTTCAAGAAGACTTTCGGGGGTTCTATCAAATTTAATGGCCACGAAAGGAGTTACAAATAACAACATGGCACCAGGATCCATCAAAACATAACAATCAAAAGTAAAGACTTGAATCATACCCGTCACAACATCTGGGGAATTTTCCTGATCATGGCAACTGCCCATGGCATATAAGTGGTTTGTTGCTCCGCCTGTACCTGACGTAGTGGCCCTCTGGTTCCCTCTAATTGGTGGAACCAATGCAGTAGACTGAGCCTGGCCAGCCCGCTTCGGACAATCCTTCTTGTAGTGGCCTACTTGGCCGCACCTGTAACACGCATCATTTCTGTCGCGACATCTCCCCCAGTGCGTTTTTCCACAGTTATCACACAGTGGCCTACTCTGCGAACCTTGAGACACTAGCTTGTGACTGGAGTCCGTAGGTTCCTGTATTCTGGATGTCTTAACCCTCTTGCGCTTGAACTCTTCCCTGTCATGTTGTCTCTCTATGTCAGCTTGCTGCATGAATGTCATCAGTCGCCCGATGTCCATGTCACTCACAAGCATGGCTCCTCTCCCATCTCTCTTGGGTCCTCTGTTCAACCCGTCTACATACATTCTCATCCTTCCCCTTATATCAGCAACCATGTTTGGAGCATAGCGAGACAGTTGCGTGAATTTCAACCCATACTCCTGCATAGTCATGGAGCCCTACTTTAGGTTCAGGAACTCTCTTACCTTGTCTTCTCTTTTCTCTCTTGGGAAGAAGTGTCCCAAGAAGGCCTCTTCAAACATTGCCCAAGTAAAATAGGGGGCATCATCCCTTCTACCTTTCTTCCACTGGTCGAACCACAGTCTCGCCACCCCCTTCAGTTGGTAAGCAGCCAGTTCCACCTTGTCAACATCAGCTAAATGCATCACTTGGAACACCTTCTCAAGCTCCTCCACATAGTCCTTGGGATCTTCAGTGGATGCAGACCCCGTGAGCTCAGGCGGATTCATCCTCAGAAATGCTCAAACTTTAGAGGTGCCATGAGAGTCTGTCCCACCTGCGCCTTGCCTTACCGTAGGTGCTGCGACAGCCTGGGATAAAGTTTGAATAGCCTGGCATAGCTCGGCATTGGAGACCTCATCTTGAGGGGGTTGCTCAACCGGGAAAGCTAGATTCACGGGCCTCTCGGGTACTTGGGGCTCAGGTGGATTAACAATTCACCTGGCAGGACGTTCCCTTCCTCTGACAGCTCTTCTGGGAGGCATATTCTCGATTCTGCACATGTAGCGCATGAATTAGAAGATAGTTTTCATAGGGCTTAACTCTATCGCACGAATTAGAATAAGAAAGAAGTGTAACCATTCCTAATGTCCCATAGCCTCTTTCTTATGAAGTGTGGTGAAAAACACACCCATAAACAAGACTCTACTAGACACGGCTTCATAGACTCCCTAGGACACTTGAACTCTGTGCTCTGATACCAAGTTTGTCACGCCCCGGGAGGTACCCTTGGCGTGGCCGAAACTCAGAGACTATTGCTAGTCCCCAAGAGAACCACTTGGCCTCATCACATCATTCAATCACATACACTCTACTGAGCAGCGGAACATATACGTACATAATGGGCACATCTCATCTAAAGTCTCAAAAGAATATATAAAATAATGAAGGCTAGTAGAAAGAACTAGCTCACAATCTCACACCAATACTCGACTATTGTCTATGAAGCCTCTATCACTAATCATGTGGTACCAATGACAAACCCATGGCTACCTAAATCAAAATAAGGAAATAGTACAACCTAACTCTAAAGCATGATGAAATAAAAATAATGGTTCCTCCGGAGTAGGGGAGGCTCACCAAATCAGCTTCGAATCTATGATCCTCAACGGAGCGCCTGTTGATGATCTCTAGTACCTACCTCTGCATCATAAATGATGCAGTCCTGAGTGGACATCAGTACTTGGAATGTACTGGTATGTAAAATAGATGAATGAAACAGAAACCGGTAGAAAATATGGAAACCAACATCAAGTCAAGATAAATATCAAAATCACATCAAACCGTAAGCTTGTCTATCTATGAAAGAGTAAAGAGTAGGCAAGTGACACATCATTATCTCACACTCATCAATAGTCTCAACTCATCTCATGGATCATCTTAGAGGAGTTCACCCCTTCTCATCTCATCTCATCTCATCTAGACTCGGAGTAAGGTAAGAATTTTCCTGGGAGTTTCTCTTATCCGACAGCACTCACTTATGAGCCAGTGAATGTACAACAATCACCCTGATAATGCCACAGTGGTCCCAAACTTGCCAGGTAAGGAATGCTGGATACCATATCAGTTCACCCGATATGAAATCAAACCCAACAGATCCGCAATTGCTTTCAGGGTCTGTTATACCTCGAGGGAAACCATATATATGTGATGGTTTAAGCCTCTCCTACATTTGGTGACGTAGTTATTGAGTTCGAGTGGGACTCACTCTTACTCATTTCGGTGCTCGATACTCCTCCCGACTCAATGCTCATAAACCTTAACCCAACTAGTCTCAGAGGGATTCACTCCCCGTCAATGACTGCTAGTCTCATAAGGACTCACTCCTCGTCCACGACTGATATTTCACAGGGACTTTGGCCCTTTCACCGATCATCTCATACGGACTTTAACCCTATCATCAACATCTCATTAATGACTCAAAATTGTATAACCGTCACTAGGAAACAAGTGAATAGACACATTGGTAGAGTTCATCTATAGAGACTCATAAAACAATCAAAATTTCACCAAGTCATCATCACAATCAAAAATCTCAACTCAAGGCTACTCAATTCTCAAGTTCAATATGCATGCTTTTCAAATTACTCATGTAGGGTTATGAAAATTATCATGAAAATATTCAATTTAAGAAAACAATTAGTATGATGATCATCAACATAGAAAACATGAAATTTCAAATATAATTTTCAAGAAAATGCGTCAAAGAAATCATGCATGTAGACTCTTCAATCATCAACTCATCTATGACCTTTATTGGGCACATGAGGGAACAATCCCATGTTTTAGTTTAGCCTTACATACCTGTGATGCAGCTATTCAACCAGGTAGTGTCGAGGATCTCTTCTCGAATGTCTCAACCCAAGCCCTTCTCTCCTCTTCTCAAGCCCTAATTGTTAGATTTTGGAATAGGACTTAGAATGGGGTTTTAGGCTCTTTTTTCATGTTGAAATGACCTTATTAGATTTGTATAAGTATTTAGGAGGGGTTAGGAATTGACTGGAATGCTCTTC
Organism: Solanum rostratum; assembly: GCA_029948455.1. Lineage (NCBI taxonomy): Eukaryota > Viridiplantae > Streptophyta > Magnoliopsida > Solanales > Solanaceae > Solanum > Solanum rostratum. The sequence goes on from CM057053.1 coordinate 27,523,673, forward strand.
GTAACTATTTAGAAATTTTCAGTTTGGAAAATACACGGTCCGCAATGCGGACCGGTCGCGAATAATGTATTTTTAGAAAAGTGTTTTTGAACGAGTTTTCTCCATTTCGTCGAAAATTTTGAAAAATGTACAAGTGCCTCTCCACGACGGGTGCGCGACGCGCCTCTGTTGCAGACCGTCACTGTTTTCTGATTTGGATAGAAAATTTAACTTTTGACTAGGTCGCTCTAAAATTCAACCGAGACCATTTTCCACTCTATTTTTCATGCTGATCACAAATCCGATCTCGAATTTATCATACGAGCATCAGAAAAAGCGTTAGGCACATACCCTCACTATAGGGGTCTTTTGGTAATTTTACTGGGTGTTACAAGGTACCCAACACCCACATCCTGATTATCTGCTATCATTGTTTGTTGTTTTAATATGAAAGAAATTATGAATGTTTTGTGTGTTTCTTCAAAATTTGTATGTCTTTTTAGGAGAAGTTTGAGATTAATTTGGATGAGCATTAAGTGAAAGATAGTTGCGAGGATATTCTGAAAAATAATAGCTGACAATGGCGCTATAAGTTAAAACAACTATTTGAAAGTGCACGCTCAGAGGAAGAAGCTCGTAAAATTGAAGTGCCAGAGTTGACCCAAGAAAATTGGAATAGATTTTGTGACATATGGATAAATCTAGAGCACAAGGTAATTTATATTCAGGTTTTTCTTGTTATTATTAAAGTTATGAATTATGATATTTTGTATTTTATTTGTAGAGATGATGCGACATAAACAAGGTTAATCGAACTAAGCTCAAATCAAATCATTTCATGGGGTCAAAAGCGTTTGTAGCAGCTCGTGCTGAAATGTTAAGTTAGACCATTTTTATTGTTTTTACAAATAAAACTTTAGTATTATTCAATTATTTTCTTATTTCACAGGGTGAAAGTAAACTTGAAGGAGTTGAGCCTGACTGAATCGAGTTCTATAAGCATACTCATTACACAAGTGAGAAAGGATGGTCATCTTTAGAGGCTGAGACTCATTATGTAAGAAAATCAATTTGTCTTTTAATAAAATACTCACTGCATTTGTCTAATCAATATTTTTTAAAAGTTGTGTATTCTCTTTTAAATAATATTAACATTTTTATGCAGAACAACATGATAGATTTAAAAGATCTATATACTTCGGGAGAGTCTTCCGTGAAATTGTGGACACTGTACTTGGTACAAAGTCTGGGTACATAAAAGGACTCGGTTATGATCCAAAACCTAATACTATAAGATCTATA